>CM073946.1:15998361-17274611 GCA_037179545.1 Sesamia inferens
ATATAACATGTTGTAAAAATGATTGGAATCGATTCAGTTGCTTATTCTGAACTAACTATATTCAGGTTTTGTATAAACAAAAAGTAACGTTGTTTAAGAAACCAATATTTATAATTTTATACTAATATAGGTACATATAAAGCGAAGAGTTTGTTTGTTAGTTTGAACGCGCTAATCTCAGGAACTACTGGTCCGATTTCAAAAATTCTTTTTGCGTTGGATAGCCCTTTAATCCTCCTGGATTCATGACGTCATCGAGTATATAATACTTGATGCAAGTTTAAATAGGAACATTTAGATTCATAAGTTATTTATGTTTTAAGATGTAAATAAATATATTTTAAGGTAAATGTTTTTTTTATTTGTTGGACCCACCTCTGTTTCTAATTGATCAATGACCTAATAAATACCGATCACCTTAAATAAAATGTTTCCAGATCAATCTGCCTCTGGCGCAGCATCGTTGGTCGTGTTAGTCTTGGGTTTAACATGGTATCACCTCGCTCAACTGCCGTCATCCTTCCTATTCCTAAGATTTTTAAGTGAATAGGCTTAATAAACTGGTGCGCTTTACCATCAACGATTGCATCACTGCTTACCATCAGGCGGGATTGCAGGCAAGCACTAGTTTATAATTATTAAAAAAAAAATAATACAAATACGCTGGTCTAGTAAACAACGCCGGTGTTGAAATCAAAATAAATTAATTAAAAGACGTAATAATAATTCAGTGCTTATTTCCTAATGTGGATTTAAACCCATTGAGGACGTAACGCATATATCCAGCCTATTCGCAATAACAGCCAGAATGCTGTAGGAGCTAGTTGCGCGTCGTCGCAACGGAACAACGCATTGAATGCCATATCTGTGTTGCGTTGAGCCTGCGCCAATGCAAAGCAGGAGGGTATGCACGCCGTCACAGCTACGTCTTTAGTTTTTTTTATATAAATTATAAACTAGCGCTTGACCGCAATCCCGCCTGATGGTAAACAGTGAAGCAGTCGATGATGGTAAAGCGCGCTAGTTTATTAAGAGTCCATTCACTCTAGCCTTGAAGACACTCAAATTGTAGTCCGACAGAAACTCCGCCGCTAGCAGTGTTCCAGTCCCTCGATGTACGCGGTATGAAAGAGGAGGCGAAACGCTTCGTTCGAATCGTAGTGGTGTTAACGACGTAAGGGTGGAAACTCGCCGTACGACGAGTTTGAGAGACTCTAGAATACCGAAAGGCTGGCTACTCTACGCCTCTGCTCTAAGCTTTGGAGAGAATTTAGCTACGTCTCAGTTCAGCCTTTGCAATGTATATAATGGGAGTTTCTTGGACCAAGGATATGAGTAAATCTATATCAATATCCTGCCTCATCTTAAGATAAAAAATGTTACGCTCGTCTTATTTTCTCCTTCGACAACCCAGCACATCAGCTTCCCTCCCGCGTCGTCTCTTAAACGTTAATCCGTTAAAATGTCGCGCGCGATGTCGCAACGGTCTATTGGGACGTGATAAAAAAATAAAGGCGCGCGCGAATGTCGGCGCGCGTCTCAGAGGCGATCCCATGCAGGAGGCGAGGCCCGGACAGACCGGGCCGGCACGAAAGTGGGGGCCGCGGCAGAATCAAGGACTCCCGCGGCTCTGTGCGCACGTGACCGGAGAGACACCGGGGTGATTTTTAATCAGTAGGAGACATCCATTTAAGATTTTCCACCCCGAAACAAAAAAGGGTCAATTCAGTATGACTATACTTTGGGTGGTGATGTGGTTTTTGGACTCGTGTTACCAAAATTAAAGATTTAGGAGTAACTTTCGACCACTCTTTGACTTTTGTAGACCACGTTTCTACACTTTTACAAAAAATCTTTCAAGCGCTTGGAATTTGTTTTGCGAAATGTTCGTGACTTTCGTAATCCTAACTTCGTTAAGCTGTTCTACACCTCTCTTGATCGAAGTCAACTCGAATCTAGTGCCTGAATCTGGCACGAACTAAACACTAATGTTGGAAAATGGTCAGAAAACTCCATGTATGACTTTTCCAGAGGTTATACCATTTTTTCCCTATATGTACCTTACCAACTATCTCTTAGGGATATTGGGTTTTAACTCGTTGGATGTGAGAAGAGGTCTTAACCAGCTTACTGGAGCTTGTGAGACATTACGGGGATGCATAGGTCGCCCAGAGCTCCATAGTCTTTTCTGACAAATATTTGTGCTTGACAAATACATCACCGTCAGAGACGCAGACACAATCTGTTTGCACAACCCCCAACAAAAACTGTAGCCAGAGCGTAATCCGCGGTCTGTCGACGGCCAACCCTGAATGTGACATGTTTGCGGATGAATGAAATAAGATTATGCGTGTGTGTTTGGTGTTCTGTGTAAGACTATGCGAGGGTGTCCACTATTGGGCATGCCACAATAGCGGCGGTAAGTACACTCTTTGGGGCTCGAGGAGTGGCTAGAGAGGCACCACGGCGCCTTCACCTTCAGCCTGACGCAGGTCCTCCCGGACAGGGTTGTTACGTGTCACCATTGTGTGAATCGCCCTGAGGACACGTTGGAGCATACGGCGGAGGTCTGCCCGGCTTGGGTAGAGCACCGCCGTGTCCTCGCGGTGGCGATCTCTCTCGTCCGACCCTGGTCCGGAGCGAGAGTGCATGGCAGGCCATCACCTCCTGCGAAGCAGTGATACTGGAAAAGGAGGAGGCGGAACGCGTGAGGGAGCAGGAATACCAGCGCCCTGATTAAAAAGAAACCCTGGTCCTGGCGCACAGGCAAGTTAAGAAACACTGGTGGGATCTGGTGGGGTGGTTCCGCCCTGGGCGGAGCGGAAGAGGTCATTTGATGATTTTCCATCTCAAACAAAAAGAAAAATAGGGTGTTCATTATTCAATGTCAGTTTTTAAGTTATATTTTTGTCTCAAAGTTAATTGGTGTAAGTACTTAGTGTTGTACAGTTTTTACACATCACATAGACTGAGCTAGCCCCAAAGTAAGTTCGAGACCGTGTTATGGGATACTAACTCAACGATACTATATTTATAATAGATACATATATATAGATAAACATCCAAGACCCAGGTCAATCAGAAAAAGATCGTTTTCCATCATGACCTGGCCGGGGATCGAACCCGGGGCCTCCACGTCGCAGGCTGGCGTGTTGACTGCTGCGCCACGGAGGACGTTTTAATTAACTATAAATAAATAAGAATTGCCTAAACACTAAGGCTAAACCTGAACAACTTACGACAGAGGCAACTTTCAAGGTAATCCTGTTAGCATTTTAAATTCACTCACGATAAAATTAAATTCTCCAAGATCAATTTCTAAATCATTAATTCCCGTTTTTTGTGATATTCCCGACGAAAAAGTAACAAATCTTAAAACTTAACAATGACTGAGAGTATAGTCGAGATATAATAAATCAGATGTGACCTTACAAGGTTAAAAAGAAAACCAAATTTATAAAAAGAAAAGTTTATATTTTTAAAACACTGTTTTCTTCGTGGTTCTTAAATGATACAACAATATACACCATGATACTAAATCTATGATCGAATGTGTTGGGTTAAAAAAATATCTCACTTTTATTTCTTAACGGTTTTTTTTTAATTTCGATCCAGCCGTCCCTTGCTGTTCTCTCTAGCGACGCACTAAGCCGAGGTTCGTACCCCACAGGGGGGCGCCCTTAGCGTGTTGTCGCTTAGTTTTTGATGGCACTGGCTGCAGGCTTTAAATTAATTTATGGCAGCCACAGGATAAGTAGTCACGACCTCTCAAGGTTAACTACGAGATGCCACAATAAAAAAAACAACCGTTTAGGTACAAGAATAACATTTTTTTTTTAAAAACTCCATGCCACCCGTTAGTATATACAGCTGTATCGATATTACAATACATGTATGAGCTTCGGGAATCTTCGTGTATCTCCGGAAACCAAATCTCAATATAGAGTTGATAAAATCTTGGAAGTACGTGTCTATTTCGTATAGCCATTGTCAATGCTCTCGTTTACAAACTAAACTCAATCTAAATTCACTGCATCTTTTTGACCCATTTATTAAAAAAAAAAAAGACAAAATATTTGCTTAGTCCTGTCAAATTAAAAGATAAAATATTTTTTTAGTTCTGTCAGAATAAGATACTCCATAGAGACGATTAAAAACATGGCGACTAAAATACGTCAATTCACGTTAGGCGCGGCCTAATTTGACAGGACTGAACAGTATTTTTTCTGTCCTTTTCGTAATGAAATAGAAAAAGAAAGTTGCACTGAACATAATTTAGCTTAGTTTTTAATTTCGGAATCGGGGCATTTATTAACCCTTAGCAATTAACAAAACACCATTTCCTAAAAAACAAAGCGGGGTATAGAATCTAGTAACAACAATGGAGCAATGTATTACAAACATGATTCACATTGAAAGTAAAGATGACATCACGCCTTGCTTTCCTTGAGGATTAGCTGTCTCTAAAGTACATAATCCCACCAGTTATTAGACTCCGAGCTCTGCTACTGAAAATCGAACCCAGGTCAGGCACAGGCTCAGCATTAGCGCCTGCGTTTACTGGACCAACGAGACAGTTGAGGAGTAGACAAGATTTTTTTTTTTACCGTTATAAACTAGTGCTTGACCGCGATCCCGAATGATGGTAAGCAGTAATGGCAAAGCGCACTAGTTTATGAAAATAAGACAATATAATGTTTTTAAACCCATCTCAAAAAATAATCGTGGCATTATTTTTCTATTTTTTTTTAACCCATCACAAATTAATTAATGGTCAAACAAATATACATGACAGGAATAGATATATGATTTACTTATATCGCAAAATTTTCTTAAATATCATGAAAAAAAAAACCAATAAAGGTAGGCACTCAACTCTGTTTTATATTTGACTGCGAGCTTAGGAAAGAAGATTAATCCCGTCATATTTTTTTTGTTTTACTATGAAAAAATATTTAGTCTACAAAATGGTATGTGTTTGTTTGTTGTCTGACTGTCAACGTTTTATAGCAATGTTATTTTAATCTCAATCAAAGCCTGCAGTCAAACATGTAACTATTAAACGGTTGAACCAAAAAACAAAGCACGAGAATGCATAAAATTTTAAACAAGATCTTAAAAGATGTCGACACTTGATTTTGAATTCTTATTTTATTTGGGAATACATTGGGACTTAATTACCTTATTATTAAATAATATGCAATGATAGGACATATTAATAATAGTGAACGAAAAAATATACAAAATATTGGCCCACCGATATAGGGTCCACCAGTGGTCAGGGCTCAATTTTTTATATTCTAATATATAAAAATTGTAATTTAATAAAGAAATAAAGGAAATTGTGAACAATATTTAAAGAAAATAATGACGCGAATTCCGTTCGTGACAGACAAACCAAAATTATATTGTTCTTTTTCTAACACATTGCGTATGAAAGAGATCGACAGGTTTCTTTCAAGTTCTGTTCAAAAGAGATACATATATTTATTTAGTTTCTCATACTTTTAAGTGAACTAACACTGGTTTCTTATTTTGCTAACCTAAAAACACTGGCCATGATTTTTTAATTGCGAAAATATACAGGACACTGAGACGGTCAGCAACGAAATTTGTTTTTTTTTTTTTTAATAATTATAAACTAGCACTTGACCGCATTCCCGCCTGATGGTAAGCAGTGATGCGATCGTTGATGGTAAAGCGCGCTAGTTTATTAAGAGCCTATTTACTCAGAAAAACTGAGGGAATAGGAAGGAAGATGGCAGTTGAGCGAGGTGATGCAATGTTAAACCCAACAACACGACCAACGATGCTGCGCCAAAGGGAGATTGATCTGAAGACCCTCCACGACCAAACTCCCAACACAACAACATTAGGCGCATCGTACCCGGCACACATCGCAACACAACTGCTCAGACCCGTCCTCCGTTCGGCTTCACCAGACATCATGCCGGAACACGACAAATCGCTTGGCGGCAAGGCTTTGTCTGGTGGGTGGTAACTTCTGCCGGCGGCTGATGTTATGGCCTACCACCGAGGAAAATTAACACGAAACTATTTAATAATGAACTTTATCTACTCTCATATCAAAAAATTAAAAATATAAAACTAAAAAGTAGTTTATATTGACGTACTTTACCCATAGTATATCGAAACGAAATTAAAAAATTAAATTATAACATTATTTCTCTAACAAAATAATGTTATAATAAATTTTTTTTTCATTATCGTACAGATTACAAACCATAGACAGCACTATTTCATTTTTTATCTGTGGCTGCGCGCGCTTTGGAGCGTGCGCGGTGATGAGGGTGCAGAATTTTGGCGCCAAATACGTTTCTTTGCATTGCAAGTCGTTGTTGTGTTTCGCTGGACACATAATTGATTATTATTATTTCTTAAAATTTCAAGTGACAATGAAGAAAATTTGACGCCGCCCGATATTTTAGAGGCTGCGACAGCACTTAGTCTTAATTTACTACCAATTATGTCAAGAAAATTATACGATAAATGTTATCAAGATTTTTTAACAGAGAAAATGAAGAAAGTGCTACTTCATAAATGCAATACAATGTAAGAGATTAGATAAAGTAGTGTATGAAACTGTACATAATTAGATATTACACACTCGTGTGATACTATTAAAAAACTCGCTTCCCTCGTTTTTTAAACTCACACTCGTGCATAATATCCCTCATTATGTAACAGTTTCATAAACTACTATTTTGGCATTATACAACATGTAGTGTAATTAACGCACGTCCTCAACCACCCCAAATAGAATATTATTTTATAATCATAATACATACACTGAATTTTTAAATTAACTTGTATATGCATTGTTACTTATTAAATTAGTTATACCAATTCTTTACAGCGAAGACCTTAATGTTCTTGGAATAAGGTATCTTTTCTTTATTTTGTATTGAATGATTAAATTTGTATGAATACAACTAAAACTGCGATATTAAAAGTCTGTGCAAACAACGGGATTAATATGACAATAATTTTCGTCGTTTTATTTTTGGGAAAAGAAATTAGATATATTAAAAATGATATAAACCTATTCTGAACAAACTATTTTCAGGAAGTGCGAAATTAATTTACATGTTATATAATAGAAATTAATCTTAGACTCAGATCTGGACACATTCCATGCAAAAAATTTGCCTTTATGATGAAGACAATTGTTTCCCCCAATTGTGAGGAATGTGGAGTTATCGAGGACCTACAACATCTATTGATGGAATGTGTTCAATATGAGTCTAGTAGGAATAATTTAGTGAGATCATTGAATTTGAACAGAACAGATGTAGATATATACAATAGTCGTGGTGGCCTAGTGGTTATAACACCAGCCTCTCAAGTATGAGTGCGCGGGTTCGATTCCAGGTCAGGCAAGTACCAATGTAACTTTTCTAAAGTTATATGTACTTTCTAAGTATATCTTGGACACCAATGACAGAAGGTGAAGGAAAACATCTTGAGGAAACCTGGACTTTATAAGTCTGAAATCGCCAACCCGCATTGAGCAAGCGTGGTGATTACGCTCAATCCTTCTCTGTATGAGAGGAGGCCTGTGCCCAGCAGTGGGACGATAAAAAAGGTTGATGATGATGGTGATGTAGGTATGTTCCATACAATTCTATCTCAACCAAATGGTGACGATGCAAAAGTTTTGTTCAAATTCATGGCCCACGTGTTGTGAAAGTGTAATTGTTTAGGTTACGATGGGACTGCCATACGCTATGCGTAAAAGTCCCTACAAACCAATAAAGAAACAAAAAAAATAATAATAGAAAATAACAGTTACAGAGAAAATCGAGTGCTATTCTTTAATAAACGTCGCTTCGGTTCAGACTTCACAATGAGAGGGATTTGGCCATTATCTACCACACGTGCCCAGTGCGGGTAGGTAGATGGCACATGTCTTACAAGTTTTGCCTCTAGGACATGTAGGTTTCCTCGCCATGTTTTCCTTCACCGTTTTGAGAGCAGTGCTGATGAAATAATTAACACAAAGTAAAGCGTCCAAGACACCACAGTGTCTCAAGACTAAAGTTTTTGACCAGTGTGTGTTGCCAGTGATGACTTACGGAACTGAAACGTGGTCGCTCACAATGGGCCTCATACGAAGGCTCAAAGTCACACAAAGGGCGATAGAAAGAGCTATGCTCGGAGAACCAAAGTACCGACATAGCTCTTCGTGTCTCTAAAATTAAGTGGCAGTAGGCAGGGCACATTGCTTGTAGAACCGATGGCCGATGGCGTAGTAAGGTTCTGGAGTGGGCCACGTACCGGAAGATGCAGCGTATCGAGGCCTCCAACAAAGTAGACCGATGACCTGGTGAAGGTCGCGGGAAGTCGATAGATACGGGCAGCACAAGACAGGTATTGTGTATAGCGGCAACGTGCCTACCATGGAAGACTTTAAACAAGATTCAAGTGGACTGTATTAAGGATATCAGTATATTAGAAACTACAAGTAAATATGTGATAGAATCTCTGATTATGGTACTAAAAGAGTTTTTGGCGGGAAAGTCAAGCTGAGTGTCACGCTCATTTTTCATCCGACTTTTAAAATTATTTATAGGGTTGTTTACTAAATAAAAGTGCGTGATTTATGTAGTAAAAAGTGCATTCAGTAAATAATTCATAAAGAATAGTGAAATATTGTAGCATAGTGGCCACATCATGACCTTGTCTCAAACCTCCATCGTAAGACGGATCACGGGGCCGTCTTTTTCGACATAAACAATTCATTACGTGACATTGGCTAAATGCACAAACCGTGCGATGCCCTATAAGAAAGAAAGAAAGGTACTAAAAGGCAGCAAACCACTTACCCAACCTTCAGATGCGGAGTTCGTAGACTACCAGACCAGATCACGAGGGGGCGCACTTCGACACAATTCACTGGCAGTTTCCCTAACTTTATTAATTTTGAGGCCTAAATCCCGGGCGGCTTTAAATATTTAAAACTAATTACATTTTTGTGACCGTTAAAAGATCGTGGCCATGATTCGCTAGCTTGCCAGTTCGAAAGGAAGTGCGTTCAGAAGGCGGTATACTATGGTTACGTTCCGTGTACTTTGTTTTCGGCAGCGTTCACCGCCGATAAACACAAAAATCAGAGGAGATATTCAATATTGTGGAGAGCTTTCGGGGAAGCCTTTGTCCAACAGTGGATATCTATTGGCAGAAGAAGAAGAAGGAGCTATGGTTATAGATAGTATAAACAGATAATTATGTGCACTATACTTTAGCAATTTATATAATAGGTGGTAGGCCACATCGGCCGCCGGCAGAAGTTAACACCCACCAGACAAAGTCTTGCCGCCAAGCGATTCGTCGTGTTCCGACATGATGTCTGGTGAAGCCGTACGGAGGACGGGTCTGAGCAGTTGTGTTGCGATGTGTGTCGGGTACGATGCGCCAAGTGTTGTTGTGTCGGGAGTTTGATCGTGGAGGGTCTCCACATCAATCTCACTCTGGCGCAGCATCGTTGATCGTGTTGTCGGGTTTAACATTGTACCACCTCGCTCAACTGCCGTCTTTCTTCCTATTCACTAAGTTTTTTTAAGTGAATGAGTTTAATAAACTAGTGCGCTTTACCATCAACGATTGCATCACTGCTTAACATCAGGCGGGATTGCAGTCAAGCGCTAGTTTATAATTATTAAATAAAAAAAAAAGATGTACAAATTTAAATCTCACCGACAGTAGTGAAAAAAGAAATAATTAAAAAAACAGAACACACAAAAAGAAAAAAAATAACAAAATCGTTCACGGTGTCAGGTCGGTTACGCTTACGCGAATTTAATATTTTTTCCCATTCAACAAAAGTGCCCAAAGTCGTTAAAGGAGTCATCATCGTCATCAATAACCTTTTTATCGTCCCACTGCTGGGCTAAGATCTCCTCTCATACAGAGAAGGATTTTTTTTTTTTTTAATAATTATAAACTAGCGCTTGACCGCAATCCCGCCTGATGGTAAGCAGTGATGTGATCGTTGATGGTAAAGCGCGCTAGTTTATTAAGAGCCTATTCACTCATTCATTCATCATTAGGCGCATCGTACCCGGCACACATCGCAACACAACTGCTCAGACCCGTCCTCCGTACGGCTTCACCAGACATCATGCCGGAACACGACAAATCGCTTGGTGGCAAGGCTTTGTCTGGTGGGTGGTAACTTCTGCCGGCGGCCGATGTTACGCGAATTTAATATTTTTTCCCATTCAACAAAAGTGCCCAAAGTCGTTAAAGGAGTCATCATCATCATCAACAACCTTTTTATCGTCCCACTGCTGGGCACAGGTCTCCTCTCTTACAGAGAAGGATTGAGCTAATCACCATGCTTGCTTAATGCGGGTTGGCGATTTCAGACTTATAAAGTCCAGGTTTCCTCAAGATGTTTTCCTTCACCTTCGGTCATTGGTGTCCAAGATATACTTAGAAAGTACATATAGCTTTAGAAAAGTTACATTGGTACTTGCCTGACCTGGAATCGAACCCGCGCACTCATACTTGAGAGGCTGGTGTTTTAACCACTAGGCCGCCACGACTTAAAGGGGTATTCATTTCAAAATCCAGAAAAATTAAAACTCTTAATATGTACTTCAGGTGTTGAAGCTGTAGCCATCCACGGTGGTAAGGACCAAGAAGAGAGATCTCGCGCTGTGGAGGCCTTCAGGAGAGGAGAGAAAGACGTGCTGGTGGCCACTGATGTAGCTAGCAAAGGTAAGAAGAAATATTATTAATTTCGTTACCTTTTTCAGTATGGCACAGATGTCAATCCAAGGATTATGCATAAAAGATAATATTATTACAGGAATTAAATAAGGCCTAATGAAAAATTGAAGTATTACGAATTTAAAAAAAAAAATTACAAACTCAAATCTTAGTTAATTATTGCAATATATGACTCAAGATTTGCAAAGATAATTTTATTTTTTTATTAATTTTATTGATAAATTTTTCAATATTAATTCCTTCATGAATAATTTAAAAAAAATTAATTGAAGATAATATTAATATAATATACAGTATGTTAAGGAAACCCTGTCCGACCCACAAGGATAATAAAGGTTAGATAAACACATGACCAAATATAATATAAAATTTTACGTAATCATCATAGTACCAATACAAATGAATTTTGAAATAATCTTTTTTTTTCGCGAATTAATTCCAACTTCCCCGAAATTTGGTAATTTTTAAAAAGTGACAGCACCGGTATTATTATGAGCGAATAGCGATGCGACCACGTGCCGCGTGCCCTGCCGCCCGCCCCCCGCGGAAGGCTGGTAACGCACATTTATTAAGTTACCTCTTCTTGCGAAATAATATTTATTTTTTTAGGGGTTTTTTTTTTAAGTTTAGCCCGGTTTTGTAGCCATTAGTAGAATCAGTTATCGATACCTAACAACACCTTCACGGGTCGGACAGGGTTTTCTTAACCTACTGTATATAATTATTAATCTTAATATAATTTATATAATTACTAATATGAATATAATTACTTAAACATGGAAAAGGAAAAAAAAAATAGCGTGGCGACCCGTCGCCATGGCAAGTGTCGCAAAGCCAACGATTCGGTTTACAAGTGATCCTATAGATGTTTCACATTAAATTTGGAAACCACGAAATACGAAACTAAAATGAGGCAAAGTGCGTAGTAAATAATCTTAATCTTAATCTTATCGGCTCTAGTGCCGAAGAATTAGGAAAATAGGTATTTGAAGAAACCATTGCCGTCGCGCTGCTTCCAACCTCTCCCGGTAAAGTGCTAAAAGGACAGTTGCAGCTCAGGCTGATTTTACCTACAAAAATGTTGACCAAAAGACGTTTCGTATTCCGCTATTTTCTTTTTCAAAACACGACAAATCTCAATTATTTTATATCAAAATATAATTATATCAAAATTTAGAGGAAAAGTATACCTATGCTTCTATTATTTTCTTTTTTGTCAAAAACTTATCACGTTTGTCTAATAGTCATCTGAACATCACGATAAAAATGGGTTATTTTTCGCGATTTTGAAGTATCGTATTTCTTTTATTAATTAAGTTTCGGAAAAAATCTAATGATAGGGGCACGTATACTCGTAATCACGGCGTAAAATTTGTAGAAAAAAAGTGCTCTGAAAGCATTACCTACGAAGATTTTCTCGGTGGTAGGCCATAACATCGGCCGCCGGCAGAAGTTACCACCCACCAGACAAAGCCTTGCTGCCAAGCGATTTGTCGTGATCCGGCATAATGTCTGGTGAAGCCGTACGGAGGACGGGTCTGAGCAGTTGTGTTGCGATGTGTGCCGGGTACGATGCGCCAAATGTTGTTGTGTCGGGAGTTTGGTCGTGGAGGGTCTTCAGATCAATCTCCCTTTGGCGCAGCATCGTTGGTCGTGTTGTTGGGTTTAACATTGCATCACCTCGCTCAACTGCCGTCTTCCTTCCTATTCGCTCAGATTTTCTGAGTGAATATCATCACTGCTTACCATCAGGCGGGATTGCGGTCAAGCGATCAATAATTATTAAAAAAAAAAAGAAGAAAACAGCGGAAACACTAGAGTCCGCTCTTAATTCTGATTGCTGTGTCTAATTGTATCAAAATTGATCCAGCCGTTTGAATGTGAAGAAGTGACTAAGATATTAAGAAGACATACACACACAACTTTTGACTTTATAATTAATATTAGTTTGAGTAGTTTTTTTTCTTTTTTATGGCTTTTCACAACTATTAGGTTCGGCCTCAAGTCTAACCGGATTTAGCTGGATACCAGTATTTTAGACTACACTGACAGCCTCCGTGGCGTAGCGGTAGCGAACGCGGCCGCTGCGCTAGGAGGCATAGGTTCTATCCCCGCGCAGTGTAAATATTTGTATGCATGAACATGAATATTTGCACTGGTCTGATCGTACCTCGGAAAGCACGTTAAGCCGTCGGTCCCGGTTGCCATACAAACATGTAATGGCAGTCGTTACGGGTTGTTGGAGCCCTCAAAAGTCCCACAATTGGTCTAATTGCAATGCTTCGATATCGCCTTCGTGTTGTGGAGGTCAGACGGCAATCGCTTCACGGAAAATATCGAAGTTTAGACAAAAGCAGCAGTTAGACTGGTAAAGTGGACCTCCGACTCCAAAGCTGAAAAAAGCTTCGGATGCGACTCACATTAAAGCTGAGATGATGATGATGATGAACTTCTAGTCCATTCTTGTTTAGAAGGTACTTACAGGTACTTCACAGGAGACGAGTTTCTAGTAATTTTCATGTCGTCTCTTCGTTGTCAATATTGAAGAAACCTGTACTGTTAGATAGATCACCTTAGACCTAGCAATGCATTTTTAGATCGTACCTCTACAATACCTAGGTCTCAAGATATAGAACTTAAAAGTTACATAAGGAATGTCACGTAATATTGAACCTTATGTCATAGAGATAACGTTCGTAACAATACGATGACTTAACATCCCACTAATTTTAACATCCAGGTCTCGACTTCGCTAATATTCAGCACGTGATCAATTATGACATGCCAGAAGATATTGAGAACTACGTCCACCGCATCGGACGTACAGGACGTGCTGGTGGGGAAGGTGTCGCCACCACACTCCTGGGCCGCGCCGCAGACGATAGCGTGCTAAGGGACCTCGCACATCTGCTGAGGGAGGCTCAGCAAAAGGTAATTCCGGCAGTACAATCTTCTATAACCTATAACCATAACACATTAGAAGGCAATAAAGCTTGGGAAGTGAGGAGATCCGCGGAAGAACCAAAGTCACGGACATAGCTATGCGAGTCGCTAAACTTAAATGGCAGTGGGCAGGGCACATTGCTCGTAGAACCGATGGCCGATGGGGCAGTAAGGTTCTGGAGTGGCGACCACGTACTAGAAGACGCAGCGTAGGGAGGCCCCCAACAAGGTGAACCCATGACCTGGTGATGCGGGCAGTACAAGACCGGTCAGCGTGGAAAGCCTTGGGGGAGGCCTTTGCCCAGCAGTGGACATCCATAGGCTAATGACAAAGAGAAGAAAGCTTGGGATTGAGCTGCTCGCTCTGCTAAACAATGTCTTTAAGCAATATGCATAATTATGCTACAATTATGACGAGTTTTGGCGGGAAAGCTAAGATGAGTGTCACGCTCGTATTTCATTGGACTTTTGAATTATTTATAGGGTCGTTTACTAAATAAAAGCGTGTGATGTATGTAGTTAACAAGTGCATTCAGTAATTCATAAAGAACATGCAACATAGTCGACAAATCTTGACTTTGCCTCAAACCTCCCTCGTAGACGGTTCACGCGGCCGTCTTTTTCGACTGTTTCTATAATTTGTTACAAGTGTTATTGGCAAAATTGTGGTATCTATTCCACAGAGGCTTATTATATTATATTTAGATATTTTAATCACGGTTTTTTTTTAATGTAAATTGATTGTTATATACAAAGCAAACACATATTGTTATTGTAAACATATTCATTTTTAATGTCTGGACTTTAAAAAGCTCCAGCTAGTTAAAAAAAAATATGACGTGTAAGAGTGATCAGTAATCAATCCTACTTGCATAATAAACGATTTCATTTCACAGTAAAAACTTAGAAGTGACCCTTTTTTTTAAATGGGCTTTATAAGAAATCTCCATGTTACTCAAAGGGCAATGGAGAGGGCTTTGCTTGGGGCTTCACTGCGCGATCGAATTAGGAATGAGGAGATCCGCAGAAGAACGAGAGTAATTGACATAGCCCGAAGAATTGCAACACTAAAGTGGCAGTGGGCTGGACACATTGCCCGTAGGACCGATGTCCGATGAGCCCGACGGGTTCTCGAGTAGCGACCACGTACCGGAAGACGCAGCGTTGGTAGGCTCCCGACAAGGTGGACCGACGACCTGGTGAAGGTCGCGGGAAACCGCTGGATGCGGTAGGTGCAGGACCGGTCGCCGTGGAGATCCTTGGGGGAGGACTATGTCCAGTAGTGGACGTCTTTGGCCTGAAATAATGATGAATTGTTGAAATATTAATATGAATGTCTAATAAATGTCATTTCATATATAATATAAGAAAAAAAAAAAACAATATAATATCAAGTAACAACAATTCAGTTATAAAAGAACAAGTGATTACACAATTTTTTTTTTTTTTTTTTGTGTGAGACCTGAAACACGTGTCCAATATTATTAAATAAAGACTCTATGCACAAAATTTCAAAAAGATATCATGAAAAACTACAAAGTTATGAGGTTGTTGCCTTACTTGATTCATCATCATCATCATCATCAACCTTTTTATCGTCCCACTGCTGGGCACAGGTCTCCTCTCATACAGAGAAGGATTGAGCGTAATCACCACGCTTGCTCAATGCGGGTTGGCGATTTCAGACTTAAAGTCCAGGTTTCCTCAAGATGTTTTCCTTCACCTTCAGTCATTGGTGTCCAAGATATACTTAGAAAGTACATATAACTTTAGAAAAGTTACATTGGTACTTGCCTGACCTGGAATCGAACCCACGCACTCATACTTGAGAGGCTGGTGTTTTAACCACTAGGCCACCACGACTTCTTACTTGATTGTCCGTACAAAAATATGGCCAATGCGCCGCTCGCGCCTCAAGTGTCGTGGCGCGGGGGGTGGGCCTGTCTCTCGCGCCTTGTACTATAATCTAACGTCAGCTGAAATATACGGTAACAACACTGCAACAATTTCTAAATGTGAATCAATTTTTAAAATCATGTTCTAAATGGTGTAAAAATGATTGGAATCGATTCAGTTGCTTATTCTGAACAAACTATATTCAGGTTTCGTATAATATGTATTGTTTGTTTCAGGTACCCTCATTCCTGTTAGATATGATTGGAGAACCGGATGTGCCCGTACCGGATGGGCAAGGATGTTCGTACTGTGGCGGTTTGGGACACAGAATTACAGGTAAAATGATCTTTCTGATGGTACAGGCGACAGCACATCAAGCTAACACGATCTGTCAGATTTTCTTATTAGATTTTCAACATTATCTTTTTTAAGTAGTGATTTACTGCAATCCTGCCTGATGGTAAGCAGTGATGCAATTGTTGATGGGAAATCGCGCTACTTTATTAAGAGCCTATTCACTGAAAAAAACTGAGCGAATAGGAAGGAAGACGGCAGTTAAGCGAAGTGATGAAATGTTATACCCAACATCACGACCAACGATGCTGCGCCAAAGGGAGATTGATCTGAAGACCCTCCACGACCAAACTCCCAACACAACAACATTAGGCGCATCGTACCCGGCACACATCGCAACACAACTGCTCAGACCCATCCGTATTTGACAATTTCGGGTAGCTTGACCTGTTGTCGACCATACAAATTTGTAACCTAAGGCCCTGATATTTCAATAGTTAAATAATTTATTAACTAATTTAGTATTTTTTAACTTCATAAACTAATCTTTGACCTCAATCCCGGCTGATGATAAACAGTGATGCAATCGTTGATGGCTGGTGCTAGTTTATTAACAGTCTATTCACTCTAGCCTTGAAGACACTTAAATTGTTGTCAGACGGAAAGACCGCTGCTGGCAAATTGTTCTAGCCCTTCTTCGATGTACGCGGTATAAAGGGAGAGGCGAAACTAATAATAATACTTTTTTTTTTAATTTAGCCCCCGCACTAGGAATTTCTGTTATCTTTCCTGTGTCATGGGTGCGTTTACCAACATATAGACTCACATACACAAACAATACAGAGCCGGAACATTTACTTGTAGGTGATACAAATAATAATAATATATACGGACAACTCACACAGATTGAGCTAGCCCCAAAGTAAGTTCGAGACTTGTGTTATGGGATACTAACTCAATGACACTATATTTATAATAGATACATATATAGATAAACATCCAAGACCCAGGTCAATCAGGAAACGATCGTTTTCCATCATGACAAGGCCTCCACGTCGCAGGCAGGCGTGTTGACCGCTGCGCCACGGAGACCGACAAATATAATATGTTCCGTGCGGGAATCGAACCCACGACACACAGCGCAGCAATCAATAGCTTAACATCATTATATGTTGATTGTTTTGTAATCTTATTGTTAAAACTTTTTCTTTTTCACAGAATGTCCTAAACTGGAGGCTGTGCAGAACAAGCAGGCTTCGAACATCGGACGAAGAGATTATTTGGCTAATACCGCTGCTGATTATTAAGATCCCAACTTCAAAACTAATAAGAGTTAGGCAGAGATATAAATGTGTAAGTTGAGAACACCGGTAACCTAGTGGCATCAAAGATGTAGGTCGTAGGTTCAAACCCCATCAGGCGCATTCTTCTTCCCAGCTTACAGAGGTAAAGAGAGAGTAGGTAGTGAAGTGAGTGAAGGGAAGAAGTGAAGAAACACGGGTGGGTTTTAGTCAGCAGAAGTCTGACACGCCCTTCCGCTCCGCCCAGAGGATGAGAGGTCATTTGATGACTTGCCATCCCAAACAAAAAAAAAGTTCTTAGGTTCGAACCCCAATAAGGCGCTGTATTTTGTGTAAAATTATTTCCTCGTCACTGCTCTCAATACAGTGAAGGACACTGGCATGTCCTAAAGGCAAAACTTCGAAGAGATGTGACATATACCAGCCCGCGTGGTAGATTACAGACCACTCCCCCTCACCGAGGGAGTGCTAGGAGGCTAGGCTATTATCGTCGCCGTAGAGTGAAAACCTCGTAAGTGCAAAAATAGTAACTTTTCAGGAGGAAGAAAAAACTTCGTGCTGTAAAATTTTTGTACGGCGACTTTTATATTTTTTTACTAACTAATATGGAGATTTAACCCACTTTCATACCCAAATCGGTTCAGTACTATAAGATTGCCCAAATGAAAAATGAGATGTCGCTACGAGTATCGTATTAACAAATGAGTCAGATCGGGATCTGCGTAGTGAGGTTTTCTTCCCAGAAACGCAATAAAATAGAGACATATGTGAAATGTTGTTGTGGTGGCCTAGTGGTTAAAACACCAGCCTCTCAAGTATGAGTGCGCGGGTTCGATTCCAGTTCAGGCAAGTACCAATGTAACTTTTCTAAAGTTATATGTACTTTCTAAGTATATCTTGGACACCAAGGTGAAGGCTGAAGACTGAAGGTGAAGGAAAACATCTTGAGGAAACCTGGACCTTTAAGTCTGAAATCGCCAACCCGTATTGAGCAAGCGTGGTGATTACGCTCAATCCTTCTCTGTATGAGAAGAGACCTGTGCCCAGTAGTGGGACGATAAAAAGGTTGATGATGATGATGATATGTGAAATAAATAACTCCGCCCATTGTGTCACCCTTTGTTAAATCTTCATATTTATCCATACTGATATTATAAATACGAAAGTATCTCTGTCTGTCTGTCGGCTTTCACGTCAAAACTACTGAAACGACTGAGAAAGGATATAGGCTATATAAGATCCCGCTATGACCAATATTGCGAAAACGGGAGTGAACGCGGGCGTACATATTGCTGCCATTATTTTAATAGGCGCTTGTTATACAGGATGTATCTGACATCGTATCGCAAACTTCGCGAAAAGGCTAGATCGCATGCCACTAATACAAATATGAGTCATTTATGTCGTTAATGAACGGTTACAGAATTCACAATGTTTAAAAACAAATGTCTGCACGGCCTTTGAACGTTGCAAGCGTGCCGCCGTGCGGGTTTGTAGGTATGACGTTGATCCCTGATGTGAACTCTATTAAATCAGCTGATAAGATAGATTTTCGAGTTTTGTTTTCATTGCGCTTTTTTGTGTACATTGCGTTAGCGAATTAATAAATTTTTACTTTAAAATCTTAATGGGTTATAAAAGTATAGCAATTATGAACGGTCTAAAGTGAAAAAAACTACATATATATTTTTTAAATCATGAAAAAGCCGACGAAAAATTCCACCACTGGGGGGTTCAGAATCATGTACTGGATCCATGGTACTCGTTTGTGCGTCGATGTCAGATACACCCTTTATATCAACTTATCTTTATAGCAACTGAAGTCCACGCGGACGGAGTCGCAGCTGTTGTTAGAATGAAAATTAAACAGACGAGCAATTTCTTTGCTTCTGTTAGAATGCTCCAGCCTATCTATGTTAGGGGCCAGTGAAGTATTACGTAAATTTGATTTTGTTATTAATGCGAAACCCGAAATACGTGTCCACTTTTTTTTAGTAAATAAATAAATCATTTTTATTTCGGACATAAAAATCCATAAGAGTGTTAGTAACATACAAAGAAAACAAAAACTTATTGCCTAGTATTAGTAATTATTAAAGTTTGCACAAATTTTTTAATTATTGGAGAGCCGAAGCTCTCAGCTACAAAATTACAAAAACATATCATGAAAAATCACAAAGTTATGAGGTTGTTAATATTACTTAGTTATCCCAACAAAAATATGGTCAACCGTCCGCTGTGTTGTGCGCCCGGTAACCACACTGCAGACTGCACTGTATTTGAGAAACAATATAACATGTTGTAAAAATGATTGGAATCGATTCAGTTGCTTATTCTGAACTAACTATATTCAGGTTTTGTATAAACAAAAAGTAACGTTGTTTAAGAAACCAATATTTATACTAATATAGGTACATATAAAGCGAAGAGTTTGTTTGTTAGTTTGAACGCGCTAATCTCAGGAACTACTGGTCCGATTTCAAAAATTCTTTTTGCGTTGGATAGTCCTTAATCCTCCTGGATTCATGACGTCATCGAGTATATAATACTTGATGCAAGTTTAAATTGGAACATTTAGATTCATAAGTTATTTATGTTTTAAGATGTAAATAAATATATTTTAAGGTAAATGTTTTTTTTATTTGTTGGACCCACCTCTGTTTCTAATTGATCAATGACCTAATAAATACCGATCACCTTAAATAAAATGTTTCCAGATCAATCTGCCTCTGGCGCAGCATCGTTGGTCGTGTTAGTCTTGGGTTTAACATGGTATCACCTCGCTCAACTGCCGTCATCCTTCCTATTCCTAAGATTTTTAAGTGAATAAGCTTAATAAACTGGTGCGCTTTACCATCAACGATTGCATCACTGCTTACCATCAGGCGGGATTGCAGTCAAGCACTAGTTTATAATTATTAAAAAAAAATAATACAAATACGCTGGTCTAGTAAACAACGCCGGTGTTGAAATCAAAATAAATTAATTAAAAGACGTAATAATAATTCAGTGCTTATTTCCTAATGTGGATTTAAACCCATTGAGGACGTAACGCATATATCCAGCCTATTCGCAATAACAGCCAGAATGCTGTAGGAGCTAGTTGCGCGTCGTCGCAACGGAACAACGCATTGTATGCCATATCTGTGTTGCGTTGAGCTTGCGCCAATGCAAAGCAGGAGGGTACAGGAGGGTATGCACGCCGCCACAGCTGCGTCTTTTTTTTTTAATATTAATTATAAACTAGCGCTTGACCGCAATCCCGCCTGATGGTAAGCAGTGAAGCAGTCGATGATGGTAAAGCGCGCTAGTTTATTAAGAGTCCATTCACTCTAGCCTTGAAGACACTCAAATTGTAGTCCGACAGAAACACCGCCGCTAGCAGTGTTCCAGTCCCTCGATGTACGCGGTATGAAAGAGGAGGCGAAACGCTTCGTTCGAATCGTAGTGGTGTTAACGACGTAAGGGTGGAAACTCGCCGTACGACGAGTTTGAGAGACTCTAGAATACCGAAAGGCTGGCTACTCTACGCCTCTGCTCTAAGCTTTGGAGAGAATTTAGCTACGTCTCAGTTCAGCCTTTGCAATGTATATAATGGGAGTTTCTTGGACCAAGGATATGAGTAAATCTATATCAATATCCTGCCTCATCTTAAGATAAAAAATGTTACGCTCGTCTTATTTTCTCCTTCGACAACCCAGCACATCAGCTTCCCTCCCGCGTCGTCTCTTAAACGTTAATCCGTTAAAATGTCGCGCGCGATGTCGCAACGGTCTATTGGGACGTGATAAAAAAATAAAGGCGCGCGCGAATGTCGGCGCGCGTCTCAGAGGCGATCCCATGCAGGAGGCGAGGCCCGGACAGACCGGGCCGGCACGAAAGTGGGGGCCGCGGCAGAATCAAGGACTCCCGCGGCTCTGTGCGCACGTGACCGGAGAGACACCGGGGTGATTTTTAATCAGTAGGAGACATCCATTTAAGATTTTCCACCCCGAAACAAAAAAGGGTCAATTCAGTGTGACTATACTTTGGGTGGTGATGTGGTTTTTGGACTCGTGTTACCAAAATTAAAGATTTAGGAGTAACTTTCGACCACTGTTTGACTTTTGTAGACCACGTTTTTACACTTTTACAAAAAATCTTTCAAGCGCTTGGAATTTGTTTTGCGAAATGTTCGTGACTTTCGTAATCCTAACTTCGTTAAGCTGTTCTACACCTCTCTTGATCGAAGTCAACTCGAATCTAGTGCCTGAATCTGGCACGAACTAAACACTAATGTTGGAAAATGGTCAGAAAACTCCATGTATGACTTTTCCAGAGGTTATACCATTTTTTCCCTATATGTACCCTACCAACTATCTCTTAACTCGTTGGATGTGAGAAGAGGTCTTAACCAGCTCACTGGAGCTTGTGGCATTGCGGGGATGCATAGGTCGCCCAGAGCTCCATAGTCTTTTCTGACAAATATTTGTGCTTGACAAATACATCACCGTCACAGACGCAGACACAATCTGTTTGCACAACCCCCAACAAAAACTGTAGCCAGAGCGTAATCCGCGGTCTGTCGACGACCAACCCTGAATGTGACATGTTTGCGGATGAATGAAATAAGATTATGCGAGGGTGTCCACTGTTGGGCATGCCACAATAGCGGCGGTAAGTACACTCTTTGAGGAGTGGCTAGAGAGGCGCCACTGCGCCTTCACCTTCGGCCTGACGCAGGTCCTCACCGGACACGGTTGTTTCGGGAGGTTCCTGTTCTGGATAAGGCGGGAGGAAAAGACAGGGTGTCACCAATGTGTGAATCGCCCTGAGGACACGTTGGAGCATACGGCGGAGGTCTGCCCGGCTTGGGAAGAGCACCGCCGTGTCCTCGCGGCGGCGATCTCTCTCGTCCGACCCTGGTCCAGGCCATGGTCCGGAGCGAGAGTGCATGGCAGGCCGTCATCTCCTGCGAAGTAGTGATACTGGAAAAGGAGTAGGCGGAGCGCGTGAGGGAGCAGGAATACCAGCGCCCTGATTAAAAAAGAAAACGTGGTCCTGGCGCACAGGCAAGTTAAGAAACACTGGTGGGATCTGGTGGGGTGGGCGCCTCTTGCGCTCCGCCCAGAGCGGAAGGTCATTTGATGAGTTTCCATCCCAAACAAAAATAGGGTGTTCATCATTCAATGTCAGTTTTTAAGTTATATTTTTGTCTCAAAGTTAATTGGTATTAGTGTTGTACAGTTTTTACAAATCACACAGATTGAGCTAGCCCCAAAGTAAGTTCGAGACCGTGTTATGGGATACTAACTCAACGATACTATATTTATAATAGACACATATATAGATAAACATCCAAGACCCAGGCCAATCAGAGAAAGATCGTTTTCCATCATAACCTGGCCGGGGATCGAACTCGGGGCCTCCACGTCGCAGGCTGGCGTGTTGACTGCTGCGCCACGGAGGACGTTTTAATTAACTATAAATAAATAAGAATTGTCTAAACACTAAGGTTAAACCTGCCCCCTAATCGGCGAACACATTTTTGTCAAATGATTGCGACTAGTTGGTATCAGTAGGAATCGTTCGGGCCGCCCATTGGTCCATTCGATCCCAACTAGTCACAATCATTTGACAAAAATGTGTTCGCCGATTTGGGGGCTGAACGACTTACGACAGAGGCAACTTTCAAGGTAATCCTGTTAGCATTTTAAATTCACTCAAGATAAAATTAAATTCTCCAAGATCAATTTCTAAATCATAAATTAACGGTTTTTGTGATATTCCCGACGAAAAAGTTACGAATTATCTTAAAACTTAACAATCACTGTGAGTATAGTCGAGATGTAATAAATCAGATGTGACCTTACAAGGTTAAAAAGAAAACCAAACTTATAAAAAGAAAAGTTTATATTTTTAAAACACTGTTTTCTTCGTGGTTCTTAAATGATACAACAATATACACCATGATACTAAATCTATGATCGAATGTGTTGGGTTAAAAAAATATCTCACATAACACTTTTATTTCTTAACGGTTTTTTTTTTAAATTTCGATCCAGCCGTCCCTTGCCGTTCTCTCTAGCGACGCACTAAGCCGAGGTTCGTACCCCACAGGGGGGGTGCCCTTAGCGTGTTGTCGCTTAGTTTTTGATGCCACTGGCTGCAGGCTTTAAATTAATTTATGGCAGCCACAGGATAAGTAGTCACGACCTCTCAAGGTTAACTACGAGATGCCACAATAAAAAAAAACAACCGTTTACAAGAATAACATTTTTTTTTTAAACTCCGTGCCACCCGTTGGTATATACAGCTGTATCGATATTACAATACATGTATGAGCTTCGGGAATCTTCGTGTATCTTCGGAAACCAAATCTCAATATAGAGTTGATAAAATCTTGGAAGTACGTGTCGTCTATTTCGTATAGCCATTGTCAATGCTCTCGTTTACAAACTAAACTCAATCTAAAATCACTGCATCTTATTGACCCATTTATTAAAAAAAAGACAAAATATTTGCTTAGTCCTGTCAAATTCAAATTTAGTTCTGTCAGAATAAGATACTCCACACACTCCTACACACGATCAAAAACATGGCGACTAAAATACGTCAATTCACGTTAGGCGCGGCCTAATTTGACAGGACTGAACAGTATTTTTCTGTCTTTTCGTAATGAAATGGAAAAAAAAAGTTGCACTGAACATACTTTCGTTTAGTTTTTCAATTTCGGATCCAGGGCATTTATTAACCCTTAGCAATTAACAAAACACCATTTCCTAAAAAACAAAGCGGGGTATAGAATCTAGTAACAACAATGGAGCAATGTATTACAAACATGATTCACATTGAAAGTAAAGATGACATCACGCCTTGCTTTCCTTGAGGATTAGCTGTCTCTAAAGTACATAATCCCACCAGTTATCAGACTCCGAGCTTTGCTACTGAGAATCGAACCCAGGTCCGCTGGCTCGCTGACCAACGAGACAGTTGAGGAGTAGACAAGATTTTTTTTTTTACCGTTATAAACTAGTGCTTGACCGCGATCCCGAATGATGGTAAGCAGTAATGGCAAAGCGCACTAGTTTATTAAAATAAGACAATATAATGTTTTTAAACCCATTTCAAAAAATAATCGTGGCATTATTTTTCTATTTTTTTTAACCCATCACAAATTAATTAATGGTCAAACAAATATACATGACAGGAATAGATATATGATTTACTTACATCGCAAAATTTTCTTAAATATCATGAAAAAAAAAAACCAATAAAGGTAGGCACTCAACTCTGTTTTATATTTGACTGCGAGCTTAGGAAAGAAGATTAATCCCTTCATATTTTTTTTGTTTTACTATGAAAAAATATTTAGTCTACAAAATGGTATGTGTTTGTTTGTTGTCTGACTGTCAACGTTTTATAGCAATGTTATTTTAATCTCAATCAAAGCCTGCAGTCAAACATGTAACTATTAAACGGTTGAACCAAAAAACAAAGCACGAGAATGCATAAAATTTTAAACAAGATCTTAAAAGATGTCGACACTTGATTTTGAATTCTTATTTTATTTGGGAATACATTGGGACTTAATTACCTTATTATTAAATAATATGCAATGATAGGACATATTAATAATAGTGAACGAAAAAATATACAAAATAGTATCCTACTGGTAGGGTCTACTAGTGGTCAGGACTCAATTTTTTTATATTCTAATATATAAAAATTGTAATTTAATAAAGAAATAAAGGAAATTGTGAACAATATATAAAGAAAATAATGACGCGAATTCCGTTCGTGACAGACAAACCAAAATTATATTGTTCTTTTTCTAACATATTGCGTATGAAAGAGATCGACAGGTTTCTTTCAAGTTCTGTTCAAAAGAGATCCATATATTTATTTAGTTTCTCATACTTTTAAATGAACTAACACTGGTTTCTTATTATGCTAAACTAAAAACACTGGCCATGATTTTTTAATTGCGAAAATATACAGGACACTGAGACGGTCAGCAACGAAATTTGATTAACACGAAACTATTTAATAATGAACTTTATCTACTCTCATATCAAAAAATTAAAAATATAAAACTAAAAAGTAGTTTATATTGACGTACTTTACCCATAGTATATCGAAACGAAATTAAAAAATTAAATTATAACATTATTTCTCTAACAAAATAATGTTATAATAAATTTTTTTTTCATTATCGTACAGATTACAAACCATAGACAGCACTATTTAATTTTTTATATGTGGCTGCGCGCGCTTTGGCGCTTGCGCGGTGATGAGGATGCAGAATTTTGGCGCCAAATACGTTTCTTTGCATTGCAAGTCGTTGTTCAGTTGTTGTGTTTCGCTGGACACATAATTGATTATTATTATTTCTTAAAATTTCAAGTGACAATGAAGAAAATTTGACGCCGCCCGATATTTTAGAGGCTGCGACAGCAGTTAGTCTTAATTTACTACCAATTATGTCAAGAAAATTATACGATAAATGTTATCAACATTTTTTAACATAGAAAATTAATAAAAGTGCTACTTCATATATTCAATACAATGTATGAGATTAGATAAAGTAGTGTATGAAACTGTACATAATTAGGTATTACACACTCGTGTGATACTATTAAAAAACTCGCTTCGCTCGTTTTTTAAACTTATTAATATCCCTCATTATGTAACAGTTTCATAAACTACTATTTTGGCATTATACAACATGTACTGTAATTAAAGCACATTCTCAACCACCCCAAATAGAATATTATTTTATAATCATAATACATACACTGAATTTTTAAATTAACTTGTATATGCATTGTTATTTATTAAATTAGTTATACCAATTCTTTACAGCGAAGACCTTAATGTTCTTGGAATAAGGTATCTTTTCTTTATTTTGTATTGAATGATTAAATTTGTATGAATACAACTAAAGCTGCGATATTAAAATTCTGTGCAAACAACGGGATTAATATGACAATAATTTTCGTCGTTTTAATTATTTTTGGGAAAAGAAATTAGATATATTAAAAATGTTATAAACCGATTCTGAACAAACCATTGTCAGGAAGTGTGAAATTAATTTACATGTTATATAATAGAAATTACTTTTAGACTCAGATCTGGACACATTCCATGCAAAAAATTTGCCTTTATGATGAAGACAGTTGTTTCCCCCAATTGTGAGGAATGTGGAGTTATCGAGGACCTACAACATCTATTGATGGAATGTGTTCAATATGAGTCTAGTAGGAATAATTTAGTGAGATCATTGAATTTGAACAGAACAGATGTAGATATATACAATAGTCGTGGTGGCCTAGTGGTTATAACACCAGCCTCTCAAGTATGAGTGCGCGGGTTCGATTCCAGGTCAGGCAAGTACCAATGTAACTTTTCTAAAGTTATATGTACTTTCTAAGTATATCTTGGACACCATTGACTGAAGGTGAAGGAAAACATCTTGAGGAAACCTGGACTTTATAAGTCTGAAATCGCCAACCCGCATTGAGCAAGCGTGGTGATTACGCTCAATCCTTCTCTGTATGAGAGGAGACCTGTGCCCAGCAGTGGGATGATAAAAAAGGTTGATGATGATGGTGATGTAGGTATGTTCCATACAATTCTCTCTCAACCAAATGGTGACGATGCAAAAGTTTTGTTCAAATTCATGGCCCACGTGTTGTGAAAGTGTAATTGTTTAGGTTACGATGGGACTAACATACGCTATGCGTAAAAGTCCCTATAAACCAATAAGGAAACAAAAAAATAATAATAGAAAATAACAGTTACAGAGAAAATCGAGTGCTATTCTTTAATAAACGTCGCTTCGGTTCAGACTTCACAATGAGAGGGATTTGGCCATTATCTACCACACGTGCCCAGTGCGGGTAGGTAGATGGCACATGTCTTACAAGTTTTGTCTCTAGGACATGTAGGTTTCCTCGCCATGTTTTCCTTCACCGTTTTGAGAGCAGTGCTGATGAAATAATTAACACAAAGTAAAGCGTCCAAGACACCACAGTGTCTCAAGACTAAAGTGCCAGTGATGACTTATGGAACTGAAACATGGTCGCTCACAATGGCCCTCATACGAAGGCTCAGAGCCACACAAAGGGCGATGGAAAAAGCTATGCTCGGAGATTCTCTGCGTGATCGAATCAGAAATGAGGAGATTCGCAGAAGAACCAAAGTCACCGACATAGCTCTGCGACTCACTAAGCTTAAGTGGCAGTGGGCAGGGCACATTGCTCGTAGAACCGGTGGCCGATGGGGCAGTAAGGTTCTGGAGTGTTGGTCACGCACTGGAAGACGCAGCGTAGGGAGGCCCCCAACAAGGTGGGCCGATGACCTGGTGAAGGTCGCGGGAAGCCGATGGATGCGGGCAGCACAAGACCGGTCAGCGTGGAAAGCCTTGGGGGACGCCTTTGTCCAACAGTGGAAATCCATAGGAAGAAGAAGAAGAAGTAAGCGCCTGATAGGTTTCGAACTTACGACCTACAGCTAGTAAGTCGACGATACCCCTAGGCCACAAATTCGGTTATAATTTTAGTAAAACATTTTACTAAGTACTTAAGATTTCGAAAACTGTGTTAGACGACTTTCGTTGCTAACTATATCCCATAATAATAAATGTTGAAATTGATTAGTAGTTTTAGAAAATAATTTCTACTAACCGGTTTTATAATAATGGCAATACGGCAATTTGGTAGGCCATAACATCGGCCGCCGGCAGAAGTTACCACCCACCAGACAAAGTCTTGCCGCCAAGCGATTTGTCGTGTTGCGGCATGATGTCTGGTGAAGCCGTATGGAGGACGGGTCTGAGCAGTGTGTTGCGATGTGTGCCGGGTACGATGCGCCAAATGTTGTTGTGTTGGGAGTTTGGTCGTGGAAGGTCTTCGGATCAATCTCCCTTTGGCGCAGCATCGTTAGTCGTATTGTTGGGTTTAACATTGCATCACCTCGCTCAACTGCCGTCTTCCTTCCTATTCGCTCAGTTTTTCTGAGTGAATAGATTGTTAATAAACTAGCGCGCTTTACCATCAACGATCGCATTACTGCTTACCATCAGGCGGGATTGCGGTCAAGAGCTAGTTTATACATATTAAAAAAAAAAAAACTTTCTATCACCATTCCATTACGGGTCGGCTGAGATAATTGATCGATCATTATGAAATTTAAAGCACAATGACAATGGAATCGTGTTGGATTGACAAATTTATTAACATAGCAGACTAGTAGCTGCACAGCTATTCACAATCACGCGATTGGATTCCTTGGAGCAGCGGTCGGCAAACTTTTGGCAGGCAAGAGCCACAAGGTAGCAACATAAACTTAAGGCGGACCGCAGTCAAGATACTAACTCATCAAAATAAGAAGGCAAGCTGTCATAAAATTTAATAAGGTAATTGATTAGATCTTTTGAAAGCATCTTTAGACTGGAGATCCATTCCGTTCATTTATAAATGACTCTGTACGGACGAATAGGGCTTGCAAGTTATTTACAAAATATTCATGGGCCATAAGTAACCCGTACGGAGGCTGCATGGGGTCCGTTGGCCGCGTGTTGCCGACCGCTGCCTTAGAACATCAAACAAAGTCCTCTAAACGTGGTTCAAAAGTCCAAAAACCGATTTTGTGGTCAGTTTACATAAAATAGACGACCGTTTTGCTTTACGACAGATCCTATATTTTTCACAAGTATTTGAAATTGATCGTTAATGAGATGAGATTGCGTCTACATTTTGAACATTTAACAGGTAACAATCCCGCCTGATGTTGAGCTGTGATGCAATCGTTGATGGTAAAGCGTGTTAGTTTATTAAGCCTCTGGACTCATAAAACTTCGTGAATAGGAAGGAAGACGGCAGTTGAGCGAGGTGATGCAATGTTAAACCCAACAACACGACCAACTATGCTGCGCTAGAGAGATTGATCTGGAGACCCTCCACGATCAAACTCCCGACACAACAACATTTGGCGCATCGTACCCGGCACACATCGCAACACAACTGCTCAGACCCGTCCTCCGTACGGCTTCACCAAACATCGTGCCGGAACACGACGAATCGTTTTGTCTGCAGGCTATCGAAATGTGTTATTTAGATGTTATAGCCAATCGGATGATAATGAACAGCTGAACCTGTCAATTTAAATATTGTATTTCAATTCGAAAATTCTTTTTAATAACCGGGTTTTTTCTACAACCGAGTTATACCTACTGAATTTTACTTAAAAAAATATTCAATCTGATCAGATCTGTTTTGTGCTTGTAATTTGGAATATATTTGACTTTTGTGTACTGCATCGTGGGGCAATTCTACTAAATTAAACTTCACGTGAATATTTGTCTGACATGTGACGTGTCAAAATGGTCAGATCTAGATCTGACCTTTTTTTTGTTTTGGCGATAATCTATAATACAGCAACAATTCATCAATAATGGTGAAGTCCCAAGTAACAGCTAAACAGTCATTTCAAATCAAGATATATTATTAAACTTTCGAGAATTAGAAATACATAATAACAACAAAATTAAAATGTGTTTTAATGCCAAAAAAAAATGTTTAATTAATAATATATTTTTTACACATTGGACAAACTTAGCCTTTTTATATAATCAAGCTTTTTTATATAAAAGGGTAGGTAGGATTTTAAGTTCTATTAAAACATTGCATTGGTCATTAATACTTCTCCGTATGAGCAAAGGACTTTACATTTCCAATGAGATGTCATTATATGCCCTTTCTGAACCATTTTGGGTCAGCTTCCAGTCATACCAGCAGTTAAATATCAATATTTTATATGGAGCGCTTATCTGACCTTCACAGACCAATTGCTGGGTACCACGATACCACTTTATAGGACTGGACATTTCTTCTGAATTGTCAGTAAAAGATCCACGAATAACCGGTGGAACTGAAGGCTGAACGTATGTTTTTACTTACGATTGAACGAGATATGCCCAGCATTGTGCAAAAACAATAGATGATAAAAATATACTTTGGAGGCTTGAGAAACATAGGTTGTAATGTTCACTCATCCTCCGTAGAAAAGGGAGGATCCTCCGACCAGACGGGTGTTATGTCTGGCGGGCACTTGCCCAACGGTTGATGTTGGGAAGTTGTATTTCTGCTAGTTGCACGGTAAACTACTTGCGAGATGTAGAATCCGTGTGACGTATGTATGACGCGTTGTTAGCATTTTTATTTAATCGGTAGAAGAAGTTTTGGTCGCAAAAATATATATTTTTTTAAATGTTTTATTTAAATGAGAAACTTGAAATCAATTTTATTTTAGTCTTTTATTTTATTAAACTAGTAAATTCATTAACAAAACTTCCACCACCATTAAAAAACATCTGGAGCCGGAGAACAGTATACGCGATTCTGCGCGGAAGATACCAGATTCGGCGTCAACGGAGGACTGGAGGTCGAATATAACCGATTCAGGGTCACCGGTCAACTGGTGCCGAATATACCCGAATTCAAGGTCATAGACAAACTGGGGCCAAATATATCTGATCCAGCGTCGTAGACACAATATAACCAATTCAGGGCCATAGACTGTCTGGGGTCGAATATACCCGATTCGGGGTCAAAGGACTGTCTGGGGCCGAATATGCCCGATTCAGGGTCATAGACAGACTGGGGCCGTATATATCCGATAGTGTCACCGGACGACTGGAGCCGAATATCCCCGATTCAGTGTCATCGATTATTCACTGGTAGTAAGAACAGAATGTTCCTAAAGAGATTTAAAAGTATGTGTAAGTAATTTATAACACTGAGACTTAGTCACACTTGGGTCACACTTTTCTGGGACCTACTTAGCCAATATTACACAGAGAAGCGTGACTTTAGTGCTACAAAATAGTATACGATACATATGACTTAATTTTACTATTGATGCTGGGGTTTAGCACCTTTACTTTTGGCCTAAAAGCGACTCGTATATATTATTTTTAACTTAAAAACCCGCCTACCCTCAAAAAGCCAAAATCAAATGCCGACTCAAATAGAAGTTCTTAAGTAACAAAATCATAGCCTAGATATTTCTTATTTTTTCTTCTAACGCGAGAGGCCACTTTCTTAGGGTCGTCGTAGTCTTCGTCTTGCTCATAAACAATATTGTTCTCGATCACCCAGTCAGCTGGTTCTTCCTTGACCTGCGGGTTGGAGGACAACCTTTTCTTCTTTTTCCGGCCTGAATCATCTTTAGACCTCTTCTTTGGTCGTTCGTCTAGCACTAGATGCTGATACTCTTCAACAATATAGTTCTCAGGCTCGTAACTGGTAGTGATTTCTACTCCAACTGACGGGTCCACATCTGGTAAAATATAGTAGTTCTCAAAATCTCCTTGTAGAGTGATTTCGTTCATTTCTGTGGTGAAATGTCTCTTTTTCTTTCCCGAGGAGCAATGCTTGATGTAGGCATATTTTGGTTTGGTATCGTCTGGTAAGATGTTGACAGTCCATTCAGGGTTTTCAGAACTTGTTGCTGGTATTTCTTTGACCTCCTCCATTGTAATCTCCTGTTCCTCAGCTATCTCGTAGATGAAGTTGTCAGAAATGGTGCTGTCGTCCATCATTTGTAGAACTTCGGTGTTTTGCGGCTCTGTGGTTGACGTTGACGACGTTTGCGGGATTATCTGTGGATAGGGTAATTTTATGTAATACTTCGAAGAAATTAATGGTTTAATCAGCCGATCAGTTAACTGTCTAGCCGTTTGACTAAACCCTGAATGATATTATGAACTATAGTTTAGATTAGCCCTGACACAAAATATGTTAGGTTAGAACTGAGAAGAAACGCGTGCGAGCCAAGAGATCCAAGCGAAGGGAGCACTACTTCTAATGCTGGGGTTACATTAGCGGGCAAATCGGTTGTCGGACAACGACGATGTTCTTGTCTACATTGGCGGGCGAAGATTCAGAATGCAGCCTGCGTTTAGTTGTGCGGCCGAGACGTTGGACGAAAAAGTGGCTTTGCATTATATGTCAGTAAATTATTATTCATTGCATTTGTACACATTACTACACTCCATAGTATACAAAAACAAACAACGAATCAAAAATGCAAAAAGAACGTCAGTCCCGCTTCAAAGTCTGGACGACACTGAAGTGACGTAGGTCACGTAGGTGTGGCCACTCCAGCGAATATTGTCACGACAAGTCCTTTGAAGCGCGCCACTTTACCGACAGTGGTCCGATGCTACATCGTCTGCGCTCAGATACATTGCGTTGCAACGATGTACCTAACCACATACATCGCCGTAGCCCGCTAATGTAGGCCCAGCATGAAGGCTAGACGTTTGACTAAACGGCTAATTTAACCAGCTGGCTGCGACATAGAAATAATAATAAAATTCTCTAATAACAGTATAGTTTTAGTCAGTCACACAGCAGATCCGTGTACTTTAGTTTTTGGGCTGATTGTAATACAGATTATTTCATATAGCTGTTAGCTGTTATACAAAAGTGCAAAAGATATTTTTTTTTAGAGTTTTTGGTTTGATTGCTAAGACCTTTGAGCCATTTCTTCGTTGTAATCTTGTTTTCTTTCGTAACCCATATTAACTAATCTAACTTAACCTAACCTAATCCTATCTCCTTTCGTTTCCCGCGTGAACCGACTAGGAGGAAGGTTTGAGACAAAGTCATAATGTGGCCACTATGCTACAATATTTCAATGTTCTTTATGAATGCACTTTTTACTACAAAAATCACGCGTTTTTGTTTAGTAAACGACACTATAAAAAATTTAAAAGTTCAATGAAAAATGAGCGTGGCACTCATCTTAGCTTTCCCGCCAAAAACTTAGTGCAAAAGAGCTCCGAAACATTTCTTTTTCTTTACATATCGTTGCCACACACTAGGCATTTCTCCTGTATCGTAAGTGCGTTTACAAACATATAAACTCGCATACACAAACATCGAGACCAAAACATGCTAAGAATTGAACGCTTTAAAGGATTTTTTAAGGGAAAAGCATTTTTACAGTTTTGAATACAAGATAGAACGTCCTAAGAAGCTCTCCCTGATGTAACCGTAAACTCTCCCCAGTGTAATAGTAAAGGCCATAAGCACACTTAAACGACTATGCTCCAACACCGCCTAAACTAAGACGACTGCTCGCAGTCCACGCGGAGCCTGCTAGCAGACGCTCAACTGTCCATCCGGCGACCGCTCTAGCTTTTCGCGATTGGTTTCTATTGAAGCAACTCGTCTTTTTTACAATGTCCCGATTCACAACACGCGAACCAGCAATTATTGCTATTGCAGTTGAGGATGAAGAGAGAAGCGCAAGAAATAATAGATAAAGATTTTGGGTCGTCTACGCGCGGACCTCGCGCCGACCGCTCGTCTACAACGTGCGGACAGCGAAGCGTCAACTACCGAGCAGTCTGACGGCGGTAAGCCCGTTGACGGCGAGCTGTCTGTGAATTTATGATGATAATGTAAAATATATCTAAAGTGCATTATTTAAAGCACATATTTGAATAATATTCTTTTTGTCGGTATCTTAGCAGTAAACTCTCCCTGATGTAACCGTCTAACACCACAAACTACCCTTTAGCAGTTATTTAGGCTACAACGAATCAAACGTTATACTATAGACTAGAAATCTCAAAACTCAGAACAATGACCGCGATGTATGACCGTCGTAACAGTGCCTAATAAATTCTTTGATTATTTAGCTAGCCAGTGGTGTAATTGAATTTTAGATAGCAATGATAGTTATCAAGCTGCAATACCAAACTGTATCCCCTTATTTTGTTATCATCCCCTGTTTTGGATTGCCTCCTTTTGGAAGCAAATTTAATGACATATTCACGTCAAAAACTAAGTTAATATCACCATCTCATCTTTTTCAGCTTTGAAGTCTGGGGTCCGCTGTCTAACTTTTGGCTAAACTTCGATATTTTTCATGAAGCGACTGCCGTCTGACTTCCACAATCCGAAGACGATGTCAAAGCATTGCAGTTAGACCAATTGTTGGACTTTCGAGTGCTCCAACAACCTAACTGCCATTAGATGTTCGTATGGCAACCGGGACCAATGGCTTAACGTGCTTTCCGAGTCACGACCAGACCAGTGTAAATATTCATGCATACAAATATTTGCACTGTGCGGGGATCGAAACGGCGCCTCCTTGCGCAGCGGCCGCATTCGCTACCGCTACGCCGTGGAGGCTATTTAAAAACTAAATCATTTACCTCAATAATCTGCCTCGGGTCAGGCATCTTGGTGATGACCTGCTCAGACTGGGTGATTGAAGCCTCAGCCTTGTCGGTTTCCACCTTCACAACCCACAGTTGTTTACGCTGTAGATTCTTCATGGATCTGGGGACAATATTGAATATGACATATAACAAATGACATTTTTCTGCCTACATCGAAGGGGTGGGGGATTCGACTAAGCATTCACTCACCGCTCCCCTGGAGCTGATAGATCCCTTAACAGAAACAGTCAGAGGTCATGATCTTTTCTGAAGTAAAACATTATTGGATGAATGTTTAAAGTTTAGAGATGTTGAAACGCGTAATTCTACATTTCTGGCTGAAAAACCAACCTGGGTCATTTCGCCGCTTAATGCCAAGATTTTGTAGGCAATAACGACAAGTTAGCCAAGACAACCAAGTTAGAGATTTGTAAACCTCTTGCAAAGTATAAAAAGTGTCTCAACGAAATAACTATATGTCCGCCACATTCGATAAAGAATAAAGGTAAACAAACCGTTGCTACGCAACGAGTAGTTCACGCCTAAAAGACAGATGTTAACAACCTTTTCTAGATAGATGATTTTCGTTAAAGTAATAATTCTACTTCCTACTAATGTAAATAGTTTATTTGTCTAGATATTTATGATTTGCATAGAATGCTTAACCGATTTGAATGAAATATGACAGACATGTAAGCTAATTTCCTAATAGGTTTTTTTTTTATAGTTATATATTATACTTAGTCCATACTTGAAAGTATTACAATGCATGTGTTATGCAGTTGATTTGAAAAGTAATTAAAATACGCAAAATTGTATTGAAAAATGCGTCAACATTATTCATTGGTTGAATTCCACAAAATGTGTTTAATACCTGGATTTCATCCATCTTTCTTTTTTTGTAGGGCTATCACGTAAAATTAATGTCAACACTTTTTAATGGTTTTTCGAAATACCAAGTTATTATGCATGTTATTTTAGTGATTCTATTGAAATATGCTGCAATGGGAATTGTTAATAAATAGTTAGCATGTAAAAGTCGATAATCATGTAAATAATAGGAGATTTGTAAAACGTGAGTTGTGACCTGAATTGGTTTGTTTACCTCTATTCTTTATGGAGCTTGGCGAAAATATAGTTGTTAGTTTTTTATGTATATTTTGATCTTAATTATGGTTTTGAAAACCGCGTCCGACCCAAAAGGATAATAAAGGTTAATCTTTAAAACTGCTGGGCACAGGTCTCCTCTCATACAGAGAGGGATTGAGCGTAATAACCACGCTTGCCCAATGCGGGTTGGCGATTTCATACTTAAAGTCCAGGTTTCCTCAAGATGCTTTCCTTCACCTTTTTAATTTATGGGGGCAGGTGGGGCCCGAAGATTACCGAATCTAGCCGAGCGTTTTAACGTTTGCACTCGGCTGTAATCGGCATCGGAGTTTCGAACAATTAGCATTTATTTTATTTGAAGATTCGACCTTACAAATCTGACTTGCCAAGGCCAAACTTGCCCCCCTCTAGGCCTGACTTGCCAAGGCCAGAAACTGGGTAAGCCCGTAGGTCTTCGTCTACCTGAGTGAAAACAAACTATTCTGTATATACTCACAAATATCCCAGGGTATCCACCAGCTGTCTCACATTGAGTCTGGAGATACTTTCCTGCGACTCCTTCACTGGTTCCATACTGTAATTGTGCTCCAAGCGAATGATTTCAGCCACTGCGGACATAAAGATTAACATTGTTGTATACTCGTATAATACTGTTTATAAAGGGTGTATCTGACATCGACGCACAAACGAGTACCATGGATCCAGTACATGATTCTGAACCCCCCAGTGGTGGAATATTACGTCGGCTTTTTCATGATTAAAAAAAAAAAATATGCAGTTTTTATCACTTAAACCGTTATATGCTATACTTTTATAACCCAATAAGATTTTAAAGTAAAAAAACTCGAAAAACTATCCTATCAGCAGATTTAATAGAGTTCATATCAGGGGTCGATGTCATACCCGCAAACACGTGCGACGGCACGCTTGCAACGTTCAAAGGCCGAGCCGACAAATTTTTTTAAACACTGTTATTTCTGTAACCGCTCATTAATGATATAAATGACTATCATAATTTTAGTAGTCGCATGCGGTGTAGCCTTCTCGCGAAGTTTGCGTTACGATGTCAGATACACCCTGTATGTATGTACGGACTAGTAGTAGGTTAGGTAAACACATGACCAAATAAAATATGAAATTTTACATAATCATCATAGTAACAATACTAATAAATTGTAAAATAATCTCTTTTACCACGAATTAATTCCAACTTCCCCAAAATTTGGTAATTTTTTTAAAAAGTTACAATACCATTTTTTTACTGTATGAGCGATGATTATGATTATGAGCGATGCGACCGCATGCCGCGTGGCCTGCCCCCTTCGCCCGCGCATGTGTTGCTATGTAAGTTACCTCCTTTTGCGAAAGATTTTTAGGGGGTAATATTTTTAAGTTTAGCCCGGCTATGTAGGCTTTACTAGAATCAGTTATCGATACCTAACAATACCTTCACGGATCGGACAGGGTTTTCTTTATATATTGTATAGCTTTCTCAAAACATAGTGGGGTTCTGCGGGAGGCGCAAGACCGGTCTTCATGGAGATCTTTGGAGGAGGCCTATGTCCAGCAGTGGACGTCTTTCGGCTGAAATGATGATGATGATGAGGAGGAGGAAAACGGCATGTCCTAGAGACAAAACTTGGAAGACATGTGACCATATATCAACCCGTACTGGGCCCGCGTGGTAGATAACGGCCCACTACCTCTCACAAAGAGGGGAGCTGTGTCGCAGGAGTGGGGACATTATGGACTGATTATGTAAGTGATTCTATACCAGTTGTTTTATTTTTTTGTGCTTAAGAATATGCAATAAGGTTTGTGTTATACAACGTTTGGTTTTTTCTTTATACGAAACCTGAATAAAGGGTGTATCTGACATCGACGCACAAACGAGTACCATGGATCCAGTACATGATTCTGAACTCCCCAGTGGTGGAATTTATAGTCGGCTTTTTCATGATTTAAAAAAATATATATGTAGTTTTTTCACTTTAGACCGTTCATAATTGCTCTACTTTTGTAACCCAATAAAATTTTAAGTAAAAATTAATTAATTCGCTAATTACATAAAAAAGCGCAATGAAAACAAAACTCGAAAAACTATCTTATCAGCTGATTTAATAGAGTTCACATCAGGGATCAACGTCATACCTACAAACCCGCACGGCGGCACGCTTGCAACGTTCAAATGCTGAGCCGGCACTTTTTTAAACACTGTGAATTCTTTAACCGTTCATTAACGACATAAATGACTATCATAATTTTATAAGTGGCATGCGGTCTAGCCTTTTCGCGAAGTTTGCGTTACGATGTCAGATACACCCTGTATAGTTTGTTCAGAATAAGCAACTAAATCGATTCCAATCATTTTTATCATCATCATCATCATCATTTCAGCCGAAAGACGTCCACTGCTGGACATAGGCCTCCCCCATGGTTCTCCACGACATCATTTTTATACCATGTTATATTTTGTCCCAAATACATTTAGAAATTGTTGCAGTCTGGTAACCCGAACGCACAACTCAGATGACGTTAGATCAGTGGTCGGCAACCCGCGGCTCGGAGCCCTGTTCCTTGCGACCCGCGACTGTTTTGTGAAATAAACTACAATTCTAAAAATTCTAAAATGAAAGATATTTTAATACAAGTGCAAAATCAGTTCAGTGACATATTTGCCGACCTTAAAAAGATTTCTAGTGGAATGAAGTTTTTTGCAAATGCTTTTTCGTGTGACATTGAAGATGTACCAAGTCATTTACAAATGAACGTGATTGATCTTCATTCTCAAAAGCTCATTTAATGAGATCAATGATGATTTAAATCATCATCGTGTTAAGTTTTAAGGCAGCTTGCCATGATGATCAGCAGTTCAAAAGTTTATTAGAATTTTGGCCAGTAAGTGCTTACTTATGCGAGCAAATATTTTCTATCTTCAATTATAGAAAAACTAAACATGCTTCCCGACTTACAGATGAGCACTTGAATGCCATTCTTTGAATTTTAACGACAAATATGAAATCTGATGTACAAAAAAACATTGTAGTAATTGTGGTCCTGTAGTAGTGGAGAACTTAAAATGCCTATATTATAAATTTGATTAAAATTTGAATTGTTTTAATATTGTTGTAAATCTTAATTGTGATGATTATAATATGAAATATTGACATTGTATTGTATATATACATGCTAAATAAATAATATTTGTTGTTAAATATTTTAATAATTATGTAATTAATGTAAATATTTGAATTTCATTTTATTAAATTGTTTGAGTTGCGATCGATATCTATTATACAATATGTAACAAAAACCCTGTTGTTCCTTCAACCTACGTTTTAAGAATCGGCATACGGACGTAATAAAGCAAGTAATTTATAAAAATTGTTCAACAAAAATAATTAAAATAAATATTTAATTATTAATATTTATAATCTGTAACTGATTTCTTAGCTCTGCGATTCTTCATGAAGAAACTAGACATAAGTAGAACGTTCCCGCTACGTTCCGAAATCAGATATTCAAAAAAAAAAAATCGAATTTGTCGGTTTTAATAGGTATTTGATTGTGACCCCTCGACTAGACAACGATTACTGTTTTCTAATTATGAGTTCATTAATGATGTGCTTGTAGGTAAAATTATACGTCCCTGAAAGTAACAACAGGGTTTTTGTTACATAGTGTATAAATATAAAATTTAGTATAAGTCATCCGTTCCATTATAATAATTATGTAAGTACCTAAAATAATTGCGCGCCATGAGAAATGGCAGACATGTCGTGAGCCACTCTTTCTCAAGATCCAACATGCATCAGTTTTTTATTCTGTATGTAGGTAGGTATACACATGTTTGGGCAAATAAAATTTCTTATTCTTAAAAAAAAATACCCACTCTAATACAGCCTCAGACGTCACACTTATGATTTTTATCTTTCCTCATTTCATCATCATCATCATTGATGATTGATGATTTGTCGTTGGCATAATGCAATGTTTTTTTTGGGATCTTAGTGTCACTTAGTAAAACTATGTAGGTTCACACAGTATCTTTGTGTGTGCAATAACGAATGTTAATTGATAGACTTGTTATCAAAATTATGTAAAAGCGCGGCCGCCTCTATCTCATTGTCGACATGTGGCCCGTAACTGCCAAAAGGTTGCCAACCGCTGCGTTAGATCATTGTACTAAGCGCGTGAGACACGCCCCGGCGCGGCCGGGCGAGCGGTACGTTGCCCATATTTTTGTTGGGACAACTACGAGCTGATTACTACTAAGTACCACTGGCCAAAACCGGCTGTCCTATTATACCATTTTAAAAAAAATCGGTTGAACGACGATAGTTGAACGTGACAACGTCGTAAGAAAATACTGATGGAATGGTTGCATTTTTCAAACCTTTATCGCCGCCAATTATCGTTGCTATAAACAATTGACACCACATTGACTTTTCACTGCACTTCATACTTGGTGTAAAGCAGTTGTCCACGCGGACGCATCGCCCACTCAAGTAGGAGAGAGACAGAAGTCGAACGCTGCCTAACGCGGAGCCGATTGGCCTCTTTGTCGCTCGTTCCGCGCTCTCGCTTGCCCTTCAAGCCTTAATTGGAACGGAGTAACGCCGCATGAGTCATGTTTTTTGGTGCGTACAGCCCGCTCCATCGAATTATAAGACGTTGTCACGTCAAAATCAACTATTCTCACTAATTTGGCTTTTTTTTATAAATCTAAATCTGAAGTCTGTTTGTAACAAATGGCAATACCTTTGGGGACTCCTCCTATGAACTTTTCGAATAGACTCTGATAGGACGGTCCCCTGCCAGCGCCTGCAATAAGGCAGAAGTGTCACAAACTAACCATAGCGCTACAAGAATACAGGGGCGCGTGACCAAAATAGGAACTAATGTCGCCATATTGTTTTTTTGATACATTTCAAGTGACATTTGGCATAAAATTAAGTGCTAACATTAGTAGGGAATCTCGAACTCGCGGGATCCCGATTATCATCATCATCATCTCAGCGTTAATCCAAGTCGCATCCGAAACTTTTTCAGCTTTGGATTCTGGGGTCTGCTTTACCAGTCTAACTGCTGATTTTGGCTAAACTTCGATATTTTCCGTTAAGCGACTGCCGTCTGACCTCCACAACCCGAAGGCGATATCGAAACATTGCAGTTAGATCAATTATTTGACTTTTGAGGGCTCCAACAACCCGTAAAGACTGCCGTTTGATGTTCGTATGGCAACCGGGACCAACGGCTTAACGTGCTTTCCGAGGCACGACCAGACCAGTGCAAATATTCATATTTATGCATACAAATACAATTTGCACTACGCCGGGATCGAACCCGGGCCTCCTTGTGCAGCGGTCGCGTTCGCTACCGCATAAAATTAAGTGTGTTAACATTACTAGAAAATGCAATCGCGATGTCGCGGGATCCCGATCCCGTGTAATTTTTCGGGATCAATCCCGAAGCATATTATGACGAAATCCCGTTCTTCTTATGCTGTGTGTGTTGTAAAAGAATAGACAGTGGTGCTGCTGGGGATTTTGTTCCCCCACTTCCTCTTCCCAGCGAAAGCACTAGGATGTGGCGTAGGGCGGACGTTTTGGGGGGACTATCTTATGTAATTTTGACGTTCAAAAGGTGCTGATTCTCAGCCTAATTTGAATAAATGATTTTTGATTTTGAGATTGACGGAATTGAGCGGCCTAAATAAGGCCTTCCGTGTCACTCTCAACGCAGGGCTCGAGGGGAACCGTGTGGTTTTAGTGGGTATTCCCGGCTCCGGTTGGGCGAACCTCACACACGCCCGTCGCCTAGCTAGCGGCGGGTACGGTGCGTAATGCATTTCCACTCGTAAAAAAAAAAACTACCATACAAATATTTGTTAAACTAACCATCCGTGTTATATAATAATAATATACAACGTAACTTTTTCTTTATGAAAAAGCTGAATTTAGTTCAGAATAAGCAACTGAATCGATTACAATCATTTTTACACCATGTTATATTTTTCCCAAATACATCTAGAAATTGTTGCAGCGTGGTAACCGAGCGCGCCACGCAGTTTATGATAGAAAATAGTACTGCGCATACCCGTGCAACAGTTGGCGCCAGAGGTCAATGTACCGTTCGCCCGCCCGAGCAGAGCGTGGGCCATATGTTTGTTGGGACAGCCAAGTAGGAGAACAAGCTCATAACTTTGTCGTTTTTCGTGATAACTTTTTGAATATAAAAAATATTTGTATGAAAGATTACGCGGTAGTAAGGGGTTAACGATTTACGAGGTATTAAAAAAGAACTACTTACTAGATCTCGTTCAAAACAATTTTCGTTAGTAGTTTTTATAGTAATGTACATCATATGTATTTTTTAATTTTATTATTGTAGAAGTTAGAGGGGGGGGGCAACTTTTTCCACTTTGGAAGCGTCTGTCACGCTAACCATTCGATTTAGAAAAAAAATATGTTAGAAAACTCGATATCATATTTGAAGACCTATCCATAGATACCCCACACGTACGTGTTTGATGAAAAAAATTTAGTTTCAGTTCTAAGTATGGGGGGCCCCCAATATTTATTTTTTTTTTTTTTGCATCAAAACCTTAATGCGGTTCATAGAATACATCTACTATACTAATAATTCATTACGTGACATTGGCTAAATGCAGAAACCGTGCGAAGCCAAAAAAGAAAGAAAGAAGAACTATTAAGGATTTTTATTTTAGTTAAAATTGGCACAAAGTCATAACTAGTGCCACATTCCAAAAAAAAAAAACCGGTGTAGTATAAGACTTGCTTGGCCCATTCAATACAGGGAAAACCTATAGTAATTACTTGCTCACAACCCAGAACTATATTCCCCTCATATTTTAAACCTGATGCTGCACAAATACAGTATGTTAAGAAAACCCTGTCCGACCCATAAGGATAATAAAGGTTAGGTATACACATGACCAAATATAATATAAAATTTTACGTAATCATCATAGTACCAATAAAAATTAATTTTGAAATAATCTTTTTTTCCCGTGAATTAATTCCAACTTCCCAGAAATTTGGTAATTTTTAAAAAAGTGACAACACCGGTATTATTATGAGCGAATAGCGATGCGACCACGTGCCGCGTGCCCTGCCGCCCGCTTCCCGCGGAAGGGTGCATATCGCACATTGATTAAGTTACCTCTTTTTGCGAAATAATATTTACTTTTTTAGGGGGATTTTTTTAAGTTTAGCCCGGTTTTGTATGCATTAGTAGAATCAGTTATCGATACCTAACAACACCTTCACGGGTCGGACAGGGTTTTCTTAACATACTGTATATTCATTTTTTTTAAGGTTCCGTACCTGAAAGCTAAAACGGAACCCTATTCATGAGACTTCGCTGTCCGTGTATCACCAGGCTGTATCTCATGAACCGTAATAGCTAGACTGCTAGACAGTTGACGTTTTCAGAGATTATGTATTTTTATTGCCGCTATAACAAGAAATACTAAAAATTAAAAATATTTAAAGGGGGCTCCCATACAACAAACGTGATTTTTTTTGCAGTTTTTTGCTCCATATTAATAACGGAAATAGATAAGACGCTTGAAATGTTCACAGTATATTTGGTTATATGTATATTAACATTAAACATAAATAATTGAAATAAAATAAATATTGACGGGGGGCTCTCATACAACAAACATGTTTTTTTTTGACGTTTTTAAAGACAATGGTACGAAACCCTCCGAGCGCGAGTTCGCCTTTGCACTTGGCCGGTTTTTTTTGTTTACCTTTAGTAAACTAGTATTACCTATAGTAATTATTTGCTCAATTCCCCTATCTTATATTTTAAACCTGGATCCTGCATATTTTGGCTCATTCAATACAGGTATTACCTATAGTAATTATTTGCTCAATTCCTCTATCTTATATTTTAAACCTGGATCCTGCATATTTTGGCTCATTCAATACAGGTATTACCTATAGTAATTATTTGCTCAATTCCCCTATCTTATATTCTAAACCTGGATGCTGCACATTTTGACCCATTCGATACAGGTATTACCTATAGCAATTATTTGCTCAATTCCCTTGTTTTATATTTTAAACCTGGATTCTGCACATTTTGGCCCATTCGATACAGGTATTACCTATAGCAATTATTTGCTCAATTCCCTTGTTTTATATTTTAAACCTGGATTCTGCACATTTTGGCCCATTCGATACAGGTATTACCTATAGCAATTATTTGCTCAATTCCCTTGTTTTATATTTTAAACCTGGATTCTGCACATTTTGGCCCATTCGATACAGGTATTACCTATAGCAATTATTTGCTCAATTCCCTTGTTTTATATTTTAAACCTGGATTCTGCACATTTTGGCCCATTCGATACAGGTATTACCTATAGCAATTATTTGCTCAATTCCCTTGTTTTATATTTTAAACCTGGATTCTGCACATTTTGGCCCATTCAATACAGGTATTACCTATAGCAATTATTTGCTCAATTCCCGTTTTATATTTTAAACCTGGATTCTGCACATTTTGGCCCATTCGATACAGGTATTACCTATAGCAATTATTTGCTCAATTCCCTTGTTTTATATTTTAAACCTGGATTCTGCACATTTTGGCCCATTCGATACAGGTATTACCTATAGCAATTATTTGCTCAATTCCCTTGTTTTATATTTTAAACCTGGATTCTGCACATTTTGGCCCATTCGATACAGGTATTACCTATAGCAATTATTTTCTCAATTCCCTTGTTTTATATTTTAAACCTGGATTCTGCACATTTTGGCCCATTCGATACAGGTATTACCTATAGTAATTATTTGCTCAATTCTCCTGTCTTATTTTAAAGCTGGATACTGCATTTTTTTTAAGTACTTACATTTCTTATCAACCGGCGACTGTACGATGGGAGCTGGTTTCTCCTGATGAGTAAGGAGTTCGGGCAGCATGGGCGAGTCGATCCACAGGCCTTGGTTGTCCAACTCGAAGTGGTAACTGGTTAACAAAAATAGTACATTTATTTATAAGTTTTTTTTAATGCTATAAGCTAGTGCTTGACCGCAATCCGGCTTTGTGGAGGCATAAGGAACAGGAAGTAAAGTTTACTCATCGTCCATAGAAAAGGGAAGATCCTCCGACCAGACGGGTGTTATGTCTGGCGGGCACTTGCCCAATGCTTGAAATAGGGAAGTTGTATGTATGCCAATTGCACAGTAAACTCTGATTGCGGGATGTTGCATACATGTGACGTCAGTATGACGCGTTGTTCCATGTGGCGTTTGTAGGTACTGCTACAGCTTGATGGTAGGCAGTGATGCAATCGGTGATGGTAAAGTGCACTAGCATATCAAGGGTAAATAACTCTAGCCTTGAAGATACTTAAATTGTATTCAGACGGGTCTTTCCGTCCGTTCCGCCGCAAGCAAATTGTGCCAGTCCCTCGATAACCGCGGTATTAAAGACGAGACGAAACGCTTCGTCCGGATCGTAGTGGCGTCAACCACGGAGAGGTGGGAACTCGCCGTACGACGGGACGTCCGATGATGGCGGCATTAAGTTATGTAAATCCCTCGCACACTATCCAAAATGCATTCTATGGAATATCGACAGGCTGACCAGCCAGTGCTGTGCTGTCCCAAATGGAGGGAATAATACAACCTCTGTTAGTTTCCAAATCAGGCTGTTTTAACCAAATGAAAAAAAAAAAGTGAATTGAATGTAAATTTTCTATTTGTTGCACAAGATATACAGTATGTTAAGAAAACCCTGTCCGACCCGTGAAGGTGTTGTTAGGTATCGATAACTGATTCTACTAATGCATACAAAACCGGGCTAAACTTAAAAAAAAATCCTAAAAAAATAAATATTATTTCGCAAAAAGAGGTAACTTAATAAATGTGCGGAAACACCCTTCTGCGGGCGGCGGGCGGCAGGGCTCGCGGCACGTGGTCGCATCGCTATTCGCTCATAATAATATCGGTGTTGTCACTTTTTTTAAAATTACCAAATTTCGGGGAAGTTGGAATTAATTCGCGGGAAAAAAAGATTACTTCATAATTCATTTGTATTGGTAGTATGATGATTACGTTAAATTTTATATTATATTTGGTCATGTGTTTACCTAACCTTTATTATCCTTATGGGTCGGACAGGGTTTTCTTAACAAACTGTATAAATGTCTTCAAGGCTAGAGTGAATATGCTCTTAATAAACTAATGCGCTTTACACCATCAATTATTGCATATCTGTTTAGCATTTGGGAGGGGTGGGGGTGGGGGGGGGGGGGGATTGGATATCCTCTAATGACCTCTCCCGCTTTGGGTGGAGCGGAAGTGCGTGTCAAACTTTTTACTGACTGAAAACCCAGCCGTATTCCTTCACTTGCCTGTGTCATGGCCACGGTTACATCTTTCGAACTACCCGCAACCCTGGCAGGCACTGCTTACCATCAGGTGGGATTGCGGCCAAGCACCAGTTTCATCATCATCATCATTTCAGCCGAAAGAAGTCACTGCTGGACATAGGCCTTCCCCAAGGTTTTCCACGAAGACCGATTCTGCCTCCCCCATCTCATCCCGCGAGTTTCGTACAAGGCGACTAAGGGAAAAACCGGATGACGGGCAGCAGCGACATCCGAGTACTTCTTCTTCAGCCTATTGATGATTGACTAGATCCACTGCTGGACAAAAGCCTCCCCCAAGCCTTTCCACGGTGACAGGTTTTGTGCTGCCCGCGCCTATCGGCTTCCCGCGACCTTCACCAGGTCATCGGTCCACCTTGTTGCCTCCCTACGCTGCGTCTTCCGGTACGTGGCCGCCACCCCAGAATCTTACTGCCCCATCGGCCATCCGAGTACTATGAACATCTAACTGCAATCGCCAACCTGCCTGCCAAGCGTGGTGATTATGGCATTATAGCACTAATTTACTTGTACTGTTTTAAAAAGAAATTCTTACCCGCACAGCTGGAGACTGACATGCCTCCAGAGGCACTCACTCTCTTCGTGCATAGCACCCTCAATCCAGTCCTGCCGTTTAGCTTCGTTGTCGGTAGAAATATTTGCACTATGGACAAAAAAAAAATAATAAGAATCCTGAAACGGTAATGAACAACTACGTTTTCCCCGTGTGGATCTCGGAACAACGAAATACGGAATATCCAACTTTTAAGGGCTATATTTCACCGGGACAACATGGCGACGCAACCAGTTGCGCCACTGTAGTGTCCGTAAGCTACCAAACTAGACACCATACCAAACTAGACAACAAAGTCGCCACAATACACTGAGACAGTATCAAAATGGACCTTGAAAAGACAGCATTACATTTCATCCGTATTTAAATGATCGCTGTAAGAAATGAATGAAGTGTGGGCGTCACTGACGGCGGGGTCAGCGAGCCATCTTACAGCGCTTAGCGCTATAGTAATTAGTGGTGGCGCGATCAGCGTGGCGGAGCAACCAGTAACATTCTGTGCACGCGTCCGAGTTGGTCGCGCCGCCAAACTGGTTGCCACACGGACACCAGGTGAGTAACTCTCTATAGAGAAGTATACATTTTGTTGGCAGCGGCGACTGGTTGCGCCGCCATGGTGTCCCGGTGAAATATAGCCCTAAAGGATTGATGTAAGGCGCGACCGAGGTCTCGATCGGCATTCTCGGCTGCAAACCCAACCGAGAATTTTGTCTCGGTTCTCGGCTAATTATAGACGAGATTCTCGGTCATGACCGAGACTAAGTAACTTTCGTAGAGAGCCAAAACTGCAGAGAAAAGTTAATCCCCTTATTCATAAAGTTTGCTTAAAGTTAACTAGTGATTACTGACTTTTAACAATACATTTTTGACGTTTTAGCTTCAGTTAACTTTAAACATCGTTTATAAATAAACACCATAGTGTTTAAGGTGTTTAATAATAAACGATAATTAAAGTAAAATGACATACAAACGTCGAAAATGTATGGTTAAACAGTCGCTAATCACTAGTTATCTTTAAGTAGCGTTTATGAATAAGGGGGAATATGTTTGATTATTGGTTTTCTTCACCTTATAAGGCGCTTAGGCCTGCAGCAAATAAGTTTTTACTTGCACCGCCTACTAGTGTAGCAAGTGAATAGCTTAGCAGTTTAGCATAGACAATAGGGATGTATCCAAGGTATGAAAATCAAAAAAATAATTAGTCCGTCTTATAGATAATAAAAAAATTAAGACCCGTATTTTTTATTTTGTCGTAATTACCAAAAATCACTGAGATATAGCGTATTAAAGTTACAGAGTGGGGGCTAATTACGTCACGCCGTTCTATATTTTGCACCATGGCGTGACGTCATGCGACATTTCAAATCAACATATCTTCCTAAGTATTTGAATAAAAGAAAAAATAAAAAATACGTGTTCAATATTTTTTATAAAGCTATCTGACGGACATTAAATTATTTTTTAGGATACAAGCCTATTGTATGACGAGAGGCGACATTCTTTGTAAAAGCGAAAATACCGAAAAATGGCTTTTTATGTTATAATATAAACTTATTAAACTTTGATTTGATTTAACAGTTAATTTTGTTAAACAACTGCATTAAAAAGTTAATAGCAATTTTTTTTTTTTCATTCTTTTTCTATTTTCGGTCTCGGTTCTCGATCTCGACCGAGAATGAAAAGCTTATCTCGGTCAACCCTTAGATGGATGCTCTCGCAAAAGTTTGGTAAATGTGGAGACTTTTCCTCAGAGTGGGACAATGGCGTAGATTCACTTGTTCATAAACTAAACTAATTTTAAAGTTAAGTACATCTTTTCTTTCCATTTCGTTAAGAAAAGGATAGGAGATAACATTTTAGTTTAAGGTGATAGATACCCGTGAGCGTCCAAAATCGCTCAACTTTGGAAGTTTATTCCTCAAGAATGCCTTGTTCAAAAATTTTGAAAAAAATATGTTATGATCATAGATTCAAGCACAACATATTTATTGTTTATTGTTTTCTATACGGCCTATATTTACGTCAAAAAAAAAAACATTTCTACACGACGTTTTTAACCTTAAAATCGATATTTCTCTTAAAGCGCTTAGACTTTTGTAAATATTCTTACTCGCAGTAACGTGTACCTGTAAGAACTATAGAATGATAGTTTTATTTTAAAATTAATGAAACATTTATTAAGAAAAGTAATAAAAATGAGGTTCCGCATGAGTTTCCGCCTTACGAAGTTCAGAGGGGCTCTATGCGGGACGCGGGCGCGGGTGGCCGGCAGTCGCGCGCCAGCGCTCGTGAGAGGAGACTGTGTCACTTTTTGCTCCGCGCACCCTTGGATACCGACTTCGAGGGCAACGAAGTATTTTTAGTGATTTTGTGTATGATTATTGAATTTTTGCATTTATTGCTGCGCTTGGACGCTTTACGTGATTTTATATGACGTTTTATATCGATATTTAGTTTTGTTACTGCGGGTGTATAACTAGATGTGCCGTTGACTGTACCTATATTTTTGCCTGTAGTCTCATTCGCTTAATTTTCCCGTTTCGCTTCGTTTACTTATAACACGATTATTCTAACTAGGCGGATGATGCTGTCAAAAAAATCAACCGCGCGCGTAACCGGTCAGAGGTTCGATTTCAGGGCGGGTTGTTGGAGTTGGGGTATACGCTCCTTTTATGAAACGTAAAGAAAAAGAATAAAACAATTTTTGAGAACAAAATTTTTTTTGAGTTTTTAAATTTTCGAAAAAAAATAATTGCATCGTGTAGAGGGCGTCAAGAGGGTAACTTTTTATTCGGGTTATTTTATAATTTCTGGTCATTTTTATCGGGTGGTTAAAAACCAGACTCGAAATTTCTCAATTTTTTTTGGCGGAATGAATAGGGGAAGGTCTAAGAAAGAACTTTGTACCCTAGCACTTTTTCGCTGCGACGTACCGTTTTCGAGATAAAACGGCCCACGACGTGGGGGGTCGGACCCCCCACACCCTATTCATTCCGCCAATAAAAAATTACCCTTATCGTGGCAAGATTCTTTGTTCGAAGAAAAGCAATATTTATATATACATATAGTAGCTTTTTTGGGCTATAAGGAACGTATAAAAAATAAGGGAAAAAAATCATAATATGAAAATTTAAAAAAAAAAACAAGACGTAGGTATATTACTCTATACATTGCTACGCGTACAGTGAATATTGCAATTTTAGTGATGTATATTATGCTATACATTGCTATGTTTAGGGAAAAATCAAAATTGTTTATTTCAAATTAACCACCCGTTGGTGCTTTTCAATGGTCAATGTCGGTCAGACCAAGAAAAGTGAAGCTAAATTGTACGTTCCAAAGCGTAGATCTCTATGGAGAAGAACGTGCAAGAAACTCCATGGACTCCATGGAAAGTTTGAATGTTACTGGTAGTTTTAAACATTTACTAAAATATCATTGTAAATAACATGATTTTAAACAAAAATAACTGTCTTAGTGGAAGAAAATTGGTTTAATAAAATAAATCTCTCTTAAACTATTTTTTATATAACATAATAATTCAGATATCCTGTTGCTTGCGGTGGTACTCCAAAAACTCCGGGTACTCCGGTTTCTATTCTTCACATAACAAAGATGAACCTTCCATTTGTGCACTTCGTACTTGGCTGGCCAGCTTTGCAGTACTTGATATCCAGTTATTTGTGGCCAATGATCATATTTTTCTTCCCTTTGTACGGTACAACAATTTCGTCGATACTAAAAGCATTCTCTTCTGCTACGGATAAACACTGTGTTGGAATACGATCAATTACAGGACGTAGTTTCTAATACCTATCTGATGTATCGGCTTCAGAATTGTTGGTAAAATGTAAAAATCGCCTGATTTTATCAAATCTCTTTAGGAGCATTATGTATGCTAATGCTTTGCATAACGAAAATACTTTTACCAGTAATCTTTGTAGGATGGCATAACTACATTACCCATGATGACATTTATTGCCAAAAAATCTCGTATTTCTTCCCTTGAAACTATTCTGGATCTTCCTGTTCTATTTACGCTGTATAAATTTGTGTGACTGGTGATAATATTTACTAAGCCTTCAGTGAAAAATCTATAAAAATAATCTAATCATGACCAATCGGAAGGCACATTTTCCAAAAAATGTAGTTATTGCTATTTCAGCCTTTTGTTGAAATTGTGTTTTTTGCTAACGAAAAGATACGTTTAGTCTTCTGTTACATTGTCTTTTTATTTTTCGTGCAACGATGGCAGAAACTTTGGGTTTCATTTTTTGAGCGCGCGACAAAGTTGTGCCAACAGGCGTGGATGGAAGTGGTTGATTAGAAGGCAAAGATGAAATTTAAGGTAGAGCGCCATAATTACTTTCTGATATATTAGGAAATACCTAAGTAAGAATAGGTGTAAGAGGCACTTCGGTTGTATCAGCATAAATATCATCTGCACGCGTTCCTATTTCATGATCAGTTTGTGGGAGGTTTAACACTTGAGACTGGAATTTATCGATGGTGCTGGAAAACTTTCTGCAAATCCAAAGATTCTACTTCATCACCGCTACTAGCTCCGTTTTGTGTCAGAGTCTGCATCCTTCATCAGGCACCAAGGCTTAAATGCGCCTAGCTCATAGCAGTCTAAAGCCAAGGCAAAAGAAACATGCAAAAAACCATCACCATACCAAAACCAAACCATATTGTAATGTAGCTAGGTAGATAATGTGTGTAACGTTATTTGTCCATTACCTTTATTAGGTAGTCATGCAGTAATAATAATATTATTTAGTATTTATTGTGGGAATCAAACCCACAACTTTGTGTCACTTTCTACAACCACTATTTCAACGAGGCAGTTAAACATTAATACACCTGTCTATTAAATTGTAATAAATTTTATTACAATTTATTTTGTTAATTTACATGGTTTAGTATACGGTATGTTATAAAAACCCTGTCCGACCCGTGAAGGTGTTGTTAGGTATCGATAACTGATTCTACTAATGGATACAAAACTGGGCTAAACATAAAAAAAATCCCCCTAAAAAAATAAATATTATTTCGCAAAAAGAGATAACTTAATAAATGTGCGTAAGCACCCTTCCGCGGGCGACGGGCGGCAGGGCACGCGGCACGTGGTTGCATCGCTATTTGCTCATAATAATACCAGTGTTGTCACTTTTTTAATAATTACTAAATTTCGGGGAAGTTGGAATTAATTCGCGGGAAAAAAAGATTATTTCAAAATTCATTTGCATTGGTACTATGATGATTACGTAAAATTTTATATTATATTTGGTCATGTGTTTACCTAACCTTTATTATCCTTATGGGTCGGACAGAGTTTTCTTAACATACTGTATAAGACAACACACATGTAATTAAAATTTTATACTATAAATATAACGGAAGGTAAATTACTGCAACTCTGGTGATGTCTAGTATAATTCTCACAGCAACAACAGCAAATATATCAAAATGTGTAGGAACAAACATTCAGGCATACGTATTAGTTAATAAACATACACATACACATATAAAAGTCGTGGTGGCCTAGTGGTTAAAACACCAGTCTCTCAAGTATGAGTGCGCGGGTTCGATTCCAGGTCAGGCAAGTACCAATACAACTTTTCTAAAGTCATATGTACTATGCCCAGCAGTGGGACGATAAAAAGGTTGATGATGATACACATTTAGGGGTATAAACAAAAATAAAATAAAACTTACCTTAGATAAAACTGAGAGTCGCAACCAGACAGTTACTTTTCACAGCTAATTTAAAACTATGACAGATAACCCATTATTTTTATTTTTGACGAGAAATGTCATGTGTTTAATAAAAATGAAAAATTATTTTATAGTGATCGTATATTTTTATAAAGTTGTATGTATGATATACTATACAAAATGAAGATAAAGGACATCTCAAAAAAAAAAAATTCGGCAAATTTTTGCTAAGTCCAAAACATTTTTTTTCCTTCCTTAAAAATATATATAAATGATACTTGTAATTTAATCCATGAAATTTTATTAACATTCCCCATTTTCTTTTTCTAGTAAACCAAAACAAATTCTTTTTTTTTTTCATTCTATAAGATCATTAGTCTCAGGTGTTTATTATCTAAAATTTGGTCAGCTAAATTTTTAAACAATAATAATATATATAAGTTTCCAATGTTTCAATGGGAATTATACCAAAAACGCTAAATGCTAAATAATAACTTTAAATAAAAGAATAAACCGGTTCCCGTTTTGCATTAATCATTTTTATAAATAAATATTTGTTTTCCCTTTTTTAAACAAAAAATCCCTGCAACGCGGTATCGAAAACAACATTATAAACGTAATTACATAATATGTTTCACTTTAGAGCATGAGTTTAGATACCACGTAATTTTATATTAGGTACTTTTTAGACATGTTATGGCATTATACATTTGTTGCGAGACGTCCGCGCTCGAAGCAAGGGAGTAGGAAATGTGCACGTAAATATGTTGCGGGGTGCGCGGGGGTTTCTGCCTAGCCCCGCCCAGATGCGCAAGGTCATCGTCGTAACTAATCGCCTTAATCCTATCTGAAATCGTTCTGATTTAGCAGGTATGAAAATTGGTTTGGAAAAGAATGTTTCTTCTCCAAACCAATTTTCATACCCTACTCCCAGTTCTCCCCTAAATTAATATTATTTTTGGCCGCATTCCTAAATCAGAACGATTTAAAAATGTAATTAGAGCGTAATTTGTGTGTATATAGTCTGTACATGTATAGTAAAACCTAGTTAACGTCTTGTCTAAAGCGTCCCTGGAGTCACCCAAGCCTACCACCTAGTCCTTTCAGCTATCACACTAACACTTATCACGAAGTAAAAAGTTAAACTTCCTGCCTCTCTAATAGCCGGTTTTGGCTGCAATACAGCCAAAACCGGCTAAGTTGCCAGAAATTCAGCCCTGGCAAGTAGGTATTGATCCTAGCACCTCAAATTCAACAGCAGTGACTGACAAAGAACTAAATCCAAGCTGTATTTCAATATGATGTGCTGCCAAAGTGATGGTATTTAGACATCAATGATTGCCAAACTCCATTTAGTAATATGTAGAATGACTTAGCAGCTTTATAAGGCTAGAAAATATGTATGTACAATACACGTTTCTCTTTAGGTCCAAGTAGAGTAGTGAAGGCTCTTTCGTGTATTTAAAAAATATTAAAATAAGTTTATTTCATACAATTTTGGGTCACTTTTGGTTAAGAGAGAGAAATTCCGAATATATATGGTGTGGCTGAATAAATGTTATTTGCTTATTTATTAATGCAGTTATCACAATACAGAGGTTTTTTTTTGTAATACCCGCCAGACCCGTCCTCCGTACGGCTTCACCAGACATCATGCCGGATTACGACAAATCGCTTGGCGGCAAGGCTTTTTCTGGTGGGTGGTAACTTCTGCCGGCGGCCGATGTTATGGCCTTTACCGAGTTATTTATGTTGAATGCTTGTACACTGAGATCTTTTGAAAGGCTTGTTAGTACAAGTAACAAGATCAAATTGAATAGGCTGAATGTTTCTTTTTAATTAAAAAAGTTGCCCCACACAAGGAATTTCTCCTCTATCGTGGATGCGCTTACAAACAAATATACTCACATAAACCAACAACCATTATTAGATACATACTGTATTTTAAAAAAGATTTTCTATTTTACTCAAAACTGTTTTTTTTTTTTAATAATTATAAACTAGTGCTTGACTGCAATCCCGCCTGATGGTAAGCAGTGATGCAATCGTAGATGGTAAAGCGCACTAGTTTATTAAGCTTATTCACTTAAAAAACTTAGGAATAGGAAGGATGACGGCGGGATGAGCGTGGTGATGCGATCTTAAACCCAAGACCAACACGACCAACGATGCTGCGTCAGAGGGAGATTGATCTGGAGTCTCCAAACTCTCGACACAACAACATTAGGCGTATCGTACCCGGCACACATCGCAACACAACTGCTCAGAACCGTCCTCAGTACGGCTTCACCCGACATCATGCCGCAATACGACGAATCGTTAGGCGGTAAGACTTTGTCTGGTGCGTGGTAACTTCTGCCGGCAACAAAACAACAAAAATGTTGGTGTGTGTATTTAAATAATAAAATAATTAAACAGCTTTTTTTACATAAGAAAATATTCAACCGGCTTCGTTAATTGCGGCGGCGCCTTCCTCTTTAATCTCACTCACTCTCTCTGCTGGGCACCGGTCTCCTCTCATACAGAGAAGGATTGAGCGTAATCACCATACTTGCTCAATGCGGGTTGGTGATTTCAGACTTGAAAGTCCAGATTTCCTCAAGATATTCTCCTTCACCTTCAGTCAAGTGTCCAAGATATACTTAGAAAGTACATATCACTTTAGAAAACTTGCATTGGTACTTGCCTGACCTGGAATCGAACCCACGCGCTCATACTTGAGAGGCTGGTGTTTTAACCACTAGGCCACCACAACACACAAAATATATAAAGCTGAAGAGTTTGTTTGTTTGTTTGAACGCGCTAATCTCAGGAACTACAAGTTCGATTTTTTTTTTTTTTTAATTGCTTTGGATAGCCTATTAATCTATAAAGGCTTTAGGCTATACAACATCATGCTGTGAATATGCCAATGCCAATAGGACGGAGCATAACTGACTCCGCGCGAACAAAGTCGCTGGCGGCCGCTAATCTGTAATAAAAACTCTTGGAAGTGGCAATGGGGGTGCGTTTTGGGGGACTGACTTCAGCAATATTGATGTTCAAAAAGTGCTGATTCTCAGCCTAATTATAATAAATGACTAGATTTTAATTATGCTAGGTTTTTTATAACTAAGCTTAGTGGCAAGGCTGAAAAGAAGTCGAAAGAAAGGAAGAAAATACATTTAATCAGCATTGACTAAAAGACATAATTTACACCTAAAATAAACATACAATACATAAAAATTGTAATAGAAAGTAAAAACCCTGATATAAAAAAAAATAACAGTAAAGTGTAAAACAGTTGCAATTTAAAAGCATTGCATCCCTTTTTTGGTATGGATGGGATACCATCATATAATCTCTCTGGCTCTGAACGGAGCGGAAGAGTGTGTCAGACTTTTACTGACTAAAACCAATTCGTTTTCCTTCACTTGCCAGTCCCACAACCCTGACCCAAAACAAGGGACCCCTTTGAATTCAATCTGTGTCTGCCAAATGGCAGAAAGAGAATTAAAAGTGATTTTAAATGTGTATTGTACTAAAACTATTTCTTATAACCCAAATTCTAACTGGAAACAAATTGCGATAGTTATTTTGCTGATTACATTTTCACATTAAAACAGCAGAATGGTTTTTTTTTATAATTATAAACTTTTGCTTGACCGCAATCCAACCTGATGGTAAGCAGTGATGCAATCATTGATTGTAAAGCACGCTAGTTTATTAAGAGCCTATTCACTCTAGTCTTGAAGACACTTAAATTGTAGTCAGATGAAATTTGGGACTGAGGTTAGGTTAGATTACATGGGATACTTCTTAATGCATTAGTAAGTTGCAAAGGGATAGTTATTGACATCCATGTAACATACTAACGTTTCTAAGTTATATGTACTTTCTAAGTACATCTTGGACACCAATGACTGATTACAATGTGAAGGAAAACATCTTGAGGAACCTGGACTTGGAAGTCTGAAATCTCCAACCTGTATTGAGCAAGCGTGATGATTATGCTCAATCCTTCTCTGTATGAGAGGAGACCTGTGCCAAGCAGTGGGATAGTAAAAAGGTTGATGATGATGGGATATGAGTTAATAAGCCTCAAACTCATAATTGCAAAAATATTACTTAAATAAACAACTGTTTTTGACTCAGGAATACCTTTTTTTATTAAGCTTTTTGGTCATTTTTGATAATTATGAATTTTAATAATTCATGAATGTGGTTTTCCATTGGTTAAAAAAAAGAAAAGACTGTGTTACTTTTTATACTTTTGCCAATTATATGTAGGTAGTATGTATGATACATATTAACATATAATCATAAACTCTGCATATGGAGTAATTTCAGCTCATGTTTATTAACATATTAAACCTACAATCATAGTTACTGATAAGGTTTATAAAATATAACTGATAGGCACTTTGCCAAACTTCACACATTGCTTGGGAAAGTTGAATGGTAAAAAAAAATCTATACTAAAGACTTGATATTCTCTAAGTAAATGACTTTTAAGGTTACGTTAAGGTATCAAACTAAGCATCTTAAGATATTTAGTTAGATTTAAAATATTAAGTAATAAGAAAAAAATCTTTGTGCAAACATAAAGTAGTGTAATATTATTATGTTTGATTTCTTGCATGACTTATCCCCACCAAAAGGAAATAATTATAATTACTGATTAAAATTAGATCTTGAGTAGTACATCTACGGCTGGTTTTTAACAAATATAACAGAGGTTTTCACCATGTTAATGATGAAATATGAGTTGGGTGATAATTTTATAGGAAAACTAAGATTGATAATGGAAAAATACTGTATCAAAACTACATAAAGCCAATTATGTTTACAATCATTTAACCACTTCAATTTTTTCGAGGTCACACGAATAGACCATAGACACTGTGTTGGTGCTATAAAAGATATAAATACATCTTATAAACTAGAAGTAATATGACCATAACAAACTCACTTGTAGAAGGAGAAGCTGCAGACTACATCGTACTCTAAATCGCAGCCTTCAACCACACACTTTAGAGCACTCATTGTGGAATGGAACCGCACAACCAAAAATGGACACCTCACGATCACATCATAGTGTTAAAAGTAAAACAGCAAAATAATAACATTTAGCGCCCAAACCAACTTTCAAACAAACTAATTTGATGGATCTTTAGAAAATTATCAATCAAATGTCGAAATTGACGTGCTGTCACGAAAAGTCGAAAATTTTAACAAATGCGTCAAACGCGTGCCATGAAATGGTGATGTAATTGCGCGGCAAACCGTACTGGCAACATTGCTGTTTGAGCATCGATTAATCGATTCAGAAGTAACAGTTTTAAATAAATTAATTACGATATTTAATCGAATCATTTCATCATCATCCTCAAAAATTATGTTTATTAATCTTATATTAATAATACAGAAAAGACTATCTAACAGTTACAATAGTGACTACTCACAGTAGACTTAAGTATACACAGGAAAATAGTAAAACATAAGGAATAAAGTACGTCCAAATAAGATTTCTGAATGCGTAAATAAGTGTTTATCCATTACAGTTCGGCTGAATGCTAAAAATTCATAAAAACAATGAAACAAAACTTTGTTTCAATATAGAAAACAATAATTTTATTTAAAAACAAATTATTCGAAAACCACATTAATACTCAGTGTATGTTTGTAAGTATTCAGATATATTTACAAAACGTCTATAATTCAAAAAGAAATGAGTACATAAAATAATTCACAAAATACCAATCGATTCCAATATTTTTAAGCCGATTATCGATTTTAAATGTTACCTGTTACAATTATCCACCATAAACAACATGATTTACTCTTCGTTCCGATCTGGTCTATGGGACGCTATGTTGAAAGAGGACAAAATAAAAAAAATATTAAAAAATGTATTATTTTTTTAATTAAATTAATGTCAGGAGATTAAAAATAATATGTGAGGATATTATAAGCAATCCACGATTACATAACAGAAAATTAGGTCACCATCGACAATTTCTAGAGCTACCGGATGTTGCGTAACTGCTAGTTCATTGTACGAAAGCGTATTGATTGCTTCTATTTTCAGGATTTTCAGTTATTGTTGCAACAAAAATGTGACATAGTTTATCTTATTTTGTCAAAATGACAATGGCGTAGGCATGTCATATGCCAATGATGCCGTCATCCGTGACATTATTTTTGTCATTATATTTGACTTTATCATGTCATTGATTGAAGACATCTCGTAGACGAAACAAAGTTGAATTTGTTTTCGTGTGCGCGCATTTTGCTCTATTCTTCCAAATATAGATTTAATAGATTACAGCGTCTTTATTTAATTTTGATGGGATTTAAACTCATAACTATATGTATGATAAACGTTCATACTATTACAGACTTCAGAAGAAAAAGGTTCCAATAAGATCTTATTCAGCCTAGCGAAGTACGTAAAAAATAGCATTTAAATCATTACAACAATATTAAAATACGTAATTTTCGTAAAAAGAATGACGCCTTATAAAACATTTCAATTATTTTTCAACATTAATAAACACAATCGGTCGACGCAATCACGCAAATTGCTTACATAGCGGGTTCAATGAAATGCCTACTTTGAAAAATGGAATAACAACCTATTCCTATTTTAAAATCCTTTGCGCGTATTTCCTTTTTTAATATTTTCGTTCCTTTAAATTGTAGCAATCGATACTTTATAATAAAAACAAGAAAGTTGTTATTCTGTGTTACCTTTTTTATTTATTTATGTCATCAGCTACTCAATCAGCTACTCAAAGCAATCTGTCTTTATTAGCTTTCAACTTTATATCTGAATAAGTGGGGCTCAATGTTGATTGGGAATAGACAGTTTCGTGTAGCTTGACCTACTGCTGTCATCCGTACGTACCTACACCAAAATCAGGCGTTAATTAAAAAATACATTCGACACTAAAAATATACAATAGACGGCCTTATCGCTAACTCAATCTCTTCCAGGCACGATACAATTTTTTATATTAATTATTATGAACTAGTGCTTGACTGCAATCCCGCCTGAAGGTAAGAAGAGATGCAATCATGGGCGCACCCAGTGGGGCCCAGCTGCCCCCCCTGCAAATCTCGCAGAACATGTATAATACCCCTAAATACTAAACAAAGTATAAATGAGGACTTATCACTAACTTTTAAATAAACCACGCACTAGACACTAATAAAAAAAGTACGGTGTAATTGGATTGTATCCTAAAAAATAATTTAATGTCCATCAGATAGATTTATAAAAAATATTGAACACGTATTTTTTATTTTTTCTTTCATTCAAATACTTAGGAAGATATGTTGATTTGAAATGTCGCATGACGTCACGCTGTGGTACAAATTATACCACGGCATAACGTAATTAGCCCCCACTCTGTAACTTTAATACGCTAAATTTTAGTAGCTTTTGGTAATTTCGACGAAATAAAGAATACGGGTCTTAATTTTTGTTATTACTTATCTATAAGACGGACTAACTATTTTTTTGATTTTCATACCCTGGATACATCCCTATTACCAAAAAACCGAGTGCGCACAAAGATTACACACTCTAAAAATTGGACTTTCCTAATGTTAAACCCAACAACACGACCAACGATGCTGCGCCAGAGGATAATTGATCTGGAGTCCCTCCACGACCAAACTCCCGACGAAAATAGAAATAAGTTTCCAAATGATTCCAACTTATAGTATTGGTGTGTTACGTAATTAGGGAGCTGTTCATAACAGTCGACAGGCCGCCGCCGCTATATTAATATGCTAACCTCCGATTTAAAAGTATCGGAACCGAAGGTATGAAAATAATCGGAAGTTCCCACTTAACGAAGTCGAAGCTCCGTAACATCCCTGCCCGGCACACATCGCAACACAACTACTCAGACCCGTCTTCCGTACGGCTTCTCCAGACATCATGCCGGAACACGACGAATCGATTGGCGGCAAGACTTTGTCTGGTGGGTGGTAACTTTTGCCAGCAGCCGATGTTCGATAAACGGATTGCGATATGTATTTGAGCTTGGGTACGAGATAGATGGAACTTATTTTTTTTTTAAATGTGAGTACTATGTAGATTCAGTCTCGAACAAAACTCTTATGAAAAATGGCGACAAGTATGGTATATCAAACATTAAAGTCAGTTTTATAAAGTAAGTACTAAATGAAAGAAGCACCCAGGTGCTGCGTTGTGCGCTTGTTCAGTTCAACCATTTTTCTACGCCGATTGTGAATCTAGTGAACAAGTGATCGATGAGGTCATAACTATTTTCCTTTTTAGAGTTCCGTAGTCAACTAGGAATCAAAATCAAAGTATTTTAATTGTTAAACATAGGTAATAGGGTGCATGGTTTATTTGTGTTGTATCACTACGTTTTACCTTAAAAGACATACAAATTAATTAAGAACAAAATTGTACAGGGTATATCTGACATCGTAACGCAAACTTCGCGAAAAGGCTAGACCGCATGCCACTAATAAAATTATGATAGTCATTTATGTCGTTAATGAGCGGTTACAGAATTCACAGTGTTTAAAAAAGTGTCGGCTCGGCCTTTGAACGTTGCAAGCGTGCCGCCGTGCGGGTTTGTAGGTATGACGTCGATCCATGATGTGAACTCTATTAAATCAGCTGATAAGATAGTTTTTACAGTTTTGTTTTCATTGTGCTTTTTTGTGTAATTAGCGAATTAAAGAATTTTTACTTTAAAATCTTATTGGGTTATAAAAGTAGGTATAGCAATTATGAACGGTCTAAAATGGAAAAATACATTTTTTTTAAATAGAAAGAAAGAAAGAAAGAAAAATGCGTTTATTGACATTACAGCAAAATACATACATTTAAAACTATAAAACAATAAAACCCAGCTTACAATGCCAAAAGGGCCTTAGCTCAGCATAATGTCAGATGACAACACAAGATGTGCCATCTGACGCTGATTTTCAGCTGCAACCCACGAGTGCCATACGCTGGAATTTCAAAAACACAGTCCGCAATAATATAAATGATATATTTGGATAATAATAGTAATCCAAATGATAGAAAAACCTAAAATGTTGTGACATGCAGAAATGTGTGTGTGTATATATGTTAAATACGTTGTAAATTATTAAAATAATAAGTATTCAGTTTACTTTAATTTTATCAACAAATAAGTTAGAAAACATGAATACCTAAATAAATACCAAAAAAAAATTAAATTAAATAATAACAGACAAAAAACAGAAAACAAAACAGAAAATAGAAAATACCCCCCTCCCCACCAATCATAAGAATTAAAAAATAAGATGGCTTATATGGCAGATACGTCTGCTTGGACATTTTCGTACTCTTTTTGGTGACATAAAAGATATTATTTTAATTTCAATTTAAAAGTAGAGGAACATTTACAATACTTTATGGGAGGAGGGATATTGTCCCAGCATTTAGAAGCTGCATAACGAAAACTGCCTCTAAAAGCCGCTGACTTGTGCTGTGGGATGGAAAGTTGTTGAGAACAGCATGAAAATGCCGACGGAAAATTCCACCATTGAGGGGTTCAGAATCATGTACTGGATCCATGGTACTCGTTTGTGCGTCGATGTCAGATACAGCCTGTAGATTAAAATTATAACCATTGAACATTTTCTTATTTCATGCCCTTATCATCTAGAAACTCATTGATGGAATAGTAAGCTTTTTTAATCAAGAATTTCATAAGATATGATTTAAAATGATTTATTTATCTATTAAAACTTCATGCACAAAGAAAAACATTGTGCAATGGCGGACTTAATGCCTTAGGCATTTTCTACCAGTCTACCTTAAGGGCCTTATCATACTATACCGGGCTTAGAATAGTACCATCCCATATGCTCCCGTGGGTGTCGTAAGAGGCGACTAAGGGAATTCTCACCAGGGAAGCGTGCAGCAGCGCTTCTCCCGTGGAATGTCAAATTACTGTGCTCCCCAACCCGTTTGCCAAGCGTAGGGATTATGGCAAACCCACATGGACATTCGAAACTTACCCATTAAACGATATAAAACCTATATAAAGGCCAAACTTTGCAAAAAGGGGTATTATAAAATCTCAGATTATTTAGAGGATAGAGAGGCTTGGGACTGAGCTGCTCGCTCTGTTAAGCATTGTTATTAAGCAACATGCGTAATTATAACGTAAATTATTGTAAACATTTTCATTTTTAATGTCTGGACTTTAAAAAAGACGATGATCCCTGAGTTTGTTTTGGCTATTTCTTCTCAGAGGTAGTCAGTTAGGAAATGCCGGCTTCATCTAGTTTAAAAAAAAAAAAAAAAAAGAAAAAAAAAAACATATGACGTGTAAAAGTGATCGGTGATCCTACTTGCTTAATAAACGATTTCATTTCATTTCATTCCCCCAAATGTAATGGAAAACCTTGGGGTAGGCATTTGTCCAGCAGTGGTCCTCTATAGACTGAAGAAAATTATACTTTGCTCCCCCCCCCCCCCCCTTCTACTATATCGTGGGTGCGTTTACAAACATATAAACTCACTTAAACAGACAGACCCGGAACAACTAATTATAGGCCATCATCATAACCATCAACCTTTTTATCGTCCCACTGCTGGGCACAGGTCTCCTCTTATACAGAGAAGGAGGCCACATGACACAGGCCTATGGCCACTATAGGCCATACTTACAAATATTTGTTCCGTGCGGGAATCGAACCCCCGACACGTAGCGTAGCAGAGGATCGCGCAACCAGCATCGATGTTCGATATTTATCGAAAACCAAGCATTGGTGTGGTCGTGATGATCGTGGTAGCTAACAATGGGCCTTATAAATAAATGTGTGCTCCAGTGCGTCGATAGTGGCACCAACAAATAAATAAATATATACGGACAATTCACACAGACTGAGCTAGCCCCAAAGTAAGTTCGGGACTTGTGTTATGGGATACTAACTCAACGATACTATATTTATAATAGATACATATATAGATAAACATCCAAGACCCAGGTCAATCAGGAAAAGATCGTTTTTCTATCATGACCTGGCCGGGGATCGAACCCGGGGCCTCCAAGTCGCAGGAAGGCGTGTTGACCACTGCGCCACGGAGACCATCATCATCATCATCTCAGCGTTTATCCCGGTTGCATCCGTGGCGCGTTGCTTTCGCGTTGGAGCCCGGGGTCCGCTTTCCTACTTAATTTCCTCCATTTCGCGCGATCTTTAGCATCCTGTGGTGTGAGATTGTTGGCACGCATGTCATCTCTCACAACGTCAAGCCAGCACCTCTTTGGTCTACCCCGCTTGTTCCGGCCCGGCGGAGGCGCCATGGCAAGACGTTTGTGACCCACGTAACATGCCGGTTTTCGTAAGACGTGACCGTACCAACGTAGGCGACCCTCCTGCAGCTTTTCCGCTATGTCACGGAGACCGACGAAAAAGAAAGCTCTAGGTGACTCAGAGGACAATGGAAACGGTTATGCTTGGGGTTTTAACTGCGTGATCATATCAAGAATGAGGAGATCCGCAGATGAACGAGAGTAACCGACATAGCCTGAAGAATTGCAACACATTGCCCGTAGGACCGATGCCCGATGGGGACGACGGGTTCTCGACTAGCGATCGCGCACCGGAAGACGCAACGTGGATAGGTCCCCTACAAGGTGGACCGACGACCTGATGAAGATCGCGGGAAACCGGGAGGTTTCTTTGTTGATAGACCTAGTAGGGGCAGCTTTTGAAAACGGTCTTTCAGATGGAGTTGATGACGCGATAGTACTCAAATATTTCATCTGTTTTAAGTTCCGGCATGATGTCTGGTGAACTCGTACGGAGGACGGGTCTGAGCAGTTGTGTCGCGATGTGTGCCGGGTACGATGCGCCAAATGTTGTTGTGTTGGGAGTTTTGTCGTGGAGGTTCTCCAGATCAATCTCCCTTTGGCGCAGCATTGTTGGTCGTGCGATTGGGTTTAACATTGTATCACCTTGCTCAACTGCAGTCTTCCTTCCTATTCGCTCAGTTTTTCTGAGTGAATAGGCTCTTAATAAACTAGCGCGCTTTACCATCAACGATCGCATCACTGCTTACCATCAGGGCGCTTGCGGTCAAGCGCTAGTTTATAATTATTAAAAAAAAAAAATGTATTCGTAGCGGTGTACATACAGCTCCTGAAAAATCTCACCCCCCAAAAGCGACATCTTTTGTCAAGTGTTATTATGCGACGATGCTACGTGCGCGCCATCTATGTGACATCAATGAAGTCATAATTCAGGTCGGATCATGTAGATACGAACCAGAGGTTAACTTCTGCTGTTTTATTTAGCGCGATTGCCCCCAGGGCCTTTTCGTTGTGTTTTACGTGCGCCTCAAAGAGATGTCAGCACATCGTGACGGTGTCCACTAATACCGATGCCTCCTGGATCAGGGTTGCGGGTTGGTTAAAAAATAAACCGTGACCTTGGCGTACAGGCACACGGGTACAGTAAACGAACACGGGTGGGCGGGTTTTAGTCAGTAAAAGTCTGACACGCCCTTCCGGTCCGGGCCTTTTTGGTGCAGCCGTGAGACACATTCTCCGCATTTTCTTTACATCGGTCCTCATACTTACTTTTTGATTTTAATTTGTTGTTATCTGATATATGTATCTGGTGTATTGTGCGTCTTTTAGTCTGTGTTAAATAAAGCATTTTGTCATGGACGTACCCAGCTTTTGGCCTCTGGGGGACGCGGCAAGTCAGATTTTTAGGGTCGAATCGTCAAATAAAATAAATGTTAATCGCTCGCAACTGGCTTACGAAGAATACCGATTAAGCCAAGTGTGCTCGGCTAAATTCGGTAATCTTTCTGCGCTATAGACGCTATTCCAGCACAGACGCCCATGGATATGCTTCGAAATGAAAGTAGAGTGGCTGGGTGAGTAATAGAATCAATAAAATAAAAGTCATAATGTGGTTTTATTATTAATTTATTTACTTCAAATATAATATGTATATTTAACTTACAGCCTTACTTGCGGCGTCTTGCGACAAGACAATGACAGCTAAAATGCAAATTTCTTTTAAAAATCGTGAATCAATACATACAACTGTCAACGTCACTCGACGAAGCAAATCTTAGAAAAACAATTTTTACTTAATTTCTGAACTAACCCTACCTACATTGACTAATTTTTTCTGAAACATCTACGCAATTATTCATTTTATTTTAAATATTATTTTACAACAACCAAAGTTTTACCGAAAAAAAAATCGACAACAAAAAACTGAATGCAACGGAGAAATTGAACCTACTTTATAGTTTATATACACTATGGCAAATAGACAAAAATACTTTCAACATTTTCAAACTTGTATCAAAATTGTTCGTCTACCTGCCATTTTGCACAGTTTCAATAATAATAATAATTACCAAGCCTTAGTTTATTAGCAAGATATTTTTTTTTTATATTTTTCATTTATACAGTAAACCTAAGTGTCCTCCAACACTTGTCTTCAACACCTTTGGCGTGCCTACAATAAGAAAAAAAATTCCAACGAATGAACTAAAAAAACAACTTAACATTTATCCCGCCATAAAAATGTCATGGCATTGTAGTTATACGCGGGGGAACTTTCCGAACAACTCTTGAGAATAATTCCGAATTATATTCCTCACCCTCAAAGCAAAGCAATACCATCTATCCTGCCCTCTGGTGTCCAGAATATGCAGTTAAAGCAACACTTAACACAACACAAACTGTCCTCTTGTGCCACCATATATGTAGTTCCAGAAACGCGCAGCTTTCTTTACGACCATGATATTATTATACCTCGATTGCAATTCAAAATAATCACACCTCACAATCACTATAGTTAGTCAGAGTCTATAAAGGTGTCTTCCAACATCGTTATTTCTAAAGGTGTCTTCAAACATCGTTATTTCCAACTCTCATGAAATAGACGAATTTGATTGTTATAAAAGTCTACGTTTTGCTTAGAAGCAAAATATTTTCTCGAAACCACAAAATCTATGGGCCAGTCAGCGGCCGACTGTCCATAGAGCTTTTAATGTCTACATCTAGAGTATCACTATGGAAATCTATCCTAGATCAAACTCTAGAAGCACACAGCTCTATTGTATAATAGTAAAACGAATTGCAAGCTACAATAATAATGACAGATGACGGCGCCATTTTCAATATAACATTGAATGGTGATTTGGTAGTCATCGTTTTTGTGAAGAATATTACTTAGTTTGCAATGAATAACAAGTACAGATGTAAATTTGTCCTTAGAGAGTAGCGTTAGTGTTGTTTTTGACTAAGCTGCAGAAGTTCCAATACTTTCAATTCGGAATTGTTCCCAAGGTTGTCAATTTGTTACAACGGGAAAAGAAAAAAATACGTAAACAATAAAAATCACAAATTAGGGTAATATTTGTTTTAAAAGCATCATCTTCGTTTGGTAGTCATCTTTTTGCTTAACGTTACTTAAGGATTTCTTTTCGTATCGTTAAGTTTTCGGTACTGAAGACTTATATTGCGCCCGCGCATAAATATAACGCCCCGGCTCTCGATCGCTTCAATTCTAATTTGCTTCAATTCAATGAAATACAAATTCGTCTATGGTAAACATTAATATTAATGCTAATTTTAAGGACGGGAAAAAAGAAATGGTTTAGTTTGACTCAAAAACCTTGATAAGCGATCGATCAACAGTTCCATAGCATTTTTAGTCAAACATAAACAGTCGTAACTTCTTTCTCAGAGCCCATCGTCATTGTGAATTACTTTGTTTTAATTAAAAATAAAAACATGTCCAATTTGAACAATAAATCTTTAGGAACATTTGCTTAGCAGCCGCGTTTGCTACTAAAACAGTTAAGTGGACATGATTGTAGAAAGAATGTATGTCAAATATTTAGTCTTGCTGCCTTGTTACACACAATCTTGCCACTAACTTCGATGGCCTTACCAAGATTTTCGTGCCAATATTGTTTAGTAAAACCTTAAAAAAACATTAATCAATATTCGTATAGGAACTATCTCGTCTGTTTCGAAGCGATCTAAGCAAACTACTTGTATTTTTTTTTTATTTTATTCATAATTCTAATGTAGTTATATATATAATTAAACAGAATTAAATTCCGGGTACGCGGTATGCCTTATAAAAATTTGAATAATAATAATAAAACGCAAGCATTGGTTTCAGTCGTAGCTTTAATATAATTGCAAAACGCTGTTTTTGAGTCTTTATAAGTTTATTTTAAGACTAAAGAAAAAAGCTGAGGTACTATCGACATCATCGATAAGAAGCAGCCATATTTTTTTTTTATTTTTTCGATTTTTTGTACAGACATACCGCGTACACAGTGCACAACAAAAAATAAAAAATAAAAGCACACTTAAATACTAGAAAAAAATTAATGGAGCCATTTCGCACACCAGCTTTCTTATATGAATCCTATACACAGTTATTTTAAATATATATATTATAAAAGTTAATGGCTAAATATCAGATCCGAATTGAATGCACACAGACAGTATATCTGTCTGTACATATAGTAGATTGATAGTCTATAGATAGCTTGATCGTCTTACAGCTGGGGAGTTTGTTCCGCCACTTCTTCCGCGAAAGCACTAGGAAGTGGCGTAGGGTGGGCGTTTTGGGGGGACTGTCTTATGTAATATTGACGTTCAAAAACTGCTGATTCTCAGCCTAATTTGAATAAATGACTTTTGATTTTATGTATACGATCTATTTTGTGACCACTTTTAGATACAGAAATGCGACGAGCCTCGAAATTTAGTTACCCAAGGGATATGGTATTAATTACTATCAGTTGGTGGAGGTCGATAATAAGCTGCATACAGCTGGACTGGATACCGACCCAACACATTTGGGAACAAGCTAGGCTAGGATGAACATCGGAACGGGATGTATGTGTACAAGATTCATCTTGAAGACCCAAGAGTCAGTTGAAAACTTGACATACTACCAAATGACACTCGTAAATACGAGAAAAAAAAGTCATTTAAATACAATTTAAGATCCACGATTCTGATATTGCCCTCTGACAGAACAATCTAGTAGTAATTAACACGAAACGAATGCATTCGGAGAGATGGGCGAATATGGTCACTCACTGGATGCCTGAGACAGGAAATCGCCGCGAGGCTGACTACGGCGAATTCAGTGGAAAATCTAATATTATTTAGAGGGCCAACATGCTCTGAGATCGCACAGGATAGGAAGGTTTGTAAGATAAAAGTCTGGGCCTTTTCCTAGGCATGGGATAAAATAAGCAAGATTTTCAAAGCACTTATCATCTAAGACTACATCTTTGTTTCGATGTCTGGTAATTCAGGACTGCCCGCTAGGGGCGTTGCCTGTCTCAACTATTAGTTCGGTAGATCACCGTGAGAGGCGCTGCCTGCATGAAATTTTAATTTGGTAGATCACCGCGAGAGGCGCTGCCTGCATGAACGTTTAATTCGGTAGATCAACGCGAGAGGCGCTGCCTGCATGAACGTTTAATTCGGTTCATCACCGCTAGAGGAGCTGTCTGTTACATTCAATTCGGATCAACAACATTGAACATACCACAAATACACACTCATACATAAAGAAAAACTTGAGCAAGTTAGTGATTAATTATCGATTTGTTTATAACGGAACGATTTTCAATCGATTCTGTATTTTTATTATTCAACTTGCGTAACAGTCTCACAAAAATAGCAAATGCATTTTGACAGTCCACCAACATTTGTTTAGCGGACGAATTGTATAAACATTAAAGCAATGTATTAGAAATTTCCATCGATACGCGATTATAAACGTCTGCATTACTCGAGGCCATAGGCAGATAATAGTGCTCCCGCAAATATGCAAAGCATTAAATGAAGAGAAAAATATTACTACCTTCATTTACATAGAAATATACTTTTTCTCAGCTTTTGCTACTATTTATTTACATTTTACTAGAAGAATACATTAAAATTATTGCTTCAAAAATTCTCTCTTAAGCTTCAAAATCATCCAATCCACATAAAGATGACATCCAATTATCAAGGATAATAATAATAAAAAACACACGAATCAATTGATAACCGCCCCGAAATTATTGGAACGCATATAAAACGGTTGTTAAAAACATTTTTTTAAATAGCACCAAATTCTGTTTAAAAGACTCTGCGACATTATTGCTATTCAATCCACAGTCTCACTAATCTGTCATGAGGTAATATTTCGCCTATCTGTATCCCCATGAGATGGCCAAAGGAGTATTTGCAGCCACGTTCAAATCCCATATAATGGGGGGAGGGGGGAGGGCATTAATCAAATACATGGTCAAAAATAACTCCGTGGACATAATGGATGTATTTTTTTTATATTATAAACTAGTGATTGATCCAAATCTCGCCTGATGGTAAGCAGTGATGCAATCGCTGATGGTAAAGCGCACTGGTTTATTAAGACTCTATTCACAATTATAGAGTTTATTCAAAGGTTGTCTGTAAAAGTTCGCTCTTAGCGATAAGACCGCCCATATTTATGTTCTGTAATTAATCTATATGGGGTAGATAATAAAGACTATTCTATTCTATTCACTCTAGCCCTGAAACACTTAAATAGTAATCACACGGAAAGTCCGCCGTGGTGAAACAAACAAGCCTGTACCTAGTTACTGATGATGTTCATATGTATGCTCCATAGCTTTAGATCATTAACTAAAGGTAAGCAAAAAATATCTATAGGCTTTTTTATTTACCGTTAGTTAATTACCTAAAGCTATGGATTTTAAGAAGAATAGCATCGGAAGACGTAGCGTGGGTAGGCCCCCGACAAGGTGGACCGACGACCTGGTGAAGGTCACGGGAAACCGCTGGATGTGGGAGGCGCAGGACCGGTCGTCGTGAAGAACCTTGGGGGAGGCCTATGTCCAGCAGTGGACGTGTTTCGGCTGAAATGATGATGATGATGATGGATTTTAATCTTTTTCTTACGTGTGTTTATATTTCATTGCCACCATTGGTATCGGTACATTAACACGTAATAGCAAAAGAAACTGAGTTTTGACGACCCAGTTTTTTGTTATGGGTATTCCGTGTCTTTTAATGATTTCTGTTTCATAACTCAGTCCCTAGACTGCTATTTTTTTTTCACCTATTTATCCTGGAAATAGAAATTCAAGGACATGTGACATCGAGCAACGATTACGGACCACTTCCTCTCCTTTCATGTTTCATTATCAGTTTTTTTTTTTTTTAAGGTGAAACTCCCGATGTAGCGCAATTTATGGTAACGAGAATCCCAACAGGGGAAGTATTGCTAACTAATTCAATGACCATGTATTGATATTTTGCAAATACAAGGCAGTAATAAAAACTTATTAATATTAAGGCCTTACGCTAGTATAGTATTCTAATGCATTTATGCCATAATGAAATTCAGCCATTTTTATCTCAATAGTTTCACATTGTTTATGAGATTATACTCTGTTCATTTTATAGTGACCGTTCTGATATTTCGTCATTACTGTGGCATCATTGTCATTTCAGCCGAAAGACGTCCACTGGACTGTAGTGAAGCGACGGCTTTTTTTATCAATAACATATGTAAGTATATAACAGATTGTTTTTTTTTTACCTGTCATATTGGTCACCACAAAACGAACATAGTTATAACAACCGTTTTATCTACATCCCAATGTATCGAAAGTCTATGGACTAAAACTGTGTGCTCAGTTTAAATATTATAAATACAAGTGGCAGTAACTTGCAAACCGTTTGTGTAAAAGATGGTGACTATTTTTGTTTCAAGTTTTTTTTTTAATTCATATTTTTGGGCAACAGAATTTCAAATTTGGCTTTTCTTTTTAACGCTACTGCCGTCAAATATTATGTAAAAATGTATTTTGATAGTTGTTATTTCATTAACTAATTAGATTCTTGAAAAAGATTTGTCAAATACTTCGAGTCATTTTACTGATATTTCATTTTAACCAGTATTCAGCAGGATGGGAAAAGTGAGGCAGAATAACCAAAAACTATTAAAATTACTCAGAGTCTGTCCTTAGCTATGGACATGGCCAGTCATTACATATTATTAAAATAAATTATTACCAATTTTATTCAAAAAGAGTCCATTATTTTGAAATTCTATCAATCAAAAATATGACCAGCAAAGAACAAATTAAACAAAAACATCGTTAAAACCAAACGGTCCACATCAAAAATAAAAAGAGTACACTAAAAATCCTTTAAGTATTTCAAACATCGAGTTAACATCACCCAATCACTTTTCTCCTCAACACTTGTAATTTTTTTCTCGCAAATTCAGAATTAAATTCCAGTCTTCTGTCATTTATACATTTTTTTTTTAACTATTTTTATACATGACGCGAAACTACGAGGCTGTACAATTATACAAAACTTTTTATTTTTATGATTGTAGCATACAGTCATATTTAATTTTATCTAGAGATCCAAACAATTGAACTTTGGGGTAACTCCAGTGAGTGTATCTCGAATGTGAGTGTAACTCACATTCAACTCGAGGCACAGAATATTCAGGCGAATTTTCTAGAGTGAAAATAATAAATACTCTTTGATTAAAAACTTGAATGAGTTACTTAATATTGAGTTCATATTATATTAAATTAAACCCAACTTATACATACAAAACCTTATTAAGACCCAAATTCACTCGTAGACACCCACCCAAGTTTTATTTTATAGAAATTATTGCTAATAACTCGAGATACGTCACTAGAGTTCCCAAAATGGAGGATGAAAATAAAATGCGAGGATTGTCGATGTCGCAGCACCATAGTCGCCACAGATAAAAAATACTTAATCTACCAAAGACTACGACAGAATATTTTTTTATGTCATTTTGAATTTTCTCAAGATGAATGTCGTTATTTATACACAATGTCAAAAATATATAAATATATATTGTTATATGGTAGTACATACTTACTCTAGCTAATATGTAGATGTCAAATTTATAACGCGTGTACATACGAGGGTAGCGTTGCTTATTGTCGATGCATATAAGCTGTAAACAAAGAAAAAACATTGTTAAAATATTGTTCACACTTAATAGAAAGAAAAAAGAAGAATTAGAGGAATTGTTTACTTTGCACAAATAAAACTCACATTACATATTAGGACTTACAAAATGTTGTCAATTTCGCCTACATTGTAAAAAAAAAATATAAAAAGAAATGTAACAAAAATTCAAAAGACAATAATTATACAGTTTTTCTTCTTGTTTTTTTGGGGTTGTAATTTTCGATCATCTGATCACTTCACCATCATCATCAACCTTTTTTATCATCCCACTGCTGGGTACAGGTCTCCTCTCATACAGAGAAGGATTGAGCGTAATCACCACGCTTGCTCAATGCGGGTTGGCGATTTCAGACTTGAAAGTCCAGGTTTCCTCAAGATGTTTACCTTCACCTTGTAATCAATCATTGATTTCCAAGATATACTTAGAAAGTACATATAACTTTAGAAAAGTTACATTGGTACTTGCCTGACCTGGAATCGAACCTGCACACTAATATTTGAGAGGCTGGTGTTTTAACCACTAGGCACCACAACTGTTAATGTCGCAACTGTGTTCGATCATCTGATTACTTGATATAAGGAATAATGTTGCAATTTTGAACAATTCATAACACTTTAGTCAGTATAGTTCAGTGTCTTTTTCTTTCTATTCCATTATGAGAAGGACCGAAGATATTTTAAGTACAGTACTGTCAAATCAGATAATCCATAAACAACGTGAAAGATAATGACGTATCTAGTCTTTAACGCAAAAACTACAAAACGGATTTAGATGTAATTTTTTATTAGTTTGTCAGAATGTATGAATGGATACTAAAAGGTGAAGGAAAACACCTCGAGGAAACCTGGACTGAAATAACCAACCCGCATTGAGCAAGCGTGGTGATTACGCTCAATCCTTCTCTGTATGAGAGAAGACCTGTGCCCAGCAATGGGACGATACATTCTCACAAACTTTAGCATAAAATTTATAGATGATATTAAAAGAATGTAAACTCACCTAGGCTCCGTAAATAACCATCCAGTAACGCCATAACGAACCACAAAGTGTCACAGCACTCACTATTATTATTAATAAAGTATATATAGAAAAAGAAAATGCATCTGAATAAACGTTATAACACTACACTGGGTGATTAAGCACAATGCACTGTAAGTCATTTTATACAACAATCACTGCTTCGCTGCGAGTTGTTTCAGTTCCGGTTCTGGCTTCGTTTTTGGCGTTGCTGCGAACATTAAGATACATTTTAGTATTTTTCTGGGTTCTTAGGTATTAATACAATATGTAAAGAAAACCCCGTCCGACCCAAAAGGATAATAAATGTTTGGTATACACATGACCAAATAAAATTTTACATAATCATCATAGTGACAATACTAATGAATTTTGAAATAATCTTTTTTTTCCGCGAATTAATTACAACTTCCCCAAAATTCGGTCATTTTTTAAAAAGTGACAACACCATTTGTGACGGAGCGAATAGCGATGCGACCACGTGCCGCGTGCCCTGTTCCCCTTCACCCACGCATGTATGCCTAACGTGTTGCCTACCGCACATACTTTAAGTTACCTCACTTTTTGGAAATAATATTAATTTTTTTAGGGGGATTTTTTTTTCAGTTTAGCCCGGCTTTGTAGGCATTATTAGAATCAGTTAACGATACCTAACAATACCTTCACGGATCGGACAGGGTTTTCTTTACATATTGTATGTATTTAGTATTACATTATAGGTACTTGTTTTATTCAAAAGTAAAGGAAATATTAATACAAAAAGCTGAAAATGTCACACGCACGCAGCCATGCGAGCGTATGAATGTAAGTGGAAGTGTGAATATTAGTATGGATAAAAGAGCAAGCTGAACATGCATTTCTCGTTGGTAGACCATAACATCGGCTGCCGGCAGAAGTGACCACCCACCATACAAAGTCTTGCCGCCAAGCGATTTGTCGTGTTCCGACATGATGTCTGGTGAAGCCGTACGTAATTATTTTTGTAATTAAAATAAATGTTTAATTATTAATATTTATAATCTGTAACTGATCATGCTCAGCAATTCTGCATGAAGAAACTAGACATAAGTAGAACGTTCCCGCCAATTTATTTAACTTATAAAATCAGATATTCTAAACAAAAATTCGAATTTGTCGGTTTTAATAGGTATTTGATTGTGACCCCTCGACTAGACAATGATTACTGTTTTCTAATTATGACTTAATTAATGATGTGCTTAGTTGGCAAGATTAATGGCAACAACAGGGTTTTTGTAACATAGTGTATAACACTATAATTATAAAAACAAACGAGTGTGCTTATGACCACACGACTGAAGTGAAACTTCTTTCGCTCCATCTGTATGTATATATATATATATATATATATATATATATGTGTGTACAATATATACATGTATACACATACACATATACATATATTAATTTTCTATAAATATTTAAATTTATTTCATGGTTTCATTGGTAAATTAATATTTTTGCACAGATCTACTATTTTTATTGAAAAAAAAAAAAAAAAAAAAAAACTCGTCCAAAAGACCTTGTAGTACCAAGCTCGCGCCACGGGCGCCTCTGTGCTTATATCCCCCACTTAACTTCCGTTCGCCTTGCCCGATCACTTTTCGTAACGCTTACGTCACGCGTTCGCCAGCTTACTCCCCAAGTTAAGCGTGCGTAAAGAAGTTTCACTTCAAAAATAGATGCATTTATAATTGAAAAATGTTTACGTAAGCATAGGGGAAAGGGGTAAGGGTTTTGCTTACTTTTGCTGACATGGGGGATGGGGGAGTAAATAATTGTAATAAATCTGATTACGTAATATTTGAACGGCCCCAATGTGAGCAGCTCTCTAATCGGCGAACACATTTTTGTCATATGATTGCGACTAGTTGGGATCATTTGTCGTGTTCCGGCATGATGTCTGGTGAAGCCGTACGGAGGACGGGTCTGAGCAGTTGTGGTGCGATGTGTGCCGGGTACGATGCGCCAAATGTTGGTCGTGGAGGGTCTTCACATCAATCTCCCTTTGACGCAGCATCGTTGGTCGTGTTGTTGGGTTTAACATTGCATCACCTCGCTCAACTGCCGTCTTCCCTCCTATTTGCTCAGTTTTTCTGAGTTAATAGGCTCTTAATAAACTAGCGCGCTTTACCATCAATGATCGCATCACGGCTTACCATCAGGCGGGATTGCGGTCAAGCGTTAGTTTATAATTATTAAAAAAAAAAAAAAAAATTGGGATCGTTCGGATCGTTCGCTGATTATGGTGTGGAAGCGTGAATATTAGTACGGATAAAAGGTGTACTCACGTCTGGGCCTAGCATTGGCGACGACGCTTTGTGCGCCACAGGAGCCGGCGCGGCCGCGGTTGTTGGCGTTGTTGCTGTTGGGGCGGTTACCGGCCACGAACTTGCTGCTAGACAGACAGTGTGAGTGAGTAAAGGGCTACTATGACCAAGGTCCGTATAAGAGTTGGTGGTTAAGATGTATGGACATTTCTTTTCTTTTTTTTTTTTAATGGGACAAAACCCGTCACACATTTCCCCATCCACTGCAACTCCTGAAAGCCAGAATCAACAGTGGAGACCGCTAGAAAAACGCCGAGCAATGAAGCTCGACGAGTCCCGGAGAAACGATTTAACTGTCTTGGGTTCCGCAACGAATTTAATCAGAAAAGAATAGCGGAGGAGTAAGAAAATAGTAGTTTATGAAACTGTTACATAATGAGGGATATTGTGCACGAGTGTGTAATACCTAATTATGTACAGTTTCATACACTACTTTATCTGATCTCATACATTGTATTGAATATATGATGTAGCATTTTTTTTTTTTTATGTTAAAAAAATTTTGATAACATTTATCGTATAATTTTTTTGACTTAATTGGTAGTAAATTAAGACTGATGGCAGCCTCCAAAATATCGGGCGGCGTCAAATTTTCTTCATTGTTACTTGACATTTTAAGAAATAATAATAATCAATTATGTGTCCAGCGAAACACAACAACGACTTGCAATGCAAAGAAATGTATTTGGCGCCAAAATTCTGCACCCTGCGTCATCGCGCACGCGCCAAAGCGCGCGCAGCCACAGATAAAAAATGAAATAGTGCTGTCTATGGTTTGTAGTCTGTATGGTAAAAAATAAAATGTTATAATTTAATTTTTTAATTTCCTTTCGATATACTATTGGTAAAGTATGTCAATATAAACTCCTTTTTAGTTTTATATTTTTCGATATACTATTGGTAAAGTATGTCAATATAAACTCCTTTTTAGTTTTATATTTTTAATTTTTTGATATGAGAGTAGATAAAAGATATTTTTTCCACTTCTCTCCATAACAAGCAGGAGACAGAACAGAACTAGGTCAATCGGCACAAAGGGACATTATTGCAACTGGGAAAAGCCCAGATTGCCAAGCACCACGGAATAAAATGAGATAAAGTGAATGTACTTGCCTGTTGTTCCTGGTGGCGGCGGCGGCGCGGTCGGACTCGGACATGGAGCGCGTGCGGTCGTAGGGCCGCGCGTGGGGACCACGTCCGGGGGCCGAAGGGCCCTGCGCCGCCAGGAGCTCGTTCAGCTGGGGCTGGGGACGAACACAAAAGTTTTCTGATCAATTCTCGGTGGTAGGCCATAACATCGGCCGCCGGCAGAAGTGACCACCCGCCAGACAAAGCCTTGCCGCCAAGCGATTTGTCGTGTCCCGGCATGATGTCTGGTGAAGCAGTCGTGTTGCGATGTGTGGCGGGTACGATGGGTCAAATATTATTGTGTTGGAAGGTTTGGTCGTGGGGGGTCTTCACACCAATCTCCCTTTGGCGCAGCATCGTTGGTCGTGTTGTTGGGTTTAACATTGCATCACCTCGCTCAACTGCCATCTTCCTTCCTATTCGCTCAGTTTTCCTGAGTGAATAAGCTCTTAATAAACTAGCCCGCTTTACCATCAACGATCGCATCACTGTTTACCATCAGGCGAAATTTTGGTGAAGCGCCAGTTTATAATTATTAAAAAAAATAATAAAAACTTAAAAAAAAACTACTATTATTTTTTACACATTCGCACATGGACATACATACAGAGGCGGACTTAATACCTTTAGTATCCTCTACCAGTCAACCTCGGATGGTGAAGAGATTAGATTATTTACAATGTACGCGCAACGTAACCACTAGCGCCGCCAATCTGCCGCTAACACCAACGGCGGTAAGCATAAACTGCATCTACTTCTTATTGATGTATTTGGTAACAAAAATATGTTGAATGTTTTCAGCGCGAGTGAACTGAATTAGTTTATTTATTTTAGAGTTTAGATACATTTTCTTTCTTAAATATGGAAAATTATTCCTGTGAGACCTATTCTGGTGATATATGTTTTCATAAATTCAAAACAGTGCCTTTTTCAATGTTATGTTTTGAGGAAAAATATATACTTATCGTTAAAGGGGGTTCGTTCACGATTTGGATTTAACTGAAAATGTTGTTTTAGTAAAAAGTATTATGATAATAGGCTATTTGATAATATGAAATATTTTGTGAATATTTGGTTTAAATGAGGATTATATATGTCATTTACACAAGTTTAAAAAAAAAAAAAAAACAATTAATTTATCCAAAAACACAAAAATATGTTTGGTATTTGTTTCTCGCGCCACATATTGTGAAACGATCCGGATTACCTAATGTCACTATGACGTCATTTACGAATTTTCTGATTTTCGACAAACTTATAAACAGTTTATTCACTAAGTTTTTTAAATGAATACGCTTAATAAACTTGCGCGCTTTACCATCAACGATTGCATCACTGCTTACCATCAGGCGGGATTGCGGGCAAGCGCTAGTTTATAATTATAAAAAAAAAAAAAATAAAGAGGTTAGGTTAGGTTTCTACTCACCTCAAGCACTCTAAAGTCTTCGATGCTCTGGAAGTTATCTAAATATCCCTTTAGCTTGGGGTCCAGCTGCAGAGACGATGTGTGTTTATAGTACTTGAGAAACGCCCAAAACTTCTCCAGACCGTATAGTTGACCTGTGAAGATATAGAAACTTGTAAAAACGCTGTTACCACCACTACGATCCGAACGAAGCGTCCGGATCCGTCTTCCTTCCTATTCACTAAGCGCGCTTTACCATCAACGATTGCATCACTCCTTACCATCAGGCGGGATTGCAGTCAAGCGCTAGTTTATAATTATTTAAAAAAAAAAATGCGTTTCGCCTCGTCTTTTATACCGCGTAAATCGAGGGACTAGAATAATTTGCCAGCATCGGTTTTTCCGTCGTAGTAAAATTAAAGCGTCTTCAAGGCTAATTCATAAATATACAACATAATTTCTTGTTTATACGAAACCTGAATATAGTTTGTTCAGAATAAGCAACTGAATCGATTCCCATCATTTTTACACCATGTTATATTTTTTTTTTCAAAAACATTTAGAGGTTGTTGCAGTGGGCTTACCGAGCGCACCACGCAGCTATCGGTAGATTATAGTACTGCGAACGCCCGCGCTACAGCTGACGCCAGAGGTCAACGTACTGCTTGCCCGCCCGGGCGGATCGTTGACCATATTTTTGTTGGGACAACAAAGTAGGATAACAAGCTCATATCTTTGTGGTTTTTCATGATATCTTTTTGAAATTTTCTACAAAGATTCTTTACTTGACACGTGTTTTGCATAAACAAAAAATAATGTTGTATAAAAAAAAAAGTTAATGGTATGTGCACGAGATTTACGCGGAAACGAAGACCACATGCGCGTGCGCATGTCAATGTTTTGAATAATGAATACTGTTACCTTTTTCGTAGTCAGCTATGGTCTCGGCCTGGAAGTCTCCGTAAAGCTCGGGGCGGAATTTCCGTTCCAGCCCGTACGAGTAGAAACGGAAGAGACATTCCAAGCCGTAACGGAAGCCGGCAGCGGCGTCCTCGTTAGCTAGCTTTCTGTAAGTAATTGAAAAATATTATTTCTATATCATTTGCAGGTGCCCCTGGCTGGAGGCTTTAACTAGGGCGTACCCGCTTCTGTGAAGTAGGTGGGGCTCAAGTCACGGCTTGTCAGGACTGGAAGGTTGGCAAGTCAAATTTTTAGGGTCGAATATAAATGTTGTTGTATTATCAAAATGAAACACATTGCTTCTGATAACGTATTACACAATAGGGATGTATTCAAGGCATGAAAATCAAAAATATAGCGATAGCGAGATCATGCGGTGGTGTATTTTGTACCACGGCGTTACGTCATGCGACATTTCAAATCAATATATCTTTTTTTTTTTAATTGTTATAAACTAGCACTTGATCGCATTCCCGCCTGATGGTAAGCAGTGATGCGATCGTTGATGGTAAAGCGCGCTAGTTTATTAAGAGCCTATTCACTCAGAAAAACTGAGCTAATAGGAAGGAAGACGGCAGTTGAGCGAGGTGATGCAATGTTAAACCCAACAACACGACCAACGATGCTGCGCCAAAGGGATATTGATCTGAAGACCCTCCACGACCAAACTCCCAACACAACAACATTAGGCGCATCGTACCCGGCACACATCGCAACACAACTGCTCAGACCCGTCCTCCGTACGGCTTCACCAGACATCATGCCGGAACACGACAAATCGCTTGGCGGCAAGACTTTGTCTGGTGGGTGGTAACTTCTGCCGGCGGCCGATGTTATGGCCTACCACCGAGAAAATCTTCCTAAGTATATGAGTGAAAGAAAAAATTAAAAATACGTGTTCAATATTTTGTATAAATCTGTCTGATGGACATTAAATTATTTTTTAGGATACAACCCAATTAACCTACAGGATATCTAGATTCAGTATTTTACATGGAGGGACTACCTATCTGACCCCCACAATCCAGTTACTGGGTAATACAATGCCTCTTGGTAAGACTGATGGTCAGACTTTCTGACTTCTGACAACCCGTAACGACTGTCAAAGATCTACAAATGATAGCTGGATAGATCTACCAATGGCTTTCTAAAGCAAGGAGCGGTTTCGATATGTAACAGTAGTCACTCATCCACAAACCAACCGCGGCCAGCGTAGATTAACCTGACCGATCTACTTGTGGAGCTTCTATTTATTACTAGCTGTTGCCCGCGACTCCGTCCGCGTGTTGGTATAAAATAAGCGCCTGTTAAAATAATGCGAGAAATATGTTCGTCAGAGTTTTCCCCCGTTTTCACAACATTTTTTGTTACTGCTCTGTTCCTATTAGTCATAGCGGGATGTTACATAGCCTATGTCCTTTCTCAGGCTCTAGACTATCTGTGTACCAAATTTTATTACAATCGGTTCAGTAGTTTTGGCGTGAAAGCCAAAACTACTGACAAAGGACAGACAGACAGAGATACTTTCGCATTTATAATATTACTAGCTTTCCGCCCGCGGCTTCGCTCGCGTGGAGATCGGTTATATCGCGCTTTTAGATTTCCCTCGTGAATATATTTTTTTTCCGGGATAAAAAAGTACCCTATTATTTAAACCGGACTTCTAACTCTACGTCTGCAAAATTTCAAAACAATTGGCTTAGTAGTTACGGCGTGAAAGCGGAACAAACAAACAAACAAACACACTTTCCGATTTATAATATTAGGATATTTGGTATACACATACAAATATTCCAGTAATCTCCCTTGGGAACTTGATGTTTCTTTAGGACCAAAAGTAGCCTATGTTACTCTCCTTCTTTTCAACTAACTGTATGCCAAAAATCAGGTCGATTGATTGCTTAGCTACGGCGTGAAGGAAGGACAAACAAACAAACAAACACACTTTCACATTTATAATATTAGTATGGACTAGTATGGATTTTATCCACGAGCCTCTTTTAGCCCTTCTTCTTAAGCTTAGAGACGTCCACTGCTGGACAAAGGCCTCCCCCAAGGTTTTCATTACATTGAGGGGGTTTGCCCCAATACCCACGCTTGGCAGGGTGCCCGCTTCCCTGGCGAGAGTTCCCTTAGTCGCCTCTAACAACACCCACCAGAGGATATAAGATATTTTAGCCCTTAAATAATTAGTGTAATCTGTATATATTTACCTGAATTCGTTATACATCCTGCGATTAAACTGATCTCGTAGGAAAAATGACCAGAATCTGAAGAGAGTGTTCATTTCTTGGGAATTACCAATACCTAGTTTCTTGCGCTCTGAAAAAATAATATCAAGGTAAGGTAAACTCTTACATACATAATATACAATAGACCCGCGGTTTCACCTGGGTAAGTAGAAATAATATTAAAAAAAAAAATGAAATGAAATCGTTTATTATAAGCAAGTAAGATCACTGATCACTTTTACACGTCATGTTTTGTTTTTTTTTTTAAACTAGATGAAGCCGGCATTATTATATTAAAGTTTGAAGTCCGGTTTAGATAATATGATACTTTTTATGCCGGAAAAATTTTATATTCTCGAGGGAAATCTAAAAAGCGCGATGTAACGAAATGTAGTAAAGAATAATAGGTTACCTTTGAGACAGCGCGAGTAGTACTTGTGGTAGGCCTGGTGCGTGAAGTGGTTCTCGCGGAGCAGTCCATGGCTCGGGTGGTGGAATGTGGGCAGCGAGCCCGGAGCCGACCCACACGAAGAGCCCAGCGTGGGAGACGTGCCCACGGACGACCTGCAACCCGAATATCATATCATTTTTTCACACCCTCGTTTGTTCACACCCCCCTCCCCCCCTCTCTATCTCAATATTTGTTCACCCCCCGCCCCCTTCTAATATATCTCAATATACCCACACGATACAAAAACAATATACAATAGGCTTAGTATGAGTTTTCATTACGAGACTCGATCGTCGATATCGATCGCATTTGACTCATCGATTGGCCTGCTTCAAGGTTGTAAGAACGCTCAGCCACGCTCAATATCGACGATCGAGTCTCGTAATGAAAACTCATACTAGGCATACAGGGAAGTGTCGGTAACACGATCAATACAAGTGTATTGTTGGGGTATGATGGTAAGAGGCGACACTACGACTAGCTTACCACTTCGTTTTTTTGTCGTTTGAACAAACATTATCGCATGATTATCTGAAATTGTCGTCCTCCGTGGCGCAGCGGTCAACACGCCTGCCTGCGACGTGGAGGCCCCGGGTTCGATCCCCGGCCAGGTCATGATGGAAAACGTTCTTTTCCTGATTGGCCTGGGTCTTGGATGTTTGGATCGATTATAAATATGGTATCGTTGAGTTAGTATCCCATAACACAAGTCTCGAACTTACTTTGGGGCAAACTCAATCTGTGTGATTTGTCCGTATACAGTATGTTAAGAAAACCCTGTCCGACCCGTAAGGTGTTGTTAGGTATCGATAACTGATTCTATTAATGGATACAAAACCGGGCTAAACTTAAAAAAAATCTCCCTAAAAAAATAAATATTATTTCGCAAAAAGAGGTAACTTAATAAATGTGTGTAAGCACCCTTCCGCGGGCGTCGGGCGGCAGGGCACGCGGCACGTGGTCGCATCGCTATTCGCTCATAATAATACCGGTGTTGTCAGTTTTTTAAAAAATAACCAAATTTCGGGGAAGTTGGAATTAATTCGCGGGAAAAAAGATTATTTCAAAATTCATTTGCATTGGTACTATGATGATTACGTAAAATTCTATATTATATTTGGTCATGTGTTTACCTAACCTTTATTATCCTTATGGGTCGGACAGGGTTTTCTTAACATACTGTATGGTTTGTTCAGAATAAGCAACTGAATCGATTCCAATCATTTTTACACCATGTTATATTTTTCCCAAATACATTTAGAAATTGTTGCAGTGTGGTTACCGAGCGCACAACGCATCGGTAGTCAACCAGTTGACTACCGTCAACTGTGATGCGCGCTTGCCAGTAGGCCTAGTGTGAGTTTTCAATACGAAACTCGTTCGATCGTATCGAGCGCGTTTGGCGCTCTCATTGGTTGAGAGCTCTTACGACCTTGAAGCGGGCCAATCGCTGAGTCAAACGCGCTCGATACGATCGAACGAGTTTCGTAATGAAAACTCATACTAGGCCTACTTAAAGTCTCACTGTGTGCCTCGTACTATGATCTACCGATTATAGTACTAGCCACACAGTGAGACAGGCTCCCCCGGACGGGAGAGCGGTTGACCATATTTTTGTTGGGACGATCAGGTAAGATAACAAGCTCATAACTTTGTGATTCTTCTTGATAGCTTTATGAAAATTTGTACTTAAATTTCTGCTTGCGAGACGCAGAATCTGTGTGACATCAGTATACAGAGTGGTGCTGACAATACGACAATAAATTAAACATCGTGTACCTCAGCACATTCTCAATCTACCCATAAAAAATCATATAAATATATCCATTAGTTTAGTCACAGGAAATCATTTTTCATTTTTCACATTTTCTACATGATGTACACGTTGATAAAGAAGCGCTTACAGGTTAACGACAGCCGCATCGAACGATACTAAACTTTAATAATAATGACGCCAAAAGGCAAGCCGATCGATGCAGGACCGTACTGTCGCCTGCTGATCAGAGGTCATTGAACCAATATTTTAAAGGATGTTCACGGCCGTTTGCAATTTTATGCGATTTAGTTTGTTCGAAATTTTCCTTTTTTTTTTTTATAATTATAAACTAGCACTTGACTGCAATCCCGCCTGATGGTAAGCAGTGATGCAATCGTTGATGGTAAAGCGCATTAGTTTATTAAAACCATTCACTTAAAAAACTTAGTGAATAGGAAGAAAGGCGGCAGTTAAGCGAGGTGATGCAAATTTATAAACCCAACAACACGGCCAATGATGCTACGCCAGAGGGAAATTGATCTGGATGGACCATGATCAAACTCCCGACACAACATCATTTGGCGCATCGTACCCGGCAAGATTCACAACACAACTGCTCAGACCCGTTTTCCTTACGGCTTCACCAGACATCACGCCGGAACTCGACGAATCGCTTGGCGGCAAGACTTTGTCTGGTGGGTGGTAACTTCTGCCGGCAGCCGATCTTATGGCCTACCACCGAGAAAAATTTTATTTTTGTTGCTAGGTTTTTTTTTCTATGGTTTAGGATTTTTCCTATGAACCATCATGGCCTGTGTTTTCATTTATTGTCGTATTATCAGCACCACTCTGTATACATACTCCACCTAAGTTTTGACGGTGAGATTGGCTACGGAATAGCATTTGAGGTTCTGGTAACTTACCCAGTACTGTGCGTCCTCGCTCTGTGCTCACGTACGTCCATGATCCATCCGACGTGATGCTCCACAGGCGGGTTGAGACTATGTCGAGTCTTGTGCTTTCGGCTGCTTCTGTAATCGACAAGGTTAAAATTAAAATATTGACAAAGGGCGGGCGTTTTGGGAGACTGTCATATTGATTTTTTAATTTATTTCAGGCATCAAGGCCTATATAAACATCTACAATACTATGTTAACCTAAAATCTACTATCACCATTGAAGTCAAACACGATCTTGATAGATACTGCTTTATTTTACCGTACGGTAAATCAACAAAACATATTGTGGGGTTACCCTCAATGATAACATCTTCCCCTTTATTAAAAAAAAAAAAATAGACTATAATTTAGAACCACCGCCATTATTATTAAATTAATTCTACGTTTGATCACATTATTAATACAATCAAAATCTCTGTTCCTAATTATTTTTTAAATAACATTGCAAGTCTTTCACGTGCCCGTCTAGAAGCAGCTCGGGTTTGTTGTACTACAACAGAATCTGGAGAAGAACCAGTCGACCTAGTCACTACCCCGTCATTGTCACACAGCTCTTCATCTATACTTCCTTCCGCATCGCTGTACGTGCTTGTGTGCTCATTTTCCTCACTGTCACTATTCTCCTTCTCATGCAAGGAAGCAGAATGTGTCGTGGTATCTCCCGTGCTTGTATCCTTTATGATATGCCATCTATTGCGGCGGTATTTCCGACCACTCTTATCTGTAAGGAAGTACGATCGTGGCTGTGGCGCTGGTGCCTGCACTTGCATATATCGCTGACGCTTGTCTGCATCTGTTACAATTACATTTTCACCTGGTTATAATGCAGGTAACTCTCGTGAATGCATATCGTAATATTTTTTATCTACTCTCATATCAAAAAATTAAAAATATAAAACTAAAAAGGAGTTTATATTGACGTTCTTTACCCATAGTATATCGAAAGGAAATTAAAAAATTAAATTATAACATTATTTCTCTAACAAAATAATGTTATAATAAAATTTTTTTTCATTACCGTACAGATTACAAACCATAGATAGCACTATTTCATTTTTTTATCTGTGGCTGCGCGCGCTTTGATGCAGGGTGCAGAATTTTGGCGCCAAATACGTTTCTTTGCATTGCGAGTCGTTGTTGTGTTTCGCTGGACACAATTGATTATTATTGTTTCATAAAATGTATGAGATTAGATAAAGTAGTGTATGAAACTGAACATAATTAGGTATTACACACTCGTGTGATACTATTAAAAAACTCGCTTCGCTCGTTTTTTAAACTCACACTCGTGCATAATATCCCTCATTATGTAATAGTTTCATAAACTACTAAAACGTGAACAATCAAAAGATTGTTCACGTTTTAAGAGTATGTTTTTATAATCGTCATGATTGTTACGTTCTGGTCGCAATCTTTCTGTATGTAGGTACAGGTAAGCGAGTATTTAGTCGACGACCCATCAATAATTGTGACGGTGCACTAATACCGTCTCTCGGTGTTGCCCTAAAATTTAATAACCCTAGATAAAAATTTGTAAACGTAGCTAGTGATTTTTTTATTATAGCTTTCACTGTTCTTACAGCTTTCTCACTTAATCCGTTAGACTGTGCGTAATTTGGCGATGATGTTGTATGTTTGAAACACCAATCTTCAGTGTATTTCTTCAATTCTCTGGAACTAAATGCCGGACCATTGTCAGTTATTAGTTCCGTAGGAATTCCATGTCTTGCAAACTGATCTTTCATCGCTGTAATTACAGTTCTGGATCCAATATTTGTTAAGGCAATTACTTCGATAAAATTTGAAAAATAATCGACTATAATTAAGAAGTTTTCTCTATCGCATAAGAATAAATCAGCGCCAACCTTTCTCCATGGTAAATCTGGAATAGAATGCGGTATCATGGGCTCTTTCACACTGCGCGCTGCGTGCTCCGCGCAGGTGGCTAACCGTTCCAAAACATGCCATCTCGTGCACGATGCTTACATCGGTCAATTCCTAGATGGCCCTCATGAACGCGGGATATCATTTCACCTCTCAGATCACGTGGTATGAACACTAAGAGGTTCTTGAAAATCACACCATCGACTAGCTGAAACTGTTCTTTATATGCCCAATGTATTTTTATCACTTCTTCTAAATCCTTTTTATACCTTGGCCAACCGTTTTGAATATAATACTTAAGTGATGTACATTCTTGATCACATTTTGTGGCCTCTCTGACCATATTTAGTTTACTGTCGCTAAACGGTACATTTGCTATGAGGAAACACGCTTGATCCTCCACCTCAGATGTCACTCTGTCATGCATTAGCTCTGGTAAGGCTGTTCTCGATAACGTATCTGCAACGTACATTAATTTTCCTGGTTTGTATATTACCACGAACTCATAGCGTTGCACGCGAAGCATCATTCTTTGTAAGCGAGCCGGCACTGAATCCAAACTTTTTTTAAATAAGGCTTCGAGAGGCTTATGATCCGTTTCCACTACCACATCCTTCCTACTATAGATATATTGATGGTACTTTTCCTATGCAAATACTATCGCCAGCATTTTCTTTTTAATATGCGCATATCGCCTTTGTGTGTCAGTCATCGTGAGGGAAGAAAATTCAACCGGGTGGCCGTCCTGTAATAGTGGTGCACCCAACACTATGGAATTTGCATCCACCGTAACCACGACCGGTCGGTCGCTCGAGTACAGCGCCAATACCGGTGCGCTGCTCACCGCCTGCTTCAATTTATGAATTGCAGTCTCATGGATACTGCCCCACACCCAATCATTACCTTTTTTTAGCAAGTTTCTAAGGGGACTTGCCGTTTGAGAATAATGTGGTATAAACTTTGATAAATAATTTATCATGCTAAGAAATCGCTCTAACGATTGCCTATCGTTCGGCTCTGGCATATCCATGATTGCTTTTATTTTATTATTGTCAATCTGCATGTCTTTCTTACTCACAATATGTAATAGATACGTGACCTGTTCTACACAAAAAATTCGCATTTTTCTTTGACTTACTTGACTTAAGATCCTATGTCCCCTGGATGGGGCAGAGGGCGTCCACAGTGAGTCTCCATCCCGTTCGGTCCTGAGCTTCGCGTTTTATCTCGCTCCAAGTCTTTCCGATTTTCTTCGCCTCGTCTGCAACTGTACGACGCCAGGTCTGTTTTGGCCGACCACGCTTGCGTTTTCCTTGGGGATTCCAATCGAGCGCCTGCTTCGGGATATGATCGGAATCTCTTCGAAGGGTGTGTCCAATCCAGTTCCATTTGCGTCGTTTGATCTGCTGGTCGATCGGGGTTTCGCGGCAGCGCTCCATAAGTTGTTCATTGGAGATTTTATCGGGCCAGTAAATGCCGAGGATTCGGCGGAGACAGCGGTTGACGAAGACTTGGAGCTGGTGCGAGATGACTTTGGTAACCTTCCACGTTTCACACCCATATAGCAGTACTGATTTAACGTTGGACCCGAATATTTTGATTTTGATTCGACGCGTTAATTTCCGTGACTGCCACACAGGCCGCAGCTGTGCGAAGGTTGCTCTGGCCTTGGCAACACGTGAAGTGATGTCCTCTTCGGTACCTCCAGTCTCTGACACGACACTACCGAGGTAAGTGAATTTGTGGACGCGCTCCACCTCCTCTGCACCAATCCGTAGTGGTGTGCGAATCTCCACTCCAGATCGCATCTCTTGGGTCTTCCGAGTGTTGATTTTTAGACCTGTAGTACTAGCCTCCCTGCTCAGGTCATCCAACTTGGACTGCATGTCACGGTGCGTATGACTCAGCAGGCATAGATCGTCAGCATAATCCAAGTCCTCTAGAACATTGGTTATCCCCCACTCTATCCCGCGTCGCTTGTTGTGCTGTGCGCGATGCATAATCCCGTCGAGAACAACCAGGAACAGGAGAGGCGAGAGCAAACAGCCTTGTCGAACGCCCGCGTGTACATCAATATCTTCCGAGATCAGGCCATCATGGGTAACTCTACAAGAATATTTTCTGTATATGGCTTTTAGTAGGTTTACTATCTTCGGTGGGACGCCAATGTCGTGCAATCGAGTCCATATGCTTGACCACCTCAGCGTATCGAAGGCTTTTTCAAAGTCTACAAAGGTAAGATAGACTTCCCTTTGCCATTCTGATGCCTGTTCAAGGATGATGCGCAGGGTATTTATTTGGTCGGTACACGAGCGGTTCGGGCGAAAGCCAGCCTGTTCCTTGCGTAGAAGAGGTTCGACGGCCCGCGATAGTCTGTCTAGTAAAATCTTACAGAAGACCTTAGACGGTATCGAGAGCAATGTAATGCCTCTCCAGTTGCTACATTGGCTTAAGTCACCTTTCTTGGGCACGGTTATAAGAAGCCCTTTGTTCCAGTCATCTGGAAGTTCCTCCTTCGTCCAGACTTTTTCAATTAAAGGTGTCAGAACCTCGACGGCGGAGGGGAGGTCGGCTTTCAGCATTTCCGCAGTTATCAGGTCGAGGCCCGGAGCTTTGCCAGATTTTAAAGATAGTACTGCCTTCGCTACCTCGTCGTGTGTAGGTGGATCGACATTGATATCTAAGAGCCTAGGTGGTATAGATGTGTCTTGCGGTGTCTCCGACGTGGTCGTGCATTTTTCTTTATTTCAATCTTATTAGTCTTTCGTCGTGTTCTTCCTTAGTGCTGCCCCAAACGATTATGTCATCTACAAATGAATCTACCCCATTGAGATCCTCTAGTAGCTGGTGTATTTTTCCGTGAAATACCTCACTCGCACAGTTGACGCCGTAAGGTAGTCGTAAAAATTGATACCTCCCAAATGGAGTTCCAAAGGTACAGATATCCGCACTATCGTCATCTAATTGTATCATCCAAAATCCGGACCGGGCATCAAGCTTACTGGGGGGCAATCGTGCTAAAATAATTCAACCAAAACAGAATTGGATCGCAATCAAACCATAACTTTTGTTATGTTTCGTATCGCTAACGCTTTAACCACAACTGGATCGCAATTGGAACGTAACGTTTGTCAAATGACAAAGTTGAAACAAAGCTAACTTTTTCTATGCCATGTCAAACTTACGTCTAAACGATTAGATTTACTTATAATTGATTTAGTTTTAATTATTATATCTGATGAAATGTATCACTCATACCTACATTGGTTTTACTTCAACCAAAGTTTAAACTTTAGCGCGTTACGAAATGTGATCGAAATTAAACCATAACTTTAACTGGATTAGATACGAACAAGAGTTGAACTTCTACTGTTTTATTTAGTGCGATAACCTCCCTGAAATATTTTGCATTCGTTAATTTTGCAGCAATCTCAGTAAAGGTAAGTAGGGGGTAGTGTGGACGACGCACCGCTCGGTTAAGCGGCCGCGGATCGAGGCACACTCGCAGACTACCATCCTTCTTAGCTGGCAACACAACAGCATTCACCCACGCTGTCGGAAGAGATACTTTACGAATTATCCCCATATGTTCCATACTATCAAGTTCCGCCTTTAATTTATCTCGAATCCCTAAGGGTATTTTTCTAACTGGGCAAACTGAATGACTTGCATTGCTTTCTAAAATGATTCTGTATTTATCTGGTAATTTTCCAATTCCACGAAATAAATCATTATATTGATCTACTTTGACCGTATAAACTCTCTTGACCAATCCTAATTCTTCACTGGTATTTTTCCCCAATACACTTTGACAACAATCACTTGATATCACAAAATCTATTAAACATTTTTAATCCTTATACAGTATGTTAAGAAAACCCTGTCCGACCCGTGAAGGTGTTGTTAGGTATCGATAACTGATTCTACTAATGAATACAAAACCGGGCTAAAGTTAAAAAAAAAATCCCCCTAAAAAAATAAATATTATTTTGCAAAAAGAGGTAACTTAATAAATGTGCGAAAACACCCTTCTGCGGGCGGCGGGCGGCAGGGCACGCGGCACGTGGTCGCATCGCTATTCGCTCATAATAATACCGGTGTTGTCACTTTTTTAAAAATTATTAAATTTCGGGAAAGTTGGAATTAATTCGTGGGAAAAAAAGATTATTTCAAAAAAAGAATAGCGATAAGGCCGCCCATTGTATGTTTTTGTTCCATGTATTTTGTTCGATGTTTGATTGGTGTACAATAAAGAATAAATAAATAAATAAATAATAAATATTTGGTCATGTGTTTACCTAACCTTTATTATCCTTATGGGTCGGACAGGGTTTTCTTAACATACTGTATAACCAGAACATGTGACATGAACCCAGTATTGGAATATAATTACCACAAAAAGACTGTGCTCTTATGCAACATGGTTTAATATCATTTACCGAGTACCCTAATTTATTAAATGTAAATAATGATAATACATTCAGATCTGAACCTGTATCTAGTTTAAACAATTCAGTTTTTCTATTTTTGGCTAAAATTAATCGCTCAAACTACTTACTATCTTTATGGTGTGAAGTTGTGTCCACTGTGGAGACATAGTATAACTCGTCATTACCATCACCACACTCCTGTATTTTATGTACACTTTTATTACCTCTAGCCGTACACATATTTTTAAAATGACCTTTTTTGTCGCACAAGAAACACTTTGCAAATCGCGCTGGACATCGTGAGCGCCACCACAAGCACTACATCTTGAGTGCTTTTCGCGAACAGAATCGAAACCGCGACCAGACGACGCCACGGTGCTTCTGACCGACGCAGGCGCCCCCCTGTCCCCGTATACCTCGGTACACGCGTACTGGATAATGCGTCAACAGCGCCACTTTGCTCCTTTGATTTTGTTTTTTCTATATTACGATTCTCTTCATTAGATACCTCACTTGCTTGGCATATCCTTACCGCTTTTTCTAAACTTAACTCGTCTGTTCTCAGTAATCCATCACGTACACCTGTGTCAATTACTCCACAGACAATACGATCATGTATTAAACCGTCTTCTAAATGTTCAAACTCACAATTGTGGCATAATAATCTAAGTGCGATTTCGCGTAGAAAATCTGAATCTCGCCATCGTTGTAACCGAAGTGTTCATCGAACTTTTGTATCAATAGATCGATATCATCAGTGTCTTCGCCTACCTTTATTTTGAATTAATAAAGGCGCCTATTAAATTAATTAGTAAACTGGCTTGTACATCATTGTTTTCTTTGTACACTCCTGAGGCCTTAAGAAAAATCTTAAATTGCTTGAGCCACTTTCGCCACGCGTCAGCTCGGTTCGCCGGGCCCCTTTCTAAAACTAATTCGGCCGGAGGTCTTGCGTGTTCCATAATAATACGTACTGTCTATCACCAAAATACACTAATACTGCTTTGATTTTAACTAAATACAACTTCCAAAAGCGTGATTCGTATTTATCGCTGTCAACATGAAGTAAAACACGATCTTGCTAGATAATGACTGCTTTATTTTACCGTACGGTAAATCAACAAAACATATTGTGGGGTTACCCTCAATGATAACATCTTAATATACAACAACCATTATCAACATTTTTATCGTCCCACTGCTGGTCTCCTCTCATACAGAGAAGGATTGACCAGGTTTCCTCAAGATGTTTTCCTTCACCTTCAGTCATTGGTGTCCAAGATATACTTTAGAAAGTATCACAATCTAGAATCAGTTATCGATACCTAACAATACCTTCACGGATCGGACAGGGTTTTCTTTACATATATATGGTAGAGGATAAATAACATTATAACTCACATAACATCAGTAGCATGGGGATCCTTATTGGCTGCATAGAATCGAGCTGTGCGCCGCGGCCGCTTGACTTTGCTGTGCAAGTCAGATTGATGATCAACCTGATTTAAAAAAATAGAAAATCATCATTATTCGTCTTACCTTTTCCCAATTATGAGGTCAGCTTCCAGTCTGAGCAGTTCGAGCTGTATTTAATATGAAGCGACTGCGAATCTGACCTCCACAACCCAGTTACTGGGTAATACAATAAATACCCTTTAGGGTGCGTTCAAGTATGAAATAACGCAATCTTTGAAGATTTTTTATCCCCCCCCCCCCTCCCCCCGTAATGCACCGTAACGTGTTTCTGAACCCTTCTCTAAACGTTACGTAACACTAACGAGATCATTTGTATTCTTAAGTCGTAAAAAGTTATGTAATAGTTTTTACACTTGGTATAGTTTTAATCTATTTATTACACAACGTGTAACATAAAGGGTATATAATATACATACCAAGGGCATGTACTAAATTTTCGGTTCCGTGTGTTTCTTAAATTCAAATCATAACACACGTGCACCAAACTATATATGTTAATAATTACTCGTTACACGTCACATTACTTGGCAAAATCACGATAAATGTATTCAAAAATTCTGTGCGCCTAGTATGGTAGTAGCCTATCACAGGCGGTGTTTTTTCTCGTAACTTCCTAACATAAAGAGATAGGATTAAAAACCCTTCCAATACCGATTGATATCATGTAAAGATGCCATGTCCTTGGTATGTATATATACCCTTTATGTTACGTTGTATAGATTCCCCGTCGTAAATGAAAAGGATTGATAGTTTCTGAGTTTTACATCCCTAATTTTTTAGAAACCATGTTATATAACGTGTGGTAAGAAGGACCCACTCCCGCCCCTGTACCCCCTCTTCCCCCCAAATTGCGTTACGTAATACTTGAACGCTCCCTTAGTAAGACTAGTGGTAGACTTTCGGGCTTCTGACGACCGTAACCACTGTCAAATTGTATTTGGACGGTTATCTATTTCCTATGACCCGTGGCTAAATTCAGAGCAGTCGCAAAGGCCGAATGATCAGTAAGCCCCGGGTTCGATCCCCGGCCAGGTCATGATGGAAAACGATCTTTTCCTGATTGGCCTGGGTCTTGGATGTTCATCTATTTATGTATCTATTATAAATATAGTATCGTTGAGTTAGTATCCCATAACACAAGTCTCGAACTTACTTTGGGGCTAGCTCAATCTGTGTGATTTGTCCGTATGTATTTATTTATTAACTTATAGGTAATAAAAAAAATTAAGGCCCGTATTTTTTATTTTGTCGAAATTACCAAAAACTACTGAGATATAGCGTATTAAAGTTACGGAGTGGGGCTAATTACGTCACGTCGTGGTATATTTTGTACTACGGCGTGACGTCATGCGAAAAATCAAATCAATATATCTTCCTAAGTATTTGAATGAAAGAAAAAATAAAAAATACGTGTTCAATATTTTTTACATATCTATCTGATGGACATCATCACATTATTTTTTAGGATACAACCCAATTGAGCAAAACACTACCAGTAGCAATGCGTTTCAGTTTGACAGTTTAACAGTGTTCATTGCGTGATTTACCTCGTTAAGCAGACACAGCTTCCGAACATATAGAGCAATGGATTAGCAAAGTTGACTAAAAAAAAACTAGTTAGTCCGTCAGTCAGATTTCCAAAAAATACTTAGACAGGTATTTTTTCTTTTTTCATATAAACAAAAAATTAAGACGACACAGAGCGTTGAAAACTCGTGTGACGTCACTGCACGCTACACTTTTAGCGAGCAGTGACGTCACCAGCCACCACTCCTGATCCTTGATAAAACAAAATATACGTATCCAATATTTGTCTATAATCTGAATGACGGACTAAATAGAATCAATTTTTTTTTACCCAGGAAACATCTCTATTGATATATGTAATAGTGTGTTACCAGATTAGGGTGCCGGTTAAGCAATGCTTACCGAGGCGATTCTGTGGATTGGTGACCTAACCAATCTATTATAGAAACGATGCCAGTAAGACCCAGTAGAGCAGCGGTCGGCAACCTTTTGGCAGGCAAGGGCTACAAGGTAGCAATATAAACTAAAGGCGGGCCGCAGTCATGATACTAACTCGACAAAATAAGAAAGCAAGATATCTTTAGACTGGAGATCCATTCCGTTCATTTATAAATGACTCTGTACTGACGACAGCAGGTCAAGCTACACTAAACTCTAAATTTAATAAAGAAATCTGACAGATTGTAGTAGTTTGGTGTGCTGTCGTCAGTACTTCCTCATCGTCACACGAATAGGGCTTGCAACTTATTTACAACACATTCATGGGCCGCAAGTAAGACGTACTGTAGTACGAGGGCCGCGTGTTGTCGACCGCTGCTGTAGAGGGAATATCTTGGGAAATCTTGTCGTGTCAACAATGCACCCGTTCTGTCTAAGCCGACAACACGGAACGCCTAGTCGACTCTGTTCATGTAGCACTTGCATTCGCAGTAACTGAGCACAATATATTTATTGTATTCAGTGGACATATAGTGCAATATTGGCTTATGATTATAGGTCATAGCACACTTAAACGACTCTGCCAAAACATCGACCTAAACTAAGACGACTGCTCGCAGTCCACGCAGCGACAGCTAGTAGACTGCCTGCTATCCACCCATCGACCGCTCTTGCTTTTCGCGATAGACATAGTCCGCGGTCGGTTTCTCCGGATCTATTGCACTTGAGGATGAAGAGAGAAGCGCTTGAAATAACCGACGAAGATTTTGGGTGCATAATATGCTGACAGCGACCGACTGAGAGGCGACGACGCGGCGACTGCTGGCATTGAGCGAGCGGACACCGTACCGACCGCTCGTCTTCAACGTGCGGCCAGCAAGGCGTCAACTACAGAGCAGTAGGCCTAGTATGAGTTTTCAATACGAAACTCGATCGTTGATAACGAGCGCGTTTGGCGCTCTCATTGGTTGAGAGTTCTTACGACCTTGAAGCGGGCCAATCGCTGAGTCAAATGCGCTCGATATCGACGAACGAGTTTCGTAATGAAAACTTATACTAGGCCTAGTCTGACGGCGGAAAGTTCGCACACAGCGAACAGTCTACTAATTTATGATGTATATCTAAAGAGCAATATTTACAGCTTGACAAAATAGAGTAGAAAATAATAGGAGCGCTACTGTGCTGTGTTCGTATGGCAACCCACTATTAATTAAAAATAGTTTTATTCATTATTTGTTATTAGAAAATAAAGTAATTAAACACAAATAAACAAACATTTTAATTAGAAAGAACTAATAATCTTTGTTTATTAAGAAACGTCATTATTTTTTGGAGTGTTGCCAATAGACAAAAAATTTGTTCAGTTTCTAGACTTTTATGCCAAGCTGTAAAGCACATATTTAAATGATGATCCTTTTGCCGGGTGAGAGCAGAGTCGTGTAAATGGGCTATGACCAGTCTTGCAACCTAATCGTGTAACACACTATTCATTCATTGCTCCATATGTTCGAAAAACGTGTTTCCCCAACGATTTAATTAACGCAATGAATATAGTTGAACTGTCAAACTGAAACCTGGTGGTACTGATAGTGTTACGCAGTGACAGGGGCGTAGCTACCCCCGTATTTGCCGTATCAATTATACGGGCCCCCCGGGCTAAGGGGGCCCCCACCTCGCGTAAGCAAAAATTAATAAAAACTTCCCAACTTTTTTTTTATTTCACAAATGACAAAAATCAAAAAAATAAATTTCTCTTTTTCCAGCGTAATGACCTCTGCACGACAAGCGATATCCAATGAGAGCTCTAATTTTCCGAATGGTTCCGGGGGAAGCGAAGTTCTCAAATTTTGGAAAAAGTGACAGATAGATAATTATGATGCATTTTTTTTTCTTTTCTGAGAATTCTTTACCCTTCCTAAGGGCCCCCAAACAATTTTTTATACGGGGCCCCGCTAAGGCACGCTACGCTTTTGCGCTATGACCGTGCAATATAACTCGCACGAGTTAACTGTAGCTGGAATGTCACTCATATTACAATAGCTATCATTGCTTGACAGTGGCATAAATAACTATTTCTCAATGCCGTATATAACGTAATGAATGTCGTTGAACTGTCAAAATGAAATCTGCTGGTACCGATAGTGTTACGCAATGACCGTGCAATATTGTATCTGACATCGTAACGCAAACTTCGCGAAAAGGCTAGATCGCATGCCACTAATAAAATTATGATAGTCATTTATGTCGTTAATGAGCGGTTACAGAAATAATAATGTTTAAAAAAAAAAGTGTCGGCTCGGCCTTTGAACGTTGCAAGCGTGCCGCCGTGCGGGTTTCTAGGTATGACGTCGATCCCAGTTGTGAACTCTATTAAATCAGCTGATGAGATAGTTTTTAGAGTTTTGTTTTCATTGCGCTTCTTTGTGTAATTAGCGAATTATTAATTTTTACTTTAAAATCTTATAGGGTTATAAAAGTATAGCAATTATGAACGGTCTAAAGTGAAAAAAACTACACATTTTTTTTTTTTAATCATGAAAAAGCCGACGAAAAATTCCACCACTGGGGGATTCAGAATCATGTATGGATCCATGGTACTCGTTTGTGCGTCGATGTCAGATACACCCTTTATAACTCGTACGAGTTAATTGTGCATCCCGCTGGTATGTCACTCATATTACAATAGATATCATTGCTTAACAGTGACATAAATATTTCTCAAGGAAATGAAAGTTGTTGAACTGTCAAAATAAAACCTGGTGGTGGTGCTAGTGTGTAGTGGACGTGTTGGGTGTACTGACCGGAGTGGGGCGGGGCGGCGGGGGCGGCGGCTCCGCGGGGTTGGCGTGCTTCTCGCTGGGGACGGCCGCCTCGAATGCTGAGCGGCTGATCAGCGATACTGTGCGGTACTGTTGGGTTTGACTGCCGTACGACTGGGGATAGAAAAAGGAAACATACATGACATCTTTTTTTTTTAGTTATTATAAACTAGCGCTTGACCGCAATCCCGCCTGATGGTAAGCAGTGATGCGATCGTTGATGGTAAAGCGCGCTAGTTTATTAAAAGTGAATAGGTCACTCAGAAAAACTGAGCGAATAGGAAGGAAGACGGCTGTTGAGCGAAGTGATGCAATGTTAAACCCATCAACACGACCAACGATGCTGCGCCAAAGGGAGATTGATCTGGAGACCCTCCACGACCAAACCCCCGACACAACAACATTTGGCGCATCGTATCCGGCACACATAGCAACACAACTGCTCAGACCCGTCCTCCGTACGGCTTCACCAGACATCATGTCTACGAAGTTTAGCTTCTAGCACATGCCGGTTTCCTCACCATGTTTTCCTTCACCGTTTTGAGAGCAGTGCTGATGAAATAATTAACACAAAGTAAAGCGCCTGGCGCGGTTCGAACCTATGACCATCTTGTAAGTCGCGGCCGATACCATTAGGCCACCACTGCTCCTTAGAAACTTCTTCTTCTTCTTCTTCAGCCTATGGATGTCCACTGCTGGACGAAAGCCTCCTCCCCCAAGGCTTTCCACGCTGACCGGTCTTGTGCTGCCCGCATCCGTCGGCTTCCCGCGACCTTCACCAGGTCATCAGTCCACCTTGTTGCGGCCTCCTTACGCCAGTACGTGGCCGCCACTCCAGAACCTTACTGCCCCATCGGCCATCGGTTCTACGAGCAATGTGCCCTGCCCACTGCTATTTAAGTTTAGCGACTCGCAGAGCTATGACGGTAACTTTGGTTCTTCTGCGGATTTCCTCATTTCTGATTCGATCACGCTGCGACTAATAGGAGCGGGGCATATTAAAAAAAAAGCAGCTAGTATTAAATAATAATGTATTCCGCCGGTTTCGGAAGTAGAATTTGAACTTCCTGTGGATAGGGCTCCAGAGACACGATGTAAGTCGTATCGAGGATCACAGCCCAATCTTATTACTATTTAAGATTTTTTGAATAAACAATCCAACTTACCGATGGATAATAATCCGTATCATTCCATAAGTCTTCTTCATATCGTCTGAGGCCATCTGTGATAACCTGTAAATAAACATTATTTCGTTAAAATCATATATCAAAATTGGATTTTATTTTGTTTATTCCCTGTACTAAGCAAAATAATTTAGTCAATGGTAATGGATTTTTAGAGGTACAAGCAACTAGGTGTAATGTACAATTATCCTCCATTGAAAACGGAAGGTTCTCAGAGCAGACGGGTGTTGTGTATGGCGGGCAACTGCCCAACGTTTTATACAGTATGTTAAGAAAACCCTGTCCGACCCATAAGGATAATAAAAGTTAGGTAAACACATGAGCAAATATAATATAAAATTTTACGTAAACATCATAGTACCAATACAAATGAATTTTGAAATAATCTTTTTTTCCCGCGAATTAATTCCAACTTCCCCGAAATTTGGTAATTTAAAAAAAAGTGACAACACCGGTATTATTATGAGCGAATAGCGATGCGACCACGTGCCGCGTGCCCTGCCGCCCGCCGCCCGCTTAAGGGTGCTTACGCACATTTATTAAGTTACCTCTTTTTACGAAATAATATTTCTTTTTTTAGGGGGATATTTTTTTAAAGTTTACCCCGGTTTTGTATCCATTAGTAGAATCAGTTATCGATACCTGACAACACCTTCACGGGTCGGACAGGGTTTTCTTAACATACTGTATATGCTAGTGGCGCAGTAAATTCTGCTTGTGAGATTCAGGATATTACGATTTGTCAGTGTGATGGTTAGCTCGCGAGTGTAGGTATAGATTCCGCCACATGTAATTAATTAACATACGGCAGTTCTTTTTCTAAGCCTAAAGGTCCACTGCTGGAAAAAGGCCTCCCACAATAACCGGTCTTGTGCTCGCATCCATCTGTTTCCCGCGACCTTCACCAGGTCATCAGTTCAATCTTGTTGGGATAAGCATCCGGCAGTTACCTAGATGCAAACTTCAACAATAAGCCGCGTTCAGGAGTTTTTAATGTGCAATGTCTTTATCCACCATAATGATCTTTGAAGCCTCAAAACGTGCCGCTTCCAAGCATCATCAACCATTTATCGTCCTACTACTGAGCACATGTCTCCTCTCATACAGAGAAGGATTGAGCGTAAACACCACGCTTGCTCAAAGCAAGTTGGGGATTTCAGACTTAAAGTCCAGGTTTCCTCAAGATGTTTTCCTTCACCTTTTAATAAGCCATTGATCATAATTTCAGCCGAAAGACGTTCACTGCTGGACATACGCCTCCCCCAAGGCTCTCCACAACGACCGGACCTGCGCCTCCCGCAGCCAGCGGTTTCCCGCGACCTTCACCAGGTCGTCGGTCCACCTTGTCGGGGCCTACCTACGCTACGTCTTCCGGTGCGTGGTCGCCACTCGAGAACCCGTTGGCCCCATCGGGCATCGGTCCTACGGGCAATATGTCCAGCCCACTGCCACTTTAGTGTTGCAATTCTTCGGGCTATGTCGGTTACTCTCGTTCTTCTGCGGATCTCCTCATTCCTGATTCGATCGCGCAGTGAAACCCCAAGCATAGCCCTCTCCATTGCCCTTTGAGTGACTTTGAGCCTTCGTATAAGGCCCATTGTTAGCGACCACGTACATATAACTTAGAAAAGTTACATTAGTACTTGATTCCAAGCTTGATTCGAGTAAAAGAGTTTTGAATCTGTCACATACCTGTTCCAAGTCCTGTGTGATCTTGGTGCGTGTGTTCCAGTCGCCTTGTCTGTCATGACCGTCGTGTTTGGGCTGGCGAGCTGGCGTTTGCGTTACGATCAGCAAGCGCCCGACGTCTCGGTCCGGGAACTCTGCGTCGGATTCTTCGTCAGACCTGAAGGAAGAAGGAAAAGAAAGAAGATAAATAGTGGATCAATATTTGTAACAAGAAACTTTGTTAAGACATCATCATCATCTCAGCGTAAATCCCAGTTGCATCCGAAGCTTTTCAGCTTTGGAGTCTGTGGTCCGCTTTACCAGCCTAACTGCTGATTTTTGGCTAAACATCGATATTTTACGTGAAGCGACTGCCGTCTGACCTCCACAACCCGAAGGCGATATCGAAGCATTGCAGTTAGACCAATTGTTGGACTTTTGAGGGATCCAACAATCCGTAACGACTGTCATTAGATATTCGTATGGCAATCGGGATCAACGGCTTAGCGTGCTTTCCGAGGCACAAACAGACCAGTGCAAATATTTATATTCATGCATACAAATATTTGAACCCGTGCCTCTTTGCGCCTCGCTACGCCACGGAGGCTGTCTTGAAATCTGACTGTTAAACTGGGTATTAAAAATCTTGTCGTGTCAACAATGCACCCGTTCTGTCTAAGCCGACAACACGGAACGCCTAGCCGACTCTGTTCATGTAGCACTTACATTCGCAGTAACTGAGCACAATATATTTATTGTATTCAGTGGACATATAGTGCAATATTAGTTGTTTTTAGGTTTATCAGAGATGCAAAAATATGAGTTCGAAATCTCAAGCTAAGCGGTTAGCTGACTCTTCACGTGGTCTTGTCTTCGTGTGTCTACCATGAGTTTTTATTACGAGAATCTATCATACACATCGCCCGCGTTTGGCGCTCTCATTGTTTGAGAGTTCTTAGAACCTTGACGCGGGTCATACGATAAGTCAAACGAGCTCGATATCGATAAAAGAAAGAAAGAAAGAAATCGTTTTTATTCCGCACAAACAAAACGCACAACACAATACAACAACAATGACAACTAAATACCATAAAAATTAAAAATTACAATAAAAATTACAGTCTTCGTAATGAAAAGTCATGGTAGCTACACAGAGAGCTACACACAGAGCTATTTTTAACCGAACGAATCAGAATTGCCAACCAACATGGTAATGCTGCCAGTCTTTTGGGCACTTATCCCACTGACAGTGTAGTGATGATAATGAGCTAGATTATTCTTTTTTTGTGTTAAATATGACTATATAGATATTTTAGTATCAACTAATAATAATGTGTGCAAATAAGACTGAATTATTTAAAAAACAATAAAGTAATCAGCAAAAAATAAAATCATTTTCGGAAAAAAAAAAACAACTTCCAAAAAAAGTCACTGTCTTTGGTTTTTCTATAGTAGGGAGTTCCCTAGTAATTATGTGGCGCAGGTCAGTTAGGCAGATCATATAAAATATTGGCATTTCGAGTTACATCCGGTCGGTTAGACTGAAAGCTGACCCAAACATATTTGAGAAACACTATATTCTCGCCAAGGTTCATAAAGAATAGTGATAAACAAACCAATTTACGGTTTTACAAATCTCCTGTTATTTACATGATTATCGACTTTTACATGCTAACTATTTATTAACAATTCCTATTGCAGCATAATTCAATGGAATCACTAAAATCACTTGCATAATAACTTGCTATTTCGAAAAACCATTTAAAAGTCGACATTCATTTTACGTGAGAGCCCTACAGAAAAAGAAAGATGGATTAAAGGTATTAAACACATTTTGTGGAATTCAACCAATGAATAAAGTTGAGGCATTTGTCAATACGATTTTGCGTATTTTAATTACTAACAAATCAATTGCACAACACATTCATTGTAATACTTTCAAGTATGAACTAAGTATAATATATATGTATCAAAAATTGTTTAACCTATTAGGAAATTAGCTTACATGTGTGTCATATTTCATTCAGATCGGTTAAGCGTTCTATGCAAATCATAACTTTCGAAACAAATAAACTGTTTACATTAGTAGGAAGTAGAATTATTACTGTTATGAAAATCATCTATCTAGAAAAGGTTGTTAACATCTGTCTTTTAGGCGTAATACACTCGTTGCCTAGCAACGGTTTGTTTACCTCTATTCTTTATCGAATTTGGCCGACATATAGGAAGATAATTAATAAGTATTGCCAGTACAATATACCGAAGGCTATTTACGTCATTTATTTATTGTCACCATCATCATCGATTCACCGGAAAGTTGTCCAGTCCTGGACATAGGCTTCCCCCAACGACCGGTCCAGCGCCCCCCGCATGCAGCGGTTTCCTGCGACCTTCACCAGATCGTCGGTCCACTATATCAGGGGCCTACCAACGTTGTGTCTTCATCAGTCTTCCTAAGGGACTTACCATGCATCAGTGAAGGTGTTTTGCCTGGGGGGCGGCAGGTCCAGCTCTTCGTCTAGTTGAAAATGAAGTTCTTCGCGTTGCTCTTCATCGGTGACTGCGGGAGCTCTCTCGCGGGAACTTGCCTTTGTGCGGCGTTTAACCTAAGGAAAAGTATCAAGATTCATTATAGTTTAACCTATAGAAAAGTATCAAGATTCATTATAGTTTTGGTGATTAGTTGAATGAAAACTTTCAAAGGTGTTTTAAGGAGATATTCGATAATGGCGCCGATTATCTGAAGTATGGAAGAAAAAGACATACTGAGCCGGCCACAAATAAATAGAGATAGAGATAGGAGATTAAAGATTTTAAGTTAAAATTTAACCTAAACTAATTTTAAGTTGTGTGCATCTATATTTTTCTATTTCATTAAGAAAAGGATAGAAGATAACATTTCAGTTGAATCCTGTCAAATTAAGATATTCCATAGACAGTTTAGACGCGATTATAAACATGGTGACAAAAAATACGACAATAGGGTAACTGACTAAAAAAAAAATTTGTTCGTCAGTCAGATTTCCAAATATACTAGTCACGCATTTTTTTCTTTTTTTAATATAAACAAAAAATGAAGGAGATACAGTGCGCTGAAAACTCGTGTGACGTCACTGCGCTCTACACTATTTAGCGAGCAGAGACGTCACCAGCTACTACTCCTGATCTTTGATGCCTTTTACATATATTTGTCAATTTGATAAAACAAAATATGAATGACGGACTAAATAGAATCATTTTTTTTTACCCATGAAACATCACTATTTACATCAGGCGCGGACTAATTTGGCAGGACTAAACCGACATATTATGTTCTGCCCTTTTTGTAAAGAAATATAAAGAAAACGATGTACTAAACTTAAATTTAGTTTTTGTGAACAATTTAGTAATTTGTGAACAAGGGATTCGGGAACAGTATTTTGACCCGTTCCAAAAGCTCGCTTTCGGCGAATGCGGGGCACGGGGCGGGGATACGGGAGAGGGGTCGCATTCCAGCGGGGTGCACAACTAAATCTTTATTTTTTTTTTTAACAATTATAAACTAGCGCTTGACCGCAATCCAGCCTGATGGTAAGACGAGTTATAACACACGGGCCCAGTGCGGGCTGGTAGATATAGTTGGAATTTAAAATGTTAGTAGAATGTGCTTACCTCTGTCCAAACTTGTTCAGAATTGGGGCTGACGTTGCCTGAGCGTGGTCTATCTTGACTATCCGATTTGTCGTTACATTCTTCTGAAAAAAAGAGATTATAGTAGCTTAATATGCTGCCGTCTGTGCTATTTATTTATATAATTGTTTTCCATGTTATCGAAACGTCTATCCTACAATATACAGTATGTTAAGAAAACCCTGTCCGACCCATAAGGATAATAAAGGTTAGGTACACACTTGACCAAATATAATATAAAATTTTACGTATTCATCATAGTACCAATACAAATGAATTTTGAAATAATCTTTTTTTCCCGCGAATTAATTCCAATTTCCCCGAAATTTGGTAATTTTTAAAAAAGTGACAACACCGGTATTATTTGCCCTGCCCCCCGCCGCCCGCGGAAGGGTTGCTTACCGCAAATGTATTAAGTTACCTCTTTTTGCAAAATAATATAATTTTTTTTATTGGGGATCTTTTTTAAGTTTAGCCCGGCTTTGTATCCATTAGTAGAATCAGTTATCGATACCTAACAATACCTTCACGGATCGGACGAGGTTTTCTTTACATATTGTATAATTGTTTTCTATTTTATCGAAACGTCTATACTACAATATATAGAGGTCCGCGACATTAAGAAAGTTACTGTTCCCTGCCGTAGTGACCTTTCTCAGTATTCTGTACTGAAGAGGTAAGTAAACAGGGTATGTTTAGGCTATGGTGATAAACTAGTGCTTAACCACAATCCCGCCTGATGGTAATCAGTGATGCAATTGTTGATGGTAAAGCGCGCTAGTTTATTAAGATCCTATTCACTAAAATGGTTCCGTACCTTTGATTTATGAAATTAAGGGATTTAAGTTATTTGTATGAGAGATTACGCGGTAATAAGCGGTTTACGATTTACGAAGTATTAAAAAAAAACTGCTTACTAGATCTCGTTCAAAACAATTTTCGTTGGTAGTGTTTATAGTAATGTACATATTATTTTTTTTAGATTTTGCATTTTCTTATTTTAGAAGTTAGAGGGGGGGGGAGCAACTTTTTTCCACTTTGGGAGCGTCTGTCACGCAAACTATTCGGTTTAGAAAAAAAATATTTTAGAAACCTTGATATCGTTTTTGAAGACCTATCCATAGATACACCCCACGTATGTGTTTGATGAGACCCCAATATTTATTATAGTTTTTTTTTTTTGCATCAAAATATTAATGCGGTTCACAGAATACATCTACCTACCAAGTTTCAACAGTATAGCTCTTATTTATAGTTTCGGAAAAAAATGGTTGTGACATACGGACGGACAGACGGACAGACATGACGAATCTATAAGGGTTCCGTTTTTTGCCTTTTGGCTACGGAACCCTCAAAACTGAGAGAATAAGAAGGAAGACTGCAATTGAGCGAGATGATGCAATGTTAAACCCAACAACACGACCAACGATGCTGCGCCAGAAGGTAACAAACTTACGACACAACAACATTTGGCACATCGTACCCGGCACACATCGCAACACAACTGCTCAGACCCGTCCTCCGTACGGCTTCACCAGACATCATGCCGGAACACGACAAATCGCTTGGCGACAAAACTTTGTCTGGTGGGTGGTAACTTCTGCCGGCGGCCAATGTTATGGCCTACCGCCGGGAAGATGGTGGTACTTACCATGTCTGTTGGCGACTCTTGGCACGAACTCCGGCACGTCGGGGTTGAGCGGGTCGTGAGGCGCCGCGCCGCCCGCCAGCCCGCCGCGCCCCGTGCGGAACATTCTGGAACCACAACTTCTATTAGCACGAGTTACGATACACACATACATATTTACTTTGTAGAACAGATGACAGCACATTAAGCTACTACAATCTGTCAGATTATGAGATTTTCAACTTTATGTCTAAAGCATTAAGGGTCAAGGTTGATTAGGAATATCTCGACATCGAGCTCTACATGCGACCTAATGCTTTTAAGGTCGAGCTATATACAATATGTAAAGAAAACCCTGTCCGATCCGTGAAGGTATTGTTAAGTATCGTTAACTGATTCTAATAATGTCAACAAACTGGGCTAAACTTAAAAAAAATCCCCCTAAAAAAATAAATATTATTTCGAAAAATCGAGGTAACTTAATGCATGTGCGGTAGGCAACACCTTAAGCGTACATGCGCGGGTGTAGAGGGGCAGGACACGCGGCACGTCGTCGCATCGCTATTCGCTCATAATAATACTGGTGTTGGCACTTTTTTAATTCCAACTTCCCCGAAATTTGCTAATTTTTCGTGGGAAAAAAAAAAAAGATTATTTCAAAATTCATTAGTATTGCTACTATGACGATTACGTAAAATTTTATATTATATTTGGTCATGTGTTTACCTAACCTTTATTAGCCTTATGGGTCGGACAGGGTTTTCTTTACATATTGTATACGATTAAATGCTTCTAAGATCAAACTATACATACGACCTAATACTTCAAGTTCGAGAAATGTATATCCTGTCTTTTTCATAATGAAATTGAAGAAAATAGCTACAGTGAACTTAAAATTACTTTAATTTATGCATGTGTGAGTTAACTACAAAAAAATAAAACGGCCTTAATAAATATAAAATACTGTTTGATGCGCTTTAAAAAGCAGCTGGATGTCGGATGTTGGATATTTACCTGGGTAGTGGGGGCGGAGGTACGGCCCTGAGCAGACAGGACACGGGAGCAACGAGTGGACCACCAATCGTGGTGGGTAGCGGGAAGATACCCACCATCTGCTTCTTGCGCCTGTTACAAACATACATAGAAATCTTTACGTATAAATAAAATTGAGCGTCTGTTTGTAATATATGGGAATAACAGTTTTTACTGCACTACAAGCACATTAAATCGTTTTTTTTTTAAAGTAAAATTTTTAGAGTGAATAATCTTTGTGCGCTATAGTCACGCAAATAATTGGGTTGTATCCTAAAAATAATTTAATGTCCACCAGATAGATTTATAAAAAATATTGAACACGTATTTTTTATTTTTTGTTTCATTCAAATACTTCGGAAGATATATTGATTTGAAATGTCGCATGACGTCACGCCGTGGTGCAAAATCTAGCACGGCGTGACGTACTTAGCACCCACTCAGTAACTTTAATACGCTATATCTCAATAGTTTTTGGTAATTGTGACAAAATAAAAAAATATGGGTCTTAACTTTTTTTATTATCTATTTTTTTTTTTTTTTTTTTTTTTTATTATTAAAGTATAAACCAGCGCTTGACCGCAATCCTGCCTGATGGTAAGCAGTGACGCAATCGTTGATGGTAAAGCGCACTAGTTTATTAAGAGCCTATTCACTCTAGCCTTGAAGACACTCAAATTGTAGTCCGACGGAAACACCGCCGCCGGCAGATTGTTCCAGTCCCTCGATGTACGCGGTATAAAGGAGGAGGCGAAACGCTTCGTCCGGATCGTAGAGGTGTTAACAACATAAGGGTGGAAACTCGCCGTACGACGGGTCGTCCGATGGTGGAACGGAGATGGGGGAATTAAATCGTGCAATTCCCTCGCACACTCCCCAGAATGTATCCTATAGAACACCGAAAGGCTGGCTACTCTACGCCTGTGCTCTAGGCTTTGGAGACCAACTCGAGTTAAATCAGGGTCACCAATCAGCCTCTTCGCACGCCTCTCCACTGAATCCAAAGTGGCCAGGTGACACTTAGCAGCACCAGCCCAAATGTGGCTGCAGTACTCCACACACGAACGGACCTGTGCTTTGTACAACATTAGAAGCTGCCCTGGTGTGAAGTACTGCCGGACCTTTGCGATTACACCAAGTTTTCTGGCAGCCACCTTGGCCTTGGACTCAATGAACCGCCCAAAGTTTAGGTTCGAGGAAATCTCAATACCCAAAAGCTGAAGGCGGTCGGTACACTCCAAGGATACATTCCGAAAAGTAGGAGCCAAGGTGAACGGGCTCCTTTTGGCGGTGAAAAGACACGCCTGCGTTTTGGCGGCATTGAATGCTACAAGATTGGCATTGCCCCATTCGGAGACTGCCTGAAGTGCAACACTTGTTCGCTCTACCATGGCCTCTCTTTCGGACCGGATTGATTCCCTACTAGCCCGAGCATCCGGCAGGTATCTCTCCACAACTGTGCTGTCATCTGCATACCCATAGATACCGGGCATCAGCAGATCGTTAATATGCAGCAGAAACAGAGTTGCAGAGAGAACAGACCCCTGAGGAACACCGGCATTAGTCGACATGGGCTCAGATGAGCATCCGTCGACAACAACTCGGAGGGACCGTTCAGTCAGGAAGTCTTTTACCCAGCCAGTCAGGCTAGGGGAAATGCCGTACGCTGGAAGCTTACTCAAAAGGCCAGCGTGCCATACCCGGTCGAAGGCCTTCGAGACATCAAGGGAGACAGCAATTGCTTCCCCATTCCTCTCAAGTGCCTCGCCCCACAAGTGAGTGGCATACACTAGTAGGTCCCCAGTTGACCGATTGCGGCGAAACCCGTACTGTCGGTCACTGAGGAGATCGTTACCTTCCAGGTATGCCAAAAGGCGCGAGTTCAATACACGCTCCATAATTTTGCAAAGTATGGAGGTGATCGAAATCGGCCGATAGTTGTTAGGATCGGCACGACTACCCTTTTTGGGCACGGGCTGCACGTTGGCAAGCTTCCAGGACTTGGGCACTATACCAGTCCCAAATGAGAGGCGATACAAGCGTGTCAATACAGGAGACAACTCGGGCGCACATGCTTTTAGAACAATCGCTGGTATACCATCCGGACCACTAGCCTTATTCACGTCCAGACGACACAGTGCTCTCAGAACCTCCTTGTTCCGAATGCGAACCTCAGGCATTGAAGTACCGCAGTGGGGTAAAATAGGTGGAGTAGCACTGCCAGTATCAAGACGCGAATTATGGGCAAAGAGAGATGCAAAGAGACCTGCTTTCTCTCTCGCCGTATGAGCCAGTGTTCCATCAGGCCTAACCAGCGGAGGCAGTGAGGGCCGACAGAAGTTCGCCTCGACCGATTTGGCAAGGGACCAAAAAGATCTGCTACCGGAAGGCTGCGCAGATAACTTGTTGCCAATATGGGTAATACGGTCAAAGCGAGCCTTCTTTAGCGCCTTTTTGTAGGACTTGGCAGCACGGTTAAAGGCTCTCTTCTTTGAGCTTAGATCCGGAGCTCCGCGGTCAGACTAATTATTTTTTTGATTTTCATACCTTGGATACATCTCTATTGGTTGGCCATTACACCGTACATTCCGTTAGCGTCTATTGCGTAGTTTATTTAAAAATTATAGCTAAGTCCTCATTTATTCTTTGTTTAGTAATTAGCGGAGTACATACATGTTTTGTGTGATTTACCAGGGGGGGGGGGGGGGGAGGGTATAGTAAGAGAAACATATCTACTAATATTTCATAACTTTGCAAATCACTTATTATGCCACTTAATCACATGCCCCAAATGCCCAATGGAAAAGAGAGCCCTGTTATCACGATAGAAATTCTTACCGTTTCTCTCCAGGCTTATCGTCACCTCCTTCAGACTGTAAAGGGGGGTCTTCAGCGGTGTCGTTAACCTTATTTTTATCAGCCTCGCCTTCCGGCTTCTCTTCTGCCTTCTCTTCTGATTTCACTTCTACTTTCTCTTCTGGTTTCACTTCTACTTCTTTTTCTGCTATTTCTCGTGCTTCCATAGGTTTGTGATCATCGGGCGTCGTTGGTTGAGTCTAAGGAGTGATAAAAGATTAGTGGCGGTCCTATAATTTTTGTGTTGTTACATTAAGAGCGATTTTGTGGAAAGCAGTGTTGATATATCTCGAGCTTGGAAGCATTAGTTCGTATATATAGCTAGACATTACAAGCAGTAGGTGCCTACTGCTTTTAAAGTAGAGCTATACATACATACGACCATCAGGCGGGTTTGCGGTCAAGCGCTGGTTTATAATTATTGAAAAAAAAAAAAAAACTAGTAATTAGCGAATGTTTAACAATTTTTGCGTTTTTGCGTCAATTAACTGTCATCATCTTTTATGAATATTCCCATTAAACACTATTGTATTTCACTATCCATAAAGGATAATTAAAGGTAAGTGACGTGCAAACGTGAAAAGTCAAAAATGTATGTTTAAACATTCGAATTTTCATTATTATGAATAAAGGGGTTAATAAGAACAAGGGAATCAGTGTCACTAAACTGAAAATTGCAAACGCAATTTTTTTTTTTTTTTATAATAATCATAAACCAGCACTTGACCGCAATACCGCCTGATGGTAAGCAGTGATGCGATCGTTGATGGTAAAGCGCACTAGTTTATTAAGAGCCTATTCACTCAGTAAAACTGAGCGAATAGGAAGGAAGACGGCAGTTGAGCGAGGTGATGCAATGTTAAACCCAACAACACGACTAACGATGCTGCGCCAAAGGGAGATTGATGTGGAGACCCTCAACGACCAAACTCCCAACACAACAACATTGGGCGCATCGTACCCGGCACACATCGCAACACAACTGCTCAGACCCGTCCTCCGTACGGCTTCACCAGACATCATCCCGGAAGACGACAAATCGTTTGGCGGCAAAATTTTTCTGGTGGATGGTAACTTCTGTTGGGCCGTTGGCGGCCGATGTTATGGCCTACCACCGGGAGAAATTTCAATATGGCGCGCTATTTTAGGGGATTAAGTTAAAGGTATAAAGAAGATGAAGACCCAAGTATAAAAAAGAATAATAATAAACGTACCTCCACTTTCTCCACTACAGGAGTTGTGTCGCTTTCTCCTTTAATCTCAACAGATTTCTTCTCAACATCTACATTCTTCTCAACATCTTTCTTTGACTCTATACTTGGCGCCTCCTCTTTCACGATGGTCGGTTCTTTTTCCTTGACGGCGTCAACTTCGGAAGGCTTCGGTTTGTCCTCGGAAGGCTTCGGTTTGTCCTCGGGAGACTTCGGCTTCTCCTCGGGAGACTTCGGCTTCTCTACGGGGGCAATCGGTTTGTCGGTTTTCTCTTCATCGGGATTGGTGCCCGCTGTTATGTCAAGGATCGGCCATTTTGTTGGTTCGAAGGCGGTCCGAACCTATGAACAAATTAATTTGTATTTAGTACATTTTATAACATCATAAACCAGTAATGCCTCCATGAGTACATCCCACGTTAACATAACTGGGGACAAAACCGGTCTACAGGCTGATAACGAGGAATTCTTAATAGCCAATAAAATCTAGCCTAGTCTGGGATTCGAACCCAGGACATCATTTTCGACAGTTGCAGACTACAAAAACGTTATTTTTCCTTTAAACCAAACCTGAATATAGTTTGTTCAGAATAAGCAACTGAATCGATTCCAATCATTTTTACACCATGTTATATTTTTTTCCCAAATACATTTAGAAATCGTTGCAGTGTGGTTACCGAGCGCACAACACAGCTAACGGTAGACCATGCGCGTAGTACTAGGCGCGTGCGCAGGACAGCAAAAAAGTAAATTAAATTGTAGTCCGACGGAAACACCGCTGCTGACAAATTGTTCCAGTCCCTTTATATACACGATATAAAAGAAGAGACAAAACGCTTCGTCCGGATCGATGTCGTATCAACATCGTAAGGGAGGAAACTAGCTGTACGACGGTGCGTCGTCGCACACTCTCCAAAATGCATCCCACCAGGCTGGAACACCCGACGGGCTGGTTACTCTTCGGCTGTGCTCCAAGCTATGCGACCATTTTCAGCTAAGCTGAGGAAAATAATAAGTGGCGATAGAGATTTGTTACCTTGAACCCTCCAATGACCTGCAGCTTATCAGAATCCCGGATAGCGTCAAGCACGAGCTGCACGTCGGCCGTGAGCGCGCGCACGCGGTGGAACGACGCGATCAACGTCACGGGGATGGTGCCGTCCGCCGCCATCTTACGGCGGAGGAAGAAGTCACGAGCCAAGTTGTCCGGACTGAAGTAATATTCGCTGTGGATGAAAGAGTAATGATTATAAATATACAGTATGTTAAGAAAACCCTGTCCGACCCATAAGGATAATAAAGGTTAGGTAAACACTTGACCAAATATAATATAAAATTTTACGTAATCATCATAGAAACAATACTAATGAATTTTAAAATAATCTTTTTTTTCCCGCGAATTAATTCCAACTTCCCCGAAATTTGGTAATGTGTAAAAAAGTGACAACACCGGTATTATTATGAGCGAATAGCGATGCGGCAAGTAACCCTTCCGCCCCGGAAGGGTTGCTTGCCGCAAATGTATTAAGTTACCTCTTTTTTGCAAAATAATATTTATTTTTTTAGGGGGATTTCTTTTTTTCAAATTTTGCCCAGCTTTATAGGCATTAATACGCCTGAAAATTGTCGGGGGAATCCAGAAGAATCTCGACCATCTGGCAACCCTGCCTGTGTGTCTACACTACCATGAATTTTAAAATTGGTGTTGAAGTTGGAATTAATTCGTGGGGAAAAAAGATTATTTGAAAATTCATTAGTATTGTTACTATGATGATTACGTAAAATTTTATATTATATTTGGTCATGTGTTTACCTAACCTTTATTATCCTTATGGGTCGTACAGGGTTTTCTTTACATATTTGCGCGGTAAACTCTGTTTGCGAAATACAGGATTCTGCATGACGTCAGACGTTGTAAATATCTAATATTCAGCACCCACTTGCCAGGTTTGTGATACTTAATTGAACTTTATGAATCATAAATGATGAACATTACTTACATCTGCTTCTTAATCAAATCCTTAAGCGTGGCGTGGTCGAGCCCCATCCCGTATGGCGCGGCAGTGGCCTGCGCGGCGCCGTAGTAGAAGGCCTGCGCCAGCGGCGGCGCCAGCGGAGCGCCCAGCGCCGCCAGCCCGCCGAACGGCACCACCACCTGCGCCACGCCAGCTGGTACTCGGAGCTGCGAGGTAGGGAGGAGAGGGGCAGGGGGGAAGGGACATGAGCTTGGTTGCACGGTTATACAAACCGGATGTTGGTGTGAAAATTCCTCGTATTTTATTTAGGTCTGTTCGATTAATAGTCGTTATTTTTGGTACAAAGGAAAAAAATGTTGTCAACACGAACTCCTTTCTTGGAGGAACGTTTTTATTACTATCACATCTAACCTGTCAAATTACGTGTTCAAACAGGTTTTATGTATATGTTTTTTTTACATTAAATCGTGGATAAAATATATCACCGTTATAATATGTTCACAACCAAACTCACATAATAAAATAAAAATAAATAACGATGAAAATGAACACCAACATACAACACACACCACTATTAGTATTAAAATGCATTAAAATAAATAAATGATAAAAAGAAATATACATGTAAACATCGACATGCAGAGTGGTGCTGACAATACGACAATAAATGAAAACACAGACCATGCTGGTTCATAGAAATAATCCTGAACTATAGAAAAGAAACTAGCATCATAAATTAAAAAATCAAATTTCGAACAAACTAAATCGCATAAAATTGCAAACGGAATAGAACATCCTCTAAAATATTGGTTCAATGACCTCCGATCAGCGGACGACAGCGCGATCCAAAGTTTGGTAACGCAGGACGCGGCGGTCATTAACCTGTAAGCGCTTCCTTATCAACATGTACATCATGTAGAAAATGTGAAAAATGAAAAATAATTTCCTGTGACTAAACTAATGGATATATTTATATAATTTTTTATGGGTATACTGAGAATGTGTTGAGGTACACGATGTTTAATTTATTGTCGTATTATCAGCACCACTCTGTATACTAATGGGCATGCCGTACGTGTGTAATCTGCAGTAATTTTTTGGTTTCAAAAGAGTGACAGAGATTGCTTATGCTTTCGGTCTAGCACTACCTCTTTCCTCATAGATGATTGATGATTTTAAGAGAGATAAAGATAGACCGAAACTTCGTTTCTTCTCTTTCTTTCGGAGTGCCACAATTCTCATCTCTAAGGCATGTCCATTAGTTTATGTCGACTTGTCGAGGCTTGTAAAAATTGAAACATGCTTGTTCTAAAGACTGATTTTTCAGTATTTAGATAACTATTATATTACAAAAAAATATGGCATAACTAATGTCTATAATTTGCCCACTATTGGGACCTATAAGTCTTTTGTTTTTGATTTAGAAGAGAAATCATCAAGAGACCTCTCCTCTCTCGCTCTGGGCAGAGCGGAAGGGTGTGTTAGACTTTTACTGACTAAAACCCAACCGTGTTTCTTCACTTGCTTGTGCGCCAGGGCCACGGTTTATTTTTTTTTAACCAACACGCAACCCTGGCACGGATCTATTATAAGCCTGTGTTAGGATCGATTTTCCGGCGCTTAAATACCTAAACTTGGATTGACGAAAGAAAAATATGGATATGCCTTTCGATACACTTAGATAATATTTATCCCACTTTAGATTTTCTTTATAAATACATATTTCTAAAAATACCACCAGATGCCGTGTAACAAAATATTTCGTCATTTTTGAAGGAATTCACATACCACAATATGGATGTTTACTGGGTAAAAAAAAGATTGATTCTATTTAGTCCGTCTTTCAGATTATAGAAAAATATTGGATACGTATATTTTGTTTTATCGCATCAATAAAAATTGACAAATAAAAAAGGCATCAAAGATCAAGAGTGGTGGCTGGTGACGTCATTGCTCGCTAGAAAGTGTAGCGTGCAGTGACGTCACACGAGTTTTCAACGCACTGTGTCGTCTTTATTTTTTGTTTATATGAAAAAAGATAAAATATGTGTCTAGTATTTTTTGGAAATCTGACTGACGGACTAATTAAGTTTTTTTTCGTTAAATACCCTATTGTTAATTAAACGGAGTATCCACATTAGTCTTTCGTCGACATTTTGTGTAAGGCTGTGTATATAAGTGCCGTAATTTCAGATCTTTCCTTTCCTGTTCTCTCTAGCGACGCCCTACGCCGAGGTTCGTACCCCACAGGGGGTGCCCTTAGCGTGTAGTCGCTTAGTTTTTAGTCGCCCTGGCTGGAGGCTTTAAATTCATTTAAAGCAGCCACAGGATAGTCCGATTAAGTAGTCACCTCACCTCTCAAGGTCAACTACGAAATGCCATATCAATAAAAAAGATCTTTTCTCAACATCCTATTATCGCAACAAAGACGAAGAGTGACTTTTGGCTTAGTGAAGTTTAAACCCCTTATAATATAAATAAGCACCATTAATATAGAAACTGGTAATGAATACATAAATACAATGATGTCCCATGAATGTCGAATACAAAATAATGAACCAAAGTAATTTTGAGTACCATGTGACTTTTATAGGTTATGTTAAAATGAAAGTTGAATATTCTATTATATTTTTATTTATGGCAAGTAAAGTCCATGTCGACTATTAAGCCAATGTTAATGTCGCATAAATGAACACGAACCAAGTTATTCTAAGTACCATTTGACTTTTATAGGTTATGATTTAAGCTTTTAAAAATAGGCATAAGAGGTCGCGCGTGACTCAGATTAGAACTGAAACCCTTGGGACTAGGGATGTTCATAAACATCGATGTTTTAACATCGATGTTGAAACTCAAAACATCGGCGATATATCGTTCTTTATGAACGATGTTTTTATGAACGATGTTTACTAGCGCCATCTATTGATTCGTGCGTATACTACCAAGAACTCGTGCAACCTTGCTTGCTCAAAACCTTGCCATACAAAAACAATACTTTTTTAATTTTTTTTTTTAATTTGCGTACATAATTAAAAACCGGTATAGGCAGTATACGCGCGAGATCTATCCGGAAATGTGCTGTGTGATGTGATGTGTCATGTCAATGTCAGTGTCACTTCGTTTGTTTGTGTGTATCGGAGAGTGTAAAGTTAAAGTAGGTAGGTAAGTAATTTGTTTATCAGTAATCAGTCTAAATATATCAATCAAATAGGAAAACGCTTTTTCTCTGTATTTCAAGGCCATTTTGTCAAACCTGTAAGTATTTTAAAAAAACACCGATACATCGTTCATAAACATCGATATATCGTTCATAAACATCGATGTTTTCGACATCGATGTTTGACTTTTAAAAACATCGATGTTTCGACATCGATATTTTTCATGAACGATGTTGCATCCCTACTTGGGACGCCAAGATCTTACACAGAAGTTCTTAACAAGCGAGGAACAGGAACTTAACAGGCTTCTGGGGGGGAGACGGGTTGGAATAACCACCAACGGCCGCGACTTAAAGAACTAATCGTGGAACTAAGTCACGTGTTTTTTTTTTTAACATCATCGTTATCAACCTTTTTTTCGTCCCACTGCTGGGCACAGGTCTCCTCTCATACAGAGAAGGATTTAGCGTAATCACCACGCTTGCTCAATGCGGGTTGGCGATTTCAGATTTAAAGTCCAGGTTTCCTCAAGATGTTTTCCTTCACCTTCAGTCATTGGTGTCCAAGATATACTTAGAAAGTACATACATCTTTAGAGAAGTTACATTGGTACTTGCCTGACCTGGAATCGAGCCCGCGCACTCATACTTGAGAGGCTGGTGTTTAAACCAGTAGGCCATCACGAGTTATTTTAGTTTTAGTTTTTTTTTTTTAATTTTAGTTAATTACCGAAACCAATATACCCATAAGGCCATGTCGGTTTCCTCATGATATCTTCCTTCGCCGTTTTGAGAGCAGTGGTGATTCAATTATTGAATTAGTAAATCGCCAGCCTGGGTTTGAACATACGAGGATGTCTGAGAAGATATGTATACAGAGTGGGGCACTTAACCACTTTTTATGCACTTAACCACTCTATATAGATATCTTCTTCCGAACGCTCGGGGAATACGACCGTTGCCGAACAGTGACGAAGATTTCTATGCGCTTTATCACTTTGGGAGACCTGTACCTGGGGTATTAAAAGCTAGATAATTACCATTGATATGAGAATTGATTGGACTAATAGCTACACAGCAGCGACGATTATAAAACGTGCCATTAGGACGGTAAATATTCAGTAAAAAGACTAAGAGCTGTTTTTTCCATAGACAGATAATTCATCATCATCATCTCAGCGTTAATCCCAGTCGCCATCCGAAGCTTTTTCAGCTTTGGAGTCTGGGGTCCGCTTTACCAGTCTAACTGCTGATTTTGGCTAAACTACAATATTTTCCATGAAGCGATTGCCGACTGACCTCCACAACCCGAAGCATTGCAGTTAGACCAATTGTTGGACTTTTGAGGGGTCCAACAACCTGTAACGAGTGCCATTAGACGTTCCTATGGCAACCGGGACCAACGGTTTAACGTGCTTTCCGAGGCACGACCAGACCAGTGCAAATATTTATATACATGCATACAAAAATGTACACTGCGCGGAGATAGAACCTGCGCCTCCTTGCGTAGTGGCCGCGTTCGCTACCGCTACGCCACGGAGGCTGTCGAGAGACAGATAATTAATATTTGTTAAATAATACTGATGTCTAAAATTTTTTAAGTGAAAACTTCTTTGCTAGACCAACCCGACAGCGTGATACACAGTTTTTGGACACAGTTCTAAATGAACAGACAGCTGTGCTGCTAAGGAGTTTGTTATATTGACGTTCAAAAAGTGCTGGCTTTCAGTCTGAATTTGATTAAATGACTATAGTTTTTCACTTTTAGTGTATTCAGTGTTTTTTAGTAATTTCAGTTTTCACTTTAGTCGGTCCGTAACGACTGCTTTTTTGTATGAAAGATCTGTCAAAAATTCAAAATTATTTCTATGACAAAATTATCTGGTGTTGGAGAAATCAGTCCTGAGTCATATGATTCGCTGCGCACTATCGTTACGGAAGGTGATTTAAGCTGTATCGGCCGGATTCCCTTCTTCAAAAACTAAACTAATTAAATTCAGTAAATCATTTTCCTTCTACATATTTCGTTAAGAAAAATACAGAAGATAAATTAATATCAGTTTAGTCGTGTAAAACTAAAATATTCCACAGACAATTTGGACGCGATTAAAAACATGGCGACTAAGCGTAAGTCAGTTTAAGTAAGGCGCGGACTAAATTGACAGGACTAAGCTTTTTTTTATAATTATAAACTAGTGGTTGACCACAATCCCGCCTGATGGTAAGCTGTGATGCAATCGTTAATGGTAAAGCGGGCTAGTTAATTAAGAGCCTCTTCACTCAAAAAAACTGATTGCATAGGAAGGAAGACGGCAGTTGAGCGAGGTGATGCAATGTTAAACCCAATAACACTACCAACGATGCTGCACCAGAGGGAGATTGATCTGGAGACCCTCCACGACCAAACTCCCGACACAACAACATTTGGCGCGATAAGAGCTGATATTTATATTCTGTCCTTTCCTTAATGAAATAGTAAGAATATTTACACGTTCAAGTTCTGTGCCGCTTGCACAGAACTTGAACGTGTGAAAATGGTAATCCGCTACAATGACATATAACTACAGGTTAAGCAGTGACACAGCCAATGATGGAATGAAATATGGTACTCAAAATGAAAAACGAAATGAAATTTAGGCTTTGTGGGGGATAAGGATTTCGTTCTGGTACACATATATTTTAATGTAGAGACGACAGCTCGTCAAGCTACTAAGTATATTGTCAATTTCCGTTTTAGATTTTGAACTTTATCTTTAAAGCATTAAGGGTGAAGGTTGATTGGGATGACAGTTTGAAATAGCTTGACCTGCAGTCGTCCGTAAAATATGTATACCAAGGACAAGACGCGCGCAGCCAGCACATCTTGCCCTCACAAAGAGGAAAATAGATAATTTGTCATTAGTTAACTTAAAAAACAATATTAAAAATTCTTCTATAAGTGTATTAGAACACTAGAAACTTATACAGGATCAAACATTAATTGACTAGAGAAACTCAACAGACTTGATTTGTCGTAATTTTTATCTAAACTTGATAAAACAAATATGATACGTATATACAAAAGTGTTTAAGGGAAATCTGAATATATTTTTATCAGAATAAGGAACTGAATCGATTACAATCATTTTTACACCATGTTATATTTTTGACGTGTTGTTGCAGTGTGGTTACCGAACGCGGTACGCAGCATACGGTAGATCATCGCCCGCGCAACAGCTGACGCCAGAGGTCAATGCACCGCTCGCCCGCTCGAGCGGACTTTGTTCATATTTTTGTTAGGACATTCAAGTAGGATAACAATAACTTTGTGGATTCTCATTTATCTTTTTGAAATTTTGCACATAGATTTTTTTACTTAAAAATACTGGACACGTGTTTCGGGTTTCGTATAAACAAAAAAATAATGTTCTATATACACAATGTTACTTTTTGTATATACAAAACCCACTGTCTCACTGTGCGCACGCGCCTACGGTTCTGACAAATGAGGCAAATCACAGTCGCCATATTGGCCACTCTAGCGAAATGTCACTAACACCAAATGACATTCTGAGTAGTTAATAAATGTTCCGGTTCGATCTAGAGCTTATGCTTTTAAAAAAGAATTAGGTATATAATATACAGGCTGTATCTGACATCGTAACGCAAAATTCGCGAAAAGGCTACACCGCATGCCACTAGCAAAATTATGATAGTGTCGTTAATGAACGGTTACAGAATTTACAGTGCTTAAAAAAGTGTCGGCTCGGCCTTTGAACGTTGCAAGCGTGCCGCCGTGCGGGTTTGTAGGTATGACGTTGATCCCTGATGTGAACTCTATTAAATCAGCTGATAAGATAGTTTTTCAAGTTTTGCTTTCATAGAGCTTTTTTGTGTAATTAGCGAATTAATTAATTTTTACTTTAAAATCTTAGCTAATAAAAGTATAGCAATTATGAACGGTCTAAAGTGAAAAAACTACATATATATTTTTTTTAAATCATAAAAAAGCCGACGCAAAATTCCACCAGTGGAGGGTTCAGATCATGTACTGGATCCATGGTACTCGTTTGTGCGTCGATGTCAGATAGACCCTTTATATGAGTCACATTTCACCAGACTGAAGTTGGGTTTTCATCTAGCATACTTAAAATTACGAGCATCAGTTCTCGGATTTTTTTGAACTAATATTTCAAGCATATAACATTGCTTTGACCACTTTGTGTCATGATGATATAATAGCGAGTGTTATTGCACCTGTTGAGTTTCGCTAGCAAATTTTATGTGTCCCTGTATTGTGTAAAATTTTAACGCCAATTTCATTAATGCATTCCTTATTGAAATTGAAACAGATTAGTAATTGTGAGATCACTCTAGTTCAGTTACATACTTCGATGGCAATGTGGTTACTTTTTTTTTTGTTTGTGCCGGGGTGGAAAATGCTCATGCATGTTCTCCGCCCTATGGTGGGCGACGGGGTCTGTCAGACACCTACTGACTAAAAACCACCCCGGTGTCTCTTCTGTCACGGGCGCGGGGGGCCGCAGGGGTCTTTGATTCTGCCGCGGCCCCACACTCTCCCGGTCTGTCCGGGCCTCGCGTCCTGCACGGGGTAGTGAGGCGTTAAACTACCCCGTGCATCATCTCAGGGGTACGCGCCGACACTCACGCGCGCCTCCGCCTCGGGTCCATTTGATAGCGATAGGGCGAGGGACATGGGAATTCCCCATGTCCCTCGCCCCTGGACCCATAGCATTGTGGTTACCTGTGCTAAGTCCGGGTGATGCGGGAAATCATGCGCGTGGTGGTAAAGTGTGTGGTGGTGTGGCGCCGGCAACGACGGCAGCGCCGACGCGGGGCGCGGGGCCGATCGTCTCCCGCCGCGGGCGCCGCCCCGACCGCCACGCGACCGGGGCCCGCCGCGCGACCGGGAGTCTTCTCCGTTTAGGGACACCGTATCTGTTGGGGAAAGAGATCGAGTCTTACTTATGCTTGAGAAATTAATCCATCCATGTTATAGGCAGTAACCATAAAAGTTTATAAATTAGTGGAGTTTTTTATCTGAAAATATCTCTAGAACTGACATAAGTATTACAATTTGTTACTTTAAATTTTTAAGCTTGACACTTGTAACTTCTATTATATTTAAACCATATTCAATCAATAAGACACAGGAGTGTTGTCACCAGAGGACATACGTACTTTTACAATACACTTATTGTGCTAGAAATTTATTTCCGGTAAATCACATGACTTCTCCCGCTCTGGGCAGAGTGGAAGGGCGTGTCAGACTTTGACGAAAACCCACCCGTGTTCCTACAATTGCCTATACGCCACGGTATCTTTTTTGGAACAACCCCTGACCCTGGCAAGAAATCCCATCTTTGTAAAATGGCAGACTAAGGACCACATTACACAAACTTAAAACACAAGCATTACTTAAAACAAGTTTAAATCAACTAAGGTCCGTATTACAGAAGCTAAAAACTTAAGCTTTACTTTAATCTCGTTTGAAGCAATTTGATTGGTTGAAACTAGTTTTAAGTAATGCTTGAGTCTTGAGTAAGGTTCTGAAATACAGTCTTTAATGACTTCAAGCGATATTTAAGTAACGCTCGAGTTATGGGCGAGATTCTGTACTACCGTCATAAATTTTACTCACAAAGTTTCCTACAAGAGGCATGACTGAAAAGTATTTTTGACTAAAAAATGTTTTTCCCAATAAGTAATCAAGAACATCGCAATAAAGTTCTCAATAAAACCTACTTACTGTTAAATATTTACTATACCCGTATTGCGTAACCCAGCATCTCTATAGTGAAGAGATATGAGGCCTAAATTACGGGAAAATCTATGCTAACCATTATTATATTGTTACTAGCTGTTTCCCGCGGTTTCGACCACGATCTCGGCTGATGGTAAGCAGTGATGGTAAAGCGTGCTAGTTTATTAAGAGCCTATTTCTCGGTGGTAGACCATAACATCGGCCGCCGGCAGAAGTTACCACCCACCAGACAAAGCCTTGCCGCCAAGCGATTTATCGTGTTCCGGCATGATGTCTGGTGAAGCCGTACGGAGGACGGGTCTGAGCAGTTGTGTTGCGATGTGTGCCGGGTACGATGCGCCTAATGTTGTTGTGTTGGGAGTTTGGTCGTGGAGGGTCTTCAGATCAATCTCCCTTTGGCGCAGCATCGTTGGTCGTGTTGTTGGGTTTAACATTGCATCACCTCGCTCAACTGCCGTCTTCCTTCATATTCGCTCAGTTTTTCTGAGTGAATAGGCTCTTAATAAACTAGCGCGCTTTACCATCAACGATCGCATCACTGCTTACCATCAGGCGGGAATGCGGTCAAGTGCTAGTTTATAATTATTAATAAAAAAAAAAAATATTCACTATAGCCTTGAAGACGGTTAAATTGTAGTCAGACGGAAACACCGCCGCTGGCAAATTGTTCCTTCTATGTACAGTAAGGGTCCAAAAGAGGAGTACCAGTTTTGACATATTTTTTTTTTTTTATTTTATAAACTAGCGCTTGACCGCAATCCCGCCTGATGGTAAGCAGTGATGCGATCGTTGATGGTAAAGTTCAAAAGTGGTAATGCACTTTTGACCCTTACTGTACGCGGCATAAAAGACGAGTCAAAAACGCTTCGTCCGGATCGTAGTGGCGTGAACAACGTAATTGTGGATACTCGACGTACGACACACGATGAACAATAGTTTAATTTCTATTGTAAAGCCCTATACAACATGTAAAGAAAACCCTGTCCGATTCGTAAAGGTATTGTTAGGTATCAATAACTGAAAAAACCCTAAAAAATAAATATTATTTCCCAAAAAGAGGTTACTTAATACATGTGCGGTAAGCAACAATTCCGCGGGCGGCGGGCGGCAGGGCACGCGGCACGTGGTCGCATCGCTATTCGCTCATAATAATACCGGTGATGTCACTTTTTTAAAAATTAGCAAATTTCGGGGAAGTTGGAATTAATTCGTGGGAAAAAAAGTATTTAAAAATTCATTAGTATTGTTTCTATGATGATTACGTAAAATTTTATATTATATTTGGTCAAGTGTTTACCTATATAATACAAATGAATTTTGAAATATGTAATCTTTTTTTCCCGCGAATTATTTCCAACTTCCCCGAAATTTGGTAATTTTTAAAGTGACAACACCGGTATTATTATGAGCGAATAGCGATGCGACCACGTGCCGCGTGCCATGCCGCCCGCCGCCCGCGGAAGGGTGCTTAACGCACACGTATTAAGTTACCTCTTTTTGCGAAATAATATTTTTTTTAGGGGGATTTTTTAAGTTTAGCCGGTTTTGTATCCATTAGTAGAATCAGTTATTGATACCTAACAATACCTTTACGGATCGGACAGGGTTTTCTTTACATATTGTATATAATATATATATATCCATTGTTATAATTGCAGTTTTTTTTTTATTCCGTGTGGATCTTAACCCTAGAGTTTTACATGTAAACTTCTGAAAAAATTTGTCACGACTTACGTCGCGTATTTCGAAAACCTAACATGCCGTAAGTACTGCCTGTACCTGAATCAAACCAAGGCGCAAGTCGCATAAGTTACATACCATTCTCTGGTCGGGATGTATGCTGTGGTCCATGCTTGCCGGGCCTGGCAGCTTTGACGTCAATATCAAGAGGCACCCATTTGTGCTTGCCAGATTTGCTGCTGCCCTTGCCTGCACCTGAAGAAAACAATTGAAGTATTTAAGTATTAAAGGTTATTTTTTTTTTTTCTATACGAAACGTGAATACAGATTTACAGATTATGCTGTCCTAGGGCGCCCGCCGCTGCAGGCGCGAGCGTGAGAGTGGCGCGTTGACCATATTTTTGTTAGGACAATCAGCTGACATAACATTCAGTCAGCTGATAAGATAGTTTTTTTGAGTTTTGTTTTCATTGCACTTTTTTATGTAATTAGCGAATTAATTAATTTTTAATTTAAAATCTTATTGGGTTATGAAAGTATAGCAATTATGAACGGTCTAAAGTGAAAAAAAAAACATTTTTTTTTTAAATCATGAAACAGCCGACGAAAAATTCCACCACTGGGGGGTTCAGAATCATGTACTGGATCCATGGTACTCGTTTGTGCATCGATGTCAGATACACCCTTTATTTGTATGCATGAATATGAATATTTGCACTGGTCTGGTCGTGCCTCGGAAAGCACCTTAAACCATTGTTACCGGTTGCCCTACAAACATCTAGTGGCAGTCTCTACGGGTTGTTGGAGCCCTCAAAAATTCAACAATTGGTCTAACTGCAATGCTACAATATCACTTTCGGGTTGTGGAGGTCAGACGGCAATCGCTTCACGGAAAATATCAAAGTTTAGCCAAAATCAGCAGTTAGACTGGTGTAGCGGGTCCCAGACTCCAAAAGCTGAAAAAGCTACGGATGCGACTGGGATTAACGCTGAGATGATGAATGTGCTACGCAATTAAGGCTGATCTTGTCATTGGAGGTTTACGAAGACTGTACAAACCTGAACTTTTAGCCTTGTCAAAATGCCTGTCGTGGTGCTTGTCGTTGTGCTGATGATTGTGCGTGGGTTCCACCCGTTCTGGTTTCGAGGGCTGCTGATGATGAGGTTCCTCAAGGGGTCTACGATCTTGGTCCTGAAATGAAATGAAAATTATGTTTAATGGAGTGGTTAAAAAAGGCAAAGCTTATTCAGGGGTGGTATGCCCCAATACCGTGAAAGCTGGCGCTGGGTGGAGCGCCTGAAAGGGCTTGACAGAGGCGGCTCTCTAAGATAGAGATAGAGTACGGGAGGAGTAAAATTTTAACAGTTACCCCAAAGGGTAAAAAGGAGTCCCTTTTAATAAAACTCCGCTGGCTGTCTGTCTGTCACCAGACTTTATCTCATGAATCATAATAGCTATACAACGCTATTTCTTATTTATACGAAGCCTGAATATAGTTTGTTCAGAATAAACAACTGAATCGATTCCAAACATTTTTACACCATGTTTATATTTTCCTAAAAACATTTAGTAATTGTTGCAGTGTGGTTACCAAACGCACAACACAAATGACGGTAGATCATAATAGCACACAGCGAGACCGGCTCCCCCGTGCGGGCCAGCGGTGCGTTGTCCATATTTTTGGTGGGACAACCAGGTAAGATAACAAGCTCATATCTTTGTGGTTTTACATGATATCTTTATGAAATTTTGTAAATAGATTCTTTACTTAAAAATACTGGACATGTGCTTCGGGTTTTGCATATACCAAAAATGAACATCGTATAGCTGAAATCTTGACAGGCGAAGTATTTCTGTTGCCGTTATAACAAAGTATACAAATAATACATATTTAAGAGGAGCTCCCAAACGACAGACGAGATTTTATAGATAATGATTCGGAACGAGTGCAACTCACAGTTGGCGGGTTATTTTATACTAGTGCTAACCGTCTCTTGGTCTGATGGTATTGTTGAATGTAATCTCCGGGATCCAATCCCTAAGGCAGGCAGTGTAGTAACTCCAACCCTTAACATATGGAACTTAACTCTTCAGAGATTAGAGGCGTGAAGTTGTTTTTTATAATTACATACATATTTTTGAAAGAAAGAAAAAGCATTTATTGTGACTCGCACAGAAAGAACATAAAACTAAGTTAAATATACTTAAAAATAAAACAATTTATATTAAAAAAAAGTACTAAAAAATGTCAAAAGTCTTTGACCAGTGTGTGTTGCCAGTGATGACTTATGGAATAGAGACGTGCTCCTTAACAATGGGCCTTATAAGAAGGCTGAAAGTCACTCAAAGGGCAATGGAGAGGGCTATGCTTGGGGTTTCACTGCGCGATCGAATCAGGAATGAGGAAATTCGCAGAAGAACGAGAGTAACCGACATAGTCCGAAGAATTGCAACATTAAAGTGGCAGTGGGCTGGGCAGATTGCCCGTAGGACCGATGCCCGATGGGGCCGACGGATTCTCGAGTGGCCACCACGCACCGGAAGATGCAGCGTGGGTAGGCCACCGACAAGGTAGACCGACGACCTGGTGAAGGTCGCGGGAAACCGATGGATGCGGGAGGCGCAGGACCCGTCGTCGTGGAGAACCTTGGGGAAGGCCTATGTCCAGAGCATTGGACGTCTTTAGGCAGAAATGATGATGATGAACAAAAAATGAGAAAGTCCCTTACAAGGCCAAAAGGTTCCTATCTCAGCGTAATGCTTCGATATTTAAAAGTAAATGTCGCAGCGCTGGTATATCCTGACAGGGCCTGATGTGATGTCACAACTCACAAACTATATGCAAAATAAAAAATACGTATTATATTTTTCTCAATAAGTAGAATATCGCGTTATATTATCAATGAGAAGAAAAAGTGATAGGTCAACAGACCGTCTGGCACAAACTTTTACAATACTTATTGTATGTATGAAGATGCTAAGAATATAGCAACGCAAAACCCCCTCATTAGTGCAGTTTACGCAGTATTCTCGCCACAAAATGTAGTAAAAATCCCATCTTTATGAAATGGCAGACTAAAACTTACTCGACAACTTTCCTATAACAAGCACAGTTAAGTAAAAGTTGGTGTTTTTCTCAATAAGTAATCAAGAACATCGCAATAAAGTTCTCAATAAAACCTACTTACTGTTAAATATTTACTATACCCGTATTGCGTAACCCAGCATCTCTATAGTGAAGAGATATGAGGCCTAAATTACGGGGTAATTCATGTTAACAATATCTTTAAAGGCCAAAAGAAATTAAGGTGAAAAATTCTAATAACTTTGCTCAACCTAAGTATCTAACGCAAGACCTCATGCTGAGCGCCAACCCGGAACATCGGAGCTGTCTAGCCTTTTTCCCACTACGTCTCGGTTTCCAGTCCTACCGAGTTCCAAATACCAGCAATCTAAGCGCCATCACGCCTCGAGCCGCCGCAGGAGACGCTCTAGTCGGAAAACAACATCAAACTCCCAGCCACATTAGGCGCGAGTTTGTTTCACGAGCGTCTCAAAGAGATGTCAGCATATTGTGATGGGGCCCACGAAGACCGATGTCTGGGCCAGGGTTGGTTGAAAGAGAAATCATAACCCTGGCGCACAGGAAAGTGAAGGAATACGAGTGGGTTTTAGTCCTTTGGTGATTTCCCATCCTCAAACCAAGAACATACTTTAATACTATGGTGCACCCCACCCGTTTTTCAAATACTATTTTCTGTTTCTGTTTATTAATTTTTTACTTATTAATTTAACTTTAATTGCCATCGGCCGCCGGCAGAAGTTACCACCCACCAAACAAAGCCTTGCCGCCAAGCGATTTGTCGTGTTCCGGCATGATGTCTGGTGAAGTCGTACGGAGGAAGGGTCTGAGCAGTTGTGTTGCGATGTGTGCCGGGTATGATGCGCCTAATGTTGTTGTGTTGGGAGTTTGGTCGTGGAGGGTCTTCAGATCAATCTCCCTTTGGCGCAGCATCGTTGGTCGTGTTGTTGGTGTTGTTGTTTAACATTGCATCACCTCGCTCAACTGCCGTCTTCCTTCCTATTCGCTCAGTTTTTCTGAGTGAATAGGCTCTTAATAAACTGGCGCGCTTTACCATCAACGATCGCATCACTGCTTGCCATCAGGCGGGATAGCGGTCAAGCGCTAGTTTATAATTATTAAAAAAAAAAACTTATCATTAAAGGTTGTTTTTCTTAATATGTTTTATGTATATTTTTTAAACTATTTTCTTCTTTACCGCACAGACTCGTTTCTTGGTGAGAATACCGTGGGTCAAAATCAAGCAGAAAGCAGTGGATTGCTAACAAACCTGCATATATCGAGGTGAAGCTATTAAAAATGTGTATAAATATAAACATATCTTACCGCAGATCCATTATGATGCGTAGAGTCGGAATCGTGGGGAGGCGGTGTGGAGTGACACCTCGCTCCTCCAGACACGGCGGCGCCGAGAGTCGGCCAATCGCCTATATCAGTAAAGTCTGATGCCTGGAGACAACAAAAAAGTCAAGTTTAGTCGAGAATAAGTCGTTTTATATGACATATCAGCAGTCTTGGGTTAAATTAACAATAACGCGCACACCACTCAACGTAGCGCGTGTAAAAACACACAGAAAATGCATTTACGCTCATTCATTTAGTTCAACAGACACGCATCATGCAGCGTGAAGCGTGCCATTGTGATAATCGTCTGCAGTCTATAAAATGATTCCATTCCTGGGACATATGCCTCATCTCTGTGATAGGGAGTGGGCCCTAATCTGCGACGCGGGTCAGGTGCCCTCGATCAGATTCCGTTCCAATGGTACAGATGCCTTTAACGGGCAGTCTTAGACCAGCATCTTTAGAAAACACATTTATTGCCGACGACGGACATTGCGTCAAGAAAATACATGTCACATTCGATATTGATAGAAAGCGTTCACATCTACAGTTTGATTAAAAATATGTTGCCGAAAGGGCCAGATTTATCAAAAAAAACCGGCAATATTTTTCGAACACGTCTTGCTCGAAATCCTCTAACAAAGGTTATGTAAGCTTGTTGACTCAATGCTAAGTTCGGAAGTCGTTAGGTAATAGATCATAAGGGCTGGTGTCCGAAATCAAAGCGTGTAATTTTGGGTAAGGGTGTTCCTCAAAGAAGGCCTCCATATTTGTTACATGTATTATTCTATAGAACAAACGTAAACAACACCCATTCACCATAATATTATCCTCATTTCTTCCACAATACCTGTCCATCGTGCTCCACTTTCGCCCAGCTCCTCCGAGGCCTGGACTTACGCCTCGCTGCCACTCCTGCCGTCATTGCGTCCGTCACAATCTTTGCAGTTACTGTATCATCTTTGTGAGTCAACAGTTTTGTACTTTTTGGCACTTGTTCTGGTTATTTACGAGTTTCAACTGTTACTAGATGCTTTTCAAGTTGTACGTTCACTTTCCACTTGCTTCAATGCTTTGGAGTCTATGACACTTTGGATTTGATGATTTTCGGCAGTATACTTCGAATATAACTTTTCGAGTATTACTTAGTATTCTTTATAAATTTTGCTTAACACAAAAATCTGTTAAGTTAGGAGTAATTTAGTTATGCTTGTTTGTGGATTATTGCTTGCTTAAAGTTCTGGTGGTACAACATTTTACTTGGAGACGCTGCCATTTCAACTGCGCTGTTACATCAAGAAGCTTGCAATTACGCTGTAGTTGAAATGGCGATTGAATTGCGAAAGATAGGTATTAAGTGTTATATTTTAATTCAGCCCTTGATCACTGTCAGACTTCTATTACTATATCGAATTAACTAAGTCTTATTTTACAAAGAACAGTCCATAATGTTCCCATTGCTAAGATACGGGTCACCTCTCCTCGAGAGGTAGTGGGCAGTATATAACAGCAGCAGTATGTAACCTATGATGATCAAGACTATGGATACTATATCCATAGTCTTGATCATCATAGGTTTGTTACCTAAGGATGTTAGCTACTTTCTTAATATATATAGCCTCCTTCGTTAAAGCCGAATGCAAATGCGTACTTTAATATATGAGAGACATAGAAGTAATCACATTCACTCATCTTATAGGACAAAAGCTTTTGCACATCGACATAATCATCCCTCATCATGAGAATCTCGTGAAGTCGAGAAAGATAAACTAACCAAGTATTTTGACTTGGCTCGCAAGATAGTCGACATATGCGATGTGGATTCAGCAACCATTGTACCGATAGTCGTGACAGCCAATGGCTTAATGGTCAAGAGCCTCGACCAACACCTTAGGAGGCTCTCGCTAGGAAGCTGGATCAAGGGCTTGAATCAGAAAGCGATATTTCTGGACACGGCTCGCATTATCAAGAGGTTCCACTCTCTGGAGCCCTGACCGCCGGTAGCTTGTCCCCGATACCAGTGGGTTCCTACTTTTTGTATTTACATACCTCTATATTTGTCACGCCCATCCAACCATATTATCATTCAAACAGTCCATCCATCGTTTCTGTAGTTGTCTCCTACTCTTATAGCTATTGATATTCTTTCTTCTGCATCATTAATATTAAAATATTGGACTAACACCTCAATTCACTAAGACATTACAAGACGTAGTCTGGTCCGATATTGCTCAATCAGGAAACGCTTTATTTAAATGGAAACTCGTTTAGTGACATTTTAATGTTACAACTTTACAAGTTTAATAATATCCATTTGAGGTCAATTGGCCCTATATGATAAAATATTATTCTTTATCTTTAATCTACTTAAGATTGTATTCTATTTCTTGCATGCTGCCAAGTCTCATCATCATCATCTCAGCGTTAATCCCAATCACATCCGAAGCTTTTTCAGCTTTAGAGTCTGGGGTCCGCTTTACCAGGCTAATTGCTCTTCGATATTTACCATGATGCGACTGCCGTCTGACCTCGACAACCCGATATCAAAGCATTGCGGTTAGACCGATTGTTGGTCTTTTGAGGGCTCCAAGAACCCGTAACGACTGCCATTAGGTGTTCGTATGGCAACCGGGATACCACCCAAAAATATCGGCAAAGCTGAACTTAACAGCTAATTCATTACATGCCACTTTCGTTTCGACTAGCTAGTTTGATAAATCACGGATTAAGAAACTTGGGTTGACTAATAAATATTGGTGTTAAATGTCTCCACGATGTAGCAACAAATCTAGATAATTCAGAAGCTATGCCAGTTAAAAGAGGTGAATATCAATGATGATGTGGTCGAAGATGATTCAGGCTTGTCTAATCAGAAACTGTTAAAACCCTCGGGCTTCGTGAAGGTTTTGGGATGCTCGCTCGCGTTGCAAGTTGGTGAAATGAACTGATGATGTAGGTAGTGCGACTCCTCGAGTTTAGTGAGGGTTACGTGCCCTACGAAACACAGGGTTTATATTTACTTTACCTTTTGTGGCTACAATAAAAATATATAGAATACACTTTTACTGGAGACCTGTCGATACATGGATTTTAACAAGGCTTTCGACGCCTTAATGCATTAGGGAAACGTTTTGCGTATACGCTACAACTTTGTTAGCTATTTTTATAACAACACAAGTAGTGGAATAAAACGGTGGTTCTAGTCCACAAATGAGCGTGTCCTGTTCTTTTACTGTTACCGGATACTGATGGACGCGGCTGAATATGAAAAAATCATAACCAAATTCTAGGCCAACTGTCTTAGATTGCCATCGACATCTTAAAAAGACAATGCCGAGAGAACGTTGTGCAATTCCAACACATTCTCCACATTCAAAAAGAGACTGTGAGCTAGTCAATAATTGACTACGTATGACTTAACCTAATATAATTACTATGACACGTATTTTCTTTTATCAAATACGCTAGAGCAGCTGTTAGAGCAGTTTAGATAAAACTGCTCTAACAGATTTCATCACAACTTATTTAGCAAGCTGAGCGTGGTGAAACTAGTAATTTTAATAACATGGGTACTACTAAGTCTGTCACTGGTAATGCAATATGTAATTTAAATACCAATATACTAATTATGTATCGGTCAACAGGAACTATGACACTTCTAGGTGGCACAAGATATTGAATATACATTCCTTACTGCTGCAGTGATTACAGGAAACAGCGAAAAATTTGATGTTGGGTGTTGATTTAGTAGCTGCCTTCGGAGCTGGGCTTCGTTAGAGAGATCGATTTGATTATAATGTGAGTATAGTACATATCGAAATAGGGGAATTTGGGCTTCATTAATGGGATATATATATAGGGAGTTTCACAGGGAACTGTATTAGGACCACTCCAGTTCTCATTATAAGGTTATTGATCATACAACTCTTGATAAGCATAGCAGCTTGAGAACCTGATCTGGACCTGGTGAGTCGGGATTGATCAAATCAACAGTAAAGTAATAAGTTATGTAGTGCAATAGAATTTTGGTCCTTAGGTACGGTTTGGAAAAACGAATAAAATAAGCCTTTTGGAGAAAAGTTTTGCTTTTTCATATTGTACTGTTCACTCCTGCGTTTTTTTTACGCAACTAAAAACAAATGTGACGGTAAGTCCATACTTATTTCTGGCAACAGATATAGATAACATGGTAGCTACAAATAACTATGTCACCATTTAGCTAATAGCTAAACCTTTTTCGTCTCCATGCTGCATTAGCATTATAAATAGATCACTGAAGAATCGTTTGAGTAGGAAAATCTATGTTCTAATGTTAAAATGAGGTAAAACTTGAGAGATTACAACATTTAGTGGTAATCTGATTCCGAAAAAATCCACTGATTGGAAGCTAGAATATTGCAATTTTAAAGGATATATTTTACGATAAACACATGGATTTACGTTCAGCTTGCGACTTCGTTCGCGTGGAGGTCAAATACACAATTTAAAATAATTCTGGGGTACACAGTGTAACTCTATTAGAGTATAAATGATTGCAATCGGATCGGTCCTTCCTGAAATTATTCGTACCAACAAACCAAATATTTTACCTTATTGTAATACACATAAAATAGGCTTATGAACACTTTTCCTGTATTTTTAATGCCCTGTGATTTTTTTCCACCCTTTTATGGGGAACATGCATATTATTATTTTAGTCTATTAAGTTGTCATCTGACCAGCCGTTTCTAACGATGTTAGGGGTGGCTTCCATCCTAACCAGATGCAGCTGAACATCAATATCTTACACGGAGCGACTGTAAATCTGACCTCCCCAACCCAGTTACGGAGTAATACAAAACCACTGGGTAAGACTAGTTGTCAATACTTTTGGGCTTTTGACGACTCAACAATAAAAGTCGAAAGATGAAAGAATGTGAGCCGGTATTAACGGCTTAATGTGCTTTCCGAGACACGCGAGGAGGGAGGGGGAGGGTAAAGCGTAATCCCATTTTTTATACATATTGGCATCTCGTAGTTGACCTTGAGAGGTCGTGACTACTTCTCCGGCCTATATCGATCGATGTGGCCTTTATTTCTGAGGCGTAAGCCTTTATAACACTGTGACAACCACAAGTATAGTAGTTAATAATTCATAGTTTCAACTTTCAGCCAACGTCAATGTTACAAGTAAATTGTTTTTCACAATTGTGCTAATTCAGTTAGCTCCATGCATATAGATTCAATTGTATTCTAAGACTTGGCAATGGGCATTACAATTCGCCTTTAGAGTAATTTTTCAAAGGGACCATGGGTTGGGGACAAAGGATTTTTTGCAACCACAAGCAACACAGCTGTTCTTCGACAAAAATACAATAACAAAAAAAAATCCCTTTGGGTCTCTGGGTATTTGGGTGGATCATTTAACAACGCATTTGGTAAACAGCATATCTGTAGGTAGGTTATTTATTTTAAAAGCTAACAGCCGAAGCCAATTATACTATTTAAACATTTATAGGTAACATAGTCAATACATTCTTCTCCTAAAAAGTTCAAACATTTTTTTTTTGACAATATCATCTCCGGTTCATTTGCAAAACATAGGTATCTGTTGGGCGTTGTGTTGGTTCTTAGGTACTAGCTAGAAATATAATAATTTGGTCCTTAGAGTAAAATCAAACAAGTCAATCAAAAAACTACTGATGCGTTCAGTTCTTTTTGCGTTTAAGAGTAGCTAGCTAACATTCATATGTTTCAAATTTTCATGTTTATAATATTCAAAGGAAGTAGGATTTTTATGGTGTACATTAACAAAGAATATTCAATCCAAACTACATAAACAAATTTCAAAACATAACCTCGTCTCTGTGACAGTCTGTTATAAAGAGGCCACGAGATAATAATTAAGTATCAATGACAAAGCAATATACTTAATATTAAACAATGATTCTACAAAATACAAGAAACAATGAGCATCGTGCTTACCCCTCTCCGGACACCTGTCACCCAAACATCCATCCATACACACTTTTAAAAAACCACTTAAAACATCAGTCAAACTTAAAGGTCAGCAATAAAAAGACCACGCGATAAAAAAACAACAATCGACTCCTGCGCAGTATCATAGGAAACTGACAAAAAGCAATAAAACAACGATATTTCAATGAGAATCAACTGACAAACAACGTGTTCGGATCTCTATAAGCCGTCAAATGGCGTTGTCCTATAACACCATAAACAAGAAATAGAATCACGTGTCGAAATAAGGTTATAAATAAAAATGTCCTCGAAAGTGTTGCAACCATAGACATCGAGCTGCAACGAAATGTAAATTTTAAAAAAATACACGTAGCACTCTGGTTTTAAACTTTGAGTGTTCTGTATTAAAAGCACATGACATAACCTAGCAATACATAACCTAACTTGGCCGCGTGGTGAGCACGCCGCGCGTGTCGCCGGTACCGTCTTCTCTTTCTAACTTAACGAGGACATGTTGTCGTTTCGCTCACTCGCTGCAGGGGTCCGCTCGCTTATTATGCCAAGGTTAACAAAACGGCACATTAAGTCCTACGTAATTCTGGTTTATTCAATATATTATCCATCTTTATCTATACAATTACAGACAGAAATACAATTCAATTAAATTTAAATCAAAATGGGTCTTCGTTTCCGTCTGAGATACCGCTGAGTTCTTCTAAGCTACGCAATGAATTTTGATAAGGTTCCCACCACAATTTGGACCATTTATTCCGTAACTAATATATCGCATAGGAATCCTTGATATTTAGTCTTGTCGCCATGGCACCCGTGTTGGTATTGTAGACTGGGCAAAAATTACAACGCAATAGGCGGAGGCGAACTTATTTTTGTTTTACCAGAGACGCGTCACAGTGATTATATCAATGTTACTTCGTTTGGTGTGTTAGGTAAACATAAAGCGTTATTTTTAGTAGCAAACCTGAAAGAAGCTTGTTCTAAATCTATATGAATAATAGAACTGCGTCCTGATTCACTTTGTCCATTTAATGAAGCCTTACTTGAAACACGTCAATCCCTTGGCTAACCAAAACAACATCGCATTCAATTCGCGCGTTTTCGACTCGTTCATTGTTACATAGAGTTTATGAAAGTCTATGGTGTTGGGCCCGGTGTGTGACTATAGGGGGCGAGTGAGGCGAAACTTATTGTTATTTTTCTATTATTGAATGAGCCTACTGTTTAGACGCGCCGGATGAAAAGCGACGAATGAGATCTATGGTGGAAGGAGCGTGACCAACCTAAACTGTCTGTTCACTTTTGCTTTGAACACAGACGGGTTAAATGGCACAGAAGGGTATTAATGAAAGTTATCCGGAGAAAGAATGATTAAATGAGGTCGGAGTTTTCTATGTGAAAAGTTCGAGAAGAAAACCCGAACCAAACTCATGAGGTCAAGTCCCAACATAATCTTGGTCTGAGCATATTGAAGACTTTGTAAGATGATTGATGACTAAAACGATCTTTTGGGTAAAGGACCAGATTTATGTAAGTAAAGTTTTCCGTATCTATAAAAAACACGTTGAATAATGGCATTTAGTAATAGCCTAGATACTATTAATACATATAATTAATGATTGTTTTGTTATATCCACTATGTTACTGGTGAAAACAGTCTTTGTATGACATTTCATCATCTACATATGTCTACCCTTATGGAATCACTGGTTCACAAGTCACAGGCTATAAACCTGGTTTGGGAGCCAGGAGATATAACCAATGCACCTTTTGTTGTACCATACTACTGTACTTGCAACGTACGTAACATTTTTTACTGGTAATAAACATTATTATTATTATTTTTAATCATTATAAACTCGTGCTTGACCGTAATCACACTTGATGGTAAGCAGTGATGCAATCGTTGAGGGTAAAGCGCGCTAGTTTATTAAGAGCCTTCAGCCTATTCACTGAAAACAAACTAGTGGAAAGGAAGATGGCAGTTGAGCGTGGTAATGCAATGTTAAACCCAACAACACGACCAACGATGCTGCGGAAGAGGGAGATTTATCTGGAGACCTTCCACGACCAAACTCCCGACACAACACTATTTGGCGCATTGTACCCGGCACATATCGCAACACGTCAACTGCTCAGACCCGTCCTCCGTACGAGTTCACCATACATCATGCCGGAACACGACGAATCGCTTGGCGGCAAGATTTTGTCGGGTGGATGGTAACTTCTGCCGGCAGCCAATGTTGTGGCCTACCACCGAGAATGCAGTTTTTGTTGTTAAAGCGGCACTAAAAATACATTATTTTTGAAAATTTTAATTATCTAGTTGTCACGGTTCATGAGGTGCAAGTCATAGTAATAAAGTCACTTTTTACACTTTCGGTACGGAAACGTAAAAGTAAGCTGGATGAATTCGACTGATTGATTACCCCAGAGGAAAATGGCACTAAATCAAGGGCCAAAGACGTGAAAAATGTGTTCAAATATACTTAGAAAGGATTTCTACGAACCCCATCCTGAGCAAAAGGGTAAATAGTTAAATACGTAACATTACACTGACAGTATAGTGCGTTTCATCTAAGAGTTCCTTTGCCGTCATGTTGGCATTCATTTTTTGTCACTATCGTAAACAAGGTAAACGCACTCTGCGTCTCTTTATCCCTCACACTAATTTGCATTAGTGCCAACATGACGGCAAAGGAACTCTTGGATGAAACGCACTTTAGTAATGGGTTTGATTTTGACAGTTAAACAACATTCATTGCGTTATTAACGCTTCAAAATGATTTCGGTTGATGTAATAGTGTGTTCCGAAATTAAAGTGAAGGTCAAATGGATAGTTGGTATGAGAACCAAAACGCTGACAAAAGCTTGTAATGTCATAAAGCTATTAGAGAAACTGTTACACACGTCACTCAATAAAAAAGGTCGAGGAATGCCCGAGGTGATTTAAACTCGGATATTTTAGTTACATAGTTCATATAAAGATATAATCATTTCCGTAACTCAGTCTGTCCCTGTTAGACTACAGGCCCATGTCCAAAAATGGATGGGTCATATAAACCACCAGGTGACGTATACCATTTATATTATATACGCATTTTTACCATCGGTAAATCCCTGAAAAATAATAAGAAAGCGCACAGTGCCGTAAAAAATGATGTGCCACAAAGTCGGTAATTTTTTTTTGATTTTCTGTTAATTTCCAGGGTAAATTTGGTCATGCCGTACAGAATATGTACGGCATCAGTTTCATTCTGTTTCAATATAGCTTCTAATCCATTATTCCGCAATGCCGTACAAAAATATGTGACCCAAAAGATACTCACTCTACCTGGGCTTTTGAATTCTCACCAGCACTCAGTTGGACAGCTTACAAGGGACGGCATAGAGCTGAATCTTATTATTTTATGCTCTTATATCGTCCTATATACGTCACCTGGTGGTTCATATGACCCATCCATTTTTGGAGATGGGCCTGTAGTCTATGTTTACAACCTATTCACGCCTGTGTGGCTACCATGAGTTTTCATTACGACACTCGTTGAGAGTTCTTACAACCTTGAAGCGGGCCAATCGATAAGTGAAACGCGCTCGATATCGACGATCGAGTCTCGTAATGAAAACTCATGGTAGCCACACTGAAAGGATTTGGAGGGAATTTAGCACACGTGTAGACCCTGACATTAGTTACAACACGTTACGACATAGCATACGTTTTATTCCGGTAATACGTTTCCTTGGAATACTTAATATCCAACATAAATACATGATCAGCGTATAATGTTACAGTGGGAGTTGGTAGACTTGAAATGACTTGACAATGACTTGAAATTTTTGCCTCTATGACATAAGGGTTTTCTCACGATGTATTCCTTCAGAGTTTTGAGAACAGCGGTGATGAAATAATTTATTAAGCATGTTCTAGATCCAAAAATTCAGAAGATCTCTGTGATTCTCGGTGGTAGGCCATTATCCGTTATATCGGCTGCCGGCAGAAGATACCACCAGACAAAATCTTGCTGCCAAGCGATTCGTCGTGTTCCGGCATGATATCTGGTGAAGCCGTACGGAGGACGGGTCTCAGCAGTCGTGTTGCGATGTATGCCGGGTACGATGCACCAAACGTTGTTGTTTCCCTCTGGCGCAGCATCGTTGGTCGTCTTGTTGGGTTTAATATTGCATCAGCTCGCTCAACTGCCGTTTTCCTTTCTATTCACTAAGTTTTTTAAGTGAATAAGTTTAATAAACTAGCGTGCTTTACCATCAACGATTGCATCACTGCTTACCATCAGGCGGGATTGCAGTCAAGTACTAGTTTATAATTATTAAACAAAGACGTTGGACATCTACCAATGTCCTAACAGTGAGAACACTTTAGGCTGATAATACAGTATGTTAAGAAAACCCTGTCCGACCCATAAGGATAATAAAGATTAGGTAAACACATGACCAAATATAATATAAAATTTTACGTAATCATCATAGTACCAATACAAATTAATTTTGAAATAATCTTTTTTTCCCGCGAATTAATTCAAACTTCCCCGAAATTTGGTAATTTTTTAAAAAGTGACAACACCGCTATTATTATGAGCGAATAGCGATGCGACCACGTGCCGCGTGCCCTGCCGCCCGCCGCCCGCGGAAGGGTGAAAGCACATTTATTAAGTTACCACTTTTTGCGAAACAATATTTATTTTTTTAGGGGGATTTTTTTTTTTGTTTAGCCAGGTTTTGTATCCATTAGTAGAATCAGTTATCGATACCTAACAACACCTTCACGGGTCGGACAGGGTTTTCTTAACATACTGTATCTATGTATAATGGTACGGAACTCACTGTGCGAGTAGCGAGTTCGACTCGCACATGGCAGTTTTTGTTTTTTCATTTTTTAATTGCGAAATGATAATGCCTGGGGCTGACACGTTACAAATGCCATTGCACTATTGCAGTTGTCTGATGTTTTAGTAGATAACGGTCAATGATACAAGACCCAATTAATAGTTATCTTTCGTCCTTTTCTTAATGGTATAGATAGAAAAAAATACACTGAACTTACATTAAGTTTGTGAACAATGGAATCGACGCCAATATTATTACTGGCTGCGCCCTGCGGTTTTACCCGCTTTTAAGTTTCGATCCCGCGGGAATATCGGGATAAAAAGTATCCTAAAGCCACAGGAATACTTATTACCATTCATTGTCTTCATCTTCTCAGCGTTAATCCCAGTCGCATCCGGAGCTTTTTTTTTTCAGCTTTGGAGTCTGGAGTCCGCTTTATCAGTCCAACTGCTGATTTTGGCTAAACTTTGATATTTTCCGTGAAGCGACTGCCGTCTGACCTCCACAATCCGAAGGCAGTATCGAAGCATTGCAGTTAGACCAATTGTTGGACTTTTGAGGGCTCTAACAACCTGTAACGACTGCCATTAGATGTTCGTATGACAACCGGGACCAACGGCTTAGCGTGCTTTCCGAGGCACGACCAGACCAGTGCAAATATTCATATTCATGCATACAAATATTTGCACTGTGCGGGGATCGAACCCGCGCCTCCTTACGCAGCGGCCGCGTTCGCTACCACCACGCCACAGAAGCTGTTAATGTTCATTCTCTGGCAGTCTTTGTATATAAAGACTGCTAAGCCCGGGTTTGAAGGACCAGCCCGGGTCGACGGCGCGTTTTGTTTCACACGCGCCTCAAAGAGATGTCAATACATCGCGACGGGGTCCACGAAGACCGATGCCTGCCAGGGCTGCAGTTTGTAAGAAAGAGATACCGTGGCCCTGATGCACAGGAAAGTAAAGTAACACGGATGGGTTTTAATCGGTAAAAGCTTGACATCATTCAAAGATTCATCATCATCATTTAAAGATTTCCCATCCAAAAAAGAAAAGTGAGGTTTTTGTACTTTCACTAGATGGTAGGCTATAATATCGGCTGCCAGCAGAAGTCACCACCCACCAGACAAAGTCTTGCTTGCCGTCAAGCGATTCGTCGTGATCCGGCACGATGTCTGGTGAAGCCATTCGGAGGACGGGTCAGTATGCCTAGTATGAGTTTTCATTACAAGACTCGATCGTCGATATCGAGCGCGTTTGGCGCTCTCATTGGTTGAAAGTTGTTACAACCTTGAAGCGGACCAATCGATGATTCTGAGCAGTTGTGATACGATGTGCCAAATGTTGTTGTGTCTCCCTCTAACGCGGCATCGTTTTCGTGTTGTTGGGTTTAATCACCTCGCTCAACTGCCGTCTTCCTTCCTATCCGCTGAGTTTTTTCAGTGAATAGGCTTAATAAACTAGCGCGCTTTACCATCAACGATTGCATCACTGCTACCATCAGGCGGGATTGCAGTCAACAACAAAACAACTTAAACGGGAAGGCCTGGGTGTACTGACCTTTCCCAATTATATTGGTGTTGTATTCCAATGTAATCTGAAGTATTTACCATTATTTTAAATGGAGCGAGTGCCTATCTTGACCTCTATAACAAAGTTGCCGAGTACTACGGTAACCTGAAGAGTATCAGACACTCTGGCTACAAGACTCAGTAAACTAAGTTGAAATGTCAGCATGGTAGTAATTATAGTCCGAAGTCTACAGAATGCAGTACTAAGATGTAAATACTGCGGGCTTTAGGGTTCCGTATAGTAATACTGAACTAGTTTTGAAACCGGAGTGTACGCGGGAATTGTAGGACTTAATTCCCCCATCTCCGTTTTATCATTGGACGACCAGTCGTATGGCGAGTATCCACCCTTAGGCGTCGTCCTAATTGGCGAAGATCGCGCGATTACACGATGCGTTCTCTTCGTGCAATGAGTTCAAACATACAGATTTAAGCAGAGTGTCCTATGCGTACAAACGTTATTAAGCATTTCATGTGCTCGCACGATTACTTATTTGATTATTTGGACTTGAAACGCGCTTCACCATCAACGATTGCATGACTGCTTACCATCAAGCGGGATTGTGATCAAGCACTGATTTATAATACGTAAAAAAAATCTTGTAATATAGCAGACTAACAAAAGAATATACAATAACGACAAGTTAGCAAATCGAAACGTTTGAAAGGATGTTACATTCACTCATCCTGAATAGAAAAGGATGGATCTTGTACCAGACGAGTTTTGTCTGGGTGCAATTGCCTATACAGTAAATTGCATATACTTAGTACAGACAAAATAAGTGCTAATGAATAGGCTAATATTTATTATAGGTTTTCACCGATAAACGATTTCAAGATTAGAGGAGCTTGCTCAACAAGAAACGGGTTAAAATAAAACCCGAACTAGCTAAACCGGCTCGCTCTTAACATTATTTTTTTGCTCAACAGCACAGCGGATGGCAGAATGCCAGACGGCATGACCAGGTCGATGCGACAGATTAAAATGCCAAATTGAATTGTTGTATTTGACAAGTTTCAACATTCTTTAAGCTTCTGGGCCATGAAAGATCTAATGAAGGACGCCCTTCTTGTCCCTTAAGAGAAGACTCACGGACGTGTGCATACTTCTCATCCTGATATATGGTGGACAAACATGGCACCAGACAAAGCAACAGAGGAAACCTCGCAACAGGGCAAGCCTCGAGAGCGGGCCTCGGTTTACCAAGGAAAGGGGTATTCTGGGGATCAAACTATACGACTATCCATTCCATCACAAAGATAACGGACGTCACTCGGAAAGCTACCACGCATGTCAGACGATCAATAGGCCAAACTGACGAGCCAATGGGTCCCTCTTAATAGCAAACGACACAGGCCCAGACAGAAATGAAGGGATGTATTGGAGTCCTTCAACAAGAAATGGTGCTCAAAGGCTTTATACAGAGAGAAGTGGAACATCACGGACGTTTAATAATAATAATTATCTTAAGGAATTTGCTATTCTTCAACAATTGCAATCTGCCAAAAAATCAATTTGGTCGATAATACATTATGAAACGGAGAAGAACTGGAGAGTAGCAGTAGATTAGCCATGTTTTAAGAAAGCCAGTGGAACAGATAACTTTTGGAATGGGTACCAAGTATTGGCCAGCGTAGTAACACCATAAAACCAGATGAATAGACGACTTCAAAAAGCTGCAAAGACAGACTACATGCGAAAGGCAGGACGTTGTGGTGCAGAATAAAATATATATGTATGTCCAACAGCCGTCCGTAATCTGTTAAGTTGATGAGTTATGAAACGATCTCAAGGCAATATCTCACAATGCAAGAATTTTGTCCCCAAATTATGAGACAGGCGTTCCAATTTCTATAAATACTAAGAAAAACACATTCTTGAACCAAATTCAATAAAATTTAGTGATCGGCAAATCAAAGTTGTTTATTTTTAATCTTTACGTCTGGTCTAGATTGGGTTGTCAATAGTCAACAACCCATCCCTTAGTGACAAACTAAACTTAATTTAAGTTTATGTTTACTTAAGTTACGTTATTTCATGAATAAAGTCATGAGTAAAGACAGAAGACAATTTAAACGCGATTAAAAACAGGGTTACTAAAAACACGCCAAATTACGTCAGGCGCGGACTAATTTGGTTTAGTTTAGTATGTGAAAAACTGAATCGACGCCATTACCTGCCTAGCTCTTTTTCAACTATCGGTCATATTGAATTTCTTCTCTGGAATGAGAGCTGGCTACATCCAGGTCGACTTACATTATAACTATATGGCAGCTGACTGCCAGAATTTTACATGGAGCGACTGTCTATGTATCTGACCTCCATAACCAAGGTACCGGGTAACACAGTGAGTCTTACATAGACTGGTTTTAGATTGATACGCCTTAATTCTGCCCAAATCTACCACGGATTCTCAAAAAATTCTGCTGTAGCAACAGACTAATGCGATACGAAAACACGAAAATAACCGTAGGAACCGGTCTACGCTTATCAACAGACATATGTATAATTATATAAGTTAATATCGGTGGACGGCGATAGAAGGACCTTGACACGTCGGTGCTCTGGTTTAGAGTGTGGTTATCTAAATGTGGATTTCATACAGCGCGGCAGGGAGAGAAAGAAAAATGCTTTTATTGGTACAAAAGTCAAAAACGCAGAAATTCTTGTAGGTTATACAAAAAAAAAAAACTTCTGTTCTACTGGTCAAGACTTACTGAACAGCCATTTTTTTTCCGCTGTCATATAGAGTTTGTTTTATTTGTGAGCAGGTAACAAGTGCCCTGATGTAAGAAGGTGGACGAAACAAAAGGACTATAGTTAAAGTGCGCAGTATCGCAATTCCCTACCCTCTATTTCATTATAATAGGTGTACAATTAAGTCTCCGACGTGTAACAAAAGATGTCCTCACGAGGTTACGTTGAAGTTGTAAAATGTGATATCGTATCGGACATCTGGTAAAAAGAAAACTTACGAGTATTAGTGACTTCTGTTGCACTATCACATATTTCTATTTGTGCAAAAATGTCAATTTTTGTGCCGAATAAGCATCGTTTGCGGGAACTTTGATTTACTTCTTTAATTTGAAGAAATCTGCAGTTGAAACATATCAATTGCTTGTAGAAGCTTATGGTGAAGCTACTTTAAGCGAGAGAAGTTGTCGTGAGTGGTTTCTTTGTGGTGAATTTTATGTGGAAGACAAAGAACGTAGTGGAAGACTGAAGTCTTTTGTTAATTGTTTACTATGTTGCTAATGCAGAATATGTAAGAATAGATGTGTAGGAACCTATGTTATATTATGATTCCTTAGTTAAAAGACTGCCTGTCACCAGGGGCGTGCACAGAGATTTTTTTGAGGGTATGCATAGATCATCATCATCATCACTATCAATCTTTTTACCGTCCCACTGCTGGGCACAGATCTCCTCTCATACAGAGAAGGATTGAGCGTAATCACCACGCTTGCTCAATGGGGGTTGGCGATTTCAGACTTAAAGTCCAGGTTTCCTCAAGATGTTTTCCTTCACCTTCAGTCATTGGTGTCCCAGATATACTTAAAAAGTACATATAACTTTAGAAAAGTGTATGCATACATACACAACCAAATCTCTGTGTTTATACAACGTTATTTTTTCTTTATACGAAACCTAATCGTTTCTAATCTTTTTACACTATGTATGTAATATTTTTTCACAAATACATTTAGCCATTGTTGCATCGTGGCAACAGCTGACGGAATTCAACGCCCCGCGTGCCCATCGTCTGAGCGTGGACCATATTTTTCGTTTATTAAGCGATTCGTCGAGACCACGTCATCTATTCTACCTTTTCCAAAAATTTGGTACTTTAAATAAGAATCTAAATGTTTTTCCGAAGAATCGTATTTAGAGGGGGCTTTGTGAAAATTATGTAAATCTGAATATCAAAAACCCCAAACATTTTTACTATCATGTTTTAAAAATAATATACACAGGAAACAAAATAATTTGTGTGTACACAGCCTGCTAACCAGTTATAATTATCATAATACTTTTTATTAAAACAACGTGTGATATTACCTTTTTTTGAGTTACATCCAAATTGGGAACACAACGCTCTTTAATTTATATTTTTGCTCAAAACTTTACGTTGAAAAACAACTAAACCAACAAATCTCACAGGTATAATTTTGCATATTTTAGAAAGAAATACGTATTAAAGTAAATAAACTTAATTCAATTCATTTGCACTTAAAACGAAAACAAACATCACAAATCACAACAACAAAAACATGCAGTAATTTAACATTGCAAAGCTGGTAAAATAAATAGGTATTTTAACGAAAAACAATTATGCTATTTGTCATAGCCTCTAAACTTGGTCGGTTTGCCAAATAGGCACTGCCTTTCCGGGCTTAAAAGTGAATGAAATTCTGCGGGCACACTAGAGAAAATTACTCACACCAACAACTAATTTTATATAAATACACGGCCATTCTCGCTAAAAAATAAGCAAATTTAGTTCGTGCCTACGTCGCTCTCCGCTCCGTAGCGCTAGTGACGCGTACGCACGCATATGTAATGTGTGTTAGCTAGTTTCCGCTAGCCCCAAAAGATGGCGGTATTACTGTTTTAGTGTAGTGTTTTAACAAAATGTATTGTAGTACAAAAAATATATTATAATACGATTAGGGTGTTCCGAATTGGAAAATTATTAGGGTATGCAGTGCTTAAATGCCTCTATGGAGCGCACGCGCCTGCCTGTCACTGACACAGAACAAAAACAATTGTTTTCTCCTGACATTTCCGTCAACTCACAAGTACCAGAGCTTCCAGAACAATATTTCAACATGACGATACAATGTTTATAATACCGACGTGTAGACAGCATTGTTCACGGAACAATGGTAAATATTTTAATAAGTTTTGTCAAACAAAAATTGGTTCTAACTGTGTTAGAATGGTTTTGTCTTTCTTTAGTTCAAGAGATTCAACGTTTGTGGTTCTTGCTTACATAACCTTTGCAGGACTTTTCCCCAATTTTGTATTATATCCCATGTAATTTCAAAGTGCATTAAACATCAATATCGGAAGAAATAGACGTGTCTATCGTATGGAAAACATATATTTTGACAGTACAAGCCATGCCATTGTTTCAGTGAGATTACGTTAATAAAAGACGTGATGAACTAAGGAATTGATGTACAGACGATAGTACATCATGCTACTACAATCTGTCAAATCAAATCAAATCAAAGCATTTATTTCAAATAAACCAGTTACAGGCGCTTTTGTATTGTCAGAAGGTCGGTCAGTCAGTAAGGTAAAGCTAGGCGCCCATTCCAAAGAGTAGGTACCTATGGAGAAGAACGGGCAAGAAACTCCATGGACACTCTTTTAAATTATCAAGCTATTGATACAAATATTTGATTACATCATTCATTTTGAAATCAATCGTTTGAGAACGATGCAGAAATATATTGTACGCTAAAAGTGTCCATTATGGAAAACACACAAAAAAAAAACAACAAAAAAGACTAACCCAACAAATAGATGCTTTACAGCAAGTACATTGTGCTCACACGTGTGCCATGCAATTAAGAAATTGAATCTACACAATGCAAAGATAGTTTTGTCCAAGTTTCAGCAGCTCCAACAATCAGATTTCCTTATCCGATTTTCAACTTTATCTCAAACTCTGAAGCATAACGGCTCAAGGTTGATAGGGAATATCTGACAGTTTCGAAGACATGGAGAATGAAGACCCCGGTTTTTTAAATAATATTATGATTGTGTAAAAAACTACTTTTAGAAGTAAAATTCTGCCAGAGTATGTTGCGTAGTGAACAGTAATGGCCTAGTGGCTGCGAGTTGCGACTTAAAAGTTGTAGGTTGTATGTTCGAATTCGAACCCCATCAGACGTTTTCTTCTTCTTCTTCAGCCTATGGATGTCCACTGCTGGACAAAGGCCTCCCCCAAGGCTTTCCGCGCTGACCGGTCTTGTGCTGCCCGCATCCATCGTCTTCCCGCGACCTTCATCAGGTCATCGGTCCACCTTGTTGGGGGCCTCCCTACGCTGCGTCTTCCAGTACGTGGCCGCCACTCCAGAACCTTACTGCCCTATCGGTCATCGGTTCTACGAGCAATGCGCCCTGCCCACTGCTACTTCAGTTTAGCGACTCGCAGAGCTATGTAGGTGACTTTGGTTCTTCTGTCAGGCGTTTTGCCTTGTGTAAATTGTTTCATTACCACTGCTCCCAAAACTTCTGAGATCTACAAAACTTGGAAGACATGTGACATCTACCAGCCCGCACTGGGCCTGCGGGGTAGATTACGGCCCACTCTCTCACACTATGAGGAGGCCTGCGTCACAGGAGTGTCCCACAAGTTGACAAAATCTATTGCCTTCTAAAAGGTTACTGATAGTATTATAGGTACAGTATGGTAAGAAAACCCTGTCCGACCCGTGAAGATGTTGTTAGGTATCGATAACTAATTCTACTAATGCATACAAAACCGGGCTAAACTTAAAAAAAAAATCCCCATAAAAAAATAAATATTATTTCGCAAAAAGAGGTAGCTTAATAAATGTGCGATACCACCCTCCCGCGGGCGGCGGGCGGCAGGGCACGCGGCACGTGATCGCATCGCTATTCGCTCATAATAATACCGGTGTTGTCACTTTCTTAAAAATTACCAAATTTCGGGGAAGTTTGAATTAATTCGCGGGAAAGAAGATTATTTCAAAATTCATTTGTATTGTTACTATGCTGATTACGTAAAATTTTATATTATATTTGGTCATGTGTTTACCTAACCTTTATTATCCTTATGGGTCGGCAGGGTTTTCTTAACATACTGTATACTCTTATAACAAACGTATTATGTAAATACAAAACGGGACCGAGCCCTACTGTCACAATTTTACGCATTTTGATGTAACGTAATGTTACGTTACATCAAGTTACTGCAATCTGTCAGATTTCTTTATTAGATTTTCAACTTTATCTCTAAAGCATTAAGGCTCAAGGTAGATTGGGAATATCTGACAGTTTCGGATAGCCTGCTGTGGTCGGTACAAAAAAACTTTCCAACGGCATACTATTTTTGCTCGTTCACATCCTATTCTATTGTGTGGAACACAGAACAGATAAAATACCTCACTTATCTATTCCGTGGTGTTGAAGCCTGATTAATACGTCTATCGGCTTGGTTTTTGACCTGATGGCCTCATAGCTATTATGCACGAAAGTTTCTGGTTCACAATCGCTCTTTTTTTCAATCGACTACACGATTTGTGATTGTGTGACAAGTCACAAGCATTTGACCAGGGGCTTTAATCTGCTATTTTTATAAAGTCATTCCAACACGATTCTATTGTAGTGTGTTAATCTAATAAATTCATAAAATCAAAAGTCATTTATTCAAATTAGGCTGAGAATCAGCACTTTTTAAGAGTCAATATTACATATGACAGTCCACCAAAACGCCCGCCCATCGCAACTTCCTAGTGCTTTCGGTGGGAAAAAGAAGTGGCGGAACAAACTGCCCATCAGAATTACTGTCTGTTCATTTAAAACTATATCGAAAAACTGTGTATCACGATGTCGGTCGGGTTTTATACAATACTATGTATAGTAATGAACACAAGACATATATAATAAACACATAATGATGACAATGATAAATCAATTATCGGTCTGGAATGGCGATAAAATCACATTGCCGTATTGCCATTATTCTAAAACCCGTCAGTAGAAATTGTTAATTTTCTAAAAAAAATTATTAATATGGTGTGGAGTGTCAGTGATCGCTGGAAAGTCATAATGACGCCGTTTAAATTGGTAGATTACGAAACTTGTCAAAATCGATCGATTGTCACAGCAGACCATGGCCCCTGCGGTAGTACGTATACGTAGATCTGTGAACGTCGTTACGGACAGTTAGAAGCCCAAAAGATCTGACAATAAGTATTTACATACATCATAAAGACTCGTTGGCATTGCGTTACCTAATAGCTGGGTTGTAGAGATGAGTTTAAGTTGTGACTGTACAGAAGGTCGCTGATCGCTGGAGCGGCTCAATTAGAGCGCCGAACGCAATAAATGTCTCGATCGCATTAGCGTAAAACAAAAACTCACACCAGGCATAGACGTCAGGCCAGGGTCGACAGCACGTTGTGTTTCACGCGCGCCTCAAAGAGATGTCAGCACACCGTGACGGGGTCCACGAAGACCGAGGCCTCCTGGATCAGGGTTGCGGGTTGGTTTAAAAAGAAACCGTGACCCTGGCGCACAGGCAAGTGAAGGAACATGGGTGGGTTTTAGTTAATAAAAGTCTGACACGCCCTTCAGCTCCGCCCAGAGCGGGAGACGTCATTTGACATTTCATGATTTCCCATCCACAACAAAAAAGGCACCCACGTGGTCACATCTTTTAATTTTAACAATCTTAATCTGCCAAAAATACCTCTTACTTCCCTACATTTTTAACATTGATTGTAGTTCAGATGGCGACCAAATTTGAAACGTTTTTAATTCCGGGAATTGACGTCCAGTTCTTAGTGATTAACTAACTACCTCATACGAAGGCTCAGAGTCACACAAAGGGCAATGGAAAGAGTTATGCTCGGAGTTTCTCTGCGTGATCGAATCATAAATGAGGAGATCCGCAGAAGAACCAAAGTCACTGACATAGCTCTGCGAGTTGTTAAACTTAAGTGGCAGTGGGCAGGGCACATCGATCGTAGAACCGATGGCCGATAGGGCAGTAAGGTTCTGGAGTGGCGGCCACGTACTGAAAGACGCAACGTAGGTAGGCCCCCAACAAGGTGGACCGATGACCTGGTGAAGGTCGCGGGAAGCCGATGGATGCGGGCAGCACAAGACCGGTCAGCGTGGAAAGCCTTGGGGAGGTCTTTGTCCAGCAGTGGACATCCATAGGCAGAAGAAGAAGAAAAACTAACTACATTGATCAATGCACTGAAGAAGCGAACTATTTAAGAATAGTTAACATTGCCTGAAGTGCCAGCTTCAAAATTACATTTTTTAATCGACATTAATTTGACATTCAACAGACAACCACTACTAAAATCGAAGAAAAAACACCGATGAATATGAAAATCTAGCCATATTTGGATATGGCAGAAAAAAACCCAGTAAGACTCTACACGACCGCATATTTTTAAATGGTATGGACACACAAATGTCACCAGAATCGAGCGGCGAAGGCCGATTGAGATAGCTGAATGGGATTTATTTAAAAAAAAGGTGTTGATATTTCAACATATTGTGTAGTGAAAGGATACGGTAGACGTGAGAATGGGTTTATATATTGTCTACCTATATACATACGACGTTCTGGAGGTCTCAGTCCAATAAGGTGGACTAACCAAATTCGTTCATCTACGGACGGCTGCGTTATGCTATCCTCGTCGCCATGGATCGTAACAAATGGCGAACTATCGTACGGGACCGAAATTGGGAGCTAGTTGCGCGGTAAACTCTGATTGCGAGATGTAGAATTCGTGTGACGTCAGTATGACGCGTTGTTCAATGTGGCGTTTGTAGGTACCGCTACAAGATAATTCCACAGGGTTTTTAACAATTATAAACTAGCGCTTGACTGCAATCCCGCCTGATAGTAAGCAGTGATGCAAGCGTTGATGGTAAAGCGCGCTAGTTTATTAAACCCATTCATTTAAAAAACTTAGTGAATAGGAAAGAAGACGGCAGTTGAGCGAGGTGGTGCAATGTTAAACCCAACAACACGACCAACGATGCTGCGCCAGAGGGAGATTGATGTGGAGACCTTCCACGACCAAACTCCCGACACAACAACACTTGGCGCATCGTACCCGGCACAAATCGCAACACAACTGCTCAGACCCGTCCTCCGTTTGACATGGACCAAAAAAAGAAATTAAATTTCTGTTGAGATATATGCGACATTTCAGTAAGGCGTGCATTCTACGAACTTGCAACTCACTAATAATTTTAACTAACGCCAATATTTCGTGCGAACATCAATTTATTAAGAGATGAAGGATTAAGAATGGCTGGAGCACCCTCATATTTAACCAGATGTGTATAAACATAAATTACCTGTAACAGGGTGCGATATTTTCTCGGTAGTAGGCCATAACATTGGTCGCCGGCAGAAGTTACCACCCACCAGACAAAGCCTTTCCACCAAGCAATTTGTCGTGTTCCGGCATGATGTCTGGTGAAGCCGTACGGAGGACGGGTCTGAGCAGTTGTGTTGCGATGTGTGCCTGGTACGATGCACGTAATGTTGTTGTGTTGGGAGTTTGGTCATGGAGGGTCTTCAGATCAATCTCACTTTGGCGCAGCATCGTTAGTCGTGTTGTTGGGTTTAACATTGCATCACCTCGTTCAACTGCCGTCTTCCTTCCTATTCGCTCAGTTTTTCTGAGTGAATAGGCTCTTAATAAACTAGCGCGCTTTACCATCAACGATCGCATCACTGCTTACCATCAGGCGGGATTGCGGTCAAGCGCTAGTTTATAATAATTAAAAAAAAAGAAGATTATTGCCCAGGTACATACTAGTACTAACCCGCGGTTTCAGCCGGATAACTTTTGATCCCGTGGGAATATCCGGATAAAAACTATCCTGTGTTATAAACCATCTGTTCTGTGAGCCAAACTTCATCTAAATCCGTTCACTAGTTTTTGCGTAAAAGAGTACCTAACAAACATCAAGATAAAAAACACAAAAAATATCGTTACAAAAGCCACCAACCATCTCGGACGATAAGTTTTTTACTTAAAAAATATACAGGCTGTATCTGACATTGTAACGCAAACTTTGCGAGAAGGCTACACCTGCATGCCACTAATAAAATTACAGAAATAACAGTATTTAAAAAGATGTATCGGCTCGGCTTTGAACGTTGCAAGCGTGCTGCCGCGCGTGTTTGTGGGCATGACGTTGACTGCTGATGTGAACTCTATTGAAATGAAATGAACTGAAATCGTTTATTAAGCAAGTAGGATCACCAATCATTACACGTCATGTTTTATTTATTTTTTTTAACTAGATGAAGCCGGCATTTCCTAAATTTCTTAATTAAATCGGTTGATAGGATAGTTTTTCGAGTTTTGATCACATTGCGCTTTTTTGTGTAATTAGCGAATTAATTATTTTTTACTTTAAAATCTTATTGGGTTATAAAAGTAAAGCAATTATACTCGGTTTAAAGTGAATAAACTGCATATTTTTTTTTTTTAAATCAGGAAAAAACCACCAAAACGAAAAATTCCACCATTGGGGGGTTCAGAATCATGTACTGGATCCATGGTACTCGTTTGTGCATCGATGTCAGATACACCTTTTATACCCATCACACCGTTACATTGCTATAGATAAAGATATTTATGTCACCAGCAACAATTGCAGTATAGCCATTTCGCTCTAACTCAGGTTGTCTCGCTCGCACCGATCATGCGAATGCGTTGCATCGAATCGTGCGCATTTTTATTTAGTTATTTTTATAGCCTACCAATGATGAAAAATCCCGTTCAGGTTTTTTGATTGTCGTAATATCTTTGGCAAAGTAAGGTGAGCTTTTGCAATATATCAGGTTTTATTTCTTAGTCAAGTTTTGACCTCCAAAATGACATTAACATTATAATTAGGTAAGCGTTATGTTAAGAGTCTATCTGAATAGTCGTGATGTTAAAGACTAAAGCTAAATTACGCCATAAATCAGTATGTTTATTTTAGCGCTAAACGAATGGAAATAATAGTTCAGTTTCTTCCAATCTTATGAAGATGACAATGACACTTGACAGAATTGTGTTCGGAATATGTTTGGCATCGGACGGACCTAAGAGATTTCGTTGAAATTGTCAAATGTAAAATGTGATATCATTCCCCATATTCATAAACGCTGCTTAAAGTTAACTAGTGATTAGCGGTTTTTTAAACATACATTTTAGAAGTTTTCACGTCACTTTACTTTAATCATCGTTTATGAATAAAACCCTTATACGCTGTGGTGTCTATTCATAAAGGATGATTAAAGTTAAGTGACGTTAAAAGGTCAACAATTTACAGTTAAAGAATCGCTAATCACTAGTTAACTTTAAGCAGTGTTTATAAATAAGGGGGTCATAAGTTCGGACACCTCGTAAAAACATACACTTACGAGTATTAATGACTCTGGCGCAGACTCTGTTGTTCACAAACTAAACAAATTTTATGTTATGTGCATCTTTTTCTTTCCATTTTGTTAAGAAAAGGACAGAAGATAAAATGTCAGTTTAGACAACCTAGTATTTTTTAGAAATCTGACTGACGGACAACATAGTTTTTTTTTTAGTCAACTACCCTATTGTCTAATCTGAACGAAACACGATACCGACCCGAAAATTTCTAATCTTCTTCGAATCAAAAGAGCAAATAATACAAAAGCGATGAACGGAAAACATCATAAGGAAATCGGCATGTCTTAGAGGCAAAACTTGGAACACATGTGACATCTCCCAACCCACACTGGGCCCGCGTGGTAGATTATGGCCCTTTCCCACTCACAGAGAAAAGACTGGTGTCTCATGTATATCACTATTGGATCATCACGAAAATTCTTTTTTTTTTTAATAATTATAAACTAGCGCTTGACCGCAATCTCACCTGATGGTAAGCAGTGATGCGATCGTTGATGGTAAAGCGCGCTAGTTTATTAAGAGCCTATTCACCCAGAAAAACTGAGCGAATAGGAAGGAAGACGGCAGTTGAGCGAGGTGATGCAATATTAAACCCAAAAACACAACCAAAGATGCTGCGCCAAAGGGAGATTGATCTGAAGACCCTCCACGACCAAACTCCCAACACAACAACATTAGGCGCATCGTACCCGGCACACATCGCAACACAACTGCTCAGACCCGTCCTCCGTACGGCTTCACCAGACATCATGCCGGAACACGACAAATCGCTTGGCGGCAAGGCTTTGTCTGGTGGGTGGTAACTTCTGCTGGCGGCCGATGTTATGGCCTACCACCGAGAAAGAAGTATGCAAAGTTGTCTCTTACAGAGACAACTTTGCATATATCACTGTATTTCGCAGTTGGACGCTACGGAAACAACCTATTAACTAATTTAATGAAGGAAATTAGTTTCCTTCACGTTTACATTTAATATATTGTTTTGTAAGTGGGTTTCTTGCTCCAGCTGCATATTAACGATCTGCTGATGCCCGGTATCTATGGGTATGCAGATGACAGCACAGCATACCTACCGGAAGGTCGGGCTAGTAAGGAATCAATCCGGTCCGAAAGAGAGGCTATGGTAGAGCGTACGAGTGCTGCACTACAGGCAGTCGCCGAATGGGGCAATGCCAATTTTGTAGCATTCAATGCCGCCAAAACACAGGCGTGTCTTCTCACCGCCAAAAGGAGCCCGTTCACCTTGGCTCCTACTTTTCAGAATGTATCCTTGGAGTGCACCGACCGCCTTCAGCTTTTGGGAGTTGAGATTTCCTCGAACCTTAACTTTGGGCGGTTCATCGAGTCCAAGGCCGGGGTGGCTGCCAGAAAATTAGGAGTCATCGCGAAGGTCCGGCGGTACTTCACACCATTACAACATTAGAAGCTGCCCTTCTAATGTTGTACGAAGCACAGGTCTCTGGGCGGAACAGAAGGGCATCAGACCTTTACTGACTAAAACCCACGTGTGTTCCTATTTGCCTATGCGCCAGGTCTACGGTTACTATTCCATCTAACCCGCAACCCTAGCCCAGGCATCGGTCTTCATGGACCCCGTCATGATGTGCTGATATCTATTTGACGCGCGCGTGATACATCATCCAGTATCTCTCACGAACAACCCGCGGCTCGTTTTGTTCCCTGGATTTCTTTATCAACATGGATCAGATAGGTTTTAGCTGTAATTCCCTCTCGCTTACGGGAAATACAGTCGTAACGTTACGAGTTATTACTGCATATCGTGTAGTTTTCGTAACTACAATAAACCTAGAGTTGTGCTGGTCATTACACGTGGCTGTGTTGTCGTCCCTTTCTCTCGTTTTGAGCCAGTATGTCCTTCTCTATCTACGGCCTTTAGCGTCTTGATTAGAGTTATTGCTTTGCTGTTTCTTGGCTCGCGTAATCAGTTGGTCAGTTCGCCCTTGTTGGAAAACTTTGATGATAAACGACAAATTTAACAGTCAACTTTTGGGATCTAAATCATTCGCATATGATCTTGAAAGCATTTAGATTTTTTGGTTCTATACTTAAAATCTAGCTCCGAATCTATTATTGGTTACATTTTTGAAGACGTAGGTATGATGTAAAGAATTGAATGAGTTTTTAATGTCCAACGAAAAAAAAAACCAAAATTATGTATTGTATTGATGGTAACGGGTTACTTTGAAGTGTATACAGTTCTGTGTGTTACTTTCTATTCCATTTTTGTTTATGGCAATGGTGCCGATGTCCACAATTCTACCAAAGTCTAATGTGATATGGGAAATCGTGCGAAGGCAACTAAATAAAAAAAAACACTGTGTTTAATGTGAAACTTGTAAAGTGTTAGTAGGTACACTGTACTTTCTATTTCATTAAACAAAAGGACAGAAGATAAATAATTATAACTTTAGTACTGTCAATTGAGTTGTATCCTAAAAAATAATTTAATGTCCATCAGATAGATTTATAAAAAATATTGAACACGTATTTTTTATTTTTTCTTTCATTCAAATACTTAGGAAGATATATTGATTTGAAATGTCGCATGACGTCACGCCGTCGTACAAAATATAGCACGGCGTAACGTAATTAGCCCCCACTCCGTAACTTTAATACGCTATATCTCAGTAGTTGTTGGTAATTACGACAAAATAAAAAATACGGGTGTTAATGTTTTTAATTATCTATAAGACGGACTAATTATTATTTTGATTTTCATACCTTGGATACACCCCCATTAAGACACTCCATAGACAGTTTAGGCTTGATTAAAAACGTGGCTATTGAAAACTTCAATTTACGTCTGGAGCTGACTAATTAAATATTTTGACCTTTTCATAATGAAATAGAGAGAAAAATTTGCACTGAACTTAAATTTACTTTTCGTTTCTGGGACTCGGGGCCATTGTCAGATATCATCATCATCATTATCAACCTTTTTTTTATCGTCCCACTGCTGGGCACAGGTCTCCTCTCATACAGAGAAGGATCGAGCGTAATCACCACGCTTGCTCAATGCGGGTTGGCGATTTCAGACTCAAAGTCCAGGTTTCCTCAAGATGTTTTCCTTCACCTTCATTCATTGGTGTCCAAGATATACTTAGAAAGTACATACTTTAGAAAAGTTACATTGGTACTTGCCTGACCTGGAATCGAACCCGCGCCGCACTCATACTTGAGAGGCTGGTGATTTAACACATGACCACCACGACTAAAGATATTATCGATTGTCAGATATTATCTGATCATAATTTGGTTAGAAAGAAATAGTCAAAGAAATCAATTCCTACTATCACTATAATTTCAATGAAAAGTGGAATTACTTAATTTCTTGTCTTTGTTTATAACGCTTCCCGGCTAAAACAACGGAACGGATTTGAATAAAATTTGGCAGATAGGACCACCATGCATTGGATTAGGGCATAGAATACTTTTCAGTCCCATATTCTAATGGGACCGAGACTAATGAGGGTGAAACCGCTGCGGGCAGTAAGTTATTAATATTGTGAAGCGACTGATATTTGAGCTTAATTAGATTGACTGAAACCATTGAGGTTCCTTACAGGACAGTTCATTATAACTGTCTGTTTTCCGCAGTCGGTGTTTGAGGTGAATTTACAGGTCTCCAGAGCTAATGAGGTAAGTAAATCCGAAACGCAGTTGGTCATCACTGCTGTCGGTAATATCTTCCCGTGAAATAGGGTAGTTGTCTAAAAAAAGCTAATTAGTCCGTCAGTCAGATTTCCAAAAAATACTAGACACGTTTTTTTTTCTTTTTTCATATAAACAAAAAATGAAGAAGACAGTGCGTTGAAAACTAGTGTGACGTCACTGCACGCTATACTTTTTAGCGAGCAGTGACGTCACCAGCCACCACTCCTGGGCCTGTAGCCAATGTAACATCGCTTCGTAGCGAAGCGAAATCGAATGCCAAACCAACCAATGGCGAGAACGATTGACCACGTGATTTATCGCGTCACGTGGTCAATCATTTTCGTTATTGGTTGGTTTGGTATTCGATTTCGTTCTAGATCTCGTTCAAAACAATTTTCGTTGGTGGTTTTTATAGTAATGTATATCATATGTTTTTTTTTTTTTAGATTTTTCATTTTCTTATTTTAGAAGTTAGAGGGGGGGGGGCAACTTTTTTCCAATTTGGAAGGGTCTGTCACGCAAACTATTCGGTTTAGAAAAAAAATATTTTAGATACCCCACACATAAGTGTTTAATGAAAAAAAAAAAAAAAAAAAAAAAAAACGAATTTCTGCTCTAACTATGAGGAGCCCCCAATATTTATTATTATTTTTTATTTTTGCATCAAAAACCTGTATAGCTCTTATAGTTTCGGAAAAAAAATGGGTGTGATATACGGCCGGATAGACAGAGATAACGAATCTATAATAAAATGAAATAGTTTATTAAGCAAGTAGGATCACTGGTCACTTTTACACGTCATGTTTTTTTTTTATTATATATTTGGCTTTATTTAGCTTTATTGGGCTTTTTGGGGTTCCGTAAACCCCAAAAAGCCCAATAAATCGCCAGCTTGAACAAAAGTACTACAAAAAGTACTCACTCAGTCGTTATTAAACGAAAACGTTTGAATCAAGGCTGAATATAAATAAACTAACTATAATCACGAATAACTTGCATTGCATGATTTAATTCCCCCATCTCCGTTCCACCATCGGACGACCCGTCGTACGGCGAGTTTCCACCCAAGCGTTGTTAACACTAGTACGGTCCGGACGAAGCGTTTCGCTTCCTCTTTTATAACACGTACATCGATGCACTACAATTTGAGTGTCTTCAAGGCTAGAGTGAATAGGCTATTAGTAAATTAGCCCGCTTTATCATCAACGATTCCGTCACTGTACCATCAGGCGGGATAGCGGTCAAGCGCTAGTTTATAATATTATTAAAAAAAAAAACCTTGAAAGAACTGTAGTAACTAGGTTTAAAACTATAAAGATCACGGTAGTTCACTAACCTATTCTCTGACCTTAAAAATGTTCTCAATTAAAACTCCATAATTTGTCTACATGAAAGGTATGTTCTCACTGAGGTGTTTAGATAACGCGCGATTTTGCTATTTATATTCTGTGGAATAAAATGATCATTGGTACTTTCGCGTAGTAGTTTGTTCTTGTTTATTGAGAGCCTATTCACTAAAAAAAAATGACTTGAGTGAAAAGGAAGGAAGACGGCAGTTGAACGTGGCGGCGATGCAGTGTTAATTAAGCCCAACAATACGACCAACGATACTGCGCCAGAGGAGATTGATCTGGAGACCCTCCACGACCAAACTTCTGACACAACAACATTTGGCGCATCGGTACCCGGCACACATCGCAACACAACTGTTCAGACCCGTCCTCCGTACGGATTCACATGACTTGGCATGTTCCAAAATCTTACCGTGGTAACTACTCGCGCATTGATGTCGCTTTTACCCTGTGTAGGCGTCTGCAGAATGTTCAGATGCTTGAAGTCTTATTACCTACTAGGTATGACTCGGTTGTGGAAGTCAGAAAGAATGTCGCTTTATCGTATTTAGTGCATCCATTAAGAGGGGACTCTAGTGCCGAGGAACTTGGAAAATAGGTATTCCAACCTCTCCCCGTAAAGTGCCAAAAGGACAGTTCACAATTATTTTTATATCAAAATTTAGAGGAAAAGTATACCTATGCTTCTATAATTTTCGTTTTTGTCAAAAACTTATCACGTTTGTCTAATTATCATCTGAACATCACGGTAAAAACGGGTTATTTTTCGCGATTTTGAAGTATCGTATTTGTTTTATTAATCAAGTCTCGGAAAAAATCAAATGATAGGGGCACGTATAATCATGGTGTAAAATTGTAGAAAAAATAATTGCTCTAAAAGCATTATCCACGAAGAAAACCGCGGAATACGTTTGTATATAGAAAGCACCACTAGAGTTCCTTCTTAAGCCTAGAAGCGAAAACTGTTAAAACATGAAGCACGTGATATCTTTAAGCATTACTCTAGGTACGGTAGCTATCTACTACATCAACTAGTTTACACATTATGCTATCTTCAAGTTAACATGTATGATTAATTGATCCAATATTCAGATACTACTAGTGGAATATCGTAATAAAATTATTCAGAATCGACTCACGCCAACATTTTCCTCAAAAGAAAGCTATGCAATCATTATATCGAGTGCCTTTTAATCAATTAGAACCTTGATAGTACTCGTCAAAGGTTGATAACCCTTACTGCTTATCTTCGTTCCTTTGGAAGCACATTTTATACTTTATCACATTGACTTAAGGGATATATTGCAAGAAGGACTTACAAAAATATTACACACACACACACAAATCTCCTGTCTTTGTGAGAGGCCTGGTGAACATCACAATACTAGGAAGTGGAGAAGGGTGGGAGTTTTATCCTACCGTCAATTATAATTGTACATTCGAAAAGTCGTCCGTGTGGTACGGGGATTAGAATAGTACCAACCCATATCCTCCCGTGTGTATCACAAGAGGCGACTAAGGGAACTCACGCCAGGGAAGCGGGCAGCAGCGCTTCTCCCGTGGAATATCAAATAACTGCGATACCCAGCCCGTCTGCCAAGTGTAGCGATTAGGGCAACCCCTCAGAATGTAATGGAAAACCTTGGGGGAGGCCTTTTTCTAGCAGTGGACCTCTATAGGCTGACGAAAGAGAAGATTCTAAAAGTGCTGACTAGATTTTGACACAAGTCTTCGAATATTTTCATCTAGATGATTTCCTTCACTGTTTTGAGTGTACTGGTAATGTAAATAAAGTGCGTGCCACTACTAATAAACTCAATAATCTAGCCCGCTTTTGTCCCTTAAATAGACATTATTACCATCTTAATAGTCAATACAGTAGTTTGCATGTTAATTCTGTATTATCATAACGATAAAAGTAACGCTTCAAAGTAAACTTTAGACGTTTGCGTGTAATGTCATCTTATTTTTATTTTTTACGCACAAACATTAATTTACAAACCACATTGATAATTCCTCACTTAAGTTACTGCCAAGGGTTGTTTACTAACTCATAATTTTCAATTAAGGTAATTCGTTAGGGGAGCCTAAATTAATAAATATGAAACAATAACCTAGAATTTTTACTTCAAAATTCGTTGACTGTAAAAAGGCAATCATTTTCAATTAAATCTCTATAATAATAGAGGAAAATTAAAATTTTACTACGAAATACGAAGTGAAAGGATTCGTCTGGATCTTAACGATGTCAACAACGTAAGGGTGGCTCCTTATTTTGTTGACACACCTATGATCCAGACGAAGCGTTTCGCCTCGCGTCTTTTACACCACGTACAGACGACAGCACAGCAAGCTACTACAATCGGTCAGATATCTTTATTAAATTTTCAACTTTATCTCTGAAGCGTTAAGAGGGGACTCTAGTGCCGAAGAATTTGGAAAATAGGTATTTGAAGAAACTATTGTCGTCCCGCTGCTTCCAAACTCTCCTGGTAAAGTGCGAAAGGAACAGTTGCAGCCCAGGCAGATTTTACCTACAAAAATGTTGACCAAAAGAAGTTTCGTATTCCGCTGTTTTCTTTTTCAAAAGACGACAACTCTCAATAATTTTTATATAAAAATCTAGAGGAAAACAAAATGCTACTATTATTTTCTTTTTTGTCAAAACTTATCACGTTTGTCTAATAGTCATCTGAACATCACGATAAAAATTGGTTATTTTTCGAGATTTTGAAGTATCGTATTTCTTTTATTAATTAAGTTTCGGTAAAAATCAAATGATAGGGGCACGTATAATCACGGTGAAAAAATTTACTAAAAAAATAATTGCTCTAAAAGCATTATACACGAAGAAAACAGCGGAATAAGTTTGTATGTAGAAAGCACCACTAGAGTTCCCTCTTAAGGCTCAAAGTTGATTGCGAATATTTGACAGTTTGGGATAGCTTGACATGTAGGCCTAGTATGAGTTTTCATTACGAAACTCGTTCGTCGATATCGAGCGCGTTTGACTCAGCGATTGGCCCGCTTCAAGGTCGTAAGAACTCTCAACCAATGAGAGCGCTAAACGCGGTCGATATCGACGATCGAGTTCCGTATTGAAAACTCATACTAGGCCTACTGCTGTTGTTTAATTATTGCAGTCTGTCAATGTACAAAACATTGACAGACTGCGATAATTTGCTTGAGGCGGTTTTCCCGTCTAATTACAATTTATGTGATATCAAGACTGGGGTGAATAGGCTCCAATAAACTAGTGCGTTTTACCATCAACGATTGCATCACTTCTTACTATCAGGCGGGATAAAAAACTTTTTTTGTTATATATTTGCTAATATTTCTAACTGGTGGAAAGTTTACCATGAGTTGAAAAGATTGCAACATCACAGTTATTCGCCTCAGGTCGCGCAACCGCACAAAAGTAATAAAATAACTTTGTATTTCATTACATAGTGGAAATTAGTTAGCGACACCATCACGCGCAGTCATAATTCTGGATGATCGTATGTACAGGTCCAAAGACCTGACTGATGCTTCTAAAGTCGACAATTGTGCCAGTCCTCCTTTAATACTCCACGATATTCATTGACCTCTTTCCCCAAATCTGGATGGTGTAATAAGAGAAAGGGAGACAGGGAATATCGTGTACCGTAATAAAGTTTCCACGTATAATGTTCGCCACATAAAATCAATTCCACGAAATCGCGCGTCTGTTACGATACAGTTGGCGGCAAACCTTACTCCTCACACTCACATAAGGTCAGTATACATTAAAAACTTCACTCTTGCGTCAAACAAGTTAGCCATAAAACAAAATCAACTTAATACAAAACTTGCACAATACCATGATTGCGAAACCCAGTCAAACTTGAATATGTTAAACTTTTAAGTTATGAAAGTGGAATAATATGGAATAATCAGCAGTTTTAATAAATTAATTTGGAGTAGCGGAAGGACGGCAATTAAGGTGCTTGTTTGTGAAAGTGAGAGTAGCCGTGGCCTAGCGGTATGTGAAGCGACTTAAAAAGTTGTAGGTTGTTGGTGGTTCGAACCCCACAGTTGCCCAGCATACGAGGGACTGCAACAATTTGCCTGCGGCGGTCTTCCCGTCTGATTGCAATTCCACGAAGACCGATATCTCCTGGATCAGGGTTCCGGGTTGGTTAAAAATGAAACCGTGGCCCTGAAGAAGAAACACGGGTGGGTTTTAGTCAGTAAACGTCTGACACACCCTTCCGCTCCGCCCAGAGCGGGAGAAAACATTTGATGATTTCCCATCCCAAGGAATAAAAGGGTCTTCAAAGCTAGAGAGAATAGGCTCTTAATAAACTAGTGCCCTTTACCATCAACGATTGCAACGTTTAAAAAACACACGGACACACACATAACATTTTCTAAGAAGATTAATTGAACTTTACACCTTGTTCCTATCTAATATATCTATAATTTGACTACCATAGGGACTATTCCTACCTGCAGCGCATAAAAAATCGGCCAAATTTTGATTGCACGGTTAGCGCAGTGGTCAAGCTATTGAGAGGAGGCACGGCTCCCTATTGACAGGGAGCCGTGCCAGGGTGACGCAGGTACTGTCGGGGCACGGCTGCTTCAGCAAGTACCTGCGTCGCTTAGGCAGGGAGCCGGACGCTCGGTGCCACCACTGCGTCCAATGCGGGGAGGACACGGCGCAGCACACTCTCTCGGAGTGTATAGCTTGGAAGGAGCAGCGCCGTGTCCTCACAAATGAAATAAGAGGCGACCTGACGCTACCGGCAGTAGTGCAGAGGATGGTCGGTAGCGCAGAGTCGTGGGACGCGGTGGTGTCCTGCGAGGACGTGATGTCGCAGAAGGTAGCTGCGAAACGAGAGAGGGAGATCTCAACTCCCTTCTCGCGCCCTCTTCCGCCCCCATGAATACGTCCAGGGGCGAGGGACATGGGGAAGTCCCCGCCCCCTATTCGTTGGACCCCGAGGTGGAGGCACGCGCGAGTGTCGGCGCGCGCCTCTGAGGCGATGCAACGCCTATGAGGATTTCCACCACGGAAAAAAAAAAGTGGTCAAGCTATTAACTGCTGCTGTTCCGGGTCTGGATGTTTGTGTATATGAGTTTATGTTTGTAATCCACGATACAGGAGAAAAAGATCCTCTTTTGTTGTATTTACGGACGCAGTTGTGGCCATTATGTGCACAGGATTATGTTTTTGAAAATGATCAGATACAGGTTTTTGGCAAATTTCACCAGTTATTCTATCGCATTAACCTACGTTATAGCCATCGATAACTTAAACACTAGATACACAGTCTCGAACAAACCTCTACAAAAATGGCGACAAGTATTAAGCAGTTTTTATTTTACAAGTATTTTCCGCGGTGGTAGGCCACAACATCGGCCGCCGGCAGAAGTTACCACCGCCCAGACAAAGTCTTGCCGCCAAGCGATTTGTCGTGTCCCGGCATGATGTCTGGTGAAGCCGTACGGAGGACGGGTCTGAGCAGTTGTGTTGCGATGTGTGCCGGGTACGATGCGCCAAATGTTGTGTTGGGAGTTTGGTCGTGAAGGTCTTCAGATCAATCTCCCTTTGGCGCAGCATCGTTGGTCGTGTTGTTGGGTTTCACCTCGCTCAACTGCCGTCTTCCTTCCTATTCGCTCAGTTTTTCTGAGTGAATAGGCTCTTAATAAACTAGCGCGCTTTACCATCAACGATCGCATCACTGCTTACCATCACGCGGGATTGCGGTCAAGCGCTAGTTTATAATTATTAATAATAATAAAAAGCAGTCTTAAGTAGTCAAAGTAAATAAACAATAATTGAAAATCAGCCTTAAGTGCAGTGTATGTAAAAGTTCTTATCACAAAGCAGTACAAAAAACCATTATTTTTTACGACCGAGTCTGACATCAAACCAAATTCAACCTTATACGCATGCATTAAGTCAGAATTATAAAGTAAGTGCTAAATGAAAGATGCACCAAAGTGCTGCGTTGTGCGCTTGTTCAGTTGAACCATTTGTTTTACGCTGATTGTGAATCTAGTGTAGTGTAGAGCAGATACATAAACAACTGACAAATAATACAACAGTAGTAAATTCGTTGCTATAAAAATAGTCAATACAGATATGTATACAAACGTATATCGTCCTCTATAAGAGTCAATAACAATTATAGCGAGCTTGGTAACTTGCCAGATCTAAATATGTTTATTGTCTAGACAACAGTTGTCATGGACACAGATATCTGTTTCAGGTTAATTCCTCAGCTGGTAAAATATGAACTTGATCGGAAGGCCCTCGAGTGGAAAAATGTGGCCGAATTTCGTATAGTATAGTGCGTGTAATACATAGTATAGCACGTGTAATATACAGGGTGTATCTGAAATCGTAACGCAAACTTCGCGAAAAGGCTAGACTGCATGCCACTAATAAAGTTATGAGTCATTTATGTTGTTAATAAACTGTTACAGATCTCACAGTGTTTAAAACAAAAGTGTCGGCTCGCCCTTTGAACGTTGCAAGCGTGGCGCCGTGCGGGTTTGTAGGTATGATGTTGATCCCTGAAGTGAACTCTATTAAATCAGCTGATAAGATAGTTTTTCGAGTTTTGCTTTCATAGCGCTTTTTTGTGTAATTAGCGAATTAATTATTTTTTACTTTAAAATCTTATTGGGTTATAAAAGTATAGCAATTATGAACCGTCTAAAGTGAAAAAAACTACATATATATTTTTTTAAATCATGAAGAAGCCGACGAAAAAATTCCGCCACTGGGGGGTTCAGAATCATGTACTGGATCCATGGTACTCGTTTGTGCGTCGATGTCAGATACGCACTTTATACGACCTAATGCTTTTAAGGTTGAGCTATACATACGACCTAATTTTTCTTAGGTCGAGCTACACATACGAGCTAATGCTTCTAATTCTAAAGTACAGAATTATATCACACAGGTTTTCATTACCACATAAAACGGGTTATTTTCATATTTTATTCATACATAGATAAATAATCTTGTAGTACTTATTACGTATGCTACTCAAGGTTGTTGTCGACATTAACTCGAAGACACATATCAACCAAAGATAATGTTTTCTTTATCTATAGCGCATAATCGTCTTATAACACTGATAACGTTACAAAATTATGGTTTAAGGCGCCTGTTTGTTTGGTCTAGTTAATATACTAGCGGCCGCCAGCGACTTCGTTCGCGCGGAGTTATGCTCCGCTCCTATTGGCCGCAGCGTGATGTTATATAGCCTAAAGCCTTCCTCGATTAATGGGCTATCCAACGCAAAAAGAATTTTCAACAAATCGGACCAGTAGTTCCAGAGATTAGCGCGTTCAAACAAACAAACACAAACTCTTCGGCTTCATATATTAGTATAGATTTTAAGATTTTGGTAGAGACCGGAGTCAGCTGATGTTGATATTGATGTGAAATAGTGCTCCTGATAAAACAAGGACCATTTTACATTCACAGCTGAAACTGATTACAATATGGAGGTTTCCAAGTGGCAACTAACTTTCATGGAACCTGGTAACGTATTCTATACAGTATGTAAAGAAAACTCTGTCCGACCCATAAGGATAATAAAGGTTAGGTAAACACATGACCAAATATAATATAAAATTTTACGTAATCATTATAGTACCAATACAAATGAATTTTGAAATAATCTTTTTTTCCCTCGAATTAATTCCAACTTCCCCGAAATTTGGTAATTTTTAAAAAAGTGACAACACCGGTATTATTATGAGCGAATAGCGATGCGACCACGTTCCGCGTGCCCTGCCGCCCGCCGCCCGCGGAAGGGTGCTTAACGCACATTTATTAAGTTACCTGTTTTTTGCGAAATAATCTTTTTTTTTTAAGGGGGATTTTTTTTAAGTTTAGCCCGGTTTTGTAGCCATTAGTAGAATCAGTTATCGATACCTAACAACACCTTCACGGGTCGGACAGAGTTTTCTTAACATACTGTATAAACACAACGCGAAATCAATGCGAAGTTTGAAGTACTAGCTAAGGAATCGATGTGGTTTCTAAGTGAGGAGTGAGTGTGGTACCGAGCTTAGAATAGTACCAACCCATATCCTCTGGTGGGTGTTGTAAGAGCCGACTAAGGGAACTCTCACCAGGGAAGCGAGCAATACTTTAATTATAAGTTGAAAATCCAATTAAATACTCTGACAGATTGTAGTAGCTGGATGTGATATCGTCTGTACATTTTAATAAACGCGAGCGATGTTGCTGATACAGCCATTATAAAATAATTGACAAACACACTAGACAGTCACATGCAAAAACATGTGAGGACCATTTAAAAGAGAATTGATTTATTCTTTCATTGTATATGAAAATATGCATGTTTGAAGAACCAATCAATTTTTGTTAATGATAAACTATTGCTTAACCGCGTTCCCTCCCGATAGTAAGCATTGATGCAATCGTTGGTGGTAAGGCGCGATAGTTTAAGAGCCTATTCACTCAAAAAAACTGAGTGAAAAGGAAAGAAGTCGGCAGTTGATCGAAGTGATACAATGTTAAACCCAACAACACGACCAACGATGCTGCACGACGAAACTTCCGACACAACAAAATTTGGCGCATCGTACCCGACACACATCGCAACACAACTGCCCGTCCTCCGTATGTTTAGTAATTTATATGCTGTACATCATCATCATTATCATCATCACCAGCCCCTACTTGTCCACTGCTGCACATAGGCCTCGTCCATGGCACGCCAGCAAGCTCTATCCTGAGCAGTTCTCCGCCAGCCACTACCAGCCACCTTTTTGATGTCGTCGCGAAACGTAGCGTCAAGGGCATCCTACGCTACGGTGGCCAAGACGCGGTCTCCACTCGAGGACTAGTTTACCCCAACGGTTGTCGGTCCTGCGGCATATGTGACCAGTCCATTGCCACTTCAGCTTGCTAATCCTCTCAGCTATGTCAGTGACTCTGGTCCTCTGTCGGATCACCTCATTTCTGACAGACGCCCAACATAGCTTGCTCCATAGCTCGCTGAGTGGTTTTAAACTTGTGGACTAGTCTGACCGTTAGTGTCCACGTCTCGGCTCCGTAAGTCATGACGGGTAGGGTGCACTGATTGAAGATTTTAGTGTTCAAACATTGGGGTATGGGCGACGAAAATACCCGACGAAGTTTACCAAATACTGCCCATCCCAGCTGGATCCTTCTACTTGCCTCCTTCTCGAAGTGGTTTTTCCCTAGTTGCAACGTACATAATACAGAGTATTAAATTCCTGTGCGCCAGGAACCAAGGTATTTCTTTCGAACAACCACCAGCAAGCATAGAATACCAATACACACAAGAAGAACAAACCGAACAACACAAGAAGAAGAAACTGCCTACCTGATCTCCATAAGTTATTCAAGACTTTTGGACTTCCTACAACCGTAACGACTGTCAAAGATCTACGACTAATGGCAACCTAAATCAAAGGCTTAAAACATGTTTACCGAAGCACGGAGTTGCCTCGGTCACCCATCCAACAACCGACCTCGGCAAGCATAGCTTAACCTTCGTTTTACCGCGCCGACTTTTATTACTTTTCCACGAGTATTTAGTAAATGTAGTACGTTTGTTCCTTCTTAGTATGTGAAGAATTTTAATCATAAGTGAAAATATCTACAGGTTATCTTTCAAGTGTCACGCGCAAGCGCACTTATTTTTGACACGTTTAATAAACTATTTTTATCATCTGCCAACTCAACGTTTGCTAATCACATATCTTACGCAATCCATTTTGTAATATTATATGTACAAGTTTTTATCGTACATTTTCTCAAGATTGTATGTTTTGTATTAAGTGACAGATTGAGTTGGTTTACTGTTTTTTTTATTATTATTATGGCATCTCGTAGATGACCTTGAGAGGTCGTGACTACTTAACCGGACTATCCTGTAAATGAATTTAAAGCCTCCAGCCAGGGTTATTTAAAAACTAAGCGACAAAACGCTACTGGCCGGCTGAATCGAAATTTTTATTAATTCGGTTTGATGACCACGGCGTTTCCTAGTACTAGCTCTAAGAAAAGCTGAAACAAACTCAGAGGTCATAGTCGGGAATTTGTATTTACTGGCTCTGGTGCGGCGCGGGCTGGCCTCTTCACGCGCGCCTCAAAGATATGTCAAAACATCGTGACGGGGTCCACGAAGACCGATGCCTCCTCGGCCAGGGTTGCGGGTTGGTTAAAAAAGAAACCGTGGCCCCAGCGCACAGGCGAGTGAAGGAACACGGGTGGGTTTTATAGTCAGTGAAAGTCTGACACACCCTTCTGCTCCGCCCAAAGAAGCGGGAGACGTCATTTGATGGTTTCCCGACCAGAACAAAAAAAAAAACATTTGGAATATTTTTTATTCCAATATTCTCACTAGAACGAAAGTAATGCGGATGAAAGCGAGGGCTGGAGTCAGTAATAAAATAATCACGTCAACAATGCACCCGTTCTGTCTAAGCCGACAACACGGAACGCCTAGCCGACTCTGTTCATGTAACACTTACATTCGCAGTAACTGAGCACAATATATTTATTGTATTCAGTGGACATATAGTGCAGATCTTAGTAAACTTCACATTTTTAAGAGTCCTAAATCCCGGAAAAGTTGTGGTTCAACAGAATTTGTAATATAGATAGATACAGTAACTATTAGATATGGTATTCTAACAAATTAGTGAAAATGCGACCAATAAAAGGTTTATAAGGCAGATGTGCGAAAACATCGGATGAGATGGACATATGGTGACCTTATTGATGATATTTGGCAGATGTGAGTGGAAACACCCAGAAGGGACCCCACAGGACATATTGGGGTCTCGTCAAGCCGTTGGTCCCATAGTGAGCTTATTGGAAATATAATTTTGAAAAGACAGACGCGTGTTTGATAAGAAAACAAAGGGGTTTAAAGACAAAAACTTATTTACTTGTTCAACATGTGTCTAGTGTCAAAATAATAACGTAGTATTTAAAAGGTGTTCAGCTTAAACAACTACTCAACTCAATTTTATGACACACAAAAACATGTCAATGATTTTGAGAAATCACAATGATTGAGACAGAATCATACATCATTCGCGTTGATTCCCTAGTTCACCAACTAAACTAATTTAAGTTCTTTTTTGTTTAATACATATTAGTGCTTGACCGCAATCCCGCCTGATGGTAAGCAGTGATGCAATCGATTGATGGTAAAGCGCGTTTATTAAGAGCCTATTCACACAAATAAAAATTAAGTTGAGCGAGGTGATACAATGTTAAACCAAACAACACGACCAATGATGCTGCGCTAGAGGGAGAATGATCTGGAGACCCTCCACGATCAAACTCCCGAAACAACAACATTTGGCGTATGAACCCGGCACACATCGCAACACAACTGCTCAGATCCGTATTCCCAAGTAGTCTCCATATTTTTAATCGCGTCTAAACTATAATATGGACACTCTAAATTTGACAGGACAGCCATCAATACTCAATAAATCAATACAACAATATAACTATCTGGCGCCAACTTTTTGTACTCTCGATCCGAATTACAAAGAAGTTCAAGGCTTCTAAATCTACTCCCAAGTATTACTATTCAAAACCTGCTTTTAATGACTGCAAAAAGTGTAAAAACTAGTTATTTCGTTCATTATAATTAAATTTAAATTAGAGAAACGCCACTGGTACAGAAGACAGCACATCAAGCTAGTACAATCTGACAAATTTCCTTATTAGATTTTCAACTGTATCACTGTAGAATTAAGGGTGAAAGTTGATTGGGAATATTTGACAGTTTCGGGTAGCTTGACATGCCATTTATAAATATCAACTTTGTAAAGATAAAGTCATAATTATGGTAGAATTCGCATCAATATCAATCTAACATGAAAAGCGACTTCAATGTTTCAACATCTCGCTTATAATAAGTAATATAGCGGCACATCTAAGTTTTTGATATTTTACAGAAACAGGGATCAAAGGCCATTTTTAAGTTTTTCTTACAGATTCATGACTATTATGCTGGACATAGGCCTCCCCCAAGGCTTTTCACGCTGACCGGTCCTGTGCTGCCCGCATCCATCGGCTTCCCGCGACCTTCACCAGGTCATCGGTCCACCTTGTTGGGGGCCTCCCTACCGCCGTGGCCGCCACTCCAGAACCTTACTGCCCCATCGGCCATCGGTTCTACGAGCAATGTACCCTGCCCACTGCCACTTAAGTTTAGCGACTCGCAGAGCTATCTCGGTGACTTTGGTTCTTCTGCGAATCTCCTCATTTCTGATTCGATCACGCTGAGAAACTCCTAGCATAGCTCTTTCCATTGCCCTTTGTGTGACTCTGAGCCTTCGTATGAGGCCCATTGTGAGCGACCACATCTCAGTTCCGTAAGTCGTATTTGTTATATGCCAAAAGGCAAAGAAAAATATAAAGGAGTTAAATATGTAAACCTAGTTATTGATCAAAAAGTGTTTTTCTTTTTTTCATATTATAAACTAATGCTTGACCGCACTGCCCTCGTTGATGGTAAAGCGCGTTAGTTTATTAAAAGCCTATTTCAGTCTAAAAAATTGTTCCAGTCCCTCGATGTACGCGGTATAAGAGAGAGAGAGACGAGGCGAAAACCGTGGCATGCAGCTAGTATGTTATACTTCAACAAATAAGAGCAAAGATTACCAACATTATTACTTTTATTTGTTAGTAACAGAATAATTAATTAATACTATATCAATAACCTAATCATTGTATGCAATGACTTATACAATATAAGGAAAACATGAGAAACAATTCCATTATTATTTAATGATAAACTCAGAGTCCACACGGCTATACATCAAGCTTTACGATTCCAGTTGGAGCTGACCTTGCATTTTATAGGTTTTTCGTAGATACTGACGAGCTAATGGAGGCATAGCATAGCCCCATCAATTCCGTTATCCTATATAATTATATAACCGGTATATTCTGTCGTAACAATGCTATCATCATCAACCTTTTTATCGTCCACACGCTGGGCACAGGTCTTCTCCCATATAGAGAAGGATTGAGCGTAATCACCACGCTTACTCAATGCGGGTTAGCGATTTTAGACTTACAAGTCCAGGTTTCCTCAAAATGTTTTCCTTCACCTTTTAATCAGCCATTGGTGTCCAAGATATACTTAGACGTACATATAACTTACAAAAGTTACAATGGTACTTGCCTGACCTGGAATCGAACCCGCACAACCACTAGGGCACCACAACAATGCTATATATTTCCCAAAATATGAGTTTATGGAAAAACACCACTTTGAGACCTATGTACAAGCCGTCATTTTAGACTGATGAGTAAAAAAAAAATCAAAGAATAATGACCCTTATAGGCAGTATTTAGAGTCGTGACATAATATATTAAAAAAAAGACTTATAGTAGGCGTTATGAGGAAAACATGAACACAAATACATAAAACAGTATCTTCGAAGTTTTTTCTCAGTTTTAGTATTAGTTTCGTCTTATATGAAATACTGATGCCCAGTTGAATTCGATTAGTATTTCATATGGAACGACTGTCCCCGACAAGGTGAACCGACGACCTGGTGAAGGTCGCAGGAAACCGCTGGATGCGGGGAGGCGCAGGACCGGTCGTCGTAGAGATGCTTGATGGATGCCGTCTTCCTTCCTATTCGCTCAGTTCTTCTGAGTGAATAGGCTCTTAATAAACTAACGCGCTTTACCATCAACGATCGCATCACTGCTTACCATCAGGCGGGATTGCGGTCAAGCGCTAGTTTATAATTATTAAAAAAAAATGGAGGCCTATGTCCAGCAGTGGACGTCTTTCAGCTGAATTAATAATGATGCGTTGAATGGTTATGTGAATCCGGCACATCCGGCCATAGAGGTGAAATACCGTGCTGGTTTTAGCAAGAAAAAGTCACATCCATTGAGGAAATTCATGAGGATTTCCATAGCGAAATCAAAAAGGTAAAAAATACAATTGAAACTACCCGCATTTAAAAAACTTCACTGCCTACCATACAAAACGGTTTTTACCTGAACCAAAGACAAACCTAATTTTTTTTTTTTTATTTAATGATTATAAACTAGCGCTTGACAATCGCGCCTGATGGTAAGCAGTGATACGATCGCATCACTGCTTACCATCAGGCGGGATTGTCAAGCCCTACAAAAATATATGACCCAAAAGGTACTCACTCTACCTGCGCTTTTGAATTCTCCCCAGCACTCAGTTGGACAGCTTATAAGTGACGGCATAGAGCTGAATCTTATTATTTTATGCTCTCATATCGTCCTATATACGTCACCGGGTGGTTCATATGACCCATCCATTTTTGGACATGGGCCTGTAGTCTATTATAGTAAAGCACCTGATGTGGTTCGAACCTACTATCTACAATTTCTAAGTCCAGGTAAACGCCAAGATCAAATTCATACAAAAAATTTATATTACAATTTGTGCTCAAAATGTACAAGTCTCCTTGAAGAAATAATGAATCAATATATATACAAATACAGGGAGTATCTGACATCGTAACGCAAACTTCGCGAAAAGGCTACACCGCATGCCACTAATAAAATTATGATAATCATTTATATCGTTAATGAGCGGTTACAGAAATAACAGTGTTTAAAAAAATGTGTTGTCCCGGCCTTTAAACGTTGCAAGCGTGCCGCCGGGCGTGTTTGTGGGTACGACGTTGACCCCTGATGTGAACTCTATTAAATCAGCTGATAGGATAGTTTTACGAGTTTTATTCACATTGCGCTTTTTTCAGTAATTAGCTTATTAATTATTTTTTCCTTTTAAATCTTATTGGGTTATAAAAGTATAGCAATTATCAACGGTTTGAAGTGAAAAAAATTGCATATTATTTTTTTTTAATCAGGAAAAAACCGACGAAAAATTCCACCACTGGGGGGTTCAGAATCCCGTACTGGATCCATGGTACTCGTTTGTGCGTCGATGTCAGATACACCCTTTATGTACGTCAAGCTACCCCAAACCGTCAGATATTCCCAATCAACCTTGCGCCTTTAAGCTTTAGAGATAAAGTTGAAAATCTAATAAGAAAATCTGACATATTGTTGTATTTTGATGTGCTGTTGTCTGAACATAATTTATCACATTTCTTTAATAGATTCTCAACTTTATCGCTCAAACATAAGGTTCATGGGAGATCGGGAAATTTTGACAGTTTCAGGTAGAAAGACATTCTAGCTGCATAAGTTTTTCAATTCCAATTAACAAGCCTATCAGGTCCCCATTCCCTCGTTCGCAAACAAAAGATTAGTGTATCTTAATATTTCTATTTCATTATGAAAAGGACAGAAAATAAAATATTAATTTAGTCGTGACTCGTGTCAAATTAAGAAGTGTTTTTTTTTTTGATATGGCATCTCGTAGTTGACCTTGAGAGGTGAGGTGACTACTTAACCGGACTATCCTGTGGCTGCCTTAAGTGAATTTAAAGCCTCCAGCCAGGGCTACTAAAAGCTAAGCGACTACACGCTAAGGGCACCCCCTGTGGGGTACGAACCTCGGCTTAGGGTGTCGCTGGAGAGAACAGCAAGGGACGGCTGTATCGAATTATTTTAAGAAGTGTGTATTATCCCCATTGCTTATAAACGTTGCTTAAAGTTAACTAGTGATTAGCGATTCCATACATTTTAGACGTTTGGACGTCACTTAACTTCAATCATTATTACAGTGTACATATTACGCAATGCTAAGTGAGATTTTTTCTTTACGCTTTTCACATAAACCCTTTAGATACAATTCAAACGAAGTACGTATAAAACTTATTTCAATTCTCGCGCACTGAAGGTCTAACCCAGTGATTTGACCCTGACCGTCATCTTCGTACCATCATTTCTATATTAAAATTCCAGTCTACCCAGCAGCAAACTTCTGTGAAGTTCCCACAAAGACACACACAATTCGGACGCCAGTTTTTTTTTTTTTTTTTTAACTAAATGGCGGGGTTCACAACACGACACCGTTCTAATTTCAAATGATGTGTTTACGAGAATAATGATAACTTAAGCCTCACTGCTCACACCACAAGTGCGCATGCGTGAGCATACACGACCATCCAATGCGTAGTACAAAATTATTATATTTAACACAATTCTTATCGTAGTTTCAATTTTACTAATCTCCAGACAACCAGCCGGGGAACGTTGCATTGTTGAAACATTATTACAGCGAAACTAACGTAATAACAATTAAATCGCGATATGTGTCACCAGAACGAATATAAGCAATAAAAACCACATACAAATTGTTTATTTAGATTAGTTATTCAAGATTTCTTTTACGCACTCAACACTTCAGAAGTAACTTTGATTCACAAAAGGATAACACTCGAATTTCCAAAAAGTTTGTTAAAGAATTTCTATACAAATTGAAAATAGAATGTTATATTCGCAAGAAATTTGTTTTATTTGAATAATTCGCGCCGAGCGCGCGACCGCCCGTTCAGACGATTGCCGAACAACTAGTAGTGAGGCGACACATTGTTGTGGACCGCGAATCGAATCATATCGATTATTCGCCGGTGGCTGATTGGCAATAATTTTGTTTGTATTGCAGCAATTTAGAGGAGACATTTTTGTTGTTATTTTTCTTCACAAAAAAAAGAGCTAAACTTTCCATAGGTTTGGATGTAGTAAATAATTTCTGAAACAAAACATAGGACTTTAACCAGCAGGTTTATTGCGTAACAGTGTCCGTAGCAATGGGTTTAATTTTGACAGTTCAACAACATTCATTGCGTTATTTACGATGATGAGCAGACGAATTTTTCGAACACATGGAGCAATAGATTGGCAAAAAAGTTTCAAAATGATTCAAATCGATAGTAATAATGTGTTAGGCAATTTGGGCGCCGAGTGCCTTAATATATATATTTATTGTATATTTTGGAAAGCCAAAGCATGCAGACGGAATTGGGGATAGAAGCTAGCGTAAAACACAATAATTGTGAGAAACAACAATTAATCAAAGTACACTCGCACATTTCAAATCGATGAAATCTAGATTTAAAACCGTAATACCGAAAGTCTTGAGAATGAAAGTGCACGGCTATAAGAGTAGGGGAAGACGAAAGAAACGAGGAATCGATTGTCTGGAAGATGACATGGCTAAAAAGCAATGTCTACTGAGATGACGACTAAAAAAAATAAAAATAGGGAAGAAAAAAAAACATCTTGCGCTCACCCCAAATATATGCAGATGGAGGCATGAAAATGTTTTTTTTTTTATATTTATAAACTAGTGCTGGACCTCAATCCCGCCTGATGGTAAACAGTGATGCAATCGTTAATAGTAAAGCGCGCTAGTTTATTAAGAGCCACTTCACTCAAAAATAAATAAATAAGGAAGACTGCATTTGAGCGAGGTGATGCAAAGTGAAACCCAACAACACGACCAACGATGCTGCGTCAGAGGGAGATTCATCTGGAGACACACATCGCAACACAACTGCCCGTCAGACCCGTCCTCCGTATGGCTTCACCAGACATTATGCCGGAACACAATGAATCGCTTGGCGGCAAGACTGTCTGGTGGGTGCTAACTTCTACCGACAACCGATGTACCTAGCCTACCACCGAGAAAATGATGATGTCATCATCAGAAAGTGATCAGAAAATAAGTAAAAAGATTAGTATTCTAGATCAATACCATACCAATCTATGGTCATCCGTGCTGTGTACATCTTCATTAGCATATTATTGCACTTAAGAGCCAAATCTCGAGCGTTTCCAATTTAATTTATTCGTTACATAAGCTAATACACAAAGGGTTATTGTGTTAATGTCCGTAAAGAGAACTTTCACTGTTATGATTCAACGTGGATGTTTATTTAACAATTTAATTATCTTATTATGTATAAGATAAACTGGGTTAATTATTATTTACTAATCATTGCACACAGATTAAAACAGCATACTTCTAAAAAAACCATTAATTTTTTTGATATTGCACTGTTATTCTGTCACTAAATAAACAAGCACTTTACAATATTATGGAAATAATACCAGTTGTTTAAAACGAGAATAAAGACATCAATCTTCACCTTGAAGCCTAGCTCAGTCTTCGGTCAATGTTTCACTGACAGATTTCAACCTGACACTCTCGATTATCCGACAAAAAGTATCGATTAGCTCGATTAGAACACGTCTCACATTCGAGGCGGGGCGCGTCACTATTTAATAACAACATGTACGACACGTAGCTAAATTGAAACCTGTTTTTGCGCAGCAAACCGTGGTATAGCCTTGATTCTCAGTAATTGAGAGACAGTCTTTAAGAGTTTTATCCTGAGGAATTTTATACAATTTACATCATACATCACGCTTGACTTTCCTATGAGGGTAGACACAGGTGTTAGTGTTTATTGTATGTAAGTCTTGTCTACTTACGTGTTTTAGCCGACTATTTTTTAGGCCCACGAGCCGGCCCGGGCTACCACCTTCAAGAGGACACTTATTCCTCCTGACTCCGAAATGCTAATGAGCGACGATTGGATAAGCTTGAAATATATTTTTTAAACTAGCGGATCTAACCTAAACGCCCATTCCTAGCTTACGAGAAACACCTGCTTCTCCAAGCCCGATATGGATGTTGAAACCAGTACCTCAAGCTAGGCATTGGCAGCAATGAGACATTTCTGATAAAAGATATGCTCGTTTGGACATACAACTGTGGGACCAAAAATATCTACGTTTTGACATACAACTGTAGGACAAAGCATGCCCGTTTGGACATACAACTGTTGGACAAAACATGCCCGTTTGGACATACAACTGTAGGATAAAACATGCCCGTTTGGACATACAACTGTAGAACCAAACATATTTCCGTTTGGACATACAACTGTAGGACAAAAGATGCCCGTATGGACACACAACTGTAGGACAAAATATGCCCGTTTTAGCATACAACTGTGGGGGAAAACATGCGCGTTTGGACATACAACTGTAGGATAAAATATTTGCCCGTTTTGATATAAAACTGTAGGACAAAAATGTGTCCGTTTTGATTTACAACTGTAAGACAAAACATGCCCGTATGTTGGACATACAACTGTAGGACAAAACATGCCCGTTTTAGCATACATCTGTAGGACAAAACATGCCCGTTTTAGCATACAACTGTAGAACAAAACATGGCCGTTTTGGTACACAACTGTCCTGCTTAACGTGCTTTCCGAGGCACGGAGGGTTTCAGTACGAAAAAGTGGTCACCCATCCATAGACTAAGCGCGGCAAGCGTAGATTAACCTGATCAATCGACGTGTGCGACTATTATTATTTATTTTAACCACGAGCCCTTCCGTCTTACATACCTTGAAATGCCATCTAAATAATGACGATGGGAAGGCAATTGTCCATGTTCATAATTCCATGTTTGGCATGTCCATAATTCTGATTGCATGGACATTACTATTATGAGAAAAAATTATGTCGCCCTTTAGCGGAATAATGAGCATTAAAACCGAAGAAGAATTTTCTAACAATCGAATATATTCTCTATTACAATATATATAAGGTCCAGGGTCTTTTTTCAATGAATCCAATTACCCACACAAACGTTTTTCAACAGAATGAGACATGAAAATGTATTGGTAAATATATTTTATTTTTGCTTAGTAACGCGTTAACGTTAACTTCGGACCAACACGCTAATGTTTTCTTAAGGTGCAGACGATTTCCTTAGAGATAATGAACCTAATTCCCATGTTCACAAATTAAACTTTTAAGTTCATCATCAACCTTTTATCGTCCCACTGCTGGGCACAGGTCTCCTCTCATACAGAGAAGGATTGAGTGTAATGAGAATGACCACGCTTGCTCAATGCGGGTTGGCGAATTCAGACTTAGGGTCAATCCACAACCACACCACAACGACGCCACGTGACCGGGCGTATATTTTGTATTGAAAATGAATATTACAATTCACACGTACCACATTTTGCCGTTGTTATCGAACACATCGCGACGGCAACGCCACCACCGACGGCGGCACCGCGGCCACATTGCCACAACAGCGACAACGCAACCACATCGACATTTTGTCGCTACCACAACGCAACTGCAAACAGCCGCTGCGACACTATTCACACGTAACCACAGCTTGACCATATTTTGTCGCTGCGACGTGGTGTGGTTGTGGTACGTGTGAATTGTCGCCAAGTTGTATTTTAATTAGACGAAGTCAGACAGCGACAACGCAACCACATCGACATTTTGTCGCTACCACAACGCAACTGCAAACAGCCGCTGCGACACTATTCACACGTAACCACAGCTTGACCATATTTTGTCGCTGCGACGTGGTGTGGTTGTGGTACGTGTGAATTGTCGCCAAGTTGTATTTTAATTAGACGAAGTCAGACAGCGACAACGCAACCACATCGACATTTTGTCGCTACCACAACGCAACTGCAAACAGCCGCTGCGACACTATTCACACGTAACCACAGCTTGACCATATTTTGTCGCTGCGACGTGGTGTGGTTGTGGTACGTGTGAATTGACGCCTAAAGTCCAAGTTTCCTCAAGCTGTTTCTCTTCACCTTGTATTCAGTCATTAGTGTCCAAGATATACTTAGAAAGTACATATAACGTAAAAAAATCTTCGAAAGTTCAACGCATCTTATTGTTTCTATTTCATTATGAAAAGGACAGGTGATAAATATTAGTTTAGTCCTGTCTGTGAGTGAGGGAGAGACAGTGACTGTGGCTGGACGAATTTCGACGAAATATGGTATGAACTTTTTTTTTATAATTATAAACTAGTGCTTGACTGCAATCCCGCCTTATAGTAAGCAGTGATGCAATCATTGATGGTAATGCGCGCTAGTTTACTAAGAGCCTATTCACTCAAAAAAACTGAGTGAATAGGACGGAAGACGGCAGCTGAGCGAGGTGATGCAATGTTAAACCAAACAACACGACCAACGATACTGCGCCAGAGGGAGATTGATCTGGAGACCCTCCACGACCAAACTCCCGACACAACAACATTTGGTGCATTGTACCCGGTACACATCGCAACACAACTGCTCAGACCCGTCCTCCGTACGGCTTCACCAGACATCATGCCGGAACACGACGAATCGCTTGGCGGCAAGACTTTGTCTGGTGGGTGGTAACTTCTGCCGGCAGCCGATGTTATGGCAAAAAAACTATACAAAAAGAATTGGATTTTCTCGGCGTTGTTTTTTTTTTTGTTATGTAAACATTACATATTTACATCACGTTTGGACTTTTTTTTTGTTTAAGTGTTTACCAACTTTTTCCGTTATCAATTCCCCTGGTATCACACAACCTAAATGTAAATTAAAGTAATAAAATAAAAAGTCACGAAATTCGAATTGAATAACCTCCTCCTTTTTCAAGTCGGTTAATAAAACGAAACAGCTGCCGATACACAGGTTGGTACAATATCATTGTAAATAAGTTATTAGAACCGTAACATTTTTGGATTATGTTTAATGGAAGGAAACCCAAACCGTGTTTAATTCGCTTATTAAAATGCAAAGAAAAATAATTATTTTTATTCGAGACTGTTGCCAAGCGTACATATTTGTTATTTCTGATATACCTAATAACAAACGCATGGGTTGATCGAAGGTTAAGCCACACGTGCCGAGGTCAGTAGATGGATGGGTGACCATTCACAATAAATCTTGACGCCTCCGTGAACGTTAAGCCCGCCTGTCATTCGAAGATCTTTGACAGTCGCTACAAGAAGTCAGAAACTCAAGCTTGACAACCATTTTTAGGAAACGAAGTTTTCCTTCAATCCTCGCGAAGTGCAAATATTTGTACAAAGGGTTCCGTACCATTAATTTATGAAATTAAAGGATTTAAAATATTTGTATGAAAGACTACGCGGTAATAAGCGGTTTACGATTTACGAGTTAAAAATCTCGTTCAAAACAATTTTCGTTGGTAGTTTTTATAGTAATGTACATCATATGTTTTTTTTTTAGATTTTTCTGTTTCTTATTTTAGAAGTTAGAGGGACAAACTTTTTTTCACTTTGTCACGCAAATTAATCGGTTTAGAAAAAAAATATTTTAGAAACCTCGATATCATTTTTAAAGACATATCCATAGATACCCCACACGAATGTTATTGATGAAAAAAAATTTTGAGTTTCAGTTCTAAGTATGGGGAGCCCCCAATATTTATTATTATTATTGCATCAAAATCTTAATGCGATTCACAGAATACATCTACCTACCAAGTTTCAACAGTATAGATGTTATAGTTAAGGAAAAAAAGGCTGTGACATACGGACAGATAGACAGACAGACATGACGAACCTATAAATAAGGGTTCCGTTTTTTCCATTTGGCTGCGAACCCTAAAAACGGTAAATATTTAATGGATAATCTTTACTATACAGAAAGAGACATTATACAAGGAAACTTTTGAGTATAAACATGTCTCTAGGTATTTGTAGGGGGAAAATCCAATAAGCAATGAGTTCATTGTGTGAAACATGAGATGGTTAGAAAGGGGATAATTACTAATACGAGCTCGCTAACAATGGGCCTTATAAGAAGGCTCAAAGTCACTCAAAGGGCAATGGAGAGGGCTATGCTTGGGGTTTCACTGCGCGATCGATTCAGGAATGAGGAGATCCGCAGAAGAACGAGAGTAACCGACATAGCCCGAAGAATTGCAACACTAAAGTGGCAGTGGGCTGGACACATTGCCCGTAGGACCGATGCCCGATGGGGCCGACGGGTTCTCGAGTGGCGACCACGCACCGGAACACGTAGCGTAGGTAGGTCCCCGACAAGGTGGGCCGACGACCTGGTGAAGGTCGCGGGAAACCGCTGGATGCGAGAGGCGCAGGACCGGTCGTCGTAGAGAACCTTGGGGGAGGCCTATGTCCAGCAGTGGACGTCTTTCGGCTGAAATGATGATGATGATGATGACTAATACGAGGACTAATAGAAAAAAATGGTTGGTGCAGTGTTTCCTAGTGTGTGTGAATTCCTAGTGTGGGGCTACGTTTTAAAAAAGAAAAATGTATCGTCGACCTCAAATTGGGATAAGGACTGGAGAATGGCCTCAAATTGTGATAAGGTGTGTGTGCGCGTGCGCGCGGATGAGTGTGTGTGTGAGTGTGTATGAGAGTGTGTGTGTGTGAGAGTGTGAGGGTGAGTGCTTGTGTGTATGAGTGTGTGTGCGCGCTGGGGGCGCGCATGTTGTGCTCGTATTTGGGCTTTGATCCAGACACGCATTTTAGGATTAATTTTGTAATGGGAAAGTGTAGGTAATGGAAACGGTGATTATAATAGTTAATTACGTAATTCTTCTGTGCCCACTAAACATTTTTTTTTAATGAAAACAATGAAACACAATAAGTAATAATACAATGAACGTACATAATAATAAATAATATTGAAATAATGCATGAAATCAATTCAGCACGGGAAAAAATAATGGTTGAATTGAATTAACCACTTAATTTAGTAAATAAGCATATAGTTTTATGGTTTTTGGGAATCCGTACCCAAAAGGGTAATAACGGGATCCTGTTACTGAGACACCGCTGTCTATCTGTCTGTCATCAGGGCGTATCTCAATAACCGTCAATACTATGAAAACTAGACAGTTGAAACTATCACAGATGATGTTACTAGAATAAAATAAATATTAAGGGCAGCATTTTCTTTCGAATATATTCGCACACTCGCGAGCACACTACGACAGTTTTTTTTTATTATTTTTTATTATAAGAAATCTATTCTGTTCATACGTTATTGTGTCCAGGAAGCATGGCACAGTTGAGTATGTAGATGATAATACATTAAAGGAGACGGGCGAAATTGGGCCTGACCTGTACACAAATGAATTATTTGTCAATAATTTTCATTTATTTTTTTGTTTTCAATAATTTATTACTAATTCTGATATCGCCGGAATATAAAAGATAATATTTAACGTAAATAATACTGACTTTCTTTACTTTCACTTTTCAACAATGTTACCAGATGAAATACCAATCGTTAATAAGTTATAATCGATAAATCAAATTATTACAAAAATAAAAATAAAATTAAAAATGAATCAGTATATTTCTACCGATTCGGTTTACAAAATCTTTTAATAAAAGGACTTAATTATATTATCTATTATTTCGTTATTAACAAAAACATCTTAAAACAAATTGATCAACGGTTCGATTTGATAATCGATTAATTATACTTTTTTATTATACAGGCAACTAAAACTCTGGTGGGCAACGTGACGACAAACGTCACATATCATTCCCTTCCGGCTTTGAATTTGCCATATTTTGTTGTATTTTCGTGTGCTATTATATTTTTTTGCAGCTTTGGCTACGCATTTAGGATTCTGACGGTTATTGTTTTGACCGACGACCCACGCATTTATTTCGATTCAACATAAAATGAGTGACCAACGTCTTCATTGCATCAACTGCGGCATACAACAGAGTAATCCTTCTATCGGATTACGACAAATAGAAGCGGAAAGCATTCTTTCAGTTATACAGCATTGGGTAGCCCCTCAATTGGTAGGTATTTATTTAAAACGTATGTATTTAATTAAAACTTCATTTTGTGATAAGCAGTTTTCGAGTACAGTATAACAAGGATAACTATATATAGGTATATTATTGAAGCCAGTTTCAATAATAATATTCCTATATATATATATATATCTCATTATAATGCACTTGAGTTATTTAAATTCCAAGTAAGATTTACAGTTTGATTATCAATTACGGAAGATAGTTCTTTTTTTATAACTTTAAGAATTCAACAATTCAATGAAACAATAGTTAAATTGAATAACTTTATATGAAAGCATTAATATAAGTTTGACCACGATGTCAGTAAGAAGTAATATACACGCAATTCTGAAAGATACAGTTTTCTCGCTGTTTCTGCATCATACCCAATTCTGTAATTTTTATTTGTTGAAGCTGTAAATAACAATCTAATAATTGTTGTAGGTCAATAGATCTCATCACATTTGCCAAGGATGCAGAGATTTAGCTGTGACTGCCTTGGGCACAGATGAGCAACTTCCATCTCTTATGACTGGACATCGCCAAGTGTGTGTGAACTGTGGACATTCAGTGTTGCGGGCAAGATCTCATTCATTGCACACTAACACCGAACGTGAAAGAAGAATTCATGCAGTCATTTCTGAATGGATGGTAAGTTTTTATTAGGTTTAGTTGTTTTGTATTTTGTACTACCACACACACACACTATCTATACTACCATTTTTTATATTTTTTTCACACTAATCTCTGAAATAGCAGTCAGCTTTAGAGAATCATTTTTGTATATTAGTGTCACATTCATGAGAAAAAATTAAATGGAAAAGGAAACTATCATATAGTTAGGCCAAAAGTTAGTGTAAAAAAAACAACTAATTATATTACAGCCTGTATTTCCAGAAGGTGTAGATTAGAAGAGATTTACTTTATTATTATTATTTATTTTCTTAATCTAGTGTACAATACATTGAGATAAAAGCACAAAACCGCAAAACCGTTTTCACGGTTTGTCTGTGGGACCGTAACAAACAGTGTATCTAAGTTAGTATCTAGCAAAGAAGTTACATTATTTACAAATATTAGGTCTTACAGAAGTGCTTATAGACTACTGAGTCATGTATGTATTACTTCTTTTTTTAGAAAAAGACTCATGATATATTTTTTTTTAGATTTCAAGAGCTCGAGCTCTCATATGTCATCGTTGCTGGGTGAGAGCTGATAGAAATGCTCATCATTTAATGACTGGACCATCTGGATCTTCAGCATCAGTAGATGTATCAAGTGAACATGATGAATCAACTTCACAGTCTAATATTGATGTAGCTAACAAACGAATATATAAAAACCAAAGACATCATGATCGTGAACATATGCATTCCTTTTTGCCACCGACTTTCAAAATTCGTTTATCTCACTTTGTAGTGCTTTTTTTTTGGAAGTTGGTTGTTATGTTTGTATAAAATACCCTCTGCTTTGCTAGACTTGCCTTACAATGCATTTAAAGCGCAAATCAAATCCAAGCTTTGTTTAAAGGCATATTATTCTGTAAATGACATCTTTCTCCAGAATTTCAGTAAACTAATTCTGGAGAAATATAAGATACATACGAGTTCATATAATTTTCTTTTTCACAATGCATAAATATGTGAGCTGTCACACCCTTTATACCTGGGGCTTATATTTAAGTAATTAGTTTTTACTTATTTACATTTCCATTTTAATGATATTTTATTTTTTATTTTTGCTTTGCTGGTATTTTGGCGTGGCTAGCTGGCATATGATAAATAATTTCATTGTTGTTGTTTTCTGGTCTTCATTACTGTACCTACATAGTATTGTATAAAGTCTTGTTTTTTTAAAATGAACAGACAGCTGTGCCGCTGGAGAGTTTGTTCCACCACTTCTTCTTCCCAGCGAAAGCACTAGGAAGTGTTGATGGGTGGGCGTTTTGGAGGACTGTCTTATGTAATAACGATGTTCAAAAAGTGCTGATTCTCAGCCTATTTTGAATAATTGATTTTTGATTTTGATTCTTTTTTTTTTGTTCACTCCGCATACCCGCGCCTATGGTGGCCGGGAGTTCGATATTGTCTCCCGACCAGGGCGTTTTCTGCTTCGGCTAGAGGCGTGAGGACGCTGAGAGACCCGCTCCCTCACGAGCTTCGCCTCCTTTTCCAGCATTAATTGTATATTAATACGATTAATAAATCAATATAAGAGAAATGCGATTTTTATTTCCGTTTACTGTTTTCTTTAATTAGATTGTAAATGGTTTTCCTAATTCTTTTTTAACCTCCATCTTTGTAACATTTAATATGCTGTTACGCGTCGCCGGCCCTTTGGAAACCACACTCACGATGTGTTAATGTAATAAAAATACATTCTGATAAAATCTAGTCTACAAAAAAGTCTGAATAATTACTTAAATATGCCATATGAGCGCTGACAGCTTCTAAGAAAACTTATAAAAAAGCAAAAGAGGTTAGTTTTTTGCAAGCTAATAATACCCTATTTCGGTTTTCTCCCATACTGCCATTATAAATAAAGTTTTATTTTTTAAATAGTAATAATATTGAAATGATTTAATGCAATAATCGTTGCTGTACATTCAGGCCCAACTTTCTATGAACTTTCGCCCGTCTCCTTTTGGCATTTATTTTTTAAATTTAAAACAAATTTTGTTTGTTGTTATGGTTAATTTAGCCTGTGGTAACAAATAACTGACAGTGACAGAATGTCATAGTTATACAGAGTGGTGCTGACAATACGACAATAAATTAAACATCGTGTACCTCAACACATTCTCAGTCTACCCATAAAAAATCATACAAATATGTCCATTAGTTTAGTCACAGGAAATTATTTTTCATTCTTCACATTTTCTACATGATGTACATGTTGATAAGGAAGCGCTTACAGGTTAATGACCGCCGCATCCTGCGGTACCAAACTTGCATCACTGCCCCTCAGATGTATGCAAAATAAGTTCCTAAGTAAGGAGCGTAGCGTGTATTAGGTAGTTTTAACGTTTTCTTTTTTTATATAATAATTAACGAATTGTAACTATAAATTATAAATGTCACGTTATCAGTAGTTCTGTAGTATCCTCCTATCCTTTTGGGAAGAAAGCATGACTTTATACACATGTATCTTACTCAAAATACCCAGCCCCTACAAATTATTTGGTAATATAAAAATCAATCGCAAAAAGTAGCTAGTCCTGTCAAATTCGTCACCGTAAAATTCCACGCAAACATTTAATAGTTTCCGTACTTTCAGCTGATATTAATTATTATAAATAAATTTCTTCCGTCCGACCTCGAAAGTCAAGGTTAGGTGTCAGTAAAAGTACAGTCCGTATACGGGACCAACCACGCTCATTAAGCTAAGTTTGTCATTGTTCAGGTCATTTTTAACGCAAGTTTTTCCTGTCCTTCCCAAGTACAGGGGTCAGCAAGACCAACCAGCACCTTTTAAACTGCGACTTCCTTTAGAACTAGGGAGACGGTAAAGAAGTGAAAATCCTACCTTTTGATTTATTTTCGCATGCTTGGGTGCCTTCACTATAGCTGGCTTCGGTGGCGGAGGTACTGTCACAACCGGAGTTGGTTCTGTGAAAAAAAACAAGAACTTTAGTGGTTTGAATAGATCGGCCGTGTGGTATCGAGCTTAGATTAGGACCAACCCATATCCTCCCCGTGGGTGTCGTAAGAGGCGACTAAAGGAACTAAGTCAAAGTCAAACTTTATATTTATTGGGAGATCTCTGCTTTGCCGTTAATGGCGTACAAATATTAGTAGAAATAGGTATACAGGGTGTATCTGACATCGTAACGCAAACTTCGTGAAAATGCTAGACCGCATACCACTAATAAAATTATGATAGTCATTTATGTCGTTAATGAGGGGTTACAGAATCCACAGTGCTTAAATTAAAAAAACAGTGTCGACTCGCCCTTTGAACGTTGCAAGCGTGCCGCCGTGCCGGTTTGTAGGTATGGCGTTGATCCCTGATGTGAGTTCTATTAAATCAGCTGATAAGATAGTTTTTCGAGTTTTGTTTTCATTGTGCTTTTTGTGTAATTATCGAATTAATTAATTTTTACTTTAAAATCTTATTGGGTTATAAAAGTACATATACCAATTATGAACGGTTTAAAGTGAAAAAAAAAACTACATATATATTTTTTAAATCATGATAAAGCCGGCGAAAAATTCCACCACTGGGGGGGTTCAGAATCATGTACTCGATCCGTTTGTGCGTCGATGTCAAATACACCCTTTATACATGTTACAATTAAATTTAACTGAAATTTAAATACCTAACAAGATCATAAATTATAACTAAAGTATTTTTATAATATTCTAAAACAAACAACGATATTGCAAACAACTAGCTTATGAGTATTAAAGAAATACACTTATTTATAAATATCGCTCGCACAACTAAAATTGAATACATACTTATAACAATAATGCACACATTTAACACACATATTTATCTATATATCTTTCATTGTCTTCTAGGTATTCATTAATAGGATAATATGCCTTTTGAGCTAGGAAATGATAAAAATGTTTTTTAATATCTTTTAATTTGTGTTTCACCAGGGAAGCGGGCAGCAGCGCTTCTCGTGGAATATAAAATTAGTGCTCTCTCCAACCCGCCTGCCAAGCGTGGGGTTTTGGCGACGGTAGAACATACAAAATGTCAAATGATTGAAGGATTTCTACCGTTAGTATGGCAATGACTACAAAAAACGTTTCTATATGTATATTTATCTACGAGTCGTTTAAAGTCTGAAATGTCAAGCATGACGGCAACTTTTGAATTGTTTTTATGTTTTCTATAACAAGCGCCTTTAAACGTACACGTCTTTCTGAATCGTTCTCACACGGTTTATTTAGTCTGCTATGTAGTGGCTTCTACACCGCCACATGTGAACTGTAGGCCTAGTATAAGTTTTCATTACGAAATTCGATCGTCGATATCGAACGCGTTTGACTCGTCAACTGGCCCGCTTCACGGTTGTAAGAACTCTCAACCAATGAGAGCCCCAAACGCACTCGATATCGACGATCGAGTCTCGTAATGACAACTCATACTAGGCATACTGATTATGCATCACTGACGTTACGCAATATCGTGCATCGTGCAAGCAGAGTTTACCGCGCTACTAGCATATATACAGCACCCCGACATGAGTCATCGGGCAGTTGTTGATTCAGTAACTCTTCATAGAAAAGGGTGACTGAATTTAAAATCCTATTCCTCATAACTCTAAAATCACTAAATATAAAGGGTGTATCTGACATCGACGCACAAACGAGTACCATGGATCCAGTACATGATTCTGAACCCCTCATAGGTGGAATTTCTGTCGGTTTTTTCTTGATTTAAAAATTATAATATGCAGTTTTTTTTCACTTTAAACAGTTTAAACCATTCATAATTGCTATACTTTTATAACCCAATAAGATTTTAAAGTAAAAAATAATTAATTCGCTAATTACACAAAAAACCGCAATGTGAACAAAACTCGAAAAACCTTCCTATCGGCTTTCATAGAGTTCACATCAGGTGTCAACGTCATACCCACAAACACGTGCGGCGGCACGCTTGCAACGTTCAAAGGCCGAGCCGACTCATTTTTTAAACACTGTTATTTCTATAACCGCTCATTAATGATATAAATGACTATCATAATTTTATTAGTGGCATGCGGTGTAGCCTTTTCGCGAAGTTTGCGTTACGATGTCAGATTCTATACACCCTGTATTGATGAGTTGAAGTGGCTTATAACTAAATAAGCTCAACAAAGCAAGAAAGAAGAATGTTTATACCTGGCTGCACCCTCCCCTGCTGCTGTGGCTGTAGGGGAGACCTCTTCTCTTGTTCAATCATGGCTGGAGCTGCTGGCGGCGGGGCACCTGTGCTGCCACCTCGAACCTGGTGAAAAAAAACGGTCCTTTAGTATTCTCAACGATAGGTTGCGACAAGTAAACGAATTCAAATCTTCATGTTGTGTCTTCAAAAATGTTTTGAAGATGACATAGTGGAGAGTCTGCCTCATGGCACTGAATAGGTCTGGATTTCGGTGAAAATGCCAGACAACTAGTGTCTGACGCTGAACCTGATATACAATATGTAAAGAAAACCCTGTTCGACCCATAAGGATAATAAAGGTTAGGTAAACACTTGACCAAATATAATAAAAACTTTTACGTAATCATCATAGTACCAATACAAATGAATTTTGAAATAATCTTTTTTTTTCCGCGAATTAATTACAACTTCCCCGAAATTTGGTAATTTTTAAAAAAAGTGACAACACCGGTATTAATATGAGCGAATAGCGATGCGACCACGTGCCGCGTGCTCAGTCCCCCGCCGCCCGCGGAAGGGTTGTTTACCGCAAATGTGTTAAGTTACCTCTTTTTGCGAAACAATGTTTATTTTTTTAGGGGGATCTTTTTTTTAAGTTTAGCCCGGCTTTGTATCCATTAGTAGAATCAGTTATCGATACCTAACAAATATCATCACGGATCGGACAGGATTTTCTTTACATATTGTATAAGGTCTTCTTCTTCTTCTTCAGCCTATGGATGTCCACTGCTGGACAAAGGCCTCTCCCAAGGCTTTCCACGCTGACCGGTCTTGTGCTGCCCGCATCCACCGGCTTCCCGCGACCTTTACCAGGTCTTCGGTCCACCTTGTTGAGGGCCTCCCTACGCTGCGTCTTTCAGTACGTGGCCGCAACTCCAGAACCTTACTGCCCCATTGGCCATCGGTTCTACGAGCAATGTGCCCTGCCCACTGCCACTTAAGTTTAGCGACTTGCAGAGCTATGTCGGTGACTTTGGTTCTTCTGCGGATCTCCTCATTTCTGATTGTATAAGGTGACGGATGTCAAATAGCTTTACACTGTAATGTGACGTGTGTTTACGTATACTTAAATAAAATAATTCAGAGTTAGACAAAAAAAAAGAGTAACGTTGTGTATCAACATAGTGCGAGTTGAGTACGATTTGATAAGACCAAAAAGTACTAAAAAAATATAAAGACGACCGCATGATAGACCTTTTCTTAAAAATATACAAATATATGTCAAAAAATTGTCAAACCGTAAAGGAATTCGAGGATAGAAAGGGACAGAAGATAAATATTAGTTTAGTACTGACAAATTAGTCCGCGCCTGACGTATGTATAGTCGCCATGTTTTTAATCGCGTCTAAACTGTCAATGGAGTATCCTAATTTGACAGTACTAAAACTAAAGAACAAAAAGTTGCACTTAATTTAAAATTTAATTTAATTTTCTGGACATAACCGACACCATTGATTCTTAAAACTTAGAATACTTAAATGCACGTGTACTGGGTATACATAAGGACGGTAAATCCCAATAAGCAAAGACAATATTAAGTTTTTAATATTTTCCTTGTAACCATAAGCGTTATCGTCTTAACGTTTTATTATTTTCTTGTTTATTAAGTTAGTTCTTGAGAATTATCTTGGGTATTTCATAATTATAAAGATGCAATTGTTGATGGTAAAGCGCGCTATTTTATTAAGAACCACAAAAAACTAAGTGAATAGGAAGGAAGACGGCAGTTGAGCGAGGTGACGCAATGTTAAACCCAACAACACGACCAACGATGCTGCGCCAGAGGGAGATTGATCTGGAGACCCTCCACGAGCAAACTCCCGACATAACAACATTTGACGCATCTGCACACAACTGCTCAGAACCGTCCTCCGTACGACTGTACGCTGATTATGTTATATTAACATTTTGATAAAATAACACGGCCAGCAAATAAAACATAATACATACTATAATCCTGTACAGACTGCAGAACAATTATTTTTTTAAATACCGCTACCAAATCGAGTTCTGATATCGAAACTAGTTTACTGTATCGAAAAACGTGTTTGTTTTTTCCAAGTGAGAGGAATTCGCGATTATGGAAAGGCAACAAGTTTTGAACAGACAGGTGTGCTGGGAAGTTTGTTACGCCACTTCTTCCCAGCGAAAGCACTGGATTCTAAAAAGTGCTGAAACCTGAAGGCCGTTTGGCGTCAGAAACTGCTGATTCTCCGCCTCATCATCATCATCAACAACCTTTCTATCGTCCCACTGCTGGGCACAGGTCTTCTCTCATACAGAGAAGGATTGAGCGTAATCACCACGCTTGCTCAATGCGGGTCAGACTTACAAGTCCAGGTTTCCTCGAGATGTTTTCCTTCACCTTTTAATCAGTCATTGGTTTCCAAGATATACTAAGAAAGATTCTCCGCATAATTTAAATAAATGATTTTTTAATTAAAATTTTGTAAAATGTTTTTGCGAAAGTTCAAAAAGGTTGGCTGCCTCGAGATGAAGCGTGTGTAATGAACAGACACCTGTGCTGGGGAGGTTGTTACGCCACTTCCTCCCAGCGAAAGCACTAAATTCTAAAGTGGAGAAGGCCGTTTGACGCCAAAAAGTGCTGATTCTCAGACTAATTTGAATAAATAATTTTCGAGTTGAATAATTGCAAAACGTTCTTGCGAAAGTTCAAAAAGGTTGACTGCCTCGAGATGAAGCGTTGTGTATAATTTGTTTTTTTTTTTATTAATTATAACCTAGCGCTTGACCGCAATCCCGCACAACAACTCCCAACACAACAACATTAGGCGCATAGTACCCGGCACACATCGCAACACAATTGCTCAGACCCGTCCTCCGTACGGCTTCACCAGACATCATGCCGGAACACGACAAATCGCTTGGCGGCAAGGTTTTGTCTGGTGGGTGGTAACTTCTGCTGGCGGCCGATGTTATGGCCTACCACATAACATAATGTGGGTTTGCATCACATCATGTGGACTGGTAAGTAGGTATTCACTCCAAAGTAATTATAAGTGGTAGTTCGTTATTATGCAAATAAATGCAATTTTCCTTGCTTATTTACTAATATAATCAACATCCTTCATGACGTGCGCCCACATCAACAATTTTACTCTGATTTAGACACACATTCGGTGAATGAAGATCTGTTTTCCTACAATTCATCCTTCTAAAGCCAGTATATACAACTAGCGGCCGCCAACGACTTCGTTCAGGTGGAGTTAGTTATGCTCCGCTCCTATTGGCCGCCTGGATTAATGGGCTATCCAACGCAAAAAGAATTTTTCAAATCTGACCAGTAGTTCCTGAGATTAGCGCGTTAAAAACAAACAAACAAACTCTTCAGCTTTATACATTAGTATAGATATGTAAAGAAATCCTGTCCGATCTGTGAAGGTATTGTTAGGTATCGATAACTAATTCTACCAATTACCTACAAAGCAAGCCTTGCTTTGTAGGCATTGATAGACTAATTTAAAAAAAAATATTATTTCGCAAAAGGAGGTAACTTAATACATGTGCAGTCGCATCGCTCATAATAATACCGTCGAAAATGGTGTTGTCACTTTTTTTTAAATACCAAATTTTAGGGACGTTTGAATTCATTGGCGGAAAAAATAATATTATTTCAAAATTCATTAGTATTGTTACTATGATGATTATGTAAAATTTCATTTTGTTAGTGGGGAAATCCTCATGGATACCCCCCGCGACTAACGGAAGGTTAAGGTTAAGTTGGATGGAGGACACTGTAGACAGATATAGCTTTAACAGCACACAGAAAATATGAATTCAGATTCTTGGCCAATTTCTTAAGAAAATTTTAAGTACAATAAAAAACTATTTCAAAAAATTAAATCGCTCCGCTTATCTATTTGTACCATACCCAGAGAATCAATACGTCAACATTTAGCGCACGAGTACACTCAAAACGCTGTCTACAGCCTAAAACAATAGAATCCAAAATCGCCGAGCAAGAACCAAATGAAAATTTAAACAACTGGTTTTTAGCATAGGACTGGAAATGTCAACGGGAGTAATATTGAGCAATTTCTTGTTTTATTGGCTTTTCATCGAAACTGGTTATTTATTGCTTGCAACTGTTTTGGGTTTAAAGCCTCAAATCGCCACCTCTTCGTGGTGGCGATCTCACACGTCCTGCCCTGGTCCAAGTCATGGTTCCGAGCGACAGTGCATGACAGCCCGTTACATGCTGCGAAGCAGTAATGCATGCAAAGGAGAAGGCTTACTGGGCGAGGGAGAGACAATCTCGCGCCCTCACGCCCCTAGTAACCGCAGTAGACGTCTTGGTAAGGACCAGGTCCGGGTCGAAGGTACGTTGAATTCCACGCGCGCCTTAAAGATATGACATCACATCATGACGGATTCCACTAGGACCTATGCCTGCCAGGACCGCAGGTTCTTCGAAATAGATACCGTGGCCCCTGGTGCACAAGCAAATGAAGGAATACGGGTGGTTTATAGTAAGTAAAAGTCTGACGAGACAAAGCCAGAAGACAATATGTGGTGTGTCTCAATAAATTTTGACAAATCAGAACAAAATAGTTGAAAAATGGCCCTAATATAAACAGCAATAATAGTATCAAGGTATCTGTGACGTCTTTGGTTACGAACTGTTTAAAAATCCTAACAAATGCTTGTAAACAAACGGTAATAACTCAGCAAAAATCTACGCTATGTTGCCAACAAACTCCCGAAGTTACAATCAGTGGATCACTGACAAACACGTCTGAGATCTAGATAAATGAAATAGGAAAATATCATGAAGAAACGGCATTGCAGCAATCGGTATATATCTCAGAATCAAAAATTTGAAGACGTGACATCTTACCAAACCGCACTAGGCCCGCGTGATATATCATAAACCCATTTTTTCCGAAGGTGGAAATATTCTCGTGGACTATCTTACCGACTAAATAACCACCTATCTGTTCGTCATCTGCCTTTCCGGGGTACCGTGCGTTGCGTGCGTTTTTATGCTATACACCTTTGTGTATCTCTAGCTAAAAGGATATCCTTACATTACGGCTTCAGCTGAACTTCTTTATAGAGCTGTTCCATCTTTAGGAATCTCAAAGTTTAGTGAAGAAGAGCGGGGTAGTGCAGACCAGTATCATAGCGGAGGATAGCACCCTTTCCATGTATTATTTGGAATTGTATTGGCTATTGAGGGCCTAGCTCAAGGGTTATAATCTAAACCGGGGGTACCGTAGAATTGGGAGGAATTCTCTATTCCTCTCTATTCTGGTCTGCACTACCCCGCTCTTCTTCACTAAACTTTGAGATTCCTAAAGATGGAACAGCTCTATAAAGAAGTTCAGCTGAAGCCGTAATGTAAGGATATCCTTTTAGCTAGAGATACACAAAGGTGTATAGCATAAAAAGCTTTTGAAGTTCCCGCGGACACAGACTCAAGTTCTTCCCAGCAAAAGCACTAGAAATGGCAAGGCTGGTTGTATTGAGGGACTGTCTTATGTAATATTGACGTACAAAGTACTGATTCTCAGCCTAATTTGAATTGATTGACTGTGTCAGAAGAAGTCGGCTGCAATCCACCACACGGGCTCAATAACTGTTAAAGTCAATTATTATTATTTTTTTAATAATTATAAACTAGCGCTTGACTGATGAATCGTTGATGGTAAAGCGCGCCAGTTTATTAGGGGGAAGACAGCTGTTGAGCGAGGTGGTGCAATGTTAAACCCAACAACACGATCAACGATGCTGCACCAGGGGGAGATTGATGTGGAGAACCTCCACGACCAAACTCCCGACACAACAACACTTGGCGCATCGTACCCGGCACACATCGCAACACAACTGCTCAGACTCGTTCTCCGTACTGCTTCACCAGACATCATGCCGGAACACGACTTTTAGATTGTAGAATTCGCAAACCCGCTAACTGCATATAAGCAAATTTCTCAAGAGAAACTTAAAACTATACATTTTTAATACATCACTTAAGGAAAAATCTAAAATACCGTTCTTAGATAATACCGTAAGCTAGTATTTTTGATAATGTAGACTTCATTATTATTTTATTTTTATATTTTAAGGAAACTTACAGCTAGCATATATTATACAGGTAGAAGATAGTGAAAGAAGGCCAATTAAAAGTTACCACGGATAATAGGTTAACACAAGAGACAGTAATTGACATTTTCCCCAGCGAAATAAATAAAAAAAAAAGAGAGAGAGAGAGAGAGAGAGACAGTAACAGGTACAGCACAGGATAGGAAAGTTAAATCAAGAACAAAAGTAAGCAATCTGAAAGTATTTACTAAAGACTGAAAATGTTTTAGTGATTTACAAAGAAGGTATACTATATTACAAAGATTTTTATTTTGGTTTAGGAACACTGGTTATACCTATTAATTAAAATACTGTCATGTTTTTAGGAGTTAGACAAAAGTGAAGGCAAGTGAAGGAACACTGGTAAGTTTAAGTCAGTAAAAGACTGCCAAGCAAAAAAAAAATTGATATCGTTTTGTTTCATAAACATCTGCTCCCTCACGATGTAAAAATTTAGAATTTTATATAGGTAATCATGAACTGCAGCGGCCTTTTCTCAAATCTGATGACTCAACATCCAATCTAACCGTATACATTAGTGGTTTAGGATATAGGCGAGCTGCATTCAACTCCCAAGTTTCCAAACTTATACTAAGAATCCAAAAAACCGTCCATCAATCACATCTAAAAGACAGCGCTTCCATAACCGATTACAATACTAAACGTGCCTGCTAAATCGCGTGTAGAAACTGAAATAATCAACTTCACGGATCATGGAATAGCTGAATAGGCGTGTGAGAGAGATGGCAACAGTAAAGAAGAAACGAGCAAGCGAGATGGCAGTGTGATGAATAAAAGAAAAATTTCAGGGTACCGTATATCCGCACCCACAGAGAGATAGCAAACGGGACTCTGTTACGTGACCAAGTCTGTCATAGGAATGCATATTTAAAACAATAATAGTTAGTTGAAATTAAATGGCGGCAATCACGATAGAAAATCGCGAGCAACGAGGGAATGGAACAGTTTGCCAGCTGCGGCGTTTCCGTCTGACTACAATATCTTCAAGGCTAAAGTGAACAATCTCTTAATAAACTGACGCGCTTAACCATCAGGAATTGCATCACTGCTTAACATCAAGCGGGATTGCAGTCAAGCTCTAGTTTAATATGTATACTATTTCACATAAACCAACATGGCCACTTACGTAACGTCAGAAGCTATAATGTAGATGCACAGTTCGAATTATTCCTTCCCTGTGGAGAAGAAGCGGCAAGAACCCCCCCCCCCCCCCCCCCAGTCAACGGTCATCATAGTTTTTTGTTTATTATGTTCTATTTAGGCGACCATGATTCACACAAGCGACAAACTACTTCATGCATGTAATCTCCGAAGGCACATGTCTACCTAGGTTACACCCACATTTCATCAAATAAACTTCTAATAATTGTGCGCAAATTACGTAATGACTAATGAGACTTGTCGCGGAACCTCTAGTACACAAGTTTGACTAACACTTAGCCAAGTTTTTTTTTTACAGGACAACGTTCGATGTTCGAAATAAAAAGCGATGCGCACTTCGGTTTTTGTCGGGTTTCGTCGGAGGCCACGAGGTGGGAGTCGACACCTGCGCCGGAGTCGTTTAGCGGTTGATTAAGAAACTGTATGTATTCATTTCTACTGGCTCCAGAAATTGAATTTTAACGGTTCGTGCATCGGTCCGGTGGTTGTATAAACAACTAACGCGATTGTAAGCCCTTCCCTTTGTTTCTATTTCATTAAGAAATGGACAGGCCTAAAGAGGGGACTATAGTGCCGAGGAATTTGGAAAATAGGTATTTGAAGAAACTTTTGCCGTCGCACTGCTTCCAACCTCCCCCGGTAAAGTGCGAAAGGACAGTTGCAGCTCAGGCTGATTTTACCTACAAAAACGTTGACCAAAAGACGTTTCGTATTCCGCTATTTTCTTTTTCAAAACAGAACAGATCTCAATATTTTTATATCAAAATTTAGAGGAAAAGTATACCTATGCTTCTATTACTTTCGTTTTTGTCAAAAACTTATCACGTTTGTCAAATAGGCATCTGCACATCACGGTAAAGATGAGTTATTTTTCAGCTTATTGCGAGTCTGGAGTCCGCTTTAACAATCTAATTGCTGAATTTGGCTAAACTTCGATATTTTCCGTGAAGCGACGACCAGACCAGTGCAAATATTCATATGCATGCATACAAATATTTGCACAGAGAGGAGATCGAACCCGCGCCTCCTTGCGCAGCGGCCGCATTCGCTAGCTCTACCCCACGGAGGCTGTCTGTATGTCAATATGTCGTGTGCATTACCACACACACGTGCTTACAGCACCGCGGCATGGGGGGCCTATCTCACTCTGCGTCTGGTACTATAATCTACCGTCAACTGTTTTGTGCGCTCGGTAGAAAGAAGAAAAATAATAACACTTATTGGATTCGATTCCGTTACTTATTCTGAACAAACTATGCATTACATAATGCTCTCGGTGGTAGGCCATAACATCGGCCGCCGGCAAAAGTTACCACCCACCAGACAAAGTCTTGCCGCCAAGCGATTCGTCCTTTTCCGACATGATGTCTGGAGAAGCCGTACGGAGGACGGGTCTGAACAGTTGTGTTACGATGTGTGCCGGTTACAACGCGCCAAATGTTGTTGTGTCGGGAGTTTGGTCGTGGTCTTGTGATCAATCTCCCTTTGGCGCAGCATCGTTGGTCGTATTGTTGGGTTTAACATTGTATCACCTCGCTCAACTGTCGTCTTCCTTCCTATTCACTCAGTGATTTTGAGTGGCTTAATAAACTAGCTCGCTTTACCATCAACAATTGCATCAGGTGGGATTGTGGTCAAAGCACTAGTTTATATATTTAAAAAAAACTATATTAATTTACTTTTAACCCAGTAGCGCGTATACGTATTTGTGAATGACAAGTCTTGTTGGGTAGCTGTCACCTTGATATAACCTTGACCTGCCTCCACCTACCCTACAAATAAGGATATACGGCCTGCCGATAATGATATCTGATACCCCACAAAAAGAAACTTCCTCAATTAGATATATTTTGACGACAAATAACAGTAGCACTCAGTTTAATTAGTTCATGTGATTTCATCAAGGTTCCGCGAAATTTACGTTCCTTGCAAATTATGGGTGTACTCATAGGATTGTCGGAAAGATATCAAATTTTGTCTCATCCATTTCTTTTTCAATGTGTGAGTTTATGACATTCTGAGTTCCAATAAATACCTATAATTCGTTCTTTTTGTGGAATTTCACCGCCATTGATGGATAGATATCTTTCCGTATTTAAAACGAAGCTCCTGCTGGTTAAACCAAACCAAAATTAATTTCTTCAAAAACTAGTGCACATACGTACGTATAGTCAAAACAAATATCTTTCTCACTGTTGGGAACGGGGCAAGTCTTCTTTGTTGTGGAGGCATTTAGCCAGAAACTAGAGCTTGACCGCAATCCTGCATGGCAGTGGTGCAAACATTGATGGCAAAGCGCAGTAGTTTATAACGAGCTTATTCACTCTAGCCTTGAAGACTCTTAAATTGTAATAAGACGGGAAGACCGTCTCAGACAAATGGAGTTGTATCCTAAAAAATAATTTAATGTCCATCAGATAGATTTATAAAAAATATTGAACATGTATTTTTTATTTTTTTCTTTCATTCAAATACTTAGGAAGATATATTGATTTGAAATGTCGCAAGACGTCACGCCGTGGTACAAAATATACCACGACGTGACCTAATTATCCCCTACTCCGTAACTTTCGCTATATCTCAGTAGTTTTTGGTAATTTCCACAAAATAAAAAATACGGGTCTTAATTTTTTTATTATCTATAAGACGAGGCGTTTCGACTGGATCGTAGCGGTGTTAAACGAATTATTTCTTTTATTATTCTAAGTTTTGCTTCTAGAACATGCTAATACTTCTTGGTAAAGTCACATAACGATGAAATTAAATCATCATACGCCAGATAATATGCAGCAATACTCCTAATTTTTTTAAAATCTAGACCTTATACCGAACAGAAAACGCACCCTAACATTTGCCATACGAATACTCGCGGTCCGTTGCTAATAATAATTCCCTTTAACAGATGAGAGGGGTAGCTACCCTAGTACGGCTGCAGGGGCCAAATATGACCTACCCCATGCAATTTGATTGCTCGAAATATACGTATTTATTCAACGGTACTTCGTTTAGGGATAATTTTAAGTCGCATCCACGCAAAACGGTTGTCGCTCAGAGACAGAGCCCAGCGCCCAGAGCTCCAGTCACTAGTACCGCATTTGGCGCTATCATTGGTTGAGAGTTCTTACAACCTTGAAGCGTGCCAATCGATGAGTCAAACGCTGTCGATATCGATGATCGAGTCTACGTAATGAAAATTTGTGGTAGCCACACTGCGCTAGTTTTCAGCGACAGCCGGCGCCGACGTAATGACTTCGCTCGGTGCTGCAAACAATGTTTAGTGATACCGAACCGGAAAAGAAACAAAGAAAAAGAAATATACGTATGCTAAGAGAACATATTTTACACATACACAAACAGGAATGTCATTCGTCATCATCATCAATCTTTTTATCGTCCCACTGCTGGGCACAGGTCTCCTCTCATACAGAGAAAGATATTTTAAATGTATTATTATACAGGGTGTATCTGACATCGTAACGCAAACTTCGCGAAAAAGCTTGACCGCGTGCCACTAATAAAATTATGATAGCCATTTATGTCGTTAATGAACGGTTAGAGAATTCACAGTGTTTAATAAAAGTGTCGGCTCGGCCTTTGAACGTTGCAAGCGTGCGGCCGTGCGGGTTTGTAGGTATGACGTTGATCCCTTATGTGAACTCTATTAAATCAGCTGATAAGATAGTTTTTCGAGTCTTGTTTTCATTGCGCTTTTTGTGTAATTAGCGAATTAATTAATTTTTACTTTAAAATCTTATTGGGTTATAAAAGTTATAGCAATTATGAACGGTCTAAAGTGAAAAAACTACAATATATTTTTTAAAAATTCCACCACTGAGGGGTTCTGAATCATGTACTGGATCCATAGTACTTGTTTGTGAGTCGATGTCAGATACAGCCTTTATGTGTACGTACGTATTTTTAATATTTGTTTAGTTTTGGACTTATTAACATTCATATTTTTCTCTCCTTTTTTCTTACACACTATTGTTTAAATGTCTGTTTTTCTTCTAGTTTCGGAGGTCTGCAGGAATAAATTTCATAAGGAATAAGCATCACCTTTGTTCTCGTTTCTATTTTGTGTATACAGAGGACAGACAACATATCAAGCTTTTTTTATTATAATTATATACTTGACTGCAATCCCGCCTGATGGTAAGCAGTGATGCAATCGTTGATGGTAAAGCGCGCTAGTTTATTAATCTCATTCACTTAAAAAACTTAGTCAATAGGAAGGAAGACGGCAGTTGAGCGAGGTGATGCAATGTTAAACCCAACAACACGACCAACGATGCTGCGCCAGAGGGAGATTGATCTGGAAACCTTCCACGTCCAAACTCCCGACACAACAACACTTGGCGCATCGTACCCGGCACACATCGCAACACAACTGCTCAGACCCCAGACATCATGTCGGAACACGACGAATCTGTCCAATTTCTTTATTAGATTTTCAACTTTAGCGCTAACTCATTGAGCCTCAAGGTTGAATGGGAATATTTGACAGTTTCGCGTAGCTTTACCTGCTGTCGTCTGTACATAAATAATAAAATAAATAAATAATAAAAAAACCTTAATGCCTAACAAGTTCAATCGCCCGTTCCATATCGTCCAGAATTCCAAATTCATGAATATTTCTTACACGCGACCGAAAGTCGCCACGCACTTGATTTTTTGAAGGACATCCTTAGTTCGGACGTTGACCTCATTCGTGTTTGTCCTTCGGTAAAGTCAAGAGCAAAATTAGCTTATGAAGACGGGTACCGGTTGATTAGATGGGAATATAAAGGGTAGCGAACGTTTTAAAAGAATTCTTTTGTAATTCCCTATTCTTACGTTGTTGACACCGTCACGATCCGGACGGAGCGTTTCGCCTAGTGTTTTTTAGCACGTACAGCTAAGGACTGAAACAACTTGCCTGAGACGGTCTTCCCGTCTGATTAAAATTTAACTGTCTTCAAGGCTAAACTGAATAGGCGCTTAATAAACAAGTGCGCTAAACCATCAACGCAATTGCATCATTCCTTACCATCAGGAAGGATCGCGGTCAAGCACCAGTTATAACATTTAAAAAAAAAACATCTCACATCAGGTCACTAAGGCCCTTATTCCAGAAGCTCACTCAAAACTTCAAACATTACTTTTAAACTCGTTTCAAGCCATTTGATTGGTTGAAACTAATTTTAAGTAATGTTTAAACAGAGATCAATACTTGAGTTTCCTACTGGAATACAGACCAAAAACGATCCCAGTGGTGTGGGAGCCGTTAAATGTCAAAAGATCAATCCCCTTCTGTGTAACGCATATTATGACACATCTCTGGAGAGATAACCGGTCCAGAAGTCACCATCAACCTTTTTTTTTTATCGTTCCACTGCTTGGCATAGGTCTTCCCTCATACAGTTTAATGCGAGTTAGCGATAAGTCCAGGTTTCCTAAGATGTTTTCTTTCACCTTTTATTCAGTCATTGTTTTCCAACATACAGTATGTTAATAAAACCCTGTCCGACCCATAAGGATAATAAAGGTTAGGTAAACACATGACCAAATATAATATAAAATTTTACGTATTCATCATAGTACCAATACAAATGAATTTTGAAATAATCTTTTTTTCCCGCGAATTAATTCCAATTTCCCCGAAATTTGGTAATTTTTAAAAAGTGACAACACCGGTATTATTATGAGCGAATAGCGATGCGACCACGTGCCGCGTGTCCTGCGGCCCGCGGGGGGCGGGCGGCAGGCGAAGGGTGGTCAACGCACATTTATTAAGTTACCTCCTTTTGCGAAATAATATTTATTTTTTTTAGGGGGATTTTTTTTTAAGTTTAGCCCGGTTTTGTATGCATTAGTAGAATCAGTTATCGATACCTAACAACACCTTCACGGGTCGGACAGGGTCTTCTTAACATACTGTATAACTTAGAAAAGTTACATTGGTACTTGCCTGACCTGGAATCGAACCCGCACACTCATACTTGAGAGGCTGGTGTTTTGACCACTAGGCCACCACGACTTGACGCCGACACGAACTTGACCACGACAGTGAAGTAGGATCTCCCCGAAACCTGACTAAGTAAAGGAGCATGTGATCACTGTGGCATCTTCTCTCCAAATCTAGAACCAACAACTGCTAAGACGAGGCCACCAGGCTAGCACTGCTACTACAGCAAAGGAGATGGGGCAGCAGTGAGTGGAATGGCTGCCAATGATGATTCAGACATTCATGAAAAATTCAAGTAGCTTATCGTTCGTTCCTTATCGCAAATTTAAAGGCCCAACGACCCAACGAGATAATCTAAAATGGTCTTGTCAAATAAAGATGGCGGACATTTTTTGCCGCCAAATATCGCTATAGGTTACTGACTTGAGTTCGTACCTAACAGTAGTTATGCTTATGTTACACGTTTCTGATACATTATAGGATTTTGGTGAGTCTGGTGACAGTCAAAATAAGCATCCTTGTATTAAACTTAAGCGTTAAACCTTACTGCATAAAACTACTTTTTGAGATTAACATGGACTTTACTGACACCGATGAACAAAAAACGTAGTGATTAAAAATACACCTTCCAAGATACACTCTTCTTCTCAGCGATAATCCTAGTCCTATCCGAAACTTTCAGCTTTGGAGTCTAGGGTCCGCTTTTACCAGTCTTAACTGCTCATTTTAGCTAAACTTCGATATTTTCCATGAAGCGACTGCCGTCTGACCTCCACCACCCAAAGGCGATATCGAAGCACTGCAGTTAGACCAATTGTTGGACTTTTGAGGGCTTCAACAACCCGTAACGACTGCCATTAGATGTTCGTATGGCAACCGAGACCAACGGTTTAACGTGCTTTCCGAGGCACGACCAGACCAGTGCAAATATTCATATTCATACATACAAATATTTGCACTGCACGGGGATCGAACCCGCGCCTCCTTGCGCAGCGGCCGCGTTCGCTACCGCTACGCCACGGAGGCTGCCGACCTTCCAAGATACACTATCAAACTCTATCTCAATCATTTTGAAGAATTGGTAATCCATCTACACTTCACATGTTCAAAAAATGTGTCTGTTCAAAGATATCAATTAATTGCAATTAATGTTGGAGAACTTTCTAAATGAAAACCATTGCTATTGTAGTGTATACACTTCTATTACGCTGGATTTGTAGTAAATACCAACAACAGACCGCAACTTGGCCCGAGTGTAATTTCTTGCTTCCCCGACCCACATCGTCGCAACACATCACCTGTCTTAAGCAGGGTAAGCAGTGATGCAATCGTTGATGGTAAAGCGCGCTGGAAGGAAGACGAGGTGATGCAACGTTAAACCCAACAACACGACCAACGATGCTGCGCCAGAAGGAGATTGATCTGGAGACCCTGCACGGTCAAACTCCAGACACAACAACATTTGGCGCATTGTACCCGGCACACATCGCAACACAACTGCTCAGACCCGTCCTCCGTACGGCTTCAGCAGACTTCATGCCGGAACACGACAAATCGCTTGGCGGCAAGACTTTGTCTGATGGGTGGTAACTTCTGCCGGCAGCCGATGTTATGGCCTACCACCGTGTTGTTATTAAACTTTAAATTGCGATTCTATGATCATCTAACCAAGGAAAATAAAATGTGAGTGAGCTGTTATTCCAAATTTCCAACTAATACTAGGGATTGAAAATATTGACACCAACCTTTTTTTTAACAACTATAAACTAGTGCTTGACCACAATACCACCTGATGGTAAGCAGTGAGTAAAGCGGGCTAGTTTATTAAGCCTATTAACTTAAAAAAACTGAGTGCAATGCTTCGATATCGCCTTCGGGTTGTGGAGGCAGTCGCTTTACGGAAAATATCAAAGTTTAGCCAAAAGCAATAGTTAGACTGGTATAGCGGACCCCAGATTCCAGAGCCGAAAAGCTTCGGATGTGACTGGGATTAACGCTGAAATGATGATGATGACTCAAAAAACTGAGTGAATAGGAAGGAAGACGGCAGTTGAGCGAGGTGATGCAATGTTAAACCCAACAACACGACCAAAAGGAGCCCGTTCACCTTGGCTCCTACTTTTCGGAATGTATCCTTGGAGTGTACCGACCGCCTTCAGCTTTTGGGTATTGAGATTTCCTCGAACCTAAACTTTGGGCGGTTCATTGAGTCCAAGGCCAAGGTGGCTGCCAGAAAACTTGGTGTAATCGCAAAGGTCCGGCAGTACTTCACACCAGGGCAGCTTCTAATGTTGTACAAAGCACAGGTCCGTTCGTGTGTGGAGTACTGCAGCCACATTTGGGCTGGTGCTGCTAAGTGTCACCTGGCCACTTTGGATTCAGTGGAGAGGCGTGCGAAGAGGCTGATTGGTGACCCTGATTTAACTCGAGTTGGTCTCCAAAGCCTAGAGCACAGGCGTAGAGTAGCCAGACTTTCGGTGTTCTATAGGATACATTCTGGGGAGTGTGCGAGGGAATTGCACGATTTAATTCCCCCATCTCCGTTCCACCATCGGACGACCCGTCGTACGGCGAGTTTCCACCCTTATGTTGTTAACACCTCTACGATCCGGACGAAGCGTTTCGCCTCCTCCTTTATACCGCGTACATCGAGGGACTGGAACAATCTGCCGGCGGCGGTGTTTCCGTCGGACTACAATTTGAGTGTCTTCAAGGCTAGAGTGAATAGGCTCTTAATAAACTAGTGCGCTTTACCATCAACGATTGCCTCACTGCTTACCATCAGGCAGGATTGCGGTCAAGCGCTGGTTTATACTTTAATAATAAAAATTAAAAAAAAAAAAACAAGCCGCGCCAAAGGGACGCTAACGTAACGTTTTCTAGCTTCTACTCCTTTGGGAAGAATATCCAGGGTTATGCAAAGTATCTATTCGTAATTCCTAAGATAATGAAATTTGACATCACTACAATAAATCAAAAAGCGAGCCAAGATAATGCTACTACATTTATGTGTGATACTAACACAGTGACTTTGACCTGTCAGGTCCAAGATAACTCGATAGGAAGAGGCCTGACTTGCTTATCTATCTTAAAAACGCATTACGAACTTGTAAAACATTAGCAAGACGAAACATGGAAGGTTCTTTAAAGCGACATACCGAGAAACAAAAGAAAAATAAGTTCGTCTATAATCAGAATATGATGTTTCCACTCTGGACGTGGGTTGTCACCACACAGAATAAGTGCGGGTTAGTCAATGGTCACGTCTGCGAATTTTCGTTTCTTTTTTAATAATTATAAACTAGCGCATGACCGCAATCCCGCCTGATGGTAAGCAGTGATGCGATCGTTGATGGTAAAGCGCGCTAGTTTATTAAGAGCCTATTCACTCAGAAAAACTGAGCGAATAGGAAGGAAGACGGCAGTTGAGCGAGGTGATGCAATGTTAAACCCAACAACACGACCAACGATGCTGCGCCAAAGGGAGATTGATCTGAAGACCCTCCACGACCAAACTCCCAACACAACAACATTAGGCGCATTGTACCCGGCACACATCGCAACACAACTGCTCAGACCCGTCCTCCGTACGGCTTCACCAGACATCATGCCGGAACACGACAAATCGCTTGGCGGCAAGGCTTTGTCTGGTGGGTGGTAACTTCTGCTGGCGGCCGATGTTATGGCCTACCATCTGTTCTAGGACATGCTGATTTCCTCACGACGTTTTCCTCTACCCGCGACAACTTTGTGTACAGGTGTAGATGGTGACACATACACGGACCGTCCGTGGCAATCGTCACCGTCTGACGTCCGTCGTGGATTCAGTGGAGAGACGTGCGAAGACGCTAATTAGCAACCCAGATTTCTTTCAAAGCGGTCTCCAAAGCCTGAAGCACACGCGAAGAGTAGCCAGCCTGTCTGTGTTCTAAGGGATGCACTTTGGAAAGTGTGCAGTGTGTGAGTGTGAATTGAATGACTTAATCCCCACATCACCGTTCCATCATCGGACGACCCGTCGTACGACAAGTATCCGCCCTTATATTGTTGACACAACTACGATCCGGACAAAGCGTTTCGCCTCGTCTTTTAAAAGTTTACCAGCTTCGGTGGTCAAAAACTAGAGTGAACAGGCTCTTAATAAACAAGCGCGCTTTACCATCAATGATTGCATCACTGCTTACCATGAGGCGGGATGGCGGTCAAACACTATCTATAAAATAATAAACAAAAAAATCTGTTCAATCGACCTTTGCGTCTATAATATTACCTTCTTAGCCAGGAGCCCCAGGCAGTAGCAAATTCAACTAATAAATTAATTGAAACTCCTTTTACAAGCTCAAACAATAAAGCCTACAATCTATAATTATGTAAGATCTGTGATCGATGCCTCGCACTTATCACCAGTTCATATCAACCAAGGACTTTCTAATCAGCAATTCATGTACTAACAATTTACTGCTATACATATATATTCACTATTGTTTAAAAAAAATTATACATCGCTGTTAGAAACAATTGTGTTTTCTTGTTTTCAATACTATACATAGTATTGTATAAAGTTGTGTTTTTTTTTTAATGAACAGACAGCTGTGCTGTTGGGGAGTTTGTTCCGCCACTTCTTCTTCCCAGCGAAAGCACTAAGAAGTCGCCAAGGGCGGGCGTTTTGGGGGGACTGTCTTATGTAATGTTGACGTTCAAAAGGTGCTGATTTTCAGCCTGATTTGAAAAATGACTTAATTTTGAATTAACTTAGCCCATATTAGTAGACCAGGGTATTTGCGTATCGCACTATCAGTAGCAATGGATTTCAGCTTAACAGTATACCATCCATTGCATTATTTACGTTGTTCAGCACACATTTCCACTCTGGTATTGCTGCAGTCTGTCAATGGAATGAAAGCCGGCGGAACTTGACACTAATGCAGCTTCTAATGTTGTACAAAGCACAGGTCCATTCGAGTGTGGGCTGGTGCTGCAAAATTTCACCTGGCCACTTTGGATTCAGTGGAGAGGCGTGCGAAGAGGCTGATTGGCTACCCAGATTTAACCCAAAACGGTCTCCAAGGCCGTACAAAGTACAGGCGTAGAGTAGCCAGCCTTTCGGTGTTCTACAGGATGTATTTTGGTGAGTATGCAAGGGAATTGTATAATTTCATTCCCCCACCGAAAGATCCGTCGTACGGCGAGTTTCCTTACCCTTACGTAATAACGTAGGGTCCGGATCGTACACCAGTACGATCCGGACGAAGCGTTTCGCCTCCTCCTTTATACCGCGTACATCGAGGGACTGGAATCATTTTCAGCGGCGGTGTTTCCGTCGGACTACAATTTGAGTGTCTTCAAGGCTAGAGTGAATAGGCTCTTAATAAACTAGTGCGCTTTACCATCAGCGATTGTGTCACTGCTTACCATCAGGCGGGCTTGCGGTCAAGCGCTAGTTTATAATACATAAAAAAAAAAAAAGCCGACTCCGTATATAAGAAAAGGCTAGTAGAGGATCACATTTTCTTTACTAGCAAAGATATATAAACGCTGGAATCTATCGCGTGTAAAACTACCTTCAATCTCATATGAACTCCGTGGGCGCTAAATAAACAATAATTAAAAAAATTACGTTCATTTTAATAACTTGTGTGCAACGAAGCATAGCATGCTAATTTAGTTGGCAACCATGTTAATATGCAAAGTTCATTATTAATATTATTTTAATTGCATAATCTGCTGCAGATAGGAATATTAGAAGTGTAAGCAAAGAAGCATCCGATCAAAAAATTAGGATACTTTCGAGACCCAGCCAATTAAATAACAACAATAATTTCAATATCAACGTTGCCAAACTGAGACCTTGATTTCGACATTTCTTAGAACCAAAAACTGAAGACATTTCAATGTTTCAATTGTAAAATATATATGTATATCTATAAAATTTATTTAATTAAGTTTCACCAACAGTTGCTACAGATATGTATTATACTTAATTACATAACTACATGCAAATTATTGTGTCTTAAATCTAACTGCACAACCTGGAGGACCGATGCCTCCTGGGGTTGCGGGTTAGTTAAAAAAGAAACCGTGGCCCTAGCTGTCGTACAGGCAAGCAAAGGAACACGGGTGGGTTTTAGTCAGAAAAAGTCTGACACGCCCTTCCGCTCCGCCCAGAGCGGGAGAAGTCATTTTATGATTTCCCATCCCAAACTAAAAAAAAGCAAACACCAAGTGCTCTTTGTAATTTAATCAAGACTTGAATAAATTATACTTATATTCTGTAGGCCTAGTATGAGTTTTCAATACGAAACTCGTTCGATCGTATCGAGCGCGTTTGACGCTCTCATTGGTTGAGAGTTCTTACGACCTTGAAGCGGGCCAATCGCTGAGTCAAACGCGCTCGATACGATCGAACGAGTTTCGTAATGAAAACTCATACTAGGCCTACTGAATAGATTGGTTTGCTACCACTACCTTCATTATATATTTATGAAGTATGCATGTTTGTTCAAAAACATAAAGAATTATTTAAAACTGCTCAGGAAATAAGCTCTCGAAGTCGGCGTGATCAATACAGACTTGTGCTGGATGAGCTGCCTAGATCAGCGAAATATAATAAAAACGCACTGGCTATGTGTGTGCGATTGTATAATAGATTACCAAGTATGTTTAAAACGTTAAATTGTAAATTATTTAAAATTAAATTATATAAATGGCTCAATAATAATAACTTTTATAATATCAATGATTTTTTAAATGGAATTCCAATTTGACTTAATATTATTATTTCAATGTTAACAAATGTAATAGTTTTGCATGCTTTAGGTACTAAGCAAAACATGTTCGGTCAAATATTTTTTTATATCACCTTGTATACCATGTTTTAAGCAAATAAAATATCTTATCTTACGAAATTGAATTAATAAAAATGGTTGCCTGTAAAGTCGGTTTTACGGGCGAAGATTTTACGTGACAACGTCTTTTTCTCGGTAGAATATTTATTGATATGAATATAATTAAATTGCACAATAGGAACAAGGAATTGAATGAAAATAAGAATTGCACAAATTTTAACTATAGAAATATATTTTTTAGTTCGGTGACTCATCGTAACGTTACCGAGCGTTACACTTTTTCATAAGTGACTCCCAGCCGCAACCTAATTTAAGACGTTGTCACGTCAAAAAAAAGAATTGAGTCTGCGTAGACGTCAACCAGCCCCCTAATCGGCGAACACATTTTTGTCAAATGACTGGGACTAGTCGGGATCAGTTGAGATCGTTTGGACCGCCCATTGATCCGTTCGGTCCAAACGATCCCACTAGTAGCAAACATTTGACAAAAATGTGTTCGCCGATTAGGGGGCTGGTTTGCACATGCGATGTACAGGTGAATTACCGGACACTGTACAGCGAAGGTCCTAGTAAGAGACTGTGATACTGCCAAGCATCACACTGCATGTTGAGTGTCAGTTTTTTTTTTGTTTTTTTTTTTTTGTTTTTTTTTTTTTTAAACTAATAATTATAAAGTAGTGCTTGATCGCAATCCCGCCTGATGGTAAGCATTGATGCAATCGTTGATGGTAAAGCGTGCTAGTTTAATAAGCCCATTCACTCAAAAAAACTGAGTGAATAGGAAGGAAGACGGCAGTTGAGCGAGGTGATGCAATGTTTAACCCAGAGGGAGATTGATCTGGAGACCCTCCACGACCAAACTCCCGACACAACAACATTTGGCGCATCGTACCCGGCACACATCGCAACACAACTGCTCAGACCCATCCTCCGTACGGATTCACCAGACATCATGCCGGAACACGACGAATCGCTTGGCGGCAAGATTTTGTCTGGTGGGTGGTAACTTCTGCCCGCAGCCGATGTTATGGCCTACCACCGAGAACTGTTGAACTAAATGAACGCTCTTGGATGCATTTTCTGTGTGTCGAAGTGTGCGTTTTCTATACAAACTGAGATACACGCAATGTTCAATCGGTGGCAGTGTGATAATCGCCGAAGAGTAATTTTAATCAACCCTGACTAATCCTGCACAGATCCCTGGTGTGGGATATGGCCCATATGGATTACTAGCGGCCGCCAGCGACTTCGTTCGCGTGGAGTTGGGTATGCTCCGCTCCTATTAGTCGCAGCGTAATGTTATATAGCCTAAAGCCTTCCTGGATTAATGGGCTATCCAACGCAAAAATAATTGTTCTAATCGGACCAGTGGTTCCTGAGATTAGCGCGTTCAAACAAACAACAAACTCTTCAGCTTTATATAAAAGGTGTATCTGACATCGATGCACTAACGAGTACCATGGATCCAGTACATGATCCTGAACCCCCCCAGTGGTGGAATTTCTCGCCGGCTTTTTCAAGATTAAAAAAAAAAGTTTTTTTTTCACTTTAGACCGTTCATAATTGCTATACTTTTATAACCCAATAAGATTTTAAAGTAAAAATTAAATAATTCGCTAATTACACAAAAAAGCGCAATGAAAACAAAACTCGAAAAACTATTTTATCAGCTGATTTAATAGAGTTCACATCAGGGATCAACATCATACCTACAAACCCACACGGTGGCACGCTTGCAACGTTCAAAGGGCGAGCCGACACTTTTTTTAAACACTGTGAATTCTGTAACCGTTCATTAACGACATCATAATTTTATTAGTGGCATGCGGTCTAGCCTTTTCGCGAAGTTTGCGTTACGATGTCAGATACACCCTGTATTAGTATAGATATTATGCTGATTATGGAATATGTTAGGAAGTAAAAGACTTGCCTTGCAGCAAAACAATTATTTTTTTCAATGACCGGTCATAGGTCATGCTCATCGATATGAAATGAAACGGTTTATTCTGACAATCGGATATCAGAAACATTGTAATATAATATACTTAAAAAATAAAAACATAAGCCAGCTGAATGCCCCCCACAAGGTGTAGCGATGACCTCGCGAAGGTCGCGGAAAACCGATGGATGCGGGCAGCACAATACCGGTCATTGTAGAAAACCTTGAGAGGTCTTTTTCCAGCAGTGGACCTCTATAGTCTGAGAAGCAGATGAATGTGTTTCTTATCTGAACACTAAGAAAAATAGAATTCCAAACACTATCTTTGTCAGATCGTATGTTTATCATTTAGATTGATGTCTGAAATAATATTTTTGAGTGTGCCACACAGATTTGAGTGGACCAGTCCACTCGGTGCAAGAATAAGTTCCCATCGTAAGTTATCTGCTAAAAATAATCCCATAAAGACTGCAAACAGTTAAGAAACGTACTACAATTTTAAACTAACATGCCGGAAATGTGAGGCTTATCAACGCTTATCATAAGGGGCGATTGTGAATCAATGCTAAGGAAATGTTAGTACGCACTCTCAAGAAGTTAGGATGACAACACGACTTTGGAATGTAACCAGAATAAATATATCAGTAGTAAAATAAAACGGTACCATTACTCGTGCAACAAATAAAAAAACTAACAATTCTGCAATTTTTCATCCCAGAGCCAGTATTTATAGTAAATTTTGTAATAACAAAATTTAATAATTAAAAATAACTAAATAAATGATTACTTAATAATAGGGATAATTAAGTCATAATCATTTCTTAGGTTACAGTTAAAGTTATTCTGATTTTAATAAAATATTGTCAAATAAGCAAATCGCATAACATTATCAAAAATGAAGTCAAAACAATTAGTTAAATAAATGTCAAAATAATTTTAAATAATACAAAGCCAAGGAAAAAATTATTACACAATTATAACAAAAATTAGTTACTTCCTTTGGATAACAGAGAACATAAAACAATTTTTTATACGATGAATAGCCGAGCCGATTTGCCAAAGGTCTCAGATAAGATTTGAGGGCAGAGAGAGACAAAATTACCTTCTAGCGGCGACAACGATCATGGATAAACTAAAAATATTTGGGACTGACAAGACCTACCAAGAGAAGGTAGGAGAAGTACGAAACGCTTTGTAATCGACTACGACTGACTGGTATTCTGAATATGACTAGAAAGAAAGAAAAATGGGATTATAGCGAAAGAAATATGCCTTAACACTATAAAACAAAGATTATAATACCAAAATGTCCTTAGTAATTTCAGGTGCCAAGAAAAGGTGTACCACCGAATGCTGATTTTTATTACCAATAATAATTCATAAAAACAACCTAAAATTATAATTAATTTATCATCAAAACGGATTATTTAAGCAGGTGGCTGTCTAATGAACCATGACTACAAATGGCGAACAACCCGCGTCGTAGATAACACGTTTCCGTCAAGAAGCTTCCATGGCGGTACAAAACTGACGACAGTCCCTACACACGACGAATAAACCAAAGTTTTTCACGGCAAGCAAAACCTTTGAAGAAATGAAATAGTATTTATTATGACTTGTACAGGAACACCGTAAAACTAAACTACAATTAAAAATAAAAGCAAATCATGCAACGTTATATTTTCTTTATACCAAACCTGAACATAGTTTGTTCAGAATAAATAACTGAATCGATTTCAATCATTTTTATACCATGTTATATTTTGTCCCAAATAGGTACATTTAGTAATTGTTGCAGTGTGGTTACTGATCGCGCAACTCAGTTGACGGTAGAACATAGTACTGACGCGTGAGACAGGGCTCCCCGCGCCTTCATGACATCTTTTTTGAAATTTTGTAAATTATTTACTGAAAAATACTGGAAACGTGTTTCGGGTTTCGCATATATACAAAAAATCGCGTTGTATATAAAAAAGTAACAAAAAATCAGAAATTCTTTTACGAAGCCAAAAGGCTCCTATTTCAGTAATGCTTCGACATTTAAAAAAGTCAATGTCGCAACACTGATATTCTGATAATGTATTAGCAATGGAAGAAACATGACTAATACTAATTTGAATTTAGAAGCAGATTAGTGCTTGAAAACAAACAGCGAATTCGAAAAAGGACGTATTCATAAGGACCCTGGTAAGACGACGAAGGTAGACAAACTGAATCAAGTGCCTTGGGACACCCTCATATCCAGCAGTTAACTATGTTAAGCCGAGGCAATTAATGAACCAGTTTTTGGTGGCTCTGGGAGACACGAGACTATTCAGATAACTAGCTACACGATCTTCGTATATCTGACCAAGATTATATATGAACCTCAAAACAAACTGAAGAAATACACACTGCTGTAACATCCTTTGATGGAGCCATTTCGCCGCATTTTCAGGCCTCTATTTAAGAACCTCTGGAGAATACCAGAACGCAGAAATTTTCGTCTCCAGTAAACTTTAATCATATGCTTAAAATCCAAAATTTTATGTCTGTAGGTCATTTAGTTCCGAAGTTAAGTTTCGTGTGTATGACACTCACTCACTCATGATCATCAAAATAGAACTAGTAGTTCCCTAACGGCCAAGTCACACAACATTAACTATAATAATAAAAAATCACATTGAGAAATCTTATTAGGCACGACTTTGTCTACATTTCATTACTTTTTAGAGATAAAGAAGCAGCTCCGTCGAGACTTGGCTAGTTTTTTTACAGAATGTTTTGGTGAGATTCGTTCTTTCTTCGGAGAGTAGTCAGATGGGAAACGCCGACATCATGCATTACAGCTTCTTTTAATGAGATTTTTATAAATGGGTTTAGATAATATGACACAAAACATAACAGAAATCTGCGGTCGATCAAATCTATTTAATAAAAAAATGTCACAGCACAATAACCGAAGCAATTGAAAAGCGTTGATGATCTGACACATTTAAATTTCGCACGAAACGACTTATTCAACAAAAATATTCAAGGTCTATGTCACATATCTTTGATATTTGAGTCAGTGTCTTGAAAAAACAATGGGATGTTAAGCATATTGTTTGCGTATTGACATCTGCTGAACGGAACGATGGAATTATTATTAGCATGTGTAGTAAGTATGTCGAAGTAATTCGCTTGACTATACGAAACGCCAGCGTAGTGGTGGAGCCGAACTAGATGTAATAATGGCGATGTGAACCGGCAGCTCGGGATAGCCCCTGGCTGGAGGCTTTAAATTCATTTAAGGCAGTCACAGGAAACTCCGGGAAGTGGTCACGACCTCTCAAGGTTAACTAACGAGATGACATATTGAAGAGAGAAAAAAAAAGGGTGGCATGATCGAGAGATTGGGACTTCGAACGAACAACATGAGCTTACAAATTGTCTCGCTTATCATTTATCAAATTTCCAAAATTTTGGTTACATGAAAAGCCGGTTTTCTGTTTTCCTTCGTCGTTATAAAAGCAGTGGTGAGTGTTTGAAAGCTGGTAACTACCCAAATGAAGACTAATAAAGAATTATAGACGAGAAAGTAATCCTACGCCGACCTAAAATGAATTGGGACAAGGGCTGACGATTGAACGATGATTAACGTTCAAGCGGTAATCTGAATCAGCCTTTAGGACCTGCTCATCTATAGTGGTAGTCCCCCAATCTTTTTATTCTTAGCCTATAGAGATCCACTACTGGACAAAGACCTCCCCCAAGGCTATTCCATTGGGGAGTTTGCCATAATCCCCACGCTTGTCCGTTGCGTTGGGAATCGCAGTAATTTGATATTCCACAGGAGTTCAGAGTTCCCTTAGTCGCTTCTTCAGTACAAACAGAAAAAATATTTGCCGCAAATCAAACAAATACAAATAAAAGTTCAGAGGAGCGGTCGCTACAGATATTTCTTTACTACTACTGGGTTCTGGCTTGTAGCCAAGATGGCTCCGTTGTAAAACTGCAAAACGTGAATGATGTAATAATAACGATTTTGACGTTAAAATAAACATCCTGCTTGTTTTTTGTAAATTTCATCTACGTACTTTGTATTTTGTATTAAATTTTAATGTCATGGCTACATTCCTATTTTCTCGCCGATGTAAGAATGGGTTGCTTCTGGTACCAAATGTTGTGTCGTGAGTTTGGTCGTGGAGTCTTCAGATCAATCTCCCTCTGTCGCAACATCGATGATCGTGTTTCAACATTGCACACCTCGCTCAACAACCGTCTTCTAGCTACTAGCGCGCTTTACCATCAAAATAAAAAAAATCAAAATCAAAGCATTTATTTCAAATAAACCAGTTACAGGCACTTTTGAATTGTCAGAAGGTCGGTCAGTCAGTAAGATGAAGCTAGTCGCCCATTCGAAAGAGTAGGTACCTATGCAGAAGAAAGGGCAAGAAACTCCATGGACACTCTTTTAAATTATCAAGCTATTGATACAAATATTTGATTACATCATTCATTTTGAAATCAATCGTGTGAGAACGATGCAGAAATATATTGTACGCTGAGAGCGTCCATTATGGAAAAAAAAAAAAAACAATAATTCAGAATTTAAAATACGCCGTAGCAGCTAAGAGATGACCAGTCCCCTCCGACGGCGTCCGTTCACGAACATGACGTATGGATCAGCATCATTCAGCTCAACCATATTGAAGGGAACCTAATGACCCACCACACACGCCACCACCAGCGAGACATTTGAGTGAGCATGACATACTCTCAACAGCCATAGCACTATCAAGTCAATAAACGACTAACCCAACAAATAGATGCTTTACAGCAAGTAGATCGTGCTCACACGTGTTCCAACGATTGCATCTCTGCTTACCATCAGGCAGGATTGCGGTCAAGCACTAGTTTATGATGATTACAAGAATGCTTTATTAGGTTGTGATCACGGTCACAAGGTCACGGGAAGCCGATGGGTGCGGGCAGCACAAGACCGCTCATTGTGGAAATCCTTGAGGGCGGTTTTTGTTCAACAGTGGCCTTATACATGCTGAAGGTGAAGAAGAGCATGGTATTATTATAATATCATTGATATAAATCATACATGACTGGCACGTGACTTGCGTAGGAACATCATGAGGTAAAATTACGTTTTCATTGGCAGTTTCTCTAAAAGGGTGACCGCTGATTTGAAAATTCTGACCGACTAATTGCTTCTCGTCAGCATCGAATTTGTGCCAAACGTGATAAATCCTGACTCTGTATCTTTCAAGTTTTAGTTCGATCAGAAAGTCGACTTTTCTATTTTCTAACCAAGAAATGTCCAAGAAGTATCGACAATAGTTAAAGAAATAAGTTAAGTTCACATGTAGGTTGGATGTTGAAGGTAATCTCATATAAAATTAATCATTCCATTCAAACAATATATTTCACACATAGTCACACTATTGCCAAGGGCGACATGATATTTTTTGGTTTATATAGCTGATTTCCACGGAACCGAAGTTGCAAAGAGAAGCTGAACTTTTACGAACGACAGCTGGTCATTATTCCCAATCAACCTTGGAGCTTAATTAATGATTCAGTGATAAAGTTGAAAATCCAATAAAAAATCTGACTGATTGTAGTAGCTTGATGTGTTGTCTTCTGTACATCAAAATGCTATTATAAAAAACAATACAATCATTATGATACCCTTTAAGGCGTGAGAGAGAAGTTTTAGAGTATTTTGATCCATGAATTTTCCCATCGACGCTTTAACAAAGTTATGTCATACAATATTGCTTGTTACGGTGTTTTTAGGGCATTATTAACATATCTTAGTACGTCATTTCCAAAACAGATTATTCATTTTATATGATTAACTTTTAAGTGAAAGTTATGTGAGGAGTGAATACAAATATCAATAAACCTACAGAGAAAAATTTGTTTAGACTCACTATAATTCGAATCATCCACACACACAGCCACACATTCTGTTACTTTTACGTAGTTGGTGGCTACAAATTACACATATGAATCATTTGTACGATCAGACAAGGCTATATTTAGTTTAAATATGTATTGTTATATAACTAGGTATTACGCTATGTCAAGGATGCTATCGCTGGATCGAAGTTCTTTAGCAGCATAAAGATTTTACGGGGTGAAGAATTTTGTAGGGCCTTTCAATGTACGGTGATTTGATCATCATTTATAACCTTCAAACGGCAACTGGATTTACCGAAATAGCTTGCAGGTTTAAACAACTAAAATGGATGTGGGCCGGCCAAGACTATTGAATGACATTAGGGCGACTTCTTCTGCCCAGCTAGGAGCCCACACTAGATGGTGAAGTGCGGGCGTTTTCCCTGACTGTTTTATGCAATTTGGCGTCAAAAATGCCTCGAAAAGACGAAGACCCAGGTGTTAAGACCCTTAGGGGTACCATGAATAGCACTAACTGTGAAAGGAAACATCATGAGGGAACCTGAAATCTCCAAAATGCAATAAACAACCCTGGTGAACAATGCTTTATCCTTCTCTGGACCTTCCCTCTCCAATGATAACTCTGATTGCTATACTAAAATGACAACTGCGACAAACATTTTGAATTGTAATTAATGTAATGATTGCAGCTGTCACTTTGTCCAGCAAATTTAAAATCAGAGTTTAGTATTTTCATCATCTGCCTTTTCCGATGTTAGGTTCAGTTTCTACTCTTAATTGGATGAAGCTGAATACCAGTTACATGGAGCGACTGCCTATCTGACTTCCACAACCCAATTATTGGGTAAAACGATACCCCTTTTAAAACTGTTTATCGACTTTTGGCCTTCCGACGATCCATAAGACAACTAGGACCAGACCAATGACTTAACGTGCTTCCCGAAGCACGGAGGGGTTTTAGAATGTAAAGATGGTCACCCATCTAGGGAATAATGTTATTTTATATCTATTTTGTATCGACAATATCACTTATTAGAGACTAGTAGCGCCATCTGTCATTGAATATGTAGCACTGTATGTTTTCAAATTAAAAAGTTCAGTTCTTGTCTGTGAGCCACGCGTTTGATTTTTTAGAGGTTATGGACCCAGTTTTAAAGTTTTTCTCGCAATTTTCTTGGACATTCCTAGTGAAATAGACTTTGCAGATTGAGATAAACTGTGATTAACGCTGTAACTGTAAAAATGACGACGAACTACCTTGTCAGTGTGCCTAAATTGAAAGGACGAGAGAACTACAGTGAGTGGGCTTTCGCGGCTGAGAATTTCTTAATTCTGGAGGGAATGTCTGATTGCATCAAGTTGGAGACTGTACCAGCAGAAATAGGAGCAGCAGGTGACGCGAAAACCAGAGCAAAGTTAATTCTGACAATAGATTCGTCGCTTTATGTGCACATCAAAGGTGTACAAACGACCCATGAGCTGTGGAAGAAATTGAAGAACCTATTTGATGACTCAGGATTTACGAGGAGAATCAGTTTACTGAGGAGTTTGATTTCCATACGACTCGAAAATAGTGTTTCAATGACTTCGTACGTGACACAAATCATCGAAACAAGCCAAAAATTGAGTGGTACGGGTTTTAAAATTAATGATGAGTGGGTCGCATCGCTTTTGTTAGCGGGATTAACAGAAAAATATTCTCCTATGATAATGGCAATTGAGCATTGCGGCATACCATTGACAGCAGACGCCATTAAAACCAAGTTGTTGGACATGGAAGAAAGCGGAAACGGAGGCGACAATAGCGCTACCAATTCCAGTGGAGCGTTTGTGAGTTTCAAGAAAAACCGTAATGTTGGTAGCACTGCGACCAAAGATAACACCCAGATGTCAAAGTCAAAACAAAAAGTAATAACATGCTACAAATGCAAACAAACAGGGCATTACCGCAACCAATGTACATTTGCTAACAAAAATTCCTCGAATATAAATAAAAATGAACGTACAAGCAGTAATGCGTTTAGCGCCGTGTTCCTGAATGGTGAATTTTGCAAAAGCGATTGGTATATAGACTCTGGGGCGAGTGTTCATCTTACTGCGAACGAAGAATGGTTGTCAAATGTGTCGCGGGATCTTATGATCAAGGAAATTGTCGTGGCAAACAAAAATAAAGTACCTGTATTATGTACTGGAGATGTGCAGATTACGACAAAGACGCGCGCCTGTGAATACGATATTACAGTAGAAGGTGTATTATGCGTGCCGAAGTTGACTACAAATCTGTTGTCTGTTAGTCAACTTATATCAAAAGGAAACAAAGTTTCATTTAACAATTATGGTTGTCAGATTTTCAACCAAGCAGGAGTACTGGTGGCTACAGCGAGACTGTTGAATGGTGTATATAAACTAAATATGCCTGAATATTGTTCATCAGCTGCAGTGATGGTGTCCAGTGAAGTTTGGCATCGACGTCTAGGTCATATCAACAGTCAGTATCTGAACAAGATGCAAGATGCTGTACAGGGATTAACACTTGATAATAAGACTGATATATCAAAGTCATCATGTGTTGCATGCTGTGAGGGCAAGCAGAGTCGCTTACCCTTTCCCAAAGAAGGAAGCAGAAGTACAGAGTTGCTACATATAGTTCATACTGATCTCTGTGGACCGATGGAAAACCGGTCTATGGGTGGTTCTAGATACTTTATGCTGTTCATAGATGATTTTAGTCGAATGACATACATTTACTTTTTGAAAACAAAAGATGATGCATTGAAATGCTTTCAACAGTATAAAGCAGAGGTTGAGAATCAACTTAATCACAGCATAAAAATCTTGAGAAGTGATAATGGGACAGAATTCTGCAACAGCAAGTTTGACAATTTTTTGATGTCGAATGGGATAGTACATCACAAAACAAATCCATACACACCTGAGCAGAATGGTCTGTCGGAACGATTCAACCGGACTATTGTCGAGAAAGCCAAGTGTCTTTTGTTCGATGCAGGTCTTGAGAAAAGATTTTGGGCAGAGGCCGCACACACTGCAGTGTATTTACAGAATAGGACTGTGACCACATCATTAAATTATAGAACTCCCTTCGAGATATGGACGGGCAAAAAGCCTGATGTGAGTCATTTACGTGTTTTTGGTAGTACAATCATGGTACATGTGCCAAAACAAAAGAGATTAAAGTGGGACAGAAAGTCTGAAAAATGTATACTTGTCGGCTATTCCAATGATGTCAAAGGGTACAGGATTTACAACCCAAAGTCTAATATCATCACTACTAGTCGGGATGTTATAGTATTGGAGAATATAGCAACAGATAACTTTCTGGAGGTACAGGAAAATTGTTCAGATGAGATGAATATGGTTCCAGTGGGGGAAAAAGTATTAACAACTCTTGAAGATTCACTTGAACAATCAGAGAGTCTGAACACAGATGACAGCGGGGAACTGTATGTACCTTGTGAAAATGATACATCGGATAGCTCTGAGTCTGGTACAACAGACAATGAAGACTCACTTATACTCAACAATGTCAACATGACAAGTGGGCCTCGGCGTAGGCAGCAGCCAGACAGATTTGGGTTTGCAAGTGCTTGTATACAAGATGACAACATGTTCACAGGTGAGATGTCATTACAAGAAGCCTTGGAAGGTCCTGAGAAAGCACAGTGGTTAGCGGCAGTGCAAGATGAATTGCAGTCGTTTGAGAAAAATAGTGCATGGGAACTTGTGGATGTACCAATAGATGGTACTATAGTGCAGTGCAAGTGGGTTTTACGAAAAAAACACGATAGTGAAAACAAAGTGCGTTACCGAGCTCGTCTAGTCGCGAAGGGCTTCACCCAAAAACAAGGTATAGACTATACAGAAACCTTTTCACCTGTGGTGAGGCATACGACTCTTAGACTACTATTTGCATTATCTGTAAAGTTAGGTTTAGATGTTAGCCATTTAGATGTAAAGACTGCTTTTTTGAATGGTGATTTAGAGGAAACCATTTATATGAAAATGCCAGATTGTTATAATAGTAATAATTCAGCATGTAAAGTACTGAAACTTAAAAAGGCTATTTATGGACTTAAGCAGGCTTCTAGAGCTTGGAATCAAAAGGTTGATAATTGTCTGATCAGTAATGGTTACAAAAGGTCAAAAGTAGAGCCATGTATGTACATAAAGGATATTAACAGTTGTAAGACGATTGTAACAGTCTATGTCGACGATTTCTTTATATTTTCCAATGATAAAATTGAAACTAAGAACTTAAAACAGATTTTATCTAAAGAGTTTAGCATTAAGGACTTAGGTGAAGTTAAAACATGTCTTGGAATGAATGTAACCTTCAATAAAGATAAGGGATATGTAACTCTGAGTCAGGAAACTTATATTGATCAACTTTTGAGCAAATTTAATTTAAGTGACTGTAAAACTGTTGATACTCCTATGGAGGTCAAACTAGATGTAAATAAAGGTCATGTAGGTGTAAATAGTCATGTGCCCTATCAACAACTTATTGGTAGTTTAATGTACCTGTCGGTCTTAACTAGGCCAGACATTAGTTACTCTATAAGTTATTTAAGTCAATTTAATAATAGCCATACCAAGGAGCATTGGGAATATGCGAAGAGAGTATTAAAATATCTAAAACGAACTAAGTGTTATGGAATAAAATATTGTAAAGAAGGTAATTCAGAAATAACAGGGTATGCAGATGCTGATTGGGCCTCTAACTCTGTAGATAGGAGATCATATACTGGAATGTGTTTTTTGTTATCTGATGGTATAATATCATGGGAATGTAAAAAACAGAAATGTATAGCCTTATCTAGCACTGAATCAGAGTATATTAGTCTGTCTGAGGCATGTAGAGAAGCATTGTATCTAAAGGAATTGCAATATGAAATAACAAATAAGATGTACACAATCAGCCTATTCAATGATAATCAGAGTGCACAGAAACTGTGTGCGAATCCAGTATTTCACAAACGTACAAAACATATTGATATCAAATATCATTTTTGTCGTGATCTAGTAAAGGATAAAATTGTTAAAATGCTGTATTTGCCAACAGCTGATATGCCGGCTGACATATTGACGAAAAGTTTATGTTCAGCAAAGCATTATAAATTTATGTTGCTTCTTGGCATAGTTTGTATAGAATAATTTATATATATGTTAGAAAGACGGATGTATAAACTATCATGTTGTGACGCGCTAACATATACATAATAGTAATTTTTCTGTAAAATTGTTTAGTGGATATTGCGATAAGTGGGGGTGTTATTTTATATCTATTTTGTATCGACAATATCACTTATTAGAGACTAGTAGCGCCATCTGTCATTGAATATGTAGCACTGTATGTTTTCAAATTAAAAAGTTCAGTTCTTGTCTGTGAGCCACGCGTTTGATTTTTTAGAAATAACCGCGGGAAAAGCAGTTTAACTTTATCGATTGAACAGTTCGGCTGTTATTTCCTAGCCCTAAGACCTATTAGAGCACATGAAAGACCTTACTCTTGGCCGGGCAGCGAAGCAGGACGCCGTAAATTGTCATGGTCACATATTATTCTCGTATATTATATTTAGTTGGGCGGTCTATTTTAATAACCCGACGTATTCTGGCAACATATTAAAATACGAGCTGTTGGAAAATCTGATTGTTTGTTAAAAACATTCGAGCTTTTCGGGAACCATTTTTATTTTGTGTTTAGAAGCTGCAGTATCTTGGAGGCTGTAGATATGTACTAACAATGTATTTTTTATATTAACATCTCCCCTAACCGGATAAAAAGACTTAGTCTGTCAGCCATTTTAGCAATAGCCATCAATGATAACAGAAAACATTATCAGACCAAACCCCGTAAAAGATTACGTTTTCGAGATAATATCATCCAAAGATGACGTAATATACAAGGTGTATTTGACATCGTAACGCAAACTTCGTGAAGAGGCTAGACCGCATGCCATTAATAAAATTATGATAGTCATTTATGTCGTTAATGAACGATTACAGAATTCAGTGTTTAAAAAAAGTGTCGGCTCACCCTTTGAACGTTGCAAGCGTGCCGCCGTGCGGGTTTGTAGGTATGATGTTGATCCCTGATGTGAACTCTATTAAATCAGCTGATAAGATAGTTTTTCGAGTTTTGGTTTCATTGCGTTTTTTCTTGTAATTAGCGAATCAATTAATTTTTAATTTTAAATCTTAATGGGTTATAAAAGTTTAGCAATTATGAACGGTCTAAAGTGAAAAAAACTACATATATTTTTTTTAATCATGAAAAAGCCGACGCAACATTTCACCACTGGGGGGTTCAGAATCATGTACTGGATCTATGGTACTCGTTTGTGCGTCGATGTCAGATACACCCTTTACAATTTTTTTTTTCAACTTGTTTAGGTATATCTTGTTGTTTAGATGTCCGAAATAATAACAACAAATAATCATACAGCAAGAAATAAGCAAGTGCAAAGTTAATATTCCGGAATTGTGACGTTCAACGTAGTTTGGTCCAATAAGGATGTATCCAAGGTATGAAAATCAAAAAAATAATTAGTCCGTCTTATAGATAATAAAAAAAAATTAAGACCCGTATTTTTTATTTTGTCGAAATCACCAAAAACTACTGAGATATAGCGTATTGAAGTTACGGAGTAGGGGCTAATTACGTCACGCCGTGGTATATTTTGTACCACGGCGTGACGTCATGCGACATTTCAAATCAATATATCTTCATAAGTATTTGAATGAAAGAAAAAATAAAAAATACGTGTTCAATATGTTTTATAAATCTATCTGATGGACATTAAATTATTTTTTAGGATACAACCTAATTGTATTTTTCTTTTGCAAATATGTCAACTATTTAATATAAGTAACATGAATGGCCGACATATTTAAAAAAAAATGGCGCGACAGTAGTTATACAGAGTCTTATAAAAATCTTTATACCCGTTCTTTGCAATTAAAGGCATGCGTAACAAGCTTTGCGTTTTACTCAATTATCCAGACTGGTGTGAAAACATGAGTAGGCCTCATATAGCTTATAAGAGAGAAGCATTGTGTTAGCGAACAATGATTATCCTAGCCAAGAAAGAATGCCAATTAATAATGAAATATAAAAGAAAAACACCAAAATGAGGGTATAAATAAAACATACCTGCAATGGAGTCTCTGAGGTCTGAAACAAATGAATTTTGAAGTTTAGATTCAAACTAACTGTAAGCTTAGGGTTGCGTTAAACCATCATAATTACGAGCTGATGGTAAGCAATGGTGCGTTCGATGGTGCATGTTTAGTTAAATATAAGCTATTCGTATCCTGCTGATACACCAGCCGCCATCTTATATCAGTAAACATTCTTTTGACTTTATTTCTGCTGATTTAGCAATTCTATGGAGATTAGCTACAATCACAACTGTAGGGCATATTTTTTATAATGAGACTGTGTTCACGGTTAATAATGATTGAAATCGATGATGAAAAGCTGCTGAAGATGTGAAGGCTGAGTATAAAATAACTAATGGGGAAGTAACATTCCTTACCTAACAGAGAAGAGTGAAAAACAAAACCGACAGTATTTCAGTAGACGATAACGAGGAAATATCAATACATAAAGATCAAAACAAGACGTCTGTTGTCAGCTTTACACAGGTGAATGTAGCCAGGCTGTTTACATGGCAATTCTTTTGGGCTGAAGGTCAAGAAAATGGCAAGTTTCAAAGTAGAGTAGATTTCAGGCTGTCGGCGACGACAGGTCGCATTCGGCGTGTGACTAAAATCGACGGTGGTAATGCTCAGATGCAGGCATTCGCCCATTGCATGAACATGTCGACTAGATCTGCGATTTTAGAGCTCTTACGCATTGTTGACTGCTCGCCGGCAACTCGGTCGATAGCGACTGTGACTTACTATTGTTTGGATAGGTTGGGCGATGGTCGTCCGGGCGACTTTGCCTATGTTTTGGTTGCCGAGGGACTAAATCACTGGCGACCAGATCGATTTGTGTAAATGGAGTGATGATTCTGCGTAAGGGCAATATTTCACCGGAACACCATGGCGGCGCCCAGTCGCAGCTACCAACAAAATGTATACAGCTCTGTAGAGAGTGACTCACCTGATGTCCGTTTGGTTGCGCAACCCTCTATATATATTTTGTTGGTAGCGGTGACTGGTTGCGCCGCCATGGTGTCCCGGTGAAATATTGCCCTAAGAGACGAATTAGAAAAAGACAGCGATAGGACGGAAATAGACCTATTGTAAATCTAGACGTCAAATCTCATTTATACTAATATTATAAACAGCTAAAAATTTTTGGTTGTAAGTTTGCATGTAAGGGGCGCCCTTCCGTTCGGTAATCACTGAACCTACCAGTAGATTCATGAGGAAGCTGCACGCTATTTATCGTAACGGTAGGACCTCAGTAGTAGAAGAAAAAGAAAAATTCGGGAAACCCTGCTAAGTGAAAACCAATTAATGCGGTCAAGCAATGCGATGGTCGAGGGAATAAAGAATTAAACAGGAGCAGAATGATAGTTGAATGAAATGAAAATGAATGAAAATTACAAATAAATATGAATAAGGATGTCATGGTGGCCTAGTGGTTAAAACACCAGCCTCTCAAGAATGAGTGTGCGGGTTCGATTCCAGGTCAGGCAAGTACCAATGTAAATTTTCTAAGTTATATGTACTTTCTAAGTACTTATATCTTGGACACCAATGACTGATTACAAGGTGAAGGAAAACATCTTAAGGAAACCTGGACTTTCAAGTCTGAAATCGCCAACCCGCATTGAGCAAGCGTGGTGATTACGCTTAACCCTTCTCTGTATGAGAGGAGACCTGTGCCCAGCAGTGGGAAGATAGAAAAAATGGTTGATGAATAAGGTATGGCTACAAGAGATATCAGTTGGTAGATACAAAAACTCATTGAAATAGCAACGATATAGCTCCAAAGAAACAGAATAAAACTCTAAACACACGCGTTCAGAAGCCAAGGTTAAAACCAGAATGCCGGGAATTTGTTGGTATTACTCCCCATTTGCTATCTACATATTATCGGGCGGTTAACTCGAAGGGCTTCAGCGTAAACAGGAATGTTATTAAGGTTTATATTGCGCTGTCAGTGGTGGATCGTCTAATTAGCCGTGCGTCAAAATTAACTGTGTATGAATCACGTGTAACAACCAAGGTATTTAGACAGAAATCTTGCATGCTGACGTCACGAAAAACCTACATCGCGGTAATAGATTTTACAGCTCAACTAACATACATACAACGTCCCGACATCGTAGGGCAGTTGCGCATCAGAAAAGACACTAGGTTTTTGTACCTACGGGATTCCAACTCAAGTGTATACTTTTGTCCAGTGATAGAGTGACGTCAACAATTAGTTGTGTTTTTAAGAGCTTTTTAACACGGAGCGCGGCCTGACAGTCTGAATGCTCCCGCAGACAGGCGTGACTCGAAACTAGTGGAAGAATTTCTTTGCCAGATTTCGTAGAATTTATAATTTATAAGTTTCACAGAACACAGTGACTTCGGACCTGTTTGAGGAACCCCCAAGTCATAACAGCTAATGCATACATTGCAATACTCTGCGTCAAAATCTTAAGCACAATATATTACAGGTCTCCCAAAGTGATAATGCGCATATAAATCTTCGTCACTGTTCGGCAACGGTCGTATTCCCCGAGCATTTGGAAGATGATATGTTTATAGAGTGGTTAAGTGCACCACTCTATATACATATCGTCATATCACTTTGGGAGACCTGTAAGTATGAGGAGCAAAGCTTCTATTTTCTATCTCTTTCGACATAATTTAAGTAGATACGACAGTGTCCAGCTCAACACTTCAGTTCAAAGGCGTGACCGCCATCTCTTTCGCGCAAAGATTCTGACCGTATTAACTTTGATGTCGGTAGATTTACAGATGACGGCACATCTACCTACTTCAATCTATCAAATGTCTTTATTAAATTTTCCTTTTCACTACATCGCAAAAGCGTTAAGGTTCAAAGTTGATTGAGAATATTTGACAGTTTCGGGAAGCATGACCTGCTGTCGTCCGTATCTTAATCACCTCTTTTCCTTTTTATACAACCCTATATGCCTCCTAATGGATTCCTGAATCTGGAAAGCCATTCCTTAATTTATAACGGAAATTTTTCATAACATTCGAAAAGAAATCTAGTATAATATAACCAATTAAATTGCAATCTTTTGATGGACAGCCTTAGCTCGTTCAAAATTGAACATCCTCCGCTAATACAAGGTTCCATTAAGTTGCCTTGGAGAGGCTTTCAATTAAATTGAATTTTCGATGAAGATTTTTAAAACCGAACTGTATGAAGCAGAAGTACTACTACATTTTATGATGAATAAATAAATTTTCGACAGGATGTCTAACAATCATGTTCGATGTTGATGTGAAAACATGGATACGAGACTAAGACCTTTGAACAAAGAAAAAAGTGCCTCTAGAAGCAAAATTTTTTAAAATTTTATTTTAATAATTATAAACTAGCGCTTGACCGCAATCCCGCCTGATGGTAAGCAATGATACGATCGTTGATGGTAAAGCGCGCTAGTTTATTACGAGCCTATTCACTCAGAAAAACTGAGCGAATAGGAAGGAAGACGGCAGTTGAGCGAGGTGATGCAATGTTAAACCCAACAGCACGACCAACGACCCAACAGTTCGAACTGCGCCAAAAGGAGAATGATCTGAAGACCATCCACGACCAGACTCCCAACACAACAACTTTTGGCGCACAACTGCTCAGACCCGTCCTCCGTACGGCTTCACCAGACATCATGCTGGAACACGACAAATCGCTTAGCGGCAAGGCTTTGTCTGGTGGGTGGTAACTTCTGCCGGCGGCCTATGTTATGGCCTACCACCGAGAAAAATGATCACAACAAAAAATTCTGTGCTGAGGAACGCACACTTGATATTCTAAAATCACTAAAACGCAGTCGGTAGGGGTCACCATTGCTTGTCTACAAGACTTGTATGTTTACAATCTACACTTAATTTAAGTTCTTTGCTTCTTCTTCTTTCTATTTCATTAAGAAAAGGACATCAGTACACATCTGAAGTAAATTAACGTATTTTTAGTCGCCATCTTTTTCATCGGGCCTAAACTGTCAATAGACTATTATAATTTGACAGGACTAAAGGTTATATCTTCTGTCTTTCTTAATCACATAGAAAAAAATGGTGCTTCTTCAATTTACTCTAGTTTCTTTGGAATCAGCGCCAATACCACACTAGTACTACTATGAAGGATCTTTTTATATCTTCAGCATTAACCCGTAAACCAAGTTTGTTAGTTTGTAAGATAAAATTCGACGCAGTGCCGGGTTGGCAGTTTGGACAGAGTCCAACGTCATAAAGACTTGCTGACTTGTTAAAACTACAGACAAACAGTATTTGAAGGACGGAAAATAGGAGTAGGATATTGCTTCTATAGAAGTATGAGGGTCACAGCGTAAAGATAGCTCATACTTTCAAGAAAATGATCATCCAACCAGAAGCGTGTTATCTCTGGTGGGCTACTAGAAAACTCTGCTTGCGCGATGCAGTATTTTACGTGACATCAGTGGGATTAGTAGTTCATTTGTGGCGATGATGGGTATAGATATAGTTAGGTAGGTCCAACTTCGAGAAAGAGGTCAATCGTCAAATCCAACTCCGCTGGGCTGCTTTCGGGAAGCTACGTAGAATCTTCTAGGCCGAAATACCACAGTGCCTCAAGACAAATGTGTTCGACTAGTGTGTGTTGCCCGTGATGCCTCATGCCTTATGAGAAAGCTCAAAGTCACTCAAAGGGCAGTGGAGAGGACTAATGCTTGGGATTTCACTGCGTGATCAAATCAGAAATGAGGAGATCCGCAGAAGAATAAGAGTAACCGATATAGCCCGAAGAATTGCAACATTTAAGTGGCAGCGGACCGGGCATATTGCCCGTAGGACCGAAGTCCGATGGATCCGAAACTGCTGGGTGCAGGAGGCGCAGGACCGGTCGTCGAGGACATCCTTCGAATTCCAAAGCTGAATAAGCTTCAGATGAGACTAGGATTAACGCTGAGATTATGATGATGATGACTCTTGAGAAGCATCGTAGAGGATAGGCATAAGGTAAAATTAACGCGAAGGTGAAGCAACTATTTTTGGCAATCTGACGCCTGCTGTAGTTACAGAAAGTGACCAAAAATAGCGACACTCCAATGACAATCAGGGTTCTAACGTCACCGAGGCGTTGACACTAGGTGACGTATTTCTGGAGCAGTGCCAACCTACAGGTGGTATTATCAAACTTCGAAATGATTCAGCAGTAAAGTTTTTATGAGAGAACTTCTAGTTGATTACCTTTATGACGATCTTTGCGTATTTCTGAGTGAGTAAATATCTTGAATTTTGATTAAACGTGTATGCGGATCAAAGCACGTTTTGTTTAGGAAGATCGAAAGCTTTTGGGTTACGATTTGTTATATGAAGAAAATATTACTTAATTACGCCAGGGAAAATGGTGGTAGTGATCAACTGCTATCGTACACAGAGAGGACTTGGGTAGGCCCATTTACAGTCTCCCCAGGATGTGCCTTACAGGCGTTTCGCAGGGGCGATTCTGGAACTGGTCTTTTAAGAAGAACCAGGACCACTATGTGCATATGGATCATCCCCAGGTTTTAGTGAGGTAAAAATGACCACACTCCTCGACCTCGGTCACTAGAGGTCGCGTGGCTTTTAAAGGCTTCCCCCAGAAAAATAAAAAAGCAACAACTCCGACTTAAGAGATTTAGGTCGCATGTTCGGACGAAGCCAGGCAATTTAAGTTAATAATTTCATCTTGGCCGCTCTCAAAACGGCGAAGACAAATCTAATAAGGGAACCAGCACGTCCAAGAATCAAAAAAACATTATTAACTGCCGCACTGGGCCCGTGTGCGGTGTGATAGACCACCCTCTCGAGGCGAGTCTATGTCTCAGCAGTTCTAACATTATAAGCTAAACCATCAAATAGGTAAACTAATGTGTTATGTATTATAATATCGTTATTCAATATCTAAAGCCCTCAAATAAGTCAATTTTCTTATCTAAAGACTATTGTATAAATCACTATTCAAACAACTCACATTGCCACAAGAAATACTCTCTATAATTCTTGAGCTATCAAATGACATGACAAGACCTACATTTTGAACGAAATACAAACCAGCACACATGACTTCACACTTTTATTCATACGTCATACTTTAACACAATAATAACCTTTAGAACGCGCCTGTATGTTCCCAGTTCACACTGACCTTTCTGTATAGTAAAGACCACCAAAGTCGTTATTCTTTGACCTTGAACTAATATATTTGAGTACGCAGACAATAATAGAGAGCTGTGTATGTTTTTATGGGAAAGTATATGTTAAACTGTTGTCATTTGTAGAGCTTTAACAGCACAACATCATAGTTATTATCATCATCTCAGCGTTAATCCCAGCCGCATCCGAAGCATTATCAGCTTTGGAGTCTGGGGTCCGCTTTACCAGTCTGACTGCTGATTTTAGCTAAACTTCGATATTTTTCGTAAAGCGACTGCCGTCTGATCTCCACAACCCGAAGGCCATATCGAAGCATTGCAATTGTTGGATTTTGAGGGGTCTAACAACCTGTAACGAGTGCCATTAGCTGTTCGTATGGCAACCGGGACCAACGGCTTAACGTGCTTTCCGAGCCACGACCAGACCAGTGCAAATATTCATATTCATGCATACAAATAGGAAAAGAGCAACCCAGAAGAAACAAAAAAGACAAGGCATAAGCCGCAAAAGAAGATAGCGGTAAAAAGAAAAGACAGCTAATAAATAGGCAAAAAAGAATTCTTGCCAAGCAAGAAGCGAAAGACGGCATTAATATAAAAAAAAAAATTATGGCACTGAAGCGCAGTGATGCCATGATGCATTGATGACGTGCGGCATACAGCACAAATATGAGTAACGATAAACGTTGAAGCCAGAGGTCACGATGTGGTATGAGGTGGGCGAACCAACGTCCCAAAAAGTGGGTAGTAGTGACCAGACACAAAATTCCTACTGACATTATCTTCATCATCCTGATATTTGTGCTAGGGTGTTTTTTTTTTTTTTTTTTTTTTTTTTTTTTTTTTTTTTTTTATTAATATATAAACCAGCGCTTGACCGCAATCCCGCCTGATGGTAAGCAGTGACGCAATCGTTGATGGTAAAGCGCACTAGTTTATTAAGAGCCTATTCACTCAGAAAACTCAGCGAATAGGAAGGAAGACGGCAGTTGAGCGAGATGATGCAATGTTAAACCCAACAACACGACCAACGATGCTGCGCCAAAGGGAGATTGATCTGAAGACCATCCACTACCAAACTCCCAACACAACAACATTAGGCGCATCGTACCCGGCACACATCGCAACACAACTGCTCAGACCCGTCCTCCGTACGGTCAGATTTATGAAATAGTCACAGGCGACGATGACTTTTAACACCGAAGGTCACATCGGCACTACGTACTCCTAATCTCGAGTGAATAAGTCAGATTCAGGCAAGCGTGCATAATTATCGACTGCTTCATGGCCTACCGGCCAAGATAGTGGTGAAACGCGAGCTTTCTACATTTTTTTACCCTACACCGAGCCCTTATGACCTTATCCTTTTTTCCAAAGGTGGAAAAATCCTCATGGACTTTCCTCCGCTCGGGGACGCGGAGAGGTGTGCCGCACTCTTACCGGCTAAAAAACCACCTAAGCGTTCGTCATCTGCCTTTCCGGAAGACTGGGTCGTCCCAATAGGGTATTACCTATACCCTATTCTACGGTACACGACCTTACCCCGTTGCCAAAGTACGAATTAGGTTATTCGGTTGTTAGATCTAAGGTTTTATAAATGGTATTGAAAACTTTTCTATAGAACCTGACATAGATACATTATACGCCATTTTGTTTCAAATGGCAGCCAATCATGAAACCAATAAAAATAGTTCACTTGGATGAAATTTTTTGGTGTCTTCGTGAAAGTGGCCGAAATTCAGAAAAAAGGGGGGACAGTAGTCATTCCAGACTTTCCAACCTTTGTGGCCAAATTATTGAAAATGTTGGTTTAGAACCATATCGAAAGCTTTTTTATTTTTTTTAAATAATTATAAAGTAGTGCTTGACTGCAATCCGGCCTGATGGTAAGCAGCGATGCAATAGTTGAAGGTAAAGCGCGCTAGTTTATTAAGCCTATTCACTTAAAAATCTTAGTGAAGGAAGACGGCAGTTGAGCGAGGTGATGCAATGTTATACCCAACAACACGACCTACGATGCTGTGCCAGAGGGAGATTGACCTGGAGACCCTCCACGACCAAACTCCCGACATAACAACATTTGGCGCATCGTACCCGGTACACTCGCAACACAACTGCTGAGACCCCTCCTCCGTACGGCTTCCTTCAGGATTAGAAAACAGTACACCTATAGACGTAGAATGTGTTTGACCCTCATGTGTTATTCTCCCAGACACTAATTTATGAATGTATAATCTACTTATTACACCAACAAGTGCCTAACGTCAGACGAATTACAAATGAACATATTTAATGCCAGACAATTTACAGGAACTGCCAGTTTCCTTCAGAGTATTAGGTTGCCCTTAATCCTATGACGTCAGCTTGAATTTGGGTATTGCGAATCCGACCTAGAAATTACATCAGCTTTACGACAAGGAGCCATTTTAATTAAAAATGCTTAGAATCTTTCATGGTTTCGCTGGGCTAGTTTATTATTAATAGCCTATGGAGTTTGCAAGGCTAAAGTTCTCTTAATAAGCTAACGCGCTTTACCATCAACGATTGCATCACCGCTTACCATCAAGCGGGCTTGCAGTCAAGCACTAGTATATTATAGGGATGTTTCCTGGGTAAAAAAAACTGATTCTATTTAATCCGTTATTCAGATTATACAAAAATATTGGATACGTATATTTTGTGTTATCAAATAAATAAAAATTGACAAATATAAATGGCATCAAACATCAGGAGTGGTGGCTGGTGACGTCACTGCTCGCTAAAAAGTGTAGCGTGCAGTGACGTCAGACGACTTTTCAACGCATTGTGTCGTCATCATTTTTTGTTTATATGAAAAATGAAAAAATACGTGTCTAGTATTTTTTGGAATCTGACTGACGGACTAATTCGTTTTATTTAGTCAACTACCCTATTATAAAAAAAAAAAATGACAATGATGCCATTTTCTTTTTCACAAATAAAATTTAATTTAAGTTCAGTGGCATAAAAGATGCCACTGAACTTAAATTAAATTTTATTTTCTTTTTTTCTATTTCTTTAGGAAAAGAATAAACGACAATATATTAAATCAGTCCAGTCAACTAACTCAGAAACCGTAATGAAAACCTATAAGTTATTTCGATAAAAAAAAATGTGTTCCATGATAACCTGTTATCAAGGCTTTCCGATCAAGTCCTAGATATAACCAATCGAACAATATCGTAATAAATTAATATCTTATCAAAACAGTATTATAATTTAAACACGGGAAGCAACTTACAGTTAGACATCTTATACTCGTAAAAAAAACATATGATAATAAGTAAAAGTACCCGTCACTTAACTATGATCATCGTTTATGAATGCACACCACAGTATTTAAGGGGTTTATTTATAAACGATGAAGTTAAGTGACGTGCAAGCAAACGCTAATCACAATTTAACTTTAAGCAACTTTTATGAATAATTTTCTCGGTGGTAGGCCATAACATCGGCCGCCGGCAGAAGTTACCACCCACCAGACAAAACCTTGCCGCCAAGCGATTTGTCGTGTTCCGGCATGATGTCTGGTGAAGCCGTACGGAGGACGGGTCTGAGCAGTTGTGTTGCGATGTGTGCCGGGTACGATGCGCCTAATGTTGTTGTGTTGGGAGTTTGGTCGTGGAGGGTCTTCAGATCAATCTCCCTTTGGCGCAGTATCGTTGGTCGTGTTGTTGGGTTTAACATTGCATCACCTCGCTCAACTGCCATCTTCCTTCCTATTCGCTCAGTTTTTTGAGTGAACAGGCTCTTAATAAACTAGTGCGCTTTACCATCACCGATCGCATCACTGCTTACCATCAGGCGGGATCGCAGTCAAGCGCTAGTTCATAATTATTAAAAAAAAAGCGGGTTTATTTTTAAAGTCAGTCGAAAGAAGTATACTACAGGAATGTATTTTTACCAACACGTCTTATCAAATCACACATACAAGATAGCGTATCTAGTCACAAGATGATAAATAGGATTCAAACATTGCAATGATGAACTAACACCTAGGCTGTTAACCCATCCAACACCCTTAGAGATTGCGTAACGTACTCTATTACTATTGCTAATCCATTGTTCCATATATTCGTAAAATGCGTCTACTCACCTGCGTAAATAACGCAGTGAATTTTGTTGTACTGTCAAAATAAAACCCATTGCTACTGATGTATGTTACGCAATCACTTTGCAGACTATGAGATGATACTATGTCCAAATTATTTTTTTTTCAGTACGAAATGTAATAAAGGCGCCTAGTCTTTTGGGGTAAAACCAGGGAGTGTGGGATTATTTTACATAGTAGCAAATGCTTATCTGAAGTTCAGATCCAGTAAGGTTCTGGAGAGGCGGCCACGTACCGGAAGACGCAGCGTAGTGAGGCCCCCAACAAGGTGGATGACCTGGTGAAGGTCGCGGTGCGGAAGGGTGCGGGCGGCACAAGACCGATTATCGTGAAAAGCCTTGGGGAGGCCTTTGTCCAGCAGATGCCTGATGGGGCTGACAATCTAGTGAAGGTCGCGTTAAACCGCTGGATGCGGGAGGCGCAGGACCGGTCGCCGTGGAGATCCTTGAACGAGGCTTATGTCCAGCAGTGGACGTCTTTCGGCTGAAATGATGATGATGATCTGACTTCCACAACCTACTTAATGGGTACGATACCCTTTGGTAAAATTGGTTGTCAGACCAGGCACCTGACGACACACAAACATCCATAAAACACAACACGGCCCAACGGCCTTACGTGTTTTCTTACGGGAGGAGTCTTGGTATGCGAAAATAGTAACCTCAACAGTGGCAAACATAGCTTAACCTAATCTTTCGACCCTGGCTTTTGTTATTAGTTCGCAGACAACATCAATACGATAATTTGTATCGCATTAGTGTTAATACATTTGACGCTACAACTAACGCCATCTACACAAAGGTACGCGTACTACAAACTTGACACGTGAGTTCACAAGCTTCTTTATTTCTTTAAAAATGTCAAAAACAAGCTGTACTGTTGTTTAAAAATTTTATAGGAACTAGAACAGATTTGATGACATGATTAAGAAATTTCAGAAAATAAGACATTAGAAATTTACCTAATAGGTATGTGATTAGAATTTAAACCTAAGATAAGATTTGAAGGTTCTTGGTAATTCAAAATGGCGCCAACTAGATCAAATTGTTATTTCTATAATTAAAATCTTCGTCAATAATGCAGTATGGGCTTAGAACTAGCAATTTAAAAATAGAACGACAAAATAGCTCCAATCCAACTTCAAAATCTGCGCCATCCTGCGCAATCAACCGTCAAAATTACCGCGCGAAATTTAAAAAATTGCTACCGTAGTCTATGTTATACACATGTACTACATCGAGATTACAATACAGAACACGAAATTATATCGTTGCTGACTAGCTGATAACACATAACCTCCAATTGATCACATGTTATGTCATGCCGTATGACGTATATTCATAGTTACGATACATAAAAAAAACAGTGGCATTTATAGTCTTGAATTTATTGCGTCGATTTTTATTTCATATTTGCATTTTAATGTGGCAATGGACGAATTATGATCAGCTGGTTACATTTACGACTGTTTGGACAGTGCCAGTTTAGATTTTTAAAAAAAATGTTATTCTGGAACAGTGGGTCAAATTATCATTTTCATTATTTATTTTTAACACGCTTTTATTATTAGCTTATTATCTTCACTTGTATGTATGCATGTTTGTTTGGACCCAACTCCTTTGGACTCGACCCACTTACACAGATAATAATATACTTAATTTAAACTGTATACTTATCAAGAAAGGGAGTCAGCCAAATATTTTGATAATATAATAAATATAGTTTAAAAGAATGTTATATGTATTTTTGTTACTCTTTCACTCAAAAACTACTGAACGGATTAGGATGAAATTTGGCACACGGATGGTATTTTTAATTTGTGTGTGTGTGTATAAAACCTTTTTATCTAATGAAATCGTAGAGCGTAGCTAGTCAACATAAATCATTTAGGTTCTACACAAATGGATTAATTTTAAAAGTTATGCTTGTTATAAAGTAAGTATTTTATCAATAGATTATTGTGTCAATAATGAAATTTTTTTAACTTAATTAATGTTGTAGGCCCTTATTCATAAACGCTGCTTAAATTTAACTAGTGATTAGTGATTCTTTAACCATTCAATTATGACCTTTTAACGGCACTTAACTTTAATTATCCTTTATGAATAAATACCACAGAGTTAACAATCGTTTATGAATAAGCCCATTAAACACTGTGGTGTTTATTCATAAAGGACGTTAAAAGGTCAAAAATGTATGTTTAAAGAATCACTAATCACTAGTTAACTTTAAGTAGCGTTTATGAATAAGAGGGAATAAGTTTAGGGTCTTGAGGTTAAATAGATAAATACGCACACTTCCTAAAATCCTGGCTAAACCAAATGGCCATGATGCGAAATCTGTTTAAGTTCACGGCTCATATATGAGAAATGTGTGTTTAGGTTACTATGCATGCTGATTATAAATGTCAAAAAAAAAAATGTAAAAAAAAAAAAATCAAAAGTCTTATTGAAATCTGAGAATCAAAAGAATCACTTCTGTAACGTTAAAATTACATAAGACAATGCCCCAAAACGTCCATACTTCAACACTTCCTAGAGCTTTTGCTGTAAAGAAGTAGCAGAAACCAAACTCGCCAGTCAGTGAGTGTGTTGGTTGCCTTTTCATGCCTAAACCACGGAACAAATCATCTTGACACTTTGCAAATACTTTGTCTGGTTTACAGGTTTTACAATTACCAATATCATATCCAGTTATTCATGGTTAAGCCAATGACTTCTTCATTGCATATCAATTGTAGTCTAACTCAAGTCTATAGATCTAATAGTAGTGGTTCCAGCTCTGTTTGTGTATGTGTGTTGTTGTAATCATGCATCTACAATACAGAAGAAATTCTTAGTATCATGCAATGTTTATACTCATCATCATCATCTTTTTATCATCCCACTGCTGGGCACAGGTCTCCTCTCATACAGAGAAGGATTGAGCGTAATCACTACTAATTTGAGACTTATAAAGTCCAGATTTCCTTCATCTTCAGTCATTGGTGTCCAAGATATACTTAGAAAGTACATTTAACTTTAGAAAAGTTACATACTTGTGAGGTTGGTGTCTTAACCACTAGGCCACCACGACAAAGAGACGTAATTTATACTCATATATTAATAATATTAATTTACTTAATACCTATTTAAGGATGGAATTTCAAATAATAGTGAATGAAATATATGTTTAAAATACCATCATTAACCACAATTAATTAATTAAATTTACTAACCATGTATTGTTAATTAGTCATTTATTATTCTAACTATAATAATTACATATATGGATTCAGTAATGATTGTACTGTTAGCTGTGAGAGCCAATGAGTTAATAGCCAAGAACCTCGACCAACACCTCGGGTAAGGCAGCTGGATCAAGGGTTTCAGGCAGTAGTACTTCTGGACACGGCTTGTATTGTCAGGAGGTTCCTCTCTCTGGAGCCCTGGCTTGTAGCTTAAACCCTGTTCCCGATAATGGTGGGCTACAATTTTTTATAGTTTTTAATGTTTTTATATTGTAATATTTATAAGTATAATTTATATGTTAAAATAAAGGAATTATTAACTCATCAGACAAGGGACAAAGTCCTTTCGTAGCTAAAAATAACCAATCCAGTACTGCCACCCAAACTCATAGACCAATATACAGTATGTTAAGAAAACCCTGTCCGACCCGTGAAGGTGTTGTTAGGTATCGATAACTGATTCTACTAATGGATACAAAACCGGGCTAAACTTTAAAAAAAAAATCCCCCTAAAAAAATAAATACTATTTCGCAAAAAGTGGTAATTTAATAAATGTGCGTTCACCAGGCAGGGCACGCGGCACGTAGTCGCACTATTCGCTCATAATAATACCAGTGTGTTGTCACTTTTTTAAAAATTACCAAATTTCGGGGAAGTTGGAATTAATTCGTGGGAAAAAAAGATTATTTCAAAATTCATTTGTATTGGTACTATGATGATTACGTAAAATTTTATATTATATTTGGTCATGTGTTTACTTAACCTTTATTATCCTTATGGGTAGGACAGGGTTTTCTTAACATACTGTTTTTTTTTTTTTTATATACGGATAAATCACACAGATTGACCTAGCCCCAAAGTAAGCTCGAGACTTGTGTTATGGGATACTAACTCAACGATACTATATTTTATAATAGATACATATATTATAGATAAACATCCAAGACCCAGGCCAATCAGGAAAAGATCGTTTTCCATCACGACCTGGCCGGGGATCGAACCCGGCGCCTCCACGTCGCAGGTCCTACACCAGCTGGTGACCTTGGATGCATTCTCAGTGCAAACAGGGATAATTATCCGTTAGTCTTCTCCTTACAATTTAAAATGGTTTAAGCCTCAGGGAGATGACTACGGTCTCTGGCATGCCCTCCAAAGCTCTGGGGCCCATAAGTCACAAAGATGAGTAAAAAAATATTTTTAATTAGCATCCACCTTACTTATTGTCTGCCTTAAAATGCATTGCATGTTGTGAATAAAGGGTATTTACAAAATCATGTTGTATTATTGAGTCAACCACATAATTACTTTACCATCCTACGCATGAAGGACAATAGGGTATTTGACTAAAAAAAACTAATAAGTCCGTCAGTCAGATTTCCAGAAAAATACTAGACAGGTATTTTTTCTTTTTTCATATAAACAAAAAATGAGGTCGACACAGTGCGTTGAAAACTCGTGTGACGTCACTGTACGCTACACTTTTTATCGAGCATTAACGTCACCAGGCACCACTCCTCCATCTTTGATGCCTTTTATATTTGTTAATTTTTATTGATTTGATAAAACAAAATATGCGTATTCAATATTTTTCTATAATCTGAATGACGGACCCAATAGTATTAATTTTTTTTACCTAGGAAACATCTCTATTCCACTCTATACAATCATTATCATCATCATCATTTCAGCCGAGAGACGTCCTCTGCTGGATATAGGCCTCTATAGAATGGCAAAGACGTAAGGACATCAAGCTAGTAAAATCTATCAAATTTCTTTATTCAATATTCAACTTTATCTCTAGAGCATTCAGCTTCAAGATTGATTGGGAATATTTGACAGTTAGGGGTAGCTTGACTAGGAGGCGAAGCGCGTGAGGCAAGGGGAATCCTTGCCCCTTCACGCCACTAGCCGCCGCAGGAGACGCCCTGGTCGGGAGAAGACACCAAATTCCCAGCCACCGTAGGAGCGGGCCTGCGGGCGGTGAGCAGTGGGCAGCTCGCCGCCCGGTAAGGACCAGGCCCGAGTCGACAGCGCGTCGTGTTTCACGCGCGCCTCAAAGAGATGTCAGCACATCGTGACGGGTTTCACGAAGACTGATGCCTCCTGGGTCAGGGTTGCGGGTTGGTTAAAGAAGAAACCGTGGCACTGGCCGTGGCACAGGCAAGTGAAGGAACACTGGTGGATTTTAGTCAGTGAAAGTCTGACACGCCCTTCCGAAAAAAAAAAGTGTAGCTTGACTGCTGTCATCCGTACGTATACTATATGCGCAAATCAGACCTGCATTTGGCCACTTTTTTATTTTCAGACGGGTTAATATTCTTTATATACCTGGATTGACGACATATATCAGTAGATTTGAAAAAAAAAACCTTGTTTAATCAAGTGTTTACATAATTTATTGAACATTCTGATAAGGATAATTATATATTTATTATTCTCACCGAAATAAGTGCGTAATAAAATGCTTACGTTTCATATGCGAAGTATGTTTTACTTCGCATAGCGAGGAAATCTGGACTTCATTAATACTTATACAACGTAATTTTTTGTTTATGCAAAACCCGAAACACGTATCCAGTATTTTTAAGTAAAGAATCTATGAACAAATTTCAAAAAGATATCATAAAAAATTACAAAGTTATGAGCTTGTTATCTTATCAGGTTGTCTCAACAAAAATATGGTCAACACACCGTTCGCCCGGCCGCACCTATAGAGGCGCGGCGCGCGCGGGGGAAGGGGGGGGGGGGTCTGTCTCACCGTGGCCTATCGCTGTGTTGTGCGCTCGGTAACCACACTGTAACAATTTCTAAACGTATTTGAAAAAAATATGTATATATAACATGGTGTAAAAATGATTGGAATCGATTCAGTTGCTTATTCTGAACAAACTATATTCAGGTTTCGTATAAACAAAAAATAATTTTGTAGATGTTCACATCTACAAGGATACAAGGAAGGTGTGTGAGGGTGGTCTGGTTGGAATATTTATGTATTGATTAAGATCAACAACTGCCATTACAGATATGTGATCCAATGCAATAGAGTCCTTACATACTAAATCCTAATATCCACACTAATTTTATATATGTGCGTCTGTTTTTGTTTTCTTTCACGGCTATACGCACCGGTTCCCTTAAATGGGGGTGACAGTTTGTATATGGAGCAATCCGCAGTTTTCGAGGTATGAAACTAAAAATCGGTACACAGACTCTTTGTTATCAACGAAAAACTAATCTTGTCCCAGTTTTCCCAGCCTCTAAAATAGGGAAACCGTGTTATCAAGAATTTAACGCGAGCGAAGCCGCGGGCAAAAGCTAGTATATAAATATAATACTATTATTATATAATGCTGTTTTTGCGAATTTATATATTACTTAATGCACTCTACCCTAATACTAATATCAATTCTTTGTCATTTTAATAACCACTAGCAGCGCACAATGGTCCAATTGCAGGACTGACTGCGAAAATCAAACCCATAGCACAGAACATAAAAATCTGAAATCATCAAACTGGCTTAAGCAAGCGTGATCAATGCTGGAGCCTTCTCTAAGAGGCTTTTGCATTTTGCCAAACGTTTTCCAAACTATGTTGAGGTCAACTTAAAGTCTGACCGATTGAAGCTGAATAGCAGTAATTTACATGGAGTGACTGGCTTGACGTTATAAAAGTGCACGCCAACAGTCTCATACCACAGGATGCTAAAGATCGCGCAAAATGGAGGAGAATGAGCAGGAAAAAACATCAAACTCCAATGCGAAAACCGCGACTGCAACCGGGACTAAACACTGAGCTGATGTTGATGATGATGAAAATAAATATTTGTATCAATTTTATAGTCAACCTCAAAATTAGTTTACCAGTTTTGACAATAGCCTACACATATACATACTATTCTATTCTACTATATACATCTATTGGTTTGTTCGCCTTTCATGGCAAAAGTGAGCGATGTATTGATTTGATTTTTTTAAGTAGAGATAGTGGAAGGGATAGAGAGTGACATATCCTTATGTCTCTTTATAACCCCCCACTTCTATTAAATGGGGGATGTCAGTTTGTATGGAGCATTCCACAACTTACAAGGCAGAAAGCTAAAAACGCCCCCAAAATGCATAAAGGATGAAATGTTATATGGGACATTTCGCAGTTTTCAATGTAGGAAGTTTAAAATCTGTACAAAGATTCTTTGTTATCAATAAAAAATACCTTTCTTATATTTTGGAAATCAACCCAAGACTCTATAATAGGGGATAGAAATTTGAGAAGCAAACGTGACAGGAGACCTGGTGGTTGGACAACACAGTCCAGAGGGAGACTAAGGTGAAGAAAGCCCTCTTCAAAACGTGGCAAGCGACCGGATCTCCTGAAGATCGCGACGCATACAAAGTTGCCAAACATGCCACTAAAAGAGCTGTAGCCAGAGCCAGACGAGATCACTTGCAACCGCTCTACGAGAAGCTGGAATCATCTGAGGGGCAAAAGCTCATTTACAAGTTGGCACGTTCTAGGGTCAAAGCGGCACAGGATATATCCAAGTGCCGCTGTGTAAAAGACCCTGTTGGCAACCTACTATGCGAAGACCTCGCGGTGAAGGGAGATGGCGCTCGTACTTCCACGAGCTGCTGCATAAGCAGCACCAAGAGGTGCAGACACCGGAACTCCCTCCAAATCTTGGATTAGTGCCCCCGATAACGCCTGAGGAAGTCCATACGGCTCTTCGTCGCATGGCGAATCGGAAAGCTGTCGGAGCTGATGGAGTTCCCATTGAGGCCTGGAAGGCGATGGGTCCTCACGGTGTGGGCATGTTAACTAGCTTTTTGAACCGCATGCTCCTGACCGGCAAAATCCCGTGCCAATGGAGACTGAGTATTATTACTCCAGTCTTCAAAGGCAAGGGCTCGGTACAGGAGTGTGGCAACTATCGCGGTATAAAGGTCATGTCCCACACCATGAAGATCTTTGAGAGGATTATGGACTCCAGGATCCGGCAGGAGTGTGCTGTCTCAGAGTGTCAATATGGGTTTCGTCCAGGGTATGGAACCATGGATCCTATCTTCGCACTAAGGATCGCCATGGAGAGATACAGATCGAAGAACACGCCTCTGCATTTGCTCTTTCTTGATATGCAGAAGGCCTTCGACTGTGTCCCTCGGGGGGTGATCTGGCGGGCACTGAGGTCCAAAGGGGTACCAGAAGCCTATGTTGACATAATTCGAGACATGTACCTCAATTCCGATTCCGTTGTTAGGACCGCTGTTGGTGACACTAAACCCTTCCCCGTCACCGTCGGAGTCCACCAGGGTTCCGTTCTTAGTCCGTTTCTGTTCAGCGTGATATTAGACGCCTTGTCGGATAGCATCAGGGATTCACATGAGAAGCCTCCTTGGTTGCTTATGTATGCTGACGATGTCGCGCTGGCGGACGCGGACAGGGATCGGTTGGTGCGGCGTGTGAATGTGTGGAAGGCCTCGCTCGAGAACGGAGGTCTGAAACTCAATGTGGCGAAGACCGTGTATATGGCTAGCAACACGACAGACCCCATGTCTGTGCGCATAGGCGGTGACATGGTCGAGTGCACAGACCAGTTTAAATACTTGGGGTCTGTACTCCACGCGTCCGGCGACATTGATTGCGACGTCAGGGCACGTATTTCCGCAGCTTGGGCAAAACGGCGTAAGGTGTCAGGTGTCATTTGTGACACCAAAATGCCGGTTAAGCTTAAGGGGCAGGTCTTATAAGACCATCATTAGACCTGTTCTCCTGTATGGCAGTGAGGCGTGGCCTGTGCTTGAGCGACACAAGCAGGAGCTGCGTGTCACAGAGATGAATATGCTGCGGTGGATGTGTGGAGTTACGCGGAAGGACCGCATCAGGAACTCCCGCATCCGTGGCAGTCTTCATGTCCGTGATATAGCGGAAAAACTGCAGGAGGGTCGCCTACGTTGGTACGGTCACGTCTTACGAAAACCGGCATGTTACGTGGGTCACAAATGTCTTGCCATGGCGCCTCCGCCGGGCCGGAACAAGCGGGGTAGACCAAAGAGGTGCTGGCTTGACGTTGTAAGAGATGACATGCGTGCCAACAATCTCACACCACAGGATGCTAAAGATCGCGCGAAATAGAGGAAATTAAGCAGGAAAGCGGATCCCGGGCTCCAACGCGAAAGCCACGGATGCAACCGGGATAAACGCTGAGATGATGATGATGATCCAGTAGGTCTGAGAATCAGCTAATATTATCTATTTTTCATATGCCTAAGTGATTAGGGTTGTCCACCCCTCACATTTTTTTTATAATTTGGCTTCTATCTCCACTCTCAGTTTTAATCGCAGAAAATCTTGCTACATCGTCAGTTTAATGTTTAAAAATGCAACTATACCTCATCAAAACCAACTAAAGAATGTCAATAAGCTTAACATAACACATAACAATAGTGAAACCATTAAACAAGAATTAGTTGGAAATTATTTCACTAATATAGTTAATGATTGCTAACGATTATGCCACATCAAATATCAATATTGTATTATGGCGTGCTGAATCATCAGAGTTGAATTCCATTGAGCACACATGGGATATGTATCAAAGATGAGCTCTATTAATTATGGATACCATACTTCATCTTCTTTTTCAGGGTTTAGAGGCCCACTGCTGTACAAAGGCCTCCCCCAAGGCTTTAATTACATGTGGGTTTGGCATGACTCCTGGCGGGCAGGATGGGGACTGCAGTAGTTTGATATTCCACAAGAGAAGCACTGCTGCCCGCTTCCCTGGTGAAAGTGTTCACTTAGTCGCCCCTTATGACACCCACGGGAGGATATGGGATGGTACTATTCACCCCGTACCACATGGCGTGAATACCATACACATACCAGTAATCTTTTTCACCAGTTACAACAGACGTGGCCAACCATTTTGAAAATAAATTTAGTCTAATTTATTGACTCAAATCAAAAACGACCATTACAGATCTGTGATCCAATGCGATAGAGTTACCTTAAAAGCTAAATCCTTAATTTCAATTAAATAATTCTTTAAAATTATACACAATTTTTTAAGTTTATAGTTCAATTCTTTACAACACTATTTAGTTTAGTACTAGTTGTAAGAAACATTTATATGCAGTAAACATCATCATTATTATCTCAGCGTCATTCCCAGTCGCATCCGAAGCTTTTTCAGCTTTGAAGTCTGGGGTCCGCTTTACCAGAACAACAGCTAACAGCTGATTTTGGCTAAACTTCGATATTTTTTGTAGAGCGACTGCGTTTGACCTCCACAACCTGAAGGCGATATCGAAGCATTGCAGTTAGACCAATTGTTGGACTTTTGAGGGCTCCAACAACCTGTAACGACTGCCATTAGATGTTCTTATGGCAACCGGGACCAATGGCTTAACATGCTTTCCGAGGCACGACCAGACTATCGCTAATGCTACGCCATGGAGGCTGTCTTTTTATTTGCAGTAAACATGTGAAAATGTGGAGCAGCAGCCATTCTTCACAGAATCAGGTATAAGTTAGGAATGTCCATGATTATTTACCTGAAATTGAGGAAGTTCAAAAGGAGGGAAATGAATTGATGGATCATGAAGGTATCTCGATTTCCATAGTAAGTATAATAAAAAGGTTTTGAGGGTAGCTATGAAATAAAAAAAAAAACACTCTGCGGCAGGGTAAATGCGTAACTCCCTATCAGTAGCAATGGGTTGTTGAGCAGGCACATATAGAGCAATGGATTAGCAATTTGCTTCAAAATGTTTCAAATTGGCAGTTACCGTGTTACGCAATTAGGGCGCTGGATGTGCATCCTACAGTATTGGATTTAGTGTAGAAAAGGTCAGGTTAGCTATACGTATTGCGGTTAGTCTGTGGGTGACCATGTTCTTTTTTTTTTTAATAATTATAAACTAGTGCTTGACTGCCATCCCGCCTGATGGTAAGCAGTAATGCAATCGTTGATGGTAAAGCGCACTAGTTTATTAAGCCTATTCACTTAAAAAACTTAGGAATAGGAAGGATGATGGCAGTTGAGCGAGGCAATGCCATGTTAAACCCAAGACCAACACACCCAACAATGCTACACCAGAGGGAGATTGATCTGGACTTTGGAGATTGATTTGGCGCATCGTACCCGGCACACATCTGCTAATGCTTATAGTCTTGACAATATTGAGAGGGTTTTTTCATAATTATAAACTAAGATGATGGTAAGCAGTGATGCAATCGTTGATGGTAAAGCGCATTAGTTTATTAAGAGCCTATTCATTCAAAAAACTGAGTGAATAGGAAGAAGTCTGGCATCGGTGCTGCACCAGAGGGAGATTGATCTGGGGACCCTTCACGCCCAACTCCCAATGCAACAACATTTTGCACATCGTACCCGGCACACATCGCAACACAACTGCTCAGACCTGTCCTCCGTATGGCTTCACCAGACATCATGCCGGAACACGACAAATTGCTTGGCGGCAAGATCTTGTCTGGTGAGTGGTAATTACTGCCGGCAGCTGATGTTATGGAGAAAACATACGAGAACAAACATTTTATGTTTACATAGAAGCAAGGAAAGTTTACCCTGATCTCTTGGCCTATACTGTTGTTTTTATTTAGACACAGGTCACTCAAATATCTTAAAAAATTATGATAAGTTTTACGTCAAATTGAATGAAGTTCTATGGCTAGGCTTTCAGATCACATATATAGGCATTTCATAGCTAGATCTTCATTATTATTTATTTGTGAATTTGTGAAGAGTACTATTTTCTAAATACTTTTTTTTTATTTTGTAACATTGCATAGTGAAACTCTTTTAAATACTTCCTCTATTTAATTAAAAAAAAAAATCTACTTTTTTTTTACTTGACTATAAGAAAGAAAACATGTGTAGCACTGACTCTGACAAAGAGCCACATCAGCAAATTGTTTTTTCTACAAAAATATAATTAGGCTATCATTTATTAAATGAGTGCTAAGCTCGTTAACTTAATGGGAAATCTTGCGCAATAGGTGCAAGACTGTAAAATTCATTGCCTCACAAGGCCTTGAGGTCTTTCAATGGCTTTTTATGGAGTACAGCTCTTTCTCTATGCGGCCTGATATCATCTATGAAAGAAGAGATAGTATGCTGATGATAAAAAATACTGGTTCAGCTGTATCCAGTTAACACTGGAAAGCAGAACCCAACAGAACGGAACATGTCTTGTTAAGTATAGACTACTTGAAATGTGAAGGAATCAAAGTCCAAGATACTAAGAACTTCAATTTTAAAAGATAAGAATCAAAACTTGGTGTAGATTTAGATAGTGTTAAAATTTAAATCATATGTTTTTAGGAAAATGAGAAGCAATATTACCAAATTAAATGTCTCTGTGAATGTGTTATAGTAAGTTAGACCAGATTATTCAAATCATATGAATAACATCTTCCTTGCAAATGCTAATATTGAATAACAATAACAACATCATTAGGCATAATGTGTGTATTCCACAGTCTAAAGTCAATATAACCTGAAAAAAAATAATGTGTGTAATTGCATAGTCCAACATATAAACAATTTCTTTCTTTGTTCTATGAATTATTAGTAGAAAAGAATTGCATCATTCATATTATGACATTGTTTTGTTTACATAATACCACTCACCTGCCAAGGGTTCACTTTGGGTATTGGCGCTTCTACAAACTTCTTCGGCTGGCTTTCAGAAGACTGTTGTTGTTGCTCTGGTGTTGCTTGCGGCTCCGTATGCTGTGTGGGGGTCTTGTGAGGTCGAGGCGGGGCCCTACGCTCAGAGTGCCTTCGCCCTTTCCCAGGACGGCGTCCGTGCGATATGACAGGCACGAACCCCTCCTCCTCTTCATCATCTTGCTTCGTCGGAGGCGCGTCAGACACTTCGCCCGGCGCGGCTTCAATATTCTCTTTGTTGCTGTCACCCCCTCTAAAGTTCAACACTGACGCGTAAGAGGGCCCTGCGCCCTCGGCGGACACGCGGGCGGCCATGCCGCCGCTGTCCTCGTTATGTAAGCCCGGGCGCGCGCTCCGCGCCGACAGACGATCACGAGCGCGCCTCCATGCCCCTCAACACGACGGCATGATGGGGTTAACCCACTAATCACGAACGAACTTTCCCGATGAAAACGGACCGATCGAACAGTACGAAGGTCGAATTATTCACGATTAACTCACAAGTCCCAGTGGCGCGCACACACGGCCGGTAGCTAAGAAATATGCGCGAACCTCTCGTACCACACCGGACTGACCCTGGTTGGACCGTATTTACATCGGAAAAAATGCACTTCCGTCGTATTGTTCCAACTTTTCTGGCACACTGAATGATCCGTACGCACTTTATCTATCGAAGTCGTGTATCAATCACTATGAAATACGCTTCTATTAACATAAAATCATAACAGAACCATATTTTGTTCACTATTCACACATGTGGTCGGACGCCCAAAAAGGGATTTTTCCGCAACACACACGGAACTTACGGAAGGCTGTGACTTCTAATTTTACACACAACATTTTGACGCTAGAGGGCGCTGAAATACCATTGACAGTGGAAGCGTTCAGAATTAACAATAAATAAATACAATTTTTAAACAAATGCTTAAACTTTAGGGTTTCTAAGTAGATTTATATAAATCGAAATATAATTCTTCGCTTTTTGAAAGATAATTAAATATATTTTTACGCCAGTTGAACAATAGTTTCCAATTCAAATTGACTAATAAATAGGAACGCATGCTTAAAAAATCACATTTGCAATATGTTTGCGAATCACTAGGTATTGTTTTGTGCAACACTAGAAAATAATATGATGTAAATATTGTCAATAAGATAGTAATAAAATGTAATATGGAATAAAACTTCAAAGATAAATTTTAAACTAAAATAAAATCTACTTGAAAAAAAAAAAAACAGATATCCCAGACCCATTCAAAAATATTTATTGTCTATGGCTCATCATTTGATTTCGTTTTGAAATCGGTTGCCAATCAAACATTAAATCTAGAAAGAGAACTAAAAACTTTCTAAAGTTACACTTATTAGAAAAGAAAAAATATATTAAAATTAAATATAGTCAAAAAATTAAATTATTGCAAAAGTAATTTTAAGGAACATTCGGATATTCTACACTATCGGGATTAGTTGGACAATACATACCCAAGAAACTCCTACAATTCCTACAATAATGGTAAACGTCCTTACATGACCTTAATATATACGGCAAAGGCGCACATAACCAACAGCAAAGTAAACATAAAATAAAAGCACATAAATGTGTGCAAATAGTCGTATGGCAAGAAATTACTGTCATGCCTGTATATCCGCATTCGGGGCATACAATAGGCATTGAAGTAAATCCGAAGGTGTAGACCCTCGCAGGAGCCGGAGGAAGAGCTGGTTCAATATACACATCAAAAGCACCAGTGTATGTAGGCGGAGGAGCGTGTTGAACAAAAGAGGGCGATGGAAAAAAAGTTCCCATAAATCTGGGTCTCCTTCTAACAGCCAATTGACGTAACACAAATGAATATGTAGGTGGTGCACTTGATAAAGAGTCAGGTGGTGTTATTTCTCCAGATTCGATTTTAATGACTTTATTTAAGTTTGAGGATGATTGCTGTTTTAAACGACTAATAACTGCAAGAGTTAAAGAACTTTCGTTTAGTTTTGATAAGGCTTGCAAGAATAGAGTAGGGGGTTGACTTGGAACGGTCACTGACGTTGTAAGTGGCAACTGGGACACAGGTTGAGATGTAATTGGGCTTTGAGTGGAAGCGCGAATTAATGAAGGTGCATAGGAATTTAAATAATCACTATTTAAGTTACAAGAAGGGGTTGCTGAACCCCTAGCAGCACATAAAGAAATTCCTGATTGAAATTTTTTCGAATAATTTTCAACTAACGCTTCCATTAGATTTTTTGGGGTAGCCGTCACGGCTGATCTATTTTTTGTTGAATTAGCTTCAGTTGTCACATTTCTTTTTTCTTTTGAAAAAGATGTTTCATCCTTTGTTGAGGCAATTTGAATGTTTAATAGTTCTCTTGAGGAAGCTGATTCGTCTTTCGTTGAGTCTGTATGAGTTCTGTTTACAGTTGTTAATTCTTTAGACTCTGTTTCTTCTTCCAACGTAGACGATTGGATTCTCCTTAATGCAATATGAATTCCTGGCAAACTTGTTTCTTCTTTTATTACGGCTGGTTCGTATCTAGTCACAACATTTTGAGTATTCGGAACAGCCGGTGGCAAATTTGAAAGACCAACCCTCGTTGGCCTTTCGAATATACCACCGGCTTCAATATTTTCTTCTTTCAAATATGCTGCTGTCTGGTCTATGGTTAAGGCATTTTGACTTTTAGAGTTAGCCCGTCCGTTTTTTGAACATGTCGCCGATTGGTCTTCGGTTATATCGTTTTGACTTTTCGAATACACAGCTGGTTGGATTTTTGGATAAACCAATTCCTCTTTCGAATGAGTTTTCAAAAGCGCCAGTTCGTCAATCGAATAAATAGTTTCGTCTAACTTTAATACAGTTTGAATCTTCGGCACAGTTAATTGCTCATCCAAATTAGCCAGATGCTCTTTTGTTAATACAGTTGGACTGTCTGCTAAAGTTTGTTCTTCTGGCGGAGTCGTTTTGCCTTTTAGGGCTCCTGATTGGTCTTCCCGTTTTGGCTGATGAATTGTTGGGTCTACATCGTGACTGCATTTTGGTTTTTCATCCATTATAGCTGTTGAGAAGTGAGTAAATATTACAAAAATTCGCATAAGTATAAAGAAGACTTCAATAGCAAGCTAGAGGCAAGAATTACATCTACCATTGTTCTACTTAGTGTTTGGTTTTTAAATCCATTTGATAAGCGGTTAGAGCATCTATTCTTTATGAAGCATTGAAAGTCTTGGTTTAATTTGAAACTTATATATACACACCAGAATATGGGGTAATCCTTTAGTGCCCCAGTCGCAGTACATCCAAAGTTTCGTGGTAGTTATAAAGTCCACACGATTTTCTGGCTAAAATAAAGTGAAAACACAGCTCAAAATTTGCTCTTTACGTAAGTGTCAGTGGAGCACAAATGTAAAAAACTTGAGCAAAGCAAAAGCTCAAAACATTATTCTAAAACACTGCTGCTTTTAATTTCATATTGGCTCGCTAAACTAGAGATAAGTGGTTTAGTTACCTGTTCAAGATAGTTTCAGAGGTCAATTTAAGCATTCACGAATGTATGGAAGCATTTATACTGGAATAAGTTCGGCATTGTTTCAAAATTCATTTTGTTATATTTAATAATAACTGCACATACAAAATTACTATTTGAGAATACTTGAAATTAATAATAATTCGTGTTTACTAAAATGTCATTTTGATGTCAGTATTCGACTAAAGTGGTTTTATTGTTATATACATACTCTTTGATTGAAGATACCTTGGAACAGTAGCAAGCTTTTTGCCTATACACATGAACAAATGTTTCATGTATATAGGCAAAAATTTATTTTATTAAAGCTGACGTACTAATATGATATTAATTATGGATTAGTTACATATCTAGCCGACAAAGCTATCAAAGATAGGTAATCTTTTATAAAATCAAGTAATTTTTTGAACTGGCCACTGCCTTTTCGTACTGTCAAAAAACTATTCTAATTTCCGGTCTTTTTACTCCTCCGTGGCATGGCGGATGGTCTTTACCGCCGCCTATAGTGTGTTTTGGAGGAATAACTTCGCTTAAATAGCGAAATGGTAAGTCTAATAGAAACTGATGTGATTTTATAATGTTTAATATTGTTAAGTGAATCAATCCGATAAGTGAAAGTGTATAGTTGAAAATATTTTGTTGCCGTGCTCGAAACACGTGTTTGCTTTTACATTTCGCGAAATAACAAGAATATGTTGGTGTTTCGTAAGTTATTTCTGTTAATTCAACACTTTAAGGGTTTAGCTAGTATTTCATAGCTATGTTACTGCATTGTAAGTGTGTACGAAAAGTATTTCCCTATCGATTTCCACCACACGCCATGGATGCATCGCTTGTTTATTTTCCTCAAATTATTAAGAAGATTGTTATAAAATGGTCTTCAACGCTTATCATCAATATTCTGCTTTAAAATATCCTAAGAAAAAGCGATTTTACAAACTTTTTATTGTTATGAAAGTGTGTGATAATTTGAGGTTATGTTAGGTGAGGTGAAGCTATGATTGTCGGAATCCTTGAATTATTATTTGTAAAACAACTCAATATAGCTTCATAATTATTCAATTTCACCTTTTGTGATAACTACTTCAGTAAAACTCTTAAAATGTGGTAACTTCCGTTTTTTTTCTTGCCAACTTCAAGTTTTTTCTATTGTAAGTTCCCCTATACTCTTCCTAGTTGCACTACCATAGTCTTCTAGGTACAATTTTAAGGGGTATAGTAAACAGTTCCCGTAGGAAACATGGCTAGTATATATTAGTTGTGTGTCGACTTGTGGAATACAAACTTAGTATAATGATATTGTTCAAAGCAATTTGTGAAAGGTGTGCTTTTTGTCGTAATGCACCATTTCCAAGCGAAATAAGGTCATATCTGTAGATAGTGATTACTTTAGCATGGTATGAAAGCTTTCAAGAAAAATATAAAAGTTCTGTTAATTTCTGGCATGGTTGGCACATTGGCAGAGTTAACAACAGTTTGATGTAATGATCTGCTGATTCATGCGTTCGGAATTAATTACTGATGACTATTATTTTCCTTCTCTGTTTGAGTGGAGACCTGTGCCGAGCAGTGGGCCGACAAAAAGATGAATGATGATGATTATTATTTGCAAGATATGTCTATAAACACCATAAAAAGGGTCATAGGTTCATCTGGGAGTATATTAGTTACCATACGACTTATCTAGATGGCCAGTTGGGGTGTAAGGGATGATCCTAACATCAATAAACATGATAGGTCCACGCTAGATTAAAACAGATAGACAAAGAATTGGAAAGCAGAAATGGAAGCTGTAGCCCTGCAGCGGGATTTCATGGGCTAAATAAATGAATGAAATATGACCTTAATATCATTTGATATCAACCACTTTGATAGACTATTTTTAAAACATCCTTGATCATCAAATATCAGTCTGGGACATTGCTCTGTAACTAAAAAAATCCTTTTAATAGTTATAATGGATAGTCATGCAGCGCTTACATGAAAATGGAGGAAGTATTTCGCTCTTGCTTTTTAAATGCTGGGGTGTCACCCAGATTAGGACAGTACATTTTTCGAGTACTTTTACTTACACAGCCTGTAATGGAATAAACAGCAACAGTTTCCAGGATAATTAGAATAACTGCCACAACCTCGGTGGTAGGCCATAATATCGGTTGCCGTGTTCAGTCATGTTCCGTCATGATGTCTGCTGAAGCCGCACGGAGGATAGATCTGAACAGTTGTGTTGCGAAGTGTGCTGGGTACGATGCACCAAATATTGTTGAGGAGGGTCTCCAGATCAATCTCCCTCTGGGTGTTGTTGGGTTGTAACATTGCATAACCTCGCTCAACTGCAGTCTTCCTTCTTATTCACTAAGTTTCTTAAGTGAATAGGCTCAATAAACTAGTGTGCTTTACCATCAATGATTTCATCACTGCTTATCATTAGTAGGGATTGCAGTCAAGCACTAGTAAAAACCATCTATAATGGTCTACCTGAAGGACTAAGTGGGGAAACCAATCCCTCTACATAATCAGCCTCTAATGTTCACACAGGTCTCGTCTTGGTGAGAGGGAGTGGTAACCTACCACTTGAGCCCAGTCCGGGTTGGTAGATACCAAATCCTCTAACGAAGAACAATGTGAAAGAAATAATTTTGTTTCTATCAAAAACAAACAGCCCAAGGTTGGAAACATCAGTAACTAACTTTCTTTTCTATTCTAGAGTCTATCAGTCGCCCGACCGCTAGTGTCGGTCTATACGGAGAAGAGTGAGGCAGTCGCTGGCGCCTCCCTCCCTCTCCCGTTCGTTTTCAAGGCCCCCATCAGGCCTGACCTCGTCAACGATGTGCACGTGTCCATGTCCAAGAATAGCAGACAGCCTTACTCTGTCAGCAAGGAGGCCGGTGAGTTACTTCATCATTTAATTTTTTTTTTGCAAGGATCTCCTTAGATTTCTATCCTTTACGCTCCATTTGGCATACAATTAGATACAGTATCTTCAAACTGATTTTGGTTTCTATTCCATAGGCATAAGGACGGTATTAAAATAAAGTGCTTAGAAACCTACAATTCAAACTATCATCTGTCAAGTTAAAAGTAAAGTCTGTCAAATCTGCTACAAGTTTTTTTTTGTCATTATTCCGAATGGTGTGTAGTTAGATCCAAAGTATTTAGCCTGTGGAGTATTTGCCTGCCTGCGACGTGGAGGCCCCGGGTTCGATCCCCGGCCAGGTCATGATGGAAAACAATCTTTTCCTGATTGGCCTGGGTCTTGGATGTTTATCTATATATGTATTTATTGTAAAATATAGTATTGTTGAGTTAGTATCCCATAACACAAGTCTCGAACTTACTTTGGGGCTAGCTCAATCTGTGTGATTTGTCCGTATACATATATATTTATTATATTTATTTATTTATTTATTTATTTATAGCTTTGTTTTCAAACAATCTTACAAAACATTTAGAGATAGCTTTTTTTTTTAATAATGCATAATAAAAAAATGATGTACTAGAAACTGAATGCTTTAGACGGGCAGAAAACCAAGCTACCTTTCAAACCTTTCAGTTCTAGTAATATTATAATTTTTACAAGACATTTATGTCATAGGTACAGGTTGTTTCTTCAAAATCGTTAATGTATAAAGTATGTTAAGAAAACCCTGTCCGACCCGTGAAGGTGTTGTTAGTTATCGATAACTGATTCTACTAATGGATACAAAACCGGGCTACCCTAAAAAAATAAATATTATTTTGCAAAAAGAGGTAACTTAATAAACGTGCGTTGAGCACCCTTCCGCGGGCGGCGGGCGGCAGGGCACGCGGCACACGGTCGCATCGCTATTCGCTCATAATAATACCGGTGTTGTCACTTTTTTTAAAATTACCAAATTTCGGGGAAGTTGGAATTAATTTGCGGGAAAAAAGATTATTTCAAAATTCATTTCTATTGGTACTATGATGATTACGTACAATTTTATATTATATTTGGTCATGTGTTTACCTAACTTTATTATCCTTATGGGTCGGACAGGGTTTTCTTAACATACTGTAGTCTGTATAATCAAAGCTGCAGTGGTCTAGTGGTATCAGCTGCTACTTACAAGTTGTAGTTGGTAGGTTCGAACCCTATCAGGCGCTTTACTTTTTATAAATTATTTCATCACCATGGCTTCCAAAAACAATATGGAAGATATGTGACATCTACCAAGTCACACTGGGCCCGCGTCGTAGTTAGCGGACTGCTTCCTCTCGCCGAGAGGACTGTTTCCTAGGCATGGGAACACTATAGTTCATTTCAGATATTCCTGCGATAAAGTTTGTTCACGAGTTTTGGCGGGAAAGTCAAGCTGAGTGTCACGCTCATTTTTCATTAGACTTTTAAAATTATTTATAATATTATTTACTAAATATAAGTACGAAATTTATGTAATAAAAAATGTATTCAGTAAATAATTCATAAATAACAGTGAAATATCGCAGCATAGTGGCCACATCATGACTTTGTCTCAAACCTCCATCGTAAGACGGATCACGTAGCAGTCTTTTTCGACATGAACAATTCATTACGTGACATTGGCTAAATGCACAAACCGTGTGAAGCCATAAAAAAAAGAAAAAAAAAAGTTTGTTCACCCCTCCTACTAATGTATCGCAATATTTCCACACGATACAAAAACAGTGCACAGGGGAGTGTCGGTAACACAATCAAAACAATTGTATCGTTGTTTTTGTATCGCAAGAATATCTGAAATGTACTTTATAGGCTATCCTTTCATGTAGCTGGCACTAAATGTCCACGCTCTCGGCTAATATTGCCGCGGAGTGTTACTGCGGATTAGTGCAACATCAACGTAAAGACATGGCGTTCTGGACCTACTATATAGTTGGGACGGGTGCAGAGTTTTTACTACACACAATCCTTTAAGAGCCAGTACGCATTGTAGTATATAGGTACAACAATATGTAAAGAAAACCCTGTCCGATCCGGGACGGTATTGTTAGGTATCGATAACTGATTCTACTAATGCCTACAAAGCCTGGCTAAACTTAAAAAAAATTAATATTATTTCGCAAAAGGAGCTAACTTATATGGCAATACATGCCCGGGCGACGGGGGGCAGGCAGGGCTCACGGTCGAACAAAATGCCGCCAGTATTGTATATTCATTCATACAAGGTACCTACCAATAATACCGGCGAAAATCGTGTTGTCACTTTTAAAATTTACAAAAAAAAGATTATTTTAAAATTAATTAGTATTGTTATTATGACGATTCTGTAAAGTTTAAAATTTTATTTGGTCATGTGATTAAACCTTATCGGTCGGACGGGGTTTTGTTTACATATTGTGTAGTGAGCGTTGACAAAGTGCGTAACACTTGGCCGACGGTCGCCCTGGCGACTTTGCCTATGTTTTGGTTGCTGACAGAGTCGCTGGCGACCAGTCGACTCTAAAATAATTACTGAAAGTGTATTTGCCGACTCGGATGGGCCAGCTGTTGAGCGATTGACTGCTACGCTGCGTGTTGTGGATTCTTTTCCCGCCCGGAACAATGATTTGCATGCCCTACAACTAAATATTCTCTTAATAAAATCTCAGTGCTTTTCGCTAAAGGTTAAGGTCATTTTTTAACTTGAAAATTTTTTGTTCCTTTGTCTGATAGGTCACCAGACCAGTGCCGAGTCATGGGGTACTGGACGTGCTGTAGCGCGTATCCCCCGTGTCCGCGGTGGTGGTACCCATAGGTGAGATATTTGATTTCATTCATTTGATGATTTTTTTTCTTTAGCTCGAACAGGCCCTCTTTTCCGGTGGGCACTCTGGGCAAGTGCCTAGGGTGGACCTTCCGGGCCCCAACCTGCTCGCATAAAATGTCATTCTTTGCAGCCGTCGTTCCATTCTACGCATTATTATGATTCATTGACAAATTAAGTGATTTGCAAAGTTATATAGTAGGTATGTTTCTCTTTTTGCCTCTATCTACACAGCCTCAAGCAAGTTCTATCTCTTCACATCCTTCATAATGACTAAGAAATGAATAGCTAATGGATTCTGTTACAATCTCACTCAGTTAGATGAGTTAAGTTTAGAGTGAGCGAGGTGGTAGGCCATAACATCGGCTGCCGGCAGAAGTTACCACCCACCAGACAAAGTCTTGCCGCCAAGCGATTCATCGTGTTCTTGTTCTTTCATCAATCATGTTGTCTGGTGAAGCCGTACGGAGGACGGGTCTGAGCAGTTGTGTTGCGATGTGTGCCGGGTACGATGCGCCAAATGTTGTTGCGTTGGGAGTTGGGCGTGAAGGGCCCCCAGATCAATCTCCCTCTGGTGCAGCATCGCTGCCAGACTCCTTCCTATTCACTCAGTTGTTTTGAGTGAATAGGCTCTTAATAAACTAATGCGCTTTATCATCAACGATTGCATCACTGCTTACCATCATCTTAGTTTATAATTATGAAAAAAAGCTGTCAATATTGTCAAGACTATAAGCATTAGCAGAATGACATTTCACTTCAACCAAGTTTCTACGGATGTGTGATATTTACAGAACGGCACTGTTGTTTCCTTATAAAAAAACTACCTTAGATCCCCGTTTAAACACTGTTTTAGTACAAATTACTATACCGAGTGACAATGGCGGGGTACACGAAATTTCTAATAGCGCGGACGTCTACTTCTTGTAGGTAGACGCATTCGATATGTTAGAATACAACATTACTATAACATAACGCCGGTATTCCACGATATCTACACCACATTTTCCAAGCTACCTTTGTGTAAGTCACTCACTCAGTAATTGAAGAAACTGCAGCAGAGGCCATCGATTGGTTGTAGAAGCTTATGGTGAAGTTGTTTTGGCTTCGCACGGTTTGTGCATTTAGCCAATGTCACGTAATTATGAATTATTCATGTCGAAAAAGACTGGCGCGTGACCCATCTTACGAGTGCGGTTTGGGGCAAAGTCATGATGTGGCCACAATGCTGCGATATTTCACTGTTCTTTATGAACTATTTACTAAATGCACTTTTTACTACATAAATCAAGATTTCTTACAAAAACAGCTTTATCACTTGAGCATTAAGGCTCAATGTTGATTGGGAATATTTGGCAGTTTCGGGTAGCTTGCTCTGCCGTCGTCCGTACACACACACATATATTACTACATAATTTGCTTCACCAGGTCTGGCCAGGGTGCATTCGGTAACATGTGTCGCGGTGGACGCATGTTCGCGCCCACCAAGCCGTGGCGCCGTTGGCACCGTCGCGTCAATCTACGTCAGAGGCGCGCTGCTGTCGCCGCTGCCGTGGCTGCCAGCGGAGTTCCTGCTCTCGTTCAGGCTAGAGGTATGTAGTTTATGTTTATAGGTAATCAATCAGTTTCTGGAGTGGCGGCCACGTACTGGAAGACGCAGCGTAGGGAGGCCCCCAACAAGGTTGATCGATGATCTAGTGAAGGTCGCGGGAAGCCGATGGATGTGGGCAGCACAAGACCGGTCAGCGTGGAAAGCCTTGGGGAGGCCTTTGTCCAGCAGTGGACATCCATAGGCTGAAGAAGAATCATCATTTTTGTAACTGAACAGACAGCTATGCTGCTGGGGAGTTTGTTGCACCACATATTTTTCCCAGGGAAACCACTAGGCTAGGAAGTGGTAAATAGCGGGTGTTTTAGGAGACTGTCTTATGTAATATTGACGTTCGAAACTTGCTGAATTTTGATTAATCGTCTAATCCTTTATTACTAGGAAAAGTCATTGTCCTGGAGTTGACAAAAAAGAAAGTAATCAGTCCGTCAATCAATATTCAAAAAAAGTTGAAACGTATTTTCTCCTGCGCCTCATATTGCGCTGAAAACTCGTGTGACGTCCACTCCTCACTACACTTTTTGGCGAGGATTGACACCACTCCTGATTTTTTATGCATTTTATATTTGTCTATTCTGATTGATTCAATATAGTATCCAATATTTATCTATAATCTGAATGACAGGGTAAATAGAATATTTTTTTTTACTCAGGAAACACCCCTTTTGTCCAATAGATTTCAAAAACAAACAAAAAAAAAAAATTGGGAGTCCTAACTTTCCTTTTTTTTATCCTTATTTGGTCTTTAAGCGTCCATTGAATATCCAATGACAATTATATTCTCCTTAAAAGCTAATTACTGATCTATATATCTGTCGTTATGTCTATGGAGATATATTAAACTTCCAAGCCAACCATCCGGCTGAATATTATTATTCAACGCGGACGTAAACTGTGGAAAACATTCGAATTTGTACCATTAGCCAATATTTATTTTCAATAAGTATTTGTTGTAAAAACACAATAAAAACAACAAATTACATAAAAAAAAAAAGTCAGAAGGTCCTGAACGAGGCCAAAAGACTCTTATCTCAGCAATAAAAAATAAAAATGTTGTAGCGCTGGTTTTCTGGTAGGGTTCATAGACATAATACTAATGGACATGACATACGTGTAAATTATTTGGTTTGAAAAGAGAGAGAGATAGCCTATGCTTTCGGTCTAGAACTATCTCTTTCCTCATAGATGATTGATGGCTTGGAGAGAGATAAACATAGACTAAACTTTATTTCCTCTCTTTCATTTGGAGCGCCACAATTCTCATCTCTAAGGAATGTCCATTGGTATATATGTCGATGGCCTGTTGACCCACTGTGATGTAACAGGCGATATATACAATATGTAAAGAAAACCCTGTCCGATCCGTGAAGGTATTGTTAGGTATCGATAACTGATTCTACTAATGCATACAAAGCCAGGCTAAACTTAAAAAAAAGATCCCCCTAAAAAAGTAAATATTATTTCGCAAAAAGAGGTAACTTAATACATTTGCGGTAAACAACCCTTCTGCGGGCGGCGGGGGACGGCACGCGGCACGTGGTCGCATCGCTATTCGCTCATAATAATACCGGTGTTGTCACTTTTTTAGAAATTACCAAATTTCGGGGAAGTTGGATTTAATTCGCGGGAAAAAAAGATTATTTCAAAATTTATTATTATTGTTTCTATGATGATTACGTAAAATTTTATATTATATTTGGTCATTTGTTTACCTAACCTTTATTATCCTTACGGGTCGGACAGGGTTTTCTTTACATATTGTATATGAAATGAAACTAGAAAAAAAAAAACATTTTTTTTTATTAGTTATTTTGAAGAACACACTAGTGTAAAGACGTGCTTCAGAAGCGGGAAAAATAATAATGCCGTTGTATGACCCAGTACAAGTTTGTTTAATTAATGGTCAACAGTACAGACATTAGTACTTACTACTTATATATACTATTGAGTCAAAATACTAACGAATAGTCACAAATATAATAGACAGCGGAAACGGAAGTTAACAGGTATTGAATAAAATTAAGAAAAAGTTAATAATAACGCCAGTAATTGTCAATAATTGTGTACAGATATTTGGACTAACCTAAAATATCGAAAGTAATTTATACTTATTTATTTGAACAATGTTTTATTTAATAAATAAATATCCGATGGGCGGGAAGACTAATTCTCAGTATGATTTTATAATAAGAGCTGGCGGTAATCGGAAGTTGCATCAATAATTCTAAAATTAATAAATTAATGACCGAAAGACCGGAACTGTACTTCCAAGTGTGATTTTAGAATAAGCCTAAGCTTATAAAATCCTCCCAAGTAATTAAAGTAATCATAATAAATTTAAATTAACATAAATAATTACGTAACTACGATCAATATATAAATAATTATGTATAGCTCGAACTAAGTATAGCTTCATAGATGAGCGGGAAGTGGAAGCTGTAACACTAGCGTTTTAAGGCCTCTAGTTAATAAACATTTTTTGTGCTTTTTTAAATCTAAATCCTGGTGGTTTTAGCTCATTCGTAACTACTTTTTAGTGTCTTAGATTTTTAGATACAAAATAATTAGTGTCCGACCGAAACTGGTTTTTCTGCCGAAACCGAAACTGAAACCGAATCTTCGGCCAGGGCTTCAGTTTCGGCCGAAACCGAAACCGAAACCGAAACTCAAGTGTCTTACTATAAAATTTCTTAAAATACTGAAATTTGGAGAATTTAAGGTACCTATTATTTTGCATTAAGTAATTAGGGCATGAAATGGCAACACATAATCATATTCATGCATACAAATAATATATGAATGCACTGCGCGGGGATCGAACCCGCGTCTCCTTGCGCAGCGGCCGCATTCGCTACCGCTAAGTCACGGTGGCTGTCCAAATAGCAAAATTTTAATCATTTCACAATAATCAAATCAATAATTTGAAATTATGTTTCAAAATAATATATAATAATAATAATAATTATTATTATGTGTTATTATTAGATATTTTTTAGTTACCACATTATTAATTTGTTACTGTTTCATTAAATACTATGTATTGGTATTTTTTTTATATAAATTGAGACAACATCACATACATGTTATCCTGGAACCCAAATTAAGATTTTCCCTTGTGTTATGGATGACCAGAAACAATTTTGAGATCTTGCCGCGGGAAACGAAGTTAGGCGAACGCGATCGTGCGGATACTTTCGAAATAAGTTTCGGTTTCGGCAAAAGTTTCGGCCTATTTTGGCCGAAACCGAAACTGCCACCGAAACTTGATTTTTGGCCGAAACTCGGCCGAAACCGAAACCGAAACCGAAATTTCGGTCGGACACTAAAAATAATTATCTAAAGCACCCACAAGTTCTTATGTTAGAATATTAAATATTCTCTTGTTCCATTTAGGTCACATCATCGAGAAAGTACCTGAGATGCCCCTGGTAGTCTCAGACAAGGTCCAGGAGATCAACAAGACCAAACAGGCAGTCATCTTCCTGAGACGCATCAAGGCCTGGTCTGATGTCCTCAAGGTATGTTGAAGAATACGCTTCATACTTCATTTCTCCTTAAAAGCTAATTACCGATCTATATATCGGTCGTTATGTCTATGGAGATATATTAAACTTCCAAGCCAACCATCCGTATGAATATTATTGTTCAATGTGGACGTAAACTCTGGAAAACACTGTCTTAAATTATAACTAAGATATGTATTTCTAAATGGACTTGTGTTCACCGGAGCAAATTTTGAATGTGGGGATTTGGATTCAATCTTAATTAATTTTTGATTAGAACAACAATATTGCACAAAGGGATCTAATTTAGAAAAGGCTCGATCAGTGATCATCATGTCTGTGGTTCCTGATTTCATATGGAACCCCTCTTGTGCTTTGGAAAGCATGTTAAGCTGTTGGTCTTGGCTACCATTTGTAGGTCTTTGACAGTCATTACGAGTATTCAGAAACTCAAAAGCCTGATAACCAGTTGTACCAATGGGTAAAACTGTGTTAATGGGCTGTGAACCTCAGATAGAAAGGGAGGCTTTCCATGTAAAATACAGCTGCATCCAGTTAGACCACATCAACAACTTCTTCACGAAGATGTTTTTGATGGTGTTGACATTACGATAATAATTTACAAAGAAACTTTTAATAAAATATGATAAAGCAAGATAATTAAAATGTCCCATAGACAAAGTTAAAACAGTTTTGTTAAGCAATTCTTAAGTCAAATATTTTTTGTAGTATAATAAATATTAATTCTCTTCATCTGGGGGTACATTTAATGATAATAATTTTCTGTCTGGGTGTAAAAATAATAACAATTATCTTTGTCTAGGTGTACAAATCCCAGCGTCTGCGCGCCGGTAAGGGAAAGATGCGCAACCGTCGCCGCGTGCAGCGCAAGGGACCCCTAATCATCTACCACAAGGATCAGGTAAAAAATTTGAAGCATCAACATTGTTTTTTAACATATCAAGATCTTTCGGTCTTCAAAGTTATTTAAGGTTCACATAGCATGCCACTTTTAGAGATCGCGGGTAGTCGCAACACCTCACTCCCCCCTCCCCCCCACCCGAGGAGGGCCACAGTGACAGGCTGGAGCCAATTGGGGGATTGCGGAAGCAGTGTTCGTTCTCGCAACGCCTGGCGTAGGTGTGAGATTGAATGCTGAGGTGGTTTTTAGTCAGCAAGAATCTGACAGACACATCCATGAGGATTTTCCCCCCAGGGGAAAAAAGCATGCCATTTCCTCTTTCAGGAGACTAACTTTAAAACAAGAATATCAGGATCAGGGAAATTAAAAAAAAAAAACTTAATATATATGGGAAACCTGCTCAATACCTCACCCCGGCAGCGTTCGGCTAAAGCGCTACACAGTTTTAGCTGCGTTTAGGGGTGATATTGACGCGGCATAACCGAACTGCGTGCGTTTATACGCATAGCGGATCATTAGTGTCGCTACATATTTACATAACAATCTGCCTATAATGTCCACACTCCTGACCTCTTGGTGATAGGGAATGGGCTGTAATGTGCCACGCGGGCCCAGTTAGGAGATGTCACATTTCTTCAAAGGTTTGGCTCTCGAACATGTCGGTTTGTAATGTTGTAAGGCCTACAGGTAGTTGTTCCGGATGTGGCTGTGTGCTTGATAACTGTTATGAAATGCATCTACCGTACCGGAGTAATTTCTAGATTGGGGCAAAGTTTTTTTTTTAAAAAAAGACTACCAGTAATCAGTGTTCAGAATATATGGCCGGCACCCCTGGCAATATAAAGTAGGCGGTGCCGAGCTGCGCTTGAGTCTGGGCTCAGGCCGAAAATATTATTCGCCGCGTTCGGACACGCGAGCGGGTCCGTTGGGGCTGGGATAGCGTGGCATACGGGCCCGCACCTTGGCGATATGGCGTTCGACATAGCCTTTTATATTCGAGTGTAGCAGAACGGGATAGCTGCTCCTCGTGAATAGATCGAATAAATTACTAACCGTGGGTGGACGCGGCTTCGTGAGATCGAAAACAGATCGAAGGTTATGTAACTTACTACGCAGGCTCGGACGCACGCATCCTGTCACTCGGTACGGGACGGTGTATTGTGGGATAACGGATTCATCCCTTGGGATTCGGGTGTCCTCGTGCATCGAAAGTGCAGTGAATAACTATTAGATTGAAGAGACCGTGCGTTTGGGCGCGGGCGCGTTGATGACTGCGCGAATGTAGAAAGATGACGTATGGGCGGCTATCAAACGCAAAAAGAATTTTTTAAATCGGACCAGTCGTTCCTGAGATTAGCGCGTTCAAACAAACAAACAAACTCATCAGCTTTATATATTAGTATATATTATATCACACTGATAGGGTTTATTACACAACACTTCATACACGAGAGTTTTCTATCAGCCACGGGATTTATAAAAGTAAGTCTTGTTCCTTTTATAATTGTAGGCACAGGGTGCGGTCCGCATTAATCTATTTTTGCTTGGGTAGGCAGCGGGGGGCTCTTAGCGGTTTTATAAACAATTTTGTGGTAGCAAGAGTGTGGGTCTCTTGGCTGCCTTATCATACATTTTACATGCGGAATCTGACCATATGTACGAGTATATTCTCATACAACATCTATCAACAATTAGCAAGACTAAAAAGCCAATTATAAGAAAGTTCACATTTTAGTCTGATCTCAGCCTGAGATCAGTATTTTTGACAAATTGTCAAAAATACTGATTTCCCTACATTTTTTTTATCACCGAGATGAGATGGCAACTAGATTTTAAACCTTATTAGTTTCGAATGGGTCTTCAGGAATAGTAGACTTAACCTCGATCAGTGTCGATTAGATCGATTTTTCGTTCACACTGTATCCTTTCCTCAGGGTCTGACCCGCGCCTTCCGTAACATTCCCGGCGTCGAGATGCTGAATGTGGACAAGCTCAACCTTCTGAAGCTCGCTCCCGGTGGTCACCTCGGACGTTTCTGCATCTGGACCCAGTCAGCCTTCGACAGGCTTGGTGAGTACAAACAACTGATAAAGGAATGGTTTTGAATAAAGTGAATCTAGTACAATAGGCACACTACCAGACAAAGTCTAACCGCCAAGCGATTAGTCGTGTTCCGGCATGATGTCTGGTGAAGCCGTATGGAGGACGGGTCTGAGCAGTTGTGTTGTGAGGTGTGCCGGATACGATGCGCCAAATGTTGTTGTGCCGGGAGTTTGGTCGTGGAGGGTCTACAGATCAATCTCCTTCTGGCGCAGCATTGTTGGTTGTATTGTTGGGTTTAACATTGCATCACCACTGTCTAGTCAGTAAGCAGATATTTAGCATATTGCTAATACATTGTTCCATGTGTTCGAAAATTTGTCGGCTCAACAATGTAAATAACAATAATAATAATAATCGTTCAAATTTGCTAGAATGTAGGTATACAAAAATAAGGTCCTAAAGAATATAAATTGAGCCATACATCCTGTCAAAGATTCGACATGCAAAATTTAAGTTAATATTATAATTATGTTGTATGGTATATAATACAGTATGTTAAGAAAACCCTGTCCGACCCGTGAAGGTGTTGATAGGTATCGATAACTGATTCTACTAATGCATACAAACCAGGGATAAACTTAAAAAAAAATCCCCCTAAAAAATAAATATTATTTCGCAAAAAGAGGTAACTTAATAAATGTGCGTAAGCACCCTTCCGCGGGCGGCGGACGGCAGGGCACGCGGCACGTGGTCGCATCGCTATTCGCTCATTATTATGAGCGAATAGTGTTGTCACTTTTTTTAAAATTACCAAATTTCGGGGAAGTTGGAATTAATTCGCGGAAAAAAAAAGATTATTTCAAAATTCATTTGTATTGGTACTATGATGATTACGTAAAATTTTATATTATATTTGGTCATGTGTTTACCTAACCTTTATTATCCTTATGGGTCGGACAGGGTTTTCTTAACATGCTGTATATCACAATTATCAATAAATAAAAAATCAATACTACAAAACAAAAAAAAAAAGAGAGCAATTCTAAATGCACACAATAAACATATAGGTAGTCAAAACAAGATCAAACAAAATAGAATTAATCATAATGCAATGAATGTTGTTCAATTGTCAAAATGAAACTCATTGCTATTGATTTAATTACCCTACAGTTCCCCTATAAGCCTTACTCGTTTTGCCCCATACAAAATTGAGTTACGAATATTGCGGGGTAAACTATAGTTCCCTTAGGAAACACTGACAAGGGCATCTAGCCTGTCAGTGTGTCGACTTGTGGAATACATTTCTTCTTTTCATGTCTGCTTATAGAGGTCCACGGTTGGACTAAGGCCTTCCCCAAGGCTCTCATTGATTGGGGGGTTGCCATAATCCCCACCCTTGGAAGGAAAAAGTGATGTTTGTTTGTATTATATTGCTCAACTAGTATGTAATACAGGGAGTATCTGACATCGTAATACAAATTTCGCGAAAAGGCTAGACCGCATGCCACTAATAAAATTATGGTAGTCTTTTATGTCGTTAATGAACGGTTACAGAATTCAGTGTTTAAAAAAAATGTGTCGGCTCGACCTGTGAACGTTGCAAGCGTGCCGCCGTGCGGGTTTATAGGTATGATATTGTTATCTGATGTGAACGACGAATTCTACCACTGGGGGGTTCAGAATCATGTACTGGATCCATGGTACTCGTTTGTGCGTCAATGTCAGATACACCCTTTATATTGGCACATCTCCAAAAAATGTGAAACTCAATTTATTACATTTCCTTAATAATAGCTTCTATACTAGTACCTCGAACCCATTGAACATTGCGTTTGGTTTCTAGTATAGACGCGAATCAGAAAAAAAAACTCAGATGAATGTTTTGGTCCCAAAAATCAAACCTTTTACAAAGATAAATAAAAAAGCCACTGTAGTGTGTATCTACAGGGCCTCATCCTGCGAACATATTGACGCAAATTCTGCATCGTGCAAGCAGAGTTTACTGCACAACTAGCATAATATGTACAACATAATTTGCAAGCATAATTTGTCGGCCTTCGTGGAGCAGCGGTCAACACGCCTGCCTGCGATGTGGAGGCCCCGGGTTCGATCCCCGGCCATGCCCATCCCCGGGCATGATGGAAAACGATCTTTTCCTGATTGGCCTGGGTCTTGGATGTTTATCTATATATTTATGTATCTATTATAAATATAGTATCGTTGAGTTAGTATCCCATAACACAAGTCTCGAACTTACTTTAGGGCTAGCTCAATCTGTGTGATTTGTCTAAAAAAAAAAAAAACATCCCGACATCAACCGCAGGCAGTTGCCCGCTAGACACAACACACATCTGTTCAGAACTCACTCCATTTTTATTTTTTTTAAATAATCATCTTTGTATGTAGAATGAGTGAAGAGTACATCCTGTTTCTCATGCCTCTATACCTGCTTTTAAATGTATTCAATTCTATTAATGTTATTTTACAAAATTCCACTTTCTGGAAACTAAATTTCTTGAAAATCAAAATTGCAACAGCAAGTCCCCATTCCAATAACCAGTTTCTTAATATTTTTTTTTATCTACTCAGACTCCCTGTTCGGTTCATGGAAGACTCCCTCAAAGGAGAAGAAGAACTTCAACCTGCCTCAGCCCAAGATGGCCAACACCGATCTTAGCCGTCTGTTGAAATCTGACGAGATCAGGAAGGTGCTGCGCGCGCCCAAGTACGTATATCTTTGTTACTTGTATAACCCATTAATATATGAAAAACGACAAATGAAGTATTTTTTTTTCCATCTGTGTAAATATTACTGGATGATTCAATGGGACAGTAAAAATAAGTAAATCGCAGGCTACATTATTTCTCTTCCCATCCATTTAACCTGGTACCTGGCTTGGCTACCTTGGTATTCCATCTAAAGGTGTGTAAAAGATCGCTCATAGCAGACCATCCATTGTGTCGCCCTTTGTAATTCTTGTGGTGTGGTGTGTGTGTAGTTCATTTATTGCCGTATATTTCCACCAAAATGATGATATCCTCTTTCAGAGCATTGGGTTATGACAACCATGATTACTCACACGTTGACACTTTCTGAAGCTACTTTTACCCCACCCTCGCAATTCCCTCCTCTTTTTACACCAGCTAATCTCTTAATTTTCGTTACAGCAAACGTGTAGTCCGTGCGACCAGGAAACTGAACCCCCTGACCAACACTAAGGCCATGCTGAGATTGAACCCATACTCTGCTGTAACCAGGAGGAAGGCTATTCTTGATCAGGATAGGAGGAACAATATCCGGGCTCTAGCTCTGGCTGAGAAGCGCGGAGTAAGTATTGAATTTGGTTCTTAATGCGTAATGGTTCGGATCCGGCTCGAGGGACCATCCACGCAAAAGTGCGGAAACTGAACCTTTTTCGATCGAATTCTTTTCTACACGAACTAAACTAAGTTCAGAGCATCTTTTTCTTTCTATTTCATTAAGAAGAAGATAAATATTAGTTGATAGCTTGGTCCTGTCAGATACAGATACTCCATAGACAGTTTAGACGCAAATTAAAAAAAAATTGTTTCCAATTTGAAAAGACTAAAAACCATTAACTTCCAACATGATGATACGCTTTTTCAGAGCATTGGGTTATGAAAAACCATGATTACTTACACGTTGACACTTTCTGAACCCTCCACCTTATTTTCCACCACACCCCTTTTACATAAATCCGCTAATAATATGAAATCTTCACAGATCAAGCTCCCTGAGACTGATCCCGCAGTGAAAGCACAGAAACTCCGCATCCGCAGGGTTAAAGCCGCCAAGGCCGCTGCTGCTAAGAAACCCAAGAAGCCAGTAGCTAAGAAAACAGCTCCTCCACCGCCCAAGAAAGCGAAGAGTGATAAAAAAGCCGCAGGCGTCAAGAAAGCTAAGAAGCCCGCTAAGCCTGCCGCTAAACCTGTGGCTAAGTAAAGGAGTTAATAAATTTATATATTGACACAAATTTGGGTTTTATTTTGAATTCTGCATCTAGGAACTAGAGAACTGTGAACGTTGTATAAAAAACATAGTGGTCCGCCGCTCTCGCCGCCCCGGCGCAACTGGTTGGTACCGCCGTGAACGCGACGCGCCGCAATTAGTATTGTAGACAAAAAATTGCCTGCGCAGACGACGGAGTTTTCTCCGCGGCGGAGAAAAATGACGCTTGGCGAATAGAAAGTTCACCGCAGATTTACCGCGTCAATTGTTGTACATACGAACGTCACTATCGAGCACACAACGCGGGCTAAGTCGAGGCGAGCCGCGCGACTTTGCCCGCGTCCGTGCGACGGAACGCGTCGCGAGGGCATGCGCGGTGCCCGCCAGTGGATAATATGCACGGACTTGTTCAGTCAATAAGTGCTCGTTCACGTAGACTCGCGGGCGCGGTGGCGGGCTCGGTCACGAAATATCAAACAAATGACGAAATATCAAAGTGTTCACGTATGAAACGCACGTGCGGTGTAAGTAGCGGGCTAGCAGGCGACCGGCGCGCGCGGCGCGCTCGCTACAATTACAAACGCGAGAGATGTTTGTGTGTGTTCACGTTAAACTAGCCGCAAAGCGCGCGATTACCCCGCGACGTCAGGTAAGATCAACCAGTTTGAACTTGTGAAATCGCGCAAACGCCTGGCGGCTAATGTGAACACGAACTCGCAACGTCTCCGCGCCCGAACCCGCCCCCGCGCCCGCGCGTTTCTACGTGAACAAGCACTAACGCTAGGTGATCCGGAACTGTTATTGCGCAAAACACTATCAGTAGCAATGGTGTAAAACCCTTACAATCATTGAACATCACAGGCTCGCACATGCACTTAACGGACGGACTACTGACACGTCTACTCTCGCCTGTGGCTCTCGTAAGAATGACCGACGTGGTGCGTTCGATATAGTGCTATCTGTCTGACAGTGAGTGTTGTCTGTGGTTAATGATAAAACACATACACTACGAATGGGTTTTTTTTTGACAGTTTAACAACATTCACTGCGTTATTTAATAACAATAACATCATTTATTTGAGTAAACAATGGTATAAAGGTGGAACATACATAGTAAAACATACATGTTTTGCTTCGTAGAAGCGTGCAAACTTTACATGCAAACAATACCTACTCATTTAACCCTACTGTTTCATGCTCTAGGAACTCCCCGACACTAAAAACTATTAGCAGACAACCATTTATACAGTATGTTAAGAAAACCCTGTCCGACCCGTGAAGGTGTTGTTAGGTATCGATAACTGATTCTACTAATGCATACAAAACCGGGCTAAACTTAAAAAAAAATCCCCCTAAAAAAATAAATATTATTTCGCAAAAGGAGGTAACTTAATAAATGTGTGTTGACCACCCTTCGCCTGCCGCCCGCGGGCGGCGGGGGGCAGCGCACGCGGCACGTGGTCGCATCGCTATTCGCTCATAATAATACCGGTGTTGTCACTTTTTTAAATATTACCAAATTTCGGAGAAGTTGGAATTAATTCACGGGAAAAAAATATTATTTCAAATTTCATTAGTATTGTTTCTATTGAAAATTTTATATTATACTAGCTGACCGGCAAACGTTGTTTTGCCATATAAATAATAGATTAAATTACTAAAATGGCTATTAAAAAATAAGGGTTGATCGTAGAAGGGTGAAAATTGGGGATTGTATGTATTTTTGTATGTTGTATCATAAAAAAATAGAAATTAAAAAATTTGTCTAAAAAATAAAAAAAATAAAATTTAGGGGTGGACTACCCCTAACATTTAGGGTGATGAAAAATAGATGTTGGCCGATTCTCATAGATACCGGATAAGCACAAAAAATTTCATCAAAATCGGTCGAGCCGTTTCGGCGGAGTTTAAATCCGAACACCGTGACACGAGAATTTTATATATTAGATTTGGTCATGTGTTTACCTAACCTTTATTATCCTTATGGGTTGGACAGGGTTTTCTTAACATACTGTATAATTTAGGTTTAAACAATCTTTTATTTAACATTTTAAATTCATTTGGTGTTTTGTTGTATACCCGGACACACAAACATGCAGCTTTTATTATATTTTGCAAGTCTTGGTAGGACATCTAGCACGAGCCTGTGAGGGTCACGACGGCTACGAGAATTTACATCGCTTGCTTTAGTGAATAACTCCTTATGCCTCCACACAAACATACAAATTTCCAGAATATAAAGAGACGGTAATGGTAACAAATCAAGTTTTTTAACCTTTTGAACGCCCATCTATATAATACGCGATGTGTCCTCCAGCGCCACGCTACAAATGTATAACGTATCTATAGTAAAACGTAGGGTTGGGATTAATGTCCTATCGACAAATAATATTATACATTTAAATTAATGTTTATTCACCAATTTACGAAGCTAAATAAAAACTGTAACCATATTTTCATATTTTATTTTATTTCATAAAAAAAAATCAATATGAAAACCTGGATATATTTCCCATAATAAAGAAAAGAATTGTAAATTTATTAGACGTGTGTTCTAGAAGGCACATCCCTATTTGTCTCCAAATATAATCCTTTTACTTCATATCAAGTAGGTAGTTGGCGCTCGAGGCACGTCAAAATCCTTTCTGATATAAGGATGTCTATATTTCTATGGTATTTATTTTTATATTCACTGTGGTCGAGTTACACGTGCAAAAACTCATAATTTATTTCGTTTAGTTACAACAAATACAATTAATAGAAGCTAAATACGTGGTTTTCTACATTTTTTAGAGTTCCGTAGCCAAATGGCAAAAAACGGAACCCTTATAGATTCTTCATGTCTGTCTGTTCGTCCGATGTCACAGCCATTTTTTTCCGAAACTATAAGAGGTATAACTGTTGAAACTTGGTAGATAGATGTATTCTGTGAACCGTATTAAGGTATTGATGCAAAAATAAAAATATAATAATAAATAATGGGGGCTCCCCATACTCTCAAAACTCAAAATAACGAAAATTGTTTTGAACGAGATCTAGTAAGTAGTTTTTTTTAATACCTCGAAAATCGCTTATTAGCACGTAATCTTTCATACAAATAATTTTAATCCTTTAATTTCATAAATCAATGGTACCTACGTAACCCTTTGTACGTGTGTCCGACACGCACTTGGCTGATTTCTTTTTATTAAAATTACTGTTTTACACAGATGTTACAGACCTATTTTTAATGTTGTCGCAAAATACTCGCAATTATTTTTCTGGTTTGTACAAACTAATAGAAAATGGAAGAAAATTCCTGAAACGAAAGTTGACGACTTAACGGAATGTCAAGACGACGAACTATTTCAAAATTCAAATTCAGACTTGAACAACTCGCAATAATTCGTCATATTCACCATCACATTTTTTTTTTTTTGTAAAAACACGTGCGTCAACTTAAGATGTAAACATTGCACTACACTAAAATGCACAAAGTCACTATGACCTTGAAACCTGTCCGCTTATGACGTCACAGAGTTACTTCTATACACGTCGGTGGCGTACGCCGGGTGACAAATAACTAACTTTGTAGGGATGGGTTTTTCAAACGGTGTTTCACTATCGACAATGATTAGAAAACCTATTTATTCTTGATTAAGGTAAATAAAACCTAGTTTATAGTTTACAATATTTATAAAATATTATTTATTCACGTCATTTTCTTGCAATAATAGTATTTATGATCATTTCGACGAGATGAAATATAGCGAGGTCTTCATCGTGTCCCATCACTGGCTTACTTGATATCAAGTAATTGGCGCTGGGGGCATTAAAATATTTTCTGGCGTTTTTGTTTCTATTGAAAATAAAACAAATAAGAACTTATTATGTGTGAAAAAGTTAAAAATATGGTTGATAACAGGGCAATTTTCCTTAAAAACAAAATAAAAGGTCTTGTAAAAGTCGTAAATTTATTTTATACTGTGATTACTTCTAATCAAGTAGTGGCGCTGAGGGCACGAAAATCTCGAACTTGTATAGAAGTGATTGGCGTTCAAAAGGTTAAATATCGGCCTACAAGATTCGTCAGGTTGAAGCCCATATATAGCTCTAATGCATTTTTTTTTTGCGCGACAAATGCTCTATTTTGATCGGTGCTATTAGCCCACATGATTAGACCATAGCGTAACACAGATTCCACATATGCATGCTATGTAGTAATAGCTGTTTTGGTGTTTGTTATTTTACTGATCTGTCTCAGTGCGTATACAAACTTATTAATTCTTTTGGAAACTGTATCAACATGGGCTTTCCAGTTGTAAGTCTTAATCCAAAGTCACGCCTAGAAATTTAGTTTGACTACTTCGTGAATTTTATGTATATTAATTTTAATCGTGTGTTTGGATATTTACTTCATTAATAGACACCTTTTTTGTATATTTGGAGCAATGATTTCGATACAGAAAGTTATTTTCTGTATCGAAAGACGTGATCTACGAGCGTGCATGCGACTGCACCCTCTTTTTTTGTTTGGGATGGGAAATCATCAAATGACCTCTCCCGCTTTAGGCGCAGCGGAAGGGCGTGTCAGACTTTTACTGACATAAACCAACCTGCGTTTCATTACTTGCCTTTGCGCCAGGGCCACGGTTTCTTTTTTAAACAACCCGCAACCCTGACCCAGGAGGCATCGGTTTTCGTGGACCCCGTCACGATATGCTGACACACAACGCACCGTCGATTCGGGCCTGGTCCTTACCGGGCGGCGAGCTGCTTAATGCTCACCACCCGCAAACCCACGCGGGCGCTGGGATTCCCACTCCCTCACGCGCTTCTCCTCCTTTGCCAGGCCGCATCGCTCATAATAATACCTCCGAAAATGGTGTTGACACTTTTTTAAAATTTATCAATTTTTGGGACGTTGAAATTAGGTTTGTAAAACCCGGTTTCCCGTAAAAAATGATTATTTCAAAATTCATTAGTATTGTTAGATTGGTACTATGATGATTATGTAAAATTTCTTAATTTACTTGCCCATGTGTTTATTTATTATCCTTATGGGTCGGACGGAGTTTTCTTTACATATTGTATATTATACAATTTTTTCCTTCACATACAGCTTAGCCTAGTTTGAATTAAATGACTTTATTTTGATAAATTGATTGACGAAATAACACAGAAAATTTAATATGCAATCGCCACGTATGTGCCAAAAATGAATACAAATATGAGATTATAGTTTTAACTTTTACACATATGTATGTAATAAAGTTTAGGTTACGTTACGATTCCAAATATTTGTAAATTTCTTGAAGAGTGCCAGTTACTCTGAAAACAACTTATTTATTATGGAGATAAAGCTGATATTTGTTTGCCTTGAAATTACATCAATTTTGAATAGGCTTTACCATCGACGTATACTAATGGACATACCGTACGCGTATCTGCAGTATTTTCTTGGTTTGAAAACAGTGAGAGAGATGGCCTATACTTTCGGTCTAGTATTATCTCTTTCCTCATAGATGATTTTGGCAGGGATAAAGATAGACCGAAATTTTGTTTCCTCTCTTTCTTTCGGAGTGCCACAATTGGCTTGTATCCTAAAAAATAATTTAATGTCCATCAGATAGATTTATAAAAAATATTGAACACGTATTTTATATTTTTTCTTTAATTCAAATACTTAGGAAGATATATTGATTTGAAATGTCGCATGACGTCACGTTGTGGTACAAAATATTGCACGGCGTGACGTAATTAGCCCCCACTCCGTAACTTTAATACGCTATATCTCAGTAGTTTTTTGGTAATTACGACAAACTAAAAAATAAGGGTCTTAATTTTTTTTATTATCTATAAGACGGACTAATTATTTTTTTTTATTTTCATACCTTGGATACATCCCTATTCTCATCTCTAAGGCATGTCCATTAGTTTATGTCAATTGGCTTTACCCAAATGTATAAACCAAAAGATTCGAGTTTTTATTTGCCTCAATAAAATTTTCACGATAAAGTAACTCGTAAAGTGAAAATTGAATCTGATTTTTTTCCTCTCGGAAGAGGGTTAGTTGAGAGAATGTTGAAATATTCCAATTTATTCATCCTATTATTTAGTGGTTTTATATCAAAATGCTACAGTGATTACGAAGGTAAGGTCTTTTATAAAAGAAAGAAAGAAAGACACCTTAGGTCTGGAGACCCTCCACGACTAAACTCCCGACCCAACAACATTTGGCGCATCGTACCCGGCACACATCGCAACAGAACTGCTCTGACCCGTTTTCCGTACGGCTTCGCCAGACATCATGCCGGCTTCTATCTGGACACAATGCTTCGATATTTAAAAGCAATTTTTTTTTAATTATAAACTAGCGCTTGACCGCAATCCCGCCTGATGGTAAGCAGTGACGCAGTCGTTGATGGTAAAGCGCACTAGTTTATTAAGAGCCTATTCACTCTAGCCTTGAAGACACTCAAATTGTAGTCCGACGGAAACACCGACCAAATGTCGCAGCGCTGGTATTCTGATAGGGTCTGTGGGGCCATAGTCTGCTATTTTTATAAATTTGTCATTCCAACACGATTCCATTGTCATTCTATTATCATTGTACTAAAAGTTCATAATGTTCTAAATTCATAACGATCAATCAGTTATTGCTCAGTCGTCTCTTAATGGAATGGTCATCATCTCAGCGTTAATCCCAGTCGCATCCGTAGCTTTTCAGCTTTGGAATCTGGGGTCCGCTTTACTAGTTTTAACTGCTGATTTTGGCTAAACTTCGATATTATCCCTGAAGCGACTGCCGTCTGACCTCCACAACCCGAAGGCAATATCGAAGCATTGCAGTTAGACCAATTGCTAGACTTTTGAGGGCTCCAACAACCCGTAACGACTGCCACTAGATGTTCGAATGGCAACCGGGACGAGGCACGACTAGACCAGTGCCAATATTCATATTCATGCATTCAAATATTTGCACTGTGCGGTGATCGAACTCGCGCCACCTTGCGCAGCGGCCGCGTTGGTTACCGCTACGCCACGGAGGCCGTCAAGCATGCGCCAAGTACTATAAGCTGCGTGGCGCGCTCGGGAGCCACACTGCAACAATTTGTAAATGTATTTGGAAAAAAATTAACATGGTTTAAAAATAATTGGAATGGTGATAGAATGATATTGCCGTATTGCCATTATTATAAAACTCGTAGAAATGATTTGCTTTTAACTATTACACAATTTGAACATTTATTTATATGAAGTGGAGTATAAGTAATGGATCACTGGAAAGTCATAATGACGCCATTTTGTTAGTAGATTACGAAACTTGTCATAGTCGATCTTCTTCTTCAGCCTATAGATGTCCACTGCTGGACAAAGGCCTCCCCCAAGGCTTTCCACGATGACCGGTCTTGTGCTGCACGCATCCCTCGGATTCCCGCAACCTTTACCAGGTCATCGGTCCACCTTGTTGGGGGAATCAATACGCTGCGTCTTCCGGTACGTGGCCGCCACTCAGGAACCTTACTGCCCCATCGGACATTGGTTCTACGAGCAATGTGCCCTGCCCACTGCCACTTCAGTTTAGCGACTGGAAGAGTTATGTCGGTGACTTTGGTTCTTCTGCGGATCTCCTCATTTCTGATTCGATCACGCAGAGAATCTCCGAGTATAGCTTTTTCAATCGCCCTTTGTGTGACTCTGAGCCTTCGTATGAGGGCCATTGTGAGCGACCATGTTTCAGTTCCATAAGTCATCACTGAAAACACACACTGGTCAAAGACTTTAGTCTTGAGACACCGTGATATTTTGGACGACGAAAAGATGTAGTGTAGCTTCCCGAACGAAGATCGAAGTTGGACCTACCTAGTTGGACTGTTTGTCCCAGGTATATATACTCGTCAACAACTTTTGCGTCTGCCCTAGAAAATTCGACAACCCCGTGGACAGCCTCCGTGTCGTAGCGGTAGCGCAGCGAACGCGCTGCGATCCCCGCGCAGTGCAAATATTTGTATGCATGAATATTTGCACTGGTCTGGCCGTGCCTCGGAAAGCACGTTAAGCCGTTGGTCCCGGTTGCCATACGAACATCTAGTGGCAGTAGGCCAGCAATTGGTCTACCTGCAATGTTTCGATATCAGGTCAGACGGCAGTCGCTTTACGGAAAATATCGAAGTTTAGCCAAAATCAGCAGCTGGACTGGTAAAGCGGACCCCAGACTCCAAAGCTGAAAAGGCTTCGGATGCGACTGGGATTAAGGCTGAGATGATGATGATGAATGTTGCCACTCCTGGGTTACAGGCCTCCTCTCGGCGCGAGGGAATCGGCTATAATCTACCTACCACGCGGGCCCAGTGCGAGCTGGTAGATGACACATGTCTTCAAAGTTTTGCCTGTAGGACATGCCGGTTCCCTCACCATGTTTTCCTTCACCGTTTTGAGAGCAGTGCTGATGAAATAATTGACTCAAACTAAAACGCCTGATGGGGTCCGAACTACCTACAAATCGCATTCCACTCGCGGCCGATATCACTAGGCCCCCGCAGCTATGAAATTACGTGGTAATTTCGGTCGCCATGTTTTTTCAATTATCTATGGAGTATCTTATTTTGACAGGTCTATTCTAATATACTGGTGCCTATTTTCTTGTTCACAAACTGAACTAATTTTAAGTTAAGTGCATCTTTTTCTTTCTATTTCATTGAGAAAAGGATAGAAGATAAGGTTATAGTTTCTTCCTGTCAAATTAAGATAGGTACTCTATTGACAGTTTAGACGCGGTTATAAACATGGTGACTAAAAAAATGCCAATTTACATTAGGAGCATAATTTGATAGGTTTAAACAGGCACTGGTCTAAACTAACATTTATCTTTTTCTTAATGAAATAGAAGGAGAAATATGCACTGAACTTAAATTATTTTGATAATTGTTTAGTTTGTGAGCAAGCGAATGCCGCATCAATGTAAGAGTAGTGTCGTCACATTAAACGAAAACAAAGTAAAATACGAAATTACGAACAAGTTGGTTTTATTTTTTACATGTCATTTTTTTTTTCAGTTATAACGATGAAAACGTTTGTCTATTGGCCAAACGCAACGGTGCCGTTTTACATAAGTCCTGACCATTTCGGTAAATATTTATTTAATTAAGGTTCATCAACAGTTGTTCCAGATATTTTACATACACATATTACAAATAATTGTGTCTTAAATTACACAACCAATTACAGGCAAACACCGCATGCTAAGTGCTCTTTGTAATTTAATCAAGACTGAAATTATATTTATACTTATTCTGACTAGACTGGATTCGTAATAAAATCAATTAAATTAAAAAAAATAAAATTAATAAATTCATCAGGGCCTGTAGTCAATGTAACATCGCTTCGTAGCGAAGCGAAATCGAATACTAAACCAACCAATGGCGGGTAGTCAATCGTTTTCATTATTGGTTGGTTTGGTATTCGATTTCGGTTCGCTACGAAGCGATGTTACATTTACATTGGCTACTAGGTGTGGGTCGTAACGCCTTTTTCATGAAACGTAACGTAACCAGTTACTTGATCGACGTCACCTGTTATAAAACAAGTTTTTTTGTAGCTAGTTATTTTAATTCAGCTACTGTGACTGTTAAATACAGGGTGGCGCAATAGAACGTGCATTTTTAAAATAATTATTAAAAAATAAATACAAAAGGTATAGTTAAAATAAAACTAAGCAATTATTAAGTGATAACTGAAGTTTATTTTTTAAAAATAACATCATCTAAATGATGACCCTCTCTACGTTGGCACTCCTCTAACCGCAAACGGAAATTACCGAAAACTTTCTTAAGTAGTGCTGGTGTGATTGCTGCCATTTCACCACGAATATTCTCCTTGAGCTGACTGATGTTTCTCGGATTATTGGTGTAGACTTTGTGTTTGAGGTATCCCCACAAAAAAAAGTCAGGAGGCGTCAAGTCTGGACTGCGCGGAGGCCATGGGATATCACCTCTTTTTGAAATCAGTTTGCCAGGGAACATCTGCTTCACAACCGCCATGGAGTCATTTGATGTGTGACTGGTAGCTCCGTCTTGTTGGAACCAAGTCCTAGAGTTCTTTATTCTTGAATTTTCAAGTTCTGGGGCCAAAAAACCTTCCAACATCGCAACATAGCGTTCGGTATTAACAGTGATGTTTTGCCCCCGTGCGTTTTCAAAAAAATAAGGACCAATTATTCCTTTGGCAGAGATTGCGGCAATAACGACAATTTTGGCGGTTTACGAACCCATTCATATGAAAATGTGCCTCATCAGAGAAAAGGATGTTTTCAAAATTTGAAAACCGATTGAGCATTTCATTAGCAAATGTGAGCCGTGCTATGAAGTCAGAGTCTTTCAATTCTTGAGTTAATTGCAGCTTGTATGGATGAAATTTAAGATCCAAGTTTAAAATTCGTTGCAAACTTCGTCGCGATATGTTTAGGACAGACGATCTCTTGCGAGTAGACATTTGTGGATCTTCTCGTACCGACTGCTTAACACTCTCAATATTGTCTTCGGTCCTAGATGTGCGTGGACGACCTTTTGCGTGTGGTTTAAACGTCGATCCAGTCTCTTCAAACCGCTTTATCCAGATTTTAATTAAATTAGCACTCGGAGCCTCCCTAATTTGCCGTACACCATACTCAGAACAAAATAGTCGCCTGACAACTACGTACGAACGAGAGTTTTCGTAAAATGCGCGACGCTTCCCGTCGAAGTGACTCATAGTGACTAAAACTTCATGAACCGCGCTACCCAACGATATCGGTCTCCCCTCGCCCACGCCCCTTCTACCCCGCAAAAAAGATGATGCAATATGCACGTTCTATTGCGCCACCCTGTATATCCAGTAACTATACAGTTACACGCGAAACGAAACTAGACGTGGTCGTTATTTCACGTAACTAGTTACAACAACCAGCGACGCGCGCCACCGGTGTGATGCACGATACGGCTACCCGCCACGGCATAACGTGTGTATGAAATAACGCATTTACAAAAATAACTACTTTTTAATTTGACTCGTAACTAGTTATTCAGTTACACATCGCGTCGCTGGTTATTGTAACCAGTTACGTGAAATAACAACCACGTCTATTGGCTACGTGACCCTGATGACCACGGACGTATATAATAAATACGCATATAGGTAATAGTCCCCAAAAACGCCGTCCTTCACCACTTTCTAGTGCTTTCACTGGTAAGAAGAAGGGACGGAACAAACTCCCCAGCAGTACAACTGTCAGTTCAGTTAAAAAAAACACATGACTTTATACTATGCATGTAAAATAACTAACATACCTAAGAATCTCTATTATCCGGATCAAATAAAACCTGGGAAATTCTGGTAATCGAAGATTCGTATAATCGATTTCAAATCTAATCAAATCAATGGGTTTTGCCTACATACGTTGTTTAGATAAATTACATAAAAAACTAGTTGTGACGATAATAAATTATTGTTTTTTTTTTTTTAATAATTATAAACTAGCGCTTGACCACAATCCCGCCTGATGGTAAGCAGTGATGCGATCGTTGATGGTAAAGCGCGTTAGTTTATTAAAAGCCTATTCACTCAGAAAAACTGAGCGAATAGCAAGGAAGACGGCAGTTGAGCGAGGTGATGCAATGTTAAACCCAACAACACGACCAACGATGTTGCGCCAAAGGGAGATTGATCTGAAGACCCTCCACGACCAAACTCCCAAAACAAAAACATTTGGCGCATCGTACCCGGCACACATCGCAACACAACTGCTCACACCCGTCCTCCGTACGGCTTCACTAGACATCGCTTGGCGGCAAGGCTTTGTCTGGTGGGTGGTAACTTCTGCCGGCAGCCGATGTTATGGCCTACCACCGAGGTAGCTTGACCTGCTATATCCCGCAAATAAATGAGAGAACACGATCGGAGGCGGGATTAAACTTGTCGTAATATGTCTCGTTGTGACGCGCCGTCAAAACATTTTAAATTGGCAATTATAGACTTGGGAGTGGGACAAATGAGAAGGGCAATGGTCAGGAGGGCAATCGCGCTAAATACAACCGTAGAAGTTCAATTCTTGTTCGTATATAATCCAGGTAAAGTTATGGTTTAGTTTCGATCTTATTTCGTATCGCGCTAAAGTTTCAACTTCGGTTGAAGTAAAATCAATGTAGGTATGAGTGATACATTTCATCAGAAATAATAATTAAAACTAAATCAATTATAAGAAAATCTAATCGTTTAGACGTAAGTTTGAAATGGCATAGAAAAAGTTAGTTTTACTTCAACTTTGTCATTTGACAACGGTTACGTTCCAACTGAAGTCCAGTTATGGTTAAATCGTTAGCGCGATACGAAACATAACAAAAGTTATGGTTTGGTTGCGATCCAATTCTGTTTTAGTTGAATTATTTTAGCGCGATTGCCCCCCAGAGCTATACTTGGGGTTTCACTGCGTGATCAAATCAGAAATGAGGAGATCCGCAGAAGAACGAGAGTAACCGACAAAGCTCGAAGAATTGCAACACTAAAGTGCCAGTGGGCCGGCCACATTGCCCGTGGGACCGATGTCCGATGGGGCCGACGGGTTCTCGAGTGGCGACCACGCACCGGCAGACCGGAAGGTGGACGGACGACCTGGTGAAGGTCGCGGGAAATCGCTGGATGAGGGAGCGCAGGACCGGTCGTCGGGGAAATCTTTGGGGGAGACCTAACTCCAGCAGTGGAAGTTTTCCCGCTGAAATGATGATGATGATGATAATGATGAATGAGTCCGAATAATCGGATGTTCGGATAACCGGAATTTTTCTGTAAGACAATTTAATTTGGCTCAGTAGGGCAATTTAGTTTTGTATATAGGTATACAATATGTAAAGGAAACCCTGTCCGACCCGTAAGGATAATAAAGGTTAGGTAAACATAAGACCAAATAAAATACGAAATTTAACATATCATCATAGTAACAATACTAATGAATTTTGACATAATCTTTTTTTCCCGCGAATTAATTCCAACTTCCCCGAAGTTTGGTAATTTTTTAAAAAGTGACAACACCGGTGTTAATATGAGCGAATAGCGATGCGACCACGTGCCGCGTGCCCTGACCCCCGCCGCCCGCGGAAGGGTTGTTTACCGCAAATGTATTAAGTTACCTCTTTTTGCGAAATAATAAATATTTTTTTTGGGGATCTTTTTTTTAACTTTAGCCCGGCTTTGTATCCATTAGTAGAATCAGTTATCGATACCTAACAATACCTTGACGGATCAGACAGGGTTTTCTTATCTACATATTGTATATTATAAGTATATTCGTATATTTTGGTAATAGTATGTAAGTATGTATATTTAGCTTATTTAAGTATTTTTTAATACCTAGTGTTAAGAGGTTTTTTTTCTCTTTCTTTATAATTTCTTTTTCAAATGAAAGCACCTACCATCTTATCTCTTCACCACCTGTGGTTGACTGGTAGAGAATGCCTAAGGCATTAAGTCCGCCTCTGTACATTTCATGTGCGAAAGATTAAATAAATAAATAACAATCGCAATCCATTCCATTTTGGCAGTTAAAACTGTTGAGGTTTCATATACAAAGTCTGGCTGTAAAAAGTATATTTTTATATATTTGAAATATGAAGCAGAGCGTGTCAAGTTGTTGACAAGAAAATCTAATATGTCTAATATTATTCTGCGGCTCTCTTGTAATGTTGTCTATCTCCATGATTATATCTGTTAATATCTGAACTATTTGTGTTTCCTTCTAACGCGAATAACACTGTGCACTCTATCTCGGCTCTTAACCCCCGAGAATGGTTATGGGCCCAGAGAAGAAGGGAATTTGAGTTCACGTAAAACATTACTAAGTAAGTACCTACGAATAAATAATGTTTTCACAAACCCGTATTGAACCACTAAGCAAAGAGAATTATGACAGCTGGAAGATTCAAGCCCAAGCTATTTTAATAAAGAATGACGGGTGGAAATATGTTTGTGGTAAGGAAACTAAGCCAACTGGCGATATTGAGATTTTGAAATGGGAAGCCGAGGATGCTAGGGCCAAGGCTGATATAGTACTAGCGATAAACGCATCCGAATTGCGACATATAAGAGGTTGCACCACATCTAGAGAGGTATGGCTGAAACTGGAATCAATTTACGCCTCGCGTGGACATGCCAAGAAGGCGACACTATTAAAAAGGCTACTTTTGCACAAGATGAGCGAATCGGGAGACATTCGTGATGAGATGGGCACATTTTTCGATGCGGTTGACAAACTGGAGGATGTGGACGTAAAAATAAATGAGGATCTATTGTCAATTATCTTGTTATATAGTTTGCCAGCAAGTTTTTCAAGTTTTCGTTGTGCTATTGAAACAAGAGACGATTTACCGAAGCCCGATATTCTAAAAGTTAAGATAATGGAGGAATACGAATCAAGAAATGCTAATCGAATACAAGACAGCGCTATGTACACCCAAAAGAATAAAAAACTTGTTAAACCGAGTACAAGTAACGGATCAAATGTAGGGAAGTATGGTTATAATATGCCTGCTACCAAACATGCATTGAAACAATCAAAGCAGGAATCTGGAATTGAAAAGAGAGTTTCACTAAACTGTTATCGATGTCATCGTCATGGACATAAAGCTTCTGAATGTCGAACAAAACTACAACATTTCAGTTATAATGTTGATGAGGAACTAACTTCTTTAAATGTTTCAGATCTTGGCAATAACATTGCTGATTATAGTCTAAACCAGCAATGGGTACTGGATTCTGGGTGCACGTCCCACTTATGCAAGGATGTACAAAAGTTTTATGGTAACCTAGAAGAAACTAGAGGTAAACTAAAATTGGCTACTAACATGGGCGCTGAGGTCCGAGGTAAAGGTGTAGTTAGACTGTCGGCATTAGGTGATAATTCCATAGGGACAGTAGAGTTTAAAGATACTCTTTATGTTCCGGATTTAAGAACAAATCTGATTTCAGTGGCCAAAATTACTGATAATGGTTACGATGTCAAATTTACGCGTGATTTTGCGTGGGTTCTTGATAAAAGTAATAAAGTCAGGTTAACAGCATACCGTCGCGGTAATTTATATTGCGTTGAAGAATATGAAGCTGCCAATGCTGTAACTGATCGGAATTTAAATATGCTTACTTGGCATAAACGTTTAGGGCATCTGAACGGAAAAGATGTTGTCAAACTTTTGGAAAAGGTGGGCGAGCCTGTGAACCCGAACGACTTTAGTTTGGTGCGTGACTGTCAAGTATGTGCTAGAGGTAAAATGACTGCTTTACCGTTTAGTGAGTCAAATGGACCCTGCAATGAGAAATTGCGGATTGTTTATTCGGATATCGTAGGTCCAATGAGATGTGAATCATGGACCGGTGGTAAGTATTTCATAACTTTTATAGATGATAGTACTCGTTGGTGCGAAATTTATATGCTGAAAACTAAAAATAAAGCTCTCGAAGCATTTAAACTATACAAGAGTTATGCTGAAAACATTACAGGATCGAAAATCAAGTACTTTCAATCCGATAATGGCGGTGAGTACTGTAATGCTGATTTTGAAGATTTTCTTCGAAAAGAAGGTATCACGAGGAGATTAACTGTAGCTCGGACTCCACAGCAAAATGGAATTGCTGAAAGGATGAACCGAACTCTAGTTGAGATGGCTAGATGTATGCTATTAGAGTGTGATCTACCTATGAGTTTTTGGGCTGAAGCTGTTGACACAGCATGCTATATAAGGAATCGTTGTCCTACTAGAAGTTTAGGTGGAGAGATACCTTATGAAAAATGGTTCAACAAATCAGTAAAGATACATTATCTACGCAAGTTTGGTGCCAAAGTATCTATACTAAATAAAGATTCAAACAAGGATAAGTTCGCTGCTCGTGGAATACCAGGAATATTTGTAGGGTACCCCAGAACATCCAAAGGTTTTAGGGTGTGGATACCAGAACAGAGGAAGTTCGTGATTTCTAGAGATATAAAATTCTACGAAACTGAAGAAATTGGAAATAAAATGTTTCATAATGTTAAAGGCATTATCAATGATACTGAAAATATGGATGACAATGAGAAGAAGTTCATCGATATCAGTTTTCACCGGGAACCTGAGCGGACTATGGAACCTGAGCGGACTATGGAACCGGAGCGGACTATGGAACCGGAGCGGACTATGGAACCGGAGCGGACTATGGTACCGGAACGGTTTATGGAACCGGAACGCATGATGGAACCGACACTGGTACTGGAACCGGAACCGGAAGGAGAAAATTTCTTGAGAACGCGTTGTGCTCAGTCAAGAGGAGTAGTAATATCTAGAGGTCCTGGAAGACCCAGAGTGCTACATACAGGCCGAGTAGGTCGTCCCAGAAAAATTTATCAATCGGTGGAAATGGAGCATCCGGATAATACTGTGGAAGAGCCAATACAAGAAGAACCAGAACAGTCAATAGAAACTGAAGCTGGAGAAGAAACTTTTAGCGACTGTATTGATTTTGCCGGTTCTGCTGAAATATCGCTGGAAGAGGCTCTTAAAGGGGAAGAACGATCAGCTTGGAAAGAAGCTATTTTATCAGAAATAAGGAGTCTGCTACAGAAAGGAACTTGGGAGATCGTCAAAAGGCCACCAGACAAAAATATTGTAGGGTGTCGATACGTTTTGACAACTAAGACAAACGTGGATAAGTCAACAAAGAAAAAGGCAAGACTTGTAGCTCAAGGATTTAGTCAAAGATTCGGTGTTGACTATGATAAAACGTTTGCGCCCGTGGCAAGACTCGATAGCGTTAGACTACTGATGGCTCTGGCTGTGGAAATGAATCTGGAGGTTCATCAGCTGGACATCAATACAGCCTACTTAAATGGGTATTTAGACGAAAAAATTTATATGCGGATACCCAAATTGTTGAAAGAATCTTTAATGAAGTTGAAATACACAGAAGGTGAGAATCCTTGTGTAGTTAAACGAGCTGAAGAAATGCTTAAAAGCTTGAACGCTGGCGGCGACGCATGTTTGCTAAAAAAATCCTTATACGGATTGAAGCAAGCGGGTCGGCAATGGAATATTAGACTTGAGAAGAAGCTAAAGGAAATGGGATTAACGCAAAGTTTAAACGAACCCTGTTTATATTTCAGAAACCAAGGAAAAGATCATTTACTTGTTTTAGTCTTCACGGACGATATCCTAGTGGCATCTGAAAAAGGAGATCGCATAGCTCGTTTTAAAAATGAACTGAGAAAAGAGTTCGAATTAAAAGATTATGGTCAGGCAAAATACTTTTTAGGGATTGACATCCGACGGACTGTCAACGAAATAAGGTTGTCACAAGAGAATTATGTAAAAGAATTACTTGAAAAATATAATATGTTGGATGCGAATACAATAAAAACGCCAATGGAGACCAGTAGCAGAAATAATAAGGCGGGATGTATACAATCAAATAAAGAGGAGAAAAAGTGGCCATATCGTGAGTTGATTGGTTCTTTAATGTACTTGAGTGTAGCAACAAGACCAGACATAGTACATCCTGTAAATAAATTAGCGCAATTTTCTAAGAATCCAGAGAAAGAACACTGGATAGCGGCCAAACGTATCTTACGTTACTTAAAAGAAACTGTGAATTATGGACTGGTGTATACAAAAGCTGGTAATTGCGTGAAGGGATACTGTGATGCAGATTGGGGAGGTTGTCAAATAGATAGACGGTCATTTTCGGGATACGTTTTTATTCTAGGTGGAGCTGGTATTTCATGGATGTCACGCAAACAGCGTACTGTTGCAACATCCAGTTGTGAGGCAGAGTATGTAAGTCTTGCAGAAGCTATAAAGGAAGGATTGTATCTTCAAAGTCTGCTGCTGGAATTGGGACTTGAAAGGTATGCTTCTATATCCCTTAATGCCGATAGTAGATCTGCGATTTTCCTTGCACAGGATCCAGTGTTCCATGCTAGGAGCAAACATATCGACATCAAGTATCATTTTATTCGGGGTGTCCTAAGAGATAATACAGGCATAAGTTTGGGACATGTACCCACTACAGATATGATAGCGGATGTAATGACAAAACCGTTACCTTGTCTTAAGCATTATAAATGTATTGATGCTATAGGTCTTAAACCTTGTTAAGATTTCTTATATGATGTGTTGATATATGTTTGTTTGATTAATTAAGTTCTGTGCGTTTTTATTTTTGATTTTATTTAATGGTTATAAAAGACTTTGTATTTGAGGAGGCGTGTTGAGGTTTCATATACAAAGTCTGGCTGTAAAAAGTATATTTTTATATTTTTTATATATTTGAAATATGAAGCAGAGCGTGTCAAGTTGTTGACAAGAAAATCTAATATGTCTAATATTATTCTGCGGCTCTCTTGTAATGTTGTCTATCTCCATGATTATATCTGTTAATATCTGAACTATTTGTGTTTCCTTCTAACGCGAATAACACTGTGCACTCTATCTCGGCTCTTAACCCCCGAGAAAAACTACATTCATTGCGTGATCTACGTCTTGTGCAGACAAATATTTCGAACTTATGAAGCAATAGTTTAGAAATTTACTTGAAAATGATAGAGATTCTAATCTGTTACAAATCCCAGCGCCCTCAAGTCACTAGCCGCCGCAGGAGACGCCCTAGGTCAATGCCACGCCTGTAGCCAATGTAACATCGCTTCGCAGCGAAGCGATGTTACATTGGCTACAGGCTACAGGCCCTGGTCGGGAGACAACATCGAACTCCCGGCCACCGTAGACGCGGGCTTTGCGGGCGGTGAGCAGAGGGCAGCTCGCCGCCCGGTAAGGACCAGGCCGGATCGATGGCGCATTGCGTTTCACGCGTGCCTCAAAGAGATGTCAGCACATCGTACCTCGTGCGATGCCTCCTGGGTCAGGGTTGCGGGTTGGTTTAAAAAGAAACCGTGGCTCTGGCGCACAGGCAAGTGAAGAAACAACCCACAGTATGTAGGTAAAACCCAGTTGAATTAAGTCAGTAAAAGTCTGACACGCCCTTACGCTCCGCCCAGAGCTGGAGCGGTCATTTGAGGATTTCTCATCCTAAAAAAAGGGGGTGCTATATTTTCTAAAATGACGGTTTTTTTGTTTTTTTAGACAATGAACAAGCAAACATCATTATGAAGTCTTTGGCGACGTTTGCCTTCAAAACCTGTATCAAATTCGCTCCGGTGATGGCTGCCCCTACCGACAACCAGCATGTAATGACCTTTGTCAACCCTGAAGGCATAAGGAGATGCAGGATTGAGACAAAGGGCCATTCAAATTTCAGTCCCCATGTAAGTTTAATGAGCAATCTCTAAAGCCTGGACCACAGGCCCAGAGTAGCAAGCTTTTCGGTATTAGGTATATAGGATGCATTTTGGAGAGTGTGCGCATGACATAATTCCGCCAGCATCGTACGACCCGTCGTACGGTGATTTTTCACCCTTACGTTGTTGATTTAATTACGATCCGGACGAAGCGTTTCGCCTCGTCTTTTTTAACGCGAACATCGAGGGCCTGGAACAATCTGCTTTCGTCTGATTACTCAAGGCGGCAAGGAATGGGTTCTTAATAAACTAGTGTGCTTTACCATCAACGATTGCATCACTGCTTACCATCAAGCGCGATCACAATCAAGCACTAGTTTATATCGTTTAAAAAAATATAGGTATATTGTTTGATTGCTGCTTACTTCTCATCAAAATGTGTTAAAATAAATATGTTATTATTTTTAGTTAATTCAACTGGGATATGATTGTCTGAAAACGTCAGACCTCGACATGATGATAGCGAGGGCCCTCGGCATGCCGTTCGAACATAATCGCATGAGCAGAGATATATATATCGAAGTTATGGTCCAAAACGTAGAACCAGGTAAGTACATATATGGTCTTGAGGTACTTGACTTTTCCTTAAGAGGGAAGTTTAGTAGTGCTTTCTCAATACAAACTTATTCCGCTGTTTTTTTTCTTGTTCTAGATTTAAAAAAAATAAGATCAATGCATCTTTTTCTTTCGAAAAGGATAAAAGATCCCAAAACAGTTTAGACGCGATTAAAAACATCACGGCGTTTAACCATATGTCAGACTTTTGGCGGGAAATTTAAGCTGAGTGTCCCGCTCATTTTTCATTGGAGTTTTAAATTATTTGTACTCTTGTTTGCTAAATAAAAGTGCGTGATTTTTGTAGTAAAAAGTGCATTCAGTAAATAATTCATAAAGAACATCCGCCGTCTTGACACACACGACTCGACATGAATGTAAATACATTACGAATTGGCTTTTCTAACATTCCCAACACATGACATTGGCTAAATGTACAAACCGTGCGAAGCCAAAGAAGAAAGAAAAAAAAACCATATGTCAATTTACGTGAGACTCGTGGATTAACTTTTAACTTTTGTCCTTTTTTAATGAAATAGAAAGAAAAAGATGACTGTACTTAGGTAGTTTAGTGTGTGTATAAGGGAACTGTACCATTGTCTCAACGCGAGAAATTACAACACAACAACCTCTAATAATGAAATATAATTTACAATGCACGATACATAATTAAAGTGATAACACAACAATATCTTCATAAATAACTTTGATAATAGACTTCACATAATAACAAAGATAAATAAAACATTTAATTCTCTGATAAATTGTTACAATAATATTATCAGTTTTGTCACGACTGCAGTAAACTTAACATGGCTGCCGTAGATTTAAAGTTGTACGACAATGTTTTCATTGAAACTAATATACAGTCAATTGATTACGATGCTGTGATTCTTATTTTGTATCCGGAAGAACAAAATGTTCCTGTACCACGGCTTATTGGCAGCTTTATCGATAAGGTTTTTAAAGTTGATAAACATGTGACCAACGTACCCACGGTTTGGAACTGTGATTACGTATCTGGTGGAAGATTGGTGTTGTCGCCCACTGGGAAGATTTCTCCTTACCATGACGCAAGGGTCGTGAGAGATGCTGCTTACAAAGGTATAATGAGAGCCCTGGAGGCAGGAGCGAAGAAACCTCTGCTTGTCGTTCAAAACGTTGTCAACTTCCCTGATGGACAATTGGTCGGTATCCTTGGGGCGCTGGAAGCTTTGTACATACCTCTACAATTGAGAGAAAGGGACAACACGAAGAAATTCATAAGAATCGGATTCCACGCCGAAGAAAAATTAAGTGAATCGTTTGTGAAGACCGTTCGCAACGCTATAGCTTTAGAAAAATCTAGAGTTTTCGCCAGAGACATCGCCGGGGGAGATCCTGAACGAATGACACCAGCAAACATCGTGAGCTATGTCCAAACGGAGTTTGCTGGCGACAGCAATATCTTCATAAAGATAATCGACGATCAGAAAGTTATTCTAGAAGATTACCCCTTGTTGGCTGCTGTGTCTAGAGCTGCTAACCAAATTGAAAGGCACAAAGCTAGAGTTGTTGAAATTGAATATAGACCTTCAGACATTGCTCGAGTCACTCAAACACTGATGCTAGTCGGTAAGGGAGTGACCTACGACACTGGTGGCGCGGATTTGAAGATCTCAGGCAAAATGGCGGGTATGTCTCGCGACAAGAGTGGCGCTGCGGCTGTAGCGGGCTTTTTAAAAGCCTGTTCAATATTAAAACCACCACACCTAAAGGTTATTGGAGTCCTATGCCTCTGCAGAAACTCCATTGGAGAAGATTCGTATGTTCCAGACGAGTTATTAGTCTCCAAAAGCGGGAAGACAGTTCGGGTTAGCAACACAGACGCTGAAGGGCGATTTGCGATGGCGGACGCGCTATTCAAAATGGGAGAAATTGCTGACAAAGAGCTGAATCCTCATCTATACACTATAGCGACATTGACAGGTCATGCTAGATTGTGCTACGGTAACTATTCAGCGGCTTTAGATAACCACAGCGCTCGAGGCACCAATCATGCAAGCGCTTTACAATTCAGCGGGACCAGGATTGGAGAAGGATTCGAAGTATCCTACATACGGCCTGAAGATTTAGCTGTAAACAATGGGAAATGTAAAGGAGACGACTTGATCCAAGTTGATATGGACGCTAAATCCCGCCACCACCAGCTAGCCGGAGGGTTCCTCATCAAAGTTGGAGGCTTAGAGGAGAAAAATGTCAAGTATACACACTTGGACATCGCAGGAGGGGCCGCGTCGCCGCCCTCTGAGCCATCAGCTACGCCAATTTTGACTTTATGCCATTTACATAAGGTTTTTGTGTGATCGAGTGTTATAGATTACGTTTCGGATATTAATTTTGGTATTTATCAATAATAATAATATCTAAATAGTATTATGAATTTATTATCTGATAAGTATGTTTGTTGCTATGAAATGTAAAGCTGATATGTAGGTAATCGTTTAGAAGCTAGAGTTTTTAAATAAAAACATTCAATATTTTTTCTTAACAACATTAATTTAGGTTTATGCGAATCCCGAACACGTGTCCATTATTTTTAAGTAAAGAATCTATGTACAAAATATCAAAAAGATATAATGAAAAACCACAAAGTTATGAACTTATTATCCTACTTAGCTGTCCCAAGAAAAATGTGGTCCACGCTCCAGCCGGGAGCGCGAGCGATGCATTGACCTCTGGCGTCTGCTGTTGCGCGGGCAATGATCTACCGGTAAGCTGCGTACCACGCTCGGTAACCGCACTGCATCAATTTCTAAATGTATTTGGGAAAAATTTTACAAGGTGTAAAAATGATTGCAATCTATTTAGTTGCTTATTCTGAACAAACTATATTCAGGTTTCGCATTAACAAAAAATAACGTTTTATGTTGTATGTATGTTTTGCTGTCCACTGGTAATGTACCCAAGAGACCGGAGGCATAGAACAGAATAGAATAGAATAGAATACTCTTTATTATGTGCACCATATAGATTACAGAACATAAATATGAAGTTTTTACAAAGGGTGACACAATGGACGGTCTTATCGAGAGCGATCTTTTACAACCTTTAGATGGAATACTAGGGCAAGGAGAGTGAAATAATGTAGGTAGTCTACAGTCTACTATTTACATAGATTATACAATAAATATGTACATAAAGTGTATCATACTAGTTTAAACAAATATATACATCTAATTAATACACATTATACTAGAGCAAATACAGAATTAGCTTACTGACAAGTTACATGAGTTCATATAATTTACTTTTTTACAATGCATAAATATGTGACCTGTCACGGCCTTTATTTATACCTGGGGCTTTTATTTAGGTAATAAGTTTTTACTTATCATATTTCCATTTGAATGATATTTTATTTATTTTTTGTTTTGCTTAGCTGGTATTTTGGCGTGGAAGCTGGCATAATTATGGTAAATAATTTCATTGTTGTTGTATTTTCTTGTGTTCATCACTATACATAGTATTGTATAAAGTCATGTGTTTTTTTTTAAATGAACAGACAGCTGTGCTGCTGGGGAGTTTCTTCCGCCACTTCTTCTTCCCAGTGAAAGCACTGGGAAGTGTCGATGGGTGGGCGTTTTGGGGGACTGTCTTAAGTAATATTGACGTTCAAAAAGTGCTGATTCTCAGCCTAATTTGTATAAATGACTTTTGATTTTGATTGCCAAGTTGTATGACAATTCCGTTGCAGTTCTATAGATAAACAGTAAAGAATGTAATAAAGTGTTCCTTCTACATATGCGTCTTATTTAAACTCGGCGGTAAGCCATAACACCAGCTGCAGGCAGAAGTTACCCACTGGACAAAGTCTTGCCGTCAAGCGATTCGTCGTACGCATGATGTCTGGTGAAGTCGTACGGAGGACGGGTCTGAGCAGTTGTGTTGTGATTTGTGCCGGGTACGATGCCCCAAATGTTGACGTGTCTGGAGTTTGGTCGTGGAGGGTCTCCAGATCAATCTCCCTCTGGCGCAGCATCGTTGGTCGTGTTGGTCTTGGGTTTAACATTGCATCACTCGGCTCTTAATAAATTAATGCGCTTTACCATCAGCGATTGCATCACTGCTTACCATCAGGCGGGATTACAGTCAAGCACTAGTTTATAATTGTTACGCGGAAAGACCGCATCAGGAACTCCCGCATCCGCGGCAGTCTCCGTGTTCGTGACATAGCAGACAAACTGCAAGAGAGTCGCCTGCGCTGGTACGGCTACGTCTTGCATAAACCGTAAACATGTTACGTGGGTACAAATGTCTTGTCATGGCGCCTCCGCCGGGCCTGAACAAGCGAGGCAGGCCAAAGAAGTGCTGGCTTGACGTTGTAAGAGACGACATACGTGTCAACAATCTCACACTACGGGAAATGGAGGAGTAATTGTAGGAAAGCGGACTCCGGGCTCCAACGAGAAAGCCGCGGATGCGACAGGGATGATGATGATGACTAGTTTATAATTGTTAAAAAAAGTATTAAATATACCTGTCGACTTTTTTATGTATTTCCCCTTGCCCTTAAAATCGGGGATATAAATTTGGAAAAGGGGAACCACGTTACCCCAAATTAACCGCGAACGATCTATATAATTTATTATTAACCTAATATACATAGGTATGAACACGGTGTATATTGTCAATTCATAAAAATATTCAAATAAATTATTGTGCAACGTTTCCTTGACAAAATTATTTACATAATTTAAGTTAGTACGTTAGGAAGATAAGATTATCATTAATTTATAATCTGTGATCTTCAATGACTCTTTGAACTAATCCAGCAAGGTAATTACGACACACTTGACATTGGCTGAATGTACAAACCGTGCGAAGCCAAAGAAGAAGAAAAGAATAACTAAAGGGGGCGGGGGTAGATTTCGTGGGGTTGCGGGGGGTAGGGGGGAGGGGGAGAGGGGGGAAGGGGAGAGGGTGGAGTGGATTCCCTCGGGGCCAAAAGGTCGGGCTCCTCCTCCTGATTCAGGGGACCCCAAACTCGGGTAGTCCACGACCTCTGGTTCCCGAGATAATCCTCGGGGGGGTGAGGTAATCAATGAGGGGGGTCGGGGGGTGTTCGCAGCGTCATGTTCTCGAAGAAATTCATAGTTCTTAATCAATCAAGGTACTTAGCTTAATAATTGAGCTTATGAGGCTCGAAAGCAATTTGTACTTTGTGTCCAATTATCGTATTGTGACGATATCTTCTTCTATACTTTCAATTATATCAGAAATGTGCAGCAAAAATATATAAAACAATATAAAAGCCAGAACAGAACGAAATTTATAAATTATTTGTGCTCTTAGATAATCAATTGTTAACAAATCTTAAAAAGATCCAAAAAATATATATTGCCTTCGGCGAGATGCGAACTCACAACTTCATACTCGACATGTCATGCAATATTTACATGAGCCAACTCCTTGGTTGTAGTACAGACGAAATAGGACTATACTTTGCTTCCGTACGCCTTGCCCGATCATTTTTCGTAACATTTTTCGTAACGCTTTCGCCAGTTTACTCCCCAAGTCAAGCGTGCCTAAAGAAGTTTCACTTCAAAAAAAAAAAGGTTATTACGTAACACACTATCAGTAGTAGGGTCTCATTTTGACAGTTCAACAACATCCATTGCGTTATTTACGTTTTTGAGCACACACATTTATCGAACATATGGAGAAATGGATTATCAAACATGCTTCAAAATGATTCAAATTGATAGTCGCAAGGTCTTATGCAATTAGGGTGTTTGTATCTACTTCGGGATTATTTTGCTACCTCGTAACAACGCAGTTGCTGGGCTAAATATCCTAGCATTGCAACACACACACATCCACACACCACAGCCACATCGGCTGCCGGCAGAAGTTACCACCCACCAGATAAAGTCTTGCCGCCAAGCGATTCGTCGTGTTCTGGCATTATGTCTGGTGAAGCCGTACGGAGGACGGGTCTGAGCAGTTGTGTTGCGATGTGTGCCGAGTACGATGCGCCAAGTGTTGTTGTGTCGGGAGTTTGGTCGTGGAGGGTCTCCACATCAATCTCCCTCTGGCGCAGCATCGTTGGTCGTGTTGTTGGGTTTAACATTGCACCACCTCGCTCAACAGCCGCCTTCCTATTCACTAAGTTTTTTAAGTGAATGGGTTTAATAAACTAGCGCGCTTTACCATCAATGATTGCATCACTGCTTATCATCAGGCGGGATTGCAGTCAAGCGTTAGTTTATAATTACTTAAGAAAAAAAAAACATTCCTGGAGCACAGGCGAAGAGTAGCCAGCCTGTCAGTGTTCTATAGGATGCATTTTGGAGAGTGTGCGCGGGAATTGCATGATTTAATTCCCACATCTCCGTTTCATGATCGGATGACCCGTCGTACGGCAAGTTTCCATCCTTACGTTGTTGACACCACAATTTCTTAATACCGCGTAGAGGGTATCGAGGGAATGAAACAATTTGCCAGCGGCGGTGTTTTCGTCAGACTACAATTTAAGTGTCTTCAAGGCTAGAGTGAATAGGCTCTTAATAAACTACCGTGCTTTACCATCAACGATTGCATCACTGCTTACCATTAGGCGGGATTGGGGTCAAGTACTAGGGTATATTAAAAAAAAAAATCGCCAAAAATTTAAACAAATAATGCACCCTCGGTTCGAGACCGTGGTTCAGAATGGTCGATCAGTGATCTCATAATGATCGATTATGACAATTTTCGTCATCTACTAACAAAATTGCGGTATTATGACTCTCCAGTGGTCAATCACTGTCACTCCACTGCATATTAATAAATGTCCAAATTGAGTAGTAGTTTTTAGAAAGTCTTTTCTCCTAATTAGTTTTATAATAATAGCAATACGACAATGTCATTCTATCACCATTCCATTACGAGACAACTGACCGGTAATTGATCAATATTATGAATTTAGCAGATTACGAACTTTGAGCACAATGACAATGCAATGACAATGGAATCGCGTTGGAATGACAAATTAATATAAAGGGTGTCTCTGACATTGACGCACAAACGAATACCATGTATCCAGTACATGATTCTGAACCCCCCAGTGGTAGAATTTATCATCGGTTTTTTGCTAATTTGAAATAGTACTTTATGAAACTGTTACATAATTAGGGATATTATGCACGAGTGTGAGTTTAAAAAACGAGCGAAGCGAGTTTTTTAATAGTATCACACGAGTGTGTAATACCTAATTATGTAACAGTTTCATACACTACTTTATCTAATCTCATACATTTTAAGAAACAATAATATTCATGTGTCCAGCGAAACACAACAACGACTCGCAATGCAAAGAAACGTATTTGGCGCCAAAATTCTGCACCCTGCATCAAAGCGCACGCGCCAAAGCGCGCGCAGCCACAGATAAAAAAATGAAATAGTGCTATCTATGGTTTGTAATCTGTACGGTAATGAAAAAAAAAATTATTATAACATTATTTTGTTAGAGAAATAAAGTCATAATTTAATTTTTTAATTTCCTTTCGATATACTATGGGTAAAGTACATCAATATAAACTCCTTTTTAGTTTTAAATTTTTAATTTTTTGATATGAGAGTAGATAAAAAAATTTATGCAGTTTTTTTCACTTTAAACCGTTCATAATTGCTATACTTTTATAACCCAATAAGATTTTAAAGGAAAAATTAATTAATTCGCTAATTAAAAAAAAAAAAAACGCAATGTGCACAAAACTCGAAGAACTATCCTATCAGCTGATTTAATAGAGTTCACATCAGGGGTCAACATCATACCCACACATTTTTAAACACTGTGCTTTCTGTAACCGTTCAATAACGATATAAATGACTATCATAATTTTATTAGTGGCAGTGTAGCATTTTCGCAAAGTTTGCGTTACGATGACAGTTACATCCTGTATAAAAATAGCACACTGGGGCCCATGCTCAACAGTATAAGTAAACACAATGAATGTTATCAAACTGTCAAGTTGAAACCCATTGCTTCAGATACGCAATTCGCCTGATGAATGAACACTATTCCGAATCACTGTCGCCCGCCCGCGTCTGTGCGTTAAACTAATTTTAAGTTATGTGCATTTTTTTCTTTCCTTTTCGTTTAGAAAAGGATAGAAGATAACATTTTAGTTTAATCCTGTCAAATTAAGATACTCCATAGACAATTTAAACGCGATTATAAACATGGCGACTAAAAATACGCCAGTTTACGTCAGGAGCGCACTAATTTGACAGGTCTAAACTGACATTTTTTTATTTTTTTATTTAGTTGCCTTCGCACGTATTCTCATATTACATTAGACATTGGCAAAGTTATCGACATCGGCACCATTGCCATAAACAAAAATAGAATAGACATTTTATTTTCTGTCCTTTTCTTATTGAAACAGAAAGAAAAAGATGCCCTGGACTTAAAGGTAATTTAGTTTGTGAACATAGGAATCGGGGCCAGTTTAAATATTTTTAGTTTTTTTTAGGTTTAAAGAATCTTTATTTCTCAAACAAACATACTTAATTACAGTTCACTTACATGCGATTTAAAATTTAACGTACAAATGATCTCGTCTAGTGACGAAGCATGTAAATACAGAGTGATGCTGATATACGACAATAAATTAAACATCGTGTACCTCTACACATTCTCAGTCTACCCATAAAAAAAAAAAAATATAAATATGTCCATTAGTTTAGTCACAGGAAATTATTTTTCATTTTTCACATTTTCTACATGATGTACATGTTGATAATGGAGCGCTTACAGGTTAATGACTGCCGCAACCTGCGGTGCCAAACTTTAATAATAATGGCGCGAAAAAGCAAGTCGATACAGGATCGCGCTGTCGCCGATCGGAGGTCAGTGAACCAATGTTTTTTAAAGGGTGTTCTATTTCGTTTGCAATGTTATGCGATTTAGTTTGTTCGAAATTTTATTTTTTTTATTTTTGATGCTAGGTTTTTTTCTATGGTTTAGGATTATTCCTATGTACCAGCATTGTTCGTGTTTTCATTTCTTGTCGTATTGTCAGCACCACTCTGTATAACAATAGTTAAAACAATAACAAAGCAAAAACAAAAATGTGTGTGTGTGTGTGTATATTTAATATTATTACTTTAATAGTTATCATATTCATTTTATTTCCTCCTTGTTCTTACACACTATTGTCTACATTTCTGTTTTACTTCTCCTTTCGCAGGTCTGCTGGAAGAAATTTCTTAAGAAATAAGCAGTACCTTTGTACTCAGATCTTCATTTTGTTGTATCTATATGTATTTTATTGTCTGTACATAAATAATAAAATAAATATGTCGCAGACAGCGACGGCAGAGCGGTAGGTTCGACAGCATCTTGGTGTGGTGGTACCGGTTCCATTTCGTAGGTGAGTTTTGAATTGAAACACGACGTGTAGATATACCCTCCAATCTTCATAATAACAATTTGAATAGGCAAACCGACAGTTTCGGTTCGGAGATGTGCCTTGGTCCGCGTCTCGATGCAAAGTCACCGTTCGACGAACCCCACTTTCCAAAGCGACTCTGTCCATGTGCCGCCATCACAAAATGACGTCACAAGCGTTCGCCCCTCTACTACGTAAATCAAATCAGCAACTTCTATTAAAATTAATCGACGATCTCCGACACGGCCAGCCTGACTAGTTGCACGTCCTCGTGCATCATCTTCATCATCATCCCAGCGCCAATCCCAGTCGCATCCGAAGCTCCCTCAGCCCCGGAGTCCAGGATCCGGTTCACCAGGCCAACCGCCGATTCCGGCCAAACTTGGATATTTCCCGTTGCACGTCCTCGTGCATGTCTGTAACAAATTAAAAAAAACACAGAAACCCGACTTTGAAGCATTTTTGAGAGCTCGGCCAACCTGACCGTCACACGTCACGTTTAGTTACATTGACTATTAGAAAACCAAACAAGCTTAATCATTTTAGCAACTTAAACGCAAAAGCTTCCTTCAAGCCTCATAATTATCAAATTTCAAAAAGAAAACACAAAAGGTTCCTTCAAGCCTCATAATTGTCAAATTTCAAAAAGAAAACACAAAAGGTTCCTCCAAGCCTCATAATTATCAAATCAAAATCATAATCATCAAAAAGAAAACACATCATGGTTCGCTACCACAGTAGCTAGTGACAACTCATAGTTGATACCCATATCGTCATCACCTCTTGTGATACGACCAACTCTAGAGTCCACGACTCCCAGGTCAACACATGACCGTACAACTAATAGTCTCCTCTGAGACCCAGGTCCCCGCCACATCACTAGCTGCCCATCGCCCCCTGAACAACTCCTCACTGAGTTGCAGTTACGACTACAGACTAGTGCATGCAGTGCGACCATATCTACCAGTGTCCCCGCCACACCACTAGCTGCCCATCGCGCCCTGAACAACCCCTCACTGGGTTGCAGTTACGACTACAGACTAGTGCGAGCAGCGCGACCACATAGCCATGATACGTGTTCTATTTGCTGGCGGAGGTACCCTCCTCGCCATCTTCTACATTATGAAAATCTAACTCAGCAGACATTACTTGGAAAAATCTTTCGTACCTATGCGATCGTGGGGTACTTATAAGTTCTGTTTCCAATCAACGATTTCAATAGGTAACGATCGCCATTATCGCCATCAAACAACTCACCAATATTAAATTTCATTACTTTAGCTCATTTCTATCAAATTTAGATTTTTCGTAAATAGCACTCATTTCTATGTTCGTTACCGCTTGTTCTCTTGAGAAGATTTAATAGTCTAGCCACACATACTATCATAAGCTCAAGTGAGCTCGTAACTATAGGCCACAGTGAACTTTAGTTTCGAAATAAAGACAAACCAAACATAATTTTAAAATTCTGATTTATAATTTCTCAGCCCATTATAACAAAGAATACGGGTAGTACAAAAAATAAAATTTGCAAATAACTCTTATGATCATGTCGCAAAGAAATGGTGCAGTACACAACACACTGGCACAACCTTGTACACTGTATATATACTGGCACGTGTGTACATACACCAATGAAATTACAGATTGCTTGACAAGAGAACATTCGGCCACGGAATCAAAATAAAAATAGTACGACTCACCGGATTATGGCAATTTCTGGCAAACCCCTGCCACTCGGCAGTTATCAACCGTTGCACACCAGACATCTCGGAGCTCTCATAAAATCCCATTACGTTACCACAAACGTTTTGGGTATTTTGAAACCTTCTCATCGCCTGCAGAGTAGATGCTCAAGTCTTGAAACCTTGGGCGTTCCGCAAGGCGCACGCAGCTCCGGCTGCGCCGCACGCAGCTCCAGCAGCGCCACACGCCATTGATCCGATTCACCACGCAGCTAGAAGCGCGCTCCTCAAGCGCACTTTGCACGCTCCGCAAGCGCACACCGCGCGCTCCGCAAGCGCACCTTGCGCGCTCCGCAAGCGCACCCTGCGCGCTCCGCAAGCGCGTTCCGCGAGCGCATTTGCATCAGCCAGCACTGTTGCGCGCCTAGCAACAGCTAGCACTATCGCGCGCCAAGCAACAGCCAGCACTGTTGCGCACCAAGCATCAGCCAGCACTGTCGGGATAGCACCGCGTCCAGCCGCACTTGCTCGCCTGCAGCGGACTCCTGCAGCTGACTCCTGCAGCGCACTCCTACAGCGCACTCCTGCAGCGCACTATCACGCAGAGCGATCTGTTCTGCGTCAGCAATTGAGCGCACCTCGTAACGTGACGTTCACTTCCAGCCTCACTGCCAGTACTACCACACAAGTAATCACACAAGTACTATAAAAATATTGGCAGAAAGTGACTGTTATTCTGTTTCTTGATTTATAACGAGATTGTGAGCAGTGTAGTTCTTTATCCAACTTCTGATGTCGCAGACAGCGACGGCAGAGCGGTAGGTTCGACAGCATCTTGGTGTGGTGGTACCGGTTCCATTTCGTAGGTGAGTTTTGAATTGAAACACGACGTGTAGATATACCCTCCAATCTTCATAATAACAATTTGAATAGGCAAACCGACAGTTTCGGTTCGGAGATGTGCCTTGGTCCGCGTCTCGATGCAAAGTCACCGTTCGACGAACCCCACTTTCCAAAGCGACTCTGTCCATGTGCCGCCATCACAAAATGACGTCACAAGCGTTCGCCCCTCTACTACGTAAATCAAATCAGCAACTTCTATTAAAATTAATCGACGATCTCCGACAAATAAATAAATACATTTACAAACAAGTTAATACGGCTGGTCAATTAGAAATCAATGTACCCTCTCATGTACTGATTATTTACTTTTTGAGCAAATTACTGTGTAGATGTGCTTATGTATGCAAGAAACTATAGTCTCAGAGACCGGTGATTGTTTATGTTTTTCATTTTATAATTTTGGTTATAACGTGTGTGTTAGTTTTATGTTTTTTGAAGTATGGAATACAGCTATCTGTCGTTTTTAAGCCACATCACATAGCCTCGCACAGCGTTTCTGCATCATCTGCATTTAAATACAACCGACCCTATTAGGGTTCCTTCCTACACACTACACACAGGGCACGGGAGCAATATGGTGAATTTCATACACTTTACGAATATCTCCGAAAATATGAGGCCAAGTTTTGTGATTATTTTCTAATGAATTAATTACAAGACATTTTATAAATTATTACATTTATTAAAGAAGAAACTGCAACATACCAATATGCGAGCAAGTCAGATTTAAGGAGAGATTGGTTGTTACGTTCGTATGCGGCCGGCAATGGAATGAAATAAACATGTTACGCGGGTGGCGGCGCCGCGGCGGCGCGGCGACGCTACCGTGTGCAGGAACCCTTAGCCGACTGCCCCTTTTTTGTTTTGGATGAGAAATCATCAAATGAACTCTCCCACTGGCGGAGCGTGTCAGACTTTAACTGACTAAAACCCACCCGTGGGACCACGGTTTCTTTTTTAACCAACCCGCAACTCTGGCCCAGAAGGCATCGGTCCTGTGGACCCCGTCACGACGTGCTGACATCTCTTTGAGGCGCGCGTGGAACATAACGTGCCGCCGAGCCTTAACGGGCGACGAGCTGCCCACTACTCGATGCAAGAAGTGCTGACCACTATGACTACAACCATTTTTATTTTCTTCCACCAGGTTATATACAGCTGTTCACCAAAGACCGTATCCTTCCCAGCTTGTTGCGCCAACTACCGTATGACCGAAACAGTATTATGCACTTCCGTGAACGAGATTATAGCAAAAATGGACGACGGACTATAATGTTTAAGGTAAGAAAAACGAAGATGATATCGATTAGCTTCAGAATCTGCTGCCTTTAATTTCATCTGCGTGAATCCTGTCGCGTTTCAAGTCTGCCTACGCTGTTATTAACTTTATTATTAAACTAGTGCTTGACCGCAATCCCACGAGCGAGTGCGCTAATTTATTAAGAGCCTTTTCACAAAAAAAAAAAAAAACTAAGTGAATAGAAAGGCCGACCGACCAACGATGCCGCACCAGAGTGAGTTTGATCTGGAGACCCTCCACGACCAAACTCCCGACACAACACTATTTGGCGCATCGTACCCGGCACACATCACAACACAACTGCTGAGCCCCGTCCTCCGTACGGCTTCACCAGATATCATGCCGGAACACGACGAATCGCTTGGCGGCAAGACTTTGTCTGGTGGGTGGCAACTTCTGCCGGCAGCCGATGTTATGGCCTACCACAGAGAAATTAATTATATTTTTTGAAGTGAAAACACGATTAGCATCGTTCTAATTTCAAAATCGACGAAACGAAAAAGCGACACATACGCAATACGTGGGAGAAAAGAGATAGAGTTACGTTCGTGGTTCTCTTTATGCTCTGTTTTGTACCACTTCCACTCGTGGTTACCTGCCAAGGCATAATGCAACCGTCTAATTATCGTGCATTCAAAAATTTAAATAATATGGTTCCACTTCTACCACGTGAATGCACATGTCCATTTTTCTTTGCTCGTCTTCCAACGGTCCTAGCGTGATGTTTGGCAGTCTATAGCCGTCCTCAATAATTGAGCGATCAAATGTACAGACAGGACAAGCTACCCGAAACTATCAAATATTGCCAAACAACCTTGATGACCTTGAGATTTTTGAATAATTTGTTGGTATTGGTGAAGCCGACCCAGTAACTGAGTTGTGGAGGTAAGATAGGCAGCTCCATGTAAAAAAACTGAACTTCAGCTGCATACGGTTAAACTGGAAGCGAACCTCAACATTTAGGAAAAGGCCAGGGAGATACTTTAGATGCGCTCTGGCGGGCACCCCGCCTTGGGAGCTCGAGGCCTGGGTGCTCGCCAGAGTGTACGAGTGGACGGCGGAGCGCAGGGCGCTGGGCGAGCGTCCGGCCCCGGAGTTGAGGGAGGCCGTCCGCCGGGAGGCGAGGGACGCCATCGTCTAGCACTGGACGCGGGACCTCGCCTCCGCGGTGTTCGGCCGCCGCACCCTCGACGCCATCGGGCCGGTCCTGAAGAACTGGCTCGACAGGCGTCACGGGTTCCTCTCCTTCCGTCTGGTGCAGGTACTCTCCGGTCACGGCTGCTTCGGCAGGTACCTGCACCGGATAGGACGAGAGGAAACGCCGTCGTGCCACGGTTGCGGCGCGGCGGAGGACACGGCGGAACACACCCTCGCGGTGTGCCCGTCGTGGGCCGTGCCGCGCCGCGATCTTTTCGCGGCGGTAGGAGGGGACCTCTCGCTGCCCGCCATCGTCAGAGCGATGGTGGGGAGCGAGGGGGCCTGGGCGGCGATGGCCTCCTTCTGCGAGGTCGTGGTGTCGCAGAAGGAGACCGCGGAGCGCGAGCGGGAGGAGGATCCCCTCGCTCCGGCGCTCCGCAGGCGGCGTAGGGGCAGGAGAAGGCGGGATTTCGCCCGCTTTCTCCCGCCCTGAGGTGAGCGGCGGGCGTGAGGCACGGGGGTGCCCGCGCCCGCCTTGCACTGCTCACCAAGTGGAGCTTCGATCCCCCTCCTAGGAGGGGCAAATGAGGGCCCGCCTTACTAGGCGGGTTTCGCCGGCGGGGGAGAGGTAGCTCAGGCTTTGCTAGTTTCCCACTCCCCCGCCACTATGGCGATGCCGGAGCGCCGCTGGGGTTTTTAGTGGGTATACCGGGAGGCTATCTCCCGGGGAGTCCCACATACCCCTCCCGTCCCCCAACGGGTGGGGATGCGTAATTGTCATTTTCCCCAGTGACAAAAAAAAAGGGAGATTCTTTAGCGGCGCAAAAAATGGTAAGCGAAAAAAGTATGTTTGGATACGGAGGGGTCTCGACATGTGAAGATGATCAACCATTCACAGACCAACCACGAAGGCTGCTTCTTCTTCAGCCTATAAGGGTCCACTGCTGAACAAAGGCCCCCCAAGGCTTTCCACAATGACCGGTTTTGTGCTGCCCGGCATTAGCATGCACTTATCGGCTTCCCGCAACCTTCACCAGGTCATCGGTCCACCTAGTTGGAGGCCTCCCTACGCTACGTCTTCCGGCCGTGTGGCTGTTATTTATTAATTAGTTACAAGCCACTTACAATAACTAACATTTTATCTTACAGGATCGCAATTTCCATCAGAACAAAGACGGTCTGACAGCCACGGATATTAAGAAATTCGCCCTGATATACGGACCGGAATGTCGAGCCCGAGATCGTGCAGAAAAGATAGCTATGTGCAAATCTTACCCAGGAGTAAGAAGAAGAAAAAGGGAAATCCTAGAACCTTTTGCAAACAGAAGTTTAAGGGTCAACCCTAATATCACTCCACCCCCACATTTATTGAATGGAGCTGAAATTGCTAAAGAAGAAATAGCCGAAAAACTTCAAGAAATAGCTCCAGATATTGATACCTCCAAAGATGTAGCAGAGAGTCTAAATACTTTAGGCATTGTTAGAGAAACAAATGGGATAACAGAACTAGTTAATCAGCTTTCTGCCTTAGCACTAAAGAATGCTAGAGAAAAATATTGCAATGCTACTAGCAACAAAACTTCTGAGTTCGAATTTAAGTATGACAAAACTACAAATAAAACCGAAGCATCTGATGTACTAGGAATACATAGAACCATAGCAGATTTCGCAAAATCCATAATTGAAGACGCTGCTAGTAATTTGACAGAATTCTGTCAGAATTCAAAGACTGTAGAAGATTATCAAAATCAATGTAAATCAGATGGAGATGCTCGATGTCCAAAAGCTTACAGGAATTCTAAATATGGAGCAATGAAAATTGTTAGTAAACATAAGCTTGTTGACAAAGGTTCAAATAGTGATGAAGAAGTTCCAATAATTTTGAAGCCAATCAGAAGAAAGAGAGAAGCAAATGATTCAGTTATCACACCTGAACTTACGGAAGAAATAAACGAGAAAGAAGAACAAAAAGAAACAGAGATTAGCAATGAAAGAAAGAAGGCAAATAATCTCAAAGAAAAACTGAAGGCCATGAGAAATGAACGATTAAAAGAGGTAAAGAAAACTGAATCTATAACAAAATCTGAGTTGGTATCTTCAACAACTGATTCTAAAGTTAAAGATCAGGTCAAAAGCCCTATTAGAAGGAAGTTTCGTGAAAAACGATATAAGTAAGTTGTCTTTTCGTTTATTTTAAGTTATAGAGGTATGAGGAACATGGGGAAGTTTATTTTCAACCTCCATAGAAAAGTTAGGATCCTCCGTCGAGACGGGCGTAGTTTCTAGTGGGGCTGTTGTGTATATGCTAGTCGTGCAGAAAACTCTGCTTGTGCGATGCAGAATTTGACGTGACGTTGGTGTGTGCGTAGTTCGCGTATGGCGATGTTGAGCAATTTTGTTGGATAGGGACAAAGCATTGAATTCGTGTGAGCGTACCGACCCGACACCGTGATTGCTACATACATACATATGTATACTGTGTATCTATATGGTCCATTGGAGGGACTGGGTGCGGAAACCAGACCCGTAACATAAAACATAGATAGAACTGTATATGTAGGTATAGTGTATAAAATGGTATACATTGCGTCACCGCAATAACTGTTTTGTTCTTTTTGAAGTGAAATTAAGATTTCACTTCGGTCAATCGCACGACTGCCTTTTTTATGTTCTCATTACGGACGCTTTAAACGTTATACATCGTTCTCAAATGCATAACTTTTAACACGAATGTTACTTTGCAACCATATTATATAGATTTAAAAGAGTCGCTAAAATTAAGTGGCAGTAGGCGGGCCACATTGCTGGTAGAACCGATCGCCGATGGGACAGTAAGGTTCTGGAGTGGCGGCCACGTAGAGACGAAGACGCAGCGTCGGTGGACCGATGACCTGGTGAGGCTCGCGGGAAGCCGATGGATGCGGGTCGCACAAGACCGATCATCGTGGAAAGCCTTGGGGGAGGCCTTTGTCCAGCAGTGGTTTTCCATAGACTGAAGAAGAACAAGAAGAAAAGAGTGGATGTTCTTGCCTGTTCTTCTCCATAGGTACCTACAACGCTTTGAAAATGTAATGGGCAACCAACTACATCTTTCTGATTGAAACTTGACAATGTTAAAAGTATCTATAATTGGGTGTATTTGAAATAAATGCTTTCATTTTGTGTCTCTAGACGTTGTTTTTTTATATTTATAAACTAGTGCTTAAGCAGTGATGCAAGCGTTGATTGTAAAGTTTATTAAGAGCCCATTTCCTAAAAAAAACGGAGTAAATAGGAAGGAGACCCTCTACGACCAAACTCCCGACACAACAACATTTGGCGCACACAACTGTTCAGTCCCGTCCTCCGTACGGCTTCACCAGACATCATGGCGGAACACGTCGAATCGCATAGCGGCAAGACTTTGTCTAGTGGGTGGTAACTTCTGGCGGCTTCCGATGTTATGACCTACCACCGACAAAAAGTTCTTCATTATCTGTCTAATCTTTCCCCAACTATGTCGAGGCCAGCTTCCAGTCTGACCAGGTGCAGCTGAATACCAGTATTTTACATGGAGCGGTTACCTATCTGACCTACACAACTCTAACTGCGTAATATGATAACCATTGGAAATGACTGATCGTTAGACTTTCAGAATTCTGACGACCCGTGATTATTGTTAAAGATCTACAAATGACAGCAAGGACCAACGGCTTAACGTGCTTTCTGTCTGGGTATATAATGATAGTCATCCATCCACATATGATGAGAGTCATCCATCCACAGAGAAACCGCGGCAATCGCAGCCTGATTGATCGACCTGTTCGGCTGTTACTATTTAGAGCACCAGTCTTTAAATGTTGGAATTTGAGTTTGGGTTGTTTTTCTCGGTGGTACACCTCGGCAGCCGGCAGAAGTTACCACCTACCAGACAAAGTCTTGCCGCTAAGCGATTCGATGCCGCGTAGCCGTACGGAGGACGGGTCTGAGCAGTTGTGTTGCGATGTGTACCGGGTACGATGCGCCAAATGTTGTTATGTCGGGAATTTGGTCGTGGAGGGTCTCCAGATCAATATCCTTCTGGCGCAGCATCGTTGGTTGTGTTGTTGGGTTTAACATTGCACCACCTTGCTCAATTGCCATCTTCCTTCCTATTCACTGAGTTTTTTTTTTGTGAATAGGCTTAATATACTAGTCTACTTTACCATCAATGATTGCATCTCTGCTTACCATCTGGCGGTATTGCGATCAAGCACTTGTTTATAAGAAATATACAAATTTAACCATTTGTCCCTAGAGTACAAAAATCACAGGAAGTCTCAGATTGGGAATCCGATACATCTATGGATAAACAAATCGAACCACAGAAGTCACTTACTAATAAAGAATTACTTAAAAAAGTGTTAGAACTAGGAGCGGGCTCAATATTTAAAACTAAGAAGGCTAAGAAAGAATCAGTTGAAGAAGTAAATAAAAATGTCAAAAAAGAAGACAAAACAGCAGAAAATTCACCGGAGAGTTCAAAGACGGAGGAAGACGATGAAACAACAGAAGAAGAAACAGAGAAAGCAGTTACTAAAAGGAAAGAGAAATATAAAACAACCGAGGAATCATCTACAGAAGAAGTTAAACAAGAAGAAAAAAAAGAAACGTAAGTCAATATTTTACAATTTATTTTGGATAAAGGTAGGAAGGACTTTATACAAAATTATTAGTGTTCGTGCAACATGTCTTTTTCTTCGTTACTCCTCTATTAGCCGCCAAGTCGACGCCCCCCAATTTCTAAACGTATTTGGGAAAAAATATAACACGGTGTAAAAATGATTGGAATTGATTCAGTTGCTTATTCTGAACAAACTACGAGTATATTCAGGTTTCGTTTAAAGAAAAAAAAACCTTTTATGGCATGGCATCTTAGCCCACAAGGTTAGCTGACGACCTGACTAGGAGCTAAAGTAACATTAGGGTTGTAACGGAGGCCTTGTTAGCGGAGGCGGAGGCGAATGCGGAGATTAACGGAGGCGGAGGTGAAAGTAGATGAAGAAACAATTGAAATTTGTGGTTAATTAAAACAAATATTTTGTTTTAAATACGTACATTAATAGTAGTACACTTGGTAAAAAAATATTACCTTCCAATAATGAAAATTAAGGAGAAACATATTGTATTTGCAGCATTCTCGTCTCGTACTAGTTGATTCTTGACCGTTTCGCGCTCAAACGCTGCCGGACAGTTGTCGAGCGTCGCAGATTGCGCGTTATTTATTTTATAAAGACGCAAATAAACCTCCGTTATAACTCCGCAAAAATTGTGCGTAGGTGGAGGCGGAAGCGAAAATACGATTTGCGGAACTTCCACAGTAACGGAAGCGGAGGCGAAGCTCTGATACAACCCTAGTCACCATGACCGAAATCGGTCGGAATATTCATCAGAAAAAAAATATTGCCCCGAACTTAGATTTATTTTAGTTTGTGAACAATGGAATTGATCCCAATTTCTAACAGCCTCGGTGGCGTAGCGGTAGCGAACGCAGCCGCTGCGCAAGGAGGCGCGGTTTCGATCTCCGCGCATTTCAAATATTTGTATGCATGAATATGAATATTTGCACTGGTCTAGTCGTTTCTCTGAAAGTACGTTAAGCCATATGTCCCGGTTGCCATACGAACGTCTAATAATAGTCGTTACGGGTTGTTGGAGCCCTCAAGGCTCTAAAGTCCAACAATTGGTCTAACTGCAATGCTTCGATATCGCCTTCGGGTTGTGGAAGTCAGACGGCAGTCGCTTCACGGAAAATAGCCAAAATCAGCAGTTGGACTGGTAAAGCGGACACCAGACTCCAAACCTGAAAAAGCTTCGGATGCGACTGGGATTAGCGCTGAGATCATCATCATCATCAACCTTTTTATAGTCCCACTGCTGGGCACAGGTCTCCTCTCATACAGAGAAGGATTGAGCGTAATCACCACGCTTGCTCAATGCGGGTTGGCAATTTCAGACTTACAAGTCCAGGTTTCCTCAAGATGTTTCCCTTCACCTTCAGTCATTGGTGTCCAAGATATACTTAGAAAGTACATATAACTTTAGAAAAGTTACATTGGTACTTGCCTGACCTGCAATCGAACCCGCGCACTCATACTTGAGAGGCTGGTGTTTTAACCACTAGGCCACCATGACATAACGCTGAGATGATGATGACGAATTCATCCCAATTTCTTCCACAGGCCCAAGCCCAGGATCAAACAAAAAAGCCAGAGGACACATAATCGCGGCATACCAAAGACTGTACAGCTGACTAAGTTAAATAAAGAATTTTATGGCGAAAGAAAATGGACGGACGGTGTCGTCTTCTATGTCATTGCAGAGCTACAGGACTGTAAGTAAATAAGTCGGCGTTACCATTTCAGTTGCCCAACTCTGTTATTTTTATAAAATTGTCATTCCAATACGATTCCATGGTCATTGTGCTTAAAAGTTCGCAATCTGCTAAATTCATAATGATTGATCAATTGGGTTGTAACCTAAAAAATAATTTAATGTCCATCAGATAGATTTATAAAAAATATTGAACACATATTTTTTATTTTTTCTTTCGTTCAAATACTTAGGAATATTATATTGATTTGAAATGTCGCATGACGTCACGTCGTGGTACAAAATATATCAACGCGTGACGTAATTAGCACCCACTCCGTAACTTTAATAGTAGTTTTTCGTAATTTTGACAAAATAAAAAATACGGGTCTTAATTTTGTTTTATTATCTATAAGATGGACTAATTATTTTTTTATTTTCATACCTTGGATACATCCCTATTATTTCAGTTATCTCGTAATAGAATGGTGATAGAATAGAATGCCGTATTGCTATTATTATAAAACCCGTTAATAGAGATGATTTTCTTTATTTTTAATATGTTTTTTTAAATAATAATTATGTAGTAGACTGTCAGTGATTGATCACTGGAAAGTCATAATGACACCATTTTGTTAGTTGATTACGAAATATGTCAAAACGGTTCATTATGAGATCACTGATCGACCATTCGGACACTATTGTGATAGCAGACTAGGGCTGTAAAACGTCCACCGCTGGTCATATGCTTCCCAAGCATTTGCTGTTTAATCTTTTTTTTTAACAAAGCGGTGCCCCACATTAGGAATTTCTCTTGTATCGCGACTGCATTTACAAACTTTCTTTCTTTTTTCTTTCTTTCTTGAATGAATTATTCATGTCGAAAAAGACGGCCGCGCGAACCGTCTTACGAGGGAGGTTAGGACAAAGTCACGATGTGGCGACTATGCTGCGATATTTCACTGTTCTTTATGAATTATTTACTGAATGAACTTTTACTACATCAATCACGCACTTTTATGCAGTAAACAACACTATAAATAATTTTAAAAGTTCAATGAAAAATGAGCGTAACACTCAGCTTGACTTTACCGTCAAAAATACCTTACAAACATTGTAAGTTTAACTTACATACACAAACATCCAGACCCGGAACAACTGTAGGCAAAATTAAAATCAATTTAATAACTGTAACTTATGTAGTGAATACAGTTCTTAAATTCAAAGTTTTTTTTTTTTTAATTTAATTCATGACCATGGATACAAGTCCTTCAGTCGTATACTAAACCTATCTCCTTTCGTTTCCTGCGTGAACGGACACTTGGAGGAAGATTTGGGAGAAAGCCATGATGTGATCACTATGCTACAATATTTCACTGTTCTTTATGAATTATTCACTGAATGCACTTTTTACTACATAAATCACGCGTTTTTATTTAGTAAACGACACTATAAAAAATTTAAAAGTTCAATGAAAAATGAACGTGGCACTCATCTTAGCCTTCCCGCCAAAAACTCTCAAAGTTTATTGATCGCTATGTTATGCCAAGGAGAAAAATATAAAGCTTTGTTGTTATAGAATCAATATAAAACTAACAACTATAGAGATAATATTAATTGATAGAAAACTTTTATAAAAAAATAGAAACCGACTTCAAAAAAACACTTAAAAGGAAAAAATATTTTACTTTTGTCATGGCTCTAGGAGTCGGTTGCGAGCTAAACAACACAAACATCGAGACACCAAGTTTTTATTTCAGGCTTTTCAGGGTCTTAGTCGAAATTAGAAAACTAATTTTTTTTCACCTCATAACAATAGTGTCAATAGCCATAACCCATGTTACAATAGGTTCTCATCAATACGAAAAAATCCCTATCTCAAAAACTACTCAACTGATTTTGATGAAATTTATAGTATACCCTAAGTTGAACAATACATAGTACAAATAAAAAATAATTACTTAAATCGGACTTGTAGTTCCGGAAATATGCGCGCACAAACGTAAAAAGATACATATTACATACACTTGAAATTTGGCTTACATATGTACATACGGGTTCAATTGATAACCTCCATTTTTTGAAGTCGGGTAAACAATAACACATAACAGCTAAATTAAGAAAATTGTTAAAAAAATAAATAGACATATAGCATATACAAGTATCGACAAGTGTTCGACTATAAAACACAGCTAAGTATTTTGGCATTATAACCTAGTAGGTATAAAAATTTTTTACAAAAAAAAAAAAAACAACCGACTTCCAAGAAACACTACAAAGTGAAAAATAACTAATTTCGAAAGTCGGTTTCAAAAACTAATTTACAAAAACCAAAGACACAGACTTCCGAAATTGCATTTTGGAAGTCGGTTTGTTTTTTTTACATAGGCCGTTTGGCATAGGCCGAAAGCTAAATATTAAAATTCTAATTTTCGGCCGTCAAATATTCAACTTCTAAATAGTGTTATTACCACATAATTACCTCAAAACATGCGACCGAAATCTGAATACACAAATGAGAAGCGGTTCTACTTTATGTAAAAAGTATTTCTTTTTGAAGAATTTCTAATTTAACAATCAAATGAAGTCATTAAATATATATAAATGGTGGCAGGCCATAACATCGGCCGCCGGCAGAAGTTACCACCCACCAGACAAAATCTTGCCGCCAAGCGATTCGTCGTGTTCCGGCATGATGTCTGGTGAAACCGTACGGAGGACGGGTCTCAGCAGTTGTGTTGCGAATTGCGATGTGTGCCGGGTACGACGCGTCAAATGTTGCTGTGTCGGGAATTTGGTCGAGGATGGTCTCCAGATCAATCTCCCTCTGGCGCAGCATCGTTGGTCGTGCTGTTGGGTTTAACATTGCATCACCTCGCTCAGCAGCCGTCTTCTTTCCTATTCACTCAGTTTTTTTTTTGTATGAATAGGCTCTTAATAAACTAGCGCGCTTTAATCAACGATTGCATCACTACTTACCATCAGATGGGAACAGCAGTCGAGCACTAGTTTATAATTATATAAAAAAACACAATTCAGAAGATAGATAGTCCAAATGAGTAGATTTGATTATAACAGTTGGTATATAAGTTGATTGAAATAAATTCAGTATCAATCTCAACTAAGTATAACAAATAAAAATGTACAGATGACAGCACATCAAGTAACTACACTCTGGCAGATTTCTTTATTAGATTTTCAACTTTATCTCTAAATCATTACGGTTCAAGGTTGATTAGGATTATCTGACAGTTTTGAGCATAAAGGGTATATCTGACATCGACGCACAAACGAGTACCATGGATCCAGTACATGATTCTGAACCCCTCAGTGGTGGAATTTTTCGTCGGCTTTTTCATGATTTAAAAAAATATGTATGTAGTTTTTTTTCACTTTAGACCGTTCATAATTGCTGTACTTTTATAACCCAATAAGATTTTAAAGTAAAAATTAATTAATTCGCTAATTACACATAAAATGGCAATGAAAACAAACCTCAAAAAACTATCCTATCAGCTGATTTAATTGCGTGCACATCAGGGATCAACGTCATACCTACAAACCCTCACGGCGGCACGCTTGCAACGTTCAAAGGCCGAGCGGACCCTTTTTTTAAACACTGAGAATTCTGTAACCGTTCATTAACGACATAAATGTCTATCATAATTTTATTAATGGCATGCGGTGTAGCCTTTTCGCGAAGTTTGCGTTACGATATCAGATACACCCTGTATACAGATGTAAAGAAAACCCTGTCCGATCCATGAAGGTATTGTTAGGTATCGATAACTGATTCTACTAATGCCTACAAAGCCGGGCTAAACTTTAAAAAAAGTACCCTTAGTAAAATTAATATTATTTCGCAAAAGGAGATAACTTAATACATGCGCGGGCGAAGGGGGCAGGGCACGCGGCACGCGGTCGCATCGCTCATAACAATACCGTCAAAAATAATGTTGTATTTTTTTTTAATTACCAAGTATTTGAGGAAGTTGGAAATAATTCGCTGAAAAAAAAGATTATTTTAAAATTCATTATGTGATGATTATGTAACATTTCATATTATATTTGGTCATGTGTTTACCTAACCTTTATTATCCTTATGGGTCTGACGGGGTTTTCTTTACATATTGTATATTATAGTTTTATTACAAAGTGTACCTACCTTAAAAACATTTTAGAACTTCTGTCTAATTCTCTCTCGATTGTGATTATTTAGATAAGTTATTTAAGTACTAATTTCCATATAACTATGATCCCAGATGACCTTAAAGATCTTCGCAAAAGATTGGCTGCGGTAAACCGTATTTTACTTGAAAAAACCTGCGTTAAACTTCGAGAGATTGACGCCAAGGAAGCACCAGGTTTTGAAGACTATCTGATTCTGGATACTAGTCCAGATTATGTCACAGGCAGAGTGGGGGGCAAACAGGTGAGTCTAAGAAGTTGTGTCATTGTACTAAGGGGCTGACGGAAAGCGGTAAGCAATGGGCAGCTCGCCGCCGGGAAGGACCAGGCCTGGGCCGACGGCACGTTGTGTTTCACGGGCACCTGAAAGAGATGTCGTGACGGGGTCCACTAGGACCGGTGCCTCCCAGGGACACTGAATTGTATCGCAACCAAACCAAAACTTTAATTAAGTTTCGTATCGCGCTAACCTTTTGATTTGACAGATGGTTTAACCATAACTGGATCACAATATGGATGTTTCCTGGGTAAAAAAAAGATTCTATTTAGTCCGTCATTCAGATTATAGAAAAATATTGGATACGTATATTTTGTTTTATCAAATCAATAAAAATTGACAAATATAAAAGGCATCAAAGATCAGGAAAAATGTAGCGTGCAGTGACGTCTTCATTTTTTGTTTATATAAAAAAGAAAAAAATACGTGTCTAGTATTTTTTGGTAATCTAACTGACGGACCAATTAGTTTTTTTTAGTCACCGCTGTGAAAGGAAAAAGTTGAAACAAAGCTAACTTTTTCTGTGCCTTTTGTCAAACTTACGTCTAAACGATTGGATTGACTTATAATTTATTTAGTTTTAATTAGGTAAGGTGCGTTGGGGTAACAACGGACGGATTTTGGAATAGTTGCAAGGATGTTGCATAAACTTTTTTTTCTCAATTTTGGTATACAACAGATTTTTGAAAAATGGTGTAAATTGATAATGATTAAACACAGTATAATTTAAAAATTTATTTCTTTATAAACACTCTATATTTATTGCTTTATAAGCTTGTAAAGTCAAGATAATTTTTTTTCTAAGTAGAATTGCAATTTGGCTATCAAGGTAAGTTCGGACAACAATTTTAAATTATTTCTATTTATCAGGAGCACAAAGTTTAAGAAACGAATGTATCCGATATTTAGTATTGATGATGTAATACAAAAAATTATGATGTACTACAAAGATGTTCCAAGCGATTCCTTTTTTTTTGTTTAAACTGTCCGATCTTACCCCACATACCACATTTAGAAGATTTCAAGATTCTCAAAGTTTAGTTTTATCCACAAGCATACTACCAAATAAGGCAAATGTGTGTTAAAGTATTATAACAAACCGGAATAATGTAAGGTTGGTAGAGAGATGAAGGGAAAAGGATACAGGAACTAAATTGTGTTTTCTTCGAAACCTGGAATCTTCAAATAAGGAAACTAATGTGTAAGACAAAAAAAAATATTCTTTAATGATATAGGGTAACTTAGCCGGTTTTCGGCTTGTTAAGCGAACTTATGACTTTGTCACGATTTTTCTCCATGGCCTTACAGTCGCAGTCTAGTTTCCTAATTATTTTTGAACTCTAAATATAATGTAGTTTTGTTATTTGTAGATCATTTGATCGTCAACCTCACATTAAAATTGTTAAAAATTAAAATGTCTGAAAATAGCGATTTCGCCTGTTTTCGGCCACCTATTTCAGTTTCCGGCCATTATTTTGCTAGTTTTCGGCCACTAATCTGCTATTTGAAAAATGATCTCTATTTGCTAATTAGTAGGTTCTATAATGGATTGAAAGCAAGAAATTATTATAATAAACTTAAAGTAACATTTTAAACATAATAGTAGGAACATTGGTCAAAAAGAAAAAAAATATAATATGGCATAACAAAAATAATTGAGATCACGGAAAAAATGTCTAAATCGTGATCAATCCTCTCCTTCAATAATAACTCTAATTTCGTTTTTTTTCGAAATTTAGCCAAATCAGCAGTTAGACTGATGACGCGGACCCCAAACTCCAAAGCTAAAATAGCTTCGGATGCGACTGGAATTGACGCAGAGATGGCATAGGCCGAAAGCTAAATATTAAAATTCTAATTTTCGGCCGTCAAATATTCAATAACTAAATGTTATTACCACATAATTACCTCAAAACATCCGTCCGAAATCTGAATACACAAATGAGAAGCTGTTCTACTTTACGTAAAAAGTATTTATTTTTGAAGAATTTCTAATTTAACAATCAAAAGAATTAATTAAATATAAACGATCTTCTTCTAGTTTTCGGCCGGTCAGCCGAGAAGTAAATAGTTCGCCCAAATCATAACTAGTTTCCCGGCCATCAAATTTAAATGTAAATAACATAATTTTTCTTCCGTTTTCATTACAATAACACTAATTTAACTTGTCTACCTTGCACAGAACAACAATTATAAGTATTTATAAAACCGACAAACTACTTTGTAACGTACCTACCCTGGAAAAATAGTGCGCGCCCTATTTTTTTTCACTAACTTCGACACACTCGTGTATTGTAAGTCTTTCGGAGGGCCTCTAACGACATAGTTGGATCATTAAAATTCTATAAAATTCAAAAGTTGTAAGATTTATACCAATACGTAGTGGGATAGTAGGCGTTGTTTTTTTTTTAAATAAGTAGGGTAAAGTATCCTTATTATGTTAATATAACAGTGTACTGACCGAAAATCAGAGGTGGCCGGCAAACCGGCTAAGTTTACCTTATGTTTATAAAACACAAACGAAATTATCATTCTTCCATTTTAAAGAAATTAATAATTTGCATCGGTTTTAGGATTATTCATTTCTTGGATGGCTAATTGCAACGCTTCTTTTGTATAAGAAGTGAGCCCTATGGTATCTTCATATTATAATGCTAAAGAACCTCGCTAAGTCGCGTGCTCAATGTAAATATTAGAACGAGACAGCGCTACAACATTTCTGTGGGCCGGAAAGAGCGGAAATATAAACATTGAAAGAGATAGAAATAATGTCTACGTTGAGGGATCACAAGTGCGAGAAGGACGGAGAAATGGCTGTCTAATGACGTCATTGATACATTTATGAATAGGGTTGCCAGGAAAAAGAAGTTTCCTTTATTTAGGGGTAGTTTGGGTATATTAAGGACAGTGTTTTGTTTAAACAGCTCATATATTACGTAATGTGTTTCATCTTAAATAATCTGGTCTCATTTATAATATATAGCTAGAGCAGTTTGAAATAAATTTTTAGAACCATCATTTGCTCATAAATATTACGTGTACGATCGCTAATCATTATTATGAGCCCAAGAATATTTTCATACCTGTAATATGAATACTTAATTTATTTCAACTATCTCTAAGTTTGCGATTAAAGTTTATTTTGTGATCAATTTTGTTATTATATTTAGAGTTTGTCTTACTGAACATTGGTTAAAAGCCCATCAGTTCATGTTCAGTTTTAATAACCATCAAATTGCTAGCTTATTCAGCAGAGATATAATAAGTGGCTCCCTAATAATTGTTCGTAACAATATCAAATTTAAAGAACGGGCTGATATTGTAAGCCTGTCTGTTGAGTGAGTTATTGAAATTGCTTGCATCGAGCTTGAGCGGTTCATTGTAATAAGTATGTACAAGCCCCCATATGCTTCCTATGATATTTTTGAAAAATATATGGAGGAAGTTTTATTTAAGACTTGTCACAGTAACAAAACAGTTGTTGTCTGTGGAGACTTCAACTTTAGAAAGTGGATGTTCTAGAGATATCAGTTACAGTTAATAAATTTATGTCATTATTCAAGTCTTATAATTTGTACGCAAGATTCTTTAATCCGACTAGAATAACTGCCACAAGTGCCACCTGTTTAGACAACATCTTTACTAACTTAAGACCTTCTGACCATTTAATTATAAATGAGCTAGACTCTGATCACTGTGGCCAGTTAGTTACTTTTCCTCAGAAAAGTCAAGTCAGAGCTCAAAGAAAACTTTGATTTTTGTTTGTGTAAATAAAAATCGTTTAGGACAATTTAAAAATAATGTAATGGAAAAGCGACCGGGCTTGCCTCATCACACCAATTGGGATCATACGTATAGTGTATTATTTACCTGATTAATTTTGAATTTATCAAAGTTTTCACAAAAAAAAAAAAAATTGCCTGTTAGCGACCGCTTTATATTTAGTGACTGGAAAACCCCAGGTATTTATAAAATCAGGGAAAAAATGTGTGAATTGTATCAGGAAAAAACATATAACTATGATGAAACTTTTCAAGAATTTGCTAAATATTATTCAAAAACTTTTAAAAGAGCCTGTTCCTCAGCAAAAGCCATACACATTAAAAATAAAATAAAATCTTTTGGAAATAAAATCAAAACAACTTTGTAAATTATAACTTCTAAAACTGGAAGAATCAAAGTACAAAATCGCGATTTCCATCTTAAAATTAACGATGAAGATATAAAGGCTGACTTGGAGGTAGCAACTGAGTTTGAGAATTATTTTACTAATATTCCAATAATAACAACAAAAACTTTGTCTTCTTCCTCCACTTCTGCTTACGCCATACTAAAAGAATGTGTTCCAGAATGTGACAAATACTTTGAATTTACGTTTGCGACTGCTAAAAAAATTATAGAATCTTTTAAGGATCTTGATGTAAAAAAAACTGCCGATCTTTGGGGTTTGTCAGTATATACTATTGCTTCAATGATAGATCTTATCGCACCTTTCTTAGCAATTGTTTTTAATTCTTGTGTCACATCCGACAGTTTTTCTTGGATTAACTATTGACGCCAAGATACAATGGGGTCCTCACATTGAGAAGCTGTCTGATAGACTCAGTTCTGCCGCCTTTGCTGTTAAGAAAATTAGACAGATAACTGATGTGCATACAGCCGGAATTGTTTATTTTAGTTATTTTCATAGTCTTATGACTTATGGGATTCTGCTCTGGGGAAGTTGTGCGAACATCAATACCATTTTTGTTTTATAGAAAAGGGCTGTTCGAGCTATTTACAACCTTGGTCCTAAAGATTCTCTTAGAGAAAAATTCAGAGAGGTGAACATTCTGACTGTAGCTTCACAATATATATTTGAAAATCTTATGTAGGTATGTACATAAAAATATATCGAATTTTAAGAAAATAAGCGATATTCATAATATAAATACCAGGAACAAACACAATCTTACTGTACATCACACTCGTCTCCACAGAGTAGGCAACTCGTTCATGGGTCAATGTATACACTTTTACAACACAACAAGCTTCCCATGGACATTCGAAATTTACCCATTAAACGACATAAAAACTATATAAAAGCCAAACTTTGCAAAAAGAGGTATTATAAAATCACAGATTATTTAGAAGACAAAAAAGTTTGGAACTGAGCTGCTCGCTATGTTAAGCATTGTTATTAAGCAATATGCGTAATTATAACGCAAATTATTGTAAACATTTTCATTTTTAATGTCTGGATTTGAAAAAAGACGATGATCCCTGAGTTTGTTTAGGCTATTTCTTCTCAGAGGTAGTCAGTTAGGAAATGCCGGCTTCATCTAGTTAAAAAAATAAAATAAAGAAAAAACATATGACGTGTAAAAGTGACCAGTGATCCTACTTGCTTAATAAACGATTTCATTTCATTTCATTTCAGAGGATTTTGATAATCATACTAATATTTCATTAAAAATAACGAAAACAAATATCTAACTATTTAAATTTAAATTAAAAATTTCACACGACTGCAAAAATAATATAATTCTATCAATATAGGGTTTATCTAATTTTAGTACTGGTAACCCCGTTCCGGAATAATCTATCGCGTTCGTGTTTTGATTGGTCGAGGCGGTCGAAAATTCTTGACACCCATTGGCCGAGGGTATAAATATAACCGACAGCGCGCGAATGCAGTGCTTTCAAAATTAGTTAATCGAGAAAAATAAATTTGGTTAAGTTTTTCAAACTGTTGCTTTTGAAATGGTGGCCATTGGCATTGATTTGGGCACGACGTATTCTTGTGTAGCTGTGTGGCGTAATGGAAGTGTTGAAGTGATAGCAAATGAACAGGGAAACAGAACAACTCCATCGTATGTCGCGTTCACACCTTCGGGACGTCTCATCGGAGAGGAGGCGCGAACTCAAGTCACGTTGAATCCCTTTAACACGATTTTTGGCGCCAAACGTCTGATTGGGCGACGCTTTGATGACCCTGCAGTGCAAACGGATTTGCCTAATTGGCCGTATCAAGTCTCGAATGAAAATGGTAAGCCAATGATTTTAGTTGATTATAGAGGGGCGAAAAAGTCTTTTGCGCCTGAGGAAGTAAGTAGTATGGTACTTTTTAAGATGAAAGAAATTGCTGAAAATTATCTTGGTACTAAAGTTAATAAGGCTGTAATAACTGTTCCTGCTTATTTTAATGATTCTCAACGAGAAGCGACAAGAGCTGCTGCTTCTATAGCTGGTTTAGAAGTTCTTCGGCTCACTAATGAACCAACAGCAGCGGCTCTTGCGTATGGTTTAGATCGAAGTGGGGACAGAAATGTCCTAATCTACGATCTAGGTGGTGGGACTTTTGATGTTTCTATACTATCCATCACTGGTTCCGTTTACGAAGTGAAAGCGACTGCGGGAAATACTAGGTTGGGCGGTGAAGACTTTGACAATCGACTCGCCATGTATTTAGCAGAAGATTTTCGTAAAAAGTATGATATAGATGTTTTAGGAAATGTTAGAGCTCTGCGGAAGTTGAAGATCGCTGCAGAAAGAGCAAAGAGGTCTCTCACTTCATGCACACTAACCACGGTCGAAGTAGAATCTCTTTACGATGGTATAAATTACGTAGGAAAAGTCTCACGTGCTTATTTTGATGAAATTTGCTCAAATTTATTTAGGGAGACACTAGAACCTGTAAAAAACGCTTTAGCTTATGCTAACCTTCAAAAGACAGATATTCAGGATGTTGTTTTAGTTGGAGGCAGTACTAGGATACCGAAGATACAGCGTATCCTAAAAGAATTCTTTGGAGGTAAGGAGTTGACGACCAGTTTGAATCCAGATGAGGCTGTAGCTTGCGGAGCAGCTATTCAAGCCGCCGTGTTGAGTGGTCAACGTCATACTAAAATCAATGATCTAGTACTAGTCGACGTCGTGCCTGCATCGTTAGGAATGGAAATAGGCAGAGGAATGATGGAAAAAGTGATAGAAAGAAACACTCCAATACCTTGTCAAAAGACCACAGAGATCAGTACTTTAGAGGACTTCCAAACCAGTATGCAAATTGATATATTTGAAGGAGAAAGGAGTTTGACCAAAGACAATAATTTACTCGGAGTTATTGTGCTGACTGGAATACCACCTGCTCCCAGAGGCGTTCCTAAAATCGACGTGACTTTTACCATAGACGAAAACGGTATTGTGAGTGTCACTGCTACAGTTCGAAGCACAGGAAATACAAAGAGTATTACCATAGGAAATGAACATAGACTTAGCCACCTACAGATAGCACAAATGAAACTGGACGCTGCAATCTACCAGGAATACGATATCGAAAACAGAGAACGTTTAGAAGTAAGAAATCAACTGGAAACCTACGTTTACGACACTAAAAGACATGTTGCAGAGAATAGCGATGTTTTGACAGAACAAGACAAGGAATTCATGAAAAGTGAATTTGAAACTGCGATAGAATGGTTGGACAGTAACATGGATTGTATGAGAGAGGACTATGAGCGACAGATGACGGCCTTGATGTTAAGGTGGTTAGGGGTAATGAGAAAGATGTATGGTGATCCGATGGCCCACTTAGCAAAACGTCAGCGAAGTGAAAATACTGAGGAACAGGTTGGGGTTACTATTGAAGAGGTTCATGATAGCTGAAGGAATCTGGAAGCTTTAATTCTGAAGAATTTCTCGAATAATTTAGTCCATTTTTTAGAAGCGCTTGTTGTTTTAATAATGTATCTTACATGGCCCTAATATGACGTGTTAAAAGCATCACTAAACGGTTGAGAAAAAGGGGTTAGCGCTATTCTTTCTATATAGCTTCATCTTTGTCTGATGCTAGAACCATGACAGTTTAACACGTCATCGTAAGGCCTCTGTAGTTTTACTTTTGACAGTTCAACAACTACCATTGCGTTATTAACGTTGTTGAACAAACTTTGCGAACATAATTATGAAGCAATGTACAGACGACAGCACATCAAGCTGCTACAATCTGTCAGATTTCTTTATTAGATTTTCAACTTTATCACTGAAGCTTTAAGGGTTAAGGTTGATTGGTAATTATTCATAGTTTCGGGTATCTTGATCTGCTGTCGTTCGTACTAGAAATATAATAGAAAATAATTTAATTTGGAATTGACAGTATGTTAAATGACCTGCGTGTGTAATGTTTAAACTGCTACGCTAATTTTATTATGACATTAACTTTGATTTTTTAATAAACGACCAATTGTATAAAAAGGCACTTTTATTCTCTTTTTTTTTTATAAATTATAAACCAGCGCTTGACCGCAATCCCGCCTGATTGTAAGCAGTGATGCGAACGTTGATGGTAAAGTGCGCTAGTTTATTAAGAGCCTACTCACTCTAGCCTTGAAGACACTCAAATTGTAATGTGACGGAAACACCGACGCCGGCAAATTATTCCAGTCCCTCGATGTACGCGGTATAAAGGAGGAAGCAAAACGCTTCGTCCGGATCGCAGTGGTGTCAACAATGTAAGGGTGGAAACTCGCCGTACGACGGGTCATCCGATGATGGAACGGAGATGGGGCAATTAAATCATGCAATTCCCTTGCACACACACCAGAATGCATCCTATAGGAGACCGAAAGGCTGGCTACTCTAAGCCTGTGCTCCAAGCTTTGGAGACCGTTTCGAGTTAACCTTTCATCCCGCTGACTGAGCTTCGTCCATCAAGGCTGAAGGGCGGACTATCGTGAAGTTTCTATAAGGTTTGATTCATGTAAATGAAATGTTGAAATGTTATTAAAATACAAATTTACACTCAATTTCTCAAGAAATGAAATGAAATCGTTCATTAAGCAAGTAGGATCACTGATCACTTTTACACGTCATATGTATTTTTTTTTAAACTAGATGAAGCCGGCATTTCCTAACTGGTACCTCTGAAAAGAAATAGCCGAAACAAACTCAGGGATCATCGTCTTTTTTCAAGTCCAGACATTAAAAATGAAAATGTTTACAATAATTTACGTTATAATTACGCATCTTGCTTAATAACAATGCTTAAGAGAGCGAGCAGCTCAGTCCCAAGCTTTTTTGTCTTCAAAGTAATCTAAGATATTATAATACCCCCTTTTGAAAAGTTTGACCTTTATATACATAGTTTTTATATCGTTTAATGGGTAAGTTTCGAATGTCCATGGGAAGCTTGTTGTAAAAGTGAACCCATGAACGAGTTGCCTACTCTGTGGAGACGAGTGCGATGTACAGCAAGATTGTTTGTTCCTGGTATTTATTTTAAGAATATCTCTATATATTTTTACGTGAATACCTACATAACATTTTCAAATCTATATTGTGAAGCTACAGTCAGAATATTCACTTCTCTGACTTTTTATCTAAGGGAATCTCTAGGACCAAGGTTGTAAATGGCGCAAGTTCGCGTAGCGCGTCTAGGTACCTTTTTGTTTTTGAAGGTAGATATATCCTTATGGACTATCCTCCGCTCGGGGACGCGGAGGGGTGTGCCTAACACTTATCCGCTAAAAACCCACCTAAGCGTTCGTCATCTACCTTTCCGGGGTACCGGGTCCTCCCATTTCTACGGTACCCTGGCAGGCTGACTCGTCGTCGCGAGTTCAACACTCGTCCGCTCGTGTGTGGAGTACTGCAGCCACATTTGGGCTGGTGCTGCGAAATGTCACCTTGCGAAGCGTGCGAAGAGGCTGATTGGCGACTTAGACTTAACTCGAAACGGTCTCCAAAGCCTGGAGCACAGACGTAGAGTAGCCAGCCTTCCGGTTTTCTATAGGATGCATTCTGGTGAGTGTGCAAGGGAATTGCATGATTTAATTCCCCCATCTCCGTTCCATCACATTCGAAACTTACCCATTAAACGATTTAAAAACTATATAAAGGCCAAACTTTGCAAAAAGGGGTATTATAAAATCACAGATTATTTAGAAGACAAAAAAGCTTGGGACTGAGCTGTTCGCTCTGATAAGCAATGTTATTAGCAATATGCGTAATTATAAGGTAAATTATTGTAAACATTTTCATTTTTAATGTCTGGATTTGAAAAAAGACGATGATCCCTGAGTTTGTTTCGGCTATTTCTTCTCAGAGGTAGTCAGTTAGGAAATGCCGGCTTCATCTAGTTAAAAAAAAAATACATGACGTGTAAAAGTGATCGGTGATCCTACTTGCTTAATAAACGATTTCATTTCAAACTGTATCGCATGATTATCTGAAATGAACTTTAGCTTCCTTTGGCATGGTCCCCATTTAAGGTGCCCTGTTGATGGTAAATGAAACTAGTGAAGGCTCTAATAAGACAGCGATATATTGCCTACAGTAGTGCAAATGGTTACAAAGGTGCATAGATTATAATAATATAGATCTTAAAGTAGGTACTTAATACCGTAAAGAAACACACGCTAGTTAGTTGAACACTGCTTTATTTCCTTATACCCCCAAACTATAACAATAACAGTATTAAATCTATCCGCTCCGTCTAGCCAGCGCAGCCCAGACCTGTGCAGTCATGACTGTACAAAAAGACGGAACATTTGGTACTGCGCGCGCTACCGTCTTGCCGTCCACTGCACACACGCGCTTATCTGGGCAAACTGGTTTGCACAGGCATGATCGCAGGTTTTTTTAGACCTACCGAGACTCATACTGTAGGCCTAGTATGAGTTTTCAATACGAAACTCGATCGTCGATATCCAGCGCGTTTGGCGCTCTCATTGGTTGAGAGATCTTACGACCTTGAAGCGGGCCAATCGCTGAGTCAAACGCGCTCGATATCGTCGAACGAGTTTCGTAATGAAAACTCATACTAGGCCTACTGATATAATACATCTTACACCTTTAAACAAAAAAGAGTAAAAATATAAACTTAACAACAATAACATTACATTTACCTAGTACAGAGCTTGTTAATCAGAAAAAAAATACTTAACAGAATTAATGCTTGTTTACCTAATACATACAGAGCGATGCTGACAATACGACAATAAATGAAAACACGAACAATGCTGGTTCATAGGAATAATCCTAAACCATAGAAAACTAGCATCAAAAATAATAAAATGAAAATTTCAAACAAACTAAATCGCATAAAATTGCAAACGGAATAGAACATCCTCTTAAAAATATTGGTTCACTGACCTCCGCTCGGCGACAGCGCGATCCTATATCAACTTGCTTTTTTCACGCCATTATTATTAAAGTTTGGTATCGCAGGATGCGGCGTTCATTAGCCTGTAAGTGCTTCCTTATCAACATGTACATCATGTAGAAAATGTGGAAAATGAAAAATAATTTCCTGTGCCTAAACTAATGGACATATTTATATGATTTTATATGGGTAGACTGAGAATGTGTTGAGGTACACGATGTTTAATTTATTGTCGTACAGGCCAATCAGGAAAAGATCGTTTTCCATCATGACCTGGCCGGGGATCGAACCCGGGGCCTCCACCTAGCAGGCAGGCGTGTTGACCGCTGCGCGAAGATTATTTTTTGTTTATGGGAAACCCGCAACACGTGTCTAGTATTTTTAAGCAAAGAATCTATGTACAAAATTTCAAAAAGATATCACGAAAAACCACAAAGTTATGAGCTTGTTATCCTACTTGGCTGTCCCAACAAAAATGAGGTCCACGCTCCGCTCAGGCGGGCGAGCGGGGCATTGACCTCTGGCGTCAGCTGTAGCGCGGGTGATGATCGATCCAAACTGCGTACCGCGCTCGGTAACCATATGGCAACGGTTTCTAAATGTATTGTGAAAAAATATAACATGATGTAAAAATGATTGGAATCGATTCAGTTGCTTATTCTGAACAAACTATATTCAGATTTCGCATAAACAAAAATCTAATAGTAATTATAAAAATATATAAAGTCTAATAATAATCAATGATGTACGAACGATAGCAGATCAATCTACACTAAACTGTCAAATATTCCCAATCAACCTTGAGCCTTAATGCTTTAATGATAAAGTTGAAAATCGAATAAAGAAATCTGACAGATTGTAGAAGATTGATGTGCTGTCGCCTGTACACTAGAAGAGAGATCATAGCATACGCTGTCAAAGAAAAATTATCTCTATTACAAGGAAACAAGAAGCCAAGCGAACACTGATGTCTTGTCCACAGACACCATCACTCGCACATTCTCACTATACAACGCTAGTTCAGAGGCTTTAGTCTGCAATTTTTTACAAATTTGTCATTCCCACTCGATTCCATTGTCATTGTGCTTAAAAGTTCATAATCTGCCAAATTCAAAATAATCGATCAATTAAATTATCTGTCCATCGTTTCGTAATGGAATGGTGGTAGAACAACATTATTCTTTTTTTTTTTTTTAATAATTATAAACTAGCACTTGACCGCATTCCCGCCTGATGGTAAGCAGTGATGCGATCGTTGATGGTAAAGCGCGCTAGTTTATTAAGAGCCTATTCATTCAGAAAAACTGAGCGAATAGGAAGGAAGACAGCAGTTGAGCGAGGTGATGCAATGTTAAACCCAACAACACGATCAACGATGCTGCGCCAAAGGGAGATTGATCTGAAGACCCTCCACGACCAAACTCCCAACACAACAACATTAGGCGCATCGTACCCGGCACACATCGCAACACAACTGCTCAGACCCGTCCTCCGAACGGCTTCACCAGACATCACGCGGAACACGACAAATCGCTTGGCGGCCAGGCTTTGTCTGGTGGGTGGTAACTTCTGCCGGCGGCCAATGTTATGGCCTACCACCGAGAATTTGTATTGCCATTATTATAAAACCCAGTTAGTAGAGATGATTTTCTAAAAAAACTAATCAATTTGAACTTTTAATAATATTATTATTTATAATTTATTTATTTATTATGGCACACCAACGATATATTTACAATAATAGTAGTATAAAAAGCAAGCACAGGTCTTCAATAAATACATCCTTATAGGCATACACAGATTCACAATAAGAGATCTTAATTATTAACAATTCTATACAACAAAACATATATATTACAATTAAACTCAATAATTAAAATTAAATGATATTGAATAACAATTCATAAATAAAATAAATATATGTTTGAAATTGCAGTTTTGGTATTTGTTTTATTAACGTGGACAATTTTTTTTTTTTGAAAGTGACAGTTGATGTAGGCAGCTGATTACAGGACAATTCTTTTAACTTTAGATTTAAATATTGGCAGACTATCAAAGAAAATGTTGATGCTTCTGTCGATCGAACAAGCTCTGTTGTAGGAAGTCAACATTTTGTTCAAGGGAGCATGGTGGCCCAGATTTGTGCGACACGGCTTAGTGGCAAATGTCTCAGAGGAGCGCTTGGACCGAAGATGTGAATGACGATTATCTTATTGCCATTATTATAAAACCGCACCGCACGATTCAGAGGTCTAGGGTCCAAGCAAACATGAATACTAGCATCTTTTTTAGGAACTAGAACAATCGCACTAGCCCCATCAGTTGGGTGTGTAACCTTTCTTACTACATCAAAATTTTCCATCCTAGGCAATAATTCATCTATCAACTTATCTATGAGTCCCATCCGAATTTTTCTAGTAGAACAAACTACAGGCTGTATATTTTTATCAACTACAATACTATACAGTATGTAAAGAAAACCCTGTCCGACCCATAAGGATAATAAAGGTTAGGTAAACACATGACCAAACATAATATAAAATTTTACGTAATCATCATAGTACCAATACAAATGAATTTTGAAATAATCTTTTTTCCCGCGAATTAATTCCAACTTCCCCGAAATTTGGTAATTTTTATAAGAGTGACAACACCGGTATTATTATAAGCGAATAGCGATGCGACCACGTGCCGCGTGCCCTGCCGCCCGCCCCCCGCGGAAGGGCGCAACGCACATTTATTAAGTTACCTCTTTTTGCGAAATAATATTTATTTTTTTAGGCGGATTTTTTTTAAGTTTAGCCCGGTTTTGTATGCATTAGTAGAATCAGTTATCGATACCTAAAAACACCTTTACGGGTCGGACAGGGTTTTCTTAACATACAGTATTTATAAGGTAACTTATCCTGCCCATTAAATAAATCTGAATATTGTTCAATATTTATAGCTTTAGGCTGATTAATTAATCCTAGCGACACAGCCTTTCAAACCGAGCACATTCTGACGTTTTAAATCCGCAACAACAAAAGGGTAAACAATAACGTATCTTATTGAAAACAAAAGACAGCTTATCAGTTCCTGGAATAGGTAACCGTTTACGCGTCAAAGAATGTACTCGTTTTGTGAATGGGACAAGGTTGCTAATAGCTCAATCTAAATTCTGGTAATCAGCTTTAGAAATAACATTTATCATTGAGCCCGCATCTACTTTTAATAAAATATTTTCTCCATTACATTTTATAACTTCAACCCATTCATTAGATGACTTACTTAGCTTTTTATGCACCTCAATTGTATTCACATAAAACATATCATTAGTGCAACTGCCCTCACTATCATTGCTCGCCACATTTACACTTAAATTTAGCACTTTGCGAATAGCTGTCTTTTGTTCACCTACTCGCGAAAAATCACCTTTTTTCTCAAAAACGAAACAAAGCTTCACGTGCCGGACGTCGTTCACCACCGAGACACAGGCCGGCGCGGCAGTCGATAGGCCACAGGCGCTCCTCTGAGCTTGCGGCTGCGCCGACGTCAACACATCATACATCCACTTGAACCGAGTGCGACGTGCCTTCAATGCAGTTACTTTCCTCTTTGGACATCTCGACTGCCTGACAGATTTGTATAACTTTTGCTAGCGTTAAATCATCAGTGCGAAGAAGTCGATCTCTGACTGTTGTTGATAATACCGCACACGATCTCATCTCGACTCATTGTTGACTCGCCATCCTCAACGCCGTCACGTATTGGTCAATGTTTTCACGATCTTCTTGATTACGAGTGAAGAATTCAAACCGCGTTACTGTGATATTCGGTTTCACGTCGACGTACTTGTGTGTATAGACCTTGTCACCAGCCGATCCAATGAGGTTAACCAACAAGCCAGCCTGAACTTTCTCAGACTCTTTGCTCACTCTAGACGCTTTAAGAAAAACTCGGCCACCACCATTTTCGCCGTGCTATAGCCCGTGTGCCGGACCGCCATCGAGTGTTAATTTCGCAGGAAGACGTGCGTGTTCCGTAATCCCGAAGATACACTATGCACTACCGAAGTTACAAACAATATTATACCGGTTAAGTACGTTATAACCGTAAAAAACACATTAAAATGCCGCACCGCTGCCACGATGTAGTGAAACATACGCTAGTTGGTTGGACACTGCTTTATTTCCTTGTACCCTCATACAATAACAATAACGGCATTAGACCTACCGACACTCAAACAAATATACTACAAATGGGTTGCTTTCGGTCTTCTATAGAATGCATTTTGGGGAGTATGCGAAGGAATTGCATGATTTAATTCCCCCATCGGACAACCCGTCGTACGGCGAGTTTCCACCCTTATGTTGTTAACACCATTACGATCCGGACGAAACGTTTCGCCTCCTCCTTTATACCGCGTACATCGAGGGACTGGAACAGTTTGCCAGCGGCGGTGTTTCCGTCGGACTACAATTTAAGTGTCTTCAAGGCTAGAGTGAATAGGCTCTTAATAAACTAGTGCGCTTTACCATCAACGACTGCGTCACTGCTTACCATCAGGCGGGATTGCGGTCAAGCGCTAGTTTATAATTTTATAATAATAATTTAAAAAAATATAGATTTATAAAAAATATTTAACACGTATTTTTTATTTTTTCTTTCATTCAACTACACTTAGGAAGATATATTGATTTGAAATGTCGCATGACGTCACGCCGTGGTACAAAATATAAAACGGCGTGACGTAATTAGCCCCCACTCCGTAACTTTAATACGCTATATCCGCTAACTTTAATACGCTATATTTTTTTTTTTTTTATTATGTATAAGACGGACTAATTATTTTTTTGATATTCATACCTTGGATACATCCCTAATACAACCGTCACAGTTTGCTTATTCTATCAGCTCTTAGGATTTTTTTTTTCTATTACTTGTGCTCGGCTGATGACATAGGGGACTGACTCTTGTCATCTTTGTGTGATTTTATATTATGTGATTAATCGATGATCTTCAGAATAACGAATTCGCCGAGTTCATTTGTTTCTTTTTTTACAGCATCCACATAGCGCATAGGCTTGATATAGCAGACCAGCCGACCGACTCTGTAAAAAGACAAAGTCTTGTCGCCAATCGTCCGCCATCCTCGTATTGGCATGATGTCTGGTGAAGCTGTACGGAGGACGGGTCTGAGCAGTTGTTTGTGTTGCGATGTATGGCGGGTACGATGCGCGAAATATTGCTGTGTCGGGAGTTTGGTCGTGGAGGGTCTCCAGATCAATCTCCCTCTGCCGCAGCATGTTGGTAGTGTTGTTTGGTTTAACATTGCACCACCTCGCTCAACTGCCGTCTTCCTTCCTATTCGCTCAGTTTTTCTGAGTGAATAGGTTCTTAATAAACTAGCGTTATTAAAGATTTTGCTACTCTTGTCTTCTTCTTTCAGAACTTCGGCTCCATAGAACTGTTCGAGGGAGGTCATCATAAGCAGCACACCGCGATGATGGTGATGGCAATGCTGGGATTCTATTTCGAAGTCTCGCGCCATGATCGAGATAAGCATATCCGAGTGCATAATCGACATATACGGGCAGGTATGAAAACCAAAAGGGGAACCATTGCTAAGGGTATCTGGACGGGAGACAACTTTGAACTACCGGTCACCTTTTTTTTTTTGTTGGAATGGGAAATCCTCAAATGACTTCTCCCGCTCTGGGCGAAGCGGAAGGGTGTGTCAGACTTTTACTGACTAAAACCCACCCGTGTTTCTTCACTTGCCTGTGCGACGGCCAGGGCCACGGTTTCTTGTTTAACCAACCCGCAACCCTGCTCCAGGAGCCATCGGTCATCGTGGACCCCGTCACGAAGTGGTGACATCTCTTTGAAGCGCGCGTGAAACACGACGCGCCGTCGACTCGGGCCTGGTCCTTACCGGGCGGCGAGCTGCCCACTGCTCACCGCCCGCAGGCCCGCGCCTACGGTGGCTGGGAGTTAGGTGTCTTCTCCCGACCAGGGCGTCTACTGCGGCGGATAGTGGCGTGAGGGCGCTGGGATAACTACCGGCCACCTTAGGCGCGGGTTTGCGAGCGGCGAGCAGTGGACGGCTCGGTAAGGACCCGGTCCGGGTCGACGGCGCGTTTTGTTCACGCACGCCTAAAAGATACGTCGAAACATCGTTGCCTGCCAGGACTGCGAGTTTGAAAGGTATACCGTGGCCCTGGCGCACAGGCAAGTGAAGAAACACGTGTGGGTTTTAGTCAGTAGAAGTCTGACACACCCATTCGCTTCGTACAGAGCGGGAGAGGTCATTTGGATGCAGAACAGGGTGTAAAGTTCACTCATCTTCCATTTGAAACGGGGTTTCGTCCGACAAGACGGTGTACTGTCTGGCGGGCACTTACCCTATGGTTAATGTTAGGAGGGAGAGGGAGATCTCAACTCCCTTCCCGGGCCGCAGAAGACGCACCGGGCGCCGAAGAAGCGCGGATAACGCCCTCTTCCGCCCCCCATGAATGGGTCCAGGGGCGAGGGACATGGGGAAGTCACACCCCACTACCCCGTGCAGTAGATGGGGCCCGGGCAGACCGGGCCAGCACGAGGGTGTGGGGCCGTGGAAGAATTTAGACTCCCGCGGGCCCACGCGCGCTCGTGATAGAAGAGACACCGGGGTGGTTTTAGTCAGTAAAAGTCTGACACACCCCGTCGCCCACCCCAGGGCGGCGGCATCCTATGAGGATTTCCAAAAAAGAATTGTTAATGTTAGGAAGTTGTATACACAGAATCCCCCTTATTCATAAACTTTGCTTCAAGTTAACCAGTGATTAGCGATTATTTAACCATACATTTTAGACGTTTGCACGTCACTTAACTTTAACCATTGTTTATTAATAAATCCCTTAAACAAAGTGATATTTATTCATAAACGATGATTAAAGTTAAGTGACGTTAAAAGGTCGAAAATGTATGGTTAAAGAAACGCTAATCACTAGTTAACTTTAAACAACGTTTATGAATAAGGGGGAAATGTATAAACAATATGTAAAGAAAACCCTGTCCGACCCATAAGGATAATAAAGGTTAGGTAAACCCATGACTAAATAAAATATGAAATTTTACGTAATTATCATAGTAACAATACTAATGAATTTTGAAATATTCTATTTTTTTGCGAATTAATTCCAACTTCCCCATAAATTGGATTTTTTTAAAAGTGGCAACACCATTTTTGACGGTATTATTATGAGCGAATAGCGATGCGACCGCGTGCCGCGTGCCCTGCCCTCCTTCCCCGTGCATGTATTGCCTACCGCACATGTATTTATTTTATTTTATTTTGGCATCAAACAGTCATATACAAACAACATTAGTGAAACCTATTTGGTTGCACTAACATTATATTTCAGTCCATATGTATCAATTTAATTGCAAAACGTCATGAGTAATATGATCTATTATTATGACGCTTTATCATCAAAACGACCTTTTAATAAGATAAAAAAAAATTGTAATTTATATTTTCTTAACATAATTATTTTTTTACAAACGGTACCGTCCGAATGACGTCACAGAGCGAGGTGCACAGTTAACTCGCGAGAGTTGTATATGCTAGTTGCACAATAAACTCTGTAGGCCTAGTATGAGTTTTCATTACGAAACTCGATCGTCGATATAGAGCGCGTTTGATTCAGCGATTGGCCCGCTTCAAGGTCGTAAGAACTCTCAACCAATGAGAGCGCCAAACGCGCTCGCTATCGACGATCGAGTTTCGTATTGAAAACTCATACTAGGCCTACTGCTTGCGAGATTCAGGATTTGCGTGACGTCGAATTGTTCCAATATGGCGTTGTAGACACCGCTACAATCCCTTAGCATTCGCTTGAATAGCTTCTACAGAATCGCACTGCTGGAGTCATAATCTTCTTTTACATCTTTTATATTCGTAAGTAGGCTTTTAACCCCCAAATGGGGCTTGTAGGTGACCAATTAGCGCTCTAGGACAATAATGTAGCTAGAAAAGCCCCAGGACAGTAAGTAATTTAAAACAAAACTCTTCTCTTTTTCAAAAAGTTCGCGTACATCTAAATATCATACTGGCAATAGACATCATGCATTCAGCCTAATGACAAAAAGGTCGCTTCGCTATTCTGCCTTGACTTCGTATGAGTATAATAGTCATCAATTTTAAATATCGAACGGCGAAACACAATTTCATTCTCGTAATAATATTTTAAAAAATTTAAAAGGCGGTATGCCGACTTTTTAATATATATTTTTTTTTTTTACTTTAAATATTGTTTATCCTTGTAATGCTGGTTTTTTTTCTACTTACCTCACAATCGAGATGTGAAGCAGAGTAGATAGCTCGGGGGTAAGCACAGAAATCGTACTTGTTATTACGATTTCTCGCGTACCTAGATATCTCGGGCTGCAATTGATGCCTTACAGCGCTTGGCTACTAATCTACGATTAATTTCACCCAGATAAGCTTCATCATTTCGAGAAGATTCGTGACGAGGCTACGTTCAACTTACCATATGACTACAAAAGTGCGACTCATCCCGCTTGGCAATTCTGGCGAAGAACCGGCAAGAAAGGGATTTCAACCGTTGCCACATATAAAGAACAGGTAAACTAAAATATATGGAACAGGCTTAAAAGTTACCATGGGTGGGAATGTGTCATCTTAGCCTCATAACCATCACCTCTAGATGAGCGGGAGTGGGCTGTAATCTACCACGCTGGCCCAGTACCGTTTGATAGATGTCACATGTCTTGGATACTTTTTGAAGTGAAACTTCTTTACGCACGCTTGACTTGGGGAGTAAGCTGGCGAACGCGTGACGTAAGCGTTACGAAAAGTGATCGGGCAAGGCGAACGGAAGTTAAGTGGGGGATATAAGCACAGAGGCGCCCGTGGCGCGAGCTTGGTACTACAAGGTCTACAACGAGTTTTTTTTTTTTTTTCAATAAAAATAGAAGATCTATGCAAAAATATTAATTTAGCAATGAAACCATGAAATAAATTTAAATATTTATAGAAAATTAATATATGTATATGTGTATAGAAAGAAAGCGAAAGAAGTTTCACTTCAGTCGTGTGGTCATAAGCACACTCGTTTTTTTTAGTTCTAGGATATACTGGTTTCCTCACGACATGGGCGTACCCAGCATCTGGCCTAGGTGGGGGGGCAAGTCAGGCCTAGGGGAAGGCAAGTCGGGCCTAGGGGGGCAAGTAAAATTTTTAGAGTGGGTAATCTGTGTGCGCTGTGTATGCGGTTTTTTGGCAATTACACAGTACATTTTGTTAGTATAGTGAAACTTGGTTAAGTGGGACCTGGATAAGTGAGAAACCTCCATAACTGGAATTGATGCTGAGGTCCTAACACTTTGGCACTGAATTACCTCTGTTAGTGGGACGAGGTAAGCCTTTATATCTGGGATTTGTTCTTTCGATTTATCATCATAGTTACCTCTATAACTGAGACAGCGAGTAAATTTTATATGCATTAACCTCTGTAACTGAGATAACATTGTTTGTTTACTCATTCTTATTCTACCCACAAATTCCACAAAGTTTTAAGTTCCCTCTGTAAATGAGACAGATATTTATTTATACCTGTATATCTGAGACACTGGGTAAGTGGAATAACTCTATAAGTGAAACGACATTGTAGGTCCCTTGATGTCTCATTTAACCAGGTTTCACTGTATATAGTAGGTATGTTAAGAAAACCCTGTCCGACCCGTGAAGGTGTTGTTAGGTATCGATAACTGATTCTACTAATGGATAAAAAACCGGGCTAAACTTAAAAAAAAAACCCCTAAAGAAATAAATATTATTTCGCAAAAAGAGGTAACTTAATAAATCTGCGTAAGCACCCTTCCGCGGGCGGCGGGCGGCAGGGCACGCGGCACGTGGTCGCATCGCTATTCGCTCATAATAATACCGGTGTTGTCACTTTTTTTTAAATTACCAAATTTCGGGGAAGTTGGAATTAATTCGCCAGAAAAAAAGATTATTTCAAAATTCGTTTGTATTGGTACTATGATGATTACGTAAAATTTTATATTATATTTGGTCATGTGTTTACCTAACCTTTATTATCCTTATGGGTCGGACAGGGTTTTCTTAACATACTTACTGTATAAATAAGTCCTCGTTTATACTTTATTTAGTAATTAGGGGAGTTCATACATCTTCTGGGAGGCAGCTGCCCCCCTCGGGACACCCATGCCTCACGATGTTTTCCTTCACCGTTTTAGAGCAGTGGTGATGAAATAATTTACAGAAAGTTAAGGGACTGATGGGGTTTGAAATCACTAGGCCATCGCTGCTCTCAATCTTAACCGACCAGTCACAATTTGAACCATTTTGAACGACACTGCTAAAACCATTGCTTCATATCTTCGGAAAATATGTCAGTTCAACAACGTAAATAACGCAATAAGTGTTGTTGAACTGTCAAATGAAAACTAAAAATTAAAGATTTATAGACGACCGCAGGTCAAGCAACCAGAAACTGTCAGATATTCCCAATAAACCTTGAGCCTTAATGCTTTGGTGATAAAGTTCAAAAACGAATAAAGTAATCTGACATATTGTAGTAGCTTCATGTGATGACGTCTGTACAACATTTGCTGATGGAATGTGTTCGAAATAAAGATGAATGCGACTCATTGCTGAGCGACTGCAATTAAATAGAATAAGGGCCTTACTCTCATTTAGTAGCGTAAAATGGTCACTTTAGGAAGCTAATTTCTAATTAACGGCTTGGTTTTGAGATTTGAAAAAAATATATCTTGTCTATTGATTCATGTACCTACAACATTTACTAAAGATGTTTTTTTTTCGTATTACTTTGCGTTTTGCCTTAAAAAAATACTTACCAAAACGCTATTTTTGGCTAATATTCGTTATTACTTGAACTTCTAAACGGCATTGATGTGTGGAAATGTTTTTACACTGAAAAAATCGTGGTTAGAGGTAGGTACTACAGATATGTCCGTAGGTCCGTTTCCAGAAGGAAACTCAAGCATTGATATCTGTTTAAGCATTACTTAAAACTAGTTTCAACCAATTAAATGGCTTGAAACGAGACTTAGTAGAGCTTGAGCTTTGAGTGAAGTTCTGTAATACGGACCTAAACGTTGGTCTGATGCAAAGCATTTTATCAAAACAGAAATCGAAGGTAGCCAGAAATTTTTGTCATTTGATAGCGGTCGCTCAACAGTGATTCGTCATAATAAATCTATTGTTTGTTTACTTGTTTCTTAGATTATAAGTTTAAATATGTCAAATAACTTGAATAATAATTTATTTAAATGATAAGCATGGTCGCTCTGATTAATCTCAGACAATGTTTGTGTTTCCTTTCCAGAATTAGTTTATTGACAGGTTAGGTATATGAGTTCATATAATTTGCTTTTTACAATGCATAAATATGTGAGCTGTCACGCCCTTTATATCTGGAGCTTTTATTTAGATAATATTTTTTTTTTTTTACTTTGCTGGTATTTTGGCGTGACTAGCTGGGATGGTAAATAATTTCATTGGTATTGTGTTTTCTTGTGTTCATTAATATACATTGAATTGTATAAAATCATCTGTTTTTTAATGAACAGACAGTTGTGCTGCTGGGGAGTTTGTTCTTCCCAGCGAAAGCACTAGGAAATGTCGATGGGTGGCCGTTTTGGGGACTGTCTTATGTTATATTGAAGGTCAAAAAGTGCTGATTCTCAGCTTAATTTGAATAAATGACTTTTGATTTTGATAAGAGTACGATGGGGATGACATATGCATATTGGGACAAAAGCCCCTTAATGTGGAATAAAAAAAAATTATACTAGTATGTAAAATAATGTTTTCTTTAAAAAATTACGTAATGTCTTATTATAGGTACGCCATCTGATGGTATTTTTATAAAGATTTATATACAAAACCTGTAGTGGCATATATAACGATTGCATCACTGCTTACCATCAGGTGGGATTGCGGTCACATTAGTATATAATTATTAAAAAAAAAGTGTACCGAAAGACATATGCATATTTTTCTATCGTCAAATCAAGTTTAAGTGTTTAAGCGCCAAAATATCCAAACTCTAGTGATCGCAGATTTTCGGATCTCCTTCCTGGTTTTTTTTTCTTGAAGTAATTTTTTTTTTCCAGGACCCTGACGGTTCAGTAATGCGCTCGTTAGGGCAGAACCCTGAACTGTTATCAGAAATTGATATAATTAAAATCAACAGTGTCTACGGAGTAGAGTGTTTTGAAAAAAAACGCGCTTCGAGCAAAAAGAGAAATTTACGCATGCTTAAAGATGAAGACAATGTTATACAATAAATTATCTGAAATACATAAAAACGATTTTCTATTTTCCTCATCAACATCAACCTTTTTATCGTCCCACTGCTGGGCAATGGTCTCCTCTCATCTCAGAGTACGCATGTCATTTCTTACAACGTCAAGACCAATGAAGTGCTGCTTTGGTCTCCCCGCATGTTCCGACCCGGCGGAGGCGCCATGGCAAGACATTTGTTACCCACGTAACATGCCGGTTACGCGTCTAAGCTATATCGTCTGAAAGGATTTGGATGGCAAATGGGTAACCATAGATCGCTGACGAAATCGCAGTTAATATTGCCTGTCAAGTTTTTGAAGTGAAACTTCTTTACTCACGCTTGACTTGGGGACTAAGGACTAAGCTGGAGAACGCGTGACGTAAGCGTTACGAAAAGTGATCGGGCAAGGCGAACGGAAGTTAAGTGGGGGATATAAGCACAGAGGCGCCCGTGGCGCGAGCTTGGTACTACAAGGTCTACAACGCGTTTTTTTTTTTTCAATAAAAATAGAAGATCTATGCAAAAATATTAATTTACCAATGCTCCTCAATGCTTCTCTTTCTTTTAAGGTAAGTTGTTTAAAGTTAACTAGTGATCATCGCTTATGAATAAACACCATAGTGTTTAAGGGGTTTATTCATAAACTATAATATAATTAAAGTTAAGTGACTTGCAAACTTCAAAAATGTATGGTTAAACAGTCGCTAATCACTAGTTAACTTTAAGCAACGTTTATGAATAAAGGGGAAGGTGTACAATAACACTAGCAGTAAATATTAAACTATATATTATACTACATAATATTATTTTTAAACTTTTTAAATTATGTAAATACACATTACTACTACTTAACCTACTAAATTGAATAAAAATCCTTTTTGTAATAAATTAGAGTATTTTGAATTCAATTTAAAATTCACTCATTTCTATGGGAGGAGACAGACGCGGTAACTCGATTAAGAGTCGCAAAATAAAGGGTGTATCTGATATCGACGCACAAGCGAGTACCATGGATCCAGTACATGATTCTGAACGCCCCCTGAGTGGTGGAATTTTTCGTCGGTTTTTTTCATGATTAAAAAAAAATAATATGCAGTTTTTTTCACTTTAAACCGTTCATAATGGCTATACTTTTATAACCCAATAAGATGTTAAAGTAAAAAATAATTAATTCGCTAATTACATAAAAAAGCGCAATGTGAACAAAACTCGAAAAACTATTCTATCAGCTGATTTAATAGAGTTCACATCAGGGGTCAACGTCATACCCACAACACGCGCGGCGGCACGCTTGCAACGTTGAAAGGCCGAGCCGACACATTTTTTTAAACGCTGTTATTTCTGTAACCGCTATAAAAGACTATCATAATTTTATTAGTTGCATGCGGTGTAGCCTTCTCGCGAACTTTGCGTTACGATGTCAGATACAGCCTGTATGACAAACTAAAAAAAAAAAAAAAAGAAAAATTATAGAAAAACAAAAAAGAATAGATATGTAGGTACCTACAGGTAAAGTAAATGGAAAACAGTCGTCTGTCGATCCGACACACACTTAACGGCTATAGTAGCCTCAATGACCTTGTGCATGTGGGCGGAGCTAAACGCCGTACTCCCGAATTCGTAAAATGCGCGCGGTGGCGCGCTAAACTAAAACGACAATCAAAGAATATCCAGAGATGCAGACAAGCCGCGTGTAGGGCGCGATTTGTGCCTACGATTTCAGACGGGGGTATGGATGCAAGACGATAAATGTATATTTTGCATTGATAAATGGTAATATCGTAGTATAATATATTTTTAGTATTCTTGATCAATGTTTAAATAAAATCAAGGAGTGCTCGTTATACAGTTTAATGGCCGATCGCAGACTGACAGACATTTGTAAAACAAGTACCCACACATTATAATATATCATAACATTAACATAAAAAATAATGGTAGATGGTAATATCTATCGATTCAACATATTTGAATTTTTTTTTTCACTACTTTTCAGTATATGAGTATCGTGTCTTTGCAGTGTCCTTGAATTAATTACTAATGCGAATAACATAAACGAGTTCATCGCGTTAACGTAAAACAAACGCGCACTAGGCACTTTGTGATATTTTTATTAAAAAAAAACGTTGAACCACACTAGAAATTACTTTTATCGTGGGTGCATTTTTAAACATATAAATTCACAGACACAAACAGCCAGACCCGGAACAACTACTTGTAGGACATGTTCTGAACATTTGTTCCGCGCGGGAATCGAACCCGCGACACGCAGCGCAGCAGTCAATAGCTTAACCGCTGCGCTAACCGTGCTTTATATAGATGCCTTGAGATTACAAAGCGCGTAGTTTCGGCCGTTTTCCATAAAGAGATAGTACCCTACTTATACTGTGTCAGTGACGTCGGATTGAATGTACTTCGTCGTAATGAGATTTCAAATAAAACACGAGTTATTTTAAAATCTGTAAATTTTAATTCTTCGATCCAATAAATAACATGCGAGATTATAGGCATATCTAAAGCTGCAGAAATTTCTTGCAGTTGAGAATGGCCACAGTCTATTTCTATAGTTCCTACAACTGCACAGCTGATATTGATTTCCGTAGGATGTGCAAAATGTTTCCATACACATACGGCATTTAAAAATAAATAGGGAATGTAGTCCCACTTGTCGTTCTCCAACAATATCCACAGATCCTAAACCACAGTCTATAATTCTCCGTGCTTGGCAATTTTCTTTAGTTCTGAATAAAAGTAAGCAATATTAATTATGCGTCGCCCTTCGATGAAACAAGCTTGAGATTTGTTGAGGTTTTGGTGATATTTTGAGCTAAAAAAAGATATAACATACATTTTAATTAACCCTGGCAACACTGTTAGAGATTTTTGTCAAGGAATTAAGAATTTATCAAGAAAAATTAATTAAGAATTAACAAAAAAATAATTTTACAGGTATATGATATATTTGTAAACTAAAAATATAGGTTGTAGGACATGCAGGCATAATTTTACCTGAATGATGATGATGGAACTTGCGTCGTTTTTTTGTGCACATAGAGATATATAATATTATCATTTTCTTGACGACATTCTGTATGGATGTCTGACCTAGAATCAACTGCGTTAGTGTTCGACCTAAAAAGCAAATTAAACTGGTTCTGTCGATTGGTTTCTTTCTCTTCTTTTCTGTAAGTCGAAAAATGTTATTACAATATTATTTGTGAAAAACAGAAAAAATATATATATATCCTACAGTATGTTAAGAAAACCCTGTCCGACCCGTGAAGGTGTTGTTAGGTATCGATAACTGATTCTACTAATGCATACAAAACCAGGCTAACTTAAAAAAAAATCCCCCTAAAAAAATAAATATTATTTCGCAAAAAGAGGTAACTTAATAAATATGCGTTAAGCACCCATCCGCGGGCGGCGGGCGGCAGCGCACGCGGCACGTTGTCGCATCGCTGTCGCTATTCGCTCATAATAATACCGGTGTTGTCACTTTTTTAAAAATTACCAAATTTCGGGGAAGTTATTTCAAAATTCATTTGTATTGGTACTATGATGATTACGTAAAATTTTATATCATATTTGGTCATGTGTTTACTTAACCTTTATTATCCTTACGGGTCGGACAGGGTTTTCTTAATATACTGTATATGTATATACGGACAAATCACACAGATTGAGCTAGCCCCAAAGTAAGTTCGAGACTTGTGTTATGGGATACTAACTCAACGATACTATATTTATAATAGATACATATATAGATAAACATCCAAGACCCAGGCCAATCAGGAAAAGATCGTTTTCCATCATGACCTGGCCGGGAATCCAACCTGCGGCCTCCACGTCGCAGGCAGGCGTGTTGACCGCTGCGCCACGGAGGACGTCAAAAAAATTTACTGATAACTGTGACATTCCAAGCCCGCCAGCCCGCGTCCATCGGCTTCGGCTACTTTAAACAATTACATATAGAAATAAAATATTTACAGGAAGAATCATTTAAAATAATCCAAGTAAGAGTTTTTATTACACATTTTTGCTAATATCGCAAAAACTAAAAGTCCTATCAACTCAAAACTTTTTGTAAAACTGTTTTTACACCGAAACCTTTAATTGAGTCCTAATTTTTGGTTTATATCACCATAAACAAAAAATCACATTTTCAAGTTACGTAAATTTCTAATAAGATTTTTATTTTTAAATCTCCTTACAAACCTATAAATTATAATCTAAGTGCGAGTGTTTACTTACCTGAATAGAGTCTTCTATATTATCAGCGGATGTAGTTAGTCGGATTATTGCCTTTCAAGTCTAAAGATTTCTTTCTAGATTTCCTGGAACAATTCGTAATTGTTTAACTTCAATTGTAAAAGAAAAATGGTTACAAAGAAAAATACAGTAATATGTAGGTATAAATACAAGAGTATAGGTAGATAGATACTTACGCCACCAGACGCATCTTCAATTCTCATTTGCGAGCTAATCTATGAACGTACACTGACACGATTCGCTCGTAAATATTTGCACTCACACAGACAACCACGCGTAGTCGGCGATAGCCGGAGCAGAGCAGCAAGCGACACAACCCTCCCGTCTGAATGCTAACGCACGACTGCCGCCCGCGCCCGCGCAGAGCACCTCTAAACCTATGTTTCAAAATAAGGATATTTTCTTGGCAAATGTTGATGGATTTAAATACGCTCTTGCATATCTGTAGTACTTCTAACCACGAATTTTTCAGTGTAAAAAAATTTCCACACATCAATGCCGTTTAGAAGTAATAACGAATATTAGCCAAAAATAGCGTTTTGGTAAATATTTTTTTAAGGCAACAGGCAAAATCCTACGAAAAAATCATCTTTAGTAAATGTTGTACATGAATCAATAGACAAGATATATTTTTTTCAAATCTCAAAACCAAGCCGTTAATTAGAAATTAGCTTCCTAAAGTGACCATTTTACGCTACTAAATGAGACTAAGGCCCTTAAGAAGCAGAGGTTGCGGCTCGAAGTATTCCACGCGCGCCCACCTTATACGTCTTAAAACAGTAGTTCCCAAACTTATTTTTCTCGTGGACCACTTTCAAAATTTTACTGGTTTCGGTGGACCCCCTGCTGCTACATTTCTACCACATTCTTAAAGTCGCCAAAAAATAAAAATTGTGTCACTTCTGAGTTCTGTCCCCATATATTAAGGTAATATAGGTTCAGGTCATAATTTTAATTAATGGGAAGGATGTATCTGATGGAATGTCAGCAACCGATCAATGTTTGGCTTTATTTTTGTCAGCAATAACCGCAAATCCCCCCGCTCTGTGATGTTTAATTTGCTCCTTTTTTTTGTTAAGAGGTTTGTAACGGCACTAAAACTCCTATCGACAAGGTATGAAAAAAAAAGCTATTAAAAATTTCCTTGCGATTTCCCACAGTCCAGGATATTTTTCGGGTATTTCTGTATTATCATATTCATCAATTTATAATAAAGTTAATTTATATACAATTTACTTGAATAAAAAAAAAAACACTTAAAATAAAGCTATTTAGTCTACCATACTAAACTGGTTATTGAGACTTATATCACTTTTGCTGATCACATTGTATACGACTATATCCGGTGCAAATTTTCGTTTTTGAACCACGCATTTTTCCGTATATATTATTGCACCAACAGCTGAAAAAAAAAAAGAAAACTACTCTATGAACAAAGTTAAAATGACACTAAAATGCTTGAAAAAGGTTACAGCGGTAAGGTATCGCGCGAAATTCAACATTCATTATGTTTCGGGTTTGGCGGGAAAGCCAAGATGAGTGCCACGCTCATTTTTCATTGGACTTTTAAATTATTTAGTGTCGTTTACTAAATAAAAACGCGTGATTTATGTGGTAAAAAGTGCATTCAGTGAATAATTCATAAAGAACTGTGAAATATTGTAGCATAGTGGCCACATCATGTCTTTACGCGAAACCCTTCCTAATCGGCCTCACGCGGGAATTGAAAGGAGTTAGGTTAGATTAAGTTAAGTTAGGATAAGTTTAGGGTAAATTAGGATAAGTTACGATATAAACTTACTGAAGAAAATAATTACTGAAGTCTAGACTGTATGGCGTACTATGTCTTTGCCTTTTCCGTTCAAAAGTACGGAAAGAGGTGAACCAAAAAAAAAAAAAACATTATGTTTCATTATCAACCTTTTTATCGTCCCACAGCTGGGCACAGGTCTCCTCTCATACAGACAAGGATTGAGCTTAATCACCACGCTGGCTTAATGCGGGTTGGCGATTTCAGACTTAAAGTCCAGGTTTCCTCAAGCTTTTCCAGACAAAGATTTGTCGTGTTCTAATGTCTCTGATAATGTCTGGTGAAGCCGTACGGAGGACGGATCTGAGCAGTTGTGTTGCGATGTAGGCCGGGTACGATGCGCTAAATGTTGTTGTGTTGGGAGTTTGGTCGTGGAGGGTCTTCAGATCAATCTCCCTTTGGCGCAGCATCGTTGGTCGTGTTGTTGGGTTTAACTAACACTGAAGGTGAAGGAAAACATCTTGATCAAACCTGGACTTTAAGTTTGAAATCGCCAACCCGCATTAAGCCAGCGTGGTGATTAAGCTCAATCCTTCTCTGTGTGAGAGGAGACCTGTGCCCAGCAGTGGGACGATAAAAAGGTTGATAATAAAACATAATTCTCGTTTTTTACGAATCAAATGACGTCACAGAGCGAGGTGCACAGGTAACTCGCGCGAGTTATAGTGAGGCATATATAATAGGCGTCCTATCTATATAGATCTGCGCTGCATAAGGGCCCTGCATTATTATTGCTAATTTGTGGGTAGTATGGACGACAGCAGGTCAAGCTACCTCGGTGGTAGGCCATAACATCGGCCGCCGGCAGAAGTTACCACCTACCAGACAAAGCCTTGCCGCCAAGCGATTTATCGTGTTCCTTCATGATGTCTGGTGAAGCCGTACGGAGGACGGGTCTGAGCAGATGTGTTGCGATGTGTGCCGGGTACGATGCGCCTAATGTTGTTGTGTTGGGAGTTTGGTCGTGGAGGGTCTCCAGACCAATCTCCCTTTGGCGCAGCATCGTTGGTTGTGTTGTTGGGTTTAACATTGCATCACCTCGCTCAACTGCCGTCTTCCTTCCTATTCGCTCAGTTTTTTCTGAGTGAATAGCCTCTTAATAAACTAGCGCGCTTTACCATCAACGATCGCATCACTGCTTGCCATCAGGCAGGATTGCGGTCAAGAGCTAAGTTTTTTAAGAGCCTATTCACTCTAGCCTTGAAGACACTCAAATTGTAGTGTGACGGAAACACCGCCGCTGGCAAATTGTTCCAGTCCGTTGATGTACGTAGTATAAAAGAAGAAGCGAAACGCTTCATCCGGATCGTACTGGTGTTAACAACATAAGGGTGGAAACTCGCCGTACGACGGGATGTCCGATGGTGGAACGGAGATAGGGGGAATTAAATCATGCAATTCCCGCCATTACCGGCCGCGTACGAATATGTTCGCGGCGAGATCATATGTGATGCAATTATGTCTAATATAACGAAAAAAAAGAAGTTAATTTAAACTTGAAAATGGCAAAAAGACCGTCGAGTTAGAAAGTTGTGGGTTCATCCTATGCTGTCGGCGCGTGAGCAATATGGTGAATTTCGTACACTTTAGGAAGATCTCCGAAAAGACGAGGCCAAGTTTTTCCAAGTTTTTTGCGCGGTGGCGACGCGGCGGCGGTGCGGTGACGGCACCGTGTGCAGGTACCCTTATACGGCGTCTATTCCAAATTTTGCTCATGTAGGTACTAACCTGGTCTCAGCACTGTTGTTATTGTCATTCTCTCAATCTTAATATCTTCTTGCCAATGAAAAAACATCTTTCTTATAATAGCGAGAACCAGAGCTATCATAAATAAACTTAGGCCGAATAGTATTGTGTAGAGGGCCATTCATGGACGCAGATAAATACATTTTGTTGTAATTATTGTAGTTTATATGTTGATTTAACTTGACATGATTTTGACAAACGACATCGTTTGTGCGCAACCAAAAAGGTGTATGGGTTTACCTATATACTTTAAAACCTCTTTTATGCACATAGGTTTTTATGTTTTAGCTAACATAGTTTTAATTTAGTATCAACGAATGATTATTAAATAATGATCTACTTATTATTAAACGAGTAAGAAAAGAAAAAGATAATTTTATAATGTTATTAAAATAAAACACAAAAACTTCATCAAACGCTGTATTGGAATAACTGAGGCACAATGCAGAAATACCAATGCAAAGTTCTCAGAAATTAAAAAAAAAAACCTCTGCTAAGTCAATCTGTGGCGCCGTGGCGCGAAATAAATTTTTCAGTACACAAACAAATTAACTTTTTGTACAAATATAAGTTATAATGACAATGTTATTTAGACATGTTCATTGTAGTTAATATATTCTAAACAGGATGAGTTTCGATGATTATGGTAAGTTTTTCCATTAAGTTTAAAGTGTTTTCGAAAATTCTAGATGTTAACTTTTAATAAATAGAACTACTTATTTAACTCCCATTTTCAGCCAAATACATATATCAAAAACACCGTTTAGCTGTAGCACTGGCAATAATAAAATCGAAACCACCAAATGTGAACACTGAAAAATATTTAGTTGAACTAAAATCTAAAATTGATGCAACCATGGATGATGACGATTTCAGTGTTAGAAGTGATGATTTTCTGATGGGAGATGACGATGAAATTAATGATAGTGTTACTATTTTGAAGGACTTTGATCCAGAATTTATTAATAACGATGTTGACTTATTGACCACGGCCAGAGAAGAGGTATTTTTGTATAAAAATAATATGCTGTAGATTTATTGACTTTTAACTTTTTGTTATGTTGTGGTTACCAAGTTTATTAATTAACACGCTGCAAATGTGTGTGTATGTGTGTTGAGAATCGTCAGAACATAACACAAACACTTTCAACCTCGCCGTTGTTACGGACGGTGCAGACGACACTACGACAGCTCATTAAGCTAGTTACAATCTGTCACATTTTTTATTAGATTTTCAACTTTATATCTAAAGCATTAAGACTATAGGTTGATTGGGACATACACAAACAGCCAGACCCGAAACAACTACCTGTTGGTCATACACATATTTGTTCCGAGCGGGAATCGAACCCGCCATACGCAACGCAGCAGTCAATAGCTTAACCACTGCGTTAACCGTGCAGTCCACTGTGTGTACACTTGTTAACCACAAGTCATGCGCAGCTACAAAAGCCGATTACAATTTTAGGGTTCGGTAATTCCTAGTGCGAGGCATCGTTCGACCTGTGCGGCTGTTATAACTTTGCCAACAAGCCCCTTGATTTTTTTAATATCCTCCAATATTCTTCTTTTTACGTATAATTAAATACCTATACAAAATATATTGATGCTAGTGGAAAATGGAGCCTGTATTAGGACTACCTGTGTTACTTGCTGGCTTAGGTAGTCCTGCTAAAATTATGAATGTGAAAGCTGTGTCCGGTCGAAACCGAAACTGAAAACTCGACAACGGTCTCCAGGGCAATACCCTCCCATATTAATAACCCATTAACCAATAATATATCGGGTGTATCTGACATCGACGCACAAACGAGTACCATGGATCCGGTACATGATTATGAACCCCCCAGTCGTAGAATTTTTCGTCCGCATTTTCATGATTTAAAAAAAAATGTGGTATTTTCACTTTAGACCGTTCATAATTGATATACTTTTATAACCCAATAAGATTTTAAAGTAAAAATTAATTAATTCGCTAATTACACAAAAAATGTAATTAAAACAAAACTCGAAAAACTATCTTATCAGCTGATTTAATAGGGTTCACATCAGGGATCGTCATACCTACAAATCCACACGGCAGCACGCTTGCAATGTTCAAAGGCCAAGCCGATACTTTATTTTAAACACTCTGAATTCTGTAACCGTTCATTAACGACATAAATGACTATCATAATTTTATTAGTGGCACGCGGTCTAGCCTTTTCGCGAAGTTTGCGTTACTATGTCAGATACAGCCTGTATTATCGTGCGCGTCTCTGGTACGCAGAGAATGGGACAGCGCCAACACCGTCCTCGCGATGATTGTCAACAGACTGGATTGTCTTTATATCCAGCAATGTTGCGGCAGACACATTGCTGCCGTGTGAAATTGTTACCTTTTAGGTAGTGTCCGACCGAAACTAGTATTCCGATCGAAACCGAAAACGAATTTCGGCAACGGTCTCTGTTTCGGCCGAAACCGAAACTTCCTTACAAGGATCATATTTTGAGGGAAAATAAAGAAAACGTTATCAATCAGTATCAAAAAAGAAAACGTAATTAGTCGTTATTGTTTTCTCTTACAAAGATAAGCTGTGATTGAAATTTTCATTTATTAATAATAATCAACATAGGAACACACCTCAAAAATACTTATAATAGGTATCTATTTGAGTGGATAGGCTCTCAACTACTCAAAAACTCGCCACTACAACAAAGCAAACAAACAAGCGATATTCCGACATTGGCTTTCACATTCATTCAACGCGTCGAACATAACCGATCACTCCCGAATGCACATTCGATTTCGGACGCAGTTTCGGCAAGTTTACCGCCAAAACGGAACTAAACCGAAACTCATGCTTTTACCGAAACTCAACCGAAAACGAAACGGAAACCGAACATTCGGTCGGACACTACTTTTATGTATCTGTTTGTATGAGTCTTGGTACTTGAAATAAACTAAATTTATTTATTAATTTCAATATTGCATTTCCAGCCACCGATCATTCCTGAAACTACCAAGATCAGTCACATATCTGAGAATCTATCACAAATTACTTACTATAATTCTCAAATAGAAGGCCTTAACAGCCTTACTGATATAATACACTCACAAGAAGACCTTTATATCAATCAGAAATCTAACATCGAACTAACTTTACCTAAAAATGTTATTAGCGAAGAACTCAATGATAGAAAAACAACTATTGATCAAAATACTGTTATTGAAAACAAATCTATTTTGAATAAAATATGTTCTAAAGAAAATAATAATAACATTGCAACTTTGAACAACTATGAACCAGTTATTACATCACTGGTAGACATGGATGAAACATACTATGATTCTCAAAAAACTCAAATTTATACAGTACATGGTTTTACTCAAAATAATACTCATTACAGTCCGAGCCAAGACAACATTGTTTTACCAAATAAATATCTGTATGGATTAAACAATAAGAATACTAGTCATATTCCAAATAAAAATATAACTAAAGAAAACAATACTGCAACCGTTAGTGTGAACGTTTTGAATGATAATGAAACTCAATTTGTTGATATGGAAAATAATTCTAATAGCAAAATTGATGAAAATCTTAAAAATAGAGAAGAATTTGAATATATGCAAACTATGAATTTGTTTTGTCAGAATAACGATAGTAATTTTGATGATATTCAATGTAATACTGATAATCTAAATAGTGCTAGCAATGAAACTATGAATAATTTTGCTATTAATATAAATAAAGACATAGATATTAATAATATTCATAATACAACGCAATTTACAAAAAATGTTGATGAATACTTTGATAACACTCAATTCATTGAAGATAATGTTTTAAAAAACAGTTTTGCTACGAGTAAGGTTGGAGAAAATTCCGTAAATACAGACAATAAAACCGTTCGATTTGGTCAAAACAAAGAAATCAGTTATAGCAAAAACATATTTGATAAAACCATGGATATACCAAAAGCTGCTGATATAAATCAATGTACAAATATAGAAAAACCAAATCAAAATTCTGATAAAGATTCTCAACTAGCAACGTTCGCTTTTGGAAGCGATTCGTCTGAACTAAACAAAGACAGAAGAGAAACAGAAGAAGAATACGAGCCAGAAGAGGTTATATCGTATAAAGTTTTAGAAGAATTCAATAAAGTTAAGTCGTTTTTGAAGAGACAGAATAGAAGAATGTCTTGTGATGGATATTCCACGGATTCTGGATACAGAAGTGACTCACAAAGAAGTAGTAATAGAAGCGGTAATTATAACTTCAATAATTTGATACATTTATTTTAGGAACACTAAAATAGAAATACATCCATCACCTGTAGTTTGTATGTGATATGATATCGTGTACTTTCTCGGTGGTAGGCCATAACATCGGCCGCCGGCAGAAGTTACCACCCACCAGACAAAGTGTTGTCGCCAAGCGATTCGTCGTGTTCCGGCATGATGTCTGGTGAAGCCGTACGGAGGACGGGTCTGAGCAGTTGTGTTGCTATGTGTGCCGGGTACGATGCGCCTAATGTTGTTGTGTTGGGAGTTTTGTCGTGGAGGGTCTTCAGATCAATCTCCCTGTGGCGCAGCATCGTTTGTCGTGTTGTTGGGTTTGACATTGCATCACCTCGCTCAACTGCCGTCTTCCTTCCTATTCGCTCAGTTTTTCTGAGTGACCATCACCACGGCAACTGCGGTCACTGCTTACTATCAGGTGGGATTGCGGTCAAGCGCTAGTTTATAATTATTAAAAAAAAAAAACAACAATCGACATCAAATAATGTCATATACAAACCTCCTTCCTCATGTCTCTCATCACACCACACCACGTCACACCACGCCACAGTACATCACACCATAGCACAACCAATCACACTTCTACTTCTCAGATGATATAGACGTCCACTGCAGGGCAAAGGCCACCCCCAAGGCTTTTATTCCATTGGTTATTCCACAGGAGAAGCACTGCTGCCAGCTTCCCTGCTGAGATTTCCCTTAGTCGCCTCTCTAGACACCCACCAGACGATATGGGATGGTACTATTCTAAGCCTGGTACCACACGGGACCAACCAGTCCACACCCTCTTTCCTTTATAAGATCCCTTTTGTAAGGGGGGGGGGGGAAGTCAGGGCGAGGGGGGGAGTCAAATTTTTAGAGTGGGTAATCTATATGATCTACTAGCTTTCCGCCCGCGGCTTCGCTCGCGTGGAGATCGGTTATATCGCGCTTTTAGATTTCCCTCGTGAATATAATTTTTTTCCGGGATAAAAAATTACCCTATTATTTAATCCGGACTTCTAACTTTACGTCTGCAATTTCAAAATCAAACAAACTCACTTTCCGATTTATAATATTAGGAAATATTCCAGTAATCTCCTTTGGGAACTTGATGTTTTTTAGGACCAATAGTAGCCTATGTTACTCTCCATCTTTTCAACTAACTGTATGCCAAAAATCAGGTCGATCGATTGCTTAGCTACGGCGTGAAGGAAGGACAAACAAACAAACAAACACACTTTCACGTTTATAATATTAGTATGGATAGTCGCACGCGGTTATTTGGCAATTACTTCGTACATTCTGTCAGCGTCTACTGCGTAATTAATTTAATCATTCATTTATTTATTTATTCATAACAAATAACATTGTGTTGAACTTTACAGATAAAATTATAAATTTAAATGAAATTGCCAAATATTAAAAAAAAGCATAAAAAAGAAAAATATTGAATTAAAATTACACATATCGAGTCATTCAATTATAGATATATATATACAGTATGTTAATGTCAATAGATATACAGTATGTTAAGAAAACCCTGTCCGACCCGTGAAGGTGTTGTTAGGTATCGATAACTGATTCTACTAATGGATACAAAACTGGGCTAAACTTAAAAAAAAAATCCCCCTAAAAAAATAAATATTATTTCGCAAAAAGAGGTAACTTAATAAATGTGCGATACCACCATTCTGCGGGCGGCGGGCGGCAGGGCACGCGGCACGTGGTCGCATCGCTATTCGCTCATAATAATACCGGTGTTGTCACTTTTTAAAAATGACCAAATTTCGGGGAAGTTGGAATTAATTCGCGGGAAAAAAGGATTATTTCAAAATTCATTTGTATTGGTACTATGATGATTACGTAAAATTTTATATTATATTTGGTCATGTGTTTACCTAACCTTTATTATCCTTTTGGGTCGGACAGGGTTTTCTTAACATACTGCATAATAAACTAATGTCAGATTTATTTTCAAAAAATAATGTGAAATGTTTAGTTACAGTCAAAGCATATTGTTACAGTGAAAGATAAAGAAAGGAAAGTAAAAGATAAGTCCTCGTTTGTACTTTGTTTAGTTATTAGAGGAGTTCATAAGTGTTTAGCGAAATTTCCAATCGCAGCTCGCGCCCGGTAACCACACTGCAACAATTTCTAAATGTATCTTTCCTTGTCGGGGCCACTGGCATTGACATACAAGTCGAAACTAGTCTACTAGTCGAAGTTAACTCGAAACGGTCTCCAAAATCTGGAGCACAGGCGTAGGGTCGTAGCCTTTCGGACTTCTATAGGATGCATTCTGGTGAGTGTGCAAGGGAATTGCATGATTTAATTCCCCATCTCCGTTCCATCATCGGACGACCCGTCGTACGGCGAGTTTCCACCCTTACGTTGTTGAAACCACTGCTATCCGAACGAAGCGTTTTGCTTCCTCTTTTATACCGCGTACATCGAGGGACTGGAACAATTTGCCAGCGTCGGTGTTTACGTCACATTACAATTTGAGTGTCTTCAAGGCTAGAGTGAATAGGCTCTTAATAAACTAGCACGCTTTACCATCAACGATCGCATCACTGCTTACCATGAGGCGGAATTGCGGTCAAGCGCTGGTTTATAATTTATAAAAAAAAGTGTGCCCAACCCACTGGCAATTAAGTGTTGCAAATTCTTCGGACTATGTCGGTTACTCTCGTTCTTTGACGGATCTCTTAATTGCTGATTTGACCACGCAGTGCAACCCCAAGCATAGCCCTCTCCATTGCCCTTAGAGTGACGTTGAGCTTTCTCATAAAGGCCATTGTTAACGACCACGTCTCAGTATTATAAGTCAACACTGGCAACACTCTCTGGTCGAAGAATTTTGTCTTGAGACACTGTGGTATTTCGGACTAGGTACAAGATTCTACTTAGTTTGTCAAAAGCAGCCCAGCCAAGCTGGATTCGACGATTGACCTCTTTCTCGAAGTTGGACTTTCCTAACTGGATAGTTTGTTTAGTTGATGTTTCATCATCAACCTTTTTATCGTCCCACTGCTGGGCACAGGTCTCCTCTCATACAGAGAAGAACTGAGCGTAATCACCACGCTTGCTCAATGTGGGTTGGCGATTTCAGACTTAAAGTCCAGGTTTCCTCAAGATGTTTTCTTTCGCTCCTCAAGTATGAGTGTACGGGTTCAATTCCTTATCATGGACACCAATGACTACAAGGCGAAGAAAAACACCCATTGCCCAGTTGCAGTGGGACGATAAAAAGGCTGATGTTGATGATGACCTTGTAATCAGTCATTGGTTGGACACCAAGATACACTTAGAAAGTACTTATAACTTAGAAAAGTTACATTGGTACTTGCCTCACCTAGAATCGAACCTGCAAACTCATACTTGAGAGGCTGATGTTTAAACCAATAGGCCACCACGTCTAGTTGATGACCAGTTGATTTGTATGTGAAATAATTTCATTTTTTTTGCAGCACTACAATTATCAGGGAACGGACTTAATCAATCTGGATGCTGTTTATTTGATCACATCATACAAACTCCGCTAGTGGCTGCCACCAGAGATATTACCAACGAAATTGGACAGGTGAGCATCATCTCTTAGCTAAATAGCAAACAGGTTGATCCTAAAGGTAATGCAACGCTTGCTGAGATCAATTTGTGGATGGGTGACCGTCAACGTAGGTACTTGTGTCTATGCTATTTTTATAAATTTGATATTTCAACACGATTCATTTGTAATCATGCTAAATGGTCGTAATCTGCTAAATTCATAATGATCAATCAATTATTGGTCAGCCGTTTCTTAATGAAATGGTGATAAAATGACATATTGTCATGATCATAAAACCCATTAGTGAAAATGTTTTTTTAAAAAAGTCTACTCATTTTGAACATTTATTAATATGGAGTGTAATGTCTGTGATTGATCACAGGAAAGTCATAATGACGCCATTTTGTTAGTAGATTACGAAAGCACAAGCGATCATTATGAGATTACTAATCGACCATTCTGGCTCTATTGTAGGTAATAGCTGACTAGGGCCCCAGGTATTCAGATGTATCCATTATACAATCCCATAAAAACATAAAGAAAACCCTTTCCGATCCGTGAAGGTATTGTTAGGTATCGATAACTGATCAAATCAAATCAAATCAAATCAAATCTTTTTATTCGTCAATGCAGGTGTATAATACAAAAGGTGTTAGAGTTGCAGGAAGTTCGCTACATTGTGCCTGTGAGCATACGAAAAATATTTTAAACGAGAATTACTTATATTCCATTAACCTATCTTTATGTATATAATACTATCACATTTATATAATACTAATTCCATCACTTATATCTAATCATTGCTTAACATATAATATAGTTTTTATTTTTAAAATTTATATGAATTATTGGGCTTTCTTACTCTATTATATTTATACATATAGTAATGTTAATATCTATTGTAATTATAATATTTTTTTCTATTATGCATACATATTTATACAGTCTGTTTCGACAACTTCATTAATTATATTACACAATTTTGTTTTTTAAATCTAAATTAATTATATGAATTATAATCATAATAAAAATTCATTAATAGAATAGCAGCATTTCTTTATTAACAGTTCCTTCAGCTTTTTCTTAAAGATATTTTTAAGTCTTAGTATTTTTAAGTCATGAGGTATTTTGTTATATATTCTTGAAGCCATTTCATAAACGCTTTTCCGTAAAAGGGCAGTGTTGGTATGTTCAATTCTTAGTATATTAGACTGCCTTTTCCTTAACCTTGGATCTGCTGGGGGCTTCATTGCAAATAATTGTAAGTTACTTTTTACAAACACCGCCACCTCATAGATATAAAGAGCTGGAAATGTAAGAAGATTCTACTAATGACTACAAAGACGGACTAAAACTTAAAAAAATACCCCCTAAAAAATAAATATTATTTCGCAAAAGGAGGTAACTTAATACATGTGCGGGCGAGGGGGGGTGGAGGCCCCCGGCACGCGGCACGCGGTCGCATCGCTCATTTAATAATACCGTCGAAAACGGTGTTATCATTTTTTTTTAATTATTAAATTTTGGGGAAGTAAGAATTAATTCGCGAAAAAAAAAAGAATATTCCAAAATTCATTAGTATTGTTACTATGATGATTTTGTAAGGTTTCATATTTTGATTGGTCATGTGTTTACCTAACTTTTATTATCCTTAATGGTCGGGCGGGATTTTCTTGAATCACGGCGACAAAGTGCTTAAAGTGAAAAGAATGTTTTTTAGGGTACCCCCCATAAAAGTTTTTGTATTTTAAAGAAACGACTGTTTTTTCAATAAGGGGCTTACTAAAAGTAAAACATAATTTTACTTTAATCATCGTTTATGAACAAACGCCTTAAAAACTATGGTGTTTATTCATAAATGATGATTAATGGTAAGTGACGAGGCAGGTTCGACCAGTGTGTGTTGCCAGTAATGACTTATGGAATTGAGACGTGGTCGCTAACAATGGGTCTTATAAGAAGGCTCAAAGTCACTCAAAGGGCAATGGAGAGGGCTATGCTTGGGGTTTCACTGCGCGATCGAATCAGGAATGAGGAGATCCGCAGAAGAACGAGAGTAATCGACATAGCCCGAAGAATTGCAACACTAAAGTGGCAGTGGGCTGGACACATTGCCCGTAGGACCGATGCCCGATGGGGCCGACGAGTTCTCGAGTGGTGACCACGCACCGGAAGACGTAGCGTGGGTAAGCCCCCGACAAGGTGGATCGACGACCTGTTGAAGGTCGCAGGAAACCGCTGGATGCAAGAGGCGCAGGACCGGTCGTTTTTTAGTCAACTACCCTATCGCGTCTAAACTGTCTATGGAGTATCTTAATTTGCCAGGATTAAATTAAAATGTTATCTTCTATCCTTTTCTTAACGAAATGGAAAGAAAAATATGCACTTAACTTAAATTTTTTCTCGGTGGTAGGACATAACATCGGCCGCCGGCAGAAGTTACCACCCACCAGACAAAGCCTTGCCGCCAAGCGATTTGTCGTGTTCCGGCATGATGTCTGGTGAAGCCGTAAGGAGGACGGGTCTGAGCAGTTGTGTTGCTATGTGTACCGGGTACGATGCGCCAAATGTTGTTGTGTTGGGAGTTTGGTCGTGGAGGGTCTTCAGATCAATCTCCCTTTGGCGCAGTATCGTTGGTCGTGTTGTTGGGTTTAACATTGCATCACCTCGCTCAACTGCCGTCTTCCTTCCTATTCGCTCAGTTTTTCTGACTGAATAGGCTCTTAATAAACTAGCGCGCTTTACCATCAACGATCGCATCACTGCTTACCATCAGGCGGGATTGCGGTCAAGCGCTAGTTTATAATTATTAAAAAAAAAAAAAAAAAATAGCTTAGTTTGTAACAACAGAATCGGCGCCATTATTAATCGGAATCGGTACAATATGACAGGTTAACAACAGTCATTGCGTTATTTTAGTGTTGTGTAGAATTTTTTTTCAAACTTATGAAGCAATGGTTTAGAAAGCTTCAAAATGATGCTGATTCCAATTAATAGTCTGTTATATAATTAGGGTGATCACACGTAAGGGCGGATTTAAAAAAAAAAATTCGCTCCCTACTTTACGTAATAAAACTTTATGCAGGCTCGAAGTCGTTACTAGAAATTCGTAGAAGTTTAGAAAGTTGTTTCGACGCGGATAATCGGGGTTCTACTGTATAGGGAATGATCATAGGAAGTATACAATATGTAAATAAAACCCTGTCCGATCCGTGAAGGTATTGTTAGGTATCGATAACTGATACTACTAATGCATACAATGCCGGGCCAAACTTAAAAAAAAATCCTCTGAAAAACAAATATTATTTCGCAAAAAGATGTAACTTGATACATGTGCGGTAGGCAACCCTTCCGTGGGCGACGGGGGTCAGGGCACGCGGCACGTGGTCGCATCGCTTATAATAATACCGTCAAAATGGTATTGTCACTTTTTTTAAAAATTACCAAATTTCGGGGAAGTTTGAATTAATTCACGGGAATAAAAGATTATTTCAAAATTCGTTTGTATTGGTACTATGATGATTACGTAAAATATTATATTATATTTGGTCATGTGTTTACCTAACCTTTATTATCCTTATGGGTCGGACAGGGTTTTCTTTACATATTGTAGATAGATAGTACAGTCCACGAAGACGCGAAGTCACTTTAACCTTGACACTCTCTCCTGATTAGTCCATTTATTGTAGTGTGCGTGTGCACTCATAGGTAATTAATGTTTACCAATAACACTCAAACATTGACGTAAGCTTGCACACATATTTATATTATTAATACGACTCATACGACAATAAATGAAAACACGAACAATGCTGGTTCATAGGAATAATCCTAAACCATAGAAAAAAACCTAGTATCAAAAATAAAAAAATGAAAATTTCAAACAAACTAAATCGCATAAAATTGCAAACGGAATAGAACATCCTTTAAAAATATTGGTTCACTGTCCTACAATCGGCGACAGCGCGATCCTGTATCAACTTGCTTTTTTCGCGCCAATATTATCAAAGTTTGGTACCGCAGGATGCGGCGGTCATTGACCTGTAAGCGCTTCCTTATCAACATGCACATCATGTAGAAAATGTGAAAAATGAAAAATAATTTCCTGTGACTAAACTAATGGACATATTTGTATATATTTTTATGGGTAGACTGAGAATGTGTTGAGGTACACGATGTTTAATTTATTGTCGTATTGTCAGCACAACTCTGTATAATAGCGTGGGCAAACGATGAAACCGAGGGTAGGGGAAAAAGTTACGAGAAGAAGTAAATCTTCACCTAACTCCTTAAATAACGTTATTTTTTGTTTATACGAAACCTGAATATAGTTTGTTCAGATAAGCAACTGAATCGATTCCAATCAGTTTTACACCATGTTAAATTTTATCCCAAATACATTAGGAATTTTTTGTAGTGTGGTTACCGAGCGCCCCACGCAACTTACGATAGATCATAGTCCCCCTTATTCATAAACGCTGCTTAAAGTTAACTAGTGATTAGCGATTCTTTAACCATACATTTTTGGCCTTATAACGTCACTTAACTTAAATCATCCTTTATGAATAAACACCATACCTCCTTATTCATAAACGCTGCTTATGTTAACTAGTGATTAGCGATTCTTTAACCATACATTTTCGACGTTTCACGTCACATAACTTGTAATCAGCGGTCATGAATAAACGCCTTAAACACTATGGTGCTTATTCATAAGCGATGTTTAAAGTTAAAAATGCTAGAACTTCAAAAATGTGTTGTTAAAATTCACTAATCACTAGTTAACTTTAAGCAAACTTTATGAATAAGGGGGATAGTGTTTAAGGGGTTTATTCATAAACAAAGATTAAAGTTAAGTGGCGTTAAAAGGTCAAAAATGTATGGTTAAAGAATCGCTAAACACTAGTTAACTTTAAGCAGTGTTTATGAATAAGAGGGAGTATTCATAGCACTGCGCACAGCTTATGTCAGAGGTCAACGCACCGGTCGACCGCCCGAGTGGAGCATGGACCATATTTTTGTTGGGACCGCCAAGTAGGATATCAAGCTCATAACTTTGCGGTTTTTAATAATATCTTTATAAAATTTTGTATATAGATTTTTTATTTAAATATACTGGACACGTATTTCAGGTCTCGTATAAACGAAAAGTAATGTTGTATACCTTAAAGTCTAACCGAACTTGGTTTAAAAAATCTTTATTTCTCAAAAGAACATAATACAGTTCACTTACATGAGATTTAACTAGACAGCCTCTGTGGCGTAGCGGTAGCGAACGCGGCCGTTGCGCAAGGAGGCGCGGATTCGATCCCCGCACAGTGCAAATATTTGTATGCATGAATATGAATATTTGCACTGGTCTGGTCGTGCCTCGGAAAGCACGTTAACCCGTTGGTCCCGGTTGCCATACCAACATCTAATGGCAGTCGTTACGGGTTGTTGGAGCCGTCAAAAGTCTAACAATTGGTCTAGCTGCAATGCTTAGATATCGCCTTCGGGTTGTGGAGGTCAGACGGCAGTCGCTTCACGGAAAATATAGAATTTTAGCCAAAATCAGCAGGTAGACTGGTAAAACGGACCTCAGACTCCATAGCTGAAAAAGCTGCGGATGCGACTGGGATTAACTAAGATGTTGATGATAATTACTTACAAGAGATTTAACATTTAACGAACAAATTATCTCCTCTAGCCAAAATCAGAAGTTATTTATTCAAATTAGCTGAAAATCAGCACTTTTTGAACGTCAATATTACATAAGACAGTCCCCCAAAAACGCCCGCCCTTCGACACTTTCCAGTGCTTTCGCTGGGAAGAACAAGTGGCGGAACAAACTCCCTAGCAGCACACCTGTCTCTTCATTTAAAAAACACATGACTTTGTACAATACTATGTAGGTACTTACAGTAATGAACACAATAAAACACAACAACAATGAAATTATTTATCATAATTATGCCAGCTAGCCACGCCAAAATACCAACAAAGCAAAACCAAAAAAAACTTTTTTATACAAAAAAATCAACCGACTTCCAAAAAACACTACAAAGTGAAAAATAATTAATTTCGGAATTGTGGTGCCTTTGGTTTTTGAATATTAGTTTTTGACACCGACTTCCGGTTGTTTTTTTTTGTAAAAAAGTTTTTATTTTACACTTTTTAGTTGTGAAAAGTACTGTTCAGCTGCATCCGGTTAGACTGGATGCTGACGCTAAAATACTTAATGAAAAAACTTACAAACGCACTGGTTGCCCTACGATTTTTGAAAGTTCCCCTTGATTTCTCTGGTCTTCCACCATCAAACCCTGATGTCCTTATCATGGGACCACCTTGGGAATGTCTTCTTTCCACCAGAAAAAGAATTATCAAAATCGTTTCATAAACGACGTAGTTATCCGCGAACAAACATAAAAAAGCATATATACGGTCGAATTGAGGAACCTCCTCTTTTTTGAAGTCGGTTAAAAATAAAATATATCATTAAAAATGGAAATGTAAATAAGTAAAAACTTACTATCTGATAAATGCCCCAGGCATACTAAAGGGAGTGACAGCTCACATATTTATGCATTGTAAAAAAGCCAATTATATGAACGCATATAATGTGTCAGTAAGCTCATTCTGGAGCAGTAACACAAACATTGTCTTGAGTTAATCATAGCGACCAGCTATTGTTATCATTTAAATAATCATTCACGGAATAATATGCCATTGAACAATGCTTGGATTTGATTTGTGCTTTAACTAATCATCTGCTAACTAGTCTTTATAAATAAAGAAAAGTTAAGGATTGATTAAGAGCTAACTAAATGTTTAGCTAAATAATCGCTAGTGAGTGATTAACGAGTTTTTTATGAATAAGACAGTTAATATAAGAGCGATACTCTGGTTTAACTTTAGGCCTAGTATGAGTTTTCATTACGAAACTCGTTCGCCGATATCGAGCGCGTTTGACTCATCGATTGGCCCGCTTCAACGTCGTAAGAACTGTCAACCAATGAGAGCGCCAAACGCGCTCGATACGATCGAACGAGTTTCGTATTGAAAACTCATACTAGGCCTACTAGACTCTGTCAATTTGTCAGTTTATTGCAAATATGGTTATGGCTCTGTCACCCGACCAAGAGTTAAATGCATTGTAGGGCAAGTCTAGCAAAGTAGAGGGTATCTCTATCTTGTTATAAAAAGTTATACCAAGCCCAACAAAAGAGTTATGAACCTTTTGAAGTCGGTGAAAAGGGGCTTGTAGTTTGTCCTTATTTCTGGGGTTAACATTTTGACATTATGGATCTCAATATTTTGGTGTAGTACTTGTGAATATTTTAGTGACGAAGCATGCAGATATACAATAAGTTAAACAATAACAAAGCAAAAATAAAAGTGTGGGTAGTGACCCCAGTGATAGTATAAAGTGTGTATCTGACATCGACATCGACGCACAAACGAGTACCATGGATCCAGTACATGATTCTAAACCCCCCAGTGGTGGAATTTTTCGTCGGCTTATTCCTGATTTTTTTTAAAAATAATGCTGTTTTTTTCACTTTAGAGCGTTCTTAATTGCTATACTTTTATAACCCAATAAGATTTTAAAAGAAAAAATAATTAATTCACTAATTACACAAAAAAGCACGGTGTAAACAAAATTCTAAAAACTAACCTATCAACCCAGCGCGGCGGCACGCTTGCAACGTTCAAAGGCCAAGTCGACACTTTTTCAAACACTGTGATTTCTGTAATCGGTCATTAACTAGCCTTTTCGTGAAGTTTGCGTTACGATGTCAGATAAACCCTGTACCTTAAAGTCTAACCGAACTTGGTTTAAAGAATCTTTATTTCTCAAAAGAACATAATACAGTTCACTTACAGTATATGATTCTGAAAAAAAAAAACATATGTCGTTTTTTTCACTTTAGACCGTTCATAATTGCTATACCTTTATAACCCAATAAGATTTTAAAGTAAAAATTAATTAATTCGCTAATTACATAAAAAAGCGATCAACATCATACCTAAAAACCCGCACGGCGGCACGCTTGCAACGTTCAAAGGGCGAGCCGACACTTTTATTTAAACGCTGTGAATTCTGTAACCGTTCATTAACGACATAAATGACTATCATAATTATATTAGTGGCATGCGGTGTAGCCTTTTCGCGAAGTTTGCGTTACAATGTCAGATACAGCCTGTATTTAAAAACAAGTTTATACGGCTGACTAATTACAAATCAAGGTACCCTCTTATGTACTGATTATTTACTTTTGAGACCTAACTGAATACATACCAGTATCTTAACTAATATTATAAATGGGAAAGTCAGTTTGTTTGTTTGTTCCGCTTTCACGCCGTAACTACTGAACCGATTGCTTTGAAATTTTGCAGACGTAAAGTTAGATGTCGGGATTAAATAATAGGGTACTTTTATGCCGGAAAATTTTGATATTCCGGAGGGAAAACTAGTAAAGGAATAAATGAAGCGACTGCCTACCTTTTTTGTGGATCGGCAGTCATCAAATGACGTCTTCCGCTCTGGGCGGTGTAGAAGGGCGTGTCAGAATTTTACTGACTATAACTTACCCCTGTTCTTTCACTTGCCTGGCCACGGTATCTTTTTCGAACAATCCACGGTTTTCGTAGACATAGGTTTTTATTACTTAAACCTCAAATTGAAGTCTGGGAGGACCTCTTATCCGAATGGCAAAGTAGGTGGGATAATTCCATCAAGGGCCGGTACCTCCATCTATTCTTTCCATCCGTTGGCAATCGGCTGGCTAAGACATGGCTGGAGGTTGACCACTGCGTTGCCCAATTTCTCACAGGTCATGGCAACTTTAAAAGTAAACTGTATTCTTTTAAACTTGTTCCTTCGCCTTTGTGTCAGTGTTCTTCATCGAACTGTGAATTTGAACAGTCCGCACATCACATCTTGTGGGAGTGTGTTGTTTGGCAGAATGAACGCAATATTATGTTGGATAGTGTACAAGTTACATCCGGAGTCGTTTATTATACGGACCTTGTAGAAACTAGAACCAATTTCCGTGCGTTCAGGCGCTTTTGCCATTAGGACCCATTAACTTAATCAAATTTTATTTCGTGGTGCTTGTCTCCTGCTTGTTTTGGAGGGTAGTAGAAAAATATCTTTTTTCTTACTCCTCCGCTATTCTTTTCTGATTAATTTCGTTGCGGGGCCCAAGACAGTTGAATCGTTTCTTCGGGACTCGTCGAGCTTCATTGCTCGGCGTTTTCCTAGCGGTCTCCACTGTTGATTCTGGCTTTCAGAAGTTGCAGTTGGTGGGAAAAGTGTGGCAAGATTTGTCCAAAAAAAAAAAAAAGTTTAAGTTTTCGTGGACCCCATCACAATGTGCTTACATCACTTTGAGGCGCTCGTGAAACACAACTTTTCTTTGCTTTTTTCTTTGTTCTGGGTGGAAAATGATCAAATGACCTCTCCTGCTCGGGGCGAGCGGAAGGGCGTGTCAAACCTTTACTGACTAAAACCCACCCGTGTTTCTTCACTTGCCTGTAAGCCGGGGCCACGGTATCTTAATTACGGTAATTTAATCAAACCGCAACCCTGACCCAGGATCTGCCCACTGCTCGCCGCCCGCAAGCCTGCGATGGCCAGGTCGATGAACACCATTATAAATGGTGTCGATATACCGACTACGATATTCCTCTAGATTCTTTTTTTTTTAATAATTATAAACTAGCGCTTGACCGCAATCCCGCCTGATGGTAAGCAGTGATGCGATCGTTGATGGTAAAGCGCGCTAGTTTATTAAGAGCTTATTCACTCGGAAAAACTGAGCGAATAGGAAGGAAGACGGCAGTTGAGCGTTAAACCCAACAACACGACCAACGATGCTGCGCCAGAGGGAGATTGATCTGAAGACCCTCCACGACCAAACTCCCAACACAACAACATTAGGCGCATCGTACCCGGCACACATCGCAACACAACTGCTCAGACCCGTCCTCCGTACGGCTTCACCAGACATCATGCCGGAACACGACAGATCGCTTGGCGGCAAGGCTTTGTCTGGTGGGTGGTAACTTGTGCCGGCGGTCGATGTGTTAAGATGGCTGCACCTTTATCTTTCTATTTCATTAAGAAAAGAATAGAAGATAACATATTAGTTTTAGTGTAAGATACTCCATAGCCAGTTTAGACGCGATTAAAACATGGCGATTAAACATACTGCTCCTTATTCATAAAGGTTGCTTAAAGTTACCTGGTGATTAACGATTGTTTAACCATACATTTTAGACGTTTTCACGTCACTTAACTTTAATCATCGTATATGAATAAACCCGTTAAACACTCTGGTATTTATTCATAAACGTTGATTGAAGTTAAGTGACGTTAAAAGGTCAAAAATGTAGGTTTAAACAATAGCTAATCACTAGTTAACTTTAAGCAAGGACTGTAATTTACGTCAGGAGCGGATCATTTTGACAGGACTGAATTAATATTTGTCTTTTGTTACATACAGTTTGTTTATTGGGATTAATGTGGCACTTGATTTTATATTCACCGTCATCAATATTTAATAATAAGTACCGGGTGACCGAGCTTTGCTCGGCATCTTTTTTTTTTTGTTAGGTACATCTCGTGTCTCTATATTTTCAAAACAAAAAATACATAACGAGCGAATTTTTTAAATAATATTTTTTGACTAATGTTTTTCGATCATACCGACATAATAATAAAAAAAATATTATTAACTGTTATTTAAATATAAAATTACGAGTGCAATTTAGTTTAACATTTTATTATAAATAAGTACTTATAGTTTAACAATCAGTTACATCAGTTATATATTATCATCAATACATAGTTTAAGGTCTTAACCTAATACTTCCTTCCATACTATATTGCGGGTATGTCGAGGGTTTTCATTAATAATAATCATTTCACGTTCTGACGCACGCTGCCGCATATCTTGCAGACGTCGCTCCCGTTGCTCATCATTTTCGGCGGCCACACGTTGTGCTGCACGCTCTCGTGAAACATCTAAATAAGACTTTTCTGTTCTTAAAATGTTAGTCAAGTTTTGCAAGCATCTTACATTAGCAGCACGTGTGAGATGAGCGGAAACCTGATGATTTTCATCAAGTTCTTCTTCAAATGGGTCCTCACTGTGCGAAGTCTGACAAACACGTGTGGGACGAACGAAAATCAGATTTTTTTCATGGAGGTTTTCTTCTGCTTCTGGAGATGAGTCACGGCTTCGTGGAGTTAAATTGTTCGTAAGCGTTTTTTTTTAATGTTCTTTTTTGGCATTTTCGTGTAAAAAAGACATGATATTTTAAGAGCAATTTTCTGAGTCTAACCTCAAACCAAACATTGGCTTCGTGTACCATGAATGTAAACGTCATCTATATCAAATTAAAGTACTCTATTAATTATCAGTTTAATTTAATTTTATTTATAATAGTTCACAAATAATTTAAATGTATTTTGTGTTTTTATGAAGACTATGAACAATTGTCCGATGTAAATAAATCAATAATAATAATTATAACAATTGCATTGATTGCATCACCCACGATCATCGGTTATGAGGCTGTATATCACGCGAAAATGTGGAGGTCGTGGCTTTTTAAACGCTAAGACCCTCCACAATCGCGAGATATGCAGTCTCAGGGAATATTTTCTAGAAACCGACGTGGGGATGCATCGAGATGTGGTCGCGATTGACTCACTCCGCTCTCCTTGGCTAAAGAGAACTGGCGCAAACCAGTAGTGCTTGACACCAATGACCGCATGGACGTATGGAAGAGCAAAGAGCTTCACGGACGCTTTTTCAGAGCCCTACACGGGCCTGATGTAGATTTACAAGCATCCGTAGCCTGGCTACGATTCGGTGACCTTTTTGGGGAAACCGAAGGTTTTGTATGTGCAATTATGGACGAAGTTATGATGACGAACAATTACCGGAGATTTATTGTGAAAGACGGCACAGTTGACATCTGTCGGGCATGTCACCGGCCGGGGGAATCAATAAGGCATATTATCTCCGTGTTCTCGTCTATCTAACGGAGAGCACTTGCATAGACACAACCTTGTAGCCAGGATAATTCATCAGCAACTTGCTCTCAAGTACAACCTTGTGGAATCGGAGGTGCCGTACTACAGGTATGTGCCCGACCCAGTTCTCGAAAATGGTCATATCACATTGTACTGGGATCGATCCCTCATCACTGACAGGACTATTGTTGCCAATAAGCCTGATATAGTGATGGTGGATCGATCAGAGCGGCGTGCAATGATTGTTGACATAACCATCCCGCATGATGAGAACCTCGTGAAAGCCGAGAAAGATAAACAAATCAAGTATCTTGATTTGGCTCACGAGGTTGTCGACATGTGGGAGGTGGATTCAGCAATCATTGTGCCGATAGTCGTGACAGCCAATGGCTTAATAGCTTAGAGCCTCGACCAACACCTCAAGAGGCTCTCGTTAGGCAGCTGGATCAAAGGCTTGATTCAGAAAGCTGTACTTCTGGACACGGCTCGCAATGTCAGGAAGTTCCTCTCTCTGGAGCCCTGACCGCCGGTAGCTTGGACCCTGTTCCCGATGCCGGTGGGTTACTATTTTTTTATATTTTTAAATGGTTTTTTTATATATTTTTTATGTAGAAATATTTAAAAATATAATTTATAAGTGTATAATAATGAAATAAAAGAAAATAATTATAACAAAAAAAAAAAAGATGCCGAGCAAAGCTCGGTCGCCCAGGTACTTCATCATTATTATTAAATCATATTATATGGATGAATTTTATTTTGCCTACTTTGAGGAGGTGCAAAGTTCGTGTTGTGGCAAGTCTGAAATGTTGACACTGTTGAGAAATTCTGTTGTAAATTCGACTGCTCCTTCAGGCTGATTATTTAGGCAAAATAAAATTTCTTCCATTGATTTAATAAACGAAAAAGAAAATTCGTTGACGCCGTTTCCAATTATATAAAATGTAATAAAAAGCATTAGACAACGCCATCATTATTTTTTTTAAACTCCAAAAAAAAAAAAGGAAAAAACAATAAAATGTAATAAAAAGCATTAGACAACGCCATAATTATTTTTTTAAAACTCCAAAAAAAAAAAAAGGAAAAAACACTATATCATCAGGGATTTGAACCCGGAGTCTACGAGTTCCGAATCAGAGGCCGAAGCCCCTCAGCTATTCGTATCATTAAGGACAGTGGCGAAATTTAGCTTCTTATGAGAAGTTTGGCAATTGTTCAGTGCCTCAAAACATGGAAAACGACATTTTCTGAAAATTTAACCTAGCTAGATCGACTTATCGTCCCCGAAGCCCCCTGCACACAAAATTTCATGAAAATCGTAGGAGCCGTTTCCGAGATTCTAATTATATATATATATATATATACAAGAATTGCTCGTTTAAAGGTATAAGATAATATACAGAGTGGTACTGACAATACGACAATAAATGAAAACACGAAGAATGGTCCTTAATTTTCAAAAAATTACTAAATTTCCATCATGACCTGGCCGGGGATCGAACCCGGGGCCTCCACGTCGCAGGCAGGCGTGTTGACCGCTGCGCCACGGAGGACGACAAATTGATTTCCGACGACCTTTTATCGTCCCACTGCTGGGCACAGGTCTCTCATACAGAGAAGGATTGAGCGTAATCACCACGCTTGCTCAATGCGGGTTGGCGATTTCAGACTTAAAGTCCAGGTTTCCTCAAAATGTTTTCCTTCACCTTCAGTCATTGGTGTCCAAGATATACTTAGAAAGTACATATAACTTTAGAAAAGTTACTTTGGTACTTGATATACTTGAGAGGCCGGTGATTTAACCACTAGGCCACCACGACTTTTATTTTATATTAATAAAATTATTTTTTACTTTTTAGTTGAATTTATCATTAAAGTGTATATTTAAAACTATGATTACAGGTATTAAGCCTATTTATAGATAGATTACACGAAGAAGAGATATATCCATCGTTCTTAGAAGACCTATTAGAAACTGTAGATATGTTATTACGACAAATTTATGAAGGAGAAAGCAGTGAAGACAGTGAGGTAAGATCTACAGAAAAGGACGAGGTTGTAGTCTGTACTTCTTCATCATGCCGGCAGAAGTTACCACCCACCAGACTAAGTCTTGCCGTCAATCGATTCGTCGTATTCCGGCATGATGTCTGATGAAACTGTACGGAGGACGGGTCTGAGCAGTTGTGTTGCGATGTGTGCCGGGTACGATGCGCCAAATGTGGTTATGTCGTGAGTTTGGTCGTGGAGGATCAATCTCCCTCTGGCGCAACATCGTTGGTCGTGTTGTTGGGTTTAACATTGCATCGCCTCGTTCAACTGCTACTTACCTTCTACGATTGCATCACTGCTTACCATCCCGCCTGATGGGCTTACTAGTTTATATAATTAAATTAACACAAATTAAAAAAAAATATATTTTTGTTATGTAAGAGTACCCTCCCATTTGACCAATTTTTTAAAACCTTTTTTATTTTCTCTTACAGTTCCTTAAAAAAGACGAGCATATCCAAAGAATATTACTACTAAACAAATCAATACATATACAAGAACACACTATCGAGAAAATTACAAACATTTTAGAAAGTTTTCATTCAAAAATTACCGAACCAGATTCAACGTATGAACTATCAAATATTGAAGAAATCGAAAACATTACATATATTTTTCATCTACTTGAAATTTTGTTAAAAAAATATTTAAAAAACCGAGAGATGCTAAGTCAATCCAGCACTCAGAACTCCCAGGACGACGGAAAAGTCTTCAAGAAGAGTTCCATATCGGAAATGTGGAGAAAAAAATGGAATCCAAGTCAGCAAGTTGTGGAGGGTACTTGTGAAAAAAAATGTTTTCTAAAGAGTTGCAGTGAAATTTTAAATAGAATCGTTGTGGATTGTGTTAGCAGTTATAGCTTGGTCACTTATTCTGCCCTCAAATGTTTTAATTCCATGCAAACTTAAAAAAATGCCCAATATAGAAGTCAATGCTGCTCTCTAAAAATATAGAGGGTAATCGTGAAAAAATTTTCTTCTAGAGTTGCAGTGAAATTTTGAATAGAATTGTTGTGGATAGCAGTCTTTTATTCCCTGCACATTTAAAAAATACCCAATATAGAAGCCAATGCAGCTCTATAAACTCCTAGGACGAAGAGAAGTCTTCAAAAAGGGTTCCATATCGGTAATGTGAAGAAAAAAATGGAATCCAAGACAGCAAGTTACGGAGGGTAGCCGTGAACAAAAAATGTTTTCTAAAGAGTTGGAGTGAAATTTTGAATAGAATTGTTGTGGATTGTGTTAGCAGTTATAGCTTGTATACTTGTTCAGGGGGGTAATCGCGCTAAATAAAACAGTAGAAGTTTAACTCTTGTTCGTATCTAATCCAGTTAAAGTTATGGTTTAGTTTCGATCACATTTCGTATCGCGCTAAAGTTTTAACTTCGGTTGAAGTAAAATCAATGTAGGTATGAGTGATACATTTCATCAGATATAATAATTAAAACTAATTCAATTATAAGTAAAGCTAATCGTTTAGATGTAAGTTTGACATGGCATAGTAAAAGTTAGCTTTGTTTCAACTTTTTCATTTGACAACGGTTACGTTCCAATTGCGATCCAGTTATGGTTAAACCGTTAGCGTGATACGAAACATAACAAAACTTATGGTTTGGTTGCGATCCAATTCTGTTTTAGATGAATAATATTAGCGCGATTGCCCCCCTGCCCTCAAATGTTTTAATTCCATGCAAAATTAAAAAAAAAAAAAAACACCCAATATAGTAGTCAATGCAGCTCTCTAAAGTTATGGAGGGTAATCGCGAAAAAAATGTTTTTAGTAAAGAGTTGCAGTGAAATTTTGAATAGAATTGTTATGGACTGTGTTATCAGTTATAGCTTGATCATTTATTCTGCCCTCAAATGTTTTAATTCCATGTAAACTTAATAAAAATTTAGGCAATGCAGCACTTAAAACTCCCAGGACGACGAAAAAGTCTTTTAAAAGAGTTCCATTCTACTAATATTATGTTGCGAAAGTTTGTGAGTATGGATGGCATTTACGCTACTCTTTCACGCAAAAACTACTGGACAGATTTAGATGAAATTTGCACATATTCCCCTTATTCGTAAACGCTGCTTAAAGTTATCTACTGGTTAGTGATTGTACATACATTTTTGACGACATCACTTATACACTCTTTAATCATCATCTATGAATACACACAATAGTGTTTAAGAGGTTTATTGATCGATGATTAAAGTTAAGTGACGTTAAAAGGTCAAATATTTATGTTTAAACAATGCTTAATGATTAGTTAACATTAAGCAACGTTTATGAATAAAGGGGACATAGTTTATAACCAGGAATAACACAGATATATTGAAAAATAAAGTCACGACTACCCTTCAAGCAAATTTGAGGGTAGTCGTGAAAAAAAATGTTTTTTGAAGAGAAAAAGAAAAGTGTTGTTGGGGATTGCACATCACCAGCGGCTACAGAATACCCTGAAGCAGAAGAAGAAGTGAACCTGAAGAAACCACATCCATATTTCACCAGTTATGTTTCAAAGTCGCTTATCTGTTGAACATAAGTAATATGGTATATACAGAGGACATCATATCGGGCTACTAGAATCTATCAAATTTCTTTATTAGATTTTCAACTTTATCTCTAAGACACGTATTTTTTCTTTTTTCATATAAACAAAAAATGAAGACGACACAGTGAGTTGAAAACTCATGTGACGTCACTGCACGCTACACTTTTTAACGACCAGTGACGTCACCAGCCACCACTCCTGATCTTTGATGCCTTTTATATTTGTAAATTTTTATTGTTTTGATAAAACAAAAAATACGTGTCTAGTATTTTTTGGAAATCTGACTGACGGACTTATTAGTTTTTTTTTTTCAAATACCCTATTGGGAATATTTGACAGTTTCGGGTAGTTTGGCTTGCTGTCATCCGTACATGGTATAAAATTTGTGTTGTATCACTATATTTTGCCTTGCAGGGCATACTAATAAAGTATACAGATCAACATACATAAAACTGTTTCATTTCTTAAACAAAAAAAATAATACTTAGAATGTATCAGTATCTACCCTACATATTTTATTTTTTGCTTTTATCTCTTACCCCCTTATTCATAAAAGATGTTTAAAGTTAACTAGTGATTAGCGATTCTTTAACCATACATTTTAGACGTTTGCACGTCACTTAATTTTAATCTTCGTTTATGAATAAACCCCTTAAACACTGTGGTGTTTATTAATAAAGGATTATTTAAGTTAAGTGACGTTAAAAGGTCAAAATTGAATGGTTAAAGAATCGCTAATTACTAGTTAACTTTATGAATAAGGGGATTAATGACAGAATAGTAAGCCTTTTCAAAAAAGAATTTATTGAGTGAATAGGCTTTTTTATAAATAATAAACTAGTGCTTGACCGCAACCCCGCCTAATGGCAAGTAGTGATGCAATCGATGATGGTAAAGCGCGCTAGTTTATTAAGAGCCTATTCACTCAAGCCTTGAAGACACGTAAATTGTAGTCCGACGGAAATATCGCCGCTGACAAATTGTTCCAGTCCCTCGATTTACGCGGTACAAAAAAGGAGGCGAATGGCTTCGTTCGGATCGTAGCGCTTTACCATCAACGTTTGCATCACTGCTTGCCATCAGGCGGGACTACGATCAAGCACTAGTTTATAACATTTGCGGTTCAAAAGTAGTCCACTCCTGACGTAAATTGACGTATTTTTAATAATCACGTGTAAACTTGTCTATGGAGTGTCTTAATTTGACAGAAGTAAACTAAAAAATGTTATCTTCTATCCTTTTTTTAATGAAATAGAAAGAAAAAGTTGCACTTAAAATGAGTTTGGCTTGTGAACGAGAGAAACGGCTCCATTGATAATTTATTGAAAGTATTTGAACCCATTTCGGGACAATTCTGAGGAAATAATGACGTAATAAACATTTTTCAACAGTCAAAATGAAAGCCTCTGGTTTCTGCTGTTATTTTTTTTTACTTATTATAAACTAGCGCTTGTCCGCAATCCCGCCTGATGGTAAGCAGTGATGCAATCGTTGACGGTAAAGCGCGCTAGTTTATTAATAAGCCTATTCACTCTAGCCTTGAAGTCACGTAAATTGTAGTCCGACGGAAATACCGCCGCTGGCATATTGTTCAAGTCCCTCGATGTACGGCGGTATAAAAGTCGAGGCGCAACGCTTCGTCCGGATTGTAGTGGTGTCAACAACGTAAGGGTGGAAACTCGACGTACGACGGGTCGTCCGATGATGGAACGGAGATGGGGAATTAGGTAAATCATCCAATTCCCGCGCAAACTCTTTAAAATGCATCTTTTAAATAAAATTATTTTTCGTTAATGCGAAACCCGAAATATCTGTCCAGTATTTTAAAGTAAAGAATCTATGTACAAAATTCAGGTTTAAAGAAACTTTATTCCTCAAAAAGAACATATCTAAGGGGTCGATCAAGTATTACGTAAACACTATTGGGGGGCGGAGGGGTCTATGTTTTGTTTATTTTGGATGACATGGGGGGTAGGGGAGTCTAGATGATGATTACGTCATCGGTAGTTATTTACTCTACTCTATGTTGAATACTGTATTAATAAAATCTAATATCTATCTTAAATCTATTTTCTCATTTTTAATATTATAAATATTATATAACATTAAAATTATAAATATAAAAAGATACATTTATAATTGAAAAATGTTTACGTAGGCATAGGGGAAGGGGGTAAGAGTTTTGCTTACTTTTGCTGACATGGGGGATGGGGGGGTACATAATTGTAATAAATCTGCTTACGTAATATTTGAACGGCCCCTAATACAGTTCACTTACATGAGATTTAACATTTAATGAACAAATTATCTCGTCTAGTGACGAAGCATACAAATATACAACAGGTAAATGAATAACAAAGCAAAACCCAAAGTGTGGGTAGTGACATGGAACGGACGATAGCAAGTCAACCTACCCGAAACTGTCAGATATTCCCAATCAACCTTGAGCCTTTTATATAAGCATTAACTTTAGAGATAAAGTTGAAAATCGGATAAAGAAATCTGACAGATTGTAGTAGGGTGAGTGGGGGTAAGATGAAAAACGGGGTAAGATAAAAAAAAAATAATAACGCCCAATACCGGGGACTTGTTTTAATGCTAGCAATATCATTGTGGACATCATTTTATCTTGCCCCACCCCGCAGCCTGTGTCAGTCGCTGAGTGAAGGTGCTGGTGTATTATTTGACATTTTCCCGAACAGTACATTTCCCGCGAAAAATTGAGTTTTTCGATCTTACCCCGCTCGCTGTATCTCCTTACTCAGGTAAGAAACAAACATGTTGTTTTGATATTCGTAATTAGATTTAAACTGTAATGTGCTCTATAATGTGGTGATTACTATATTTCACGTATTTTAAGATTTATGGTGCCTTTCAAACTTTCCCCTGCATAATTTAAAGGGGTAAGATGATAATATAAAACTTTCCATCTTACCCCGTTTACGAAACTCATACAAAAAGTCAGGGGCTCTCAATCTAAAATACCCGGTAATATCTCTTCCACAATATCGTATTAAAAACTTGTATCAAGAGTCATTCATTAGTGCATAATTCTAGACTTTCTAGTGTTAAACCGTCGGATTAAAAAAGTCAGACGCTCTGTACATAAGTACAATACTTACACGATTAAAATGTACCAATTTCAACTGATTTTTGAGTAGATAATTAAATTCTACGATAAGAGGTCTAGAATTATGTAGATAATTCTAATTACATAATTTGCGATATGTAAATCATCCATGGTAGGGAAATTCAACTTGTATAATAATATAGATAACTTCTTAGTTTTGTTTTAGGATCAAAATGCCTCGTAACTACATAAGAAAATCGTTACGGGCTACTTGTTATATTGCTGAGAACTTAGCGATTGCAATACAGAGAGTAGAGAATTAACTACGCAGCAGCTAAGTTATATAACATACCTGTCGTCTTGTAATGTCAATTTGGCAGTGATTATAATAATACTGTTTAATAATGTTTATAAAGGAAAGAGTGCCTAGTTTTGTTTTTTATCTTTTCTGTTAATTATTAGGAGACGCATAAATACGAGTAGGTGATCTTTTAAATTTTTTAGTTAAGTACTTACTTCTGCTTTGCGGGATTACCAACTGATCTGATAAAGCCAAACTTTATATTTTTGATAAGAGGTTAGTTATTTTTAGTTTTATAAGGAGTACTTATAACGGACTGATTTTATTTAAAGTGATGTTACCTCCTTTGAAATAATATTTTTAATAATATTTAATTGTATTCTGCTGTCGTGTCGTTTATTTAATAAAAATAATTATAATATAGGCTACTTGGTACTAAATTAAAACGTGTGGTTTATTTATAGACTTTTTTTTTTTTTTTTTTATTCTTTATTTATTGCAAGGGGGTTTGATCACTTGCGATTATGTCACCCCCGAAATTACAAAAAAAGAACTATATACATACTTACATTCTTCTATCCAAACAGAACTTAACAATTTTATACAAATCCCTGGCTGTGTCAGAAAAGGGTGACGCCAATATGATGTTACACAATCCAACATCCCTTAAGTTTAACTTATTTTTTATACAAAAACAAACTCGCTCTGCTTCGTTACGAACACATTCCGCCATGATGTGATAGGCGTCTTCCACGACACCGCATTCTGTACAATTTGGTGAAGCCGTTTTCTTCATAAGAAATCCAAAATTATTTAGCGGAATGTGTCCGGCGCGAAGCCGTAGTGCTATACCCACTTCATTTCTATCCATATAACTATGATCGAACCAGGGAAAACGAGGCAAATGCGGCTGGATAGTACGGTACCATATACCTTTACTAAGCGACCTTACGTCAAAATGTTCCCTCCAACTAGTTCTGCATTGATTTCTTACCAAAGGAAGTAAATCCAGATAATAAGGTTTACAATTAAGAGGAACACCGTCTACTATTGCTTGTTTAGCGAGTTGATCCACTTCCTCATTACCCCTGAATCCGACGTGAGAAGGAAGCCACTGTATGACCACAAATATATTTTTTAATTTGAGAGTGTGTAAATCTTTCAAGATTGAGTATGCTGCAGGTGCACCACGAATACCTTTTGTACACCGACTCAAGTGTTGAATGGCGCTCTTAGAATCAGTCAGAATAACATATTTGCCATTCTGAAAAGAGCCAATATATGAAATAGCCTCAGCTATTGCTATTAATTCTACGTTCATTATTGAAATGTGCGTGTCAATTTTAAACTTCATGAAATTATTAGTCTGTAAGTCCAGAAAAGCGGCCCCAGTGCCCCTGCACCTTCAGTGTTTTTAGAACCGTCGGTACATACTTTGTAATGACTAGTAAAGTAAGTGGATACATATTCATAGCACAGTTGTTTCAAGTTGGTGGCATGGTACGACTTTTTTGCTTTGTTTACTCCCTCAATATGTGGTTTTACAGTGTCTTTCAAATCCACATTGCTAATCCATGTTTTTAAAGAAAATATTTCTAGTTCTTTACTGCTATAAACTGGTATGTCTTTAAAATGATTATGAATTTTAATAAGTAGTGGTTTAGTTTTGTTACTCCAAAATGATGTTTGACAGAGTTCATTCAATGTATCTAAAATATCAATTATTTCGTTTCCTTGCAATGATTTAACTTTAAGCCAAAATTTTCCAGCCAAGTAATATCTCCGAACGTGAAGAGGTTCAATGTATAACTCTGCCTCCATGACGTGTATAGGGGTACTTTTCACAAACCCACCGATGGCCCGCATGCATTGATTTTGGACTATTTCTAATTTCTTTAAAGACGTTTTGCAACTATTTCCATACAAAAAACTAGCATAATCCATACGACTACGAATGACTGCTATATAAAGACGGCGTAAATGGGTTTGGTGTACACCCCATCCCGGTCCAGTTAACACTTTAAGGATATTTGAAAATTTTTGAGATTTTACTTTTAATTCATTAATTTGTTTGGTCCACCTCAAAGATCGGTCCAACCACAAACCTAAATACTTTATATTATCTTTTATTTCTATAGACGATTTATTTATTTTAAGGTCTATATTAGTTCTAAACAAGGTTCGTTCAAAAATACAGATTTTGCTTTTAGATGACGATATTTCTAATCCCATATTAAGAAGATGACTGTATAATGCGTCTAGGGAAAATTGTAATTTTTGCGATATTTCTGTTGGGTTTTTAGAGCTATAGTATAAAACGAAGTCGTCGGCATATTGAGAGATAAATACATTGTTGATAGATTTACATACGTTCATAGTAATAATATTAAATAATAATGGCGATAGCGGGTCGCCCTGAGCCAAACCACGACTTGTACACCTTGTGAGATAAGAATTTTTGACCCGGATTTTAAGGTTTCTCCTTTTTAGGAAATTGTATATATAAGAACATATTTTAGTACCTATACCAACGCGATCCATAGCTTTTACTAAACTGATTAAGTCAACGTTGTTGTACGCGCTGTCTATGTCGATAAAACAGGCTACGGTTGTCATTCGCTGTGAAAAACCTGACTGAATTCTTGAGACCAGAGTCGTAAGGTTATCAAGTGTTGAGCGGCATTTTCTGAAACCTGTAGTATTAGTTGACAACAACTCATTTTTTTCTGTAAACCACTCTATTCTGTCGAGTAGAATGTTATGAAAAATTTTGCATATACAGGATATCATAGAGATGGGTCTGATTGAAGATAAAGTGTTCAGTTCACGCCCTGGTTTCGGGATAGGTATAATTCTTATATCTCGCCATTGCCTGGGAACGAAACTAGAGGAAAAAAAATGGTTATATAAGGACAGTAAAATTATTTTTCCATTTATAGGTAGATGGCTAATCATTGAATAAGAAATTTCATCACATCCTGGGGTAGTATCCTTTGAGCGTATACATTTATTTAGTTCGTGCATAGCAATAGGAGTTTCTAAAATTGGGTTATTTGAAAGAAAAATTGGGTTTCTATAGGGGACTGAATCTGGGGTGAGGCTATGTAATAGGTCATTAGCTTTTTCATCATCAATGTATTGATGATTTGATGTTTTGCCCTTGAACCATTTCATTTTTCTCCATAGTTCAGAAGATGTGACTTTGTGATTTAATGAAGTACAGAAGTCAGACCAACATTTATTTTTTTCTATCCGAATTAGTTTTTGGGCAATACTGACTTTAGATTGTAGTATATTTAGGTTATATGGGGTGGGATTTCTACGGAATTTTCTTAGGGCCAGGCGACGCTCTGCTACTACTTTAGAAAGATTAGGTGTCCAATAAGGTTTAGGGGTAAAACAACTTTCAGGGTTTTCATTAATTTTTAAATAGGGGATATGTAAATTAGCTGCCAAGTTAATATAATCGATAAATATGTCATACGCGTCCTGAAGATCTCTCGGTAAATTGATTTGAGAAAATAATGAGTCTAGCAAATCTGTATAACTATCCCAATCCGCCTTCTTGAAATTCCTTTTGACAGTTCTCATAAACGGACTGTTTATATTAAATGTAATTTTTATCATGATGTGGTCACTACCTAGACTCTCATTTAAGGGTATCCAGTCAGACCGCAGCGCAATATCTGAAGTCATTAAACTTATGTCAGGGGCCGATTGCTGTAGGTTTCCATTAACTAGCTTGAATCGCGTACATTGCCCATTATTTAACACAACAAAAGAGCTGTCTATTAATGCATCAAAAATTTGCAATCCCCTAGTGTTTGTCCTATTAGACCAGTTATAATATGGCCATTAAAATCGCCTAATATTAAAGATTTTGAATTGACAGTCGCAAAAATGTCTTCCCAGTCTCTTTGACATGTACGCCCCGTAGGAGGACAATACAATGAAATCACATTTTCAATTTTATCGCAATTAAACAATCTGACGCAAAGAATTTCTATATCCGGATTATTTACTTGTACAAAAAATGAGTTTGATTTGATAGATTTATGTGTAAATATCGCAACTCCCCCGTAAGTATCCCCTCTGTCTTTACGATAAATGTTATAGTTGCTTATATTTAGATTACTATCGGGTTTTAACCATGTTTCATTAATGGCAGCAATGTGGATTTTTTCTCTTAACAATATATTTTCAAATTCAGTTAATTTAGGTCTCAGACTTTGGGCATTCCATTGCATAATATTTAATTTAATTAATTTATTGTGCCCAGCCATTAAAACAATTAATGATATTTTTTAAAATTGGAGAATCAGTCACGTTATCTACTACTACTAAAATTAACCATTCGATACAACATTTTATGACACTCAGAATTTTTTCTTTCAAACTATAATTTTTAAAAAATACTATATCTTTCAACCTTGTAAACAATTCGTCAAAATTTACATCTTTCTTTCGTGCAGGTTCAGGTTCAGGTATGTTCTGCTCTTCAGATCCTCCTGCCAAGCTTTCGTTGGTCAAATCGTGTAGATTTTCCTGGTTATCCCAACTTTCTTTGACTATCGGCTTCGTTAGATTCGTTGTAGTGGTCGTATGTTTTTTATTTTTCTGAGGAACCTTTTTGGGGCTATTACTAAAAGATGATTGAGCTTTCTGCCGTGTGGTTCTTGCTGCAGTTATCATAGCAAATGTTTGAGCAGTGGGTATTTGAGAAGCGGGAGCATGGGTAGCGGATGCATGAGCAACGGATGCATGAGTAGCGGGTGAAAGAGTAGCTAGTGGCGTGGAGGACCGTAGAAAATCAGGTTCTGGTGGAACATAAATAGTCAGAGCTTTACGGAACGTGCAGTTGAACTCAGTCATTAGCTCTCTGATGCGTTTTTCTTTGACATAGACAGGGCAATTTCTATCCAGGGCCATATGATTTCCCTTGCAATTTACGCATTTATATTCGTCTGTCTCGCAATTAGGGTGATTCTCACCACATTTTGGACATACTATTTTGGTAACTGGACATGTTTTAATCTTGTGTCCAAACTTCCAGCATCGTGAACACTGCGAGACCAAGAATATGAACGGTTCGACTTTGATGCGCAAATTATCTACATACACATGCGGTGGTAAAAAAGAACCTTTGAAACAAAGACGAACAGTTTCACACACAGACCATCCTTCTTTCTCAGTCGATCGTCGCTTAAGGCGCATGATTGATGTCAGCACTGCAGGGCTAGGACACGAAATTGATCTTAGTATATCTTCTTCAGACATATCTAGGTCTACGTCCCTAATTATTCCATAGGAGAAGCTCTTTTCCATGGCTTTTTGAATGCGCCAGCCCTTATCTAACAAATCTCGACAGGACTCTAATTTTGATGCATTCAATTCATCTGTGATATCAATGCGCACTCTATACGGATTTATATATTTTACCCTCTCAATATTCTTAATACCGTATTCTTTGAATAATTTAGCTAAAGCAAACTGTTTGGGCATTTTTTCTTTACAAGTAATATACATTTCTATTTTATCCTGTCCTTCTTTCATTTTTTTATCCTTATTCTGAATAACCTTCCACTCCCCTTCTGAATATTCTCTTTCTAACTCATCTCTGCCTCTTTTTTCGGCCCTTTCATAAATATTTTCTACAACTAAAAATTGTGTAAATTCTTCCTTTGATGTTACAGACTGACATTCATCCATCTCTAATATGTCGTTCTCGTGAGTCGAGTGATTACTCGCAGAATTCATAATATTATCTGTCATCTTACTCAATCCGTTGGCGTCGTTATCCATTAGCGTAGTTAAAAGTACCGTGCATCGTATATTGCTTGAGTCGATGCGCAGTGGCCGGCCGGTTCGAACCGGATCGTGCGAACAATGTTATTCACTTGCGAAACGCGTAAACAACTATCATTAGCGAACCAAAGAACCGATCGCTCCGGACGAGCGTCACAACGCGAAAATGATTTATAGACTTGACAGTCATCTATGAGCATGATTATTTAATTTATTTAATATCTATAATATGTTGAGCACCCCTGACTGCCAGCCGTTTCAACGGGGTAAGAACGATATATTTTATTTGAAAAATGCATTTTTCTTGCTTTTAGAATGCGAATTTTTAGTGTAACTCATTTTCAAGTTATTTAGGTTATTGAACCAGAAGGTTTATTGATCACCACATAAGCATAATGACAATGAATACGATTTTAGTTACTATATCAATCTTACCCCTTCAGCATTTCATCTTTCCCCTACATATTTTTTTTCTTAAGACCAATTTTACTAACGTTTTTTTCATAAAATATTGTTTCAAAAAGATTGCTGTCAACTTTATAGAAACAAGTTGACTGTACTTCTTTACCCAAAACATCATTTGATGCAATTGACTTAAATTCTATTGATTTACAACAGTTTAACCATCAACACTGTTTATCTCATCAAAAATGCATTCCATCTTACCCCCACTCACCCTAACTTGATTTGTTGTCGTCCGTACATTTAAAAACAAGTTAATACCTACGGCTGGCCAATTAGAAATCAAGGTACCCTCTCATGTATCTACTGATTATTTACTTTTTGAGCAAATTATTGTGTAGATGTGCTAGTGATGTGATGAACTTATTATCCTACTTGGTTGTCCCAACAAAAATATTGTCAACGCTCCGCTCGGGTGGGCGACCGGTGCGTTGGCCTGTTGCGTGCCAAGCATCTACTATGATTTATCGTAAACTGAATTGAGTAACCAGTAAAAAAAAAAAACAGGGTGTATCTGACATCGTAACGCAAACTTCGCGAGGAGGCTACACCACATGCTACTAACAAAATTATGATAGTCATTTATATCGTTAATGAGCGGTAACAGAAATAACAGTGTTTAAAAAAATGTGTCGGCTCAGCCTTTGAACGTTGCAAGCGTGCCGCCGCGCGTGTTTGTGGGTATGATGTTGATCCCTGATGTGAACTCTATTAAATCAGCTGATAGGATAGTTTTTCGAGTTTTGTTCACATTGCGCTTTTTTGTGTAATTAGCGAATTAAATATTTTTTACTTTAAAATCTTATTGGGTTATAAAAGTATAGCAATTATGAACGGTTTAAAGTGAAAAAAAAACTGCATATTATTTTTTTTAATCAGGAAAAAACCGACGAAAAATTCCACCTGTGGGGGGTTCAGAATCATGTACTGGAGGATCCATTGTACTCGTTTGTGCGTCGATCTCAGAGACACCCTTTAGAACATGGTGTAAAAATTATTGGAATCGATTCACTTGCTTATTCTGAACAAACTATATTCAAGAGAAAATAACCCGCATAACCTCATGAAAATAAATCTATATTTTATGTTGTAATTTATTGTCGGAGGAAGGGTCTGAACAGTTGTGTTGCGATGTGTGCCGGGTACGATGCACCAAATGTTATTGTGTCGGGAGTTTGGTCGTGAAGGGTCTTCAGATCAATCTCCCTCTGGCGCGGCATCGTTGGTCGTGTTGTTGGGTTTAACAATGCATCACCTCGCTCAACTGCCGTCTTCCATACAATTCACTCAGTTTTTTTGAGTGAATAGGCTCTTAATAAAGCACTAATTTATAATTTATACTTAAAAAAAAATTGTAACTGAAAAAAACCCGTACTAAGTATTAGGTATCATCTCTATTTTACCCATTGATGGATACGGTCGTGAAGTTAATTGTCCTTGTGTAGGTAAATTAGAAGATTCATTTTAGTTTCCAACTCATATCTATAAGCATCATGTATTTAAGGGTAGATTGTAAAAAAAAAACGTTTGCATTTTTTGTAGTTTTTTCCGCTCGTGTGTGGAGTACTGCAGCCACATTTGGGCTGGTGCTGCGAAATGTTACCTCGCTACTTTGGATTCAGTGGAGAGGCGTGCGTTGAGGCTGATTGGCGACCCAGATTTAACTCGAAACGGTCTCCAAAGCCTGGAGCACAGGCGTAGAGTAGCCAGCCTTTCGGTCTTCTATAGGATGCATTCTGGCGAGTATGCAAGGGAATTGCATGATTTAATTCCTCCATCTCCGTTCCACCATCAGACGACCCGTCGTACGGCGACTTTCCACCCTTACGTTGTTGACACCACTACGATCCGGACGAAGCGTTTCGCTTCTTCTTTTATTCCGCGTACATCGAGGGACTGGAACAATTTGCAAGCGTCGATGTTTCCGTCGGACTACAATTGGCTTGTATCCTAAAAAATAATTTAATGTCCGTCAGATAGATTTATAAAAAATATTGAACACGTATTTTTTATTTTTTCTTTCATTCAAATACTTATGAAGATATATTGATTTGAAATGTCGCATAACGTCACGCCGTCGTGCAAAATATAGAACGGCGTGACGTAATTAGCCCCCACTCTGTAACTTTATTACGCTATATCTCAGTAGTTTTTGGTAATTACGACAAAATAAAAAATACGGGTCTTAATTTTTTTTATTATCTATAAGACGGACTAATTATTTTTTTGATTTTCATACCTTGGATACATCCCTATTTGAGTGTCTTCAAGGCTAGAGTGAATAGGCTCTTAATAAACTAGCACGCTTTGCCATCAACGATTGCATCACTGCTTACCATCAGGCGGGATTGCGATCAAGTGCTAGTTTATAACATATAAAAAAAAAAAAATTGTACAGACGACAGCACGTCATGCTACTACAATTTGTAAGATTTCTTTATTAGATTTTCAACTTTATTACTGAAGAGTTAAGGCTCAAGATTGATTGGGAATATTTGGCAGATACGGGTAACTTGACCTGCTGTTGCCCATACATACAAACCCACATACAATGAAAATAATAAATTGCTATAAATAATATTCTTTAATTTCATACACCTAACTAATAATTTGACAACACGATTGGCGCAGTGCCTGATCATCGACTGCTGCGTTGCGTAATAGATTTGAATTGATTAATAATTAATAATAATTGATTTTTTTCCTGCGGTTCGATTCCCCCTCCAACCAAAATATTTGTATGGCGTATAAGATAAGTAATTGTTCCGGGTCTGTCTATTTGTGTATGTGACTTTAAATGTTTGTTAAAGTACCCACGATACAGGAATAATATCAAGACGTGTGCCAACTTAAAAAAAAAATAAAGAATCATTCAGTTTTTTACACAGAGATCTGCTTATCTATTCTTCATAGCCCAGCTATTTGGTAGCACAATACTCCTTGGTTAAATTGGTTAGCCGGAACAGAATACCAGCGCTATGATATTTAATTTTTAAACATAAGTCGTTCATTTGTTGAACATAAGTAATATGGCTCATACGAAGGCTCAGAGTCACACAAAGGGAAAGAGGAGAATGGAAAGAGCTATGCTCGGAGTTTCTCTGCGTGATCGAATCAGAAATGAGGAGATCCTCAGAAGAACCAAAGTCACCGATATAGCTCTGCGAGTCGCTAAACTTAAGTGGCAGTGGGCAGGGCACATTGCTCGTAGAACCGATGGCCGAGGGGGCAGTAAGGTTCTGGAGTGGCGGTCACGTACTGGAAGACACAGCGTAGGAAGGCCCCAACAAGGTGGACCGATGATCTGTTGAAGGTAGCGAGAAGCCGATGGATGCGGGCAGCACGGTAAAACGGCACTATTGAATAAAAGTGTTTTATGCATGACATCCATAATCTATAATAAATTGCCTGATAACATTAAACAATTACCAATTATACAGTTCAAAAAGAAATTACATTCATTATTAATAGACAAGTGTTATTATGATGTCAGAGATTACTTGTGTGACAAAAATATTGTATTCCAATGACAGGAAAGGAAAAAATAAGTATAAATATTGTAATAATTAATTGTGACTAATATGACTTGAATTTGTATGAATTATAATTTGAAATATTTTATTAATTTATCAAAAACTAATATGACTACTTAATTTGTGTTTTGACATCTAATTTGTATTCAATTATTGGCGCCGATTCTGTTGTTCACAAACTAAACTAATTTTAAGTTATGTGCATCCTTTTCTTTCCATTTCGTTAAGAAAAGGATAGATGATAACATTTTAATTTAATCCTGTCAAAATACGATATTCCATAGACAGTTTAGACGCGATTATAAACATGACGACTAAAAATACGCCAGTTTACGTCAGGAGCGCACTAATTTGACAGGTCTAAACTAACATTTTATCTTCTGTCCTTTTCTTATAGAAATGGAAAGAAAAAGATGCACTTAACTTAAAATTAGTTTAGTTTGTGAACAACAGAATCGGCGCCATTGTATGCCTTAACGGCGGGACATGGCTGAACTTCGTTTAATTATTTAAGACCTGTATCTATGATGTATACCTATAGTCTACAATAAAGATGATTTGATTTGATTTGATTTATTTTTGTTTATATGAAACCTGAATATAAGTACATAGTCTGTTCGGAATAAGTGTACCATGTTATATTTTATCTCAAATACATTTAGAAATTGTTGCAGTGTGGTTACCGAGCGCACAACACAGTAGATCATAGTACTAGGCGAGCGCACAACACAGTAGATCATAGTACTAGGCGAGCGCACAACACAGTAGATCATAGTACTAGGCGAGCGCACAACACAGTAGATCATAGTACTAGGCGAGCGCACAACACAGTAGATCATAGTACTAGGCGAGCGCACAACACAGTAGATCATAGTACTAGGCGAACGCACAACACAGTAGATCATAGTACTAGGCGAGCGCACAACACAGTAGGTCATAGTACTAGGCGAGCGCACAACACAGTAGATCATAGTACTAGGCGAGCGCACAACACAGTAGATCATAGTACTAGACGAGCGCACAACACAGTAGATCATAGTACTAGGCGAGCGCACAACATAGTAGATCATAGTACTAGGCGAGCGCACAACACAGTAGATCATAGTACTAGGCGAGCGCACAACACAGTAGACCATAGTACTAGGCGAGCGCACAACACAGTAGATCATAGTACTAGGCGAGCGCACAACACAGTAGTCCATAGTACTAGGCGAGCGCACAACACAGTAGATCATAGTACTAGGCGAGCGCAAAACACAGTAGATCATAGTACTAGGCGAGCGCATAACATAGTAGATCATAGTACTAGGCGAGCGCACAACACAGTAGATCATAGTACTAGGCGAGCGCACAACACAGTAGACCATAGTACTAGGCGAGCGCACAACACAGTAGATCATAGTACTAGGCGAGCGCACAACACAGTACTACTACTACTACTATGATCTACTGTGTTGTGTGTACTAACTGGAGTACACCAGTGACCAAGCCTAAGTCTGCATAGAGTGGAAACAGTTCTTTTACAAAGTTTCTTGCATTTGAAAAACCAAGGTTTAAGCAGGGTTTTTGCGCAACTCACTATCAGTAGCAAGTTTCATTTTGACAGTTCAACAACATCCATTGTGTTATTAACGTTGTTGAACAGACATGCTTTCCGAACATATGGAGCAATGGATTAGCAATTGGCTTCAGAATGATTCAAATTGATAGTCAGGACGGAATTTTGGCGGAAAAGTCAAGCTGAGTGTCAAGCTCATTTTTCATTGGACTTTTAAAATTATATATAGTGTTGTTTACTAAATAAAAGTGCGTGATTTATGTAGTAAAAAGTGCATTCAGTAAATAATTCATAAAGAACAGTAAAATATCGCAGCACAGTGGCCACATCATGACTTTTTCTCAAACCTCCATCGTAAGACGGATCACGCAGCCGTCTTTTTCGACATGAAGAATTCATTACGTGACATTGGCTAAATGCACAAACCGTGCGAAGCCTTAAAAGAAAGAAAGAAAAAAGATAGTCAGGCCATGGAGCTTGTAAAATTTTTAGAGTACGTAATCTTTGTGCGCTATAGTCGCATGCGGTTTTTGGCAATTCATGTTTCGCCCATGCATAAAGGGACTGATTAAAAATACTAATTGAAATATCTACTAATTACACTTTATTGTACAAATAACTTAAATTACTTTCTTCTCCGGCAAACCTAACAATTTTCTCACCACTTCTCCGTACTTCTCCACTGTTGCTACAGTTTCTCCATCATTCAATAAACTGGATACCGCATTCTTATATTCTTCTGCATGCTCAATTCCAGAAATATCAAAGTTCCTATACTCATCTTCGGTCAAATCTCTGCTTTCATTTTGAGTACGTAAATACCAATTGACTAAACTCTTCTTAGATGCATTATTATTCCAATCATAATATTCCATATCATCTTCCGTCTTATCCTTCTCCCATTCCTCAACATTCCATGCTTCATGATAACATGCAGTCAGCAAATAGTTAGTATAATCCAAATTCTGTGCTCTAGTTGGACACCGATCAGCAGTAAAAGTTACCAAGTCCGTGTTACTGTCATACCGCTCTCCAACTAAACGCGCAAACTTATCCCTTGAATGTTTGTCCAAATTTAAAGATGATAGTTTAATGCGGAGAGTGACAATTCTTGCTAGCGGGTTACGGATACTTGGACTGGCATGGCAATAATCCGACGTTATGACTTCTACGGGATAATGCTTTTCAATCGCTTCTTCAGAGTTCAATAGGGTTGGCCATTCGGTGCAGAACTGCTTGATGGCTTCACATTGGCTCTTAACAACTGGTGGAGTGAGATGCAAGAAGTTGGGTATCTTCATAAGTTCAGCATTGGCTTTTTTACCGGGAGGTGCTTGTCCTTTAGGGACGTAGCCCTGGCGGAGAGGAAGTGGGACGGATGATGGATGAAAAGTCTTCGGACCTGGCCATACATTGCCCCAATTCTGAAATAGTGGAAAGGTTTTGTGTTAGTCAAACAAATATATAACACAAGCGGTCTCCCGGGAATTTGTTGACATGCATTTGGTTATTTAGTTATTTTTTTAACCCCAAAAGAGTTATTTTAAAATTGTAGTATCATATAAGATGTAAATAGAAATTAAGCGATATCAAGGAATATTTTGTTCAAAATTAAATACTACTGATTTATTGGGATAACGATTTTAGTGCTACACTCCTATTGGTCACAGCGTAACATTATATAACCTCAAGTCTTCCTGGATTAATGATTAATGAAGTATCCAATGCAAAAAAAAATTTTCTAATCAGACCAGCAGTTCCTGATTTTTTTTTTTTTTTAATAATTATAAACTAGCGCTTGACCGCAATCCCGCCTGATGGTAAGCAGTGATGTGATCGTTAATGGTAAAGCGCACTAGTTTATTAAGAGCCTATTCACTCAAAAAAACTGAGCGAATAGGAAGGAAGACGGCAGTTGAGCGAGGTGATGCAATGTTAAACCCAACAACACGACCAACGATGCTGCGCCAAAGGGAGATTGATCTGAAGACCCTCCACGACCAAACTCCCAACAACAACATTAGGCGCATCGTACCCGGCACACATCGCAATTCGCAACACAACTGCTCAGACCCGTCCTCCGTACGGCTTCACCAGACATCAGGCCGGAACACGACAAATCGCTTGGCGGCAAGGTTTTGTCTGGTGGGTGGTAACTACTGCCGGCGGCCGATGTTGTGGCCTACCACCGAAATTAGTGCATTCAAACAAACTCTTCAGCTTTATATATTAGTATAGATTGTTATTAATCCTTTTCCTAACAAATATAGGGTTGGCTTCCAGTCCAAATGGTCACATCTGAATACCAGTATTTTACATGGGCAGATGCCCTATCTGACCTCCAGAACCCATATATTGGGTGGTCTTACCCTTTGGTAAGACTGTAACAACTATCAAAAATATATGAATGACAAAGAGCCAAGAGGACCTAAAGCTTAAGATGCTTTCCCACCCACGGAGGGTCCCTGATGTGATCACACATTCTTTGAACAACTTCGGCAAATCGTCGCTAAGTTCTAACACCGCGTAACTCAAAATAATGAACTTTTCAGGAGACTAAAAAAAGACAGTTTTTTTAAATTAAAAAGTTCATTAGTTTGAGTTACACGGTGGAGACTAAAAAAACTGTCTAGGTTTGTATACCTGTCCTAGACAGTTTTTTTAGTCTCCTGAAAAGTTCATTATTTTGAGTTACGCGGTGTTAGAACTTAAGCGACGAAATGGAGCTTGATATTCCATCAACCCGTAAAAGTGGTGAATAAACGAACAACAACAAGAACTCAAGATTTGTATTTCAATACTCATTATTGTTCTGTTGTTAGCCCAATTTTTTTTTTAATAATTATAAACAAGCGCTTGACCGCAATCCCGCCTGATAGTAAGCAGTGATGCAATCATTGATGGTAAAACGCGCTAGTTTATTAAGAGCCTATTCACTCAGAAAAACTGAGCGAATAGGAAGGAAGACCCAACAACACGACCAACGATGCTGCGCCAAAGGGAGATTGATCTGAAGACCCTCCACAACCAAACTCCCAACAACAACATTTGGCGCATCGTATCCGGCAAACATCGCAACACAACTGTTCAGACCCGTCCTCCGTACGGCATCACCAGACATCATGCCGGAACACGACAAACCGCTTGGCGGCAAGACTTTGTCTAGTGGGTGGTAACTTCTGCAGGCGGCCGATGTTATAACTTAAATCTGTTTTATTCTGACTCAAAATTTTACTAAACTATTCCAGAACTAGTTGATTATAGAAAGCAATAATTTGAATGTACCCATAATATTTCGTTTATTAAAAAAATCATTTGTAAATTATTACGAAAAGACAGCTGATGGTTGTGTACCGAATTAAAATAACCTTTTGGAACTTAGAACTGATGTAATACCTGGTCTGTGGCCATCCGTTCAGCCCTGTCAGGTTGTATATCAGCCCTACGAACGACTTTCTTTTGGAATCTTTCTCTCTTCTTCAATATATCGAGCACTCTAAATTCTTCTTCTTCGTCATCCTTTTTAAAAGCACTGTCTGGTGATGTTGAGTTTAAGCGCCAGAATTTGACATTGTAAACTGTTGCCAAGCTATTAGGCTTGTAAATTCTGATAAATAAACCCATTTTAAATACTTTTTCTGTAAATAATGTATGGGAAATTACAGTTCCATTTTGCGCCTATTTTGAGGTTATATGTCACACACAGATAATAAAAAAAACAAGATGATAATAACGTTTCATTACACTAATGATCCGATCGGTGCTAAATGCTAAAAGGAGAATGTATTACCGAAACACTTGTTTTAAATCATTGCCCATTGTTGCATTGCCGCTATGATCAAAGGGGTTAGCTCTTGTACAGAGATAAATCTGTTAATGGATCTTCCGATATAAATAATGATCACTCACACATCAATAGATTCACATTCATATCCTGAAATCAGGGTCCAATGAGATAACAGATATTAACAGGATCCATTATGTTTATGGATCTTCTTACATTGAAGTAAACATTACTTCATACCAAATTTCAAGATTCCCGTGCGAAAATTTATGGCATAACCGGCTGTATCTTTTGATTGCATTAATAATAATAATAATAAAAATGTTTATTGATTCAAATTAATATACACAGACACATTTTAAAAACAGATGCTAAGACTAATACAATAAGCATAGAAAAAATAAAAACATAGCTTGTGTACAGAGGATTTAGGTCTACAAGAAGAAAGTCTATGCATACAAAAAATATGAGCCCTGTCTCTTAAACTAGGAGACCTGTATCTTAAGAGACAGTGATCAGCTAAAATATTAATTTATAAAAATGAGATCACAGGAGTGAAAGTGTGACGATCCTTGATTTCAAATGAAAATTTAATGTTAGCATTACGATGTGCATGAATGTGTGTATGTAAGGGAGAAGAAGATGTGTAATGTAAGAGTATGTGTGATGGAGGGTGTGTGTGTGTGTGTGTGTAAGTAAGTTTGTTTGTGTTTGTTTTGATTTGATGGGGTTAATTATGTCAAGCGATGTATGATGATAGTAAGTACTCTGTTTTAGAATAGTCCTGCTGTATAAGCCAGTCAGTAGTTTTTGATTTGACATTAAATTTATTAAGGTCTATTATGTCTAGTTCTTTCTGAATTCTTTTGAAAACATGAAGGCTCAAGACATAAAATTTGAAAAGACATTGGCTTAGAGGTTTGATTTTCTGGCTCGAAGGGACAGTTGACTTTAGTACTTGATATAAATTCCAGCTTGGTGCCTTCACGCGTTCCTGAGTGTCTTGAAAGAATCAGTAACCAGTTTTTACAAGTACAGATTTTGAAAATATTACATATATTTTGCAAGTAAAATTTTTTTAGCGAGTGATCTTTGTGCGCTGTTGTCGGACACGGTTTTTTGGCAATTACACCGTACATTTTGTCAGTGTCTAATGAGTGGTTTATTTACACGTTAGAGATGAACCGAACCGTTAGAAATGATTTAGACTCTCGGTTCCAATCAAAGTTGATTTCCAATATCATATATTTTTGTGTAGATATATCTACGCTTCGGCAGACCACGGTAATTTATTTTAAGCGTAGGTCAACGTTCCGGCGCTCCTTACAAAATAAAACACAATCATTATCGTCATTTCAGCCGAAAGACGTCCACTGCTGGACATAAGCCTCCCCAAGGTTCTCCACGACGACCGGTCCTGCGCCTCCCGCATCCACCGGTTTCCCGCGACCTTCACCAGGTCGTCGGTCCACTTTGTCGGGGGCCTACCCACGCTAAGTCTTCCGGTGCGTGGTCGCCACTCGAGAACCCGTGGGCTCCATCGGGCATCGGTCCTACGGGCAATGTATCCAGCCCACTGCCACTTTAGTGTTGCAATTCTTCGGGCTATGTCGGCTACTTTCGTTCTTCTGCGGATCGCCTCATTCCTGATTCGATCGCACAGTGAAACCCCAAGCATAGCCCTTTGAGCCTTCTTATAAGGCCCATTGTTAGCGACCACGCCTCAATTCCATAAGTCATCACTGGCAACACACACTGGTCGAAGACTTTTGTCTTGAGACACTGCGGTGTTTCGGACGAGAAGATTTTACGTAGCTTCCCGAAAGCAGCAATAAAACACAACATTTATACGAAAAAGTAATATTTCTTTTATACATTATTATATTTTATTGTATCAACAAAAGGATTACATATTCAATTATACACACACAACTTCATTATACATTAACATAATATTCAAATATGGCAAAAAAAAAAGAAAATACACCACAAGAATCTATAGTGAGTTTCATCGAATAGTTCCTTTGCATGTCATGTTGGCATCAATTTTTTGTCACTATTGTAAACAAGGTAGACGCACTCTGCGTGTCTCTCTCACACTACTTTGCATTAGTACCAACATGATGGCAAAGGAACTCTTAGATGAAACGCACTATAGAGGTACAGACGACAGCACATAAAGATACTACAATCTGTCATATTTCTTTATTAGATTTTCAACTTTATTGCTAAAGCTTGTAAGCTCGCCGCCCGGTAAGGACCAGGCCCGGGTCGACGGCGCGTTTTGTTTCACGCGCGCCTCAAAGAGATGCAGCACATGTGACGGGATCGACCCATGAAGACCGATGCCTCCTGCGTCAGGGTTGCGGGTTGGTTAAAAAAGAATCCGTGGCCCTGGCGCATAGGCAAGTGAAGAAATACGGTTGGGTTTTAGTCAGTAAGTCTTTATTTTGACAGTTTTGGGTAGTTTGAAATGCTGTCGCCCATACATCAAGCTGCTTACAACTTTTTAAATTTATTTAATAAATCAACTGTACCATAAAAATGATTCAAGGTACAATTTTTAATTAAGGCTACAATATTTGTATTCTTTCTCTAGCATCAGCATACTTACAGGTTATATTAATTCATTTAATTTTTTTTAAGGCATAATTTTGTAAGCTGTCGCGCCCTTTTTGCATGGAAGCTGTTAGTTAGGCAATAAGTTTTTACTTACATTTACATGTTATTGTTTTTTTGTTTTGCTGGTATATTGGCGTGGTTAGCTGGCGTAATAGACTTATTGGAAGAAGTACCCACGGCGACACATCTAGCTACACATTTCCAGAATCAGCTGAACTTACATAATTTTAGTACCATTTCATTTATTTATTTATTTACAACTAGCTTTCCGCCCGCGGCTTCGCCCGCGTGGAACTCGATTATATCGCGCTTTTTTAGATTCCTCATTTTCTGGGATTAATAATAATTTTTTTATTTAATTTTTTTAATATTTATAAAGTAGCGCTTGACCGTAATCCCGCCTGATGGGATCGTTGATGGTAAAGCGCGCTAGCGAATAGGAAGGAAGACGGCAGTTGAGCGAGGTTAAACCCAACAATACGACCAACGATGCTGCGCCAAAGGGAGATTGATCTGAACCCTCCACGACCAAACTCCCAACACAACAACATTAGGCGCATCGTACCCGGCACACATCGCAACACAACTGCTCAGACCCGTCCTCCGTACGGCTTCACCAGACATCATGCCGACACAACACGACAAATCGCTTGGCGGCAAGGCTTCGTCTGGTGGGTGGGTGGTAACTTCTGCCGGCGGCCGATGTTATGGCCTATATATATGCCTTATTTTACGATACACAGCGCCATCCATTACCGAACTAGTATAAAGCTAGCAATATTTTTGTTATCTCTTGGGAATATAAAATTTTTCCGGGATAAGAAGTACCTTAATATTTAATCCGGCCTTCTAACTTTACGTCTGCAAAATTTCAAAGCAATCGGTTCAGTAGTTACGGCGTGAAAGTGGAACAAACAAACAAACTCACTTTCAGATTTATAAAATTGGAAGTAAGGATGTCAATTGTAGGAAAATTAATCTAAAGTATTTTATATGACATTTACTTACATCTTAATTTTATAGGACTAAATTCATATTTATCTTCTGTCATTTTCAGTGATCGGAATAGGTAGAGTGAATTGGGGTCATTGATCGGAAACGTATATATTAATATGGGCATCCCTAATTGTTTTTATTTTTCAACAAGTAAATAATAAATTAGTTTAGTTTTGTTACCTTCCTTTAAATAAATTTAGTAGTAATAATGTCACTACCAACATTAACAATATTTACTTGGATCCGGAATCACATTACGGGAAAATGGCTTATCCACGTTGTTATTCTTTCTGCGAATATTTATGATACAAGTACCAAAAATCAATCTACCTATTCCGATCACTGGTCATTTTCTTTATGAATTAGAATAGGAAGTAAAGGACGCACTAAAGTTAAATTTACATAGTTTGTGAAATTAACATCATAATTCAAATTATATCTTAGTAACACTTCTTCATCTTAGTACCGGGCTTAGAATAGTGCCAACCCCAAATATCCTCCCGTGGGAGTCTTAAGACGTGACTAAGGGAACTCTCACCAGGGAAGCAGGCAGCAGCGCTTCTCCTGTGAAATATCAAATTACTGCGATCCACAACCCAACGGACAAGCGTGGGGATTATGGCAAACCACCCAATGTAATGACAGCCTTGGGGGGGCTTTTGTCCGGCATTGGACCTCTACAGTATGTAAAGAAAACCCTGTCCGACCCATAAGGATAATAAAGGTTAGTTAAACACATGACCAAATATAATATAAAATTTCACGTAATCATCATAGTACCAATACAAATGAATTTTGAAATAATCTTTTTTTCCCGCGATATAATTCCAAATTTCCAACTTCCCCGAAATTTGGTAATTATAAAAAAAGTGACAACACCGGTATTGTTATGAGCGAATAGCGATGCCGCGTGCCCTGCCGCCCGCGGAAGGGTGGTTAAAGCACATTTATTAAGTTACCTCTTTTTGCGAAATAATATTTATTTTTTTAGGGGGATTTTTTTTTAAGTTTAGCCTGGTTTTGTATCCATTAGTAGAATCAGTTATCGATACCTAGCAACACCTTCACGGGTCGGACAGGGTTTTCTTAACATACTGTACAAGCTGCTGAAGAAGAAGAAAAACAACACACCCTTATCAATAATATAACAAGCATTTCATTTCGGCAGATGAATTTCATTCCAGCTTTTATCATTTCCATGCAAATGTTTACAAAATAATACAATAATGTACACAATAAATGTTCACATCATCAAGGCTAACTTAAAAAAGAACACTCAACTTAAATAAAAAATACATGTCAAATAGCTAAAAATGCTTACAAGAAACTAAAAACTATATAATAATTTTCCCCTATTCATAAACTAAATTTTATTTATATTTAGTTCATCTTTTCTTTTCTATTTCAGTAAGATAAATATCAGTTTAGTACTGTCAAATTAGTCCGTGCCTGACGTAAATTTAGTTTTAACCGCCTCTAAACTGCAATGAAATGAAATCGTTTATTAAGCAAGTAGGATCACTGATCACTTTTACACGTCATATATATTTTTTTTAACTAGATGAAGCCGGCATTTCCTAACTGACTACCTCTGAGAAGAAATAGCCGAAACAAACTCAGGGATCGTCGTCTTTTTTCAAGTCCAGACATTAAAAATAAAAATTTACGTTATAATTACGCATATTGCTTAATAACAATGCTTAGCAGAGCGAGCAGCTCAGTCCCAACTGTCTATAAAACATCTTTTTGACGTGACAACGTCTTATAAATTGGTTTGCCGGGTGACACTTCAAGAAACTGCGTTACGCTCCGCTCACGTTATGCGCTCACAATGAGAGCGAGTGAGAGGCACGCGTCCCTTCGACTCGGGCATGGTTAGCCCGCCTAAGAGCGAGAGAGACAGAGCGAGAGAGAGAGATTGAGAGAAATAGGCATACACACGTTAAATATAATTCTTTGTATAAATAAATGTTTTAAATTGTTACTATTATTTCATCCTTCTTCCTACTATACGAATGAATATTCACATTAAAATTATTTTACCACTCAAAGTCGTTGTCACGTAAAACTTTCGCCCGTATGCCGACTTTACAGGCAACCAATTTTTTTCTTCAGAACTTAAACTAATATGTTATCTTCTATCTTTTTCTTAATGAAATGGAAAAGATGCAGTGAAGTTAAAATTAGTTTAGTTTGTGAACGAGGGATTCGGGGTAAATATCTCCCCCATTTCACTCCTACCGCCTCGCAAAACAAATTTTGATACAAAAATATTTGACATAGAAAAATCAACCAATACAGGTAACATACAATATGTAAAGAAAACCATGTCCGATCCGTGAAGGTATTGTTAGGTATCGTTAACTAATTCTAATAATGTCAACAAAGCCGGGCTAAACTTAAAAAAATCCCCCTAAAAAAATAAATATTATTATTGAATATTAAAAAATATATATGGGTACATGTGCGGGTGCAGGGGGGCAGGGCACGCGGCACGTGGTCGCATCGCTATTCGCTCCGTCACAAATGGTGTTCTCACTTTTTAATAAAATACCAAATTTTGGGGAAGTTGGAATTAATTCGCGGAGAAAAAAGATTAAGTATTTAAAAATTCATTACTATTGTCACTTTGATGATTACGTAAAATTTCATATTTCATTTGGTCTTGTATATACCTAACATTTATTATCTTTTGGGTCGGACGGGGTTTTCTTTACATATTGTATAGGTCCAAATATTGCTCTTTCCAAAACGACGTTATTTCAAAAAAATAACAACTATATTTTTATGGTATTTAAGTTGTTTTCAGAATGACCAGCACTTTTGAAAAAGTTATAAAAATGGTATAACTGAACTATACACAACATAAAAAGTTATTTTTTGTTTATACGAAACCTGAATATAGTTTGCTCAGAATAAGCAACTGAATCGATTCCAATCATTTTTCCACCATGTTATATTTTTTCCCAAATACATTTAGAAATTGTTGCAGTGCGGTTACCGAGCGGTTACGATAGATCATACTACTTGCGCCGCGCGCCACAGTTGACGCCAGTGGTCAACGCACCGAGCACGCCCGCGCGTGCGGAGTTTTGGGCATATTTTTGTTAGAACAGCAAGCTCATAACTTTGTGGTTATTCATTATATCTTTTTGAAATTTTGTACGTCAGATTCATTACTTAAAAATACTTGTCACTGTGATTTACCGCCAGATGGGCTGCGCGCTCGGTAAGCACACTGCAACAATTTCAAAATGTATTTGGGAAATAATAACATGATGTAAAAATTATTGAAATCGATTCAGTTGCTTATTCTGAACAAACTGTATTCAGGATTTGTAGAAAGAAAAAAATACGTTGTATACATTACAAGCGCGCGGTTTCACTTGCACAAGTCGATCAAAAGGTGTCCTATATGTGTTATTCTGATGTATGCAAAGTGGTGCTGACAATACGACAATAAATTAAACATCGTGTACCTTAACACATTCTCGGTCTACCCATAAAAATCATATAAATAGGTATATCCATTAATTTAGTCACAGGAAATTATTTTTCATTTTTCACATTTTCTACATGATGTACATGTTGATAAGGAGGCGCTTACAGGTTGATGACTACCGGATCCAGCGGTACTAAACTTTAATCATAATAGCGAGAAAAAAGAAGTTGATACAGGATCGCGCTGTCGCCGAGCGGAGGTCAGTGAACCAATATTTTTAAAAGGATGTTCTATTCCGTTTAATTTTTTTCTTAATTTTTGATGCTAGGTTTATTTCTATGGTTAAGGATTATTCCTACGAACCAGCATTGTCCGTGTTTTCATTTATTGTCGTATTATCAGCACTACTCTGGGTACAATATATCACTGTAGAGTTTCATCGAAATCCGTGAAGTAGTTTTTATGTCAAAGAGCAACAAATCTTTGTATGGAACGTGTAGGCGTACAGCTATACATGCGCGTGCGCAGTCTATACAAAATCCTTGTTTTCTATGGACAAAAGTTGAACTGTTGAATAGAGCTCCAAAGGGTTCCATGCTTCGTTTGAGGCCTGGATCCCAAAAACTTAACATGTTCACAGTCCAAAAGAAAATTGTTAGTCTAACGAAGTTACAAGCTACTAAAGACGTATGAGGAACACTGAACATAAAATTCAATTTGCGACTCCAATTGGAGTCGTGGACAGGGAACGTGTTAAATTTTTGAATTTCTCTGGCTACCCTGGAGCTACATTGCGGGCATTTTTAACTCCGCACTCGTCAATCAGAATCATACACATACAAAGTTTCCATTATTTGAGGTTTTATCTTACCAGGATCCCTCAAGTACTTATTGAGATCTATGTGAGCTTTTGCAGAATGTTTCTTGATATTCACCACTGAGACATCCGTCATATGGTATATTCTTGCGTGGCGTCGGACTTTGGAGTAGTTCCTGAAGGGCATGTGGCAGATAGGACAGTCGGCTTTTTGCTTTCTTTCCTTATGGACGTCCCACAAGTGATCCCATTTCAGTTTGAGGCTGTCGAAGCGTTCCCCGCAGATAACGCACCGGAAGCCTATGACTGTTTTCTCGTGGAAATACCTCACATGGCGTCGGTAAGCGGTTTCGAAATAGAATATTTTGTTGCATATCTTGCATGTAATTTTCTCAGAGGCCACGTGTTTCTGTGGAAGAAATTTTATTAGTTTTGTTTAGTATGTTGTGTATCGCGGTTTAACCTAAATCAAAAAATCAAAATCAAAGCATTTATTTCAAATAAACCAGTTTCAGGCACTTTATATTGTCAGAAGGTCGGTCAGTCAGTAAGGTGAAGCTAGTCGCCCATTCCAAAGAGTAGGTACCTATGGAGAAGAACGGGCAAGAAACTCCATGGACACTCTTTTAAATTATCAAGCTATTGATTACATCATTCATTTTGAAATCAAGCGTCCATTATGGAAAAAAAACAACAATTCAGAAATTAAAATACGCCGTAGCAGCTAAGAGATGACCACATAAGTATCATCTTCTATTAAGTAAAATTCTCCTGTCAGTGTTTGTCCTCGAACTGCTCCAAAACGGCTGAACAGATTTTAATTAAATTTCGTATATACTGTCATTAGGCATGAAAATAGGTTTTTTGAATATGTTTTTAACTTTTTTTATATTACTACTACTTACGCGCTTGATGGGAATCAGTGATAAAGTGCGTTTCATCTAAGAGTTCCTTTGACGTCATGTTGGCACTAATGCAAATTAGTGTGAGAGAGAAAGAGACGCAGAGTGCGTTTACCTTGTTTACGATAGTGTCAAAAAATGAATGCTAACATGACGGCAAAGGAACTCTTAGATGAAACGCACTATACAATCGTCGATGGTAAAGCGCTAGTTTTATTAAGAGCCTATTCCCTCAAAGAAACAGAATGAATAGGAAGGAAGACAGCAGTAGGCCTAGTATGAGTTTTCAATACGAAACTTGTTCGATCGTATCGAGCGCGTTTGGCGCTCTCATTGGTTGAGAGTTGTTACGACCTTGAAGCGGGCCAATCGCTGAGTCAAACGCGCTCGATATCGGCGAACGTGTTTCGTAATGAAAACTCATACTAGGCCTACTGATGAGCGAGGTGATGCAATGTTAAACCCAACAACCACGACCAAACTCCCGAAATAACAACATTTGGCGCATCGTTCCCGGCACATATCGCAACACAACCTCAGAGCCAGCCTCCGTACGTCTTCACCAGACATCTTTTTGAAAGAAAGGTTCATAATATTAACTGCGCCCAGCGGTTTCACGTCACGGATAAAGTTGAAAATCATGATCATCATCTCAGCGTTAACCCCAGTCGCATCGGAAACTTTTTCAGCTTTGGAGTCTGGGGTCCGCTTTACAGTCCAACTGCTGATTTTGGCTAAACTTCGATATTTTCCGTGAAGCGACTGCCGTCTGACCTCCACAACCCGAAGGCGATATCTAAGCATTGCAGTTAGACAATTGTTAGACTTTTGAGGGCTCCAACAACCCGTAACGACTGCCATTAGATGTTCGTATGGCAACCAGGACCAACGGCTTAACGTGCTTTCCGAGGCACGACCAGACCAGTGGAAATTTTCATATTGCACAATATGCATACAAATATTTGCACTGTGCGGGGAACGAACCCGCGCCTACGCCACGGAGGCTGTGGATAAAGTTGAAAATGTAATAAAGAAATTTGACCCATTGTAGTAGCTTAGCTGTCGTTTGTACATAGAGAAAGAAACCGACTCACCTCAAGGTGTTTTTCCAAAGACATTTTTGATTGAAACTTTTTACCGCATAAATCACAGATTATCACTTTCAAATTATGCACTTTTTTATGCTTTGTAAAGTTGCTTGAGTCACTGAAGGTACGATCGCACAGTTCACACTTGTACACGGGCAGGGATGCATGGTCCCGCATATGCTGTTTATATTTCTCTGGTATGGGGAACCCTTGTTCACAGACCTGGCATCTGAACTCATTGTAGATATGTTTGTGGTTGTAAGCATCATGCAGTAGATGTTCAATGATGTGACGTTTGCACTCGTTTACCCGGTTGAACTTACGGTGACAATGGTTGCATTCCTTCGGCTGTTTGTATAAGAGGGCTGTAAAAAAACAAATAGTTTAACATTAGAGAGGAAAAGGATATGCTTTTTTGTGGACGGGAAATCATCAAAAACAAGTCATTTTTCGAATTAGGAGGAGGAGGGGTTGCCTACCGCACATGTATTAAGTTACCTCTTTTTGTGAAATAATATTTATTCTTTTAGGGGGATTTTTTTTAAGTTTAGCCCAGCTTTGTATCCATTAGCAGAATCAGTTACCGGTACCTAACAATACCTTCAAGGATCGGACAGGGTCCATAGATTACATATTGTATATTTTTTGACCCTAGGACATGCCGGTTTCGTCTGCGCTGCCCTGACATTATTATTATTTTCGGAATTTTCGATTATCTGAAATACCCGTTTCATTTGACTCGAGTAATTGGGATTCTACTGTATTTGGCAATGATCATACGAAGTAATAGCGTGGGCAAGCGATGCGACGCGACGGTTGAGGAAAAAAGTTACGGGAAGAAGTAAGTGTGGTCTTGATGATGAAGTATAACCAGATTCAGCTGTACATCAGTACAGTACAGCCATGAAGCGAAGCTTGCGACAGTGGCATACAAAACTTTTCTACAGCCTTGATATAAATAAATACTAACAATGGCGTGAAAATAGCTAGGCGCGCGCAATTTTGTTTTGTTGTTATAATCCCACAAACGAAAGGCAAAGGCAATTCATCCATACAGCCCAATAACATGTGATGTTTAGTCGTGACGCAAATACGCGCGCTTTTTGCATAATCATATGTTGATTTTATGATGCCATAGTTATAAAAAAAAAAATCTGTATTACGGTTTACCCGTGTGGAAATGGTCATTGTAACACGACTTGGCAGGAATGAGTACTATTGAGATATGACTTTGGTTATGTATTAAGCAAATTACCAAATGCTCATAGAAGAAATACATAAAGCGACTGTGTATCTTTTATTGGAATGGGAAATCATCTAATGACCTCTCCCGCTCTATACTATAAGGTTTAAATAAATATCACACAGATTGAGCTAGCCCCAAAGTAAGTTCGAGACTTGTGTTATGGGATACTAGCTCAACGATACTATATTTATAATAGATACATATATAGATAACCATCCAAGACCCAGGCCAATCAGGAAAAGATCTTTTCCATCATGTCCTGGCCGGGGATCGAACCCGGGGCCTCCACGTCGCAGGCAGGCGTGTTGACCGCTGCGCCACGGAGAACGACAATCTCGATATCCCCGCGCAGTGCAAATATTTGTATGTATGAATATTTGCACTGGTCTGGTCGTGCCTCGGAAAGCACGTTAACCCGTTGGTCCCGGTTGCCATACGAACTACTAAATGACAATCGTTACGGGTTGTTGGAGCCCTCAAAAGTCCAACAATTGGTCTAACTGCAATGCTTCGATATCGCCTTCGTGTTGTGGAGCTCAGACGGCAGTCGATTCACGGAAAATATCGAAGTTTAGCTAAAATCAGCAGTTAGACTGGTAAAGAGGACCCCAGACTCCAAAGTTGAAAAGCTTCAGATGCGACTGGGCTAATCGCTGAGATGATGATGATGATGATGACCAGTATTTTATATGGAGCCACGGCCTTCATCAGCCACTTTCGGACTTCTGATGACCCGAATAGAAGAATATGAAATCCAATACTCACCGATGCATTCCCTTAGAATTGTTTCATGCAATTCTCCATGTTTATAAATAGGCCTTGAGGTTACTTTTATAGGATGCGTTGGTTGAGCGTTAACATGCAGTTCCCAGTGCTCAAAGAAATGCAAAGGTTCAGTGATTTTCCCGCATCTTTTGCATTGAAACTTGGGTTTTGTTGTGGTCTTGCCTGCGTGTGTGATCATTTTTACTCGGACAAAGTTCTGCTTGATGTGTTGCTGTAAATGCGTTCCCAAAAGGGTGTATGTGCTGGATTCTTTCAGGCAATCAGGGCATGAGAGCGGTCTGTAGCCGTGATCTGTGAAGTGTGTCAAATATTTTTTCATGGATCCATAGGTATTTTGACATTTTGTGCACTTATAGGTTTTATGTCTCATCTGGCTTGTTCCACAGTCAGAGTCAACATGATTTTTATAATTTCTATGCTTGGCTGTGAATCCACATTTAGTACATCTGTATAGTTTTTGCTTTTTCTTGCAGTCTCCATGAATAATAACTTCTGGTTCTAGCATGGAATCTTCTTTTAATTGTTGTGAAATTTCTTCTGAATCATTTTCTGATTCTCGAGTCTGTGTCTGTTTTATAGCAAAATCATCATCTTCTTGAATTGCTTCTTCTTTTACTAAAAAATCCTCTATATCAAAGTTTAGTTTGATAATATCTTCTTCATATTCTTCTTCTTCTTCTTCTTCCTCTACGTATTCTTCTTTGACAGTAATTTCATGTCCATCACTCTCAGTAAAATTCACATCTTCATGCGTTTGGCTTTCAAATTCTTCAAAAGGCTCTTCTTTGATTACAAGCCCTGAGCTATCTTCTGAGTCTTCTGGTTCTTCTGGAAATGGTAAAATATTTCTGAATATTAAAAAAAAAGTCGTCATTTATTCAATTTAGGCTGAGAATCAGCACTTTTTGAACGTCAATATTACATAAGACAGTCCCCCAAAACACTTCGCCACTTCTTAGTACTTTCGCTGCGAAGAAGAAGTGGCGGAACAAACTCCCTAGCAGCACAGCTTTCTGTTCATTTAATTAGAGGGGGCTTGTGGCTACAAATGTGCCAACCTTCATCCTACATCCTTCATACAGAGCAATGCGTGCTTCTACGTCTGAATCTAACTGACAACTGAACGACCAATTACTTTTTTATGTCTATTTAACAAAAACGTAAGCAAATATGAACTAATGGAAAAAATAATGTTTATACAATAAAGTTTAATTTACATTAAAGCTTTATTTTCCATAGTGCTGGTCACTCTGATAACAACTTAAATGTTATTGAAATAAAGTGGATATTTGTGTAACTTGAAATCGGAGAAGTAATGGAATGTGATCATAAAGCGCACTACACACCAAAGCCGGAACATTTTGCCGGCAGGTTAGGTTGGCGGCTTCAGTCATTGCAAGTCGTAAAACTTTGCCGGCGGCTCGATATAAGAAACTTATTTGGTAGTTAGTGATTGCTGTGCGTCGAAAGAACTTGTGTTATATAATTTTTGTGCCATTCTCAAGGATAATTCAGTAAATAAAACTAAACATATGAAGACAGTGATCTGTTGATAGCAGCTTGTGGAATTATTATTGCTGGATCGCTAGCCGCAAGCCATGCACCGTCGGGTTGTGTCGGCGGGCTGTGTATGGCGGCGGCTTTGGTGTCCAGTGCGCTTAAAAAACTTACGTTTGACAAAAACAGATCCCAGCATGAATTTTGTAGCTAAATCCAATTCTGCTTGTAACTTCTGTTCACGTACCAAAATAGATTCTTTTCCACTGTTTAATGCTGTTTCTTCTTCTGGGACTGATTCTTCATCTTTAGGCATGGATTTTTTTGCTTCCAGTACTGATTCTTCTTCTTCCAGTACTGATTCTTCTTCTTCCAGAGCTGATTCTTGTTGATTCCACTCTAATTCTGCTAAACGTTTATATACACAAGACGATGGTACTAGCATCTGCAAAGATAAAGTTATAATTATATTAACAATCCAAAAGGTCGATCGATAAAGTTAATAGTGGATAAGTCATTAATGATGGGTGACCATGACTGACCCGAAACCAAACTTTACAAATTGAAATAAACACATTACATTTGGTGATATTTGGCAAGTAACGTAAAAAAGTTATTCATCTATAATTGATATACCAATTCTTAGAGAATTTCAAGTTGAAACTATAAAGAGTGATTCTATACAATCTCTATAGATTCTCTAGTGCCGAGTGGGGCTCTAGTGCCGAGGAATTTGGAAAATAGGTATTTGAAGAAACTATTGCCGTCGCGCTGCTTCCATCCTCTCCAGGTAAAGTGCGAAAAGGACAGTTACAGCTCAGGCTGATTTTACCTCCAAAAACGTTGACCAAAAGACGTTTCATCCGCTGTTTTCTTTTTCAAAACACGACAGATCTCAATTATTTTTATATCAAAATATAGAGGAAAAGTATACCTATCTATGCTTATATTATTTTTTTTTTGTCAAAAACTTATCACTTTTGTCCAATAGTCATCTGAACATTACGTTAAAAAGGGGTTATTTTTCGCGATTTTGAAGTATCGTATTCCTTTCATTAATTAAGTCTCGAAAAAAATCAAATGATAGGAGCACGTATAATCACGGTGTAAAATTGTAGAATAAAATAATTGCTCTAAAAGCATTATCGACGAAGAAAACAGTGGAATACGTTTGTATAGAGAAAGTACCACTAGAGTTCCCTCTTAAGGATAACAATAAGATTTCTGTTACACATTGTATAATACTGTTGTTATCAGAAACAAAACTAAAAATATTTGGGTGTCTGTAATATGGATGCAAACAGTGCAATTTTTTGGAATGCAGACCCACAATTGTCAAAAATGTACTAAAGAGAACCGGAGCCAGTGCCTCAATAGGTTTTTTAAAGTGAGACAGGGCCCCTCGGCGCCACGCCGCTGCTGGCGCGGCCGGGCGAGCGGAGCATTGACCATATTTTTGTTGGGACAACCAAGTAAGACAACAAGCTCATAACTTGTGATCTTTTGCGATATCTTTTTGAAATTTTATACATAGATTCTTTACTTAAAAATACTGGAAATGTGTTTCGAGTTTCGCATACACAAAAAATAACACTCTAGAAGTAAATAATACTCACTTTAGGAAAAAAGTACTTTCGTTTCACTCGTGTTCGTCCTTCCATCTCGTGTTTCAAAAACCGATGTGCCGCTGCATCTTCATTATTTAAAAATATGTTCAAACCATCACACATTAAACATCTCCTAACCACCATGAACTTGTCTGTATGCTCCAACATATGGTCACATTTCTTACAGCTATATTCCATCACCTCCTGGCAAATTTCACATTTATATGGCTTACTTGCACTAAACACATGCACATCCAAGGCCATGACATTTGGGAAGCTCTGTTGACAATGAGGACACTCACTATGAGGCCCCTTTTGTCCGCATTTATGTAAATAATGACAGGTATACCTCTCCGAGCAGAGTTTGCATTTTGTATAGTGTGACATTATTGGTATATCAGTCCGAACAGAATGAGACAACACTAAATGACCGTTTAACTCGTGTTCTGTGCTGAATCTCGACCTACATATATCACATTGGAAACGCTTATCCTTAGTATTACACACAGAACAGCTAGAAACGTGATCTCTTAGGCCCATACAGCTGAAAAACTGCTTTGTGCATCCTTCAGCTCTGTAATATTTTTCCTGAAACCTCAATCCCAATTCATGAGCACTATAATTCTTACCGCATCGGCGGCAAAGACCTTCTGTATATATATCTTTAATGACTACAAGCCTTTCGTGGTAAGCTATCAAGTTAGCTTCATGCAATTCATATTTCTCAAAGGCTATTGTAATCCTAAGATCACCAGGGTGTCTTGTTGACAAATGTTGGCGAAAGTCTTCTAAATGCCACCAGGACCTCGTACAGATATAGCATTTGTAGAAAAGGGGATCTTCTCTGTGAAAACTACGAGATTGCCAATAACGCCATTGATCCAACGCGTTTTGTATTCCCTTTTCATGGCAATCTAGTACCAGATCACTTTTCAACTCAAAGCCGATTGTGTTCCTAATGTATATGTTCAGGATTTTATCGGCAATGTTTGGTGAATCTTTGAGTATATTATCGGCAGCGTCCAGAATAATATCTCGAGAAAGCTCAATAGGTTCGATCCTTGTAGTTTCATTAGCATTAGGTTCAGCAAGTTCTTCAAATTCATTGTCATCATCACATGATTCTACTTCAATGTTAATCTCGAATTTTCTGGGAGATGTCTTAGTTTTTGGCTCTTTATCTTCTTTAGTTGCTGCATTGATTTTTCTTAGGACGCTCGTATCAACCTCTTCTTGTTTTGAGAAGGTTGGTTCTGGTGCGCATATTGTTGCAGTACTTATTGATTCTCTGTTGGTGGGTTGTTTTACGGCTTTAGGTACTTTCGGCGCTGAAACCTGGAAATATTAAGTTTTAAAGTTAGTGAGATTGAAAGTTGCTATAATAAATGATAAAGGTAGGTAATTTAATTGATGTTGTGAGGAAAGTTTTGAGTAAGAACGTGAAATAAAAAACGAGGTTATAAACATAGGGGTTTGTTTCTCATTTTTCAACATAGAGATCTATATTTAGGAATTAGCTACTACGATTAATTTGGTAAGCCATAACATCGGCTTCCGGCAAAAGTTACCACCCAACAGACAAAGTCTTGCCGGAACACGACAAATCGCTTGTATGTTCAAGTCTCATTATTTCAAATAATGATGAGACTTGAACATACAAGCGATTCACACTCAAAAAAACTGAGTGAATAGGAAAGAAGACGGCAGTTGAGCGAGGTGGTACAATGTTACACCCAAACAACACTACCAACGATGCTGCGCCAGATGGAGATTGTTCGTTCTCCGTACGGCTTTAACATACATCACGCCGGAACACGACTGATCGTTTGGCGGCAAGACTTTGTCTGGTGGGTGGTACCTACTGCCGACACCCGATGTTATGGCCTACCACCGAGAAAAAAAAAATGTAATTGTCAAAGAGTTGGTCAGGCAGAACGATAAGGCTAGTTGCGGTTATGGAGAAGAACAAATAAGGAACTCCATGGGCACTCTTTTTAAATCATAAATTGATATATTTGATTTTTTTTTTATAATTAAATAAACAGAATTGCTTCAAAGGCTTCGATTTAAATATGCAATATTTAATTATTTTTAAACCAAATCTACACTAATATTATAAAGAGGAAAGATTTGTATTTTTGTATCATGTAATGAATAAACTCAAAAATTACTGGACCGATTTTAATAATTATTTTTTCATTAGAAAGCTACATTATCACTGAGTAACATAGGCTAAATTTTATTTTGGAAAAAATAGGGTTCCACAAGATATTTGGGTTTTTTAAACACAAGGTGTAAAAAATCAACCAGAAAAGTTGCTTATTTTGCTTACGCTGCTTAAACTATAAAATATATAACAATAAAATGTACTAATTAATTGTAGATCTTATAAATATCTACAAAAAAGTTCGCGACACTCTATACCTATCTATGTCGAGGGAGGCACATCAACCATTTATTTTATTAATAAATCTTCAATCAAGACAATTATTTTACTCGTGCTTTTAATCCTTATCAACATAAATTATTTCATCACTAACTACAGTTTATGCAGATTATATTTGGTATGTGAATGATTAAAATTGGACTTCCGGTTTTGATGTTATGGCGAAATTAAAATATTACGATTTCTGCTGCACGGCCCGTTGCGAAGTGAGCATTACCAAGGGACGCAATGCACTACCCCCAGGAATTTTGAAATTCTCTGAAGCCAGCTGTGCTATCACATTATGAACTGTTGTTAAAAGTTGGCACGCCGATAATGCATCTCAGAAATTTGAGAAAAAACAAGAAAAGAAGAAAAAGATAATTTAATAGTAGCGAAGATTATCACCGGCTCTGCAGCTGGTGAATTAGCTCATAATTATACCATGAATACCCATGATTCCTACTGATTTGCCTATACCCTTCAAAAGGCTAATATTTTCAGTATAAATTTCTTTTGCAATAACGATAAACAAATCCCAGGGCCTAACATTCAAATTAGTAGGAATTGATTTACGAAAAAAATGTTTTACGCATGGGCAACTTTACATAGCCCTATCATTTACGTTGCCTTATCACTACGGGGCTCCTGATCATCAGTATATTTTGTTACCTGAAAATAATTTTACGTCAAATGTTGTTTATAATATAGCTCCACAATAATCGCTTTAGTTATCTATCCTAAAACAACGGGTTGCACTCCGGGACTGGCAGAAGTGACAACTTAGTATTAATTAAGCACTTACATGTAAATATTTTCATCATTAACAACTTTAACACACTCATAAAGACAATCTATGCAGCCTGTGGATAATGACAGCGTCGTCGATGTTAGTGTAGGTCTCTATGAATTGACTTGGGAATCATTTTTCTGACCGTATCTTCCCTGGGTAGGCGTTTTACAGCGGTAACCGACATCCACGCGGGCGGAGCTGCGGGCGACCGCTATGTAGTATGTATAAAACAAACTCGCTTTCTCAGTCCCTATATCCCTATGTATGCTTAAATCTTTAAAACTACGCAACGAATTTGATGAGATTTTTTTAATAGATAGAGTGATTCAAGAGGAAGGTTTATATGTATAATACATGCACCCATGCGAAGCCGGGGCGGGTCGCTAGTGTATTATATAATAATATTCAAATACATATATATATTTTTTTTAATAATTATATACTAGCGATTGACCGCAATCCCGCCTGATGGTAAGCAGTGATGCGATCGTTGATGGTAAAGCGCGCTAGTTTATTAAGAGCCTATTCACTCAGAAAAACTGAGCGAATAGGAAGGAAAAGGGCAGTTGAGCGTGGTGATGCAATGTTAAACCCAACAACACGACCAACGATGCTGCGCCAAAGGGAGATTGATCTGAAGACCCTCCACGACCAAACTCCCAACTTAACATTAGGCGCATCGTACCCGTAACACACCGCAAAACAACTGCTCAGACCCGTCCTCCGTATGGCTTCACCAGACATCAAGCCGGAACCCGAAAAATCGCTTGGCGGCAAGGCTTTGTCTGATGGGTGGTAACTTCTGTCGGCGGCCGATGTTATGGCCTATGCTATGTACTTTATTGATTATCTATTATATTGATTAATTATTTAATGATGTATTGTTGTTGTGTCGTGATGTTGTAATTACGAAGTAATTAAGTCATGATCTATAATATTCATTACTTAATTATCTTTTTGAATCTGATAATGTGTTGTGTGTTCTTGATTGTAGATTCACAGACCAGTGTCTTTAAATAATGGATAAAACTAATAACTTAACGTGGAAATTTGTCGTCTTCCTCCCTCGTCACTCAGTTTTTTTAGTGAATAGGCTCTTAATAAACTAGCGTGCTTTACCGTCAACGATTGCGTCACTTCTTGCCATTAGACGAGGTTACAGTCAAGCACTAGTTTATAATAATTATAAAAAAATACTAGTTTATAATTACAAAAAAAACATGCCCCTGGTTTCCTACATTTCATAAGTGCAAGTGAGGCAACACTATGAAGAATTGTGACATCACCCAACCCACACTGGGCCCGCATGGTACATAACGGCCCACTTCTTTTCACTGGGAGGTGATTGGTGTCACAGGAGTGGGCACATTATAGCCTGGTTATGTTATATTAAGGAAAATGTTCACAACTGTTTCAGCGGTGTCGTTATGCAGCCATTTAACAGAGAAACGAGAAGTAAACAGCCATCATTCCAACCATAACTAGGGATTGACACTATGGAAAGCTCACTCTAAACTTCTAAAGTCACTTGACCTAACTTTTCATGACGAGATATTTACAGAATCAATCGGCTGATTTTGATTTCCGGGCCAGAGTGTTACAGTGGAGCTCCGGTAATCTGGCCCCTGGCTAATGCCGCACCACCTATCATCCGACATTGTCTATTACATAAATGTATTCGCTAATTGCAGAATATTTTCACACTTCTTAAATTCATTGATTCATACCTAGTTTGATTATTTTAGTAAATATGTACATTTGATTTTGCTCAATTATTTCCTAATGTAAAGTTATTGTATTTTTTTTTTTGTAAATTCTATAGCAATAATGACGTTATATTTATCATCAACCTTTTTACCATCCCACTGCTGGGCACAAGTCTCCTCTCATACAGAGAATCATTAAGCGTAATCACCACCATTGCTCAATGCGGGTTACATTGGTACTTGCCTGACCTGGAATCGAACCCGCAACTCATACTTGAGAGGCTGGTGTTTTAACCACTAGGCCACCACAACAAAACGTAATGTTCCTATTGTGCTGTGTAATAAATACTAAATTTGACATACATAATGAAGTATGATTTGTAATTTTATCATTGGATCTGTAATTTGTAGGATTTCAAGGAACAAGGTTTTGTAAAAAAGTTCAGACTACAAGGGGTCTTCTACAACATGTAACATAAAGGGTATATATATACCAAGGGCATGGCATCTTTACATGATATAGGAAGGTTTTTAACTCAAAATAAAATACTCAAAAAATTTATACTAAATTTTCAGTTCCGTGTGTTTCTGAAAATTCAAATCATAACAAAATTGCACCACACTACATACGTTAATAACTAGTTGTTACACGTCACATTACTTGGCAAAATCACGATAAATGTCTTCAAAAATTCTGTGCGCCTAGTATGGTGCCTATCACAGGCGGTGCTTTTTCTCATAACTTCCTAACATAAAGAGATAGAATTAAAAAAACCCTTCCAATATCGATTGATATCATGTAAAGATGCCATGCCCTTGGTATGTATATACCCTTCATGTTACATGTTGTATAATCCTACAAATTCAATAGTTTGACAATGCCCTGCAAAATGTTTGTCAGACTACAGAGGATCAACTGTATTAAGTTTTATATGGAATTTCTAGCAACAACCTGCAGTCTGGATTTGTGACCTCTCAATAGGCTCACCCCTTTTTACAGAGTACTTTAACTTAACTAGGGGAATGGTAGTGTACCGGAGATACACCTCTGCCGATCCATCTAAACCTCAGTGGTTAAGAGATGTGAAGTTGTTATTTTTAACATGCTTTTGGTGCACCAACAAAAACTGTGTTATCTGTCAATGTTATTGTTAAAAATGTATGTTAATTAACGAGTTTGTAAATGAAAACTTTTTAAAGGTGAAATCTATGGAAACTCCATCGATAAATGGAACAACTATTCAAAACAATGGTGAATGGTAGGAACTTACATTACAATATTAATGCTTTCATACTCATTTATCATATCAATGGATGGTTATCCATTCAATCATATCATATAATGAAATTACATTCAATGTAGGTATCAAAGGTTTAGCTTGATGTCAAAAAAAAAACTTCAAGGGAGTACAATGAAAAATACACCACATTGATTGAATGGTCTCCTATTACCTAGTAAATAAATTTGTTTCATATTTAATTAAGTAGGTATCGAGTTTTGGTTATGAATTATAACTGAATTTATAAAGAGTCAAAAACATTATTATTACGTAGATTATTTACAAATACCATCTAAAATTGAGTAATACCGCCTCGTAATTAGTATAGAAATATAACCCAAGATTAGTGTCAGTTGTTAACGTAAACAGTAATTTTTGTAGGTAGATTTCCACAGAAATTAGCACACGACTTTCACCTACCCCCACAAAAAATAAGTTAAATAATGTCATAATTTATATAAAATAACTACTTATTTGGATGTCAAGATCCATTACGCTTTATCTAAGGCATTTCTAACAAAGAGCCTACAACAATAAAGACATAACCAGTCATCAAAGTTGTTCCGCGTTACGCGTGTAAACTTTTGGTCAAAATGGTGGTAGTGGTATTTTCTACCTGCAATTCAAGATCATCTTCGCCAACTGCACATTCTCGAGGCACTAATTTCGACTTTCTAGATCTTTTTCTTGATGTGTCCGCCATTTCTACACTTTAAACATCTCACATGCACTTTTACACAACAAAATTAGTCTTAAAACTGTTGAAATTCGTTTCGTAGACGATACACGATCAAGACAACATGCGAAATAATTCCAAAAACATTAAAAGGCCGGACCAAAGTTGGATGTCATTACAAATAATGATGTATGAATCGGATCTCTCTGTTTGTCACATAAGCATGCGCATAGACACTAGTGCCATTGTTTTACAAATCTCTGTATTTTCTTTTTGACACCTTAGCTTAAGGACGCATGTCGGGTAGTCGGTGACAAACTCTGTGAGCAACGTTTCGTTTCGGATTAAAAATAATAAATGCTCAAACTGTCTATTATTATTTTTACTGTTTTTATCTGACAAGGAAACTAAAATCCTACCAAGTGCAAGTATTTAAACCGCAATAAAAAGTGTGTATTTCAGTGTGGTCATATTTAAAATATATATATATATAAACAAATTTACTTCTTTAAGTATTTTAACAAAAATAACTGAAAACATATTGACTATGAAACGTCTTATTCGTTGATGTGATCCAACATCATCCAAAGAATATTAGAAGATTAGAACAGTGGATGTTGAACCTAGAAGAAATAACTGAAGCCAAGTTTATTCACATTTTGTCTACCCACACCCACCTTTTGTGTACACCCTTTATGTCTTCTAGGCATGTTAAAAAATAATCGATTTTTCTTTTAATTGATTATTATTTTCGTATAATCGATTTTCAAAATCATTTAAATCGATTAAATAAATCAGGGCATCAAATCGATTTTTATAAATAGCATCATCTATGCGCCGAATGAAAATTTGTCCGATGAAGGCCAGCCCGCGCCGCAGCTGAGCCAGTAAATATAAACTCCCGACTATGACCTCTGAGTTTGTTTCGGCCGTTTCTTCTCAGAGCTAGTACTAGGAAACGCCGTGGTCATCAAACCGAAATAAAAATTAAATAATTCGATCCAGCCGTCCCTTGCTGTTCTCTCCAGCGACACCCTAAGCCGAGGTTCGTACCCCACAGGGGGTGCCCTTAGCGTGTAGTCGCTTAGCTTTTAGTAGCCCTGGCTGGAGGCTTTAAATTCACTTAAGGCAGCCACAGGATAGTCCGGTTAAGTAGTCACGACCTCTCAAGGTCAACTACGAGATGCCATATCAAAAAAAAAAAAAGCCGAATGAAAAAACTCGAAGTAAGTTCATTATTGGGGGTTTTGGCGGGAAAGTCAAGCTGAGTGTCACGCTCGTTTTTCATTGGACTTTTAAAATTATTTATAGTGTTGTTTACTAAATAAAAGTGCGTGATTTATGTAGTAAAAAGTGCATTTAGTAAATAGTTTATAAAGAACAGTGAAATATCGCAGCATAGTGGCCACATCATGACTTAGTCCCAAACCTCACACGTTAGACTGGGCACGCTGCAGTCTTTTTCTACATGAATAATTCATAATTACTTGACATTGGCTAAATGCACAGACCGTGCGAAGCCAAAAAATAAAGAAAGAAAAAAAAGAAAGTTCATTATTACTTACCAAGTTAAAAAACGGCGCCATCTGTATCTGTAGGTATACTCGTATATGCGTGTAAAGTAATTTCAGTGTGTGAGTGGTGAGTGAGATCTCATCGATCTCATATAATATAATATTATGGTACCCTGTGGTTGTTGGTAAACAATAAAAATTTCTTCGAATAGTAAAACACCTAAAAGCGGCTGGCAAAAATATTTTATAACAAAGAAGGATAATACGACAACATTATGCATGTACTGTTCGAAAGAAATGAAAACTTATAGTAATACTACAAACTTAAAACAGCACATAGAACGAAAACATCAGATTTTTCTTTATTACTGTTTTTGAGACCATAAAGTCATCGTTTATTTATTTTTTTTATAAGTAGTCATTTTCAGTATTTTATTACTAAAAATAAAATACTGAAAGTGACTTTAAAAAAAAAATTACATTTGACAAGTATTAAACTAGTTAAATGTATTTTTTTTTTTTATTTGAAGTATTTTAGGTTTTGAGATAATAAGATTGTTTTTTTGGGTTGCTCATTTCTTCTTTATTATAATAAAACTTTTAATGACAATGATTTCGAGACATTGTAACATCCAGATACTGGTCTTAAAGGTCCCAATATTTTAATAGTTATTAAAAAATTATACATGATATTTTAAAGTAATTATTTATTAAAATTATATTTGAGGTGTCTAACCTACATGTAGCATCGAGTTCTAAGCTTACAACACTGTTGGAAGGTTTTTTTATCTCTGGTTTCCCTTCAAAAAGCTTTTTTTTTTTGGGACAAAACCCACCACAAGGTTTTTTGGCGGGAAAGTCAAGCTGAGTGTTACGCTCATTTTTCATTGGACTTTTAAAATTATTTATAATGTTGTTTACTAAATAAAAGTGCGTGATTTATGTAGTAAAAAGTGCATTCAGTAAATAATTTATAAAGAACAGTGAAATATCGCAGCATTGTGGCCTCATCATGACTTTGTCTCAAACCTCCATCGTAAGACGGATCACACCGTCTTTTTCGACATGAACAATTGATTACGTGACATTGGCTAAATGCACAAACCCTGCGAAGCCATAAAAGAAAGAAAGAAAGAAGAACCCGCCACAAATTTTCCCACCCACTGCAACTCCTGAAGCCAGAATCAACAGTGGAGACCGCCAGAAAAATGCCAAGCAATGAAGCTCGACGAGTCTCGGAGAAATGATTCAACTGTCTTGGGTCCCGCAACGAAATTAATCAGCAAAAACAAGCAGGAGACAGAACAGAACTAGGCCAATCGGCACAAAGGGACATTATTGCAACTGGGAGAAGCCCAGATTGCCAAGCACCACGGAATAAAATTTGATTAAGTTAATGGGCCTTAAGTAGGTATGTACAATTGATCTAGTAGCCACCATCAGGTACGCTAGAGCGCCCACAGCTTCTCTGTATGGAAAGTTGTCATCTTCTGAACTTTCTACTTGCTCTTGGCCTATTTTTAGAGCTGGTGTCGGAACTGGTTTGCAGTAACTCATGCCAAACCGTTCTAAATTTTTTTTAACTCCTTTGAGTTAATTGAATACTGTCATCTTCTGCAGCTCTATTAATTTCTAAGCCTAGGAAATATGACGCCGGTTTGGTCGTAATCTTGAAAGATTTCTGCAGTTCTCTAATAAACTGTTTGCCTGCTTCTTTTGATGTAGTGGCAACCAAGCCGTCGTCGACATAGAGGGCTAGCACGACTTGTTGCCGGATGTATAAGCATGGATCATATTCACTTTGTTTGAAGCCCTTTGATTGTAAAAACTTGGAAATGCAAACATTCCAGCAGAGTGGAGCTTGTTTTAAACCGTAAAGGCTCCTTTTTAGCCTGCATACTTTCTTGGATCCATCTTCATAACACTCAGGTTGTGAGATATAAATCTCTTCCTTTACCTCATCATTTAGGAAGGCTGTTGAAATATTAAATTGTTGAAGAATCAAGTTTTCCTGTGCTGCCAAGCCCAGTACAGCTCGTATTGTATTTAGTCTTACAACTGGGCTGAACGTCTTATCGTAGTCAATCCCTGGTTTTTGAGAAAAACCTTTGACTACCAAGCGTGCTTTGTACCGTTCAACGGTTCCGTTGGGGTTTCTTTTTATTTTAAATACCCATTTGCAAGGTAAAGTCTTTCGGTTCTTCGGCAAATCCACTAAAGTCCAAGTTCCCATTTCATTAAGAGAATTTATTTCACTTTGCATGGCATCCAGCCATTTTAATTTATCTTTACACTCAATCGCTTCTTTGTATAATTTAGGTTCGAGTTCCTCGCTCTGAAAAGCTTTTTCAATAGCCGCCATAAGGCAATCATGGAATCGACTGGGTGGAAGAATTCTCGATCTATCTCTTAAATCGTATCTGGATCCTGTTTCATGAACCTCCAGATTTTCTGTAGAATTATCACCACTTTCATTTTCAATATCATTGACATTCTCATTGTGGGCATCATTTTCAATAACTTTATAGACAGAATCATTTAAATTGTTACCATCAACTAGGTTTTCCGTACTATCAATCATCAGATTTTGAACTGCATATTTATTTGGATTATTAACAATCACAGGACTATTCACGATTTGAATTTCATCTGTCTGTGTCTAGTACCGTTTCAGTATCCAAGTTGTCAATTGGTGTTATGTTATTACCATTATAGAACATCTTCTTTATAATCCGCATATCTTTGGTGATCACAATTTGTGTTTTCGTTGGTACATATACACGGAAGGCTTTAGATGTTTCTGAGTATCCAACAAACATATCAGTCATGGCTTTAGGAGAAAACTTATGTCCTTGTTTTCTTTTTATTAGAACAAATGCTTTAGCTCCAAAAACATATAAATGGTTTACACATGGCTTTCTGCCCACCCACTTCTCAAAAGGTGTTAAGGCTGGGACAATATTAATAATAGAATACTAAAGCGTTTTAAACACATTTTGGTACGCCCTTTAACGTATATATTTCAGATGTGCCTCAGAGAAGGATTTTTTCCTGTCGCTTTTTTCAAGTCTGAAAAAAGCGACGGTCATCCCGCATCTAAACTGTCTATGGAATATATCTTAATTTGAAAGGATTAAACTAAAAGACCTAACCTAACCTAACCAAGAGTATAGACGCCATTGTTGTAGGGAGACGTTAAAATAAGTAAAACGAACATTCAAAAGACAAATATGTAGTTTATTTCAAATAATATCGTTTTCGTAATAAGATGATAATTGTTCTTCAAGTTTGTCCTTTTCACACACTTCCCGTAAATGCCTGTTGAGTTTACTCTTACCCTGAAATAACAGAAATATACACTATGTAAAGAAAACCCTGTCCGACCCATAAGGATAATAAAGGTTGGGTAAACACATGACCAAATATAATATAAAATTTTACGTAATCATCATAGTAACAATACTAATGAATTTTGAAATCTTTTTTTCCCGCGAATTAACTCCAACTTATTTTCTTTTGTCATATTTCATCATTAATTACATTTCCTATGTCTACAATTATACTAATAGTTTTTATCATGCTATTTCTACATCTTCGACTTTTGAAATTCTTGCCGACGGCACAGTACGTCGCTGTGCTGCCCTTGTCCTATTTCTTTCAATGGCCTCTTTTGCAACCTTGAGGCAAAACTGCTCCAGGTACGGCCTGGAGTGTTTATCCGCCATAAGGTCGGCTATTGTTCTTTCGGTCAATGTTCTACCAGTACTTATTTCCAGGTCGTACCTGTCGCGGTTGTGCCTCGGGCATTCCAACAGCAAATGTTGCACTGTCTCTGTGGCCTGTGTGTCACACACACAGGCTGGACTATCCTTTAATTTAAAACGATGCAGGTACGCGGCGAAGCCGCCGTGACCCGTCAGGATCTGCGCCCAGATGGACGTCCTGTCGAGGCACTTCAGGACCCTGCGCGCGCACACCACATCGGGGAAGAACATCCGCGTGACCCCAGCCGTGGCCCCGCCGGTGTACCTCCCGTTCCAGACAGCTACTGTGCCCTCTCTCAAACGTCTCTTGACGTAAGAGACTGGACACCTGTCATACGCCGGGGCGACCCTGGACTGGGCCGCCGCCTGCCTAGCCAGTTCGTCGGCGCACTCATTGCCGGGGATCCCGACATGAGCTTTCACCCAAAAACAAATATTTGATTACATCATTCATGTTGAAATCAACCGTGTGAGAACGAAGCAGAAATATATTGTACGCTGAGAGCGTCCATTATGGAAAACCTAAAAAAAAAAGCAACAATTCAGAAATTAAAATAACCCAACAAATAGGTAGATGCTTTACAGCAAGTACATTGTGCTCACACGTGTGCCAAGCAATTATACAATACTAAGAAATTGAAGCTACACAATGCAAAGATAGTTTTGCCCAAGGTTCAGCAGCTCCAACAGTGTTCCCGAATACTAAGTTTAGCTCCTGAGTAGCTGTACCAGTGCCGAACACCCCTGTCAGCGATGCAATTCCGTAACGTACAATATGCTTGGCTTACCAACTCACACTGTAATAGGGATGCATCATAGATCAGGAGTGGTGGCTGGTGACGTCACTGGTCGCTAAAAATTGTAGCGTGCAGTGACGTCACACGAGTTTTCAACGCTCTGTGTCGTCTTCATTTTTTGTTTATATGAAAAAAGAAAAAATACGTGTCTAGTATTTTCTGGAAATCTGACTGACGGACTAATTAGTTTTTTTTAGTCAACTACCCTATTGCGTAACACAATGGCGCCGACTCTGTTGTTACAAACTAAACTAATTGTAAGTTAATTGCATCTTTTTCTTTCCATTTCATTAAGAAAAGGACAGAAGATAAAATGTCAGTTTAGACCTGTCAAATTAGTGCGCTATTGACGTAAACTGGCGTATTTTTAGTCGCCATGTTTATAATCGCATCTAAACTGTCTATGGAGTATCTTAATTTGACGGGAATAAACTGACATTTTATCTTCCGTCCTTTTCTTTCCAGAAAAAGATGCACTTAGCTTAAAATTAATTTAGTTTGTGAACAACAGAATCAACTCCAGTATCAGTTCGAATCGTTTTATAATTTGTTGCCATTCCATTGCTCTGTATGTTCGACAATGGCGCCGATTCTGTTGTTCACAAACTAAACTAATTTTAAGTTATGTGCTTCTTTTTCTTTCCATTTCGTTAAGAAAAGGACAGAAGATAAAATGTCAGTTTAGACCTGTCAAATTAGTGCGTTCCTGACGTAAACGGACCTATTTTTAGTTGCCTTGTTTATAATCGCATCTAAACTGTCTATGGAGTATCTTAATTTGACGGTAATAAACTGACATTTTATCTTCTGTCCTTTTCTTTCCAGAAAAAGATGCACTTAACTTAAAATTAGTTTAGTTTGTGAACAACAGAATCAACTCCAGTATCAGTTCGAATCGTTTTATAATTTGTTGCCATTCCATTGCTCTGTATTTTCGACAATGTGTCTGCTCAACAACTTATATAACGCAATGAATATTCAGGGTCCGCATTCCTACTTATACGCCTCCATTTCGCACGATCTCTAGCAACCCGTGGAGTGAGATTTTTGGCACGCATTTCATCTCTTACAACGTCGATCCAGCACTTCTTTGGTCTACCTCGCTTGTTCCGGCTCGGCGTAGGCGCCATGGCAAGACATTTGCTACCCACATAACATTAGTAAGTACCACGTAACACGTATAAGTTTTCGTAAACGTGACCGTACCAGCGTAGCCGACCTTCTTTCAGTTCTTCTGCTATGTCACGGATACGAAGACTGCTACGGATGCGGGAGTTCCTGATGCGGTTCTAAATATGGATAACTGAATAAAACCGCGCAGTGCAAATATTTGTATGCATGAATATGAATATTTGCACTGGTCTGGTCGTGCCTCGGAAAGCACGTTAAGCCGTTAGTCCCGGTTACCATACGAACATCTAATGGCAATCGTTATGGGTTGTTCGAGCCCTGAAAAGTCCAACAATTAGTTTAACTGCAATACTTTGATATCGCCTCGGGTTGTAGGGGTCAGATGGCAGTCGCTTCACGAAAAATATCGAAGTTTAGCCAAAATCAGCAGTTAGACTGGTAAAGCGGACCCCAGACTCCTAAGCTGAAAAAAACTTCGGATGCCACTGGGATTAACGTTGAGATATAGATAACGTTAACTAAAGCAAAAACATACTTTAAAACTATTCCCACAAAGATGACAGACAGCTTGTTTGATCTGTGGCGGCGTGGTGTGTGAACGGACGTGTCTTGTCAACGACTTTCGGCTTGTGTACCGCGCGTTACAAGTATCACAGCGAAATGGCTTCGTAGCGCTGTGCACAGTTGATATATGGGATGTTAGCGAACGCTCGTTCGGGCAGGATCGGCTGCACATCGGGCATTCGTATCTGTGAAGAGAGACAGAGAATCATTACTACCGCCTAGTTTGAGAGGCAGAGTTTCCCCTTTTGGTGTACAGATCAGTTATATGTATATACAACGTGTAACATAAAGGGTATATACATACCAAGGGCATGGCATCTTTACATGATATCAATCTATATTGGAACGGTTTTTTAATCCTATCTCTTTATTTTAGGAAGTTACGAGAAAAAGCACTGCCTGTGATAGGCTACCCTTTTTGTTACACGTTGTATAAGCCATGTATAACTATGTGAAACCTGATCCTTTCTTGATGAAATAAACATTATTATTATTATTTTTTGTTTATGCAAAACCCGAAAAACATGTCCAATATTTTTAAGTAAAGAATCTACGTACAATATTTCAAAAAGATATCTTCAAAAACCACAAAGTTATCTTGTTGTCCCTACAAAAATATGGTCAACGCTCTATTCGCCCGCACGCAACTTAAGTGGCGCGGCGTGGGGTTCTCATTGTATTATGATCTACCAGTCAGCTGTGTTGTGCGATCGGTAACCACACTCCAACAACTTCTAAATGTATTTGGGAAAAAATGTAAAAACTATTGGAATCGATTCAGTTGCTTATTCTGAAAAAAAAGATGTATTCAGGTTTGGTATACTTAAAGTAAAAATAACGTTATATATTAGGTATGGTTATGTACTTATATAAAATTTCGGACACCGACATACAATATGTCATGTACCTAAAGAAAATCCCGTCCGATCCGTGAAGGTGTTGTTAGGTATCGATAACTGAATCTACTAATGCCTACAAAACCGAACTAAACTTAAAAAAAATTACCCCTAAAAAAATAAATATGAGTCGTAAAAAGGCGGTAACTCTAACTTAATATATGTGCGGTAGGCAATACATCCGCGGGCGAAGGGGGAAAGGTCGAAAAAGTGGTTGTCACTTTTTAAAAATTTACCATATTTAGGGGAAGTTAGAATTAATTCGCGAAAAATAAACAGATTATTTCAAAATTCATTAGTATTGTTAGTATGATGATTACGTAAAATTAAATATTTTATTTGGTCATGTGTTTACGGATTTGGTTACAAAATTATTTCGGATTATCTGTTTTGCCAGTTTTTTAGTTAGAGTTCATAGATGTTTTGCGGTGGTAGGCCATAACATCGGCCGCCGGCAGAAGTTACCACCCACCAGGCAAAGCGTTGCCGCCAAGCGATTTGTCGTATTTCGTCATGATGTCTGGTGAAGCCGTACGGAGGACGGGTCTGAACAGTTGTGTTGCGATGTGTGCCGGGTACGATGCGCCTAATGTTGTTGTGTTGGCAGTTTGGTCGTGGAGAGTCTTCAGATCAATCTCTTTGGTACAGCATCGTTGGCCATGTTGTTGGGTTTAACATTGCATCACCTCGCTCAACTGCCGTCTTCCTTCCTATTCGCTCAGTTTTTCTGAGTGAATAGGCTCTTAATAAACTAGCGCGCTTTACCATCAACGATAGCATCACTGCTTACCATCAGGCGGGATTGCGGTCAAGCGCTAGTTTATAATTATATATATATAAAAAAAAGGCTATTGACTGCTGCGCTGTATGTCGAGGGTTCACAAATATATAAATATTTGTATGACCTACAAGTCAAAACCAACATACAAAACAGCTAGACTGCCAGACACGGAACGACCGAGTCTAGCTTTTTTGTGTGTGGGTTTATACTTTTGTAAACGCACGCACGACACAGGAGATATTCCAAGACGGGTCAATTTTTTTTTTTTTTTTTAAAAAGGCATTTTATTTTCTGCAAAATTTTGGTTATTTATTAATGAAAACATATTAAAACATTCAAGTGCATTCTACGTTCCATTTATAGCTATAATCCACTTTTAATAAGAATTTAAAAAAATCAACAAAGAGAATCGCCCGAACAGGGACTTGAACCCTGGACCCTTGGATTAAAAGTCCAATGCTCTACCGACTGAGCTATCCGGGCTTAGCAGTGACATTCGAATTTAACTATTAGAAGAGATACAATTTTCCTCACAGTTTGAAGGGAATTGTCATTATTTTAAGAATATCTCGGTGGTAGGCCATAACAGCGGTTGCCGGCAGAAGTTACCACCCACCAGACAAAGTCTTGCCGCCAAGCGATTCGTCGTGTTCCGGCATGATGTCTAGTAAAGCAGTAACTTCATATACTATCATCTGTACAATGGTTTTTCTCATGCAAATATGTTGGCTCGTAGATTTGCACGATTTGCATATTAGTTTCGCCCTAAGAAGAGGGGACTGCCCACAAGTAAAACTCTGTGAAGACATCCTGCCTCAGAAAAGTAAAGAAAGAAAAAGAAAAGAAACCATTTATTTGGCGCACACCCTTATAAATACATACAGTATATGTAGTGATAGTAATAATAGTTTTAAACAAAGAAAACAGAACAAAAAAAAATAAGAGAGAAACAGATAAAAAAAGGCAATCAACAAATGTGAGTCCAACGGTTGCGCCAAATAGGTCCAGTTCAGCATAAATGTCAGAAAACTACGTAGCAGTTGCCTGACGCTGGTTTTCAACTGAACCTTGTAATGAGTGTATAATTATTTAATTATTGTGTTTGTGTGATAAATCGTAAATAAATATGTGTTCAGTGTATAAAATAGGTATCTGTCTATGCATGGCATACCCACAATTGGTTGGAGACACTCGGCGGTATCGTAGGCGCGCGGGCATTGGCATCGTCATCGGGCGCCGGCGGGTGTGGGCAGATGCACGTTTTACAAAATTGTATACCTAGGTATGCACATCGACAGAAGACTTACCTGGCGGGAACATCATAAAAACCAAAAGAGAGCAGGCAAACATAAAATTAAGAAATATTCACTGGCTTATGGGTAGGCAGGCCTCACTAAGCCTGGAAAATAATCTCCTCATCTACAAATGCATTTTGAAACCCGTATGGACATATGGTATAGAGCTCTGGGGATCAGCAAGTCACTCCAACATTGAAATACTATAGCGTTTCCAAGATAAGGCACTGAAAACCTTAAGTGCTGCACCTTGGTTCACAAGAAACTTTGAGGTACATGACTACCTAGAGATCCCAACTGTCATGACAGTTGTAGAAAGTTTCTACAAAAGTCATAAAGAAAAAACGTCACAAAAATAAACTCGCTGTGTGACTTCTAAAGTCCTCAGACTGTACCTACAGACTCAAACGGGCACGAACAGCGTCAATCTAACCAGTACTGGATAGCAAATAATGAGATGATGCATCGCTAGGTGTGAACAATCTCTAATTGCCAAATAAAGAAACAACCCAAGCCTTTTTCTCGGTGGTAGGCCATGACATCGGCCGCCGGCAGAAGTTACCACCCACCAGACAGTCTTGCCGCCAAGCGATTCGTCGTGTTCCGGCATGATGTCTGGTGAAGCCGTACGGAGGACGGGTCTGAGCAGTTGTGTTGCGATGTTTGCCGGGTACGATGCGCCTAATGTTGTTGTGTTGGGAGTTTGGTCGTGGAGGGTCTTCAGATCAATCTCCCTTTGGCGCAGCATTGTTGGTCGTGTTGTTGGGTTTAACATTGCATCACCTCGCTCAACTGCCGTCTTCCTTCCTATTCGCTCAGTTTTTCTGAGTGAATAGGCTCTTAATAAACTAGCGCGCTTTACCATCAACGATCGCATCACTACCTACCATCAGGCGGGATTGCGGCCAAGCGCTAGTTTATAAATATTAAAAAAAAACCCTGATTAAAGCTTAAGGGCTGATTGCAGATTGAAGAAAAGAGGAGAAAAAAAAAAGATTTGCACGTCGTTGTTCTGTACTTCCACTTTGTTTCGGGCGTATTGCACCTCCTTCTACACGTGTAGTCTGTGGGCTAATTATGCTCAGAAATCCCTTCGTGTGCAATATACAACCCGTTCCGGGTGTTGCTGGGGTTGCTCCGATGCTGTAGCGCTTCAGGGATGTTCGCAGACGCCAGCGTGGATTATTTTTACGCCACAATGCGAAAAAGACGCGCGTCCCTGGTACGGCGGGTACGGGCCAGCCCCAGTAACATTCTGAGTTGTATTGTGAGCAGACTCGATTGTCGATTTCTAAATCGCTGCTCCAAGCTTTCCACATCAGTTGTGAGCCTGTAGCACCAGTTCTGATTATCCTTGTATCTGTAACGCTTTGTGTTTGTAATCTCTTGTATGTGTAAGGTTTTTTATGTGTAATGTTTTGCATTTGTATTGATTTATGTGTGCTATGTTTTTGATTTATACAGGATGTATCTGACATCGTAACGCAAACTTCGCGAAAAGGCTAGACCGCATGCCACTAATAAAATTATGATAGTCATTTATGTCGTTAATGAACGGTTACAGAATTCACAGGGTTTAAATAAAAGGTTAGTAGGTATGACGTTGATCCCTGATGTGAACTCTACTAAATCAGCTGATAACATAGTTTTGTTTTCATTGCGATTTTTTATGTAATTAGCGAATTAACTAATTTATAATTTAAAATCTTATTGGGTTATAAATGTATAGCAATTATGAACGGTCTAAAGTGAAAAAAACTACATATATTTTTTTATGGATCATGAAAAAGCCGACGAAAAATTCCACCACTGGGGGGTTCAGAATCATGTACTGAATCCATTGTACTCGTTTGTGCGTCGATGTCAGATACACCCTTTATTGTTTTAAGTACCTATTTATGTGTTGTAGAATTTAGTAAGCTAACATAGAATTAAGTTTAAAATTGTTACTAACAAAATGAATCACTGATACTCAATTAAATAAAAACTTATTATTATTATAATTTAAGTTTATTTTTACTATGTTTTGTCTAGTTTTATGATCTTCCTGTACGAGAGAGGATAAATATTTTTCTCCCTAATTTATCCCTAGATTTTTCCCGTTCTATTAACTTGCGCAATCTGCTGATGGTTAACAGATTGTGTCTGGCGTGTCAACTTTTCCTACTAGAATACCCGACGCCAAACATCATTATCATCATCATTTCAGCCGGAAGACTTCAACTGCTGGAAATAGTCTTCCCCCAATCTCCAGGACGACCGGTTCTTTCAAGGGACTCTCACCAGGGGGGTAATCGCGCTAAATAAAACAGTAGAAGTTTAACTCTTGTTCGTATCTAATCCAGTTAAAGTTATGGTTTAGTTTCGATCATATTTCGTATCGCGCTAAAGTTTCAACTTCGGTTGTAAAATCAATGTAGGTATGAGTGATACATTTCATCAGATATAATAATTAAAACTAAATCAATTTTATGTAAATCTAATCCTTTAGACGTAAGTTTGACATGGCATAGAAAAAGTTAGCTTTGCTTCAATTTTGTCATTTGACAACGGTTACGTTCCAATTGCGATCCAGCTGTGGTTAAACCGTTAGCGCGATACGAAACATAATAAAAGTTATAGTTTGGTTGCGATCCAATTCTGTTTTGATTGAATTATTTTAGCGCGATTGCCCCCCAGGTCGTCGGCCCACCTTGTCGGGGGCCTACACACGCTGCGTCTTCCGGTGCGTGGTCGCCACTCGAGAACCCGTCGGCCATCGGTCCTACGGGCAATGTGCCTGGCCCACACTAGTTCTTTTATTTTCGTCATTGCGTTTCTTATTCACAGTTATACAATGTTTTCTAGCCCACCACTTTACACACGCCCTCAGCTGGTTAGTTAGACACTCCACAATGATCCACACTGGCCCATTGTAATAGCTCAATCTGGGCCACTGCGATACACAGTGGCCCACTATGGCGTTCTAAATTTAAAACTTACTTACGATCTTTGTTTATGGTTAGCAGATTGTCTCTGGTGTGCCAACAGCCTCTTTCTACTAGATAACTAGAATACACGACGCCACATGTTGTACAATAGAGTTCTTTTATTTCTATTATTTTCTTTTTCACGATTTCTGGCGCATCACTTCACACACGTATCCATGCTGGCCCACTACAATGGTTATTTCCGGGCCACTGTGTGACGCAGTCGGCCTACTATGGCGTTCTAAATTTAAAACTTATTTACCATTGACATATACTAATGGACATGCCTTAGAAATGAGACTTGTGGCACTCAGAAAGAAAGAGAGGAAACGAAGTTCTGTCTATATTTATCTCTCTCAAAATCATCAATCATCTATGAGGAAAGAGATAGTGCCAGACCGAAAGCATAGGCCATCTCTCACTCTTTTCAAACCAAAAAATTACTGCAGATTACATCAGTATAAAGTATCCACAAGTAGTCCATTAGTATAAAGGGTGTATCTGACATCGACGTAAAAACGAGTACCATGGATTCAGTACGTGATTCTCCCCCAGTGGTGGAATTTTGCGTCGGCTTCTTCCCGATATAAAAAAAAAAAATGCAATTTTTTCCACTTTAAACCGTACCATAATTGCTATACTTTTATAACCCAATAAGATTTTATAGTAAAAATTAATTAATTAGTTAATTACACAAAATGCACAATGTCAACAATACTAGAAAAACTATCCTATCAGCTGATTTAATAGAGTTCGCATCAGGGGTCAACATCATACCAACAAACATGCACGGCAGCACGCTTGCAACGTTCAAAGGCCGAGCCGACACTTTTTTTAAACACTGTTATTTCTGTAACCGCTCATTAACGACATAAATGACAATCATAATTTTGTTAGTGGCATGCGGTCTAGCCTTTTCGCGAAGTTTGCGTTATGATATCAGATGAACCCCGTATGTCTATGTTACTTACGCTCTTTGTTGATGGTTGGCAGATTGTCTCTGGTGTGCCAAAAGACTCTTTCTGCTAGAATACCCGACGCCACAAGTAGTGCAATAATGTTCTTTGATTTCGTCTGTTATTGTGTGTTTCTTTTTATGCTGGGTTAGTGTGTAGGGGCTGCTTAGAATAGCTGGACACTGATCGCAACTGAACTTCCGATGTATGTGTTTTCTGTAAAATGAAAAAATAAAAAACATTTTAAAAACGTTGGATAATCACGTCAAAATCTGTGGGGTAATTACGTGACGGACTATCAGTAGCAATTCCTCGGTCAATTCCTCGGTGGTAGGCCATAACATCGGCCGCCAGCAGAAGTTACCACCCACCAGACAAAGCCTAGCCGCCAAGCGATTTGTCGTGTTCCGGCATGATGTCTGGTGAAGCCGTACGAAGGACGGGTCTGAGCAGTTGTGTTGCGATGTGTGCCGGGTACGATGCGCCTAATGTTGTTGTGTTGGGAGTTTGGTGGTGGAGGGTCTTCAGATCAATCTCCCTTTGGCGCAACATCGTTGGTCGTGTTGTTGGGTTTAACATTGCATCACCTCGCTCAACTGCCGTCTTCCTTCCTATTCGCTCAGTTTTTCTGAGTGCATAGGCTCTTAATAAACTAGCGCGATTTACCATCAACGATCGCATCACTGCATACCATCGGGCGGGATTGCGGTCAAGCGCTAGTTTATAATTATTTAAAAAAAAAAAAACTGTCATCTTGACAGTTCAACAATATTCATTACGTTATTTACGTTTACGAGCAGTTTGGCTACCATGAGTTTTCATTACGATGACTCGAGCGTCAATATCGAGCGCGTTTGACTCATCGATTGTCCCGCTTCAAGGTTGTAAGAACACTCAGCCAATGAGAGCGCCAAACGCGACCGATATTGACGATCGAGTCTGGAAATGAAAATTTATGGTAACTATACAGTATGTTAAGAAAACCCTGTCCGACCCGTGAAGGTGTTGTTAGGTATCGATAACTGATTCTACTAATGGATTCAAAACTGGGCTAAACTTAAAAAAAAATCCGCCTAAAAAAGAGCAAAAAGAGGTAACTTAATAAATGTGCGTTAACCACCCTTCCGCGGGCGGCGGGCGGCAGGGCACGCGGCACGTGGTCGCATCGCTATTCGCTCAAAATAATCGCTGGCCTTTTGAGTAAGCTTCCAGCGTACGGCATTTCCCCTAGCCTGACTGGCTGGGTAAAAGACTTCCTGACTGAACGGTCCCTCCGAGTTGTTGTCGACGGATGCTCATCTGAGCCCATGTCGACTAATGCCGGTGTTCCTCAGGGGTCTGTTCTCTCTGCAACTCTGTTTCTGCTGCATATTAACGATCTGCTGATGCCCGGTATCTATGGGTATGCAGATGACAGCACAGTTGTGGAGAGATACCTGCCGGATGCTCGGGCTAGTAGGGAATCAATCCGGTCCGAAAGAGAGGCCATGGTAGAGCGAACGAGTGTTGCACTTCAGGCAGTCTCCGAATGGGGCAATGCCAATCTTGTAGCATTCAATGCCGCCAAAACGCAGGCGTGTCTTTTCACCGCCAAAAGGAGCCCGTACACCTTGGCTCCTACTTTTCGGAATGTTTCCTTAGAGTGTACCGACCGCCTTCAGCTTTTGGGTGTTGAGATTTCCTCGAACCTAAACTTTGGGCGGTTCATTGAGTCCAAGGCCAAGGTGGCTGCCAGAAAACTTGGTGTAATCGCAAAGGTCCGGCAGTACTTCACACCAGGGCAGCTTCTAATGTTGTACAAAGCACAGGTCCGTTCGTGTGTGGAGTACTGCAGCCACATTTGGGCTGGTGCTGCTAAGTGTCACCTGGCAACTTTGGATTCAGTGGAGAGGCGTGCGAAGAGGCTGATTGGTGACCCTGATTTAACTCGAGTTGGTCTCCAAAGCCTAGAGCACAGGCGTAGAGTAGCCAGCCTTTCGGTGTTCTATAGGATACATTCCGGGGAGTGTGCGAGGGAATTGCACGATTTAATTCCCCCATCTCCGTTCCACCATCGGACGACCCGTCGTACGGCGAGTTTCCACCCTTATGTTGTTAACACCTCTACGATCCGGACGAAGCGTTTCGCGTCGGCCTTTATACCGCGTACATCGAGGGACTGGAACAATCTGCCGGCGGCGGTGTTTCCGTCGGACTACAATTTGAGTGTCTTCAAGGCTAGAGTGAATAGGCTCTTAATAAACTAGTGCGCTTTACCATCAACGATTGCGTCACTGCTTACCATCAGGCGGGATTGCGGTCAAGCGCTGGTTTATATTTAATAAAAAAAAAAAAAAAAAAAAATACCAGTGTTGTCACTTTTTTAAAAATTACCAAATTTCGGGGAAGTTGGAATTAATTCGCGGGGAAAAAAGATTATTTCAAAATTCATTTGTATTGGTACTATGATGATTACGTAAAATTTTATATTATATTTGGTCATGTGTTTACCTAAACTTTATTATCCTTATGGGTCGGACAGGGTTTTCTTAACATACTGTGTAGACATATTTGTGGAATGTGAATGGTAAGGGTCACCTCCTTCTGCGAAGCAGTGATGCTGCAAAGGAGGGAGAGGTAATTTGAGGAGGCAGAGGCGCTGCTACTCGCAATGGAGCGCGTAAGGGAGAGCGCCGTATAGTAGGTGTTGGTCATAACGCCTTTTTCAAGAAATGTAACGTAACCAGTTACTTGATCGGCGTCACCTGTTATAAAACAAGTTATTTTTGTAGCTAGTTATTTTAAATCAGCTACTGTGATTGTTAAATATAACCACCAACTATAGAGTTACACGCGAAACGAAACTAGACGTGGTCGTTATTTCACGTAAATAGTTACAATAACCAGCGACCCGTGCCGCCGGTGTGATGTACGATGCGGCTACCCGCTACGGCATAACGTGTGTATGAAATGACGCATTTACAAAAATAACTACTTTTTAATTTGACTCATAACTAGTTATTCAGTTACACATCGCGTTGCTGGTTATTGTAACCAGTTACGTGAAATAACCAAGACCGTTATTGTAACCGTAGAGCTTGCGGGCGGTGAGCAGTGGGCAGCACGCCGCCTGGTGAGGACCAGCCCCCTAATCGGCGAACACATTTTTGTCAAATGATTCCGACTAGTTGGGATCGTTTGGACCAAACGGACCAATGGGTGGTCCGAACGATGCCAACTGCTCCCAACTAGTCGCAATCATTTGACAAAAATGTGTTCGCCGATTAGGGCGCAGGCCTGGATGACGGCGTGTTGTGATTCACGCGTAGAGATGGTTAATATAGCGCATAGCGCCATTCAATAGCACACTATTTCCTCATAGCGCATAGCGCACGCTATGTAGGTGGACGTTACGACGCTATGACGCTATGAATGAAATTGATCGAATAAATCGCACAGCGCACGACGGCGCTTAGCAGGCAGTCAGTCATCGCGCGAGCGCTGTGGACTATTGTATGCTTGTTGTCCCAGCATGCTATTTTCGTAGCGCGCGATCTTTCTTGTTATTGTGTAAATATTATTATAAAATTCTGTTGCATTGCAAAACGAACTAGTGGCGATTATTTAGTGTGTGCAAAGGTATTGTTAGTGTGTAGATATTAGTTAAAATTCTGTTGCAAAACGAACTAGTGACGATTATTTAAATACGCCTATAATTGATTTACGATTTATTAAAATTAATGTTAGAATAACCTTTACCAATTATAGACAGTCCTAAGCCTGAAAAGCATGAAGGAGAGTTCATTGATATCTTTTATATTGCTTTTTTTACATTCCGTTATAGCATGCGGTCTGTGTAACGAAGAACGATATGTAATGTAACGCGCGCCACGAAATTTAGCGTGTTACAATAATAATCGCGCCTGCTGGACGCCCACGTGCTTTCTTATTTATAGCGCGCTATAACATAGCGCATTTAATAGCGCGTTAGAATTTAATAGCATATAGTCTGTAGCGTGCTATTGTTTTATAGCCGTTTTGAACAACTCTGTTCACGCGCGCCTCTAACAGATGTCAGCACAGGGTAGCGGGTTGGTCAAAAGACACACCGTGACCCTGGCGCACAGGCAGGCGCAGGAACACGGGTAGGTTTTAGTCAATAAAAGTCTGACACGCCCTTAAACTCAGTCCAAAGCGAGAGAGGTCATTTGATGATTTCTCATCCACACAAAAAAGTATATTGTTAATTCATTGCTCCATATGTTCAAATAATGTTTCTGCTCAACCACGTAAATAACGCAATGGACATTGTTGAACTGTCAAAATCAAACCAATTGCCACTGATCGTGTATTACCCAATTGGCTTGTATCCTAAAAAATAATTTAATGCCCATCAGACAGATTTCTAAAAAATATTGAACACGTATTTTTTATTTATTCCTTTATTCAAATACTTAGGAAGATATATTGATTTGAAATATCGCATGACGTCACGCCGTCGTACAAAATATACCATGGCGTGACGTAATTAGCCCCCACTCCGTAACTTTAATACGCTATATCTCAGTATTTTTTGGTAATTTCGACAAAATAAAAAATACGGGTCTTAATTTTTTTTATTATCTATAAGACGGACTAATTATTTTTTTGATTTTCATACCTTGGATACATCCCTATTGCCTTGATGGTCGTATTTAAATAAAATTAACTTACATCATATGCGTTCTAACTGCAGCTTGGTTGGTATAACTCTTCCCACAAACGCTGCACGAGTAGGTCCTGTTACTCGTCTTGCTTAAATGGAACCTCTTCAGATGCTGCTGTAAGCCGCTGGCATCCCTGGATTGTAAAAAAAATCAAACTCGGTGAAAAATTTCTCGGTGGTAGGCCATAACATCGGCCGTCGGCGGAAGTTACCACCCACCAGACAAAGCCTTGCCGCCAAGCGATTTGTCGTGTTCCGGCATGATGTCTGGTGAAGCCGTACGGAGGACGGGTCTGAGTAGATGTGCTGCGATGTGTGCCGGGCACGATGCGCCTAATGTTGTTGTGTTGGGAGTTTGGTCGTGGAGGGTCTTCAGATCAATCTCCCTTTGGCGCAGCATCGTTGGTAGTGTTGTTGGGTTTAACATTGCATCACCTCGCTCAACTACCGTCTTCCTTTCTATTCGCTCAGTTTTTTCTGAGTGAATAGGCTCTTAATAAACTAGCGCGCTTTACCATCAACGATCGCATCACTGCTTACCATCAGGCGGGATTGCGGTCAAGCGCTAGTTTATAATTATTAAAAAAAAAACTCAAGCACCCGCATAATATTCAATATAATATAGGAAAAATAACTATCCTATATTAACACACAGATGGGCATAATAACGAGAAGTTACTGACACGTTACACAGAGTGGTGCTGACAATACGACAATAAATTAAACATCGTGTCGCTCAACACATTCTCAGTATACCCATAAAAAATATGTCCATTATTTTAGTCACAGGAAATTATACTGAACACGTATTTTTTATTTTTTTCTTTCATTCAAATACTTAGGATGATATATTGATTTGAAATGTCGCATGACGTCACGCCGTGGTACAAAATATACCACGGTGTGACGTAATTAGTCCCCACTCCGTAACTTTAATACGCTATATCTCAGTAATTTTGTAACTGTAACTTTTTGACGTCCTCCGTGGCGCAGCGGTCAACACGCCTGCCTGCGACGTGGAAGCCCCGGGTTCGATCCCCGGCCAGGTCATGATGGAAATCTTTTCCTGATTGGCCTGGGTCTTGGATGTTTATCTATATATGTATCTATTATAAATATAGTATCGTTGAGTTAGTATCCCATAACACAAGTCTCGAACTTACTTTGAGGCTAGCTCAATCTGTGTGATTTGTCCGTATTATATATTTATTTATATTTAATACGCTTTATCTCAGTAGTTTTTGTTATTTTCGACAAATTAAAAAATACGCGTCTTAATTTTTTTTGTTATCTATTATATTAATTATTTTTTGGCCAATTACTTTTTGATTTTCATACCTTGGATACATCCCTATTATGTAAACAATCACAGTAGCTGAATGAAAATAACTAGCTACAAAAATAACTCGTTTTATAACAGGTGACGCCGACCACATAACTGGTTATGTTACGTTTCTTGAAAAAGGCGTAACGACTCGCACCTACTGAGCGCTCCCGAGGTTAAGCGCACTAACACAATGTACAAAGGATTTCTCTGACATCGACGCACAAACGAGTACCATGGATCCAGTACATGATTCTGAACCCCCCAGTGGTGGAATTTTTCGTCGGTTTTTTCCTGATTTAAAAAAAATAATAATATGTGCCAGTTTTTTTCACTTTAAACCGTTCACAATTGCTATACGTTTATAACCCAATGAGATTTTAAAGTAAAAAACACTTAATTACACAAAAAAGCGCAATGTGATCAACACTCGAAAAACTATCCTATCAGCTGATTTAATAGAGTTCACATCAGGGATCAACGTCATACCCACAAACACGCGCGGCGGCTAGCTTGCTACGTTCAAAGGACGAGCCGACACATTTTTTTAAACACTGTTATTTCTGTAACCGCTCATTAACGATATAAATGACTATCATAATTTTATTAGTGGCATGCGGTGTAGCCTTCTCGCGAAGTTTGCGTTACGATGTCAGATACAGTCTGTATGTGCACGGCTGACAACCATGGCAAAACCTTTATCGTGAAATAGAACATCTATGTATAAAATACCAAGCTCATAACTTTGTAATTTTTCATGATAACTTCTTGACATTTTGTACATATGTATACAATATGTAAAGAAAATCCTATCCGACCCATAAGGATAATAAAGGTTAGGTAAACACTTGACCAAATATAATATAAAATTTTACGTAATCATCATAGTACCAATACAAATGAATTTTGAAATAATCTTTTTTTCCGCGAATTAATTCCAACTTCCCCGAAATTTGGTAATTTTTAAAAAAGTAACAACACCGGTATTTTTATGAGCGAATAGCGATGCGACCACGTGCCGCGTGCTCTGCCACCCGCCGCCCGCGGAAGGGTTGCTTACCGCAAATGTATTAAGTTACATTTTTTTGCTAAATATTTTTTATTGTTTTAGGGGGATCTTTTTTAAGTTTAGTCCGGCTTTGTATCCATTAGTAGAATCAGTTAACGATACCTAACAATACCTTCACGGATCGGACAGGGTTTTCTTTACATATTGTATTGTATACTTTACATAAAAATGTTGGACGTGTTTCGGGTTTCGTAAATACAATCAAAATCAATAGTCATTTATTCAAATTAGGCTGACTATCAGCACTTTTTGAACGTCAATATTACATAAGACAGTCCCCCAAAATGCCCACCCATCGACACTTCATAGTGCTTTCGTTGGGAAGAAGAAGTGGCGGAACAAACTCTCTAACAACAGCACAGCTGTCTGGTCATTAAAAAAAAACCTGACTATACAATACTATGTAGGAACAGTAATGAACACAAGAAAACACAACAACTATGAAATTATTTACCATATGCCAACTAGCCACGCCAAAATACCAGCAAAGCAATAAAACTTTTTTTTCAAAAAAAAAAGTGTAAAATAAAAACTTAAAAAAAAAAAAACAAAACAATCGACTTCCAAAAAACTGTCTACTGTCCAGCTGCATCCGGTTAGACTGGATGCTGACGCTAAAATACTTAATGAAAGACGTCCAAACAAAAAAAAACATAAAAAAATTAAAACATAAAAAAAATTAAAAAGGATAAAAAACGTCCGTTGCCGTCAGGAATCGATCCGCGGCACCTCTTGAGTGAGTCGATATTAATCCGAGCGTTTCACCACTCGGCTATCAATGCTTTAATCATGTATGCGAAAAACTGCTACTAATTGTTTACAACCGTGCTTTTAGGTAAATAATATTGCACTCTAAAGCTACAAGGCTAAGGTTAGTTTTAGTAGGCGTGGACTCCGTGTAGCGTCAGATTCGGCCGTTACGCAGTTTTCGCGAATGACTCCCAGCATACCGATTTAATAGACGTTATCACGTCAAAAACTTACAAACGCATTGGTCGTCCCTACGATTTTTGAAAGGTCCCCTTGATTTCTCTGTTCTTCCACCATCAAAACCTGATGTTTTTATCATGGGACCATCTTGGGAATGTCTTCTTTCCAACAGAAAAAGAATTATCAAAATCGGTTCATAAACGACGAAGTTATCCGCGAACAAACATAAAAAAAGCATATATACCGGTCGAATTGCGTAACCTCCTTCTTTTTGAAGTCGGTTAATAACAAAAAATAAAGTATTATTAAAATGTAAATAAGTACACTAAAAACTTATTACGTAAATAAAAGCCCCAAGTACAAAGGGCGTGACAGCTCACATATTTATGCATTGTAAAAAAGCAAATTATATGAACTCATATAACGTATCAGTAAGCTAATTCCGGAGAAAGAACACAAACATTGTCCTGAGTTAATCAGAGCGACCAGCTATTCTTATCATTTAAATAATCATTTACGGAATAATATGCCTTTGAACAAAGCTTGGATTTGATTTGTGCTTTAAATGCATTGTAACAATACAAAAATTACTTTGTACATATATGAACCGTCTGGCTGTTATTACATTGATTATAATATTTTCAATTTTATTTCTAAAGCATTAGGTCTCAAAGCAGCTTGACCTGCCGTCATCCGTATTAGGCCACGAACTCAATGAATAAGTTTATCTCGATATCTTATTTCAATTTTCTTGACAAGGCCCGGATAGCTCAGTCGGTAGAGCATTGGACTTTTAATCCAAGGGTCCAGGGTTCAAGTCCCTGTTCGGGCGTATCTTTTTGTTCTTTTGTATATTTTATTTTCTCTTTTTTTGGGTAAGATATACTATTTAAATATTAATTTCGAAGAATATTTTGCAAAATATGTTCCGCGTCCCTTTAACGGTAGAGTAATTACGCAACACTATCAGTAGCAATGTTTCAATTTAACAGTTCAACAACATACATTGAGTTATTTACATTGATGAGTAGACACATTTCTCGAACATATTGAGCAATGGATAAGCAATAAGCTTTAAAATGATTCTAATTGATGGTAATAGTATGTGGAGATCAGCAAAAATGATTTTTGAAGTGAAACTTCTATAGAGACGTTGAGCACTTTTGTTGTATGAGGAAAAAGCATTGAGCGTGACCGACCTGACACCGTGATCGCTACAGCGAGATATAGGTAAATATACAGAGTGGTGTTGACAATACGACAATAAATTAAACATCGTGTACCTCAACACATTCTCAGTCTACCCATAAAAATATATATAAATATGTCCATTAGTTTAGTCACAGGAAAATATTTTTCATTATTCACATTTTCTACATGATGTACATGTTGATAAGGAAGCGCTTACAGGTTAATGACCGCCGCATCCTGCGGTACCAGACTTTAATAATAATGGCGCGGAAAAAGCAAGTCGTTACAGGATCGCGCTGTCTGTCTGTCTGGAGTGGCAGCCCGCGCGCCGCCACTCCAAACCGCGACGCCTCGAAATTTTGAAGTGAAACTTCTTTAGGCACGCTTGACTTGGGGAGTAAACTGGCGAAAGCGTTACGAAAAATGTTACGAAAAATGATCGGGCAAGGCGAACGGAAGCAAAGTATAGTCCTATTTCGTCTGTACTGCAACCAAGGAGTTGGCTCATGTAAATATTGCATGACATGTCGAGTATGAAGTTGTGAGTTCGCATCTCGCCGAAGGCAATATATTTTTTGGATCTTTTTAAGATTTGTTAACAATTGAGTCGAGTATGAAGTTGTGAGTTCGCATCTCGCCGAAGGCAATATATATTTTTTGGATCTTATTAAGATTTGTTAACAATTGATTACCTAAGAGCACAAATAATTTATAAATTTCGTTCTGTTCTGGCTTTTATATTGTTTTATATATTTTTGCTGAACATTTCTGATATAATTGAAAGTATAGAAGAAGATATCGTCACAATACGATAATTGGACACAAAGTACAAATTGCTTTCGAACCTCATAAGCTCAATTATTAAGGTACTTATACCTTGATTGATTAAGAACTATGAATTTCTTCGAGAACATGACCCTGCGAACACCCCCCGACCCCCCTCATTGATTACCTCACCCCCCCGTGGATTATCTCGGGAACCAGAGGTCGTGGACTACCCGAGTTTGGGGTCCCCTGATTCAGGAGGAAGAGCCCGACCTTTTGGCCCCGAGGGAAACCACTTTTTTTTTTTTTTTTAATTGGATGTCTATGCAAAAATATTAATTTATAAATGAAAGCATGAAATAAATTTAAATATTTATAGAAAATTAATATATGTATATGTGTATACATGTATATATTGTACACACACATATATATATATATACAGAAGGTGCGAAAGAAGTTTCACTTCAGTCGTGTGGTCATAAGCACACTCGTTTTTTTTTTAAATCTGTTATATCTACGAAAATATTCATTTAAATCATATGCTGTCAAGGGTGATATAGATCTATAATAAATCAACAATGTATTTAAGGTATTAAAATGGATAAAGATTAATGCTGTATTGGTTAAAATCGCTTCGAAAATTTGCCGGTATGTCGTAAAAAGTAAATGAGAAAATAATGTTATTGTGGGATATCCATAAGAGATAGACATATACCATCGCGGACTTTTTGTAGACCTTTTAAATGTGTACAATATTTAGTACATTATTTGAATAAATCTCGTAGGGTTCAGCCTGCGTTTCACTTCAAACACATCACATTAGAAACTTCAAAATAATAGTATTTCTCCACTATTCAATGGATGTTATTATATATACAGTATGTTAAGAAAACCCTGTCCGACCCATAAGGATAATAAAGGTTAGGTAAACACATGACCAAATATAATATAAAATTTTACGTAATCATCATAGTACCAATACAAATGAATTCTGAAATAATCTTTTTTTCCCGCGAATTAATTCCAACTTCCCCGAAATTTGGTAATTTTTTAAAAAGTGACAACACTGGTATTATTATGAGCGAATAGCGATGCGACCACTGCGATGCCCGCGGAAGGGTGAACGCACATTTATTAAGTTACCACTTTTTGCGAAATAATATTTATTTTTTTAGGGGGATTTTTTTTAAGTTTAGCCCGGTTTTGTATCCATTAGTAGAATCAGTTATCGATACCTAACAACACCTTCACGGGTCGGACAGGGTTTTCTTAACATACTGTATAAAGCTTCCTCTTTAACCACTCTATTTATTACAAGAAATCGCATCAAAATCCGTTGCGTAGTTTTAAAGATTTAATCATACAAAGGGACATAGGGAAAGAGAAAGCGACTTTGTTTTATACTATGTAGTGACGAAGGGCACAGCGCTCTTCCTCGACGACCGTTGGGTATATTTTATTACTCGTATGATACTTACAAAAACACTCTTCCACATAGATGACAAGTAGCGGCCAACGCTTTCTGGTGGCAGTATTTGGCGTGCGTTTGAGTCTGTCTAGACCGGACGCTTTCCGAGCAACGGCAACAGCGGTAACGTAAGGAATGCAGAGCAGTGTGTGAGCGGAGGACAGCCCCCGTAGCGAAGCGGAGGGAGCACAAATTGCAGCGGTATTCACCATTCGACTGAAATAAAACACTTTCAATACATAAAGTGGACTTGAGAGGGGGTCCTCGGGCGGAGAGCAGTGGGTAGCTCACCGCCCGGTAAGGAACAGGCCCGGATCGACGGTGCGGTGTGTTTCACGCGCCTCAAAGAGATATCAGCTCATCGTGACGGGGTCCACGAAGACCGATGCCTCATGGGTCAGGATTGCGGGTTGTTTAATAAAGAAACCGTGGCCCAGGCGCAGGAGCAAGTGAAGAAAAACGGGTGGGTTTTAGTCAGTAAAAGTCTGATACGCTCTTCCGTTGCGTTCAGAGTGGGAGAGGTCATTTGAAGATTTCCCATCCAAAAAAAGAGGGGGTGCTGTTTGGGAATTTGTTCCGCCACTTCTTCTTCCCAGCGAAAGCACTAGGAAGTGTTTGGAAAAACGACCGAGTTCGGAATCATGACCGCGTTAATGATGATGAGAGAGTTGTAGATGACGATCTATCGGATGGAGATGACACAGATGTGAATGATGACCGAGATCTGGTATATGTTCGTTGTCCCAATTGATCCAAAATTGGCGGAGAATCGATGTTATTTCATGATGAAGATAGCGCAAACCGTAGGTGGTTATGAACATTATGTCCAGGAGAATCACTGCCCTTTCTCAGAAATACCACCTGTACCTTCTTTTGAGAAAACAACGTATAAAGAAGACGACTCTTCTGAAGACGATACAGAAGTAAAAGATTCTTCTTGTGAAAAGAAAGAAGACACATCTCCGGCGTCAAGATGGTATGCATTTTGGAGGTGATTAAAAAGATGGCGACTAATGACTACTTTGACAGCAATAAAGTAAAGATATATGTATTTTTTGTTTTGAGTTTATATACAGTATGTTAAGAAAACCTTGTCCGACCCGTGAAGGTGTTGTTAGGTATCGATTACTGATTCTACTAATGCATACAAAACCGGGCTAAACTTAAAAAAAATCCCCCTAAAAAAAAAAATGGTTGCCTGTAAAGTCGGTTTTACGGGCGAAGATTTTACGTGACAACGTCTTTTTCTCGGTAGAATATTTATTGATATGAATATAATTAAATTGCACAATAGGAACAAGGAATTGAATGAAAATAAGAATTGCACAAATTTTAACTATAGAAATATATTTTGTTTACTAAAACATCGGTGACTCATCGTAACGTTACCGAGCGTTACACTTTTTCATAAGTGACTCCCAGCCGCAACCTAATTTAAGACGTTGTCACGTCAATAAATATTATTTCGCTAAAAGAGGTAACTTAATAAATCTGCGTTATGCACCCTTCCGCGGGCGGCGGCCGGCAGGGCACGCGGCACGTGTTCGCATCGCTATTCGCTCATAATAATACCGGTGTTGTCACTTTTTTAAAAATTACCAAATTTCGGGGAAGGGAATTAAATTCGCGGGAAAAGAGATTATTTCAAAATTCATTTGTATTGGTACTATGATGATTACGTAAAATTTTATATTACATTTGGTCATGTGTTTACCTAGCCTTTATTATCCTTATGGGTCGGACAGGGTTTTCTTAACATACTGTATATGTTGTTGATAACGATATCATTTTAACATAAGTTGCTCATTTGATTTATGTAGTAGTGGGGCAAACGCTGTGCCGTTATTTTGTAATGGCGCCACTTAGACACAGTCGTTTTGGAAAGTGGGGATAGTCGTTCAGTGTCTTCGCATTGAGACGCGGACCAGGACACTTCTTCAGGGCGAAACTGTCGGTTTGCCTATTTAAATTGTTATTGTCAGTTATTTCCTATTTAGTTTTTACCTCTATAGAATTGAGGGTACATTTACACTTTGTGCTAAAATACAAAACGCCACCTACGATATGGATCCCTTACCACCCACCAAGATGGTGAAGACTCTATCGCACCGCCGTCCCTGACATCGTCATAATAAGTATGTTTTATAATAAGTTTTTTAATAAATATCTTACTTCTTCATGTCTCATCATATGCGCCTGATAAGTATCTTTGAACAGAAATCCTAAAGCACAGTTAGAGCATTTGAATTCTGCCTCTAGATACTTCTTGCTTCTTCTTTGTGCCTCTAACTCTGCCTTTTGTTCTTCAGTAGACAGAAGAATCTTCTCGAAATCATTATTTTTTCTCTTCTTTGATTTTATTACACCTGGAATTTTTAAAAATGACATTTTAAACTAATTAATTGATAATCTTCGCTTCGATAAATAAATAATATCGAATAATATGTTTATAATGTGAAAAGACAGATTTTCTAAATGCATTAATAATAGTACATATCTACGCAGTTACGCACGGTACGGTTTCTTTGTTCCATCTGATCTCCAAAACGGCTAGGCCGATCGTGATGGGACTTTTAATTGGCAAATCTGATCTTTTAAGGAGTGAGGAGAGAGAAATCACGTGAAATTATATTTGTTACTTTTTCACACAAACGTTACTAAACGAATTTGGATGACATATGGCACACAGATGGATTATAACCAGGATTAGCATATAAGATAGTTTTTATCTGGAAATTCCCACGAAATCAAAAGGTATGTGGGCGAAATCGCGGAGCGGAGCTAGTTATAAATTAGTTTTTACCTAATTCTTCAGTTTCTTTATTCTCACATTCATTTCTAATTTCATTTAAACATTCATTTCTTTCATCTTCATAATATTCACAATTGATTTCATTTTCTTCTTCTTCACTCCGTACTTTAGATTCCAATTCAACTTCTCTGTCTTTATTTAATTCATAATCAAACATAGTTTCATCACCGCTATTCACAAAATCTTCATCATAATTCACAAACTGTTCATCATTATACACAAACTTTTCATTATTATTATTCACAATCTGTTCATCATTATTAAAAAATTGTTCATCACTTTTCACAACCTGTCTATCAAAATCATCAAACCTTTCTATTCTGTCCATATCCGTTTCCACACTTCTGTTAACTGTATCTTGGAAATTATCATTAAAATTGTCATGACTTTCTTCCAGTTTGGTATAATCATTACCAATTATACCATGGTCTCTGTTATCAACAAAGAGTTGAGAAGAATGTGTTGGTAAACAAGTTTCTTCTGAACATATAATAACTGTTTCCATTTCATTACATTGTAGGTTTATAGTACCCTTTTCACTGTAAATATAAAGGTATTATTTTAGATATTAAAATATAAAATAGCTATACAACGCTATTTTTTGCTTATACGAAACCTGAATATAGTTTCTTCAGAATAAGCAACTGAATCAATTCCAATTAGTTTTACACCATGTTAATATATTTTTTCCCAGATACATTTAGAGTGAGACCGCAGAGTGGTTACCGAGCGGTTACGATAGATCCCAGCTGACGCCAGAGTTCAACGCCCGCGCTAGAACGCCCGTACGGACCATATTTTTATTGGCACAACCAAATAGAATAGCAATCTCATAACTTGACGGTTTTTCATTATAATATCTTTTTGAAATTTTGTACATAGATTCCTTACTCGCTAACAATGGGCCTTATAAGAAGGCTCAAAGTCACTCAAAGGGCAATGGAGAGGGCTATGCTTGGGGTTTCACTGCGCGATCGAATCACGAATGAGGAGATCCGCAGAAGAACGAGAGTAACCGACATAGCCCGAAGAATTGCAACACTAAAGTGGCAGTGGGCTATACACATTGCCCGTAGGACCGATGCCCGATGGGGCCGACGGGTTCTCGAGTGGCGACCACGACAAGGTGGACCGACGACCTGGTGAAGGTCGCGGGAAACCGCTGGATGCGGGAGGGGCAGGACCGGTCGTCGTGGAGAACCTTGGGGGAGGCCTATGTCCAGCAGTGGACGTCTTTCGGTTGAAATGATGAATGATGATGATGAGATTCTTTACTTAAAAATACTGGACACGTGTTTCGCGTTTCACGTAAACAAAAAATTGTGTTGTATACAAGTACATACTGGGAACCATGGTCTGTTATCATGTATGTATACATAACATAATCAGCCGGTAATGTTTTCCCACTCCTGGGTCCCAGGAGTTAAACGATAATAGCGAGCTGCTCGCTCTGTTAAGCATTTTTAATAAGCAATATGCGTAATTATAAGGTAAATTATTGTAAACATTTTCATTTTTAATGTCTGTACTTGAAAAAAGACGATGATCCCTGAGTTTGTTTCGGCTATTTCTTCTCAGAGGTAGTCAGTTAGGAAATGCCGGCTTCATCTAGTTTAAAAAAAAAAAACACGTGTCGTGTAAAAGTGATCGGTGATCCTACTTGCTTGATAAACGATTTCATTTCATTTCATTTCAATAGGGATTTGACTAAAAAAACTAATCAGTCCGTCAGTCTGATTTCCAAAAAATACTAGACACGTATTTTTTCTTTTCTCATATAAACAAAAAATGAAGATGACACAGTGCGTTGAAAACTCGTGTGATGTCACTGCACGCTACACTTTTTAGCGCGCAGTGACGTCACCAGCCACCACTCCTGATCTTTGATGCCTTTTATATTTGTAAATTTTTATTGATTTGATAAAACAAAATATACGTATCCAATATTTTTCTATAATCTGAATGACGGACTTTTTTTTTTATAAATTATAAACCAGCGCTTGACCGCAATCCCGCCTGATGGTAAGCAGTGATGCAATCGTTGATGGTAAAGCGCGCTAGTTTATTATGAGCCTATTCACTCTAGCCTTATAACTAAATAGATTTTTTTTATTACCCAGGAAACATCCCTATTTCCGTAGTTTTAATTATTTTTGGGTTAAAAAATTACCTACATTCAAAATGATGTAAACCGCTTCAATAAACGATTCAGTAGGCCTAGTATGAGTTTTGATAGTTTTCTAAAACTATGATCGTCTCGTCTTGTTTCCATACATTGCACACGAGCGCCTCTAGCGGAAACTATTGCTTACTAAAAATGGCAGTATGAGTTCAAATCGAATTAAACTATTCGATTATTTTGTAAGTTTTCGAAAGGTAATGATAATTTGGCAGTATGAGTTACTACTTTGACAATACGTTTTTAGTATCCTTCAACGAAAACGAAAACTTTTGTAGTTAAAGTTGTCACCTATAAATTTTTAGTGAGTTGTTAAAACTTTTATAAAAAGAAATGTCTGCCCGTTGGTATTTTGCGTGGCAAACAACGCAGGACGAAGTAGCGAACATAGAAAGGCGTGACAACATTCGTCAAAGAGAATTATTCTCTATCAGCCGTATTTCCGATACCCATTTTGTCCAGCGGTATCGGCTGACGAAAGCTGCATTTAAATATTTATGCAGCACCCTGCGCACCTATAGTGACCTCCGAAGCTCGCAAAGAGTCTCACTTGAGACAAAGGTATGATTGGGTTAGGTGTACTAGTGGGAACGAAGGAAAAAATACCGGTATGGTTTGTTTAACTTAGGTACCTAATATATAATAATTGTTTTACTTGTTGTTTTAAGGTGTTGTGTGCGCTGTTGTTTTACGCGAATGGTGACTACCAACGTGTAGTTGGAGTAGCCAACCATTTTTCGCAGGAAGCCATAAGTAGGTTCATAAGTGAAGTAACCGCAGCCCTTACTCAACCTCAAATTATAAAAAAAATTATAAAATTTCCTAACACAAGAGAAGCAAGGGAGCAATTACAACAAAGGTAAATTTGAATACATTAATTGTTATGTTGTGTTTATTTGTTTGTATGCTTTCAAACATTTTATACCTTCATTTATGTTATAGATTTCTGAACAATTATGGTATTCCTGGAGTTGTGGGTTGTGTGGATGGCTCACATTTTAGGATTTTTAAACCTAGAAAGGATGAAGAACATATTTATTACTGCAGAAAACATTACCACTCCCTTAACATTCAGATGGTAGGTGATACAAATACTGTAACAGAATCTTAAAAGAAATAATTCTTCATATCTAATATATCTACCTGTTTTAACTACTATTTCAAGGTTTGCGATCATGAATGCCGTATCCTTAGCATTAATGCTAAATTTGGAGGTGCCAGCCATGATGCATTTATTTGGGATAATAGTGCCATAAATTCTTATATGCAAACTCTGCATCAGACTGGTGAATCAGCATGGCTTTTAGGTTTGTTATTTATTCTCAACATTTGGATTTGTTTTTAATAAATTACTTATAATGAATAATCATTATTTGCAGGAGATTCAGGATACCCACAACGTCCATGGTTAATGACCCCTTACACAGACCCAGTAATTGGTTCAGAAGCAGAGGCATATAATAAAGTGCATAGTAGAACCAGGGTCTTAATAGAGAACACATTTGGGGTCTTAAAAATAGATGGCGATGCGTATGCAAGGATAGAGTATTGCATTATAAACCCGAAAAGTGCACCCAAATAATAATGGCATGTTGTGTTTTACACAACATTGCTTTGGATTTTGGTGTGCCACTTCCACAAGATGAAGTAAATGGTAAGTAGTTACTAATTTTCTCACAAGCTAGGTAATCCATTTAATGATCAAATGGACGGATGACACTAAACTTACCCTCTGTGCCATGGTGGAGGGTTTGATTCCTACAAGACCAAGACCAAGTACAAGACATATCTATTTTTCCATCTCGATCCATTTATGTAAGAAATTGTTTTAATATTATTTAGTGTTATGTACGATGTTACAATTTATCCATAAGGAATGCCTAAGCATTTTTCTGCCTTTGAAAGTGTATCAATGATATTTAAAATACTCATACTTAACTATTTCGTGTTTCTTTACAGTTGGTCCTGTATTCCAAAGACATGAAGTGCCACTGCAAGCAGACCAATCATTACTCACATTAGGACGCCTAGTACGGGACCGGCTGGCTAGCATTATTTATGAGAATCAGTAGTTTAATTTTGTAAATAAAAACTAAGCAAGTTATTTAAGGTGTTTTAATAAAATTTTCTAATATAACTAACAATTTCCCATACAGAGTTTGCCACTGAGACTGTTGTTCGAGCTCCCGTTCTCTAAGCCTTACATGCTCATTGGCAAACTCTGTAGCGAAATTCTGCCATCTTTCTTCGGTGCCAGCAAAGAGGGAAGCTGCATCAACAGGGCGTGTATGGCGGTGGCGCGGTGAGGTGCGGCGTGGGCGAATGACACGGCGAGCCCCGACTTCGATGCGTCTTGGACTCACAAGAGCGTAGTGGGGAATAGGGGAAACTGCAACTCCCTCTATCTCCTCAACATAGAACTCCACTTGCTCCTGGCTTGTGCCTGGCCGATTTTCATTAACCGTTGCTGAAAATAACAGTTACTAAATTATGTACAAGACAAACTTTATAATACTAAAAGCATTAACAACTTATCATGGCCTTTATTTATTTAATAACTAGCAGCTGCCCGACTTCTTTCGCATGGAGTTAGTTATTTGAACATTTTATTTTAACCGCAAAAGAGTCGATTTCTATAGATACATTATTTCACTTCTAGATCATAATATACAGCACAATTTTTATATGCTCCGCTCCTCTGGGTTGCAGCTTGATTTTATAGGCAAAAACCTTCCTCGATTAATGCGTTATCCAACGCAAAAAGAATTTTTCAAATCAGACCAGTACTTCTTGAGATTAGCTTTTTCAAACAGACAAACTCTTCAGCTTTATATATTTGTATAGATTATAAAACAAAATTTATGTGGATTTGTCATAAAGTACCTACACACTTTCAACAAAATTTTATTTCAATATAGTTACATATTATGACTACTTACTGTTCTCAATATGGATATTCTCACGGGAAGATGTGAAGTACTGCGGTGGAGGTGGAGGCACCTGCTGCTGCTGTTGCGCTGTATAACATTCAGCTGAAGTTGTCTGTAACATGCATTAAATATTGTTTGAAGAATGTGATAGTGAAGTCTTAAGAAAGAGTGTTGTGCAATAAGTATATTTAATGTATAGAATATAAACTTGCAAAGGCAAATGGATTATTTAGTCCACACACTTTAATGCTGATTATACACAAAGCTACTAATATGTATTATTACCATTGCAAACGTTAAAGTAAAATTATATTAATAGTTACCTCAACACCAACTTCAGGTTTGCTTATTAGACCTGTCGCAGCTTGGGTTCCTGTTAAGTTGAGGACCCTCTGCTCCAGGTCTGTTAAAATTAATCTACATGCAGGGCCATGCACCACCTGTTCCACTGGCAGAATGATGAATTTTAGCTGCCTTCCTTTTTCTGTTGTTCTTCAGATCACTCCACACCTTCACATGTAAATAGCAAAACAATCATTAATAACACTCATTAGTAAGCTTTAATGTAATGTTTAATTTAAAAAGCCGTACCTTTTTCCACTTTTCAACTGGCTTAGAAGAACCAGTTGTATCCATATTGAGGACTCTGATTAGTTCGGTTCATTTATTATGAGCCGTAATGCGGCCATTTGGGCCATCTGCAAATTTATTCAAGTCTCCATTACTGCAATAATAAGGAATATTTTAATTATGAAAAAATATATATTTTGACTGAATGTTTACTTAGCAATAAAACGAAGCTATTTACCTTTCCATATACTCCACCATTACTTCGAATTGTGAAGAACTTGTTCCCGACATACTAATTACTTTTATAATGTATATTAAGTAAGTATATTTAAATAATTCAAAATCTTAAAAAAGCAAATAATTCAAATCTACGACAAAACTAACGGCGAAACTTCAAAAGTGACAGATTTAGTGTTTCTTTCTAATTTCTAATTTAAAAAAGAGACAGAAATATGCGGTGTGAAATTCGTTCAATCGAACGTTTCGTTGCACGTTATAGTTTAAACTTTATTTGAAAAAAGGAACTCGTACTACCAATATCATCGAAAACTAACAGTTTGACGTTTAAACTAAAACTTTCATAGTTTACAGTATTGAAAAACTCATACTAGGCCTACAGAACAACCTATTTTCAGGAAGTGCGAAATTAATTTATATGTTATACTTATACAGTATGTTAAGAAAACCCTGTGCGACCCATAAGGATAATAAAGGTTAGGTAAACACATGACCAAATATAATATAAAATTTTACGTAATCATCATAGTACCAATACAAATGAATTTTGAAATAATCTTTTTTTCCCGCGAATTAATTCCAATTTCCCCGAAATTTGGTAATTTTTAAAAAGTGACAACACCGGTATTATTATGAGCGAATAGCGATGCGACCACGTGCCGCGTGTCCTGCCGCCCGCGGGGGGCGGGCGGCAGGCGAAGGGTGGTCGACGCACATTTATTAACTTACCTCCTTTTGCGAAATAATATTTATTTTTTTTAGGGGGATTTTTTTTTTTAAGTTTAGCCCGGTTTTGTATGCATTAGTAGAATCAGTTATCGATACCTAACAACACCTTCACGGGTCGGACAGGGTTTTCTTAACATACTGTATACTTAATTTAATTTATATTTTTTTAAAAAACTTTGCCTCAAACTAGGAACTTGTCCTGTATTCAAATCAAATCATTTATTTCAAATAAACCAGTTACAGGCACTTTTGAATTGACAGAAGGTCGGTCAGTCAGTAAGGTGAAGCTAGTCGCCCATTCCTAAGAGTAGGTACCTATGGAGAAGAACGGGCAAGAAATTCCATGGACACTTTTTTAAATTATCAAGCTATTGAAACAAATATTATGGGTGCGTTCACAAATATATAAAATCACATACACAAACACCCAGACATGGAACAACTACCTGTAGGTCATGCAAATATTTGTTCCGTATGGGAATCGAACCCGCGACACGCAGCGCAGCAGTTAATCGCTTAACCACTGCGCCAACCGTACCGACAATGGATGTTGACTTATCCTATTGCACAAAAATAAATATATTATATACACTTAAGTGTATAGATATTTGAGAAGCATTATTTTCAGTGTTTTTTTTTTTTTGGAGGTTTTTACCGTATTTGTACACCCCCTTTTGTCTTGGGCAGCACAATCATCATCATTATCATCATCAACCTTTTTATCGTCCCACTGCTGGGCACAGGTCTCCTCTTATACAGAGAATGATTAAGCATAATCACCACAACCAATGCGGGTTGGCGATTTCAGACTTAAAGTCCAGGTTTCCTCAAGATGTTTTCCTTCACCTTTTAATCAGTCATTGGTGTCCAAGATATACTTGGAAAGTACATATAACTTTATAAAAGTTACATTGGTACTTACCTGACCTGGAATCGAACCTGCACACTCATACTTGAGAGGCTGGTGTTTTAACCACTTAGCCACCACAACAACCCACAGACAATTGTATAGCCAAAATACTTACCTAAATAGAACAGGATATTCCAGACTCCTTTTTAAACATACGGATTTAAATAGCCACAGTTTATTTAGCATGTGGCAGCAAATATAGCATAATTGAGAATCAGGACACAGCTAAAACAAAATATGATTATTTTTAATTGGTATTTCAATGTTCGGACGCAAACGGGATGAATGAAACGGAATTGCATGCAGCTGAGATGAGAATGCTAAGACAGATGTGTGCTGGTTTTTTGTACATGTATTATGATAATATTAAAGGTTTTACTGCCATTATTAGGAGTAGATGCGCATCCCTGATGGCGCGTGTTCGCCGCAGTTACAACAGAATTCTCAGTGTGTTTGCGGTTCGGTGGGATTCTCCCATGTTTCAGAGGTGGATGCAGCTCCACGCTAAGTTTTAAGTTAATTTTATGTATGTATATCCTGTGTCTGTAACCTACTAACACTGGAAGTTGAGTAAGATTGTTACCAACTTTATGGACTCCGGTCTGAAATAAATTACTATTCTTTTGATGGTGAAGTGTAGGGACCTAAGAAATGGCTGATTAATTAATTTTTTTGTTTTGAATAAGAACGTTGCTTGAAAATTAATTTATTCTGATAATGACAGAAGAACAATGATGATTTAGTATTGTTGTAGTCTTTAACGTAATTGTCCTCCAGATCAAATTCCATCCATAGTGACTAACCTCGGGCAGAGAATCACTTGCGAAGTAGGACATAAAATATTATAGTGCATAGGCACACATACATCTGATTAAAATAATTAAAGTGCCTTCAAAGCTACAGTGAATAGGCTCTTAATAAAAGAGTGTGTTGTCATTAATGATTGTAATATCTGATCGGATCTATTTTATAATATTTATAAAAATATTTTACATATACAGAATTGCTTTTTGATGATATCTGAATTTATGTAATTCAGCTAATAGGTAATATGGGCTGGTGTCCACAACTTGATAACAATTGTGTGCATTTATTGATCCTAAGTATTAACTTTACAAGGTTAATTAATATTTTTAATATTAAAAAAAAAAAATAAGACAAATATTCTCGAATTTTAAGGAGACAATTAAATGAACAAATTTATTGTAGTGGATATTAAAACAATAACTGTTTTTAAATAGCATTTTACGTCAAAGTTGTTATGTTAGAAGAGATAACAGCTTTGACCTAATACACTATAGTACCTAACTTATAAATTAAATTTTTAGAACTACTGATTTTGTCTTTTGCGGAATTGCGCTCGACTATTGATTTAATGTATTTCTATACATATGAAAAGCATGACTATCAATGGACTACAAAAGACGTAGAAGCAGTCAGAAGCGGGTTAGAACTGAAAGAAAGTAAATAAATAAACATAAACATGGAGCTTACTAACATTAATTCCGACGATTTCTCTGTATTTATCTCGCGTGTCCTCGTTGTTATCCGAGTTCACGGTGTTGTGGCAAATAAAACATAGAAATGAAGACATTTTTCATTTGAGTATTCTTTAAGTTTTAATCTTTCTTTAATATATTTAGGAATTTGTAAACAAGTCTGATAACAATTCTGAATTCTCCCGTATATACGACAGATATTATCAATTATGACAGCTTTGATCAATCGATCACCTGATTCAAAATTATTGCTTATGGTTTTATTGGTGCAGTCGGAATTTTGGTTTGTAAATCGTATTTTAAAATAATACTTCTTCCTGTGTCTAGGTTTGAGGAGCTTGTTAATATATAAAATTTAAAAAGGATGTAAACAGAATTATTATCACGTACATAAAGAGAAAAATAAATTTTAGTTAAATTGTTAATTTCCGAACGCATACAAAACTTCTTGTTTCTGTTGTCTTTGGAAATTGCGTATCCTAGGGTTGCACTTCTGCATATTACTTTAGTATGTTAGTAATAAGATAGCTTAGAACAAAATTCTACTAATAAAAAGAATATTCATTTATTTTTGATTTCTCTAGAAAATAAACTGAAAAAGCCTTATCAATTTATGATACCGCATAAAGGCGTTATTATTAGAGTAGTTCAAACGGCTATAAACAATAGCACGCTAGAGACTTTAACTATTAAATTCTAGCGCGCTATTAAATGCGCTATGTTATAGCGCGCTATAAATAAGAAAGCATGTGGGCGTACAGCAGGCGCGATAATTATTGCAACACGCTAGATTTCGTAGCACGTTACATTACATATCGTTCTTCGTTACACAAATCGCGTGCTATAAAAGCATATTTACATTTTCAGATCTTAAGGGAGAATTGTTTTCTAAATTAGAACAATTTAAAAAAAAATATTATGCGCTAGAATATGTTTTTGCTTTAAGTGAGCCTTTAAATTGGTTATAGTAGGTACTTTTAATGGACAACTGTCGGTGACAATAATTACAAATAGCAGTCTTGCTGCCGTCTGCGGACTTTTTAAAGAAGTTTCAAATTGGCAAACCACCACATTTGCGATTAGACATTTTAACATACCTTTGCACACACTAATCGTCACTACTTCGTTTTGCAACAGAATTTTATACTAATATTTACAGTAGGCTTAGTATGAGTTTTCATTACGAAACTCGATCGTCAATATCAAGGGCGTTTGATTCAGCGATTGGCCCGCTTCAAGGTCGTAAGAACTCTCAAGCAATGAGAGCGCCTAACGCGCTCGATATCGACGAATCGAGTTTCGTATTGAAAACTCATACTAGGCCTACAGACACTACCAGGCACGATGGCGCGCGATGTAAATAGTGTGCTGCGACAACAAACATACATAGGCGTCAGTAGCAGAGTTGTTCAAAACGGCTATAAAACAATAGCACGCTATAGACTATATGCTATTAAATTCTAACGCGCTATTAAATGCGCTATGTTATAGCGCGCTATAAATAAGAAAGCACGTGGGCGTCCAGCAGGCACGATTATAAATGCAACACGCTAAATTTCGTAGCGCGTTACATTATATATCGTTCTTCGTTACACAGACCGCATGCTATAACGAAATGTTAAAAAGCAATATAAAAGATATCAATGAACTCTCCTTCATACTTTTCAGGCTTAGGACTGTCTATAATTGGTAAAGGTTATTCTAACATTAATTTTAATAAATCGTAAATCAATTATAGGCATATTTAAATAATCGTCACTAGTTCGTTTTACAACAGAATTTTATACTAATATCTACACACTAACAATACCTTTGCACACACTAAATAATCGTCACTAGTTCGTTTTGCAATGCAACGGAATTTTATAATAATATTTACACAATAACAAGAAAGATCGCGTGCGACGAAAATAGCGTGCTGGGACAACAAGCATATAATAGTCCACAGCGCTCGCGCGATGACTGACTGCCTGCTAAGCGCCGTCGCGCGCTGTGCGATTTATTCGATCACTTTCATTCATAGCGTGAATAGCGTCATAGCGTCGTAACGTCCACCTACATAGCGTGCGCTATGCGCTATGAGGAAATAGCGTGCTATTGAATGGCGCTATGCGCTATATTAACCATCTCTAGTCAGTAGTTCACAGCGCTGAAACGCGCGATGACATTCAATCAATTTCATTCATAGCGTCATAGCGTGATAGCGTCGTAATATCCACCTACAAATAGCGTGCTATTGAATGGCGCTATGAGCTATATTAACCATCTCTAGTTATTATAAATGATAAGGCTGTTCGATGGGTTAAACATGAGGAATGTAGTGCCCCTGTCCTGTGATTATTGTAATTATATTTAATATCGATCCAATTAGTGTAAACTTTTCCTTAAACTTGATCGACTAAAATCGATTTCAAAAAATAAACTAAAAAGGTGCAGCGCCACAATGTCACGTCAGAATCAGAAAAAGCATAAATTTTGTGCCTTGAAGCATAATATTTCAATAAAAATTAACATTGTTTCGACATAGTAATAAAAGTAATAAACAATACGGCTACCGTAATTAGGGCAATAAACTGTGCATTCCCTCTAAAACATTTATGTTGTGTGTGCGTTCTTCCGTTTTTATCTGTGTTCGAAAACGATTTTGATGTTTCGCAAATAAGCGGTTGTATTGTATGAATTGGCATAAGACTTTATAATTAGCCGTCTGCGACGCCTACTCCGTTGTGCGTGCGACAATTGCCGGGAATTGAATTCGCTAGACTGTTATTTATTAATAAATCGTTTCAAGAAATGTGTGCGACAGTAATCAACACAATTTTTTCGCGTTCAAAGGAGATTTGATGAACAGTTTTTGGGAGAATATCAATGATATTCACAGTAAGTATTCTTTTTTTTGAATAATTGGATTCTTTTTTTAAGGATGCGCTAATATTATATAACAAGGCTTTATTTTTTTAATTTAATTATGTGAGTAGGTCAACAGTACATAGAGACTAAAAGATTCTTATTGGACTGTATTTAATTTATTGAAAATATTTTCGCGTTAGTAATATCCATATCTAAAATATTTTTTAATAATTATGCAGCAAAATATTGTTACATGAATCACTAAAACTAGTAAAAATTATGTTTTTAAATGTTCTGCAGGAAAAAAATGCGACATTTGCCAGGTTACTATAGCATGTAAACTTCAATCATTTAGATAATGTGTTGCTATCATTTCAATTAAGCCTTATTAGTATTTGGTAAAATACTGGATCTGCCTTGGATTATTAGCTGAAGAGTCATTAAAAGCTTGGAGATATCTTTATAATAATAATTAGTATTTATTTCATCATAAAAGAAACAGTTTTGATATGGTTTATACTACAATTTTAGGAAGCTTAGGTTGTAAACACACTACAATGCCAGAACTGTATACTAGGGTTGGAAATTCGCCTCTGTCTCCATTACTGTGGAAGATCTGCCAGAAAGTGTACCTTAACCTCACCCTAACTTAACAAGACCTCCATTACAACCTTAATCTATACATTTGATATAAGGGTGCCACATGTGTAAACCTGCCTCTCAAATTAGGTGGCAACATGTATCTTGAAAGCCAATAATTACCCTTAAAATGAAATGCTATAAGGGGTCGTCCATTAATCACGTGAGGCTCAAAAGGGGGGGGGAGGGGGTACGGAAAACATCACGAAATATCACGAGGGGGGAGGGGGGGTCTCGTTAGACATCACGTGTATAAATTTAATTAATTTTTTTCCAAAAAGCGCTATTTCTGAACCGAAATTTTGAACGGCGCGAAAATTTTTGCGATTTGTAGTATGACCTTGATTGACTCGCCCGCCGTTGCTTGGCAACGACTCCCCGCGCGCCGCGCCGACCACTGGGCTCGCTCGCCGGACAGTCAGTCGCCAGATGCTTCGATGTTTTACCGCCGAATGCATGCGTAACCGTTTACCTTGCAATTTTTACGTTAAAATAATGTCTCAACTAGGTGAACTGTATAAAGAACTATTTGCGGAGTATAAGAAAGGAAAAAAACCTAGTGTGGCTCAGAAAGAATTCAATGAGATATGGGCTAATTCGAAAGAAAAATATACTCAAAAAGAAGAATTTACGAAGTGGGCGAATGATTTTTTACAAGATCTCCGCCGTAAGAACCAAGCAAAGAAGTCCTCTAATATCCTCTTTTATTGTTCTAATATCGCGTATCCTCACGCTACGAGGGAGGGAGGTTCTCTGCGTAGTGCGCGAGGATGATGATGCCGAGTGGCTTGACGAAACCGAAGTTCAAGCCTCTTTCCCAATAACAACTGCCAGTGAAGAAGAAGCTTTACCGGTTGTAACCATAAATGAAAGTCTTGCAACTCCGTGGGACGAAGACAACATTAATTAATTATTACTTTTTCATAATTTTATTGCAAATACATATAAATGTTATATGAATCAAAACCAATTTTTATATTTTTTTCCAGTCAAAAATAGCTTTACATAGACTTCAAAAAAAATACACGTGATCCAGGGGGGGAGGGGGGGGGGGGGCTGGTCCCAAACCTCACCAAATATCACCAGGGGGGAGGGGGGGGTCAAAAAATAAGAAAAACGACCTCACGTGATTAATGGACGGCCCCTAAGTATTATTTAATAGTGGACTGGGTCGATCTATCTGGATGATTGATCATAATATGACTTAAAATTATGTTATAAATTTTTTTGGAATAAGTGCGTATGTGTACATGTGTGCATGTGTTTATATGCACATGTTTGTATGTGTGTGTATGTACTTGCATGTGTGTGTATGTGTGTATTGTATGTGTTGTTGTATGTGTGGCATATCTCTAGCAGTAATCTGTCCAGAGGTTCATTGTTTATGATTATAATAAAACCATAGGCTTATCAGCAATGTAGATTATGCATTTTGTCACTAAATTTATAAAAAGTAATGATAACAATATTTTTGTATAACATAAACAATGTTGGTGACACTTTTACTAAAACCGCTGATGAATTTGGATACATTTTCACAAGTGAGTAGATTATGAACTGCAGTGGGGCAAGTCAGGCTAGGCGGGAACAAGTCGGGGCTAGGGGGGTCAACTCAGATTTTTAGGGTCAAATCATCCCCAGCTATTAAGTCTTACAAACTATACAAGCACATCTATATGAAACATTAGTCCTAATAATCCTGCATACGTTCCCATTTATACTTAAATTAGTAATTAGGGGAGTTTATAAATGTTCTGTGAGATTTCCAGCCCGAAACTGCCAATTATTCCTGATCAACCTTGAGTCTTAATACTTGAGCGATAAAATTTAAAATCTAATAAAGAAATCTGATACATTATAGTAGCTTGATGGGCTGCTGTCTGTACATGTTACATATCTTCGATTTTGTCATTCTAGGTCCCAATCAAAACTCATTCATTCAAGTTACACTGACAAACTGATTTGTGTACTTATTGTGGTGCAAAGGAAGACTTGATACATGTGTTGCTGGAATGTGATCAATATGCGACTCTACGGGATAGGTTTTTATCTGGGGTGCCGCTGTGGGATGGTTTGCTGAACATTGTGTTGAGCAATCCATGATCACATGCGGCAAGGGCCGTATTTCGCTTGTGGAGAGAGATAATGAGTGAAAGATGATTTCTTTTAGTACTGGAGGTTCCTCATGAGGCCATAGTCACTCCTTGTGTATTGTAGCCTCGCAAAAACTTAGAATTAAAAAAAAAAAGTTACATTGAGAATCAGCACTTTTTGAATAACAATATTACTTAAGACAGTTGTAATAATGCTTTCGCTGGGAAGAAGAAGTGGCTCAACTAACTCCCTAACAGCACAGCTGTCTGTTATTTAAAAAAAAACATATGACTTTATACAAAATTAATTATCATATGCCAGCTAGCCATGCCAATATACCATAGTGTCCGATCGAACTAATTTTACCACTGAAACCGAAAACGAATTTCGGTAACAGTCTCTGTTTCGGCCGAAACCGAAACTTGCTTACAAGGATCATATTTTGATGGAAAAATAAAGTTTGGCAACGTTATTATAATCAGTCAGTAATTATTGTTTTCTCTTTAAATTACATAAATAAGCAGACATCGACGTATTCATTTATTAATGAACCATGAAAATGAACCAGAAAAAGTATTAGTTGTGCCTCAGAAATACTCACAATAGGTTTTTATTTGAGTGGATAGGCTTTCAATCACTTGAAAACTCGTCACCACAACAATACAGAACGAAAAACATACAAACAGGCAAATTACGACATTGGCTTCGATAGGATTCATTCAACGCGCCGAACATTCGGTTTCGGTCGTGTTCCGGTAAGTTTGCGCCGAAAACGAAACTAAACCGTACCTCGTGTTTTTGCCGAAACTCAACCGAAAAAGAAACCGAAACCGAACATTCGCTCGGACACTAATATATCAGAAAAGCAAAAAAAGAAAACACTTTATTATTCTTTACCAATTTGAGCAGTGGTGCTAACATTATTTACACAATATAAAATGTCTATGTTCGAAGCCACAACCAACAGCCTCATTGGTTTATTGGTTGCAATGTTGACAGTTGTTGGTCAATGTTTGGTCCTGAGTTTAATTCTCTCTACGGGCAAAGTGTCATGCAAGTAGGTATAATCTGCGCAAAAAAAAAAATCATAAAATCCAATTTGTTATTCGATATCTACGCGAACTTGCTGGCATAGATAGTCCTGCTAATATTATAGATGTGAAAGCAGTGTCCGACAGAAACGGAAACCGAAAAACGATTTTCGGCAACAGTCTCTGTTCCGCCCGAAACCGAATCTTCCTTACAAGGATCATATTTTGAGGGAAACATTTAAATGAAAACGTTATTCTAATCACTCATTCTTTATTGTTTACTTTTTAAATCACATAGATTAGCAGTCATCAACATTTTCATTAACTAATAACCAACCTTTATTTATGAAAAAATGGTAGTTGCGCCTCAAAAATACTCAAAATAGGTAGTTTGAGTGGATAGACTCTCAATCACTCGAAAACTCACCATCACAACAAAATAATACGAATAGCAACGACATTGGCTCTGATGGGATCCACTTATTAATTCAACGCACCGAACAAGACCAATTTCAGCGTGAAAACTCTCGAATGAAAATTCGGTTTCGGCCGTAGTTTTGGCAAGTTTGCTGCGGAAAAGGAAACTAAACCGAAACTCAACCGAAAACAAAGCCGAAACCGAACACTTGATCGGACATTTTTTTTTTAATAAGTAATTATAATGTAGTGCTTGACCGCAATCTCGCCTGATAGTAAGTAGTGATGCAATCGTTGATGGTAAAGCGCGCTAGTTTATTAAGCCTATTCACTTAAAAAACTTAGTGAATAGGAAGGAAGACTACAGTTGAGCGAGGTGATGCAATGTTAAACCTAACAACACGGCCAACCATGTTTCGCCAGAGGGAGATTGATTTGGAGACCCTCCATGACCAAACTCCCGACACAATAGCATTTGGTGCACCGTACTCTGCACACATCGCAACACAACTGCTCAGACCCGTCCATCGTATTGCTTCACCAGACATCATGCCGGAACACGAAGAATGGCTTGGCGGCCAGACTTGTACCCACCAGACCGGAAGCTATATTATATGTTATGGCCTACTACCTAGAACCTAGTATACCAGTAAGGCAAAAAAAAAAAAACATAAATTTCCTTTACCGTAATGAGCAGTGATCAAAATCAAAAATCAAAATCAAAGCATTTATTTCAAATATATATAAACCAGTTACAGGCATTTTTGAATTGTCAGAAGGTCGGTCAGTCAGTAAGGTGAAGCTAGTCGCCCATTCCAAAGAGTACCTATGGAGAAGAACGGGCAAGAAACTCCATGGACACTCTTTTAAATTATCAAGCTATTGATATAAATATTTGATTACATCATTCATTTTAAAATCAACCGTGTGAGAACGATGCAGAAATATATTGTACGCTAAGAGCGTCCATTACGGATAACACAAAAAAAAAAAACAACAATAATAAAAGACTAACCCAACAAATAGATGCTTTACAGCAAGTACTGTGTGCTCACACTGATGATAACATTATTTATGCTCGAAGCCACAACCAGCAGCCTCATTGGTGTACTTATTGGTTGCAATGTGGACATAGTAGTTTGCAGTATTCCGATATCTACGCGAACTCGCTGGCATAGATAGCCCTGCTAATTTAATTTTATATTCGTAAAAATCTAAATATCTGACATCGTAACGCAAACTTCGCGAAAAGGCTATATCGCATGCCACTAATAAAATTATAATAGTCATTTATATCGTTAATGCTCGGCTACAGAAATAACAGGGTTTAAAAAAATGTGTCGGCTCGGCCTTTGAACGTTGCAAGCGTGCCGCCGCGCGTTTTTGTGGGTATGACGTTGACCCCTGATGTGAGCTCTATTAAATGAGCTGATAGGATAGTTTTTCTAGTTTTGTTTTCATTGCGCTTTTTTGTGTAATTATCGAATTAATAAGTTTTTACTATAAAATCTTATTGGGTTCTAAAAGTATAGCAATTATGAACGGTTTAAAATGATAAAAACAGCATTTTTTTTTTTAATCAGGAAAAAACCGACGAAAAATTCCACCTGTGGGGGGTTCAGAATCATGTACTGGATCCATGGTACTCGTTTGTGCGTCGATGTCAGAGACACCCTTTATGTAAATAAAATTAGTGTCTCTTTGTAATATTGAAATAGCCTAGCCTAGCATCGCGCGGGGATAGGACGGGGAGGGGAGGGAGTCCATTCCACTTTGATGCCTAAAAAGAAGAACTTACTCTCGTAGTTCCTGAGATTAGTGTGTTAAAAAAAACTCTTCGGCTAAAGTATTTATATAGATCAGATAGATTTATTAGTAAACAGCTCGTCTTCCGCGTTTTGGCGCCACATTTTGGATTTCGCCCAATATTCTTTGGCATTTTTGTTGAACTGGGCTTTTTGGCGCACCTTTTATTTGTTCTTGATTTTTTTTTTATCTGATGTATGCGTCTAGTGGTATGCGTCTTAGTCTGTGTTAAATAACATTTATTTCCTTTCTCTCTATCCTGAAGCTGAGGCTCATCAATTCATCATCATCATTTCAGCCGAAAGACGTCCACTGCGGAACATAGGCCACCCCCTTGGATCTCTGTGACGATCGGTCCTGCGCCTCCCGCATCCAGCGGTTTCCTGCGACCTTGTCCACGTAAGGTGACCTAACCACGCTGCGTCTTCCGGTGAATGGTCGCCTCTCGAGAACCCGTCGGCCCCATCGGGCATCGGTCATCGGGCAATGTGCCCGGCCCACTGCCACTTAAGTGTTGCAATTCTTCGGCTTATGTCAGTTACTCTCGTTCTTCTGCGGATCTCCTCATTTTTTATTTTTAACCACGCAGTGAAACCTCCATGCATAGCTCTCTCAATTGCCCTTTGAAGCTGAGGCTAGCCTCTCAGCATTAAGGCAACAGCGAAAGGATTTGAGGGTCCAAAATGTTAATTCTAAGCCTAGGCTTTGAATCAGCATTTTTTGAACGAAAGTTCTCCAAAACGCCCATCCTTCACCACTTCCTAATTCTGTAATTGAAGTAAAAATCATTACAGCTGTTTGGGTCTCAGCCTCAGCCTGGACTTTTGCAGCTAATTTGACTTCCATGAATTTGGGAGAAAGCTCAACAACCAATCACTGCCAACCTCACGCCTTTTCTGGATTCCGTTCGGCAATTAAGATATTCAGATGGAACAACACAATGACTTGTCCGATATTCATACCGGTTGGCGATAGTCCTTGCGACAACTGAAATGTAATTTGAAATTGATATGAAATATATTAAAAAACAAATAACAATAAAACAGAGTCGTAATGCTTTAGAGTTAAAGTTGAAAATCCAATAAAGAAATCTGACTGATTGTAGTAGCATGATTCTGTACATACTAAATTCATGTCATGTCCTAATCGCGTAATGCCCTATTACTATCAACTGGAATAATTTTTGCATTCCGCAAAAATGCATCAATCCTTCGAGAGCTGGGTGTCACAATAAGACTCTCCTCTGTCTGCCTTCGAAGAATTTTGGAATATTTTGGTCATATTGCCAGAAAGGATGGAGATAACCTCGCATATCTGATGGTTACTGGGAAGATGAATGGACGACGTTCCAGAGGTCGCAGTCCAATAAGGTTGACAGACCAAATTCGTTCATCTCTGGACACCGACCTGCATGATGCTATACTCGCGGCCAGGGACCGTAATAAATGGCGAACTATTGTGAGGAAGAGGATAATTCCACAGGGACATCACGACCCTCAGTAATGAGGAGAACGACTTGAGGGGGTGGAGGAATAATTTTGAAGCATATAGCTGATTCATTGCTCCATATGTTCGATAAATGTGTCTGCTCAACAACTTTAATAACGCAATGAATGTTGTTGATCTCTCATAATTATTATACCCATTGCTACTGAAAGTGTATAACGTAATTGCTATCACCCCCCCCCCCCCCTTTTTGGGTGGGAAATCGTCAAATGACTTCTTCCTCTCTTCCAAAACGCCCAGACATTCACTCATTCTTCGTGTCAGACATTCACTGACTGATTTTTTTTTTATATGGCATCTCGTAGTTGACCTTGAGAGGTCGTGACTACTTAACCGGACTATCCTGTGGCTGCCTTAAGTGAATTTAAAGCCTCCAGCTAGGGCTACTAAAAGCTAAGCGACTACACGCTAAGGGCACCCCCTGTGGGGTACGAACCTCGGCTTAGCCCTTTACACCCGGGATGAAACGAGCGTGCGTTTAACTTTAAAAAAAATATGGCGCCAATCTGTTTACTTTTTGCAAACGCAACCGGCATCGATCTATCGTGAGGATGTCTCGCTAGCGCTAAAAAAATCACGAGGCCCGTGCTGGCAGCCAGTGTCCTGTGAGCCTTGGTAATAGATGGCGGCACTTTTTGACCCCCGCAGCGTCATGGGTAAGTACTTGTCGCATATATTTTTTATTTAGTAATGCATTATGTTTTTATGTAAATTCAAAGTTAAATAAACACTTATTAATTAAGTTATTTTAGTTTGGTAAATTTCTTTGTAATATGGATACAATTTCGTCGTAAAATTTGACTGCTACGATCGTGTAGCTTCGGTTGTACATGCAAGAAATAATTTCGAAACATGGAAACCGTTATATACTTATTGTGCTTGAATTTAATTTGAAAATATATATTCTTGTATGTATATTCTTGGTTTTAGGACGAGAATTAAATAACGCTCAGATTTTGCAAATTTTGGGCGATGGAAACCTTACCGAAATTGAGGATTTTGATGAAGATGATGACTATTTTCAACCTAATGTCTAATTATTTTTCTGACTACTTTGATAAAGAATTTTTAGAAGAAATATCTAGGTGCACCAACTTGTATCATCTCAGGTCATGAACTTAAAACTACTGCCATTCATATAGCCAAAGTATTATCGATTCACATTATCATTGGATGTATTCATTACCCTCGAATCCCAATGTACTGGAGAACAGGATTAAGATTAGAGGTTATTACCAAGCAAATGGCTCGTGACCCATTTTTAACCATCCGCAATGCCCTGCATGTTGTAGATTCAGACGAATCTTCGCCAAGTGAAAAAACCAATCCATTGTGGAAGGTACAGCCGATGATAAATAAAGTAAAATCTACTTGGAACAAACTAGAAAGAGTCCCCGGGTTTTACTCGATAGATGAACAAATGGTGGCAACATTTGTTCATCTATCGAGTAAAATAGATGGTATGGTCACTGGTAGATGTAGTCTTCGTCAAGTAGTTAGAAACAAACCACGCCCTGTTGGACTTAAACACTTTGTATTGACCTCTAGTGAAGGCTTGATGCTTGACTTTGACATTTATCAGGGGGCTAAAACCATGTTTGGAGACTTTTCACTTGGGCTTGGGCCTTCTGTGGTTCTCCATTTGAGTAAGAGTGTCCCACCTGGAAGCTGTATCTACCACGACAGATATTATTTTACTACTGTTGCATTGATCGAAGAGATGCACAAGAGAAATCTTCATAGTACTGGAACAATAATGATGAACAGAATCGCCGATCGTGCTGCAATTAAATTTAAAACTGATGCTAGGATAGTAAGAGGTGAAAGTCAAGAGTATGTGTGCAAACCGACAGTTATTGTAAAATGGAAGGACAATCAATCTGTTTTAATGGCATCAAACTGCACTGGGTTGTCCACTACATCTGTAGTAAAACGTTGGGATAAACGCACAAAAACTTACGTGGATGTTTCTGCTCCTAAAGTTATTGAGCGTTACAACCAACACATGGGCGGTGTTTGACGAAATAAAAGCCCCAAGAATGCGTCGACATGAAACTTGTGGCAGCCGCACGAAGATCGATGCGAAAAATGCGATACATACTTGTGCATTTCGTGTTGAAAAGACTGTTTTAAATCTTATCACCAAAAACCATAAATTTTAATAGTTCCTTATTGTTTTTAAATAATATAAATTAGTGAATTTTAGAAGTTTCCTTGTTTTGTTACAAAAATTGAAGAATTATTATGACTTCTGTTACCAATGCTGATTTTTTTAAGATATAAGGATTACATAGTAAGTTTAATAATGTGGACTGATTCTAGAATGACTGATTAAAGTAATAAGCTCCTATACATTTATATATTAGTTTCATTTTCCATCCAAATATCAAGATAAACGTTCTATTTAAATTACCCTCACGATCGTGAGTAGTTAAGTTGTACCTAAAACTTACGATCGTGAGGGTTAACTCCTGGGTTAACTATAAACCTGAGATTTTTTTCAGTATTTTTTCTAAGCTTGTCAGGTTGTATAGAAAGCTATAAAATCAATGACATTGACGATTTCGAACTAAAAATCTATCGGGTGTAAAGGGTTAGGGTGTCGCTAGAGAGAACAGCAAGGGACGGCTGGATCGAATTTTTATTTTTATTTCGATTTGATGACCGCGGCGTTTCCTAGTACTAGCTCTGAGAAGAAACGGCCGAAACAAACTCAGAGGTCATAGTCGGGAGTTTATATTTACTGGCTCAGCTGCGGCGCGGGCTGGCCTTCATCGGACAAGGGACGGGGGCCTGAAACCCACCTGTGTTGCTTTATTTGCCATTGCCAGAAGCCACGGTATTTCATTCGAACAATGCAAGATTATTCATATCATCCTGTATGGTACTCAAATGAAAAAGTATTCATAGAAACAAAGAAATACTTGCTATCACTTTCAATTAGTTTCAATTAGAATTACTGTTTAGTCCAATTAGCCTAATTGGTGACGTCATACACTCACAATAGCTTCTTCCGTTATAAATAGGCTACCCGTGTCTGTTGTCGACATCGTCTTTAAAGGAATTGTTCTCGTGTTAAAGCTATGAACGCTAACGGTTGACAGGTCACCATCATCTCCCTTACGTCTTACTAACTATGTTGGGATGGGCATCCAATCTCACCGGATGCAGCTAAATAGCACTTACTATTTGGAATTCTATCCAAAGATTGCTCTTAAGGATAAGACCGCCCATTGTGTCACTCTTAGTAAAATCTTCATATATGTAATTTTTTTTTTCTAATTATAAACTACTGCTTGACCGCAATCCCGCCTGATGGTAAGCAGTGATGCAATCGTTGATGGTAAAGCGAGCTAGATTATTAAGCCTATTCACTCAAAAAAACTGAGTGAATAGGAAGGAAGACGGCAGTCCAGCGAGGTGATGCAATGTTAAAACCAACAACGATGTTGTGCCAGAGGGAGATTGATCTGGAGACCCTCTACGATCAAACTCCCGACACAACAACATTTGGCGCATCGTACCCGGTACGCATCGAAAATTCGCAACACAACTGCTCAGACCTGTCCATACGGCTTCACCAGACATCATGCCAGAACACGACGAATCGCTTGGCGACAAGTTCTGTTCTGTGGCGAGTTCTGTGATTTATAGGGTGTACATAATAAAGAGTATTCTATTCTACCACTATTGTGCATGGAGCGGTTGCCTTTCTGATCTCCAGAACCCACGTATTGGGTATATAGTAAAAAGACTGATGATTAGGACTCGTCATATCGTCTTAGTAATTAAATTGGTTACCATTAAGAGGGCACTCTAGTGCCGAGGAATTTGGAAAATAGGTATTTGAAGAAACTATTGCCGTCGCGCTGCTTCCAACCTCTCCCGGTAAAGTGCGAAAAGGACAGTTGCAGCTCGGGCTGATTTTACCTACAAAAACGTTGACCAAAAGACGTTTCGTATTCCGCTGTTTTCTTTTTCAAAACACGACAGATCTAATTTTAATATCAAAATTTAGAGGAAAAGTATACCTATGCTTCTATTATTTCCTGTTTTTTTGTAAAAACTATTGCCGTCGCGCTGCTTCCAACCTCTCCCGGTAAAGTACGAAAAGGAAAGTTGCAGCTCAGGCTGATTTTACCTACAAAAACGCTGACCAAAAGACGTTTCGTATTAATTTCACATTTTTCTAATAGTCATCTGAACATCACGATAAAAATGAGTTATTTTTCGCGATTTTGTAGTATCGTATTTCTTATTAATTAAGTTTCGGAAAAAATCTAATGATAGGGGCACGTATAATCACGGTGTAAAACTGTAGAAAAAAATTGCTCTAAAAGCATTATCTACGAAGAAAACAGTGGAATGCGTTTGTATAGGGAAAGCACTACTAGAGTTCCCTCTTAAGTTGGGTACCCACGGTTGGTGCTGGGGCTGAGCGATCGACTGCTGCACTGCGTTTCGCAAATTGGATATAGGCCTTTTTCTTCTTTTTTTTTTTTCAACTAATTATAAACTAGCGCTTGACCGCAATCCGCCTGATGGTAAGCAGTTGTAGCGTGTAGCACAAAGGACTATAAATCACTCACACCAGATCACAGCTACACAAAGGACTAGGAACGCGGAAGTCATGGCGCGCGTCCCGGCGACCCTGACGCCCGCAGCGAGGGTTCCGATCCTGGCTCCCGCTGCGAGGGTTCCCATAAATCTTCACACATCTGCAGGTCCAACGGTCAATGTGCGTGGGAAACTATAGCGAGTCGTCTAGCACGTGGAGACTGAACTGGCGCGCTTCTACATCAACCAATCATACGCCGCGGCCTGCCTCGATTGGCGAATCAGCATCAAGAACGCACGCAACACCGCGTGGACTTCCGCAGGACAGCAAGCTGATTCGCTATTGTAGCGTGTAGCACAAAGGACTATACAGTCATGCAATCGTTGATGGTAAAGCGCGCTAGTTTATTAAGAGTCTATTCACTCAGAAAAACTGAGCGAATAGGAAGGAAGACGGCAGTTAAGCGAGGTGATGCAATGTTAAACCCAACAACACGACCAAAGATGCTACGCCAGAAGGAGATTGATCTGGAGACCCTCCACGACCAAACTCCCAACACAACAATATTTGGCGCATCGTACCCGGCACACATCGCAACACAACTGCTCAGACCCGTCCTCCGTATGGCTTCACCAGACATCAAGCCGGAACACGACAATTCGCTTGGCGGCAAGACTTTGTCTGGTGGGTGGTAACTTCTGCCGGCGGCCGATGTTATGGCCTACCACCGAGAACTTCTGCCTCAGCCTATAGAAGTTCACTGCTGGACAAAGGCCTCTCCCAGAGCTTTTATTACATTAGGGGGTTTTGCCATAATCCCCACACATGGCACTCGGGTTTAGGATTGCAGTAATTTGATATTCCACAGGAGAAGCGCTGCTGCCCGCTTCCCTGGTGAGAGTTCCCTTATGGGATGGTACTAATCTACTCGTACATTCTACAGCAGCGGGGGTAAAGACCTACAGGTAGTATTTCGGAACATTTTTAAGCTATTGCATAGCTTCTATCGCGGGCCTTGAGCGGGGGGACAGAATCCAGAAATTCCGTAACGAAAAAACCTCACGCTCATATGTGCTGACCTACCAGGTCTTCATAAATGCGTAAGAACATAGCAAATATCCAATAACACCACAACAATTAATATACATATGTATATGCTGATGTGTAGTATGCTGAGTTACCAGGTCTTCATAAATGCGTAAGAACATAGCAAATATCCAAAAAAAAAAATGCTATGCAATAGCTTTACCGCGGCAGTCCCCGAGTGCCATTTACTTTTTTTTTTGACAGTATTTGAACGGTAACATAACTAATCTATTTATTTCATGAAACCGTATGTATTGTTTAATAGACTGTATTTTTTCCTCTTTGCTAGCTCATTTGCTTTGCATGATTTTTTTTAAAAACACTCAATTTTCGCGCGCAATCGTTAGCCGGTCAGCTTGTGCCGGGTCCGCTTAATCGAATATTTTGTGTCAATTAGTTTCGTATTCGATAACATTAGGCAACCCATCTAACATGGGTCAAGGGTGATTGATAAACAAACGAAAATAAATGCTCCAATTGAGTAATTTTGTCGAAACGGCTAACATCAGTCTGTACCTAATTAGAAAGAATAAAAAAAAAAAGTAAGTTCATTTGGAGACCGTACCCGAAAGCCTATAGGGGTCCACTGTTGGACAAAGGCTTCCCCCAAGGCTTTCCACGATGACCAGTCTTGTGCTACCCGCATCCATTGGCTTCCCGAGACCTTTACCAGGTCATCGGTCCACCTTGTTGGGGGCCTCCCTACGCTGCGTCTTTCGGTACAAAGCCGGCCTTACTGCCCCATCGGCCATCGGTTCTCCGAGCAATGTACCCCGCCCACTGCCACTTAATTTTAGCGACTCGAAGAGCCAAACTCGAATCAGAAATGAGGAGATCCGTAGTAGACTCAAAAGTTTCAAAGTGAATGAAATGTGTGTCTGTTTATAATATTGAAATAACAATTTTTTACTACGGTACACACATCAAAATAGCATTTTTTTAAATTTTTGTCTGTTTGTTCCGGTTGCTGTTAATCTCTCAAATGGCTGGACTTATTTTGACGGGATTTTCATGGACATCACATTAGAAACTTCAAAAATAATAGTATTTCTCCACAATTTAATGGGTGTTATTATACATATAATACTTCCTCTTTAATCACTCTATCTATTAAAAACGGCCAAGTGCCTGTCGGACTCACGCACAAAGGGTTCCGTGCCATTGATTTATGAAATTTAAGGATTTAAGTTATTTGTATGAAAGATTACGCGGTAATATGTGGTTTACGATTTAAGAGGTATTAAAAAAAACTACTTACCTACTAGATCTCGTTCAAAATAATTTTCGTTGGTAGTTTTTATGGTAAAGTACATCATATGTTTATTTAGATTTTTCATTTTCTTATTTTAGAAGTTAGAGGGGGGGACCAACTTTTTCCATTTTGGAAGCGTCTATCACGCAAACTATTCGGTTTAGAAACATCGATATCATTTTTGAAGACCTATCCATAGATACCCCGCACGTATGTGTTTGATGAAAAAAGATTTTTGAGTTTCAGTTCTAAGTATGGGGAGCCCCAATATTTAGAACTATTTTTGCATCAAAATCTTAATGCGGTTCACGGAATACATCTACCTAGCAAGTTTCAACAGTATAGCTCTTATAGTTTCGGAAAAAAAATGGCTGTGACATACGGACGGACAGACGGACAGACAAAAATGACGAATCTATGAGGGTTCCGCTTTTTGCCATTTGGCTACGGAACCCGAAAAAACCGCCTCAAAATCCGTTGCGTAGTTTTTGAAGATTTAATCATACAAAGGGACATAGGGAAAGAGAAAGTGACTTTGTTTTATAATATGTAGTGTGGAGCAATGGATTAGCAATATACTTCAAAATGATTCCCATTGTTATTAATAGTGTGTTACGTAGTTAGGGTGCTGTCCTCCGTACATTAGAAATGGTTAATATAGCGCATAGCGCCATTCAATAGCACGCTATTTCTTCATAGCGCATAGCGCACGCTATGTAGGTGGACGTTACGACGCTATGACGCTATTCACGCTATGAATGAAATTGATGGAATAACTCGCACAGCGCGCGCCGGCGCTTAGCGGGCAGTCAGTCATCGTGTGAGCGCTGTGGACTATATGTATGCTTGTTGTCCCAGCACGCTATTTTCGTCGCGCGCGATCTTTCTTGTTATTGTGTAAATATTATTATAAAATTCTGTTGCATTGCAAAACGAACTAGTGACGATTATTTAGTGTGTGCAAAGGTATTGTTAGTGTGTAGATATTAATATAAAATTCTGTTGCAAACCGAACTAGTGACGATTATTTAAATACGCCTATAATTGATTTACGATTTATTAAAATTAATGTTAGACCTTTACCAATTATAGACAGTCCTAAGCCTGAAAAGCATGAAGGAGAGTTCATTGATATCTTTTATATTGCTTTTTTACATTCCGTTATAGCATGCGGTCTGTGTAACGAAGAACGATGTGTAATGTAACGCGCTACGAAATTTAGCGTGTTGCAATAATAATCGCGCCTGCTGGACGCCCACGTGCTTTCTTATTTATAGCGCGCTATAACATAGCGCATTTAATAGCGCGTTAGAATTTAATAGCATATAGTCTGTAGCGTGCTATTGTTTTATAGCCGTTTTTAACAACTCTGCCGTACATTATTTTTCATTATCCATACTAATATTATAAATGCGAAAGTATCTCTGTCTGTCTGTCTATCCGGCTTTCACGCCAAAACTACTGAACCGATTATAATGAAATTTGGTACACAGATAGTCTAGAGGCTGAGAAAGGACATAGGCTATATAACATACCGACCAATAGGAGCAGAGCAGTAACAAAAAATGTTGCGAAAACGGGGACAAACGCGGACGTACATATTGCTCCCATTATTTTAACAGGCGCTTATTTAATATCAACACGCGGACGGAGTCGCGGGCAACAGCTAGTTTCATTATACGTCACGGTTATACTCTTCAATTTAGTTACGAGATAATTGGGTTGTATCCTAAAAAATAATTTAATATCCATCAGATACATTTATAAAAAATATTGAATACGTATTTTTTTGTAGCGCTTGATCGTAATCCCGCCTGATGGTAAAGCGTGCTAGTTTATTAAGAGCCTATTCACTTTAGCCTTGAAGACACTCAAATTGTAGTATGACGGAAATACCGACGCTGGCAAATTGTTCCAGTCCCTCGATGTACGCGGTATAAAGGAGAAAGCAAAACGCTTCGTCCGGATCGCAGTGGTGTCAACAACGTAAGGGTAGAAACTCGCCGTACGACGGGTCGTCCGATGATGGAACGGAGATGGGGGAATTAAATCATGCAATTCCTTTGCACACCCCCCAGAATGCATCCTATAGAAGACCAAAAGGCTGGCTACTCTACGCCTGTGCTCCAGACTTTGGAGACCGTTTCGAGTTAAGTCTGGGTCGCCAATCAGCCTCTTCGCATGCCTCTCCACTGAATCCAAAGTGGCAAGGTGACATTTCGCAGCACCAGCCCAAATGTGGCTGCAGTACTCCACAAAATTAGAAGCTGCCTTGGTGTGAAGTACCGCCGGACCTTCACGATGACGCCTAGTTTTCTGGCAGCCACCCTGGCCCTGGACCCAATGAACCGCCCAAAGTTAAGGTTCGAGGAAATCTCAACTCCCAAAAGCTGAAGGCGGTCGGTGCACTCCAAGGATACATTCTGAAAAGTAGGAGCCAAGGCGAATGGGCTCCTTTTGGCAGTGAAAAGACACGCCTGTTAATAATTATAATAATCCTGAATAATCTTTCATTCAACACGCCTGACTGCGACGTGGAGGCCCCGGGTTCGATCCCCGGCCAGGTCATGATGGGAAACGATCTTTTCCTGATTGGCCTGGGTCTTGGATGTTTATCTATATATGTATCTATTATAAAATATAGTATCGTTGAGTTAGTATCCCATAACACAAGTCTCGAACTTACTTTGGGGCTAGCTCAATCTGTGTGATTTGTCCGTATATATTTATTTATTTATTTATTTATTTATTGATTTGAAATGTCGCATGACGTCACGCCGTGGTACAAAATATACCACGGCGTGACGTAATTAGCCCCCACTCCGTAACTTTAATACGCTATATTTCAGTAATTTTTGGTAATTTCGACAAAATAAAAAATACGGGTCTTATTTTTTTTTTTATTATCTATAACATGGACTAATTTTTTTTTTTAATTTTCTTACCTTGGATACATCCCTATTGGATAATAACATAGCTAAACAGCGTATGCAGGTAGCCTGTCACAATCCAGAATCAGCTTACTGACAGGTTATGCGTTCATATAACTGTCTATTTTTTTAAATGTATAAATATTTAAGCTGTCACACCTGAAACCTCGCCTGAAGGCTTTTATTTAGGTTAATGAGATGGTTGGCGCATTGGTTGAGCGATCGACTGCTGCGCTGCCGTGTTTTCGATTCCCACACGGAACAAATATGTGTATGGCCTTCAGGTAGTTCCAGGTCTGGTGTGTGAGTTGAAATGAATGGAAAGACGCTACAGGAATAATTCCCAGTAAGGGGCAACGTTTTTTTTTTCAAATCTTTTTTTTTTTTGCTTTGCTGGTTAGTGTGCAATTTTAGGTATTGCAATTTAATTACTTAACATACATAGTATTGTATACAGTATGTTAAGAAAACCCTTTCCGACCTGTGAAGGTGTTGTTAGGTATCGATAACTGATTCTACTAATGGATACAAAACCGGGCTAAACTTCAACCTAAAATCCCCCTAAAAAATAAATATTATTTCGCAAAAAGAGGTAACTTAATAAATGTGCGTAAGCACCCTTCCGCGGGCGGCGGGCGGCAGGGCACGCGGCACGTGTCGCACGGGTCGCATCGCTATTCGCTCATAATAATACCGGTGTTGTCACTTTTTTAAAAATTACCAAATTTCGGGGAAGGAATTAATTCGCGGGAAAAAAAAGATTATTTCAAAATTCATTTGTATTGGTACTATGATGATTACGTAAAATTTTATATTATATTTGGTCATGTGTTTACCTAACCTTTATTATCCTTATGGGTTGAACAGGGTTTTCTTAACATACTGTATAGTCAGATGTTTTTCTAACTGAACAGACAGCTGTACTGTTGGGGAGTTTGTTCCGTCACTTCTTCTCCCCGGTGAAAGCACTAACAATTGGAGAAAGGCGGGCGTTTTGTTTGGGGTACTATCTTATGCATCATCAGCTTAATTTGAATAAATGACCTTTGATTTTGGAAAGTTATTTCAGGCGAACGAAAGCCTGGGCTGAAGCTAGTAGGTCATGAAAACGATAATATTTATACTGCTGATAGGTTATTTGTAAACTAATAAAACATTAAAGAATTTTACAGAGTTTGGTAAAGTAAACAATTTTTCAAATACACGACTTACGTATTTAATGTGTAGGTAATATTTTTTTTTTAATAATTATAAACTAGAGCTTGACCGCAATCCCGCCTGATGGTAAGATCGCGATCGTTGATGGTAAAGCGCGCTAGTTTATTAAGAGCCTATTCACTCAGAAAAACTGAGCGAATAGGAAGGAAGGCGGCAGTTGAGCGAGGTGATACAATGTTAAACCCACAACACGACCAACGATGCTGCGCCAAAGGGAGATTGATCTGAAGACCCTCCACGACCAAACTCCCAACACAACAACATTGGGCGCATCGTACCCGGCACACATCGCAACATAACTGCTCAGACCCGTCCTCCGTACGGCTTCACCAGACATCATGCCGGAACACGACAAATCGCTTGGCGGAAGGGCTTTGTCTGGAGGGTGGTAACTTCTGCCGGCGACCGATGTTATGGCCTACCACCGAGAAAATAAATAATATTATAAAAATATAAACATTTAAAAATATAAAGAATAGTACCCCACCGGTATCGGGAACAGGGTCCAAGTTACCGGCGGTCAAGGCTTGAGATAGAAGAACCTCTTAACAATACGAGCCGTGTCCAGAAGTACCGCTTTCTGAATCAAGCCCTTGATCCAGTTGCCTAACGAACGCTTCGTGAGGTGTTGATCGAGGCGCTTGGCTATTAAGCCAGTGGCTGTCACGACAATGGTTGCTGAATCCACATCCCACATGTCGACAATCTCGCGAACCAAGTCAAGTATCATCATAAGGTCCAGCGGTACTTCACACCAGGGCAGCTTCTAATGCTGTACAAAGCACAGGTCCGTTCGTGTGTGGAGTACTGCAGCCACATTTAGGCTGGTGCTGATAAGTGTCACCTGGCCACTTTGGATTCGGTGGAGAGGCGGGCGAAGAGGCTGATTGGTGACCCTGACTTAACTCGAGACGGTCTCCAAAGCCTAGAGCACAGGTGTAGAGTAGCCAGCCTTTCGGTCTTCTATAGGATGCATTTTGAGCAGTGTGCGAAGGAATTGCATGATTTAATTCCCCCATCTCCGTTCCACCATCGGACGACCCGTTGTACGGCAAGTTTCCACCCTTACGTTGTTAACACCATTACGATCCGGACGAAACGTTTCGCCTCCTCCTTTATACCGCGTACATCGAGGGACTGGAACAGTTTGCCAGCGGCGGTGTTTCTGTCGGACTACAATTTGAGTGTCTTCAAGGCTAGAGTGAATAGGCTCTTAATAAACTAGTGCGCTTTACTATCAACGACTGCGTCACTGCTTACCATCAGACGGGATTGCGGTCAAGCGCTAGTTTATAATTAAAAAAAAAATCATACTTGATTTGTTTATCTTTCTCGGCTTTCACGAGGTTCTCATCATGTGGGATGGTTATGTTTACAATCATTGCAAGCCGCTCTAATCGATCCACTAATACTATATCAGGCTTATTAGCAACAATAGTCATGTCAGTGATGATGGATCGATTAGACGTACGTACGCTGTAGTACGGCAGCTCCAATTCCACAAGGTTGTATATTATTATTATTAGCTGTTCCAGTACTTTTCTGGGTGCTGCTGCTCTTGCTAGTAAGGAAGCAATCCGGTCCGAAGGAGACGCTATGGTAGTGCGTATGAATGTCGCTCTTCAGGCAGTCATTATTTTGAAGCATATTGCGAATCCATTGCTCGAAAAATGTGTCTGTTCAAAAACGTACATAGATAACGCAGTGGATGTTGTTGACCTGTCAAAATAAAATCCATTGTTAATGGCCAGATAGACTAGGACAGACCCCAACATAGTTGGGAAAAATCTTAGCAGATTAACTGAGTATACATTTTCTCTCTTCTTGTTCTTTTTTGCGTTATTCTCTGCGCCATGTTTGTCGTAGAAACACGTTTCAAAATAATAATAATTTATCATATATTTTCTCTTCACAGTTGATTTGCAATAGTGTGTACAAAAAAAGAAGTATCAGCTGAATTCCACCTGTGTGAGAGACTGGTACCTGATATAGGTATTTGGGTAATCAATAGTCACTTATTCAAATTAGGCTGAGATTCACCACTGTTCGAACGTCATTAATACATAAGGCTGTCCTCCTAAAACGCCCGCCCTTCGCAATTTTCCTATTTTCTTTCTACCCTTTCCGTCGCCTTTCTTCTCTCTCTAGACGTTCTTTCTTCTTCTTTATGTTATGTGGTCTACATTTAAGCCTCGCGGATTTTACGTTCATCTTTAAAACTTGATCAAACAATAACAGCTGCAGTTTTATTTGATCACAAATAGTGGAAAACGCCAGCTTAACAAATATCAACTCAGTAATAATTTTTCAGTCTGTTTATACAATATGTAACAAAAACCCTGTTGTTCCTTCAACCTACGTTTTAAAAATCGGCATACGGACGTAATAAAGCAAGTAATTTATAAAAATTGTTCAACAAAAATAATTAAAATAAATGTTTAATTATTAATATTTATAATCTGTAACTGATTTCTTAGCTCTGCAATTCTGCATGAAGAAACTAGACATAAGTAGAACGTTCCCGCCAATTTATTTAACTTATTAAAATCTGTATTAAAAAAAAAAAACGAATTTGTCGGTTTTAATAGGTATTTGATTGTGACCCCTCGACTAGACAATGATTACTGTTTTCTAATTATGACTTCATTAATGATGTGCTTGTAGGTAAAATTATATGACCCTGAAAGGAACAACAGGGTTTTTGTTACATAGTGTAGATATACGTATTATAATTATTTTTGAGGCTAGCAACAACTGGGAGCTGGTGAAGCTCTTGAAGGTGAGGTAATCACAACGCTCTCACGCCTCTAGTCACCGCAAGAGACACCTTGGTCGTTGGGAGGCAACATCGAATTCCCGGCCACCGATCCGATCTGAGATTCACAATCTACCTCTTTTTTGCGGATGAGAAATCATCTAATGACCTCCACTCTGGGCCCTTTTTCTCCGAAGGTGGAACAATCCTCATGGACTATCCTCCGCTCGGGGACGCGGAGGGGTGTGCTGGACTTTTACCGGCTAAAACACCACCTATGCGTTCGTCATCGGCTTTTTCGGGGTACCGGGTCCTTCCGATTCTAGGGTACGCCGGCAGGGCTTGCCCCGTCGTCGCGAGTTCGACAGGTCTCTTCTCGCGTGAGCAGCCCACAGAGGCTGCTCTCCTCAACTGAGTGGCATATGCGAATGTGTCACAACGTCATCTCTGCCATGTCTTCCTTCACTTACCTGCGCGCCAGAGGCCACGGTAACACTTTCTAACAACCCTTGGTCCTGGCAGGCTTCGATCCTCGGGACCGTATCATGATGAGCTGATATCTCTTTGATTTGAGCGTGGAACACAACACACCAACGATCAGGGACCATCATCGAGCTGATTTCACAGCTATCATGCAGATCCGTACGTGCAGCCTCCGTGGCGTAGCGGTAGCGAACGCGGCCGCTGCGCAAGGAGGCGCGGTGCAAATATTTGTAGGTATGCATGAATATGAATATTTGTACTGGTCTGGTCGTGCCTCAGAAATCACGTTAAGCCGTTAGTCCCGGTTGCCGTACGAACATCTAATTGCAGTCGTTAAAGGTTGTTGGAGCCCTCAAAAGTCCAACAATTAGTTGTAATTGCAATGCTTCGATATCGCCTTCGGGTTGTGGAGGTCAGACGGCAGTCGATGCACGGAAAATATCAAAGTTTAGCCAAAATCAGCAGTTAGACTGGTAAAGCGGACCCCAGACTCAAAAGCTGCGGATGCGACTGGGATTAACGCTGAGATGATAATGATCCGTACGGGCAATCCGTGCTCGGAAGGCCCCGTAAGGATCACGCCCGCAGCGCTCTGAAACGTGGGTTCATTCAGTACTATACCGTTGCTACCGGGAGAAGTACGGGCTCCCCCCGGAGCAGGTCGCGCTCCAATCCGCGTCGCTGTGAAACGATGTTCTAAGCTCCTTATGTGTGCTACCGCTCCGGGCGCCCATAGTAACAGCCTAAAGGAAATCTTACCGGCAGTGTTCTGTAGTTTAGGTACCCCCCATGCTTAGCCCCATGGGAAAGCGTGAGTTGATGTTTGTATGTGACCTACCATTGTGCCTCGCGTTTTATGAACAGCTACAATAGTATTTGCTCACCAATAGCGTTCAACGAAAAACCAGCTTAACCAATACACTTTAATCCAAGGTTGTGACCTAGGTCGTCGTCGCCAGTGGCTCCCAACCTCTACTGAATATGAATTATTTATTTTATTTGATGATGTTTCACATAATTATATCTATCTTACCTGGATCATTTGAAAAGTTCTTAGCCTAAAATGATTAAAGCCTTTGGTTTTTTTATAATTACCCTCATTTTGTAGTTACACCATTTAAGAACAAGTATGCACAGTTTAAAGTTTTTATTTTAAAGTCGTGGTGGCTTAGTGGTTACAACACCAGCCTCTCAAGTATGAGTGCACGCGTTCGATTCCAGGTCAGGCAAGTACCAATGTAACTTCTAAAGTTATATGTACTTTCTAAGTATATCTTGGACACCAATGACTGAAGGTGAAGGAAAACATCTTGAGGAAACCTGGACTTTAAGTCTGAAATCGCCAACCCGCATTGAGCAAGCGTGGTGATTACGCTCAATCCTTCTCTGTATGAGAGGAGACATGTGCCCAGCAGTGGGACGATAAAAAAGTTGATAATGATGATGATGCACAGTTTGGTTTATCCACAGTAACTCATTGTTCGTTTACACGTGATACCGTAAGTCCAGTCAGAGCTGGATAAAACTGAACATCGTGCAGTGATAAAATACCTAATTTGCGTAGTTCACTTTTAGAAAGGCTACTTATTGATGCCAATGACCTCTGAAAGTAAACATAACCTTATTTTGGTTTGGTGACAGAACTCCCTTTTATTTACACCAAACTCGATTATTGGTCAACTTTTACTTTCAAATAATCTTTTATTTACTTAAATCTAAATCTCATTTTTCATTTTTACTAATTATCTTAATTTTCTACCACAACTACCGCCTCACTTCTAATTTCTTGTCACTTCCTTACCTACCTAGTTTCAATAATGATCATGACTCGTAGTGCCCATGCTCGCCTCCAAGAGTCCAAACTCAAAGAGGCTTTGAGCCTATTAAAGGCTTCGAGGGAGTCCTGTGACCAACTACTTAAGGAAATCGATGACAATGAGAGAGTCCTCTTCAATGCCCACGAAGCAAATAAGAAGTTGAGAAATGAAATGGCTCAGTTACATACTCAATACACTGATGCCATAGAAGCCCGGGATAGGCTCCAGCTTGTTGTGGACGGGTTCAGCCAGTGTAGCTTAGAGTATGAACAAGTTCTTTGTCAGAAAGACCTCTTACAACAGCAGCTACAAGAGGCTCAAAGTCAAATTATACAACTCGAGACTTCCAATAATAACACCACTGCCTCGCTGAATCAGAGTCTATTTAGCGAGTTGATGCCTATTGCCCCCACAATGGTTTCTGCAATAAACCCCTCTTACACTATAGATTTGACTGATGACAATGATACAAAGTCATTAAATTCAGTGAGGGTAGTAACCAGCAAAAATAAATTCAAAAAATACATCAAAATTAATAAGTACATTGTCAAAACTCAAAAAATGGTAAAAAGACAAAGGTACTTTATAAAAAGTGTTAAGTTAAACAGAGAAAGATTGAATTTGTTGAAACAATTAGACATGTATTCATATAACTTAGAGCAAAGTAATAGGAGGTACGACATTGACACGGAGTCATTGCAATCTGAACTTGACCATCTGCAAAATAAACTTATTTCTATGACTAATAAGTATAATACCTCAGAAGACCTAATGAGAGAATATGTGTTGGCGATGAATGAGCTGGTTAACTCACAAAAAACCAACTGTGAGTGCGGTTTAACATCGAATGTGCTTACACTGGATCATTCGTTGACATCATGTGATACCACCTTGCCGCAGCCTTGTGTTGATGTCGTAGTTCCTTCTGCTAATAGTCCCAATAATCTTGATCCTAATGATCTCAATAATATTAAACAAAACTTGACTAATGATGTTGTGTTGTTCTGTGATGAGATAGGTAAGGGCTTGGGGCGCTTGTTGACTGATGAATGTCCAGGTCACTCAATATTGAACTACTGTATGCCTGGTTGTTCTTTATATGGAATTATGCAAAAAATTATTAAATGTAACTTCTCCCAGGATACAACATTGTTAATTTTTGTGGGTAGTAGGGGAAATGTGAGCAAAAGAGAAATGCTTAAATGTTGTGAAACGTTAAGCAATCTGAATGTTGGAAAGGTTGTCTTATTTACATTCCCATACAGTGAACAGTTGCCACAGGAAGAAAATAGGATTAGATATGAACTAAACATGACTATGTCCAACTTGACATTTAATAATAAAATATTACATTTAATTGACATAAATAATTATTTTAAGAATAATTTGTATTTGACAAGAGATAGACATAACAATGTTATGTATTATCTTTCTAATTATTATAAAAGACAGATAGCTGTGTCGCTATCATATTTTTTTTCTATTACAGCCAAGAATTTGGCTAAACAAATTGCTTCTTTTGAGCAATGCAATGACATTTTAATTAATTCTGCCAATAATTTGGTCCCAGTTGACATTATTAATAATTTAAATTAGAAATTAAGACAATAGAGCCAACCTCTAGCTATAATAATATACAGGATTGCAAAGGCAACTCGGGAGGAAATTTAAGGTCAATAAATAATATTAATTTGGTGCATCAAAATATTCAAGGATTTATGAACAAAGATTTAGAGGTAGATTTATTGATGAACCATTATGGTATTGATATTCTTTGCATAACCGAACATTGGCTAAAAAGTCACCAGTTCTTGTTCAATTTTAAGAACCACCAGGTTGGTAGTTCGTTTAGCAGAATAAATGCTATACATGGTGGCTCATTAATATTAGTTAGTAACCTGTACAAATTTAAAAATCGTAAAGACATTGTGAGCCTGTCTGTTGAACGAACAGCTGAAATTGCCTGTATAGAGTTGGAGGGCTTCGTTGTATTAAGTGTGTACAGACCCCCTTCAGGATTGTATGACTGCTTTGAAAAGGTAATGGATGAAGTTTTACACAAGATTTGTGTTTCGAACAAAGCCATTATCGTTTGCGGTGATTTTAATGTTAATTTATTAGAGAACTCAGGTTATTGTAATAAAATTATAAGTCTATTTCAGTCCTACAATCTTGTAAACCTATTTTTGGAGCCCACAAGAATAACACCTACTTGTGCCACATGCCTAGATAATATTTTTACTAACATAATACCAAGCCGCAAAGAAGTTGTAAATTTATTTGATTCTGATCACTGCGGACAAAGGATTACTATTCCAAACAATAGTAAAAAAGTGGCCAAAAAGGATATCACTGTTAACCCCAAAACTGAAAGCCGCTTGGAGGTTTTTAGATTTAATCTCATCAATAAAGTGCCAGTCTTATCCAGTTATGTTAATGCTGATCCTAATCATCTCTATGATAATTTTTTTAATATATATTGTAAGCAATTTGATTCCACCTTTGTTCCCAAGACTATCTCTATTAATAGTAATGCATCTTTCTCTGATTGGGCTACCATAGGTATTCATAAAAGTAGAACTCGGCTTTATGAACTGTACAATGAGAGGACTTATATTAACACTGTTGAATTTAATTTGTATGTTAGAAAATACTCAAAATTATTTAAACAAGTTTGCTATATGGCCAAGTCACGTTACTTGAGTTCAAAGATAAAAAACAGTAGTAATGTAATTAAAACGACTTGGAAAATTATTAATAGTGAAACGGGAAGGTCCAGTGATAGAAATACTGACTATAGCCTGACTGTTAATGGCAACATAATAAAATCAGACTCGCAAGTCGCTGAGGTGTTTGAAAATTTCTTTTCGGATATTCCTGTTTTAACTACTAAATCCCTAAACTCATCACCTTCTGTTGCTGAGTCTTTGCTTAAAGAAAATGTTAATGTTTGTAATTCGGAATTTCACTTTGAATATGTTACCAGTAAAGATATAATTAAAATCTTTCACACTCTCAATATAAAAAAGACTGCTGACCTATGGGGTCATTCGGTGGAAGTTGCGAAGTCTATTATTGATATTGTGGCACCCACTCTAGCGGTTATCTTTAATACTTGTATTGACTGTGGAGAGTTTCCTGATCTCATGAAAAATAGTAAGATAATACCTTTGTTTAAATCAGGCAGTACATCAGACCCCACAAATTATAGACCTATTTCTGTACTACCTACCTTTAGTAAAATTTTTGAGAAATTAATTTTAAACCAAATGCTAAGTTTTTTTAATAAACATAAATTATTACATAGCAAACAGTTCGGTTTTACAAGGGGTCGTTCAACTACTGATGCCGGTGTTGAACTTCTATGTCATATCTACAATGCATGGGAGGATAAATGCGATGCCTTGGGCATTTTTTGTGATTTGTCCAAGGCATTCGATTGCGTTCTTCACGAGACGTTAATCAGGAAACTCCGCCACTACGGGATCAGGAACTCTGCATTGGATCTTATTACATCCTACTTGAGTGGTAGGATTCAAAGCGTTGACGTTAATGGAAAAAGATCATCCGGATCTTTAGTAACAATGGGAGTCCCACAGGGGTCAATTCTTGGTCCCTTTTTGTTTCTTGTTTACATTAATGACCTGCCGTACCTCATAAAGGATAATCACGATATAGTGTTGTTTGCAGATGACACTTCACTTTTATTTAAACTTAAACGTCAGCAGCAGGTCACTGATGATGTAAATAGCGCGATCTCCAAAGTAGTCCACTGGTTTAATGTTAATAACTTACTTTTAAACGAGAAAAAAACCAAATGCATTAAGTTTACTTTACCTCACGTTAGGCAGGTGAAAACTAAAGTGTTGATAAGGGGCGAAGAATTGGAATCTGAAGACAGCACAGTGTTCTTGGGTATAACTCTGGATGCTAAGCTTCAATGGGGTCCCCATATAGAAAAATTGTCAAAAAAACTAAGTTCTGCTGCATACGCAGTTAGAACAATTCGTAATTTGACTGATATTGAGACGGCCCGTTTAGTGTACTTTGGCTATTTCCATAGTGTAATGTCGTACGGCATTCTGTTGTGGGGAAATGCCACTGATATTCAGACAATATTTGTTTTGCAGAAACGAGCTGTTCGTGCAATTTATAAATTAAGTCCAAGACACTCTCTCAGAGAAAAATTTAAAGAAATTAATGTACTGACCGTGCCGTCTCAATATATTTATGAAAATCTTTTGTATGCTCATAAAAATATAAAATTGTATAAAAAATACAGTGATGTCCATAGTATAAATACTAGAAACAAGCACAAATTTATTGTACCTACAACAAGGCTCAAGAAAATAGGTGGCTCTTTTAGATGCCAATGTATACATTTTTACAATAGACTTCCAGAGGTGGTTCAAGATCTGAGCCTGAATAAATTCAAATGCTTCATTAAACGTAAGTTGTGTCAGAAAGCATTTTATAGTGTTAAAGATTATATTGATGACAAAAAGGCTTGGGCTTGAGCTGCGTCCGATTTCTATGCTTACACTGATTGTTCTTTGATTTTTCCTCTCGTAGTTTAAATTTGCAATTGTTTGTTTTTTCTTAACTCAAAGCCAGTACACACTATGTAGCCAGGCATATTGTACGTTACGGAATTGCATCGCTGACAGGGGTATTCGGCACTGGTGCAGCTGCACAGGAGCTAAACTTAGCATTCGGGAACACCGTTGGAGCTGCTGAACCTTGGACAAAACTGTCTTTGCATTGTGTAGATTCAATTTCTTAGTATTGTATAATTGCATGGAACACGTGTGAGCACGATCTATTTGCTGTAAAGCATCTATTTGTTGGGTTAGTCGTTTATTGACTTGATAGTGCTATGGCTGTTGAGAGTATGTCATGCTCACTCAAATGTCGCGCTGGTGGTGGCGTGTGTGTTGGGTCATTAGGTTCCCTTCAATATGGTTGAGCTGAATGATGCTGATCCATACGTCATGTTCGTGAACGGACGCCGTCAGAGGGGACTGGTCATCTCTTAGCTGCTACGGCGTATTTTAATTTCTGAATTGTTGTTTTTTTTTTCCATAATGGACGCTCTCAGCGTACAATATATTTCTGCATCGTTCTCACACGATTGATTTCAAAATGAATGATGTAATCAAATATTTGTATCAATAGCTTGATATTTTAAAAGAGTGTCCATGGAGTTTCTTGCCCGTTCTTCTCCATAGGTACCTACTTTTTGGAATGGGCGACTAGCTTCACCTTACTGACTGACCGAACTTCTGACAATTCAAAAGTGCCTGTAACTGGTTTATTTGAAATAAATGCTTTGATTTGATTTGATTTGATCTGAATTTGAAAGGTTTAACTCCAAAAGCTTTAAAGGGTGTATCTGACATCGACGCACAAACGAGTACCATGGATCCAGTACATGATTCTGAACCCACTAGTGGTAGAATTTTTCGTCGGCTTTTTCATGATTTTAAAAAATATGTATTTAGTTTTTTTCACTTTAGGTCGTTCATAACTGCTGTACTTTTATAACCCAATAAGATTTTAAAGTAAAAATTAATTAATTCGATAATTCCACAAAAAATCGCAATGAAAACAAAACTCTTAAAACTATCTTATCAGCTAATTTAATAAAGTTCACACCAGGGATCTTCATACCTACAAAACCGCACGGCGGCACGCTTGCAATGTTCAAAGGCCGAGCCGACACTTTTTCATAAACACTGTGAATTCTGTAACCGTTCATTAACGACATAAATGATTATCATAATTTTAGTAGTGGCATGCGGTTTAGCCTTTTCGCGAAGTTTTCGTGTCAGATACATCCTGTATATGAAGACATATCTGCTACTTTGGGAGAGTTCGGTCTTTCGTATGCGACTGTTAAAAACTAGGTGGCAGAGTTTGACCATTCAAGATTAGAAATGTATATTTGCTACTTTTTCACGAAAAAACTGCTGAAAGCATTTGTATTAAATTTGGCACACAGATGGTTTATAACCAGGAATAACATTAGATTGAAACGTAAGTGGGTCTAATCGCGGGGCGCAGCGAGTTTCATAATATAAGGAAAAAAGATAAAAAAAAATTGGCTGTCTGTAGAACTCCGTCTACTGCCGATATTTGAACGTGATAACGTCTATTACATGGTAATTTTTTCTGGGTGCAATGAAATTATTTAAAATAAAGTAATGTATAACATTTATATTTTTATTTAATAGTTTGTTTAAATTTTCTAAAAAATAAAAAAAAAGCAAAAAGAAAAAGAAAAAGAAAAATTAAAAAGGAAAAATTAAAAAGGATAAAAAACGTCCGTTGCCGTCAGGAATCGATCCGCGGCACCTCTTAAGTGAGTCGATATTAATCCGAGCGTTTCACCACTCGGCTATCAATGCTTTAATCATGTATGCGAAATACTGCTACTAATTGTTTACAACCGTGCTTTTAGGTAAATAATATTGCACTCTAAAGCTACAAGGCTAAGGTTAGTTTTAGTAGGCGTGGACTCCGTGTAGCGTCAGATTCGGCCGTTACGCAGTTTTCGCGAATGACTCCCAGCATACCGATTTAATAGACGTTATCACGTCAAAATAAATTCATAAGCGCATCTCTTGTGTATCTTGAAGGAATGCCTACATGATCCATCATTTCCTAGGCAACGTGCGCTGTTGTAACTTTATCTAATACTCTTTATCATATCTGTTGGTAGGCCTAGTTGGAAAGCATGAAATTATTATTTTGATGGGTAATTCATCCTAATACTAGGGATGCCTTATAAGTCTGTCGTTTCCATATTTCCCGGCAATTTTGAATTTGGAACTTTTCTATATTTGAATGTGTTTAAATTTTGAATCTCAAAACTGTTGAAAGTGTTAGGATTAATACTATTATTTGGTCAGCGTCGATTGGAATCTGTCAGGTTACGTAAGCAAATGAATCTTTATAAGGAAAATGTTCGTGCAATAATTTTAGGCCTAATACTGCTTCAGTATTTTGAAGAGATAAGCCCTAGTATTAGTAACAAATCTCGCGAAGGACGCCCAAAATCCGTCTTCATTGAAGATAACATCGTTGCTCTGAGACAAGTAATTCCCGAAGATCGTCATGTCATGTGTCAACCACTTGGTGTGAGAAAGTTAGTGTGCCGTTGGATAGATACCGCATCTCTTTTCCGACGATCACAAGGCGGTCCGCGTTAGATAGTGGAAGAAAACTCTGCAAAGGTTCGACCGAGGAGAGTCAAATCACGTCTATGCCATCATCAGTGGTGAAGAATCTTGGAGCTAATTGTAATAATGTGTTACGCCGCGATTTTGTGCTGTATTTGTGCCCGATTGATGGTTATGGGCTCGCCACTTTTAGGTTTGAACATAATTGAAACGAAATATCTGCGTGAGGTACCTCTGCCCACTGAAATCTCAATAATAAGGCAAATTATTAAGATTTATGTGCCTATTGATTCACTGAATACTAGCGTCCTGTGATTTATGTATGACTTTAAACTTTCTACAATAAAGGTACAGTGGCGTTTGAAGCGCTCTACACACCAAAGTCCGGCGACATGTCGGCAACATTTTGCCGGCGGGCTAGATTGGCGGCTTCAGCCATTGCAAGTTGTAAAACTGCCGGCGGCATGTCGACGGCTCTACATCAGAAACTTCTTTGGCAGTTAAAATACTAGCACGTAACTACAGCTGAAATGTCGCCCGCCGGCAAGTCGCCGACATGTCGGTCGGCAACACGCACGGGTGAGGGTTGCCGACATGCTTTTTTCAACATAAGCTCAAACACGATCAAAACAAGTGTATCGTGGTAAGAGGCGACATGTTCACCAAAATACACTTGTTACGTTTGATACCACAACGATACACTTGTTTGGATCGTGTTACCGACACTTCCCTGTACATGGTTTTTGTATCGTGTGGGGATATTGAGATACATTAGTAGGACTGAGGGCTGAACAAACTTTATCGCAACAATATCTGAAATGAACTTTACCTATATCATCCTACTTACTACACAAGCCATCTAATCTGTTCACCACCTTTTTTTTTTGATTTTTGAAATATTGGGATTAAGTAGTAAGAGGGGTGAACAAGCTTTATCGCAAGAATATCTGAAATGAACTTTAGTCATGGAATGTTTTTTTTTTTTTTCTTAATAATTATAAACTAGCGCTTGACCGCAATCCCGCCTGATGGTAAGCAGTGATGCGATCGTTGATGGTAAAGCGCGCTAGTTTATTAAGAACATATTCACTCAGATTGAGCGAATAGGAAGGAAGACGGCAGTTGAGCGAGGTGATGCAATGTTAAACCCAACAACACGACCTAACGATGCTGCGAAAGAGGGAGATTGATCTGAAGACCCTCCACGACCAAACTCCCAACACAACAATATTTGGCGAATCGAACCCGGCACACATCGCAACACAACTGCTCAGACCCGTCTTCCGTACGGCTTCACCAGACATCGTGCCGGAACACGACGAATCGCTTGGCGGTAAGACTTTGTCTGGTGCATATTTTGTGGTCAATCTGTTATCTGATTGACTCCAGCCCCTAAAGGAAGGCCAGCCGCCTAACACCTTGATGTTAACGACTCTCTCACAGAGGGTATGACTTTTATTTTAGACAGTTTAAGAACATTCAAATTCAAATTCTTTATTTCAGGCAAGGCCCATATATTGTTAGTTAAAAAAAAAAAAACTTATCCTATGTTAGTAAAAAGAGAAACAGAGTTCAACATCAGTTGGCGACATGAATGTGTGCGCGCACATGTCTGTCCGCCCAGAGCCTAATAAAAGGTCCGTCGACCTTGTCCGCCAGTGTAGCTAGGATACTGTTCGGGCCGCCCCGAAATCGCCGCAACATCGAAGCACACCACTTGCGTATGATGGCATAAAAGTCATCAATTACTACACACAACTGACTGACACATAACTGACACATAACTGTTCGTAACATTATACGTATGGAGTCATTTTGTAACTCAATTGTGTGGTAATAATTAATTCTAATACTAATTATTTATAAATGGTAATAGTAATCAAACAATGTAAACATTGATGCATGTTGGCTTGGATGCGCGTGCGACAAACCACAAACCACAGACTATGTTAGGAAATCCGAAATGCTGAATTTCAAATTGGAATTTGATGTACTTATGTCATTTTTGAGGAAGATATTCTCGTAATTTTTATATATCCCGTATTTTGTTTTTTATATTTTTGTTTGTTTGTTTAAACTGTACTCTCACGATATACAATTGGATTTACTTTTTATATCTTTTTATTATTAATTTCGGCTGTCGCTGAAAACCAGTGCTGGGCTCTGTTTTTGCATAGAGTCGCAGCATAATGCTGAGCGACAGCCGTTTTGCGTGGATGTGACGCATGTTTCCCTCAACTATTTCTTATTTTTTTATGTTTTTGTAAACTCTTGCGTCATTTTTATTGCAAATAAACGTTTTTCTTTCTTTCTTTCTTTCAATTCGCGCTTCCGCGAACATGCCTGATGCACTGCAAAATCGAGGCAGCCCCAACAACATCCTCAGCGCATTATTGTACTGGACGCGTAGAGCGTTGTAAGCCATTCATTGCGTTGCGTTGTATAATGTTCCTACTCCTGGGACAGGCCATCTCTCAATGAAAGGTAGTGGTCTGTAATCTACGACACGTGCCCAGTACGGGTTGGTACATGTCACATGTCTTACAAGTTTTGCCTCTAGGACACGCCGGTTTCCTCACCATGTTTTCCTTCACCGTTTTTAGAGCAGTTCTGATGAAATATTGTACAAAAAGTAAAGCGCCAGAGGGTTTCCAAGCTACGACATACCACTTGTAAGTCGAGGCCGATACTAATAGGTTACCGCGGCTCCTTTCCAAATTTCCTTTCCGCTGGCCAAAGAAGTTACCACCCACCAAACAAAGTCTTGCCGCCAAGCGATTTGTCATGTTCCGGCAGGATGTCTGGTGAAGCCGTACGGAGGACGGGTCTGAGCAGTTGTGTTGCGATGTGTGCCGGGTACGATGTGCTTAATTTTGTTGTGTTGGGGGTTTGGTCGTGGAGGGTCTTCAGATCGATCTCCCTTTGGCGCTGCGTCGTTGGTCGTGTTGTTGGGTTTAACATTGCATCACCTCGCTCAACTGCCGTCTTCCTTCCTATTCGCTCAGTTTTTCTGAGTCAATATGTTCTTAATAAACTGGCGCGATTTACCATCAACGATCGCATCACTGCTTACCATCAGGCGGGATTACGGTCAAGCGCTAGTTTATAATTATTAAAAAAAAAACAAGTTCAAATTTTCAGCTCGTAAAATTCTCTTAAACTTTTAATAATATTTGGACATGTTATTATCAACTTTTTGCAATGACTCAGGTGGTAACTGATAACTTTAAACCTTAGCCGTCCTTATCATAACTATCGATAACAATCACTTGACACCGCTTATCATCTTATCAGTGTACTGCTAACACGGTCTTTAATAACATATGGTTCGCTGAAGAAAGAATGCTTTGTTTTCTGCACGGCAAAAGTTCGCGGAGGGGTGATTGCGGCAATTCAATAGGGGTGTATCCAAGGTAAGGGCAACGCACCGCCGCCCGCCCGAGGGTGCATGGCCTATCCAGCTATGGGCACGCGCTTTGTACTATGTTCTACCGTCAACACTGTGTTTGCGCTTGGTAACCACACTGCAGTTATTTCTAAATGCATTTGGTAAAAATATAACATGGTGTAAAAATTATTGGAATCGATTCAGTTGCATTCAGGTTTTGTATAAAGGAAAAATGACGTTGTATACATATAGGCCGGGAGCATACACCATTGCGCGGCTTACCTGGAGGGTACGGCGCAGCACACGTTAGAGGAGCTCCCGGCTTGGGCAAGGTTGCAACATGACTCCATGGTGGGAATAGGCGGGAGCGATCTCTCGACCGCAGCCGTCGTTCAAGCGATGGTCGAGAGTGAGAGCGCTTGGGACGGGCTTGCCTTCTTTTGCGAGGACATTATGTCTGAGAAAGAGGTGGCCGAGCAGGAGGGGAGTCCAACAAGGCTACAAAATTATTTATGGCCTTTAAGATTGTTGGTCTGCGAACTGCTAAATTTCGTTATCCAAACAGACAGGCCTGATTTTGCGCCTCAATGTTTCACACGCTCCACCCTAGAGTAGGTACTCGTACGACCATTGTCAAATGGTCTCACTGGGAGATGGGATTCTGAATAATAGGATTTCTAGGCCTGTGGAGGGTGCAGTGAAAGTTTATGCGAAACCCACATCCCCGGCCACCGCGGTGGTTTTCTATCTCTGGCATATCCCTCTTTCACCCCCATAATGGAGGAAATCCATGAACCCGCGCTCCCGGCCACCGCAGTTGTTTTGGCCGGTAAGAGTCTGGCATATCCCTCTTTCACCCCCACAATGGAGGAAATCCATGAACCCGGTCCCCCGGCCACCGCGGTTTTTTTAGCCGGTAAGAGTCTGGCATATCCCTGTTTCACCCCCACAATGGAGGAAGTCCATGAACATTTTTGCCGCGAAAAAAAAAATCGGGTAATCAGAAGCCCGAGAATCTGACCACCAGTCTTGTCGAGGACAAAGTAACTGGTTTGTGGTGATCGGATAAGCTGGAGAAGGTCATAAGATACTTTGCATTCTTGGATCGCAGACGAAATCGCGGGCAACAACTAGTAAAGCAATAAAAACGCCGTTATGTTTGTTTATTTGCTAGTTCGTATCTCACTTCCTCCTATAGAATAATTGAAGCGGCGTATTTTTATGGTCTTTGGAAATATCCTGCTTGAGATAAAAGTCACGCACGGTCTGTGTTGTAAAGTGATTATAGTTTAGAAGCTGGTCATAAACTTTTGACGGCACTAGCTCTTTTTCCTGGTTTATCCGCGTAAGGATCGTGGGTTTATTAAGAGAATAGTATATTCAGTAGGATACCGAATATACTATTCAATATTAAGTAGCCTTTTTAACTTTTTTTTTTTTTAATAATTATAAACTAGCGCTGGACCGCAATCCCGCCTGATGGTAAGCAGTGATGCGATCGTTGATGGTAAAGCGCGCTAGTTTATTAAGAGCCTATTCACTCAGAAAAACTGAGCGAATAGGAAGGAAGACGGCAGTTGAGCGAGGTGATGCAATGTTAAACCCAACAACACGACCAACGATGCTGCGCCAAAGGGAGATTGATCTGAAGACTCTCCACGACCAAACTCCCAACACAACAACATAAGGCGCATCGTATCCGGCACACATCGCAACACAATTGCTCAGACCCGTCCTCCGTACGGCTTCACCAGACATCATGCCGGAACACGACAAATCGCTTGGCGGCAAGGCTTTGTCTGGCCTTACTTGTACATAGATCGACTGATTGGTGAGCTGAGTAGCACTCTGGTTGGTTGTTCTGTTGATGGCAAAATGATTAACAACATATGCTATGCCGACGACATGGTGCTGCTCTGCACTTCAATCTGTGGACTAAGGAAGTTAGTGGCCGTGTGTGAGAGGTATGCGGATATATGGCTTGAGGTTTAATGCCACTATAAGTGTTATTATGGTATTAAAAGTTCGTAAAAATACACCCACCAATATACCTCCGGTGATGTTACAAGGAACACCGTTAAAAGTGGTCTCTCAATTTAAATACCTCGGTCATGTGATGACGGATTCTCACAGATGACTAGGATATAGATAGGGAGCGCAGGGCGTTGGCAGTCCGATGCAATATGCTTGCTCGCAGGTTTGCGCGGTGTACTGAGCAGGTAAAACTGACGCTCTTTAGAGCTTACTGCCAGTCGTTTTACTCGGGCAGCTTGTGGGTTAGGTATATGCAGAAGGCATACAACGCTCTGCGCGTCCAGTACAATAATGCGCTGAGGATGTTGTTGGGGCTGCCTCGGTTTTGCAGTGCATCAGGCATGTTTACAAAGTTCATATAACTTAGAAAAGTTACGTTGGTACTTGCTTGATCTGGAATCGAACCCGCACACACATATTTGAGAGGCTGGTGTTATGACCTCTAGGCCACCACGACACATGGGTAGTCAGAAGTCCGATAGTCTGACAACCAGTCTTCCTATACTTCTCCTTCAGCCTATAGAGGCCCACTGCTGGACAAAAAAAAAAAAAAAAAAAAAAAAAAAAAAAAAAAAAAAAAAAAAAAAAAAAAAAAAAAAAAAAAAAAAAACCCCTCCAAGGATTTCATTACATTGGGATTGCCCGTCTGATACCGCGCTTAGAATAGTACCACGATTTCGCCTTCCTCCGCGTTTTTTGTCTTCACAGTTTCTAAACTTTTAAAACCAATCACGACAACTTCTCTCTCTTAAAGCACCTTCACCATAAGCTTTTACAAGCAATCGATGGGCCTCAGCTGCAGATTTCTTCAAATTAAAGCCTAGTGGTGGCCTAGTGGTTAAAACACCAGCCTCTCAAGTATGAGTGCGCGGGTTCGATCCCAGGTCAGGCAAGTACCAATGTAACTTTTCTAAAGTTATATGTACTTTCTAAGTATATCTTGGACACCAATGACTGAAGGTGAAGGAAAATCTTGAGGAAACCTGGACTTTATAAGTCTGAAATCGCCAACCCGCATTGAGCAAGCGTGGTGATTACGCTCAATCCTTCTCTGTATGAGAGGAGACCTGTGCCCAGCAGTGGGACGATAAAAACGTTGTTGATGAAAGCAGTAACAAAAGTTCCCTCAAATGACGATGGCACAAAACTTGACATTTATGCATAAAAATAAATATGTGATACTGATAGAGAGTCACTAATACTCTAATGAGGACAACTTTTGTTAAACGGCGGAAACTTATTTGTACACTTAATATAAAAAAAAAGATTACCCGTGGGAAGTGAAACCGTGTTACTATGATAAAATAATACTTTTCCCTTAGAATTGTCGTGGGAATCCGAGTTCACGCCGTAGAAGGACACACGCTAACCTTATTTCTGATGTCCTTCAGATGGGTCAGTGCGTGTACTCGCTACCGGTGAGCGTGTATGTCTTCCGTACCGAATGGAACAACAATGGTCGTGTAGTTTTAAACGCAATTCAGAAATCCAAATTACGAACATTTTCAGTTTCAGATCAAAATCAAAAGTCATTTGTTCAAATTAGGCTGAGAAACAGCACTTTTTGAACATCAATATTACATAAGGCAGTCCCCCAAAACGCCCACCCATCGACACTTCCTAGTGGTTTCGCTATGAAGAAGTGGCGGCACAAACTTCCTTGACCGCCGGTAACTTGGACCCTGTTCCCGATACCGGTGGGGTACTATTCTTTATATTTTTAAATGTTTATATTTTTATAATATTATTTATTTTCTCGGTGGTAGGCCATACCATCGGCCGCCGGCAGAAGTTACCACCCACCAGACAAAGCCCTTCCGCCAAGCGATTTGTCGTGTCCGGAACACGACAAATCGCTTGGCGGAAGGGCTCTGATGTCTGGTGACAGGTGGTCTGGTCTATTCGCTCAGTTTTTCTGAGTGAATAGGCTCTTAATAAACTAGCGCGCTTTACCATCAACGATCGCATCACTGCTTACCATCAGGCGGGATTGCGGTCAATCGCTAGTTTATAATTGTTAAAAAAAAAGCAGCACAGCTGTCTGTTTATTTAAAACAACACGTGACTTTATACAATACTATGTAGGTACAGTAATGAACACAAGAAAACACAACAACTATGAAATTATTTACCATATGCCAGCTAGCCACGCCAAAATACCAGCAAAGCAATAACAAAAAATATTTTTTTATTAAAATGTAAATAAGTAAAAACTTATTACCCAAATAAAAGCCCCAAGTACAAAGGGCGTGACAGCTCACATATTTATGCATTGTAAAAAAGCAAATTATATGAACTCTTATAACGTCTCAGTAAGCTAATTAATCCATCTCGGACATCGATTCGACATGATCTTTATAATTATTATGATCTGACCAAGATTATGTTTGGTTTGCTCGGTGGTAGGCCATAACATCGGCTGCCGGCAAAAGTTACCATCTACCAGACAAAGTCTTGCCGCCAAGCGATTCGTCGTGTTCCGGCATGATGTTTGGTGAAGCCGTACGGAGGACGGGTCTGAGCAGGTGTGTTGCGATGTGTGCCGGGTACGGTGCGCCCAATGTTGTTGTGTCGGGAGTTTGGTCGTGGAGGGTCTCCAGATCAATCTCCCTTTGGCGTAGCATCGTTGGTCGTGTTGTTGGGTTTAACATTGCATCACCTTTTTTTTTTTTTTTTTTTTTTGCCGGGTTGGAAATCCTCATAGGATGCCCGCCGCCCTGGGGTGGGCGACGGGGTATGTCAGACTTTTACTGACTAAAACCACCCCGGTGTGTCTTCTATCACGAGCGCGCGTGGGGCCGCGGGAGTCTAAATTCTTCCACGGCCCCACCCTCGTGCTGGCCCGGTCTGTCCGGGCCTCCTCTCCTGCACGGGGTAGTGGGGTGTTAAACTACCCCGTGCATCACCTCAAAGGCGCGCGCCGACACTCGCGCGCGCCTTCGCCTCGGGGTCCATCAATAGGGGGGGCGGGGACTTCCCCATGTCCCTCGCCCCTGGACCCATTCATGGGGGGCGGAAGAGGGCGTTATCCGCCCTTCCTCGGCGCCCGGTGCGTCTTCTGCGGCCCGGGAAGGGAGTTGATATCTCCCTCTCCCGTTCCGCAGCTTCCTTCTGCGACATCACGTCCTCGCAGAAGGACACCACCGCGTCCCACGACTCTGAGCTGCCGACCATCCTCCGCACTACTGCCGGCAGCGTCAGGTCGCCTCCTACTTCATTTGTGAGGACACGGCGCTGCTCCTCCCATGCTACACACTCGGAGAGCGTGTGCTGCGCCGTGTCATCCCCGCATTGGACGCAGTGGTGGCACCGAGCGTCGGGCTCTCTGCCTAAGCGACGCAGGTACTTGCCGAAGCAGCCGTGCCCCGACAGTACCTGCGTCACCCTGAACGACAGGGAGCCGTGCCTCCTCCCGAGCCAGTCGTCGAGTACTGGCCGGAAACATTGCATCACCTCGCTCAACTGCCGTCTTCCTTCCTATTCACTCAGTTTTTTGATAGAATAGGTTCTTAATAAACTAGCGCGCTTTACCATCAACGATTGCATCATTGCTTATCATCGGCCGGGATTGCGATCTAGTACTACTTTATAATTATAAAAAAGGGAAAACAAACAGTGACACATTACATTTTATAGAATTACATAAATTAAAAAAGATACGGGCAGAAGTGTAAAAACAACATTTTCCACGGAATACATAGACACGTCAATAATATTTACGAAATATGTGTTTTCGTGTTATAGTGATATGTTTTCCTGTCAAAATTCCGTAAACATAATATAATCAGGTACGTTTTTATCAGATAATTAATCCTCAATTTGTTTTCTTTATAAACCTAACAAACAAAGTAGTTTTTATGTTAGCTGCTGCACGCGACTTGGTTGGCGGTGAGTTTTTAGTTTAAACATAAAACCCTCTATTCATAAACGCTGCTTAGAGTTAACTAGTGATTAGCGAATGTTTAACCATACATTTTTGACGTTTGCACGTCACTTAACTTTAATCATCGCTTATGAATAAACACCATAGTGCCTAAGTGGTTTATTCATAAACGATGATTAAAGTTAAGTGCAGTGCAAACATCAAAAACATCATTTCGAAGGGCGAAAATGCCTGAAAATTGTTTTTTATGTTATAATATAATGTTATTTAACTTTGATTGTTAAAACAGTTAATTTTGTTAAAGCGTTAATACTATATTAAAAAATTAACAGTTTCACTCCTGGTCTCGGCCGAGATATTCGAAGAGTGAGCGCGGATATTGCATTACTTAATTCCTTATCATCGGACGACCCGTCGTTCGACGAGTATCCACCCTTACGTTGTTAACACCACTACGATCCGAACGAAGCTTTTCGCCTTGTCTTTTATACAGCGTACATCGAGGAACTGGAGCAATTTGCCTTCGGCGGTGTTTCCGCCTGACTACAATATAAGTGTCTTCAAGGCTAGAGTAAGTAGGCTCTTAATAAACGAACGCGCTTGCATCACTGCTTACCATCAGACGTGATTGCGGTCAAGCATTAGTTTATAATTAAAAAAAACCTCTAATATCCCATTTTTTTCTAAAAACGGAAAATAAAGGAGAACATTTAAGAATCACCTCCACATTAGGTGTTTACGCTAGTTTATCGATCGGGTCCGATTGTTAGTTAGTCGAGTTGTTAGATCCCCGACCGGTACGGGCTAGCGTAATTAGTATTGTCTATGGCGACGCGCGGCCGCCATTCTTGAACAGACAACGTCTTGAGACCCCGTCGCGTACGGGGTCCGTTGCTTGAACTTTAAATTAACAGACAACGTCTTGAGACCCCGTCGCGTACGTTGGTCCGTTGCTAAAACTCTTGACGAATAATCATCGCGTGCGTGGCACGTTCGGTCGAATGAATTTCGGGAATAAATACCACCGGCCGCGTTTTGTATAGTTTGTCGCGATTGTTGCCCGTGTTTTGGAGTATTTACTTGAACTATAAAACGTAACAGTGCGTCTGTAAATTGAGTTGAGTTTGAGTCGGAAACGTGGTTTCATTGGCGAACTTTGTCGGGCGTGATTGACACTGCTAAATAACTTCTTACGTTGGTGAGCTTTGGTGCCCTATTAAGGGAACTTGGTGTGTCGACTGGTATGGGACAGTCAGTGAATTGAAGACATCGGATGTCATCGTAATCGACGCGCGCGCGTCGATTCTCCGGACTTCACTTCGCGACGGAGCACACTGGGTCCCAGGTAAGTCCCGTAGATTTACCAGAGTGTGGTCGGAGATTAATTTACTTGTGGTGTAGGCCGACCTTGTTTGTTGAATAAGCCGTGACAAATGCGCGGTAGATGTACGCGCTTTGCTGGGGCGCGTATACATTAGGAATTACCCCTGTATCTGTAGACCTTTTTTGACAAATTATCGACATTGTTTTTTGTCATGATGAGACTGGGTCTAGATTCTGAACATTTTAATTGCGAGAATTACCTTTCTGTATCCAATTAACTGGTCTGCCCCCTAATCGGCGAACACATTTTTGTCAAATGATTGCGACTAGTTGAGATCGTTTGGACTGAACGGACCAATGGGCGGTCCGAACGATCCCAACCGATGCCAACTAGTCGCAATCATTTGACAAAAATGTGTTCGTCGATTAGGGGGCTGGTCGTGCCTCGGAAAGCACGTTAAGCCGTTGGTCCCGGTTGCCATACTGATACATCTAATGGCATTCGTTACGGGTTGTTGGAGTCCTCAAAAGTCCAACAATTGGTCAAACTGCAATGCTTCGCTTTCGCCTTCGGGTTGTGGAGGTCAGACGGCAGTCGCTTCACGGAAAATATCGAAGTTTAGCCAAAATTACCAATTAGATTAATGATGAATTAGCAATTAGATTAATGAGAATTAGAGATGATGATGATGACTTTTTTGTATCCAAAGATACGTACGGACGACAGCAGGTCAAGCTACCCGAAACTGTCAAATATTCCCAATCAACCTTAAGCCTTAGTCCTTTAGAGATAAAGTTGAAAATCTAATAAAGAAATCTGACAGATAGCAGTAGCTTGGTGTGCTGTCGTCTTTACTATCTCCTAGCCAACGTAGCTATAATTCAAACAAGTGTGTCATGTATGGCAAGTGATGTATTACATGTTAATTTAGTAACCTTGACGTTTCAGTTTTATTTAATCCTCCAATCAGTCCACATCTATGGAAGTTTTCTTATAGTGCATAGGAAAATTATAGAGTAGTATTGTATCTTGTATTAAAAATGATAGTACTGTCATAATTGTACTAGATTTTTTTTAAAATGTGTGTTCTATAGTGTTAATTTCATTGATTGGCCTGTGTTGTGTTTGAGTGTTTTCTGTTAGATACTAATTAGGGACAGTGTACCCTTGAAATCTACTAAGTAATAAGTGAACCAAGAATTTGGGTCAGTTTACATAGGGGTGCCCCAGCTTAGTTACTGCGATCGGTTACAGTTCAGAACTAAACTATAGTTTATTGAATGTCATTCAGGCCATTGTTTGTTCGGTTGCCGTTTAGTTACGCTGCAAAATATATATAAAAAATACTTTTTCGGTGACAAAGAGACATTTTAAGATAGAAAATCAAGTGGAAATAAACTAGCAACCCTAAATCCGGTCACCAACCTGCATTTCTTTCCCAACAAGAAGAAAAACTAAGGAATGTCGAGGAAATTCTTTAACCGCTTAGCCCAAATGGGTGTAGGACTTACTTTAGTCGGTGGCGTCTCAAACAACGCCCTTTACAACGTGGACGGAGGTCAAAGGGCAGTCATATTCGATAGATTCGCCGGCATAAAGAAGGAAGTAGTCGGAGAAGGAACGCATTTCATTATTCCATGGGTACAGAAACCCATAATCTTTGACGTCAAATCGAATCCGCGCAATGTGTCCACGGTAACAGGCAGCAAGGATTTGCAGAGAGTCGAGGTCACACTAAGAATCTTATTCAGACCTGTTGCAGATGAATTACCCAAAATATACACGACTTTAGGCGAGGACTATGACCAGAGAGTTCTGCCGTCTATTACTGGAGAAGTTCTAAAAGCTGTTGTTGCGCAGTTTGATGCCAGCGAGCTGATAACCCAAAGAGAAATGGTGTCGTTTAAAGTTAATGAAAGTCTTACTGAGCGGGCTAGCCAGTTTGGGCTCATACTAGATGACATAGCTATAGTCCACGTCACATTTGGTAAAGAGTTCCTTCAAGCTGTAGAATTAAAGCAAATCGCCCAACTAGACGCTGAAAAAGCAAGGTTCATGGTTGACAAAGCAGAGCAGAGGAAGAAAGCTGCAGTGATATCGGCGGAAGGAGATACTCAGCAAGCTATTCTACTGGGTAAGGCTTTCTGCAATGCAGGACAAGGGCTGGTCGAGTTGAGAAGGATTGAAGCAGCAGAAGATATAGCGTACCAGCTCTCGAAATCGAAGAATGTGACTTATCTGCCTGATGAAGGTGGATTTGTTAATGTTAAGAATTAGTAGAGGTAATTATGTATCTATTTTTTATTTATATACTAATGCTTAACCGCAATCCCATCTAATGGTAAGCAGTGATGCAATCGTTGATGGTAAAGTTTAAGAGCCTATTCTCTCAAAAACTGAATGAATATGAAGGAAGACGGCAGTTGAACGAGGTGATGCATTGTTAACCCAACAACACGATTAACTGTGCTGTGCCAGAAGGAGTTTGATCTGGAGACCCTCCACGACCAAATTCGACTACCTACCTGCAGACTAGTGCGCTCCATAGAGGCATATAAGCACTGCATACCCTTATAATTTTCTAAATCGGAACACCCGAATCGTATTATAATATAATTTTTGTACTACAGTAAAAACTGTTAAAACACTACACTAAAACAGTAATACTGCCGTCTTTTGGGGCTAGCGCAAACTAGCTAACACACATTACAATTTACAATGTGCGCGTACCGCGGCTTTGTCACTAGTGCTACGGAGTGTAGAGCGACGTAGGCACGAACTAAAATTGCTTTAAATTTTAAAACATGATAATAAAAATGTTTGGGGTTATAGTACAGTCATTTGGTTCGAAAAATGGTGGTTACCTGGAAAGTTTTCCGGGAGTTTTGGCGTACGAGCGCCGCAAAGTACGCCAAAACTATTGACTTTATGGAAAAAAGGTTAATACATAAATTGTAGGTAATTGCCTGTAGTTTCATTTTGTATATAACTGTTTTTATCGTAAAATGAGTCGGAAAGGAGATATTGCCAAAAAACTGCTTTTGGACGCCATTTTTCCAATATGGCGGCGCGAGCGGCAAAAATACGAGGTGGCAAAGTTGAAATTCGAAAAGAACACATCAAAATCTATAAAATTGCCAATTTGCAAAACTCCCGGAAAACTTTCCAGGTAAAACTACCAAATGACTGTACTATTATGGATATTCAGATTTAAATAATTTTCACAAAGCCCCCTCTAAATACGATTCGTCGGATAAACATTTAGATTCTTGTTTAAAGTACCAAATTTTTGGAAAAGGTAGAATAGAGTCTAGTTTGAATAGACATTTAAAATTAAACATCGAAAGGCTCAATGCGAAAGTTTATAGGAATATAAAAAAATTCTAAAGGTTAATCGATATCGTCTGCTTTTTAAGTAAACAAAATTTTGCGTTCCGTGGTCACGACGAATCGCTTAATAGAGGAAAAATGTGGTCCACGCGCCGATCAATCGATCAGGTGGGCACGCGGGGCGTTGACCTCCGTCAGCTATTGACGTTCTGTGTGACGATGCATCAATGGCTAAATGTATTTCGGAAAAAATATACATAGTGTAAAAATGATTGGATCGATTCAGTTCCTTATTCTAAACAAACTAAATTCAGGTTTCGTATAAAGAAAAAATAAAGTTAAGGGTAAGGTATAAGCCCAGAGATTTCGGTAGTAATGCATGCATACCCTACCCGAAATCTCTGTGCAAGCCCCTGCCTACTTGTCATCTACAACCCAGTCACTGGGTAGTACGATACCGCTCCGTAAGACTGGTGGTCATACTTTCTGATTTCTGACGACCAGTAGACTGTCTTAGATCTACAAATGACAGCCGGGATCAATTTTTTTGTTGGAAAGGATGTACTTGTCATAACTAAAATATATTCATTTAAGGTTCTGTGTTTTCTTGTGTTAATTACTATGCATAGTATAGGATAGTTGTCTAAAAAAAAACTAATTAGTCCGTCAGTCAGATTTCCAACAAAAAACTAGACACGTATTTTTTTCTTTTTTCATATAAACAAAATATTAAGACGATACATTTTAGCAACGAGTGACGTCACCCGCCCCCACTTCTGATCTTTGATGCCTTTTATGTTTGTAAATTTTTATTGATTAGATAAAACAAAATATACGTATCCAATATTTTTCTATAATCTGAATGACTGACTAAATTGAATAATTTTTTTTAACCCAGGAAACACCTCTTTTGTATAAAGTCATGTGTTTTTTAAATGAAGAAACTGCTGTGCAGCTGGGGAATTTGTTCCGCCACTTCTTCCCAGCGAAAGAACTAGGAAGTGGCGAAGGGCGGGCGGTTTAGGAGACTCTCTTATGTAATGGTGACCTTCAAAAAGTACTGATTCTCAGCCTAATTTGAATAAATGATTTGATTTTGATTTTAATAACTTAAAAACAGTAAAAAAACCACTATAGACGTAAAAATAATTAAAACTAATTTCGGAAGTTAAAATTAAACCCTTTTAATACCGTACGTAGGGTATGCCAACATAATTAAGATTTAACATAAGTAACGATTATATCTTTTGATAACATGATTCATTGTTAATATTGTCACAAGCTCTGGCAAAAAATGTTCACGTTTGACGAAATTCGATGTCATTTATATTTCTCGACCTTAGAAGCATTAGGTCGTATCTACAGTATGTTAAGAAAACTCTGTCCGACCCATAAGGATAATAAAGGTTAGGTAAACACATGACCAAATATAATATAAAATTTTACGTAATCATCACAGTACCAATACAAATGAATTTTGAAATAATCTTTTTTACCCGCGAATTAATTCCAATTTCCCCGAAATTTGGTAATTTTTAAAAAAGTGACAACACCGGTATTATTATGAGCGAATAGCGATGCGACCACGTGCCGCGTGCCCTGCCGCCCGCCGCCCGCGGAAGGGTGCTTATCGCACATTTATTAAGTTACCTCTTTTTGCGAAATAATATTTATTTTTTTTGGGGATTTTTTTTAAGTTTAGCCCGGTTTTGTATCCATTAGTAGAATCAGTTATCGATACCTAACAACACCTTCACGGGTCGAACAGGGTTTTCTTAACATACCTACTGTATAACTTAACATTAGACGCATTAGGTCGTATGTGTAGGTCGTCGGACGTACACATACGACCTAATGCTTCTAAGGTCGAGATTTGCAATCTGCTCATTCCTGATTCGATCACGCCTAACCGGTTGATTGCGGCCAACCGGACTTTTTGGAAATCCTATCTTTGGGGGAGGCCTATGTCCAGTTGTGGACTTCCTGTGGAGAACGATTTGCTTTAAGGAGTACTTTTGATGAATAGAGTAAAAGACAAAAATAAAAATGTTTGTGTTATAAAATAATTGAAAAAAAAAAAATCATCAACTCGAAAAAGTGAGAAAAGTTAGTTGCGCCAGATACAACTTGTAGGTACTACTCGGAAGGGACATGAAACGGCTTCAAAAGAAAGCAATGCATTTAATGTTCAAACCATAATAAGCTCCAGCGCATGGTGATACAGCATAAAATAGCTTGTAGGCAACAATCCATAAATTCACCGACACAAAAGAAAAAAAATGTTCAAACCAAAAAAAATGTCATGTGCTTGTCATACGGTATAAAATAACTTACAATAAATTACCGCTAAGCGTTCAAAGGCAAAAGGCCGCTTTATAAATGTTTAAAGTAAAATAAGCTCTCGACTCTAGTGATACGACATAAAGTTGTTTGCGCGCAAAAATTACAAACAATTATCTTAGATAATAATTTTATTTTCGTGTTAGTAAATTGCAGCTAAAAAGTATTTATGATAGTCCTAAGCGCGTAAAAGTATGGATAATTGTTGAAGCACGCGGGTCAGTGGCCCCGCGCCATTCAGCTGTAGATTATCAGCAGGTTACTATTATTGCCTGCTCTCTTTCGAGTTTTTTTTTGTCACTATGTCAAATCTGCTATTTCATGTTTCTAATATTTTATTTATTGATGAAACGATTGTATTACTAAGACAAAACCGTTTCGCTGCGGGAAAACAACCATTAAAATTCTACGCTGTATAATGACTGTGTCTTACGATTTATAAGTGTGACGTATGAACCCATACAGGCGTTTAACTTTGTGTACAAACTATTTCATCACCACTGCTCTCGAAACATTCTTATCAGTGTATATACCGTAGAATTTTAGCCATTTAACAAAAGCAGCACATTTGATTTATCTCATATCTGCTACACGCGGATTGGAGCGACGACATTAATATGGATATTAATAGGATAGGCTGCGAAAATTTGGGTATTAATATGGATATTAATAATATTAATATGGATATTAATAGCATAGTCGCGAAAGTTTGCATAATTTATAAAATTAAAATGTCTGCATTATTTTGATACTTCGAAACATCCTCTATATGCGAGCGTAGTTCCGAGTTTTAGTTCCAATTGCACGCGGAATGGAGCGGCGACATCTTTGAGATCATTCAAATATTAATATATTTAAAAAATTTATAAATCTCTTTATTCTTTATTTTTTTTTTTGTAATAATGTTTATTATGTATAATTTAGAAAAATTTAATGTCTAGCATTACTATGAACTTGATGTAGTTTGAAACACCCTATATGCGAGCGCAGTCCGATTCTTGTGTTGCAAGGACACGCGGAATGAAGCGGCGAAATCTTTCCCAGAGTTTATTAACCTTAGCTCAAAAAACGATAGTATTTTTTTTAAAATTGAATTAGTATGTTTTTAAAATTTCAATAATCGTTTTTTTACTAATCTTTAGTAGTCATTGGATAGTTAAAGTCATCATCATCATCATCATCATCATCATCTTAGAGTGTATCTCGGTTGCATCCGCGGCTTTCACGTTGAGTTAAAGTGGTCAGTCTTTGTGAGACGACAAAAATTCCATCGTGTATAAGGTACAGAACAGTACGTCCATCTACTACAGTAGGCCTAGTATGAGTATTCAATACGAAACTCGTTCGATCGTATCGAGCGCGTTTGGCGCTCTCATTGGTTGAGAGTTCTTACGACCTTGAAGCGGGCCAATCGCTGAGTCAAACGCGCTCGATACGATCGAACGAGTTTCGTAATTAAAACTCATACTTGGCCTACTGTCTCTCAATTTTCTTTATTGGATTTTCAACTTTCCCTTTATTATAAACGTTGTTTATAGTTAAGTAGTGATTAGTGACTGTTGAACCATACATTTTTGACGTTTGAGATCACTTAACTTTAATTATTGTTTATGAATAAACCTCTTTATGATTAAAGTATTAAGGCTCTAGGTTGAGTTCGAATAATTGGCAGTTTCGGGTAGCTTGACCTAGTGTCGTTCGTAAATACATAAAGTTAAATAATATTTTTGTTGTCCTCTATCCCGTTTCAGAGTTGTAGGATATAACTATGAAATAATAATAATGACTAATAAATCTATTTTTGTTTCAGGAAAATCCTAATTACAATCCATTTCCTTAACTATACTTCCTTATCATTCCAAATATTATTATTAAGATAAATCTTCCACATTTATAATTATTATCATTAATATATTTAATGAATACCTTATTCCTTTATTCATTCCAATTTAATGTTAAATTGTTAAATTAAAATACAATAATTGAATAGTAATAAATATTTTTTTTTTTGTAAATTAGAACGTATTTAAAATTAAAATAGCAAACTCGCCTTGAAAATTATATTATTCAGTCATTAAAAAAAGCTATCACAACGAAAACTTATCAATCACAATTAAAAATAACAACGACTGTTTCACATCACAAAGATTCTAATAATTGTACCCGATTTTGAAATCACGCTGATTCTTCCAATTATGCCGTACCTATAATCCTTATAACCTCCCCTATATCCCAACTAACGTCGTCCGCAATGTTCTGACCCCTTCCCACGATGTCGTCGTCCCCAGCTGTCGAGCCCTCATCGCCGTCCACAACACCCTCGTCCCCAGCCCTTCGAGCTGAGAGTGCGCAGTTTCAGGCCTCCACCCCCTATTACACTGGACGGGTAAGATTTTGTTTTATCGTATACAATGAGTATTTAATCAGTGCAGTGTGATTTTTTTTACTTTAGAAGCATTAGGTCGTATGTGTAGCTCGACCTTAGAAGCAGTAGGTCGTATGTATAGCTCGACCTTAGAAGCATTAGTTCGTATGTATAGCTCGACCTTAGAAGCATTAGGTCGTATGTATAGCTCGACCTTAGAAGCATTAGGTCGTATGTATAGCTCGACCTTAGAAGCATTAGGTCGTATGTATAGCTCGACCTTAGGAGCATTAGGTCGTATGTATAGCACGACCTTAGAAGCATTAGGTCGTATGTATAGCATGACCTTAGAATCGTTAGGTCGTATGTATAGCTCGACCTTAGAAGCATTAGGTTGTATGTATAGCAAGACCTTAGAATCATTAGGTCGTATGTATAGCACGACCTTCGAAGCATTAGGTCGTATGTATAGCTCGACCTTAGAATCATTAGGTCATATGTATAGCTCGATCTTAGAAGCATTAGGTCGTATGTATAGCTAGACCTTAGAATCATTAGGTCGTATGTATAGCACGACCTTAGAATCATTAGGTCGTATGTATAGCACGACCTTAGAAGCATTAGGTCGTATGTATAGCTCGACCTTAAGAGCAGTAGGTAGTATATACAGCTCGATCTTAGAAGCATTAGGTCATATGTATAGTTTCACCTTAGAATCATTAGGTCGTATGTATAGCACGACCTTAGAAGCATTAGGTCGTATGTATAGCTCGACCTTAAGAGCAGTAGGTACTATATACAGCTCAATCTTAGAAGCATTAAGTCGTATGTATAGCTTGACCTTAGAATCATTAGGTCGTATGTATAGCACGACCATAGAATCATTAGGTCGTATGTATAGCACGACCCCTGAATCATTAGGTCGTTTGTATAGCACGACCTTAGAAGCATTAGGTCGTATGTATAGCACGACCTTAGAAGCATTAGATCGTATGTATAGCACGACCTTTGAAGCATTAGGTCGTATGTATAGCACGACGTTAGAAGCATTAGGTCGTATGTATAGCTCGACCTTAACAGCAGTAGGTACTATATACAGCTCGATCTTAGAAGCATTAGGTCGTTTTTATAGTTTACCTTAGAATCATTAGGTCGTATGTATAGCACGACCTTAGAATCATTAGGTCGTATGTATAGCTCGACCTTAGAATCATTAGGTCGTATGTATAGCACGACATTAGAATCATTAGGTCGTATGTATAGCACGACCTTAGAATCATTAGGTCGTATGTATAGGTCGACCTTAGAATCATTAGGTCGTATGTATAGCTCGAACTTAGAATCATTAGGTCGTATGTATAGCTCGACCTCAGAATCATTAGGTCGTATGTATAGCTCGATCTTAGAAGCATTAGGTCGTATGTATAGCTCGACCTTAGAATCATTAGGTCATATGTATAGCTCGATCTTAGAAGCATTAGGTCGTATGTATAGCTCGACCTTAGAATGATTAGGTCGTATGTATAGCACGACCTTAGAAGCATTAGGTCGTATGTATAGCTTCGACCTTAGAAGCATTAGGTCGTATGTATAGCATGACCTTAGAATCGTTAGGTCGTATGTATAGCATGACCTTAGAATCGTTAGGTCGTATGTATAGCTCGACCTTAGAAGCATTAGGTTGTATGTATAGCAAGACCTTAGAAGCATTAGGTTGCATGTATAGCACGACCTTAGAATCATTAGGTCGTATCTATAGCTCGACCTTAGAATCATTAGGTCGTATGTATAGCTCGACCTTAGAATCATTAGGTCGTATGTATAGCTCGAACTTAGAATCTTTAGGTCATATGACCTAATGCTACCTAATGCTTCTAAGTTCGAGCTATACATATGTATAGCTCGATCTTAGAAGCATTAGGTCTTATGTATAGGTTGTCGGACCTACACACCTATGCCTCTAAGGTAAAAAATCAGTAATTTTTACTGTTACGGTTATTTAAGATCCCAAAAATGAATAAAACAACGTGTATTAGTGTCAATCGACTGCTGTGTTGCGTGTCGTGGGTTCGATTCCCGCACGGAACAAATATTTGTATGACCTACAGATAGTTATCCCGGGTCTGGCTGTTCGTGTATGTGATTTTAAATGTTTGTAACGCAGGAGAAATTACTAGTGTGGAGTAAGAATCTTCTCTTTTATTTGAATACCGTTAAAATCGCGTCTGTTATACAGAGTGTATCTGACGTCGTAACGCAAACTTGGCGAAAAGGCTACACCGCATGCCACTAATAAAATTATGATAGTCATTTATGTCGTTAAAGAACGGTTACAGAATTCACAGTGTTTAAAAAAAAGTGTCGGCTCGCCCTTTGAACGTTGCAAGCGTGCCGCCGTGCGGGTTTGTAGGTATGATGTTGATCCCTGATGTGAACTCTATTAAATCAGCTGATAAGATAGTTTTTCGAGTTTTGTTTTCATTGCGCTTTTTTGTGTAAATAGCGAATTAATTAATTTTTACTTTAAAATCGTATTGGGTTATAAAAGTATCGCAATCATGAACGGTCTAAAGTGAAAAAAAACGACATACATTTTTTTTAATCATGAAAAAGCCGATGAGATATTCCACCACTTGGGGGTTCAGAATCATGTACTGGATCCATGGTACTCGTTTGTACGTCGATGTCAGATACATCCTTTATGTATACATACAACAGACATGATTGATGTTGTATGTCTTTATATCGCGTACATCGACGGACTGGAACAATTTGCCTGCCACGGTCTTTCCGTCTGATTACAATTTAAGTGTCTTCAAGGCTAGAGTGCTTTTAATAGACTAGCACGCTTTACCATCAACGATTGCATCACTGCTTAGCATCAGACGGGATTGCGGTCAAGCACTAGTTAAAAAAAAAGCCTGAAAATTGTCGGGGGAATCCAGACGAATCTCGACCATCTGGCAACCCTGCCTGTGTGTTTAGACTACCATGAGTTTTCATTACGAAGACTCGATCGTCGATATCGAGCGCGTTTGAGTCATCGATTGGCCCGCTTCAAGGTTGTAAGAACTCTCAACCAATGAGAGCGCCAAACGCAGTCGATATCGATGTTGGACTCTTCGTAATAAAAACTCATGGTAGCCACACTGATGATGAAGAGTAGTGGAAACTACAGGTCTTCTTTCTTTCAGAAGCAATCACAACCGCCCCTGAACGTCGTACTGCCAGTTACTGCCCCGGCTACGCCACCTATTTACGGTAAGTCTTTGAAGCATATCTAGATTTGAGCAGGCGCGTGCGCTCCATACTGTATGCATACTCTCAAGGCGGGGCCTCATTTGCCTCTCCTAGGGAGGGGCCGTGGCTCCCACATGGTGAGCGGGCGAGGCGGGCGCGGGCACTCCCGTGCCTCACGCCCGCCGCTCACCTCAGGGAGGGAGAAAGCGGGCGAAGTCCCGCCTTCTCCTACCCCTACGCCGCCTGCGGAGCGCCGGAGCGAGGGGATCCTCCTCTCGCTCCCGCTCCGCGGCCTCCTTCTGCGACATCACGACCTTGCATAAGGAGGCCATCGCCGCCCAGGCCTCCTCGCTCCCTACCATCGCTCTGACGATGGCGGGCAGCGAGAGGTCTCCTACCGCCGCGCCGCAACCGTGGCACGACGGTGTCTCCTCTCGTCCTATTCGGTGCAGGTACCTGCCGAAGCAGCCGTGACCGGAGAGTACCTGCACCAGACGGAAGGAGAGGAACCCGTGACGCCTGTCGAGCCAGTCCTTCAGGACCGGCCCGATGGCGTCGAGGGTACGGCGGCCGAACACCGCAGAGGCGAGGTCCCGCGTCCAGTGCTGGACGATTTCGTCCCTCGCCTCCCGGCGGACGGCCTCCCTCACCTCTGGGGCCGGACGCTCGCCCAGCGCCCTGCGCCCCGCCGTCCACTCGTACACTCTGGCAAGCACCCACGCCTCGAGCTCCCAAGGCGGGGTGCCCGCCAGAGCGCACGCCGCTGCGAAGCCTACCGTACGGTAGGCCCGCGCTGCCCGCTGGGCGATGGCCCTTTGGGGCGCCCGCGTGGAGCGGTGACGTTCTCCCTCCTATGGAGGGAGTCCGCCCAAACAATGTGCAACCCTGGCCCAAACGGGGTCTCCTTCATTTGGATATTTCAGTCATCATTATGTTATTAGTTTTGTCATGTCAAATTTACATGTCATCATGCCAAGTTTTCCAGGTCAGGCAAGTACCAATGTAACATTTCTAAAGTTATATATGTACTTTTTAAGTATATCTTGGACATCAATGACTGAAGGTGAAGGAAAACATCTTGAGGAAACCTGAACTTTAAGTCTGAAATCGCCAACCCGCATTGAGCAAGCGTAGTGATTACGCTCAATCCTTCTCTGTATGAGAGGAGACCTGTGCCCAGCAGTGGGACGATAAAAGGTTGATAATGATGATGATGTCAATTTGACATGATGAATTGGTCCGTTTTCTAAAGAAATAGAACAAAACAAAAAACACTGTACCTAAATTTATTTAGTTTGTGCATTCACCTTTCTATAATCGTTCGTCCATATAATTCCAGGTGAAGCAACTCTAACCCCACCACCACGCTCACCAGGTGTACCGACAGCTGCCAGCCCTCTCTCTGCATCTGGAGACGGACGGTCACATCCTCCTGACGGCACATCTTCTGATAAGGTAGGTTCAAATTTCAAAGGTACATTAATGAAAAATGATTTATTTTATACAGAGTGTATCTGACATCGTAACGCAAACTTCGCGAAAAGGCTACACCGCATGCCACTAATAAAATTATGTTAGTCATTTATGTCGTTAATGAACGGTTACAGAATTCACAGTGTTTAAAAAAAGTGTCGGCTCGCCCTTTGAACGTTGCAAGCGTGCCGCCGTGCGGGTTTGTAGGTATGACGTTGACCCCTGATGTGAAGTCTATTAAATCAGCTGATAAAATAGTTTTTCGAGTTTTGTTTTCATTGCGCTTTTTTTTGTAATTAGCGAATTATATTATTTTTACTTTATAATCTTATTGGGTTTTAAAAGTATAGCAATTATGAACGGTCTAAAGTGAAAAAAACTACATATATGTTTTTTTAAATCATGAAAAAGCCGACGATAAATTCCAGCACTGGTGGTTCAGAATCATGTACTGGATCCATGGTACTCGTTTGTGCGTCGATGTCAGATACACCCTTTATAAGTAGGTTTGTACACACGACAGCACATCAAGCCACTAAAATCTATCAAATTTCCTTTTAGATTTTCAACTTTATCTCTAAAGTATTAAGGCTCGTTTATTGGGGATATTTGACAGTTTCGGGTAGCTGGACCTGGTGTCGTCCGTACATTACATTACAACTACATATGTAGATGAGTTTGACGTTTTCTGACTAATCTTGAGAAGAAAGTCCGAATACCAGTGGTCCCCTCTTTTAAATTCAAAGTAGCAGACTTAATCTTGATTAGATCATGTGGAGACCATGTAGATTGGAGGGAAATAATTAGCTCAAAACGGTCTTCAAAGGCTGGAGCACAGGCGAAGAGTAGCCAGCCTGTCGGTGTTGTATAGGATGCATTTTGGAGAGTGTGCGAGGGAATTGCATGATTTAACTCGCGTCGTACGGCGAGTTTCCACCCTTACGTTGTTGACACCACAAGATTCGGACAAAAGAGTTTCGCCTCGTCGTTTAAACCGTCATTGCCAGCGGCGCTGTTTCCGTTACACTACAATTTGAGTGCCTTCAAGGCTAGAGTGAATAGGCTCTTAATAAACTAGCGCGCTTTACCACCAACGACTGCGTAACTGCTTACCATTAGGAGGGATTGCGGTTAAGAACTAGTTTAATATTTAAAAACCGGCCAAGTGCTTGTCGGACTCACGCACAAAGCGTACCATTGATTTATGAAATTGAAAGGGTTTAATTTATTTGTATGAAAGATTACGCGGTAATAAGCGGTTTACGATTTACGAGGTATTAAAAAGAAACAACTTACTAGATCTCGTTGAAAACAATTTTCGTTGGTAGTTTTTATAGTAATGTACATCATTTATGTATTTTTTTAGATTTTTCATTTTCTTATTTTAGAAGTTAGAGGGGGGGGGGAGGCAACTTTTTTCCACTTTGGAAGCGTCTGTCACGCAAAAATAATATTAATTAGGAAAATAATATTTTAGAAACCTCGATATCATTTTTGAAGACCTATCCATAGATACCCCACACGTATCTGTTTGATGAAAAAAAAAAATTGAGTTTCAGTTCTAAGTATGGGGAGCCCCAATATTTATTTTTGCATCAAAATCTTAATGCGGTTCACAGAATACATCTACCTACCAAGTTTCAACAGTATAGCTCTTATAGTTTCGGATAAAAATGGCTGTGACATACGGACGGACAGACAGACATGACGAAACAAATTTCAAAACATGAATGAAGGGAAATTAGAGGTATTTTTGACAGATCTGTCGAAAGAATAGGGATGTATCCAAGGTATGAAAATCAAAAAAATAATTAGTTCGTCTTACAGATAAAACAAATTTAAGACCCGTATTTTTTATTTTGTCGAAATTAACAAAAACTACTGAGATATAGCGTATTAAAGTTACCGAGTTGGGGGCTAAGTCATGCAACATTTCAAATCAATATATCTTCCTAATTATTTGAATGAAAGAAAAAATAAAAAATACGTGTCTCAATATTTTTTATCAATCTATCTGATGGACATTAAATTATTGTTTAGGATACAACCCAATTGTGATGGTCTGACCTTAGTCTGAATCTGTGAACATAATTAACCTGTAGTGTTCCTAGTCCAGGAACACATGCCTCCTCACAGTAAGAGGGAGTGGGCCCTAATCTGCCATGCGAGGGCGGATGGGTAGTGGTGGTAAGTGATACAATCATTGTTGGTTAAGCGCGCTAGTTTAACAAAAGCCTATTTAGTAAAAAAAAAACTGAATTATATGAAATAAGAAGGAAAACGGCAGTTGAGCGAGGTGATGCAATGTTAATCCTGACAACACAACAGACGGAGATTGATCTGGAGACCCTCCTAACACAACATTTGGCGCATCGTATCCGGCACACATCGCAACACAACTGCTCAGACCCGTCCTCCGTACGGCTTCACTAGACATCATGCCGGAACACGACGAATCGATTGGCGGCAAGACTTTGTCTGGTGGGTGGTAACTTCTGCAGGCAGCCGATGTTATGGCTTACCACTTCAACACAAAATGGTGTGCGTATGCGCATAATTTAATAAATACATAAATTCAATTTAGAATTATAACATAAATAAATCAAATATGTAAAAATGTACAAAAAAAATACTCGTCAATGAAGAAACGTGAAGGTTTTTTTTTTAAATATTCACTCTGTCACTCACTTATCACTTTGTCGCTCTAAAATCAAGTTAATTTTTATAATAATAGTTGTTTTTTTTTTTTTTTTAATAATTATAAACTAGCGCTTGACCGCAATCCCGCCTGATGGTAAGCAGTGATGCGATCGTTGATGGTAAAGCGCGCTAGTTTATTAAGAACCTATTCACTCAGATTGAGCGAATAGGAAGGAAGACGGCAGTTGAGCGAGGTGATGCAATGTTAAACCCAACAACACGACCAACGGTGCTGCGCCAAAGGGAGATAGATCTGAAGACCCTTCACAACCAAACTCCCAACACAACAACATTTGGCGCATCGTACCCGGCACACATCGCAACACAACTGCTCAGACCCGTCCTCCGTACGGCTTCACCAGACATCATGCCGGAACACGACAAATCGCTTGGCGGCAAGGCTTTGTCTGGTGGGTGGTAACTTCTACCGGCGGCCGGTTGACATGAAATAACGTCACTTTAAATATGAATAAAATTTAATTATGGAGTTCTAATGTTCCGTTTCAGGGTTCCAGTGGCTTAAAACGGAAGGGCACGTCGGTAACTGATAATGTTTCGATAAGGGATGCTGAGTGAAGGGCCCTTTGTATTTTGTAGATAATGGAGTTGGCCGAAGGAATTCCAGCTTTCAGATAACTCGTTAAATTCATCCAATTCTTCGGGCTATATCGGTTAATTTATAAATTCATCCTTACCTTAAACCAATATGTTAATAAATAATAAGATTGCCCTAGTTCTGTTCTGTCTCCTGCTTGTTATGGAGGGAAGTGGAAAAAATATCTTTTTTCTTACTCCTCCGCTATTTTTTTCTGATTAATTTCGTTGCGAGACCCAAGACAGTTGAATCGTTTCTCCGGGACTCGTAGAGCTTCATTGCTCAGCGTTTTTCTGGCGGTATCCACTGTTGATTCTGGCTTTCAGGAGTTGCAGTGGGTGGGAAAATGTGTGGCGGGTTTTGTCCCATAAAAAAAAGTAATAAGATTGATTGATCAACCAGGTTAAGTTACTCTTGTAGCTGTCTGTCTGTAGATGGATAACCATCTTCATATCATCATCATTATCAACCTTTTTATCATCCCACTGCTGGGCACAGGTCTCTTCTCATACGGAGAAGGATTGAGCGTAATCACCACGCTTGCTCAATGCGGGGGCGCTTGCTCAAATTTCAGACTTAAGGTCCAGGTTTCCTTAAGATGTTTTCCTACATCTTGTAATCAGTCATTGGTGCCCAAGACATACGAGAGTATATATAACTTTGAAAAGTTACATTGGTCCTTGCCCTACCTGGAATCGACCCCGCAAAATCATACTTGAGAGGCAGGTATTTTAACCACTAGGCCACAACGACTTACATCTTCACATACCAAGAATCAATCAATCAATGGTAAATTGTTCCCGTCCATTGATGTACGCAGTACTAAAGACGAGGCGAAAGGCCCAGCGCACACCGCTAGAGGTGCGCGGTGGAGCGCATTTCCTTGTTGTTTCTTTTGTAGACCGTATGTCAAGGTAGTTAGGTTTATATTAAATTGTTGGCTTCAATTGCGATCCGCCGCGCCTCCAGCGGTGTGCGCTGGGGTCAAACGCTTCGTCCTGATCGTAGTGGCGTCAACAACGTAAGGGTGGATACTCACCGTACGAGGGGTCGTCTGATGATGGAACGGAGATCACTGAAAGCTGTCCATAATATTTTGGGGTCTTAACGGTTTTCTATGTAATTTGGCACACAGGTATCACATGACCAGGGCTGGGGCCTAGGATAGTTTTTTAATTTTTACCCCCCAACGTTGCCGTGAGATTGTATCCAAATAGCATAGGGGCCGTTCAAATATTACGTAAGCAGATTTATTACAATTATTTACACCCCCATCCCCCATGTCAGCAAAAGTAAGCAAACTCTTACCCCCATCCCCTGTGCATACGTAAACATTTTTCAATTATAAATGTATCTATTTTTTTATAATTATAATGTTATATAATTTTAAAAATAAGAAAATAGATTTAAGATAGATATTAGATTTACTTATACAGTATTCAACATAAAGTAAGGGACAAAATATATTATAATCTTATAAACAAAACATTTTCAAGCATAGATAATGTGAGGGTTGCACTTTGTGTAAAAAGTAAATAACTACGGATGACGTGATCATCATCTAGACTCCCCTACCCCCCATGTCACCCAAAATAAACAAACCAAAGACCCCTCCGCCCCCCAATAATGCTTACGTAATATTTGAACGACCCCATACGGGAGAAGTCGCGCGAATTAAGTAATGGAACTCTGATTTAAATAAAAAAAAAAAACTTTATTTAATTACTTTACTTAACAGTATGGTTAGAGTTAACAAGAGTAATCACTTATAACTAGACTTACATTGGTATTTATAATAAATAAATGCTAATTTGACAATAATCCTATTTAGGGCATTTGATGGAGGTAGATGTACTGGCAAAGGTAATATTGCTGGGTTCAGCACACTTAATTCGCGCAATAGTTGATATTAATTTGACATCTTCGCTTTTCTTCTGTTCCAGTCTTCAGAAACAGCAGTTGGCGGCATTTCTCGGACGGCAAGCACGGCACTCTCCAGGAAAGAGAGTTATAAAGCACAGAGACAGCATTACAGAAGAGAAAAGAAGAGGGCCGCATCAGCTCTTCTACACTCTATCGAGGACCCTTCTGTGGTCGTGCTTGCTGATTGGCTCAAGGTATCTCGCTAGGAAAATTTCACGTGCAACTAACAAACATACAACTTCCCGACATCAGCCGCCGGGCAAGTGCCCGCTAGACACAACACCCGTCTGGTCGGAGGATCCTCCCATTTCTATGGAGGATAAGTGAACTTTACACTCTTCTTCGTTATGACTGTAAGCTAAGCGTGTCTGTATGTAAAAGGACTTGGCCCAGAACTCGGCTACTTGTTGGGCGCCATTACCAGCGTCCATCAGTTCCTGTAACGTGCAGCTGATAGGACACCCAGGACATGTTAGAAGGAGGCGTCGGGGAGGTAACGGTCTTGGCGCCTAATACGCCGACCTTTGGGGTTTGGGACCTTTGGGGTCGCGGGCGCACAGAGCGGAGAGTTTACCTGCCCACTGAGTGATGCCAGGGAAGATGGTGGCACAGCGGTCACGTGCTATCGTGCATAGGAGGCGTAGGGTAGGCCCTCTTAGAGTTTTGAAGGTTGCCCCAGGAAACAAAAAAAAAAAAGATCACGTTATTAAGTGTTCCATCGTTTCTGGAGCAGTCTTACCACATTTACACTTTCAGACGCAGTCGTCCTATGAATCTCCGCCTGAACGACATTCTAATTGTGGAACACACCATTGCTACCAGTTTGAGACATTTCGAAGCATGTTGCTAATCCATTGATCTATACAGTATGTTAAGAAAACCCTGTCCGACCCGTGAAGGTTTTGTTAGGTATCGATAACTGATTCTACTAATGCATACAAAACCGGGCTAAACTTAAAAAAAAATCCACCTAAAAATAAATATTATTTCGCAAAAAGAGGTAACTTAATAAATCTGCGTTATCCACCCTTCCGCGCGCGGCGGCGGAGGCGGCGGGCGGCAGGGCACGCGGCACGTGGTCGCATCGCTATTCGCTCATAATAATACCGGTCTTGTCACTTTTTTAAAAATTACCAAATTTCGGGGAAGTTGGAATTAATTCGCGGGAAAAAAAGATTATTTCAAAATTCATTTGTATTGATACTATGGTGATTACGTAAAATTTTATATTATATTTGGTCATGTGTTTACCTAACCTTTATTATCCTTATGGGTCGGACAGGGTTTTCTTAACATACTGTATATATATATGTGTACAATATATATATATTAATTTTCTATAAATATTTAAATTTATTTCATGGTTTCATTGGTAAATTAATATTTTTGCATAGATCTTCTATTTTTATTGAAAAAAAAAAAAACTCATTGTAGACCTTGTAGTACCAAGCTCGCGCCACGGGCGCCTCTGAGCTTATATCCCCCACTTAACTTCCGTTCGCCTTGCCCGATCACTTTTCGTAACGCTTACATCACGCGTTCGCCAGCTTACTCCCCAAGTCAAGCGTGCGTAAAGAAGTTTCACTTCAAAAAGAACAACTTATTAAGTGTTCCATCGTTTGTGGAGCTGCACCACATTTACACTTTCAGGCGCAGTCGTCTATGAATCTTCGCCTGAACAACCCCCTAATTACGTAATACATTAATTATTAGTATCAGTTGGAATCATTTCGATGCATATTTCTAATCCATTGATCTATACAGTATGTTAAGAAAACCCTGTCCGACCCATAAGGATAATAAAGGTTAGGTAAACACATGACCAAATATAATATAAAATTTTACGTAATCATCATAGTACCAATACAAATGAATTTTGAAATAATCTTTTTTTCCCGCGAATTAATTCCAACTTCCCCGAAATTTGGTAATTTTTAAAAAAGTGACAACACCTGTATTATTATGAGCGAATAGCGATGCCGCGTGCCCTGCCGCCCGCGGAAGGGTGGTTAAAGCACATTTATTAAGTTACCTCTTTTTGCGAAATAATATTTATTTTTTTAGGGGTTTTTTTTTTTAAGTTTAGCCCGGTTTTGTATGCATTAGTAGAATCAGTTATCGATACCTAACAACAACTTCACGGGTCGGACCGGGTTTTCTTAACATACAGTATGTTAGAAAATGCTTAACAACATAAATAACGCAATGGATTTTGTTGAACTGTCAAAATGAAACCCATTGCTAGGGTATTTGAAAAAATTGACAAATATAAAAGGCGTCAAGGATCAGGAGTGGTGGCTAGTGACGTCACTGCTCGCTAAAAAGTGTAGCGTGCAGTGACGTCACACGAGTTTTCAACGCACTGTGTCGTCTTTACTTTTTGTTTATATGAAAACATAAAAAATACGTGTCTAGTATTTTTTGGAAATCTGACTGACGGACTAATTAGTTTGTTTTAGTCAACTACCCTATTATATTCCAAATTTAAAAAGTACACTCTTATTGAGGCTCCCATTACTAGCTGTCGGGGTTATCTTTTGTTAAAAATTTCTACCTTGAAAATTGCGGAATAATTCATCCTAAATTCCACCCCACTTTTAGGGAAGTGGAGGGTTTGAAAGAGACAAAAAGTAGCCTTCATTCCTTCATGAAATCACATGAATTCGTCGCTTCAGTTTGCTGAGAAAGATGTACAAAAAGACACACACACTTTTCAATTTATAATATTAGTTTGGATTGACGTTCAAAAATGCTGATTCTCAGCCTAATTTGGATAAATGATTTTTATTTTTCAGGCTTTTCTTATAACATAAATAACGCAATGGATTTTGTTGAACTGTCAAAATGAAACCTATTGCTAGGGTATTTGAAAAAATTGACAAATATAAAAGGCGTCAAAGATCAGGAGTGGTGGCTAGTGACGTCACTGCTCGCTAAAAAGTGTAGCGTGCAGTGACGTCACACGAGTTTTCAACGCACTGTGTCGTCTTTACTTTTTGTTTATATGAAAACATAAAAAATACGTGTCTAGTATTTTTTGGAAATCTGACTGACGGACTAATTAGTTTGTTTTAGTCAACTACCCTATTATATTCCAAATTTAAAAAGTACACTCTTATTGAGGCTCCCATTACTAGCTGTCGGGGTTATCTTTTGTTAAAAATTTCTACCTTGAAAATTGCGGAATAATTCATCCAAAATTCCACCCCACTTTTAGGGAAGTGGAGGGTTTGAAAGAGACAAAAAGTAGCCTTCATTCCTTCATGAAATCACATGAATTCGTCGCTTCAGTTTGCTGAGAAAGATGTACAAAAAGACACACACACTTTTCAATTTATAATATTAGTTTGGATTGACGTTCAAAAATGCTGATTCTCAGCCTAATTTGGATAAATGATTTTTATTTTTCAGGCTTTTCTTAATATAAATGTATGTTCCCAGGTTCGAGGCTCTCTCAAGTCATGGACAAAGCTATGGTGTGTGTTGAAGCCTGGACTGTTGCTGCTCTATAAGAGTCCAAAAGCTAAGGTAAGGACATACCTTATTACTAGAGATCGGATATTACGGAGCTTATACTATATGCAAAGAAAACCCCGTCCGACCCATAAGGGTAATAAAGGTTAGGTAAACACATGACCAAATAAAATATGAAACATGAGCAAAGCCTGGAGCACAGGCATAGAGTAGCCAGCCTTTCGGTCTTCTATAGGTTGCATTCTGGCGAGTGTGCGCGGGAATTGCATGATTTAATTCCCCCATCTCCGTTCCACCATCGGACGACCCGTCGTACGGCGACTTTCCACCCTTAGGTTGTTAACACTACTACGACCTGGACGAAGCGTTTCGCTTCTTTTTTTATACCGCGTACATTGAGTAACTGGAACTATTTGCCATATATTTTCAAGGCTAGAGTGAATATGCTCTTAATAAACTAGCGCGCTTTACCATCAACGATCACATTGCTGCTTACCATCGGGTGGGACTACGGTCAAGCGCTAGTTTATAATTTATAAAAAAAAAAACAATAGTAATGAATTTTGGAATAATCTTTTATTTCCGCGAATTAATTCCAACTTCCCCAAAACAACTGCCCCTTTCGCCCGCGCATGTATTGCTTACCGTACATGTATTAGTTACCTCTTTTTTGCGAAATAATATTTATTTATTTAGGGTTTTTTTTTTTAAAGTTTAGCCCGGCTTTGAAGGCATTAGTAGAATCAGTTATCGATACCTAACAATACCTTCACGGATCGGACAGGGTTTTCTTTACATATTGTATACATATCTTATATATGGGCTTTTTTGTCGGTACGTCCTAACTTTCTTCATACTTTATCAACATACATAAATGAGCCATCATTTTAAAACCTTTCTGGACTGCTTCACCGGAAAAATATACAAATTATTCACATTTCAGTGGTTTTTTGAAAATTTACGATTGAAAATCAAGGGTGCTAAGTACATAAATTTTTCTTTCAATAATTATGAAATGCCTTGTTATACGCCATCATCATCATCTCAGCGTCAATCCCAGTCGCATCCGTAGCTTTTTCAGCTTTGGGGAGCGTTCAAGTACAGGGTGGCGCAATAGAACGTGCATTTTTAAAATAATTATTAAAAAATAAATACAAAAGGTGTAGTTAAAATAAAACTAAGCAATTATTAAGTGATAACTGAAGTTTATTTTTTAAAAATAACATCATCTAAATGATGACCCTCTCTACGTTGGCACTCCTCTAACCGCAAACGGAAATTACCGAAAACTTTCTTAAGTAGTGCTGGTGTGATTGCTGCCATTTCACCACGAATATTCTCCTTGAGCTGACTGATGTTTCTCGGATTATTGGTGTAGACTTTGTGTTTGAGGTATCCCCACAAAAAAAAGTCAGGAGGCGTCAAGTCTGGACTGCGCGGAGGCCATGGGATATCACCTCTTTTCGAAATCAGTTTGCCAGGGAACATCTGCTTCACAACCGCCATGGAGTCATTTGATGTGTGACTGGTAGCTCCGTCTTGTTGGAACCAAGTCCTAGAGTTCTTTATTCTTGAATTTTCAAGTTCTGGGGCCAAAAAACCTTCGAACATCGCAACATAGCGTTCGGTATTAACAGTGATGTTTTGCCCCCGTGCGTTTTCAAAAAAATAAGGACCAATTATTCCTTTGGCAGAGATTGCGGCCCAAACTGTCACTTTAGGGCTATGTAACGGTTTTTGATGTTTGAGTCTGGGATTCTCACTATTCCAATAACGACAATTTTGGCGGTTTACGAACCCATTCATATGAAAATGTGCCTCATCAGAGAAAAGGATGTTTTCAAAATTTGAAAACCGATTGAGCATTTCATTAGCAAATGTGAGCCGTGCTATGAAGTCAGAGTCTTTCAATTCTTGAGTTAATTGCAGCTTGTATGGATGCAATTTAAGATCCAAGTTTAAAATTCGTTGCAAACTTCGTCGCGATATGTTTAGGACAGACGATCTCTTGCGAGTAGACATTTGTGGATCTTCTCGTACCGACTGCTTAACACTCTCAATATTGTCTTCGGTCCTAGATGTGCGTGGACGACCTTTTGCGTGTGGTTTAAACGTCGATCCAGTCTCTTCAAACCGCTTTATCCAGATTTTAATTAAATTAGCACTCGGAGCCTCCCTAATTTGCCGTACACCATACTCAGAACAAAATAGTCGCCTGACAACTACGTACGAACGAGAGTTTTCGTAAAATGCGCGCACGCAAAATGCGCGACGCTTCCCGTCGAAGTGACTCATAGTGACTAAAACTTCATGAACCGCGCTACCCAACGATATCGGTCTCCCCTCGCCCCTTCTACCCCGCAAAAAAAAATGATGCAGTATGCAAGTTCTATTGCGCCAGCCTGTATTACGTAACGCAATTTTATCTCGTAAAACTTTACGATGCGTTACATGAGCGGGACGGGGGTCTTTCTTACAACACGTTACGTAGCATTGTTTAAAAAAATAGGGAATTAAAACTCAGAAACTGGCAACTCTTTACATTTACGTTACGGGGAATCTATATACTAGATTAAAACTATACCACGTGTAAGAACTATTACATAACTTTACGACTTTTAACTTTACAATTGTTTACCATCGCACCTGGATATCGACCTATTTTGCACCAAAGCACATAATATTAGAAAGGTTCTAAACAAGGAATATTTTGGGGATAGTCTTGAATAGGTTGAGCTGTTTAGTGGTTCAGTATACTAATTGAACTACTAAATAGTTTAACTGCTTTGATATTGCACGATATTTTATAATGCTCTTTAATCAGTTTTTTTTTTTATTTTATTATTTTTGTTTTTTGAAGTGAAACTTCTTTACGCACGCTTGACTTGGGGAGTAAGCTGGCGAACGCGTGACGTAAGCGTTACGAAAAGTGATCGGGCAAGGCGAACGGAAGTTAAGTGGGGGATATAAGCACAGAGGCGACCGTGGCGCGAGCTTGGTACTACAAGGTCTACGAGTTTTTTTTTTTTTTTTTTCAATAATAATAGAAGATCTATGCAAAAATATTAATTTACCAATGAGACCATGAAATAAATTTAAATATTTATAGGAAATTAATATATGTATATGTGTATACATGTATATATTGATGGAGAAAGAAAGAAAGAAAGAAAGAAAGAAGAAGAAGTTTCACTTCAGTCGTGTGGTCATAAGCACACTCGTTTTTTTATTTTATTGTTTTTGTTTTTTTTAATTTTTCTCTTGGTTTGCAAATCGCTGTTAACGTACGTACATAACGAAATTATGTTCTTGTATCTAGATATATACAGTATGTTAAGAAAACCCTGTCCGACCCATAAGGATAATAAAGGTTAGGTAAACACATGATCAAATATAATATAAAATTTTACATATTCATCATAGTACCAATACAAATGAATTTTGAAATAATCTTTTTTTCCCGCGAATTAATTCCAATTTCCCCGACATTTGGTAATTTTTAAAAAGTAACAACACCGGTATTATTATGAGCGAATAGCGATGCGACCACGTGCCGCGTGCCCTGCCGCCCGCCCCCCGCGGGCGGCAGGCGAAGGGTGGTTACCGCGCATTTTTTAAGTTACCTCTTTTTGTGAAATAATATTTATTTTTTTAGGGGGATTTTTTTTTTTAAGTTTAGCCCGGTTTTGTATGCATTAGTAGAATCAGTTATCGATACCTAACAACACCTTCACGGGTCGGACAGGGTTTTCTTAACATACTGTATATGTGGAAGCTTGTAATTAGCAATTTGTGTTGTAAATAATGGAGTTTATGGTAATATTAGTCTGTAAGCTTTCTGTAATAGTAAAATAAATAAAAAATACGAGTGTGCTTATGACCACACGACTGAAGTGAAACTTCTTTCGCTCCATCTGTATGTAATTATGTATATATATATATATATATATATATATGTGTGTACAATATATACATGTATACACATATACATATATTAATTTTCTATAAATATTTAAATTTATTTCATGGTTTCATTGGTAAATTAATATTTTTGCATAGATCTTCTATTTTTATTGAAAAAAAAAAAATAACTCGTTGTAGACCTTGTAGTACTAAGCTCGCGCCACGGGCGCCTCTGTGCTTATATCCCCCACTTAACTTCCGTTCGCCTTGCCCGATCACTTTTCGTAACGCTTACGTCACGCGTTCGCCAGCTTACTCCGCAAGTCAAGCGTGCGCAAAGAAGTTTCACTTCAAAAAATTAATATTATTTCGCATAAAGAGTTAACGTAATACATGTGCGGTATGCAACCCTGACGCGGGCGGCGGGAGGCAGGGCACGCGGCATGTTGGCGCATCGCTTATAATAATACCGTCAAAATAGTGTTGTCACTTTTTACAAATTACCGAATTTCGGGAAAGTTGGAATTAATTCGCGGGAAAAAAAGATTATTTCAAAATACATTAATATTGTTACTATGATGATTACGTAAAATTTTATATTATATTTCATCAACAATCATGCTATATTTGTGAACTTCTTAAATTCGCCGCATTATTAGAAGCTGTGCTTGTTCGGCCTAAAAATTTGAATGAAATTACACGCCCACGTACGCAAAGATTATGCACACAAGCAAATAATTTTATTCACAGACGCGTATGGAAGAGGCACATTAGTAACTGCTTATGTCGCTACGCGAACTGGCGCGAGCGTCGTGACGAAGTTGAGTTGCGCGGACAGCATTGTAATGTGTGTTAGTAGTTTGCATTAGCCCCAATAGATGGCAGTGTTATCAACAGTCTTTCAGTTTTAAGTTTGTAGTATATAAATTATTTTAATGTAATTATTATATATTTTTTTAGAAAATTATTAGGGTATGCAATGCTTATCTGCTTCTAAGGAGCGCACGCGCCTGCTCGAAAGCAATTTGTACTTTGTGTCCAATTATCGTATTGTGACGATATCTTCAAACTTCTATACTTTCAATTATATCAGAAATGTTCAGCAAAAATATATAAAACAATATAAAGGCCAGAACAGAACGAAATTTATAAATTATTTGTGCTCTTAGGTAATCAATTGTTAACAAATCTTAAAAAGATCCAAAAAATATATATTGCCTTCGGCGAGATGCGAACTCACAACTTCATACTCGACTCAATTGTTAACAAATCTTAAAAAGATCCAAAAAATATACATTATCTTCGGCGAGATGCGAACCCACAACTTTATACACGGCATGTCATGCAATATTTACATGTGCCAACTGCTTCGTTGTATTACAGACGAAATAGGACTATACTTTGCTTTCCGTTCGCCTTGCCCGATCATTTTTGTAATATTTTTCGTAACGCTTTCGCGAGTTTACTCCCCAAGTCAAGCGTGCCTAAAGAAGTTTCACTTCAATAAATAAAATTGGTCACTTGTGTGTTACGTAACGTTTAGAAAAAGAGGAGGAGGAGGGGAACGTTACGGTGCTTTACAAGGAGAGGAAGCGGAGGTCAGAAATCAGAAACATTGCTTTTACGTAATACTTGAATACTCCATTGGAGCCTCTGGGCCGCTTTACCAGATTTTGGCTAAACTTCGATATTTTCCGTGAAGCGACTACCGTCTGACCTCCACAACTCGAAGGCGATATCGAAACATTGCAGTTAGACCAATGTGTGTTCTTCAACAACCCGTAACGACTGCCACTAGATGTTCGTATGGCAACCGGGACCAACGGCTTAACGTGCTTTCCGAGACACGACCAGACCAGTGCAAATATTCATATTCATACATACAAATATTTGCACTGCGCGGGGATCGAACACGAGCTTCCTTGCGCAGCGGCCGCGTTCCCATTTTTTTGTTTTTTATTTTTTATTTTTATTTGTAACCTGACGATCTGTGTTGACACAATAAGCCAGTCAGTTGGTACAAAATTGCGATATGTCAATCATAGCATAAAGAACTCCCTATTCGTCCTTTAATCAAATCTAGCTACTGGCGTAGGGACATCATGCCGCTTTAATCGGTTGTAATATACACTTCCTGTGCCCTGAAGTTTAGAAACTAGTTCAGTGACGTGAGTTGATAATCGAGCTTGATATGCTTTACTATATTTAGCAATCTCTTGTTTCACTGTATTGATTTTAAGATCTTCATGGATATATTTGTTGCTTACGTAGTATGGTATTCTTAACATGGCTCTCAATGTTTTGCTTTGGAATCTCTCTAGGGTCTCAATATTGCTGTTGCTAGCCGTCATCCACAGCTGAATACCATAAGTCCATACTGGTTTCGTTTCAGTATAGTCTTATATATTGCAGTCTTGCTTTCGTTTGACAGATATGATTTCGGACCTATTAGCCAATACATCGATCTTACTTTTGTATCCAGTTGTTTACGCTTAGTCCAGATATGCTTTCTCCAAGTCAACCTTCGATATAGATGCATTCCTAGATATTTAGCATCCTCAGCTTGGGGAATATCCCCATTGTTGAGTTTTATAGGAGGGCAATTCAATTTTCGCAGAGTAAAGGTTACCTGTACCCAGGGGCGTGCACAGAGATTTTCTTGAAGGTATGCATAGATATACCTACTACAAATCTCTGTGCTTATATATGGTAAAACTTAAAAACGTAACGTAGACGTAGTTTCAATTTAACATAGTCGCGTACTTTTTCGCATCTCAACATTGAATTGATGTTTGTGCGTGGCTACAATGAACATCTAAGTATGTGATTGATGATAAGAACAAGTCAAATAAATGATATACGTGGGGTGTTAGGTATTTTTTTTTTTTGCCCAAATGAATACAATGAAATCATCATCTCAGGGTTAATACCAGTCGCATCCAAAGCTTTGGAATCTGGGGTCCGCTTTTCCAATCTAATTGCTTATTTTGGCAAAATTTCGACATTTTCCGTGAAGCGACTGCCGTCTGACTTGTGGGCTCTAACAACCCGTAACGACTGCCACTAGATGTTCGTATGGCAACCGAAACCAACGGCTTAACGGGCTTTCCGAGGCACGACCAGACCAGTGCAAATATTCATATTCATGCATACAAATATTTACACTGCGCGAGGATCGAACCCGCGCCTCCTTACGCAGCGGCCGCGTTCGCTACCGCTACGCCATGGAGGCTGTCAAAATACAATGAAATGGTATTACTAACTGAACTGTAAATAAGTAATAATTTATTTCTCAAAAAACTAAAAAAATATATTTTACTATCTATAAATTAAATCAACGCGCCTATCTATTTTTAAATAACTCTGTAAAAATTAAATATATATAAGATCGTTGTGAAATCGCTAAAAGTTCTTTTAAAATGGAAATATAGACAAATCTTTCATAAATATGCGTAATGCACTACTCATTGGAATCATAACTATTAAATTTTGCTAATTTGTAAACTTCAGGAAAATTATTACAATATAAAGTATAGTATTGAAATTCAAAAGCAAGTATAATGAAAAACTTAAGGTCTTTTAAGTTTTTATAATGACGAACTGTCAATGCCGTGTTTTAAAATAATATACCTACACGAGAAACAAAACAATTTATTTGTGTGTACACACTACACAGCCTGCTAACCACATATAATTATCATAATACTTTTTATAAAGACAACCTTTCTTTTGTGTTAAACCAAAAACTCTAAAATAAATGAATATTTAATTCCGCTTAAAACAACCAATACTGAAACAACATAAGTGCTAAAATAAAAAGGTATTTGAACGAACAACAATCATGCTATATTTCTGAACTTCTTAAATTCGTCGCATTATTAGAAGCTGTGCTTATCGTGCCCTTAAAAGTCAATGAAATTTCACGCACACGTACACAACAATTTAGGCACACAAGCAAATAATTTTATACACAGACAGATATGGAAGAGGCACATTTTGTTTGTGCTTACGGCCGCTACGAGAAGTGGCGCGGCCGTCGCGACGAAGGCCAGTGATATTTCGTAGTTAGCACTAGGCCCAATAGATGGCAGTGTTCTCACTAACTGATTAACAAAGTCTTTCAGTTTTAAGTTTGTAGTATATAAATTATTATATATTTTTTTAGAAAACTATTAGGGTATGCAGAGCTTTTCTGCTTGTATGGAGCGCACGCGCCTGCCTGTACCGATTTGCTTTGGTTTGCTTTGATGCGCCATTTATCTAGCCATTCTTCAATCTTGCAAACGTGGGCTTGAAGTTTGGCTGATGCTGTAGCCGGGTTATCATCAACAGAAAGTACGGCTGTGTCGTTAGCGTATGTAGCAATTAAAGTATCCTGTTACGTTCGCTATACTAACGTAATGCCTTGTTACATCCAACAAACTAAGATATTCAATGGACAGTTTAGACGTGTTTAATAACATGGCTTCTTACTATACATCAATTTACGTCAACCGTCGTACGGATAGTTTCCACCCTTGCGTTGTTAACACCACTACCATCCGGACGAAGCGTTTCGCTTCCTCTTTTATACCGCGTACATCGAGGGACTGGAACAATTTGACAGCCGCGGTGTTTCCGTCGACTCTTAAGGCGGGATTGCGGTCAAGCGCTAGTTTATAATTTATATGTATAAAAAGGATTTTATTATAATATTATTTGTATTCCAATTACAGAGTAGCCACTGGGTTGGCACAGTACTGCTGACCTCGTGCCAAGTTATCGAGCGTCCAAGCAAAAAGGACGGTTTCTGCTTCAAATTGTATCATCCTCTGGAGCAGAGCATCTGGGCGCCGAGGGGCCCGCACAACGAAACCATTGGTGAGTTTTCTGCCATTACCCCACTGCTAGGCACACGCTCCGTGTGGTACCGGGCTTAGAATAGTACCATCCCATATCGTCTGGTGGGTGTCGTAAGAGGCGACTAAAGGAAATCTCACCAGGGAAGCGGGTCAGCAGCGTTTCTCCTGTGGAATATCAAATTACTGCGATCCACAACCCGACGGACAAGTGTAGGGATTATGGCAAAACCCCGAATGTAAGGAAATACCTTGAGGGGGAGGTCTTTGTCCGTCAGTGGACCTTCTCTCGATGGTAGGCCATAACATCGGCCGCCGGCAGAAGTTACCACCCACCAGACAAAGCCTTGCCGCCAAGCGATTCGTCGTGTTCCGGCATGATGTCTGGTGATGCCGTACGGAGGACGGGTCACAGTTAAGTTGCGATGTCTGCCGGGTATGATGCGCCTAATGTTGTTGTGTTGGGAGTTTGGTCGTGGAGGGTCTCCAGATCAAGCTCCCTGTGGCGCAGCATCGTTGGTCGTGTTGTTGGGTTTAACATTGCATCACCTCGCTCAAACTGCCGTCTTCCTTCCTATTCGCTCAGTTTTTCTGAGTGACCTATTCACTCTTAACCTCTTGAGTGTCGATGATACCCCATAGGTACATAAAAAAAATGGCCAGGATTGTCAACCGTACCTCATAGGTACACAACTACTGTCATGGCTACGGTCCCCATTGGACGATGGTATTTGAGGGTTTACTTGCACTTGCAACGGTCTGACTGTATCATTCGAATAATCGATTCATACTTGACCGATTTTAGTAACATTTTAAAGGAAACACCACGAAACCAAACGAAAACATCTATACAACGAGATTTTTCGATGTATAGATAAATCGTTATAATGGTGTATTTATTGTTTCAAAGTGGAAAAAAAGTATGTAATCATTGCCTGCACATATTGTGTTATCATAATAAAGTGTTTTTTTTTTTTTTTTGATGAATCTTTGAGTTAATTCGATTTCTTTAAAAGTTAAATGAGTGAAAATTATAAAAATTAAAACATATCTCATCACTGTGAGATGAGGTCAGTTTTATTTGCTTATTAAATGATATGACTAGTTAGGAAAACTCATGACGAAGCCAGGAAGGTATCATTTATATCGTGTTAATGGCTGTATAGTAACGAATTCTCCGTTTTTCTGAAGGCCTACCCAAAAATGAAAAGTACTTGAGATAACGCCGACATTTCGGGCGTTTTAGATACACAGAGGCTGACACTCGAGGGGTTAATAAACTAGCGCGCTTTAAATTTTGGAATAATTAATAATTGTGCACTTAGTCGTTATGTACATAATAAGTAAGTGGCATTTATTAGGTATTTACAATGTCATAAATTCTGATTTCTTGTAGATATTTTATTTATGTAAAGGTACAGACAACAGCATATCAGGCTAATACAATCTGTCAGATTTCCTTGTTAGATATTCAACTTTATTTCTGAATTATTAAGGTTCAAGATTGATTACGAATATTTGGCAGTTTCGGGTAGATTGACCTGCTGTTGTCCGTACATCATCAATCTATCCATCCATGTTTAGAATAATAAAATTTAATAATTGGCATCCATAAGTAAAAAAATAATTTATACGTACATTCCTTATAAATTTCATTATTATAGTCACCCTACACAACAAAGACCGAGCGCTACTGTGAAGCAATCTCCCTCGAAACGCGTTTTGATCAATAGTGCACATTCCAGTTTAGGCATAAGTTCCTTGACCTGACGTTAATATTTGATTTAAGAAAAGAACAGAACAGATAGATTTATAAAAAATATTGAACACGTATTTTTTATTTTTTCATTCATTCAAATACTTAGGAAGATATATTGATTTGAAATGTCGCATGACGTCACGCCGTGGTACAAAATATACCACACCGTGACGTAATTAGCCCCCACTCCGTAACTTTAATACGCTATATCTCAGTAGTTTTTGGTAATTTCGACAAAATAGAAAATGCGGGTCTTAATTTTTTTATTATCTATAAGACGGACTAATTATTTTATTATCTGTAAGACGGACTAATTATTTTTCTGATTTTTATACCTTGGATACATCCCTATTATAATAGTCAATAGACAGTTTAGAATTTATTAAAAACACGGCGTCAAAACTACGACGACAGCCGTACGGAGGACGGGTCTGAGCAGTTGTGTTGCGATGTGTGCCGGGTACGATGCACCAAATGTTGTTGTGTTGAGAGTTTGGTCGTGGAGGGTCTTCAGATCAATCTCCCTTTGGCGCAGCATCGTTGGTCGTGTTGTTGGGTTTAACATTGCATTACCTCGCTCAACTGCCGTCTTCCTTCCTATTCGCTCAGTTTTTCTGAGTGACCTATTCACTCTTAATAAACTAGCGCGCTTTACCATCAACGATCGCATCACTGCTTACCGTCAGGCGGGATTGCGCTCAAGCGCTAGTTTATAATTATTAAAAAAAAAAAGATGCATTGAAAAAAGGAATTGGTGTCAATGTGATTTTTTTTTGTCATCCAGGAGCGGTAGTCCAGCCTTTGCCGACCGCTCATCTGATCTTCCGCGCCCCATCTCAGGCGGCCGGACACTGCTGGCTCGACGGATTAGAATTAGCTCTACGATGTAGCAATGCTATGCTCAGGTAACTGATACATGCTCTTCTGCCTGCCGTTCAGCTAACTATGTTTCTTCTTTCCATCGACTTTTTTTTCTCTCTCTCTCCTTTATGGCTATGACCGATGTGTTTAGCCTATGATCAAAGTATTTTTTTTTTGTTTATTTCTTTTTTTTTTCGCTTCATACAGTTTGTGCATTTAGCCAATGTCACGTAATGAATTTTCATTCATGTTGAAAAAGACGGCCGCGTAAATCGTCTACGAGGGAGGTTTGAGGCAAAGTCAGAGGCCACTCTGCTGCGATGTCTGAATGTTCTTTATGAACTATTTACTTGATGCACTTTTTACTACATAAATCACGCTCTTTTATTTAGTAAACAACACTATAAATAATTTAAAAATCTAATGAAAAATTAGCGTTAATTTTCCCGCCAAAAACTCCTCGATCGACTTTTTAATTTTTTTTTCTTCTATTAATAACGAATATACATATCTTTTACACTTTTCTTTTTTCAAACAGATGTTCCCGATCCCGCCCAGAGCAGACGGTCGCGGCGGATTCCCCTGCAACTCAGACGAACCTATCCCATGAGGATTTGGAGAAACACTTCAATGAACACGGTCAGTCTTAAACTAAGCTTTATTATCTCATGCGACAGCATAACAAGCTACTACAATCTGTAAAATTTCTTTATTTAGATTTTTAACTTTATCTCTAAAGCATTATGGCTCAAGGTTGATTGGGAAATTTTGACAGTTTCTGGTAGCTTGAAGTGCTGTCGTCCGCACCAAGAGATCTGAATTTATACTTCGTACCACTCGTTGACAATCGACGAGTTTTTTTACTCGTATATGGACGTATCATTTATTCGATTCCGGAACTAAACAGAATGACCACAGGACGTGTGGATAATTCCCTCTATGTCCGATTTGTCGAAAATAATAGGTGTAGAAATAAGTTTCCGCCGTGTTTTGATCACGTGGACGAGCATTATCACGTAGGAGAATAATTTTGTCATATCTGCAGTAGTAATGGCCGTGTTTTTCCTCTTCCTTCTATCTTCCGCCAATAATGCATCCAATTCCGTGTCTTCATACGATTTCGATTCCTATAAAGATTGGACACTGTTCTCGAAGCTGTTGACAGTTACGTGTACCTGGGACAAACTATCCAGTTAGGAAGGTCCAACTTCGAGAAAGAGGTCAATCGTCGAATCCAATTCGGCTAGGCTGCTTTCGGGAAGCTACGTAGAATATTCTAGGCCGAAATACCACAGTGCCTCAAGACAAAAGTCTTCGACTAGTGTGCGTTGCCAGTGATGATTTATGGAACTGAGATGTGGTCGCCAACAATAGGCCGTTCCGTCAGGACCCGTAGAAGAACGAAAGTAGCCGACATAGCCCGAAGAATTGCAACACTAAAGTGGCAGTGGGCTGGACACATTGCCCGTAGGACCGATGCCCGATGGGGCCGACGGGTTTTCGTGTGGCGACCACGCACCGGAAGACGTAGCGTGGGTAGGCCCCCGACAAGGTGGACCGACGACCTGGTGAAGGTCGCGGGAAACCGCTGGATGCGGGAGGCGCAGGACCGATCGTCGTGAAGAACCTTGGGGGAGGGCTATATCCAGCAGTGGACGTCTTTCGGCTGAAATTATGCATGTTGATGATGATACAATCTTCCACTACGTTCTTTGTCTTCACAGTTTATAAACTTTTGAAACCACTCACGCACGACAACTTCTCCCTTTTAAAGCAGTTTCACCGTAAGCTTCTACAAGCAATCGAAGGGCTTCAGCTGCAGATTTCTTCAAATTAAAAGAAGTAACAAAAATTCCTGCAAATGACGTTTAAGTATTCGGCACAAAACTTAACATTTTTGCACAAAAATGAATATATGATACTGATAAAGAGTCACTAATACTCTAAGTGTATGTCATTACAGATGTCCGAACTTACGATATCACATTTTACATCTGACAATTTCAACGAAACCTCTTAGTGAGGACATCTTTTGCTAAACGGCGGAAACTTATTTGTACACCTAATAATTAGATTATTAATAACATCCTTTGCCATGACACGCCGTGCCGGCCATGTGTTGCTATTAGTTAAATGAAAAAGATTCATATTCGTATGGATCCTTTAAAGAATGTATTTGGTGAAACCCGTATTGGATGTCCTATTGGGGTTTCACCAAATTGGGCACCGGTATAGCAATTGCTGTATTACGCGTGGATTCCCATTACGAAACGAAAGGATTCGGCAATAAAAATAAACGGAATTTTAATTTTATTTAAGGAATGTTTTGGAGGATACTGAGTAGATTTTTAATGGAATATCAGAGACCAGTGAGTCGTCGAAGACTCAGCTTTTGAGATTTTTACGAATAGTTTTTTATTTCAACGATAATGGCTATTTCGGCTGTTTTCTGCATTATTTATCTATTCCCTAACATTTCTATTAATAATTGTTTTTATAAATTTCAAAGACTACTTCATATAAATTGGCACGAAAAATTTATTTTAAGTTATTATAATTGGTGTCTAAAAATTTAACTCACAAAATTATTTTTTAAGCATCTTTTTAGATGTCTAATCGACTACAACACAAGGTAAAAATTTCTAATTTATTTTTCAACTACCCTTTTGCACCGTAACGCTAAATAGTGCTAAAAATATCCGAGCCCTCATCCTGTAGCTCACCCCTAATGTCGATATCGGATTACTCCCCTAAAAGATCATATATTATCGATAGAAAAGTCGTGTACCAAGTGCCGAAGAAAACAAAGACGCGTAAAACAAAATGGGCGCAATTCATGGAGTCTATTGAGATTCTCTCCAAAGACCATGATTCTAGTGAACCGGTTACCCCAGAAAGAGACGGCAGGTTCTTAGATTTTTTAAGAAAGAAAGAGACGCATCTAGGTCGCAATACTGCGTCCACTTCTTCAATGAGGGTGGAGAAAGAACCGGCAATACAGAAAAAAATAAGTAAAAGCTTAGCTTCAAGTCCTTATAAGTTTGATTTAAAGAAGTCTTCGATGTTAAAGTGTTTGGAACTTCCAAAAATTCCTTTGAGGTGAGTATCGAATAGAGCATTATCATCTAATGTAACATTCTTGCGAATATTATTGAAGCGTTATTTATGAGGACAACGCGTCATACTGACGTCACGCAAAATCCTGCATCGCGCAAGCAGAGTTTACAGCGCAACCACAACTCACGCGAGCTAACTGTGCACCTCGCTCTGTGACGTCATTCGGACGGTACCGTTTGTAAAAAATGAAAATTATGTAATTTTTTTTTTTATGATAATAAAAGATCGTTTTGATGATAAAGCGTCATAATACTAGATCATTTTACTCATGACGTATTAGAATTAAATTTATACATATAGACTGAAATATTGGTGCAACCAACAGGCTTCACAAGTGCGTCGAAAATTAAAAAAATAACAAACTTAATAAAAATAAAAGCAAAACCTCCACAGAAAAGGATTTAAACTGTTTATAGACAGTTGTAACAAAGATGCTATCGCTACTGAGCGCTTACTGCGAATGCGGGGTACCGCGCGGGGAAGCGGGATTGGAATCGCATTCCAGCGAGGTGCACAGTTAACTGGCGCGAGTTATATAGTATAAACATCGGCTTGACATGAGTCATCGGTCCCTTGCCCGATGTAGGCCAGCCCGCGCCGCAGCTGAGCCAGTAAAATCCTACCCATCCTTACTATGACCTCTGAGTTTGTTTCGACGCTTCTTCTCAGAGATCTACTACCTCTCTAGGTAATGCCAATGGCAAGGAAAGTCGTGGTGGCTAAACACCAGCATCTCAAGTATGAGTGTGCGGGTTCGATTCCAGGTCAGGCAAGTACCAATGTAACTTTTCTAAGTTATATGTACTTTCTCAGTACATCTTGGACACCAATGACTAATTAAAAGGTGAAGGAAAAGATCTTGAGGAAACCTGGATCTTTAAGTCTGAAATCGCCAACCCGCGTTGAGCAAGCGTGGTGATTACGCTCAATCCTTCTCTGTATGAGAGAAGAACTGTGCCCAGCAGTGGGACGATAAAAAGGTTGATGATGATAAATGCCGAAACTCATCAAACCGATTAAAATCTTTTTCTATTCAGCCGTCCCTTGCTGTTCTCTCTAGCGACGCTCTAAGCCGACGTTCGTACCCCACAGGGGGTGCCCTTAGTGCGTAGTCGCTCAGTAGTTTTAAGTGCCCCTGGCTGGAGGCTTTAAGTTTGCTTTCGGCATTTACAGGATAGCCCGGTTAAGAAAAGTTGTGACTGACTTTTTAAAGTCAACAGTAAGAGATGGCATAGAAAGCAGTCTAGTCGGAGGCTCCTCCCTTCTCTATAAACTACTTATGAGCACTCAGCATCCTAATTGGATAGAATAGAAAGTATTCTATTACACAGAATATGGATTAGAGAAACGAAGAAAGATTTTACAAAGGGTGACATAATGCGCGACTTGCTAAGAGCGATCTTTTACAGACAACCTTTTCCCTGACAACACACAATTGGGTTGTATCCTAAAAAATAATTTAATGTCCATCAGATAGATTTATAAAAAATACTGAACACGTGTTTTTTATTTTTTCTTTTATTCAAATACTTAAAAAGATATATTGAATTGAAATGTTGTATGACGTCACGCCGTGGTACAAAATATACCACGGCGTTTAATACGCTTTATCTCAGTAGTTTTTGGTAATTTTCACAAAATAAAAAATACGGGTCTTAATTTTCGATTTTCATACCTTAGATACATCCCTATTACTTTCAATTTCTTCATTTTGAAGCATAATGATAATCCATTGCTTCATAAGTTCGATAAATGCGTCTGCTCGATTAGGTAAATAACGCAATGGATGTTGTTGAACTGTCAAAATGTAATTCATTGCTACTGATAGTGTCGCAATGATGCTGCTGCAAATAAATGCCCTATTCTATACTCGCCTTTCAGGGACCATTCAAAGGAAAAACTGTCACCTACTTCGATGATTGAGGAAAATATTATGAAATTTATGTCGACGTTTCCAAAACGAAGAAGCTCAACCCCCATGACATTTAGTCAGAAACGCATCGGAGAGTTAAGAGAATCAGGTGTCAAAACTGATTCTGAAAACGATGACGTTCTCTTAAAGTCTAAAAGGAGGCTGTATAAAGGATCTGAGGTTATCTGTGACACTCCTGAGAATATTATTATTAAAACAGCGCCATCTGTTGAGAGAATGAGGGAGGAATATTCTACGTCTTCCTCTGATGAAGCTAGAGATGCGTATAGGTAGGTTTTTGTTGTGAATATATCTACTGCTGCTTTAGAAAGACTTCTTTGAAATGTCATTGAATAATGCGCTTTATTCATAGTGTAAATAAAGTGCAAAGAGGCACCTGTATTGTGATTCTACCACTCCATAGACAGTTTAGACGCGATTAAAAACATCTGTCAATTTATGTTGAGGTTGACTAATTTGACAGGACCATATTGTTGTTTATCTTCTGTTCTTTTCTTAATTAAATAGAAAGAAAGTGATGTACTAAACTCAAATTTAGTTTAGTTTGTGAGCTAGGGATTCGGCACCATTTCCAGATTAAGAGTTCTAAAATATATTTAGAAAAACTATTACTCTTTCAATAATTAAAACATATACGTATACAGTATGTTAAGAAAACCCTGTCCGACCCGTGAAGGTGTTGTTAGGTATCGATAACTGATTCTACTAATGGATACAAAACCGGGCTAAACTTAAAAAAAAAAATCCCCTAAAAAAGTAAATATTATTTCGCAAAAAGAGGTAACTTAATAAATCTGCGTTAAGCACCCCTCCACGGGCGGCGGGCGGCAGGGCACGCGGCACGTGGTCGCATCGCTATTCGCTCATAATAATACCGGTGTTGCCACTTTTTTTAAAAATTACCAAATTTCGGTGAAGTTGGAATTAATTCGCGGGAAAAAAAGATTATTTCAAAATTCATTTGTATTGGTACTATGATGATTACGTAAAATTTCATTTTATATTTGGTCATGTTTTTACCTAACCTTTATTATCCTTATAGGTCGGACAGGGTTTTCTTAACATACTGTATTTGTACATGTACGAACTGACCAATTTTTGGTGCCATTCCTGATTAAACAATACACCTGTTATAGGAAAGCTCTGTACCCACAACTAGTAATAACACCAGACAAGTACTCAGTGATAAATTATGAAAAACTACCGTCTGCAAGTTTTAAAGCGAGTAACTTGGAGAGGCGGGACGAGAGGTTTATATCACATAATGTTTATGTCGCCGGCAAGATAGTAAGGAGCGGTGAGCAAATATACCATTTATAGCACCAATTCCAAAAAAACCAAAGCGAATAGCACCTGCAATATACCACATTAGGCATTGTAAAAAGTATGCATAATTGACTGTATCATGGGCGTAGCCAGCCTCTCGGATTTTTTAAATATTTTTTTGTTTAACTAGGTACCCTATAGATCAGAGCCAGGGTGGGGCAAGCGCCCCAGCTTGCCCCAGTGTGGCTACGCCTGTGGACTGTATTAAATACATTTTATTAAGATAAATGATAAGTTATTTTTAGTAATATTTATCATTTTGTTTAGTATTAATAATAAGGTCGGAATAAATACTTTTTCTTTCTTTTCTCATTACAATATAACATGGCTGTTTAGTATAAATATTTTATTCTACATTAAAATTTTATTCAGTTTAAACTTGACGTCGTTTCAAGTTAAACAAATATCTACTTTATTGTAACGGTAATTAAGTTGGTGCTATTCGCATTCGTGACTTTTAAACTGGTGCTCTGAATGGAATGCCTCATTACAGGCGTTTTATTGTGGTGGCTATCGGTTATTTTTAAGTTATTTATTGAGTGAATTAAAAGTATTGTAGGTAGCAATAAATTGTTTTATGGGAGTAGTCCATTTCCATCTTGAAAATATTGCCGTCTTGCCAGAGTATTTCTATTGTTTTTATTTGTGCTATTTCTTAGGCTAAATTGTGTGTGTTGTATCGCTAGAAAAAAAGCAAATTAAGCTTCATTTATTTAAAGTGTGTGTGAAGTATAATATTTATAGATTTTTTTTCTCTCGACGGTGCCGAAAGCACGTTAACTTTCCAAATCTGTGGTAGAAGTGAAACCTTAAAAAAAACGGATAAGAAATATTGTATAATGCTTCCTATCTCATACCATGTATCCAGTACATGATTCTGAATCCCCCAGTGGTGGAATTTTTCGTCGGCTATTTCCAGATTAAAAAAAAAAAGTAGTTTTTTTTCACTTTAAACCGTTCATAATTGCTATACTTTTATAACCCAATAAGATTTTGAAGTAAAAAATAATTAATTCGCTAAATACACAAAAAAGCGCAATGTGAACATAACTCCAAAAAGTATCCTATCAGCTGATTTAATAGAGTTCACATCAGGGGTCAACGTCATATCCACAAACACGCGCGGCGGCACGCTTGCAACGTTCAAAGGCCGAGCCGACACTTTTTTTTGTCGGGTACGATGCACCAAATGTTATTGTGTCGGGAGTTTGGTCGTGGAGGGTCTTCAGATCAATCTCCCTCTGACGCAGCATCGTTGGTCGTGTTGTTGGGTTTAACATTGCATCACCTTGCTCAACTGTCTTTTTTTAGAAATTATAAACTAGCGCTTGACTGCAATCCCGCCTGTAAGCAGTGACGCAATCGAATATTCAGGGCGTATCTGAAATCGACGCACAAACGAGTACCATGGATCCAGTACATGATTCTGAACCCCCCAGTGGTGAAAAAAATATGTGTAGTTTTTTCACTTTAGACCGTTCATGAATGCTATACTTTTATAACCCAAAAAGATTTTAAAGTAAACACTAATTAATTAGCTAATTACACAAAAAAGCACAATGATAACAAAACCGAAAACTATCTTATCAGTTGATTTAATAGAGTTCACATCAGGGATCAACATCATACCTACAAACCCGCCCGGCGGCACGCTTGCGACGTTCAAAGGCCGAGCCGACACTTTTTAAAACACTGTGAATTCTGTAACCGTTCATTAACGGCATAAATGACTATCATAATTTTATTAGTGGCATGCGGTATAGCCTGTTCGCGAAGTTTGCGTGACGATGTCAGATACAACCTGTATATTTAAACACAAATTGAAATAGGGGTTAAATCGACCTTGGAGGCCTGCGTTTGACAGCTGTCATCGATATTGATATTGGTCGCGGTATTGCTATACAACGCAGGGCCTTCAACTGTCAAAATCAAGCCCATAGGTACCTACTGATAGTGTGTTTCACAATTATTTCGCAGTATTTTGCAGGGAGAGATAGGTCCAGACTCTCTTGTTCACGGACTACACTAAATTTAAGTTCAGGAGTAAGTCGGTGTCAAAAATGAATATACAAAAACCAACGACACCGACTTCCGAAGTCGGTTGATTTTTTTTTTAAGTTTTTATTATGTAAAGAATTTATGTACAAAATTTCAAGAAGCTATCATGAAAAATCACAAAGTTATGAGCTTGTCATGTTACCTGGTTATCCCTGTTATGTTCTTATATGATTTAATTAAACACTTGTGTTCATTTTGTATAATCGTTTACTATATTCAGAAACACATGTTGTCGTGCACACAGGTACAAAGAGAATGAAGCCGACATGCATATAGTGATGTGGCTATGCATCTTACTAAATAGTGGTGTTACAACAATTCCAATAAAAATATGGTTAACGAGACACTCCAGGACACTATGATCCTCTGTGAACTGTATTGTTACGGTCGGTAACCACACTGCACATCCGGCGTGGACTAATTTGACAGGATTAAACTTTATATTTTTATACAACGTAATTTTTTTTTGCTTATGCGAAACCCGAAATATGTGTCCAGTATTTTTAAGCAAAGCATCTGTGTTCAAAATTTCAAAAATATATGAAAAACCACAAAGTTATGATCTAGTTACGATAACTGGCTGTCCCAACAAAAATATGGTCCACGCTCCGCTCTTGCGGGCGAACGGTGCGTCAGCTGATGCGCGAGCGCGGAGTACCTATGATCTACCGTGCGCGCTCGGTAACCACACTGCAACAATTTCGAAATGTGTTTGAGAAAACATATACCATGGTGTAAAAATGATTGGAATCGATTCAGTTGCTTATCATGAACTATATCCAGGTTCCGCAAATAACGTTGTAGATCTTCACAAACTTTTGCATTTATAATATTAATAGGATAGTGAGGGGCTCGTGCCTCGGAAAGCACCTTAAGCTGTAGGTCCCGGTTGCCATACGATCATCTAATGGCAGTCGTTATGGGTTGTTGGAGCCCTCAAAAGTCCAACAATTGGTCTAACTACAATGCTTCGATATCGCCTTCGGGTTGTGGAGGTCAGACGGCAGTCGCTTCACGGAAAATATAGAAGGTGAGCCAAACTTAGCAGTTGGACTAGTAAAGCGGACCCCAGACTCTAATTATAACGTGAATTATTGTAAACATTTTCATTTTTAATATCTGGACTTGAAAAAAGACGATGATCCCTGAGTTTGTTTCGGCCGTTTCTTCTTAGAGGTAGTCAGTTATGAAATGCCGGCTTCTAGTTTTTATATAAAAAAAAAGATGACGTGTAAAAGTGATCAGTGATCCTACTTGCTTAACGGTTATAGTAGCCTCAATGACCTTGTGCATGTGGGCGGAGCTAAACGCCGTACTCCCGAATTCGTAAAATGCGCGCGGTGGCGCGCTAAACTAAAACGACAATCAAAGAATATCCAGAGATGCAGACAAGCCGCGTGTAGGTCGCGATTTGTGCCTACGATTTCAGACGGGGTTATGGATGCAAGACGATAAATGTATATTTTGCATTGATAAATGGTAATATCGTACTATAATATATTTTTAGTATTCTTGATCAATGTTTAAATAAAATCAAGGAGTGCTCGTTACACAGTTTAATGGCCGATCGCAGACTGACAGACATTTGTAAAACAAGTACCCACACATTATAATATATCATAACATTAACATAAAAATTAATGGTAGATGGAAATATCTATCGATTCAACATATTTAATTTTTTTTTTTCACTACTTTTCTGTATATGAGTATCATGTCTTTGCAGTGTCCTTGAATTAATTACTAATGCGAATAACATAAACGAGTTCATCGCGTTAACGTAAAACAAACGCGCACTAGGCACTTTGTGATATTTTATGTTTTATTATTATTTTATTTTATTTTACGTTCCCGCATAGGTGGAAGATCACGCGCGTTGTTCCGGTTCCTAAAGGAAAACCAAGTTCGGATACCTGTAACTATAGACCGGTGGCTGTACTCTCCACGCCTGCTAAAGTACTAGAGTCGGCTATTCAGCGCTCCATTCAGGAACAAATGCGTGCGCGTCTGTCAGATGCGCAACATGGATTCCGACCGGGGCGCAGCACTGCTACGAACCTTATTAACTTTATGGTACAGGTGGTGCCGGCAGTAGACTCGGGGGTACAGGTAGATACAGCGTACTTCGATTTTAAAAAGGCGTTCGATACGGTTGATAATGACATCTTGTTACGGAAGCTCGCAAAAATTGGGTGTACCCTGCCTCTGCTACAGTTCTTAGCTAGCTATATGAAGGATCGCCAGCAATATGTCGACTACAATGGCTGTGTATCTCAACCATATTACACGAGATCGGGCGTGAGCCAGGGCAGCAATGTAGGGCCTATCGAGGTTGTTATAATGATAAATGATTTACCGGAAGTTGTCAGACACGGGACTTGTTTATTGTTTGCGGATGACCTGAAATTGCTGCTCGAGATTCGGGATCACTCGGATTGTGAGCGCCTGCAGGATGATATCAACAGAGTAGTTGAATGGAGTAATAACAACAAACTGCATTTTAATGTTGCTAAATGTTCGGTGATGTCGTTCACTCGCGCGCGAACTCCTTTGAACTATCCATACAAGGTTGAGGATGTGCCGATGCAACGAGTAGCTCAGGTACGAGACTTAGGGGTAGTCTTCTCTCAGGAACTAACCTTCCGTGAGCATATCAATAAGATATGTAAGAAAGCATACCGAAACCTGGGTTTCGTACTCAGGCAGTGTCAGGGGTTCACCAACATCACAACACTTAAGGTGTTATATGACGCATTAGTCAGAAGTCACCTCGAACATAGCGCATTCATCTGGGCTCCTCATGAGGCGAAATATAGTGGTATGTTGGAACGTATCCAAAATAAGTTCACTAGACACTTGTACTATAAGCTGTATGGAGTATATCCAATGTACCCATTGATGTACCCTACACTATTCGTTCTGGGTATGGTAGGGTACAATACTTTAAGGGTGCGGCGGGAGTTCTCACTCGTAGCGTATGTGGTGAAGTTACTACGTGGCGTGGTGCAGAACCCGGGAGTGCTACGGCACCTACAGCTATGCGTGCCCGACCAGTACGTGTGGAGGCGGCGCCGCCCGCCCCTGCTCGCTGTGCCTGCGGCCAGGACCAACCTACTGGCGAGAACTCCTCTCACTAGAGCCATACGTGTGGTGAATGAGGTTCATGAGAGGGTTGATGTATTGTGGTGCAATATGAGTGAACTTGCTAAAGTTACATTATATATAATAAGTTACTTAGACTAATTGATATTGTTGCTTAGACTAAGAATTAAGTACCCACTTAATTCTTGGTCTAAGTAACAATATCAATATCAATATCAATATGAATATTTTTATAATGTGTATATTTAGAATTTAGTTTATACGGCCAATCTGTCGCATTGGATCATGGATCTGTAATGATAGAGATAGGTGAGAATAAATAAATAAATAAATAAATAAATAAATAAATTTTTATTAAAAAAAAAAAACGTTGAACCACACTAGAAATTACTTTTATCGTGGGTGCATTTTTAAACATATAAATTCACAGCCACAAACAGCCAGACTCGGAACAACTACTTGTAGGACATGTTCTGAATATTTGTTCCGCGCGGGAATCGAACCCGCGACACGCAGCGCAGCAGTCAATAGCTTAACCGCTGCGCTAACCGTGCTTTATATAGATGTCTTGAGATTACAAAGCGCGTAGTTTCGGCCGTTTTCCATAAAGAGATAGTACCCTATTTATACTGTGTCAGTGACGTCGGATTGAATGTACTTCGTCGTAATGAGGTTTCAAATAAAACACGAGTTATTTTAAAATCTGTAAATTTTAATTCTTCGATCCAATAAATAACATGCGAGATTATAGGCATATCTAAAGCTGCAGAAATTTCTTGCAGTTGAGAATGGCCACAGTCTATTTCTATTGTTCCTACAACTGCACAGCTGATATTGATTTCTGTAGGATGTGCAAAATGTTTCCATACACATACGGCATTTAAAAATAAATAGGGAACGTTCTCCAACAATATCCACAGATCCTAAACCACAGTCTATAATTCTCCGTGCTTGGCAATTTTCTTTAGTTCTGAATAAAAGTAAGCAATATTAATTATGCGTCGCCCTTCGATGAAACAAGCTTGAGATTTGTTGAGGTTTTGGTGATATTTTGAGCTAAAAAAAGATATAACATACATTTTAATTAACCCTGGCAACACTGTTAGAGATTTTTGTCAAGGAATGAAGAATTTATCAAGAAAAATTAATTAAGAATTAACAAAAAATTAATTTTACAGGTATATGATATATTTGTAAACTAAAAATATAGGTTGTAGGACATGCAGGCATAATTTTACCTGAATGATGATGATGGAACTTGCGTCGTTTTTTTTTTGTGCACATAGAGATATATAATATTATCATTTTCTTGACGACATTCTGTATGGATGTCTGACCTAGAATCAACTGCGTTAGTGTTCGACCTAAAAAGCAAATTAAACTTTTAAGTTCTGTCGATTGGTTTCTTTCTCTTCTTTTCTGTAAGTCGAAAAATGTTATTACAATATTATTTGTGAAAAACAGAAAATATATATATATATATATATCCTACAGTATGTTAAGAAAACCCTGTCCGACCCGTGAAGGTGTTGTTAGGTATCGATAACTGATTCTACTAATGCATACAAAACCAGGCTAACTTAAAAAAAGATCCCCCTAAAAAAATAAATATTATTTCGCAAAAAGAGGTAACTTAATAAATATGCGTTAAGCACCCTTCCGCGGGCGGCGGGCGGCAGGGCACGCGGCACGTGGTCGCATCGCTGTCGCTATTCGCTCATAATAATACAGGTGTTGTCACTTTTTTAAAATTACCAAATTTCGGGGAAGTTATTTCAAAATTCATTTGTATTGGTACTATGATGATTACGTAAAATTTTATATCATATTTGGTCATGTGTTTACTTAACCTTTATTATCCTTACGGGTCGGACAGGGTTTTCTTAACATACTGTATATATACGGACAAATCACACAGATTGAGCTAGCCCCAAAGTAAGTTCGAGACTTGTGTTATGGGATACTAACTCAACGATACTATATTTATAATAGATACATATATAGATAAACATCCAAGACCCAGGCCAATCAGGAAAAGATCGTTTTCCATCATGACCTGGCCGGGAATCGAACCCGCGGCCTCCACGTCGCAGGCAGGCGTGTTGACCGCTGCGCCACGGAGGACGTCAAAAAAATTTACTGATAACTGTGACATTCCAAGCCCGCCAGCCCGCGTCCATCGGCTTCGGCTACTTTAAACAATTACATATAGAAATAAAATATTTACAGGAAGAATCATTTAAAATAATCCAAGTAAGAGTTTTTATTACACATTTTTGCTAATATCGCAAAAACTAAAAGTCCTATCAACTCAAAACTTTTTGTAAAACTGTTTTTACACCAAAACCTTTAATTGAGTCCTAATTTTTGGTTTATATCACCATAAACAAAAAATCACATTTTTAAGTTACGTAAATTTCTAATAAGATTTTTATTTTTAAATCTCCTTACAAACCTATAAATTATAATCTAAGTGCGAGTGTTTACTTACCTGAATAGAGTCTTCTATATTATCAGCGGATGTAGTTAGTCGGATTATTGCCTTTCAAGTCTAAAGATTTCTTTCTAGATTTCCTGGAACAATTCGTAATTGTTTAACTTCAATTGTAAAAGAAAAATGGTTACAAAAGCTAATAGTAATTATAAAGAAAAATACAGTAATATGTAGGTATAAATACAAGAGTATAGGTAGATAGATACTTACGCCACCAGACGCATCTTCAATTCTCATTTGCGAGCTAATCTATGAACGTACACTGACACGATTCGCTCGTAAATATTTGCACTCACACAGACAACCACGCGTAGTCGGCGATAGCCGGAGCAGTAGGCCTAGTATGAGTTTTCAATACGAAACTCGTTCGATCGTATCGAGCGCGTTTGGCGCTCTCATTGGTTGAGAGTTCTTACGACCTTGAAGCGGGCCAATCGCTGAGTCAAACGCGCTCGATATCGGCGAACGAGTTTCGTAATGAAAACTAATACTAGGCCTACAGAGCAGCAAGCGACACAACCCTCCCGTCTGAATGCTAACGCACGACTGCCGCCCGCGCCCGCGCAGAGCACCTCTAAACCTATGTTTCAAAATAAGGATATTTTCTTGGCAAATGTTGATGGATTTAAATATGCTCTTGCATATCTGTAGTACTTCTAACCGCGAATTTTTCAGTGTAAAAATATTTCCACACATCAATGCCGTTTAGAAGTAATAACGAATATTAGCCAAAAATAGCGTTTTGGTAACTATTTTTTTAAGGCAAAAGGCAAAATCCTACGAAAAAATCATCTTTAGTAAATGTTGTACATGAATCAATAGACAAGATATATTTTTTTCAAATCTCAAAACCAAGCCGTTAATTAGAAATTAGCTTCCTAAAGTGACCATTTTACGCTACTAAATGAGACTAAGGCCCTTAATAAACGATTTCATTTCATTTCATTTCAAAGCTGAAAAAAGCTTCGGATGCGACTGGAATTAACACTGAAATGATGGTGATGATGAGTTAAGGGCTCGTAGCTAAAATAATAACAGCATCACAGGTCGATTGATCAAGTTAAGCTAAGCTAGTCGCGGTTGGCCTGTAGTTGGGTGGCCATCTTTACTCCTTACCTCGAAAAGCGCGTTAAGCCGTTGGTTCCGACTGTCATTTGTAGATCTTTAACACTCTTTACTGGTCGTCAGAAGTCTGAAAGTATGACCATCAATCTTAACAAAGGGCTTCGTATTAAACAGTTACTTGGTTGTTTAGGTCAGATAGGTCGTCACTCATTGTAAAATATGGTTACGAATACACCTTGTGGTTTTTTTTTTTTTAATTAAAATATAAACCAGCGCTTGACCGCAATCCCGCCTGATGGTAAGCAGTGATGCGATCGTTGATGGTAAAGCGCACTAGTTTATTAAGAACCTATTCACTCAGATTGAGTGAATAGGAAGGAAGACGGCATTTGAGCGAGGTGATGCAATGTTAAACTCAACAACACGACCAACGATGCTGCGCCAAAGGGAGATTGATCTGAAGACCCTCCACGACCAAACTCCCAACACAACAACATTAGGCGCATCGTACCCGGCACACATCGCAACACAACTGCTCAGACCTGTCCTCCGTACGGCTTCAACAGACATTGTGCCGGAACACGACGAATCGCTTGGCGGCAAGACTTTGTCTGGTGGGTGGTAACTTCTGCCGGCGGCCGATGTTATGGCCTACCACCAAGACGACCTGCGACTCACAACTTCTAAGTCGTGTGACTGCTTACATAATAATAAATCTAAAACATAAATTAAATTATTCACCATCATAACCTAACCATTGACCTGACGTTTCAATTTTCTAGCAATCCTGCATAATAAGCTGAGAACGAAACAAAGTATTTTGTTTTTATAATTTTACAACAACATTGCGAATTCATGACTGCGTGGCATGATGTCATTTGCAACTTATGTACCTGAGGTTTTGACGCTGATATTTTGACATTATAAATCTTTGTTCAGAAGATTCACCTACACAATGTTATTTTTTACACACGTTACACGCACCCACACTTACACACACACGCGCACATACTCAACACACCCACATTACACACACTTACACTTACATCTACATCGCACACACCCAGTCCTTCCTCACATTTTAATAAGTGGTAATACTAAACTAAGTCTTATACCTACCAAAACTCCTACCAAATTGTGAATCAATAATTGTAAGAGGTAGTCGCCTGTGTCTGTAACACGGTTTATACTAGCACGGACACAGACGGTCACTCTGTCTCAAAACACATAGCATTGGACTTAATTGTTTTCTTTCTTTTTTTATGTCAGATTGAGATGGAAAAAATGTATGTATGTGTATTATTATTATTTTTGGTTATGCGAAACCCGAAACATTTGTCCAATAGTTTTAAGTAAAAAAATCTATGTAAAAAATTTCAAAAAAATATCCAAAAAACAACATAAAGTTATGAGCTTGTTATCTTACCTGGTTGTCCCAACAAAAATTTGGTCAACGCACAGCTCGCGCGCCCGTGCCGGCAGTGGCGCGTGTGGAAGCGTTTTTCGTTACGCTTTCACGATTAAAGGGCTGAACGGATAAGTTTTCTAAGTGAATAGGCTCTTAATAAACTAGCACGCTTTACCATCAACGATTGCACCACTGCTTACCATCAGGCGGGATTGCAGTCAAGCACTCATCATCATCCTTTTTATCGTCCCACTGCTGGGCACAGGTCTCCTCTCATACAGAGAAGGATTGAGCGTAATCACCACGCTTGCTAAATTCGGGTTGGCGATTTCAGACTTAAAGTCCAGGTTTCCTTAAGATGTTTTCCTTCACCTTCAGTCATTGGTGTCCAAGATATACTTAGAAAGTACATATAACTTTGGAAAAGTTACATTGGTACTTGCCTGACCTGGAATCGAACCCGCTCACTCATACTTGAGAGGCTGGTGATTTAACCACTAGGCCACCACGACTTCGAAGTCGACTCCGTCGGCCAAGCACTAGTTTATAATTATAAAAAAAGAACAAAGTATTAAAAAATCAAAATATAAAACAAATGTTGAAGTAGTTCTTCTGTTCAAGTTCATTTTAACGTGACTTTTGCACACACATAAAGTATAATATATACTCGTTTATATGCAAATCACTGGTTTTGCTAAATTGTTGTTGTATACGTAAGTTGCGGTCACATTGCTGTTATTTTTGTAGCGTCTTTAGTCTTAACTTGTTTTTTTTTTAAATATAATTATATATATATCTAATATATATAATTCTCGTGTCACAGTGTTCGGCTTTAAACTCCTCCGAAACGGCTCGACCGATTTTGATGAAATTTTATGTGCTTAACCGGTATCTATGAGAATCGGCCAACATCTATTTTTCATCCCCCTAAATATTAGGGGTAGTCCACCCCTAAATTTTTTTTTTATTTTTTAGACAAAATTTTTAATTTCTATTTTTTTATGATACAACATACAAAAATACATACAATCCCCAATTTTCACCCTTCTACGATCAACCCTTATTTTTTAATAGCCATTTTAGTAATTTAATCTATTATTTATATGGCAAAACAACGTTTGCCGGTCAGCTAGTATATATATATATTATGTTAACTTGAATATAGTTTGTTCAGAATAAGCAACTGAATCGATTCCAATCATTTTTACCATGTTACATTTTTTCCCAAATACATTTAGAAATTGTTGCAGTGTGGTTACTGAGCGCTTTCGATACAGTACGATCATAGTACTAGGGTTGTAACGTAGGCTTTGTTAGCGGAGGCGGATGCGAAGGCAAGGGGTCTCATCTCCGTGGATGCGGAGGTTAACGGAGGCGGAGGCGGAGGTGAAAGTAGATATAGTAAAAATTTAAATTTATGGATAATGAAAACAACATTTTTATTTTAAATACATACATTAATAGTAGGACACTTAAAAAATATTACCTTCTAGTAATGTAAATTAAGAAGAAACAAATTGTATTTGCCGTATTCCCGTCTCGTACTTCTTGACCATTTCGCGCTAAAACGCAGCCGGACGGTTGTCAAGCGTCGCAGCTTGCACGTTATTTAATTTATAAATACGTAAATAAACCTCCGTTATTACTCCGCAAAAATGCGAAGCGAAGATACGATTTCTTGCGGAACTTTCGCAGTAACGGAAGCGGAAGCGAAGCTCCGTTACAACCCTACATAGTACTGCGCCGCCCGCGCAACAGCTGACGCCAGAGGTCAATGCAGCGGTCGCCCGCCCGAGCGGAGCGTGGGTCATATTTTTCTTGGGATAGCCAAGTAGGATAACAAGCTCATAACTTTGTGGTTTTCATGATATCTCTTTGAAATTTTGTACATAGATTCTTTACTTATAAATACTGGACATGTGTTTCGGGTTTCCTATCAACAAAAAATAATGTTGTGTATACAATTTTCATCTGCCTTGAAATCGGTGGTGTAATACACTCGAGCCTGAAATCGCAAATAAACACTCACACACCTCACCTAAATAAAGGGTGTATCTGACATCGACGCACAAACGAGTACCATGGATCCAGTACATGATTGATCTGAACCCCCGGTAGTGGAATTTATCGTCGGCTTTTTCATGATTTATTAAAAAAAAAAATATGCAGTTATTTTCACTTTAGACTGTTCGTAATTGCTATACTTTTATAATCCAATAAGATTTTAAAGTAAAAAATAATTAATTCGCTAATTACACAAAAAAGCGCAATGTAAACAAAACTCGAAAAACTATCCTATCAGCGGATTTAATAGAGTTCACATCAGGGGTCAACGTCAAACACGCGCGGCGGCACGCTAGCAACGTTCAAAGGCCGAGCCGACACGTTTTTTTAAACACTGTTATTTCTATAATTTCTCATTAACGATATAAATGACTATCATAATTTTATTAGTGGCATGCGGTGTAGCCTTCTCGCGAAGTTTGCGTTACGATGTCAGATACATCCTGTATGTTTTGAGACCGGTTTTTTTTTTAAATCATACACTATTGCTTGAACACAATCCCGCCTGATGGTAAGTAGTGATATAATCGTTATTGATAAAGCGCGCTAATTTATTAAGAACGCTTTCACTCTAGCCTTGAAGACATATTGTAATCGGACGGAAAGACCGCCGTAAGCAAATTGTTACAAACCTTAGATGTACGCGGTTTAAAGACGAGGCGAAACGCTTCGTCCGCATAGTCGTGGTGTCAACAACTTAAGGGTGTATACTCGCCATACGACGAACTTGCATTTGACTTCTTAATAAAACACGAAAGATGATAAAATCGTGTAACCGAAGTAAATAGATATAAAATTTGGACATAATTATCATTTAGCAACATTATTTATCGCAAATAAACCTACTCTTATCACATCACGCCTTTGTTTATCACGAGTGCCGTATTTTGGATAACAAGCAACACACAATTCACGTTATCTATAGTCACCGTTTAAAAATGGAAGGTTGCAACGGTATCTACAACGCCACATGCGAACAACGCGTCGTTTACTGTGCAACTAGAATAATTATAACTTCCCGACTTGTAAAGTGTCTGCCAACCACCAGATTGGTCGAAGGAACCTTTTCTATAGAGGATGAGTGGAGTTTACACTATGCTCCAAATATTGGTAAACCCGATTATGAATATCTGAACAGCCTTCGCCCAAACACCTTAGCGTGACTACATCATCAACACTCCCTCAAGCTGGCAACCAAGTGACCTGTATAAGTACACACAAATCACAGAATTTTTCATTCATATTGTCAATAAACCTTTTTTCTTTAGGATGTGTAACTGCCGTTTCTACGTCCATTAGAGATTTTTTTTTTTTTAATATAAACTAGCGCTTGACCGCAATCCCGCCTGATGGTAAGCAGTGATGCGATCGTTGTTGGTAAAGCGCGCTAGTTTATTAAGAGCCTATTCACTCAGTAAAACTGAGCGAATAGGAAGAAAGACGGCAGTTGAGCTAGGTGATGCGATGTTAAACCCAACAACACGACCAACGATGCTGCGCCAAAGGGAGATTGATCTGAAGCCCACGACCAAACTCCCAATTCAACAACATTAGGTGCATCGTACCCGGCACTCATCGCAACTCAACTGCTCAGACCCGTCCTCCGTACGGCTTCACCAGACATCATACCGGAACACGACAAATCGCTTGACGGCAAGGCTTTGTCTGGTGGGTGGTAACTTCTGCCGGCGGCCGATGTTATGGCCCACCACCGAATTTTAATAAAATTCTATTAATAATAGTATTTAATCGTAGATTTGCATGAAATCCATCGCAATTGGAGGACTAATGGCTAAAGATCTGGGGCACTAAAGGGATAATCTATTATTTAAATAACAAGGAATGTATTAGCATTCATTATTTTTAAAGGTCATCATTCATTTCTGCCAAGCGTGGGGATTATGGCAAACCCAATGGAATGAAAGCCTTGGGGGAGGCCTTTGTTTAGCAGTGAACCTCTATAAGCTGAGAAGTCGAAGAAAGAGAAATCATTCCTGGGAAGTCATTATATTCAGTATTTAAGTCTAAGTCGGGGGCGGAAGCTACCAACCTTGGCTTCCATTCTAACCAGATTCGGTAGCACCCACTCTTCGAATAGCGCGTGTGGGACACTGCGGTGCCAACTTAGACCTGTCTGGTCCGACGACGGACGCCCTTAGTCCGTCGCCGCACATACAGCCCCTCTAATCCCAACCTTCTTTTTGTTCTGAATGGGAAATCGTCAATTGATCTTTTTTTAAAACTTTTTTTTTAAAATAATTTTAAACTAGCGCTTGACTGCAATCCCGCCTGATGGTAAGCAGTGATGCAATCGTTGATGGTAAAGCGCGCTAGTTTATTAAACCCATTCACTTAAAAAACTTAGTGAATAGGAAGAAAGACGGCAGTTGAGCGAGGTGATGCAAATTTATAAACCCAACAACACGGACAATGATGCTACGCCAAAGGGAAATTGATCTGGATGGACCATGATCATACTCCCGAAACAACATCATTTGGCACATCGTACCCGGCAAGTTTCACAAAACAACTGCTCAAACCAGTCCTCCGTACGGCTACATCAGACATCACACCGGAACACGATGAATCGCTTGGCGCCAAGACTTTGTCTGGTGGGTGGTAACTTCTGCCGGCAGCCAGAAAATCTCTTTCGCTCTAGGCAGAACGGAAGGGCGTATCAAACTTTTACTGGACTAAAACCCACCCATGTTTCTTCACTTGCCTGTGCGCCAGGGCCACGGTTTCTTTTTAAACCAACCCGCAACCCTGACCCAGGCGTCGGTCTTTGTAGACCCCGTCACGATGTGCTGACGTCTCTTTGAGGTACGCGTGAAACGTGTCGGCCTGGGCCTGGTCCTTACCGGGCGGCGAGCTGTCCTCTAAACCCTAGCTTACTTTATATTTTCCTGTACACGCAACTTGTGTCTGTGTGCTCAGTATTTTCCATCGCAGTTTTAGAACGCTCGCATATATCAACAATGTACACATACCCTAACCGTCCAATATTGTTTTAAGGAAAAGTCCACTCAATTTGTGTGGTTCTTTCCTCAATATACATATCAGACACAAATCTATACGGTCCTCACATAATCTGGCCAAGATTATGTTTGGATTTTAAAACGGAGTTTGTTTAGGCCTTTCCTCTCAGTTTTTTAATTAATTATGAACTAGTGCTTGACCGCAATCCCATCTGATGGTAAGCAGTGATGCAATCATTGATTGGTAAAGCGCGCTAGTTTATGAACAGCCTATTCACACAAAAAATTGAGTGAATAGGAAGGAAGATGGCAGTTGAGCGATGTTGTGATGTAATGTTAAACCCAACAGCACAACCAACGATGCTGCGCCAGAGGGAGATTGATCTGGAGACTGTTAAGGATCTAACTAAAGGTAATTAATAATAGTCAAGGTGAACTGTAAACTTAAAATGTATAATGGTTCAAGACAGTAAATGTTGGGAACTATGACATTGAAAAGTGCGCGCGCGCGTCGTCGACCAAGTCCGAAGCAGAGTCAAGAGCCGGCCGCCATCCGCCGCTTGCCGCTGTCGTCCCGCGCCGCATCGCCCTCTCCGCGCGTCCCCTGGCGCGGACTCTGTTCACGCCTTGGTAGTCGTGAACAGAGACCTTCCACGATCAAACTCCAAACACAACAACATTTGGCGCATCGCAACACAACTGCTCAGACCCGTCCTCCGTACGGCTTCACCAGAACACGCCGAATCGCTTGGCGGTAGGACTTAAGCCTACCACCGAGATAAAAGGAAACGCTATCCTCGTCTACTTTTATAAAACATGATTGATGTATAAAAATGTTTGTGGAATGCTTTTGGCGACGTGATAACAGTAATAAGTAACTAAACAGGGTTGTCGAGGTCAGATAAGCAATTGCTTCATGTGAAATTCTGGTATTCAACTAGTATCTGGTTAGACTTGAAGCCGATCCTGGGCACAGGTCTTGTCGGCTGAGATGGTGATGAATCATCATCATTGTCAACCTTTTATCGTCCCACTACTGGGCACATGTCTCCTCTCATACAAAGAAGGATTGAGCGTAATCACCACGCTTGCTCAATGCGGGTTGGCAATTTCAGACTTACCCCCTTATTCATAAACGCTGCTTAAAGTTAACAGTGATTAGTGATTCTTTAACCATAAATTTTTGACCTTTTAACGTCACTTAACTTTAATTATCTTTTATGAATAAACACCACAGAGTTTAAGGGGTTTTTTCATAAGTGATGATTCAAGTTAAGTGACGTACAAACGTCTAAAATGTATATTTGAAGAATCGCTAATCACTAGTTAACTTTAAGCAGCGTTTATGAATAAGGGGGCTTATGTCCAGGTTTCCTCAAGATGTTTTCCTTCACCTTCAGTCATTGGTGTCCAAGATATACTTAGAAAGTACATATAACTTTAGAAATGTTACATTGGTACTTGCCTTACCTGGAATCGAACCCGCGCACTCATACTTGAGAGGCTGGCGTTTTAACCACTAGGCCAACATGATTACTCTATGGTGATGAATAATAAAAATAAATAAATCCTTTATTTCGACCAGCAATTGTTTACATATAATAAACCCATAAAACTGCGTAACAGTTTGTCGGTGGTAGAGTTTCACTTCGGTTCTTCGACACACAACACAACTCCAATACGCATAAGAGGAGACAGATAGAATACCTTTCACCTGTGCGTCCAAAGATTGTCTTTATAATATCGCTCTTAGAAATAAGACCGCCCATTGTGTCACCCTTTGTAAAATCTTTATATTTATGTTCATTTATACACATCTGCCAGGATCAGCTTCAAGTTATCATCATTATCATCATCATATCATCTCAGCTTTAACCCCGGTCACATCCGAATCTTTTTCAGCTTTGGGGTCTGGGGTGCGCTTTACCAGTCTAAATTCTGATTTTTGCCTAAACTTCGATATTTTCCTTGTAGCGACTGCCGTCTGACTTCCACAACCCGAAGGCGATATCGAAGCATTACAGGTAGACCAATTGTTGGACTTTTGAGGGCTCCAACAATCCGTAACGACTGCCATTAGATGTTCGCAACCGGGACTAACGGCTTAACGTGCTTTCCGAGGCACGGCCAGAGCAGTGCAAATATTCATATTCATGCATACAAATATTTGCACTGCGTGGGGATCGAACCCGCGCCTCCTTGCGCAGTGGCCGCGTTCGCTACCGCTACGCCACAGAGGCCATCTCTCCTTCCCTATAGTATTCCATAAAAAAGTTATCTGTATAAGATCTATACCGGTGCCACTTATACTAAAGTGCGTTCACAAGTGCACAGTACGTGACGCCACAAGTGTTTTGTACAAACTTATTGACAGAAATAAAATAATTATCATTTAACTATGTATGTTCACATGACTAGCCAGCCAGTATTGTTTTAGTACTTTGTATGACACCAATCCTTAGTCTGATATGGAACGGCGTATGAAGCAGACGCGTTCCTATTTTAAAAATATTTTGTTTACTATCATCGCTTGTTTTAAAATAACTAATTATTTTAATAAATTTTTATTTGGTGTTTTGTATTGTGCAGTGGCAGAGGAAATAATTAAAATAGTGTTTTTGTTTTATTTGTGAATTGTGTTTTGTTTAATTTGTGCTGAACTATTCAGAAGTGTTCGTGTAAATAATTCAATTGAAATTAATTGATGGTAACGTTAACAGAAGTGTTTTTATTTTTAATTTGTCTTGTTTCGTTTGTGTTTATTTTATAGTTATGCTGAGGGATTCAGAAGTGGCGATTTAATTGAATTTACATAAATGATCAGAAATTGATTAGTATGCAAATAAAATATAATTAATAGTCATAATTTATATAAATGTATTAGGTATATCAAGTCGTGGTGGCCTAGTGGTTAAGTCCTGGTGTCCTAGTGGTTAAAACACCACCCTCTCAAGTATGAGTTTGCGGGTTCGATTCCAGGTCAGACTAGTACCAATGTAACTTTTCTATAGTTGTATGTACTTTCTAAGTATATTTTGGACACCAAGGACTGATTACAAGGTGATGGAAAACATCTTGAGGAAACCTGCATCGGCGAACACATTTTTGTCAAATGATTGCGACTAGTTGGGATCAGTTGGGATCGTTTGGACCGCCCATTGGTCCTGATTAGGGGGCTGGACTTTAAGTCTGAAATCGTCAACCCGCATTGAGGAAACGTGGTGATTGCGCTCATTCCTTCACTGTATGAGAGGAGACCTGTGCCCAGCAGTGGGACGATAAAAAGGTTGATGATGATGATATGAATGTGTTAGGTGTATATTTAAAAATTATGCTGAGTGATTCAGAAATCGGCTGTTTAATTAATTAGATAAGTAATGTACTTGTAGGTAATATAACTTGTAGATGACTATCGCTTGACGGGCTTGCATCAGCAATACCTCGTCAAAAAGCTTATTTTGCTAACGGGTTTAAATAATTGCGATTGTGTATAGTGGGAAATATTTGCTGTGGTCTTCAAGTATTAGCTTTATGAACTTAATATGTATACACTAGCTTTACGCCCGAGCCTTCGCTCGCGTGGAGATCGGTTATATCGCGCTTTTAGATTTCCCTCGTGAATATAATTTTTTTCTGGGATAAAAAAGTACCCTATTATTTAATCCTGACTTCTAACTTTACGGCTGCAAAATTTCAAAACAATCGGCTTAGTAGTTACGGCGTGAAAGCGGAACAAACAAACAAACTCACTTTCCGATTTATAATATTAGGATATTTGGTGTACACATAAAAATATTCCAGTAATCTCCATTGGGAACTTGATGTTTTTTTAGGACCAAAAGTAGCCTATGTTACTCTCCATCTTTTCAACTAACTGTATGCCAAAAATCAGGTCGATTGATTGCTTAGCTACGGCACGAAGGAAGGACAAACAAACAAACAAACACACTTTCACATTTATAATATTAGTATGGACACAGACAAATCCTTGCCGCCAAGCGATTTGTCGTGTTCCGGCATGATGTTGGTGAAGCCGTACGGAGGACGGGTCTGAGCAGTTGTGTTGCGATGTGTGCCGGGTACGATGCGCCTAATGTTGTTGTGTTGGGAGTTTGGTCGTGGAAGGTCTTCAGATCAGTCTCCCTTTGGCGCAGCATCGTTGGTCGCGTTGTTGGGTTTAACATTGCATCACCTTGCTCAACTGTAGTCTTCCTTCCTATTCACTAAGTTTTTTTAAGTGAATAAGCTTAATCAACTAGCACGCTTTACCATCAACGATTGTATTACTGCTTACCATCAGGCGGGATTGCAGTCAAGCACTTATTTATTTATTTATTTATTTAGGACAACCAACAAATCTTACACTAGTTTTGAAAAAAAAGACTGGAAGCTGATCGTAGCCGTGGTGGCCTAGTTGTAGTCGTGGTGGATACCAGCCTCTAACCAGTTTTCTAAATTATACGTACTTTCTACGTATATCTTAGACACCAAAGGCTGATTCCAAGGTGAAGGAAAACATCTTGAGGCAACCTGGACTTAAACCCCCTAATTCATTAACGTTGCATATAGTTATCTGGTGATTAGCGGTCATCGTAAATCGTTTATGAATAAACACCAAAGTGTTTAAGGGGTTTATTCATAAATGATGATTAAAGCAAAGTGTCGTAAAAAGTAAACAATCAGTAATCACTAGTTAACTTTAAACAACGTTTATGAATAAGGGAGTACGCTCAATCCTTCTTCTGTATGAGATGAGAAATATTGTGTTAAGCATTTAGAAAGACAGTTTGATCAGAAACGTGAGATTAAAGTCTTAAATCGAAACGCTCCAGTTTATTATCTCTCTTACCTAATACGTGTTAAGATTGCAGATTAACTGATTACTACATTATAATCTTTAAATCTGTAATCTGAAGGTCAAGTATTACGTGGCTGGACGGTCCTCTCACACATTCGAGGCCTGCGTGGCTACCATGAGTTTTTATTACGAAGACTCGGTCATCGATATCGACAGCGTTTGACACATCGATTGGTTCGTTTCAAGATTGTAAGAACTCTCAACCAATGAGAGCGCCAAACGCGGTTCGATGCCTATGATCGAGTCTCGTAATGGCCAGCTTTTTGTGGCTTCTCCTCAAAGAGTTCTTTTAATAATTATAAACTAGCGCTTGACCGCAATCCCGCCTGATGGTAAGCAGTGATGCGATCGTTGATGGTTAAGCGAGCGAATAGGAAGGAAGACGGCAGTTGAGCGAGGTGAAGCAATGTTAAACCCAACCGACCGCCAACCCACCAACGATGGCCGCACCGACCAACGATGCTGCGCCAAAGGGATTGATCTGAAGACCCTCCACGACCAAACTCCCAACACAACAACATTAGGCGCATCGTACCCGGCACACATCGCAACACAACTGAACGGAAATCATAAATCATTTATGCTAAATAGGCTCAGAATCAGGTCTTTTAAAACGTCAAAATTATATAAGGACTTCCCCGGCACGCCCAATCTTCATCACTTTCTAATACTTTCGCTGGAAAAAAGAATTGGCCCGTCAAACTCGTCAGCAGCACTACTATGAGATTAGTTAGAAAAATTTGCTCCTATACAATAATAGAAATGCAAATCAATTAAAAGTACAAGTCAAATATCATTAAATTAACATAAACTATTTGCTATATGCCAGAGCAGCGGTGGCCTAGAGGTATCGGCAGTGACTTATAAGTTATAAGTCGTAGGTTCGACCCTGTCAAGTGACCTTTTTATCATTCTACTGCTGGGCACAGGTCTCCTTTCATACAGAGAAGGATTGAGCGTAATCACCACGCTTGCTCAATGCGGGTTGGCGATTTCAGATTTAAAAGTCTAGGTTTCATCAATTTCTTTTTTTTTTAAATAATTATAAACTAGCGCTTAACCGCAATCTCGCCTGATGGTAAGTAGTGATGCAATCGTTGATGGTAAAGAACGCTAGTTTATTAAGAGCCTATTCACTCAGAAAAACTGAGCGAATAGGAAGGAAGACGGCAGTTGAGCGAGGTGATGCAATGTTAAACCCAACAACACGACCAACGATGCTGCGCCAAAGGGAGATTGATCTGAAGACCCTCCACGACCAAACTCCCAACACAACAGCATTTGGCGACACAACTGCTCAGACCCGTCCTCCGTACGCGTAAAATGTTTTCCTTCACCAGTCAGGCGGTTTTATTTGTGTAAATTATTTCATCATCATTGCTCATCATCATCAACCTTTTTATCGTCGCACTACTGGGCACAGGTCTCCTCTCATACAGAGAAGGATTGAGCGTAATCACCACGCTTGCTCAATGCGGGTTTCATCATTGCTCCTAAAGCCGTAAAGGAAAACATCGTAAGGAAACCGGCATGTTTTTGAGCCAACATCTTCGAAGAAATGTGACATCTACCAGTTCGCACTGGGCCCGCGTGGTAGATTGAGGACCACTCGCTCTCACCGAAAGGAGGACTGTTTTCCAGGATTGGGACCATTATAGACTGATTGATGTATGTTATTTTCCATATGGCAGTAAGTCAATATACCGCTAAATACAGAGCGTCTACACACATAACTCACATACACAAAAAAACAGATTTTTGCGGAACATCGGCCGCCGGCAGAAGTTACCACCCATCAGACAAAGCCTTGCCGCCAAGCGATTTGTAGTGTTTCGGCATGATGTCTGGTGAAGCCGTACGGAGGACGGGTCTGAGCAGTTGTGTTGCGATGTGTGCCGGGTACGATGTACGTTAAACATTGCATCACCTCGCTTAACCGTCTTCTTTCCTATTCGCTCAGTTTTTCTGTTGGAATAGGTTCTTAATAAACTAGCGTTCTTTACCATCAACGATCGCATCACTGCTTACCATCAGGCGGGATTGCGGTCAAGCGCTAGTTTAGAATTATTAAAAAAAAAATATATCTAGGCGGATTCTACACAGAACAGAAATGATAATTATGGATACTTTTTGGGACAGAAAAATCACGGTTTTGTTTTGATGGTCGGTTGTACAGCATGAAAGAAACTACCTTTTTCCTGCTGGACATATTCCACTGCTATTGCCAGGAACTCTGCTGTTTCAGTTTTGGGAGGGGGCAGTTTTGTCAAACGACGAAACTTCTTAATAGAGGGATTAAAAGATGGCGGACAAAACAAGTCAGGCGTCATTAGATCTGACAGGACGAAGCTAATATTTAAATATTCTGTCCTTTTTTTAATTAAATAAAATGAAAAATATGCATTGAACTCCAATTTTATTTAGCTTGTTATCAAGGGAATCGACGTCAGGCATCTATCAATACGAAAATACGATTAACTTTTTATAACCAGTCCGAATGAAGGTCAGTCTAATCATAACTTCTTATGACACACTTTGCTCCGGTTTTGTTCAAGACCTTTGTTACTTACAATAGAGCGCAATTTCCGTAATCAAAAAAACGTGTAACCTTCGCATTCTGACCTTGTAGTGAAATGTACAGATGACAGCACATCTAGATACTACAATCTGTTAGATTTCTGTATTAAATTTCCAAATTTATCTCTTAAACTTTAAGGCCCAAGGTTCATCATCATCTCAGCGTTATTCCCAGTTACATCCGAAGCCTTTTCGGCTTTGGAGTCTGTGGTCCGCTTTACCAGTCTAACTGCTGATTTCGGCTAAACTTCTATATTTTCCGTGAAGCGACTGCCGTTTGACCTCCACAACGCGGAGGCGATATCGAAGCATTGCAGTTAGACCAATTGTTGGACTTTTGAGGGCTCCAACAACCCGTAACGACTACCATTATATGTTCGTATGGCAACCGGTATCAACGGTTTAACATGCTTTCCGAGGCACGACCAGACCAGTGCAAATACTCATATTCATGCATACAAACATTTACACTGCGTGGGGCACATTAAAAAGATTTATAAAAATGTCCGCATATTCTATAACCTGCAAGAATGAATATCAGTAAGTGTATGTACGGACGACAGCAGAGCAAGCTACCCGAAACTGTCAAATATTTCCAATCAACCTTTCCGGCATGATGTCTGGTGAAGCCGTACGAAGGACGGGTCTGAGCAGTTGTGTTGCGATGTGTGCCGGGTACGATGCGCCTAATGTTGTTGTGTTGGGAGTTTGGTCGTGGAGGGTCTTCAGATCAGTCTCCCTTTGGCGCAGCACCGTTGGTCGTGTTGTTGGGTTTAACATTGCATCACCTCGCTCAACTGCCGTCTTCCTTCCTATTCGCTCAGTTTTTCCGAGTGAATAGGCTTTTAATAAACTAGCGCGCCTTACCATCAACGATCGGATCACTGCTTACCATCAGGCGGGATTGCGGTCAAGCGCTAGTTTATAATTATTAAAAAAAAAAAAAACTTGAACCAAAATCAGCAGTTAGACTGGTAAAGCGGATCCCAGACTCCAAAGCTGAAAAGCTACGGATGCGACTGGGGTTAACGCTGAGTTGATAATGATCTACAGAAAAGAATGCAAATAATTTTGAGTATGTGTATTTAATTATGGATCGCAGACTTTATCTTTGACAAATATTTAAATGTCCAAATTCAAGGTTTGCCTACGTGCATTAAAGTGCAGTATTGTAGACGTAAAAATGATAGATAATATTAGGAATACCACACTCCACTCTAAAACTAACCTTGGATCGAAGTCATAGGCAATGGGATGATACAAGCTAGCAGTATCAGTCAAAAAGTTCAAAATCCAGTCTCAAACTCATTTCAGCGACAATATATGTTAATAACATTTTTTTTTTTAATTCAAGAGGCCATGTGCGTGTCGGACTCACGCACAAAGGGTTCCGTACCATTGATTTATGAAATTCAAGGATTTAAATTATTTGTATGAAAGATTACGCGGTGATAAGCGGTTTACGATTTACGAGGTATTAAAAAAAAACTTACCTCTTACTAGATCTCGTTCAAAATAATTAATGTACATCATGTGTTTTTTTTTAGATTTTTCATTTTCTTATTTTAGAAGTTAGGGAGACCAACATTTTTCCACTTTGAAATCGCCTGTCACGCAAACTATTCGGTTTAGAAAAAAAAAAAATTTTAGAAATCTCGATATCATTTTTGAAGACCTATCCATAGATACTCCACCCCACACGTATGTGTTTGATGTAAAAAAAAAAAAATTGAGTTTCAGTTCTAAGTATGGGGAGCGCCCAATATTTATTATTGCATCAAAATCTTAATGCGGTTCACAGAATAGGTACATATATATTTCAACAGTATAGCTCTTATAGTTTCGGGGAAAAAAAAATGGCTGTGACATATGGACGGACAGACATTTGGCTACGGAACCCTAAAAAGGGATAGGCTGAAGATGTCTTCAGCCTATATTGTTCCCACTCCACTCCTGGGACACAGGTATACACTCGGTGAAAGGGAGTGGGCCGTAATCACCGATTACGATTTATAATACACACATCAAAAGTGTCTAGGGATCAACATATATTTTTGCAATAACTTTTCTCCTGATTGATATTAATTAAAATTTTCTTTAAGGATTCATCAAATAAAGTGTTTTCGTTTGTCACAGTAACGATAAACCAAGTCACCTTTGCATTAATAAAGAAATTTGCCATTTTCCTAATAAAGGGATATTTGACATTTGAACCACTAACACAAAAGTTCGAAAAAGAGACTGAAATAACAGTTTTCTCTAAAATTTTATTGGGTAACTTAAACAATTAATAATCCGTGTTTCTACCGCGAATACTAACAACACAAGAACATCGGTTTGGCATACTCAAAATGAGTTCATCCAAATCACGCTGTGGAATGGCCGCCCATGTTCGTTGCAACAACAAAAAAAGGTCTTCTTGCGACTGGATACCCTCCATATTCGGCAGAGCTCTTCTCTGTAGCATATCCCATGCATGCAAGTCTGGCGACTGAGCAGGACAGGGCAGGACATTGATGTTAGCTGCGGCGAGAGTCTGTCTTACAACTCTTCCGGTGTGCGGTCGTGCATTATCATGCATTAACTGAAATAAGGGACCGATTTGCACTTGTAGAGGAACGATGACGTCTGATACAATCGTCTCAGCATAAATTTGAGCGTTGAGGTTGCCTCTGATCCAAATCAACTCAGTTCTTCCGCCGATCCAAATACCCGCCCATACCATGATGGTTCCACCACTATAAGGATGGACTTCCTGGCAGGATTTTAATCGCTAGTGGCGTCCAGGGGTTCTCCAGTGTCGTATACGTCTTGTATCCGGTCTCATACCAAAACGAGACTCATCAGAAAAGCACACGAAACGCCATTGTTCTTCTGCCCAATTTCTGTGTTCAAGAGCCCATTGATATCGAATCCTACGATTGTGCATTGCTATAGGTGGTACCCGTAGCGGTCTTCGGGAATGAAGGTTCACTTCATGCAAGCGGTTTCTGACTGTTTGGTCGCTAATTAAGTTCCCTGAAGAGTGATGAAGCCTCACGGCTAACATCATGGCGGTTATTGTTGGAGCTCTTCGAGTTAAGATTTGAATGTATCGGTCTTGTCTCCGTGTGGTGCAGCGATACCGTCCTCCACGGCGCTCAGCCACGGTACCAGTGCTTCGGTAACGTGTCCAAAGTCGACTGATAACACTCTGACTTGTATTCAGAGCTAAAGCCACAGTACGTTGCCGGGAACCAGCTTCTATCATTCCCACGGCTCTGAGCATTTCTTCCCTGCTTAAATGACGTCGCCGCTCCATAATAACGTTGGTTTTAATCAGTAGTAGGGAAACAGTAGCACTAATAATGTCTTCAATGCGTTGTATGTTTTTATAGGGAAAATATTGACAGCTGATTTTCATCTTTTACTCGAATTTGATTCACAGTTCCTGATTCAAATTATGAAATGCACCAAAAAGGATCCATATAAATTTATAAAATCATAAATTTATTACAAAGCCACATCTCAATCTCAAGAAATCCGCATAAAAATGCTTGATCCCTAGACACTTTTGATGTGTGTATGTTTGTGGAGGCACGAGGAACAGGGAGTAAAGTTCACTCATCCTCCATAGAAAAGAGGGGATCCTCCGACAACTGGTGTTTTGTCTGGCGGGCACTTGCCCAACGGTTGAAGTTGGAAAGTTGTATGTATGCTAATTGCACGGTAAACTCTGCTTGCGAGATGTAGAATTCGTGTGACGTCAGTATGACGCGTTGTTCCATGTGGCGTTTGTAGGTACCGCTACACGTTTAGTAGGAACATTTTTCGAACGAAGTAATGGATTAACAATCATCATCATCTGTCAAGCCTTTTCCGAAGTTAGGATCTGCTTCCAGTTTAACCGGATCCAGCTGAATACCAGCACCATGGAAAGACTGCCTGTCTGACCTCCACAACCCAGTTGCTCATGATTATCTCCGCGTATAATCCTGGTTGCATCCGCAGCTTTCGCGTTGGAGCCCGGGGTCCGCTTTCCTACATAAAGGGTGTATCTGACATCGACGCACAAACGAGTACCATGGATCCAGTACATGATCCTGAACTCCCCAGTGGTGGAATTTTGCGTCGGCTTTTTCCCGATGTAAAAAAAATAATATGCAGTTTTTTCACTTTAGACTATTCAAAATTGTTCGACTTTTATAACCCATTAAGATTTTAAAGTAAAAATTAATTAATTCGTTAATTACACAAAAAAGCGCAATGTGAACAATACTAGAAAAACTATCCTATCAGCTGATTTAATAGAGTACTCTATTAAATCAGCTGATAGGATAGTTGACCCCTGGGTCAACGTCATATCTACAAACAAGCACGGCGGCACGCTTGCAACGTTCTAAGGCCGAGCCGACACATTTTTTTAAACACTGTTATTTCTGTAACTGCTCGTTAACGACATAAATGATTATTATAATTTTGTTAATGGCATGCGGCAGCTTTTTTTTTTGCGAAGTTTGCGTTACGATGTCAGATACACCCTGTATACGCCTCCATTTCGCACGATCTCTGGCACCCCGTGGTGTGAGATTGTTGCCACGCATGTCATCTCATACAACGAGCCAGCACTTTGGTCTACCTAGCTTGGTCCGGGCCGGCGGAGGCGCGATGGCAAGACATTTGTTACCTACGTAACATTTCATACCTCCATAACCCAGTTACTGTATAAACAATATTCTTCAAAATGATTCGGAGAGATGTTTATGTGCTACACACGCATGCGTGTTTAAACACCTGGTAACCACAAGTAAAGCGTGCCTCTAAAAAATACTATAGTGATCAATAAAAAGATACTAGCTACTCATTTAGTAGTCTGTTCGTATGAAGGTCGATTTAATAATAACATCATAAGTGTAACACGTTTTGCTACTGTTTACTCGTGAGAGCAATTGCTTACAATAGAGGGCTGATTCTACTAATTTTATGAACCTTCACAATTTCATCTCAGCCTCAGGCTTTCAGAAAATACTTCTAATTTCTCTAAATTTTGACAAGATTTCTGAGATGGGGGAATTAAGTCATACATTTTTTTTTACAAATTTTTTTAAACTGGTGTTCCAATCCCGCCTGATGGTAAGCAGTGATGCAATCGTTGGTGGCAAAGCGCGCTAGCTTATTAAGAGCCTATTCACTCAAAAAAACTCAGGGAATAGGAAGGAAGACGCCAGTTGAGCCAGGTGATGCAATGTTGGCGGGGCGAAGAAGGCGGGGGACGAACCCCCGTCTCCTTTAGCCCCAAAGTGTGACCAGCGCGTGTGGGTAGCCCCCGCACGCGCATTGCCCTGGTCACCACGTCTGGGGATTAATCCGGTACCCGGGTAATGTGCGGGTATGGTGCGTAAAGGCATTTCCACTCGTAAAAAAAAAAGGCGATGCAATGTTAAACCCAACAACACGACCAACGATGCTGCGACAGAGGGAAATTGATCTGGAGACCCTTCACGACCAAACTCCCGGCACAACAACATTTTGCGCTTCGTACCCGGCACACATCACAACACAACTGCTCAGACCCGTTCTCCGTACGGCTTCACCAGACATCATGCCGGACCACAAATCACTTGGCGGCAAGACTGTCGGGTGGGTGGTAACTCCTGCCAGCAGCCGATGTTATGGCCTACCACCGAATTCACATTCTCTAAAAAGCATCCTATAGAACACCGACAGGCTGACTACTTTTCGCCTGTGCTCCAGGCTTTGGAAACCGTTTTGAACTAAATATGGGACGCCAATTGCCTAGTCGGCTTCATTATCAGTACGGCTGTCCTGTTTCAAACCTTGTGACGAACTCTTTACAAAAATCGTTTTATTGCATAAGCTTGTTACCCTAGTGAGTCTCCACTGAATACAAAAACACCAACTTTAAAAACTCACTTAAAAGCACATAAAGTATGTTAAGAAAACCCTGTCCGACCCGTGAAGGTGTTGTTAGGTATCGATAACTGATTCTACTAATGGATACAAAACCGGGCTAAACTTAAAAAAAATCCCCCTAAAAAAATAAATATTATTTCGCAAAAAAGAGACAACTTAATAAATGTGCGTTAAGCACCCTTCCGCGGGCGGCGGGCAGCAGGGCACGCGGCACGTGGTCGCATCGCTATTCGCTCATAATAATAACGGTGTTGTCCCTTTTTTTAAAAATTACCATATTTCGGGGAAGTTGCAATTAATTCGCGGGAAAAAAAAAGATTATTTTTAAAATTCATTTGTATTGGTACTATGATGATTAAGTAAAATTTTATATTATATTTGGTCATATGTTTACCTAACCTTTATTATCCTTATGGGTCGGACAGGTATTTAAGAATTGGTACCTTTTTTGTTTGTGATGGGAAAATCATCAAATCACTTCTCCCGCTCTGGCCGGAGAGGAAGGGCGTGTCAGACTTTTACTGACGAAAACACACCCGTGTTCCTTCACTTGCCTGCAGGTCAAGGCCACGGTGTCTTTTTTAACCAACCCGCAACCCTGATCCAGGAGGCATCGGTCTTCTTGGACCCCGTCACGATGTGAAGCATCGGTACCTAATAAGTGTACTATACACCCCCTTATCACTAGTTTAAAATCTAGGCATGAGGTCTGCTAAAGCCGTACAAAGGAAGGGTCTGTGCAGTTTAAGAATAGGCTCTTAATAAACTAGCGCGTTTTACCAAAAAAAAATGTAAAGCAATTGTCTCATATTGCTTTTTAAAGAAGAAACCAAGGCCGTTGATAAAATGGCTCTTTTTAAACGTTTCATTAACACTATGTCCACAATACAACCAGTTCTAAATCTTTAAGTACTTCGTGGATACATGACCTCATTATGACGTCACCTATGTACTAAGAACGGGTGGTAATGATTAGGTAATTAACATATTTTGCTGTGAATTCTTTAAATCAGGGTGGTCATGGAATTTTTGAAGTGATGATTTCTTTAGTGATGTTGAGCATTTTTGTTGGATGAGGAAGCCGTACGGAGGACGGGTCTGAGCAGTTGTGTTGCGATGTGTGCCGGGTACGATGCGCCTAATGTTGTTGTGTTGGGAGTTTGGTCGTAGAGGGTCTTCCGATCAATCTCCCTTTGGCGCAGCATCGTTGGTCGTGTTGTTGGGTTTAACATTGCATCACCTCGCTCAACTGCCGTCGTCCTTCCTATTCGCTCAGTTTTTCTGAGTGAATAGGCTCTTAATAAACTAGCGCGCTTTACCAAAACATGAGCGGGTCGGTCATGCTCATGTGAATTGTTTTTTTAATTAAAAAAAAAAAAAAAAGAATTCACATGAACGTGACGGACCTCTTTTGTTGGGATGGGAAATCATCAATTGACCGTATCCGCGCTTCTGGGCGGAGTGGAAGGTCGTGTCAGACTTTAAACCCACCCGTGTTCCTTCACTTGCCTGTAGGCCAGCACCTCGGTTTCTTTTTTAACCAAGCCGCAACCCTGACCCAGGAAGGTCAGTTTTCGTGGACCCCGTCACGATGTGGTGACATCTCTTTGAGGCGCGAAGAAACACAATGCGTCGTCGACCCGGGCCAGTAGGCCTAGTATGAGTTTTCATTACGAAACTCGATCGTCGATATCGAGCGCGTTTCATTCAGCGATTGGCCTGCATCAAGGTCGTAAGAACTCTCAACCAATAAGAGCGCCTAACTATATACTAGGCCTACTGGTCCTTACCGCAAGCCCGCGACTACGATCGCCGGGAGTTCGATGTTGTTTCCCGACCAGGCCAACTCCGACACCGTCGTAGAATTTTGTTTTTTAGGGTTAGGTTAGCCAAATGGCAAAAAACGGAACCCTTATAGATTCGTCCGTCCGTCTATCCGTCAGTGTGTCACAGCCATTTTTTTCCGAAACTATAAGAGCTATACTGTTGAAACATGGCAGGTAGATGTATTCTGTGAACCGCATTAAGATTTAATAATAATAATAATACATAATTGTTGCGGGCTCCCCATACTTTGAACTGGAACTTAAAAAATTTTTTCATCAAACACATATGTACGTGTGGGGTATCTATGCATAGGTCTTTAAAAATGATATCGAGGTTTCTAAAATAAAAAAAAAACATATCATGTACATTACTATAAAAACTACCAACGAAAATTGTTTTGAACGAGATCTAGTAATTAGGTTTTTTAATACCTCGTAAATCGTAAACCGGTTATTACAGCGTAATATTTCGTAGGGAATCCTTTGTGCGTCAGTCCGACACGCACTTAGCCGTTTTTTTACTTTGAACCTATTCTGTGTTTTTTAATAATTTCAGTTTTCATTTCTGACGGCCAGTCCCACTGCTATTAATTTTTGCTTATAAACTATCTAAGTTGGTATTATAAAGGTTTTTAATTATTATATTTTGGTCTGTTGGGTCCATACTTCAACTTGTAGGAAGGCAGAGTAACTGATATGAGTATTGATGATATACAAGATGACGGTAAACATCTTGGGGAAACCTGGACTTTAAGTCTGAAATCGCCACCCCGCATTGAGCAAGCGTGGTGATTACGCTCAATCCTTCTCTGTATGAGAGGAGATGCCTGTGCCCGGCAGTTTGACGATTAAATGGTTGATTATGATGATATCGTATGTTTTCACATCTGACTTTTTCGGTATATTTAAACATCCGAATATTCTTTTATCTCTGAGATATGCATGTGTGTTAATGTATCAGGTACCTCTTATCAGTACTATGCGTGTTAGTTTACTGTGATTGTGAATTCCGTCATACCCATATTATGTAAAGCAAGTCTTTTTTTTATGGGACAAAACTCGCCACACACAACTCCTGAAAGCTAGAATCAACAGTGGAGACCGCCAGAAAAACGCTGAGCAATGAAGCTCGACGAGTCCCGGAGAAACGATTCAACTGTCTTGGGTCTCGCAACGAAATTGATCAGAAGAGAATAGCGGAGGAGTAAGAAAAAAGATATTTTTTCCACTTCCCTCCATAACAAGCAGGAGACAGAACAGAACTAACTAACTAACATCGGCACAAAGGGACATTATTGCAACTGGGAGAAGCCCAGATTGCCAAACACCACGGAATAAAATTTGATTAAGTTAATGGGTCCTAAGTAGGTATTAGCTGTTACAATTGATTGAATAGGTATGGCAAAAGCGCCTGAACGCACGGAAATTGGTTCTAGTTTCTACAAGGTCCGTATAATAAACGACTCCGGATGTAACTTGTACACTATCCAACATAATATTGCGTTCATTCCGCCAAAGAACACACTCCCACAAGATGTGATGTGCGGACTGTTCAAATTCACAGTTTCAATGTAGAACACTGACACAAAGGGGAAGGAACAAGTTTAAAAGAATACAGTTTACTTTTAAAGTTGCCATGACCTGTGATAAATTGGGCAACGCAGTGGTCAAGCTCCAGCCATGTCTTAGCCAGCCAATCGCCAACGGATGGAAAGAATAGATGCGAGGTGCCGGCCCTTGATGGAATTATCCCACCTACTTTGCTATTTGGATAAGAGGTCCTCCCAGACTTCAGTCTGAGGTTTAAATAATCTAGAAATTTTATTAAAGTCGCGTTGTGTAACAAAATTAGTGTCCATGGCCTGCCCCCTCGCGGAGTAGTACATTGAAGCACGTCGCTGTACCTCAAGGTCGACTGGATGTACACCTGCCAGTACCGGTAAGGCTTCAGTACTGACCGTTCTATACGCCTTGCATAAAAATATCAATGCCAAACGTTGGCTTTGAAGCAGTTTACGTCGTGCCGCCCCTATGCTGGCCCTATCGGCCCAAACAGGTGCACCGTAGCACATACATCCTAAGTAGGTAGCTCCATATATAGTTTTTAAAGTTAGGAATGATAGACCCCAAGTTGCTTTGGATATTCTAGTTAGGGCATAAAAGTTCCTTTTAGCCTCTTTCGCCAACTATTTTTATATGTTCGATAAATGAAAAATTCCTTTCTAAGATCATACCAAGGTAGCATATGGATTGCTGTTTTTTAATGGTAACGTTGTTAAATTTAATAGTAGGCAATGATTTAAGATTACCTTTTAGTAGAAGTTGATAGGTTTTATGCGGCGCAAACGCTAGGCGGTTACGATCACATAAATTTAGGCAAGTATTGGCCAAGTTCTCAAGTCCAGCTCGGGTACTTGACTGAATGAGCAGTAGGCCATCGTCCGCGTAACCAGTAAGTGAACAGCCGCAAGGAAGCGGGATCGCGAGGAAGTCATCAAAACCCAAATTCCATAAATAAGGACCGACAACTGAACCCTGAGGACATCCCATGGTTAGTGTTTTAGTACTAGAAAAATGACCGAGCTTAAGTACCGCGGAATCGTTAAAACAAGTTTACTTATAACTTAATAAACCTGAGCTAAAAAAAACACTTCTTCTTCGTAAACCTATAGAGGTGCACTGCTGGAAGAAAGACTACCCCAAGGCTTTCCACATTGGGGGGTATGCCATAACCCCACGCTTGTCCGTCGGGTAGAGGATCGCTGTAGCTTGATATTCCACAGGAGAAGCGCTGCTGCCCGCTTCCCTGATGAGAGTTCCCTTAGTCGCATCTATAGACACCCACCACAGGATATCGGTTGGTGACTGACAAATGACTTCCCATGCCAAACAAAAAAAAAAAAGGATATGGGTTGGTACTGTTCTAAGCCTGGTACCGCATGGGGTAAAAAACACGCTACAAAGTAAAAAAACTGACTAAGTGCAATTCGGACACGTCCACTAAGGGTTCCGTAAAATTATCTACAAAAATCACGTCTTTTCTAAGGGAGGCCATCCTGAAATTATTATTTTACAAGGGCGATATAGATCTATATTAAATCAACAATGTATTTAAGATATTAAATTGGATAAAGATTAATGATGTATTGGTTAAAATCGCTTCGAAAATTTGCCGGTATATGTCGTAAAAAGTATATGAGAAAAAAATGTTATTGTGGGATATCCATAAGAGATAGACATATACCATCGCGGACTTTTTATAGACCTTTTTAATATTTAGTACATTCTTTTGATTTTTTTAAATTTTATTTCTAATAAACTTACAATTAGGTTCACAATTTGTTTTAGCCGCATAACGAAAGCCTCTCAGGGTTTATCTGCATGTCGGCGAGCCGCTCATAACAATACTATAAATAATTTTTAATTTATAACTTTTCGAACTCGTTTTGTATGCCTCGTATTTTTGCCTTTGCGTTTGCAACGCGGAAAAAATTTAATTATTTACGACATAGAAACAGACATTAGAAACCTCAAAAATAATAATATTTCTCTACAATTTCATTGATATTATCAATACATATAAACTTTCCTCTTGAATCACTCTAAAAACTATCAGAATACGTTGCGTAGTTTTAAAGATTTAATCATTCAAGGGGACATAGGGACAAAGAAAGTGATTTTGTTTTATAACAAAGGGTGTATCTGACATCTACGCACAAACGAGTACCATGGATCCAGTACATGAACCTCCCCAATGATTTAAAAAAATATATACATATGTAGTTATTTTTCACTTTAGACCGTTCATAATTGGTATACTTTATAACGCAATAAGATTTTAAAATAAAAATTAATTAATTCGCTAATTACACAAAAAGCGCAATGAAAACAAAACCCGAAAAACTATCCTATCAGCTGATTTAATAGAGTTCACATCAGGGATCAACGTCATACCTGCAAACCCGCACGGCGGCACGCTTGCAACGTTCAAAGGCTGAGCCGACACTTTTTATAAAACATTGTTAGTTCTGTAACCGCTCATTAACGAAATAAATGGGTATCATAATTTTATTAGTGGCATGCGGTGTAGCCTTCTCGTGAAGTTTGCGTTACGATGTCAGATATACTCCGTATATGTAGTGATTCTGTGTACAGAAAATAAATTACAATGACGCCGATGCCTTTATTTTCAAACTAAACAAATTTTAAGAAAGTACAACACTGAAGTGGCAATGGGCTGGACACATTGCCCGTAGGACCGATGCCCGATGGGGCCGACGGGTTCTCGAGTGGCGATCACGCACCGGAAGACGTAGCGTGGGTAGCCCCCCGACAAGGTGGACCGACGACCTGGTGAAGGTCGCGGGAAACCGCTGGATGCGGGAGGCGCAGGACCGGTCGTCGTGGAGAACCTTGGGGGAGGCCTATGTCCAGCAGTGGACGTCTTTCGGCTGAAATGATGATGATGATGATGAAACAAATTTTAAGTACAGAGCTTCTTTTTCTTTATATTTCATTAGGGAAAGGATGGAAGATAACATATTAGTTTAGTCACAGTTGGCGCAGTGACTGAGCGATCGAATGTTTGACCGCGGGGTTCGATTCCCGCACGGAAAAAATATTTATAAGCCCTACAAGTAGTTGTTTCGAGTCTGGCTTTTTGTGTATGTGAGTCTATGTTTGTAGAAACCCACGATGCAGAAGAAATTTTCGGTGGGATCAACTTTTTTTTTTAATGAAATGGCAGTCACAGATTGCATTGTCATTATAATAATAATAATTTGTCATTTATTCCCTCTTCACAAGGTTGATTTATAATTAGTGTATACAAAAAAAGTCTCAGCTGATATTCATTCATTAAAATAGGTTCAGCCGTTTTGAAGAAGTTCGAGGACAAAACTGTGACAGGAAAATTATACAATATGTAAAGAAAACCCTGTCTGAATGCCCACAAAGCCAGGCTAAACTTAAAAAAAAAACCCTCAAAAAAATTAATATTATTTCGCAAAAAGGTGGCAACTTAATATATGTGCGGTAGGCAATCCATGCGCAGGCGACGGGGGGCATGGCACTCGGCACTTGGTCGCATCGCTTATAATAATACCGCCAATATGGTGTTGCCACTTTTTTTAATTACCAAATTTCGGGGAAGTTGGAATTAATTTTCGGGAAAATAGATTATTTCAAAATTTATTTGTATTGTTACTATGATTACGTAAAATTTTATATTAAGTATATTTAGTCATGTGTTTACCTAAGCTTTGTTATCCTTATGGGTCGGACTGGGTTTTCTTTATATATTAGATTGCAGCAATGTAGTGGGCTTTATCCGCTTGCTAACATATATTACAAGCAGGTAAAAATTATACCACTATAAATATTACCATTACTCAGAATTAAGGTAAATTAAATACAACACAATAAAAACAATTAACATTTTAGATAAGATTAAAAAGAGTTATTTGGCTTGATTCCTTATTATTCATCAATAAGGAATTCAGACTATAATGAAAAATAAATATTAAAACAATTGACTATTTACAATTCTCTAATAAAAGTTAACATTCTCCTAATAGTAAAATCTTACATAATAATGTGTGTTTTAAATTATCATATAGATAAATATTAACAATGATAATATGATTGGTGATAAGATAATTTTTGGGAATTGCCGTGTTCTATCTTTCTTTGTATTTAATTGTTTTATTTAAGTAATTTTTACATATTTCCGGAAATAGGAGAAAGTTTATTTAGCGCCTTGTACCACTGATTTGTCGTGAACTGTGATGTGCGCCCGGTAACCACACGTCAATAATTTCCAAATATGTAGATGGATGCGGGCAGCACAAGATCGGCCATTGTGGAAAGCTTTAGGGGAGGCCTTTGTCCAGGAGTGGAGCTCTATTGACAGAGGAAGAAGGAGACTGCTTTTATTTATTTATTTATTTAAGGCACAAACATGGATATTTAACATTTCAACGGTCTTATTCTGGTGTTAGTGTCAATAACAGACGTGCACAACATTCGCGTAAAAATAAACCTTACATTATGAAAAATAAACAACTAGATACAATAACAATAAATTGAATATAATATGTCAAAAAATAAGATTTAAATCTAGTCAATAATAATTGAGGATTAATTCATTAACATTAAATACCTATAATAAAATAATAAGATAATGTGAAAAAAAAAATTATAGTAAAAAAAAATTAGTAAAATTCTGTACAATGATGACGAAATATGAGAATGCACATTAAATATATCGCCCTTGCTATGCTTTATTTATTTATTTATTTTTTTACATCTACAGTAAAAGGTTACCCCGATGTGATAAAAGTAGTTATAATAAATAATTATAATCAACGTATATTCCGTAGTTTCCACTCCTGTGACTCAGTAGGCCTAGTATGAGTTTTCATTACGAAACTCGATCGTCGATATCCAGCGCGTTTGACTCAGCGATTGGCCCGCTTCAAGGTCGTAAGAACTCTCAACCAATCAGAGCGCCTAACGCGCTCGATATCGACGAACGAGTTTCGTATTGAAAACTCATACTAGGCCTTCAGGTCTCCTTCCGGTGAGAGATAGTGGGCAGTAATGTACCACGCGGGCCCAGTGCGGGCTGGTAGATGTCACATGTCTTTCGTTTCCTCACGATGGTTTCTTTCACCGGTTTTGAGAACAGTGGTGAAGAAATAATTTACACAAAGTGAAACGCCTGAAACGTACCGAAAGACGAAGCGTAGGGAGGCCCCCAACAAGAATAGAATAGTCCTTTATTTGCATAGTAAGTACTCGTAGTTACAAAATATAGATATTAAGTTTTTGAAAGGTCCTTTTACTACTTAACTAAGGCATACAAACAAAATCTAAAATTAATAAATCTCCGATAATAATCTCATTCGATACATTATATATAAATACATAAGGTGCACCGATGACCCGGTGAAGGTCGCGGGAAGCCGATGGATGCGGGCAGCACAAGACCGGTCATCGTGGAAAGACTTTGGGGAAGCCCTTGCCCAGCAGTGTGCCTCGATAGGCTGAACAAGAAGAAGAAGATAGCGCCTGATGGGTTCTGAATACACTGCACAGAGTGAAAAATAACTAATTTTGGAAGCCGCCTAGTCGGTGGCAAAATAGTACTTTATGAAAGTGTTACATAATGAGGGATATTATGTACGAGTGTGAGTTTAAAAAACGAGCGAAGAGAGTTTTTTAATAGTATCACACGAGTGTGTAATAATAATAATAATAATAATAATTTATTTCAGGTAAGATACCCATAATTTCACATAGTAAATACAAATACACAGCAGAAATGAAATACAAACAAAAGAAAAATAAAATAAAATAAATAAAGAATATACTAGAAACATTCATTAAATCATTCTAATTACATAATTAATTATAGTTGACATCGCATTAAATAAATAAATCATAAAAAAAAAACAAATAAATCTATGGTAGAAAATGTCAAATAAAAATAAATTAAATTTCAGATAAATTAATAATGCATTAAACAATTTACTAATAGACTAGGTACTATATTAATATTAATCAGAATAAATTTTAAAATATATTGTAATAAGTATATTATATATTAATTAGATGTCAGCTACATTAAATTTACATGCATCATACACAGCCTGGATAACGAATAATTATGTACAGTTTCATACACTACTTGTATCTAATCTCATACATTGTATTGAATATATGAAATAATAGATAGAGATTGATCACTTGACATTTTAAGAAACAATAATAATCAATTATGTATCCAGCGAAACACAACAACGACTTGCAATGCAAAGAAACGTATTTGGCGTCAAAATTTTGCTCCCTGCATCACCCCGCACGCGCCAAAGCGCGCGCAGCCACAGATAAAAAATGAAATAGTGCTGTCTATGGTTTGTAATCTGTACGGTAATGAAAAAAAAATGTTATAATTTATTTTTTTAATTTCCTTTCGATATACTATTGGTAAAGTGCGTCAATATAAACTCCTTTTTAGTTTTATATTTTTAATTTTTTGATATGAGAGTAGATAAACAATTATACATGTCATGGTGTCTTTGGTGTTTGTATAAGTATTTAATTTGCCACTGACTATCAGACTTCCAAAAATTAATTATTTTCCTATAGTATCAAATAGTGGTGCTTTATAATACTTAATAATAAAAAAAATACGAATGCAGTAGTCGCTCTTACGATTTTTAAAAGTTTCAACATTTTTCTGGTCATCTATCATCAAACCCTGATTTTTTATAATGGGATCCCTTTATAAGATTACTATCAGTACCTAGTTCTCCTTTTTGAAGTCGGTTAGAAAAAAGGCGTTGTTATATTAAAATAAATAAAAATAAATATATACGGACAAATCACACAGACTGAGCTAGTCCCAAAGTAAGTTCGAGACTTGTGTTATGGGATACCGACTCAACGATACTATATTTATATTAGATACATATATAGATAAACATCCAATACTCAGACCAATCAGGAAAAGATCGTTTTCCATCATGACCTGGCCAGGGATCGAACCCGGGGCCTCCACGTCACAGGTAGGCATGTTGACCGCTGCGCCACGGAGGTCAACACACACACGCTTACACGTAGAACGGTGTAAACTCGGTTTGTGCGATACCCACACACCATTTAAATCACCTCGTCATCATCCTCTACTCGTCCACTGCTGGACATAGGCCTCTTTCATGGCACGCCAACAAGCTCGATCCTGTGCAGTTCTTCGCCAGCCACCTTTTTGATGTCGTCGCTTCATCTCGCCCAAGGGCGTCCCACGCTACGTTTGCCGAGACGTGGTCTCCACTCGAAGCTCGACCTCGTATACAACATTATTTTTTGTTTATGCGAGACCCGAAACACGTGTCCAGTATTTTTCAGTAAATAATCTATGTACAAAATTTTTCAGTAAATAATCTATGTACAAAATTTTTCAGGAAATAATCTATGTACAAAATTTTTCAGTAAATAATCTATGTACAAAATTTCAAAAAGATATCATGAAAAACCACAAAGTTATGAGCTTGTTATCCTACGTGGTTGTCCCAACAAAAATATGGTCAAAGGTACGCTCGTGCGGGCGAGCGCGGGGCGTTGACCACTGGCGTCAGCTGTTGCGCGCGCGCCTTGCTATGATCTATTGTAAAGCTGCGTGCGCGGGCTCGGTATACATACAGCAGCAATATCTAAATGTATTTGTGAAAACATATAACATGGTGTAAAAATGATTGGAATCGATTCAGTTGCTTGTTCTGACCAAACTATATTCAGGTTTTCAGGTTTCGCATAACCAAAAAATAACCTTCTCCTTTTTGGAGTCGCTAGTCGGTTAGAAAAAAGCCAATGTTATACTGGGTGTATCTGACATCGTAGCGAAAACTTCGCGAGAAGGCTACACCTCATGCCACTAATAAAATTATGATAGTCATTTATATCGTTAATGAGCGGTTACAGAAATAACAGTGTTTAAAAAAAATGTGTCGGCTCGGCCTTTGAACGTTGCAAGCGTGCCGACGCGCGTGTTTGTGAGTATGACGAGATAGGATGATAGGAGAGTTTTTCGAGTTTTGTTCACATTGCACTTTTTTGTGCAATTAGCGAATTAATTATTTTTTACTTTAAAATATTATTGGGTTATAAAAGTATAGCAATTATGAACGGTTTAAAGTGAAAAAAACTGCATATTATTTTTTTTTATCGGGAAAAACCGACGAGAAATTCCACCTGTGGGGGGTTCAGAATCATGTACTGGATCCATGGTACTCGTTTGTGTGTTGATGTCAGAGACACCCTTTATTGCAACCGTAGAACGGTATAAACTCGATTAGTCCGACGCCCACAGACCGTTTAAATAACCTCGTATATGTATATTGCAATGATTTGACCGAGTGCGTAGAGTAGGTAGCCTTCAATAATATGGAAGAAACGCATTATTTTATCGCCACAAACTGATTATTACGAAAGGTCATTGAATGCTTGTCAACGAATATCTAACTTCTATTAAAACATACGTTTCCAATTTATACAAATATCAACTTTATTGACGTGGTTATTTAGTTGATTTCAGATTGATAAGCGTTATTTGAGAAGTCTTTGAAATATGTTTGAAGTTGTATTGTAAATTGAACTTTCTTTTGTAAGAAATAAATTTGTTTTTCCAATAACTCATATCTGCTTACATGTTTGGTGAATCAATCGCGAACGGAGATTATATGTATTCTTAATATGATTGATAAAAGATAAGTTTTATTTAAGTGTCATTGTGTGGAAAAGGTAGTTACGTCTTCAAACAGCATATTGCGAAACAAAGTTCGTAAACTGCTAAATTCACAATGATCGATCAATTATCTCAGTCATCTTGTAATGGAATAGTGATAGAATGTTATTGCCGAATAGCCATGTTTCGTGGGTAAAAAAATTCATTCTATTTAGTCCTTCATTCAGATTATAGAAAAATATTGGATACGTATATTTTGTTTTATCAAATCAACAAAAATTGACAAATATAAATGGCATCAAAGATCAGGATTGGTGGTTAGTGACGTCACTCCTCGCTAAAAAGGGTAGCGTGCAGTGACGTCACACGAGTTTTTAACGCACTGTGTCGTCTTCATTTTTTGTTTATATGAAAAAAGAAAAAATACGTGTCTAGTATTTTTTGGAAATCTGACTAAATGACTAATTAGTTTTTTTAGTTAACTACACTACTGCCATTATAATAAAACACGTTAATAGACATGCTTTTCTAAAAACTAGTGTTCAATTTGAACATTTATTTATTTGGAATGTCAGTGGTTGATCACTGGAAAGTCATAATCACGCGATTTTGTTAGTATATTAGTAAATTTTTCAAAATCGATCATTATGAGATCACTGGAGATTTTATTTATGTATTATGTTCATCATCACCAGCCTCTACTTGTCCACTGCTGGACATAGGCCTCTTTCATGGCACGCCAAGAAGCTTTTTTTTTATTTTATCACCTTTTTGATGTCGTCGCTCCATCTCGCCCAAGGGCGTCCTACGCGGGGTCCACTCGAGGACTCGTTTACCCCAACGGTTGTCGGCCCGGCGGCATATGTGGCCAGCCCATTGTCACTTCAGCTTGCTAATCCTCTCAGCTAGGTCGGTGACTTTGGTCCTCTGTCGGATCACCTCATTTCTGATGCGGTCCTTCAGAGAGACGCCCAACATAGCCCGCTGATTAGCTCGCTGATCGGCTTTAAACTTATGGACTAGTCTGACCGTTAGTGTCCACGTCTCGGCTCCGTAAGTCATGTATTATGTTATTATTGAACAATAATAACATAATCTCTTCAACCTTCCCTATGTACAGGGTGTTTCAAGCAAAGTGGCGTCAGCTTGACACGTTCCAAGAAATATGTCCTCCTCTCTCACTGAGTGGATTCCTGTGCCAGGACTGGATGCATTACAAGCTGATTATGTGTAACCATAGGTAGAGGTGAAGTATCGTGGTGACTTTAGCTAGTAAAAGTTCAGCATACCCTTCTCTCACCCCCACGACGGAGGAAGCCCCTAAGGCTTTCCACAGTGAACAAAAAAAGTCCATTACCAATTATTCTCATAATAAAAGCTAGCTTTACTCGGTGGTAGGCCATAACATCGGCTGCCGGCAGAAGTTACCACCCACCAGACAAGATCTTGCCGCCAAGCGATTCGTCGTGTTCCGGCATGATGTTTGGTGAAGCCGCAAGGAGGACGGATCTGAGCAGTTGTGTTGCGATGTGTGCCGGGTACGATGCGCCAAATGTTGTTGTGTCGGGAGTTTGATCGTGGAGAGTCTCCAGGTCAATCTCCCTCTGGCGCAGCATCGTTGGTCGTGATGGTCTTGGGCTTAACATGGCATCACCTCGCTCAACTGTCGTCATCCTTCCTATTCCTAAATTTTTTAAGTGAATAGGCTTAATAAATTACTGCGCTTTACCATCAACGATTGCATCACTGCTTACCATCAGGCGGGATTGCAGTCAAGCACTAGTTTATAATTATTTTTTTTAAAAAAGCTTTAAGGTTGTGAGTAGATTGTTTGACCTTACATGCCCTGGATTTGAGGTCACGGTCTACCACTAAGGCCAGGCTGAGTTAATAACTAGCCCATTAGATATTGTACCGCGTGTTAAAAGTATTGATATGGGTATTTTCCGTTGGCTAACTTTGAGCCTTTGTTAAAATATCGTCGCGTACTTAATTCTGTTCGATTTTTACTCTTGGAACCAAGTAGTGTTCAAGAAGAAACCATAGCGATAAGGCCGCCCATTGTATGTTTTGTGTTGAATGTATTTTGTTAGATGCTTGATTGGTGTACAGTAAAGAATATATAAATAAATAAATAATGTAAAAGATCAGAAGTTTCAGATCAAGCTCGATAGATGGCGTTGGATTTGAGTTAGATATCGCTGTGGTTTCGATAGCGGCTTTGGTTAGGATTTCGCAATTTTAATTTTAATATTACCCGCTAAGATCAGGACACTGTAATAGGGATGTATCCAAGGTATGAAAATCAAAACAATAACACTAGTTTACAGTACATCTGTTGCCAAAGAAATTTTAGCTGTTGCTGACTACATATGATATGCTATTTTCAAAAATATAAGTAAAAGATTTTTATCAGCTCTAGTTTCTGAGTTTCAGCTATGTAGGTATAAAACAGAAAAAAACATGTATTTACTAAGAAAAACTTTATTAAAAAAAATAATTAATCATTGAGTTCTAAAAAACTTCGTTTTAAAGCTCTTCTCTGATGTGTAGACTTTGGAAAATGACGTATTAGCGACCAACAATAGTCGGACATCATATTTGTATCCCAGAAACCCTGATAGCGCTCTTCCATGACACGTAAGTCCTGATGCATACGCTCTCCCTGCTCTTCGCTCATATCTCCTAAATTTTCTGGAAACCTGTCCAGGTGACTATGGAGGAAATGGAGTTTTATGCTCATATTGCACCCCATATTTTTTAACTGTAGCAGAAGGTCTTCTACAAGTTCAATATAATTTTCAGATTTTTTATTTCCGAGAAAATTCTGCATCACAGAGACGAAAGCTGTCCAAGCCTTTAGTTGTAACTCAGTCATAGAATTTCTAAATTGAGTATCTTTCGTAAGTTGTCTAATTTGGGGGCCGTCAAAAATACCGGCTTTTATTTTTTCCATAGTGAGCTGAGGAAATTTTTGGCAAATGTAAGAAAAGCAGTTCCCGTCTTTATCTAGTGATTTAACAAACTGTTTCATGATGCCCAGTTTTATATGTAATGGTGGAAGGATAATTTTGTCACGAGCTACTAATGAATTCTGGACTATATTTTGCTTTCCAGGCTTCATACTTTCTCTCAAGGGCCAGTTTCTTCTTATCCAATGCTCTTGTTTAGCTCTACTGTCCCAAAGACATATGAAACAGGGAAACTTAGTGTAACCACTTTGTTGACCGAGAAGAATGTTCACCATTTTTAAATCGACACAAATTTGCCACTTATGGTCATTGTATTTTATTTTGTTCAAGACTAGCGAAATGTTACAATATTCTTCCTTTAACTGTGTACTGTGGGCAATAGGTACCCCAGCGTATTTATTTCCATTATGTAATAGAATACATTTTAGGCTACGTTTTGAGCTGTCAATGAATAAACGCCAGTCGTTTGGCTCATAATGTTTCAAGCCCATTTTTATCAACAAGTTTTTGATATCTGAACAAAAGGTAATACCGTTTTCTTCGGAAAAATAACGCCGTAATTCTTTATCTCTTTCACGATAAAAACTTATTTTAGTATCTGAGGAAAGCAAATTTTTTTCTTTCAATCTTGATGCTAACAATTCTGAAGCTTGTTTAGAAAGATTTAAATCTCTTACAAGATCATCTAACTCATTTTGGGAAAAGCATTTTGGCTCATTTGACATACCTTCAAAATCAGCATCATTTTGTGATGAGCTTGGTCCTTCGATGTCTTGTTCCATGGGTTCAGATATATTTTTAGGCACTGAAGAGTCAGTTGAACGCTGCACTGGACGCTGAACACAACTAGTACTTGGGTACTGCCATTTAGCTCGATTTTTAGTATTTAAACCGTTTACGTTTACGCTACAAAAATAACAATCTTCGAGATGATTTCGTGGTTCTCGCCAAATAGTCGGTGTTCCAAATTTAAAGGCACTTCTTTTACCATTTTTCCACAATCTTAAATATTCCACACACGATTTACAAACACAATTGGGAGCCCAAGACTTCTCATTTTTATCCAAGAGCATTCCAAAATACTCAAAATAGGTATTTTTCACCAACTCTGATATAACTTTTCTACAATCGTTGAACACATATTCCCCGCATATATAACAAAAATGATCTGGATTGTTTAAACAACGTCTCCTTGAACTACTCATGACGCAAAAACTTTGGATACTAATCTTAACACAGTAAAATATGCCTATTATCGCTTAATATATACGCTTAAATGACAAAAATCAAAAACAAAGTAACTCGAGCTGCTCAAAAAATTTTGAGGGTAGATTTGACGAAAACAAGTCATAAGTGAACATTATCAACCACAAAATTCGCGGCAACAGACAAAAAGTTAAATTTTGTAAACTAGTGTAATTAGTCCGTCTTACAGATAATACAAAAAATTAAGACCCATATTTTTTATTTTGTCGAAATTACCAAAAACTACTGAGATATAGCGTATTAAAGTTACGGGGTGGGGGTTAATTACATCACGCCGTGGTAGATTTTGGTACACGGCGTGACGTCATGCGACATTTAAAATCAATATATCTTCCGAAGTATTTGAATGATAGAAAAAATAAAAAATACGTGTTCAATATTTTTTACAAATCTATCTGATGGACATTAAATAATTTTTTAGGATACAACCCAATTGTGGTTTTGTTTCGATACTATTAGTGTTCACACAATTGAGTTCAAACCATTAGGCGGGTTTGCGGTCATAAAAAAAGATCTATTCCTGTAATTCAAAACATTCAAAATATATTCACTATCTCATCTCAGCGACAAGCAAATATCAGAAACTTGTCAAAAAATAGAGAAATCAGACGTACTTTTAACAAATTTAGACTGAACTTGATTCCTCTCAGATGGTGATTGACAGTGTACTGACGACAGCACATCATCATCATCACCCTTTTATCGTCCCACTGCTGGGCACAGGTCTCCTCTCATACAGAGAAGGGTTGAGTGTAATCATCACCATTGCTCAATGCGGGTTGGCGATTTCAGACTTAAAGTCTAGGTTTCCTCAAGATGTTTTCCTTCAGTTTTTAATCAGTCATCGGGGTCCAAGATATACTGCGTACTTAGAAAGTATGTACATATAACTTAGAAACGTTACATACATCATGCTTGAGAGGCTGGTGTTTTAACCACTAGACCACAACGATTAGTTTTAACCACTAGCCCCCTTATTCATAAACGCTGCTTAAAGTTAACTAGTGATTAGCGATTTTTTAAACATACATTTTAGACGCCTGCACGTCATAATAATCAATTATGAATAAACTCCTTAAACACTGTGGTGTTTATTCATAAAGAATGATTTAAGTTAATTGACGTTAAAAGGTCAAAAATGTATGGTTAAAGAATCGCTAATCACTAGTTAACTTCAAGCAGTTTTTATGAATAAGGGGGTAGGCCACCACGAATAGCATCAAGCTGCTACAATCTGTCAGATTTCTTTATTACATTTTCAACTTTATGTACAAAAAATTAAGACTCAAAATTGATTGGGAATTTCTAACAGTTTCGGGTATGTTGACCTCCTGTCATTCGTACAACACTGTTAGAATACTTTTCAATTACTATTAATGACCTATTCAATCTATACTTCATTTAATCTCTGATAAAAGCAAACACTTCTGTATCTCAGCATAATCTACTAAAAGTTTATGAATAATAGGAACTTCAGACTCATTGAAACTTAGTGCCAAATAAACAGTGTTATCAAATACAAAAATAGCATAAAAGGAAGACCAAAACTGAACTTTTATAAGCGAAGAATTAGACAAATGAAAATCACCATTATGTGTACAACATAAGAATCATATTGCAAAGATCACCGGCGAAGCATGCGAGAAAGCAAATGCAAGGGAATTTAGCCTTTCTACGCACATTATAAGGACTACAAATACAAGCAAAAGTCACCACTATGTGTACAACATAAGAGCCATATCATTGCGAAGATCATCTACAAAGAACATACAAAAACAAATGCAAACTAATTTGGATTCTATGCGTACAAGATACTACATTCTAATTAGCTGCAATGGAAATAGAATCAGACATCATTCATACAGCTAAAATGAAAGATAAGACGGAGAGAAGGAGATCGAGCATATTCTCCCTTCTCACTCGAAAGAAGAAATTGACAAGGCAGTTTTCCGAGCCTGGCATCTTTACATTCAATCGGAAGTATTCGGCAGATTCCGCCATTTTGTCGGACTTTACGAAGACTGAAGACGGAAGTTACAAAATGTGTTTGGTGCAACAGGCTGATCACAGGCATACTTGTGTTTCTAATGGAGGTTTGTATACTTTTTTGTTTGAAACTGTTTCCCCTATTTCAGGCTAGGAGGTTGACTTCTAGTTTACCTGATTCGCCTGTGGTTCCCTCAATGAATTAAGGTTAGGTAATGATTAAGAAACTTAATAATAGTAAAGCGCTCTACGCACCAAAGCTAGCCCGGCGGCATATGTTGGCAACATTTTGCCGGCGGACTAGGATGGCGGCTTCAGTCATTGCAAGTCGTAAAACAGAAATTTTTTCGTCAGTTAAAATACCAGCACGTCACTACAGCTGAAATGTTGCCGGGTAAAAGTGCGCTTGGGTACGCTAACCGCCGACTTGTTGGCGGCCACATGCGCGGGCGAAGTCTGACACTTCAGAGAGGGAGAGGTCACTTGACGATTTCACATCCAAAAAAAGGGCATCCTCAGTAGGGTACGGACCTCGGCTGGGGTCTTCCCTGAGAAAGCAAGGGACAGGCTGGACAGAATTAGGTTTGTTCATAAAATATGGTTTGATTAAGGAAAAATGGCAGAGCCTGTTAATAGAAGAGGATTATTTTACGCAGAATATCAGCCATAATGGCTGCTGTCATTAGATTCTAGTTCGGCATATGTTGTCATTTTTTTCTTTTCAAGTCTTTAAAACGATCTATGTCTGAGACCTTACGGGCTGTTACGTAGAACATATTAATATCTTAGACTTTAGAGACTGAAACTTAAAGCCCTGAACAGATTAGTACAATTTTTTCTATGACGTTGTAGCTTATAAAACATGTTTTTTTTTTTATTTCCTCGGTCGGCTGCCAGTAGAATTTACCACCCACCAGACAAAGTCTTGCCGTCAAGCGATTCGTCGTGTTCCGGCATGATGTCTGTTGAAGCCGTACGGAGGATGGGTCTGAGCAGTTGTGTTGCAATGTGTGCCGGGTACGATGCGCCAAATGTTGTTGTGTCGGGAGTTTGAACGTGGAGAGTTTCCAGATCAATCTCCCTCTGGCTCAACATCGTTGGTCGTGTTGTTGGGTTTAGCATTGCATCACCTCGCACAACTGCCGTCTCCTTTCCTATTCACTCAGTTTTTTTTTTTTGTGAATAGGCTCTTAATAACTTTACCATCAACGATTACATCACTGCTTACCATCAGAGAAGATTGCGGTCAAGTACTAGTTTATAATTATATAAAACACATCTGATTAAAAAAATCAATTCCGAAACCAGATTCTACTTGTCCACTCTGCTTGTTTTACTTGCATTCATAAGTAGTTCCTCTGTTCCTGAAAATAATTATGTAAATAAAAACTATATCAATCAGTGTTTAACCGAGACGCTCTTCAAAGAAATTCGTAATGTTATTATATCGGTCAATGCACTTGAAACTTTAAAATCACTCCCATACAGTTTACATTCCAAGCCACATGATAAACAGTACAGTAGGTTAGCTCCGGACACAATCAGCGAATTGTATGCACACATACAATAATTATGTAAAGAGAACTCCGTCCGACCCATAAGGTTAATAAAAGCCTAACCTTTATTATCCTTATGGGTCGGACGGGGTCTAAACACATGACCAAATAAAATATGAAATTTTACTTAATCATCATAGTAACAATACTAATGAATTTTGAAATAATCTTTTTTTTCCGCGAATTAATTCCAGCTTCCTCAAATTCCGTGATTTTAAAAAAAGTGACTACACTATTTTAGACGGTATTATTATGAGCGAATAGCGATGCGACCGTGTGCCGTGCCCCGCTTCGCCCGCGCTTGTATTACCTACTGCACATGTATTAAGTTACCTCTTTTTGCGAAATAATATTTATTTTTAGGTGGATTTTTTTAAAAGTTTAGTCCGGCTTTGTAGGCATTAGTAGATTCAGTTATCGATACCTAACAATACCTTCACGGATCGGACAGGGTTTTCTTTACATATTGTATACACATTTCACATACAGTTACACTCTATTCGCAATAAAAACATTTTTCAACAGCCCTTTCAACCGATTTTCACTTCTAATGTGTTGGTGGTATGACAAAAGGTAGCGGCAGTAAGCAGTTGGTATCGTAAACACATTATTTCTGCTTTTAATGCCATTCTATACCAACAGAATAGAAGTCAATATCAGTCGAATGGACTGAAAAAAGGTTTGTTTAAATTTCTATTCATTCCGAATGGAGTACAGTGCACACTCACGGTTGATATTCAACCCAAGTAGTCGACTGACATCCATTTCATTATTATAAAATGAAACAGCCAAGGTCAATTAGTTTAGTTAAAGCCATGGAAGCCGTGCGCTCGGTAACCACACTGCAATAATTTCTAAATGTATTTGGGAAAAAATATAACATGGTGTAAAAATGATTGGAATCGATTCAGTTGCTTATCCATCCTAATATTATAAATGCGAAAGTATCTTTGTCTGTCTGTCTGTCCGGCTTTCACGCCAAAACAACTGAACTGATTGTATATGTATGATAAAATTTGGTACACAGATAGTCTAGAGCCTGAGAAAGGACATAGGCTATACAGTATGTTAAGAAAACCCTGTCCGACCCATAAGGATAATAAAGGTTAGGTAAACACATGACCAAATATAATATAAAATTTTACGTAATCATCATAGTACCAATACAAATGAATTTTGAAATAATCTTTTTTTCCCGCGAATTAATTTAAACTTCCCCGAAATTTGGTAATTTTTAAAAAAAGTGACAAAACCGGTATTATTATGAGCGAATAGCGATGCGACCATGTGCCGCGTGCCGTGCCGCCCGCCGTCCGGGGTAGGGTGCTTACGCACATTTATTAAGTTACCTCTTTTTGCGAAATAATATTTATTTTTTAGGGGGATTTTTTTTAAAAGTTTAGCCCGGTTTTGTATCCATTAGTAGAATCAGTTATCGATACCTAACAACACCTTCACGGGTCGGACAGGGTTTTCTTAACATATTGTATAACATCCCGCTACGACCAATAAGAGCAGAGCAGTAACAAAAAATGTTGCGAAAACGGGAGCGAACGCAGACGTACATATTGATGCCATTATTTTAACAGGCGCTTATTTTATATCAACTGAGCTTTTTTTTTAATTCTTTTCGGAATGAACATTCCCACGGGAACGGGAACCACCGCGCGCTGTAAACTGAAGTCCAGGTGGATGGAGTCGCGGGCAATAGCTTGTTCTAAATTAATTATATTTAGGTTTCGTATAATAAAGTAAAAACAAACCGGTACGGAGGACGGGTCTGAGCAGTTGTGTTGCGATGTGTGCCGGGTACGATGCGCCTAATGTTGTTGTGTTGGGAGTTTGGTCGTGGAGGGTCTTCAGATCAATCTCCCTTCCGCACAGCATCGTTGGTCGTGTTGTTGGGTTTAACATTGCATCACCTCGCTCAACTGTCGCCTTCCTTCTTATTTGCTCAGTTTTTCTGAGTGAGTAGGCTCTTAATAAACTAGCGCGCTTTACCATCAACGATCGCATCACTGCTTACCATTAGGCGGGATTGCGGTCAAGCGCTAATTTGTAATTATTAAAAAAAAAAAAATAGATAACGTTGACGACTATACTAGTATAAACTGTGTCACAGTCGTCAGCGCCTTCCACACTTAATTATTTGAACCATAATTTATTGTTTCAAGCAAAAGTGAGTTTTGGAAGGACGTCGTCATCAACCTTTTTATCGTCCCACTGCTGGGCACAGGTCTCCTCTCATACAGAGAAGGATTGAGCGTAATCGCCACGCTTGCTCAATGCGGGTTGGTGATTTCAGACTTGAAAGTCCAGGTTTCCTCAAGATGTTTTCTTTCACCTTCAGTCATTGGTGTCCAAGATATACTTAGAAAGTACATATAACTTTAGAAAAGTTACATTGGTACTTGACTGACCTGGAATCGAACCCGCACACTCATACTTGAGAGGCTGGTGTTTTAACCATTAGGCCACCATGACTATGGAAGGACCTAAACGTGTGTAAAGGGTGTTCACGGTGCACGTACATAGGTTTTAAAATATATTTATTACAATAAGTCAGCCAGTAGGCTAGCGTATTTGCACTTTGGGCGCGACCTACATTTGGCAGTGCATTGACACTGGAACACGTGGAAGAATTTAGACTCCCGCGGCCCCACGCGCGCTCGTGATAGAAGAGACACTGGGGTGGTTTTAGTCAGTAAAAGTCTGACAGACCCCGTCGTCCACCCCAGGGCGGCGGACATCCTATGAGGATTTCCACCCCGGAAAAAAAAAATAAAAAAAAAGGGTAGCACCCTACAGGTTGTATCTGACATAGACGTATCGAATATTTCGTCGGCTTTTTCTTGAATTTTTAAAATAAATATGCATTTTTTTTCACTTTATACCTTTCATAATTGCTATACTTGTATAACACAATAAGATTTTAAAGTATAAATTAATTAATTCGCTAATTATCCAAAAAAGCGCAATGTGAACAATTCTCGAAAAAGTATCCTATCACCTGATTTGCTAGAGTTCACTTCAGGGGTCAACGTCATACCTACAAACACGTACGGTGGCGGCACGCTTGCAAAGTTCAAAGGTCGAGCCGACCCATTTTCAGGGTTCTGTAGCCAAATGGCAAAAAACGGAACCCTTATAGATTCGTCATGTCTGTCTGTCCGTCCGTATGTCACAGCCGTTTTCTTCCGAAACTTTAAGAGCTATACTATTGAAACTTGGTAGGTTACGTGAACCGCATTAAGATTTTGGTGCAAAAATAATAAACATTGGGGCTCCCCCATACTTAGAACTGAAATTCAGTTTTTTTTTTCATCAAACACATACTTATGGGGTATCTATGGATAGGTCTTCAAAAATGATATCTAGGTTTCTAAAATTTTTTTTTTCTAAGCCGGACAGTTTGCGTAACAGACGCTTCCAATGTGGAAAAAGTTGCCCCCCCCCCCCCTCTAACTTCTAAAATAAGAAAATGAAAAATCTAAAAAAAAAAACATGATGTACATTACTCTAAAAACTACCAACGAAAATTCTTTTGAACGAGATCTAGTAAGTTGTTTCTTTTTAATACCTCGTAAATCGTAAACCGCTTATTACCGCGTTATTTTTCATACAAATAAATCCTTTAATTTCATAAATCAATGATACGGAACCCTTTGTGCGTGAGTCCAACACGTACTTGGCCGGTTTTTTTTAAACATTGTTATTTCTGTAACCGCTCATTAACGACATAAATGTCTGTCATAATTGTATTAGTGGCATGCGCTGTAGCCTTTTCGCGAAGTTTGCGTTACGATGTCAGATACACCCTGTATGTTTTTGCTCACATCCATAGTAGATCTTCTGGTGAGTACTGCTTTGTGGTACGAGATTAATAAAGTGGATCTAATAATAAACAATATAAATAAATGTGGTTAGCCATTCGTTTGGGAATGACGTATGACTTCATTACATACCAGCTGAATTCAAATCATTGACCTTTCAAGGAGGTGAGGGAATCTTGCTTTTGGTGAAAAGGAAGTAAGACGGCAGTTGAGTGAGGTGATGCAATGTTAAACCCAACAACACGACCAACAATGCTGCGTCAGAGTCAGGACGGATTGAAAATGATACCGGATTGCAATCCTTAATACATTGCATTACTTACGTCGTTGAGCAGACATATTGTAGTATATATTATTAACATATACAGTATGTTAAGAAAACCCTGTCCGACCCGTGAAGGTGTTGTTAGGTATCGATAACTGATTCTACTAATGCATACAAAACCTAAACTTAAAAAAAAATCCCCCTAAAAAATAAATATTATTTCGTAAAAAGAGGTAACTTAATAAATGTCCGTTATGCACCCTACCGCGGGCGGCGGGCGGCAGGGCACGCGGCACGTGGTAGCATCGCTATTCGCTCATAATAATACCGGTGTTGTCACTTTTTAAAAATTACCAAATTTCGGGGACGTTGGAATTAATTCGCGGGAAAAAAAGATTATTTTTTTCTCGGTGGTAGGCCATAACATCGGCCGTTGGCAGAAGTTACCACCCACCAGACAAAACCTTGCCGCCAAGCGATTTGTCGTGTTCCGGCATGATGTCTGGTGAAGCCGTACGGAGGACGGGTCTGAGCAGTTGTGTTGCGATGTGTGCCGGGTGCGATGCGCCTAATGTTGTTGTGTTGGGGGTATGGTCGTGGAGGGTCTTCAGATCAATCTCCCTTTGGCGCAGCATCGTTGGTCGTGTTGTTGGGTTTAACATTGCATCACCTCGCTCAACTGCCGTCTACCTTCCTATTCGCTCAGTTTTTCTGTGTGACCTATTCACTCTTAATAAACTAGCGCGCTTTACCATCAACGATCGCATCACTGCTTACCATCAGGCGGGATTGCGGTTAAGCGCTAGTTTATAATTATAAAAAAAAGTAGCCATTCTCGTATTATAACCCTACATTTATTATTTGTAAGTGCAGAAATATTATTCAAACGGTTTGCTACATTGTATATAATATTACTTGCAATATAATACTGTTGCCTAGCATGTACCGTTCTGTGAGGCATCCCTGAGCAAATTCTTGCTTTATCCCGCTTTGCAATTGGAATATATGCAATGCTACTACGTTACATTGGGATGTAGACGTATCCAATGATCCAGTATGGGGCTGTCCCATCTATCAACTATAGTTTTCCAGATAAAACTTATCTAAACAATTTGTTTCTTATAAGTACAGGCAACAGCACTTTTATTAGATTTTCAACTTTATCTCTAAAACTTTAAGGCTCAAGGTTGGTTGTGAATATTTGACAGTTTCAGATAGCTTGACCTGCTGTCATTCGTAGTAATTTATGCTAAAATAAGGAATTTTGTCTCTCTTAGTTGGCTTCAAAGGTTAATATTAGTTTGAGTGTTGCTAAACACTTTAATAATGGCTAGAGCTATGTTTGTTTGTGAAAATAATATTTTTTTTTCCTTCTAAACGACCCCCCCCTTTATAACAACGCAGGTATTTTATTTAGATCAGATTTAAACCACCTAAATGGTTTTTGAATTTTATGCACCTAACCGTTATAGAAATGCAGTTCTTTACATAAAAATGTCAGCCTAGGTCGGTACTAAGTTGTGACTTAATTAAGAACTTTGACTAACCTCAATAAAATTCGAAATACAAATACTGACTCTCTGGAACTAAAGTTAGATCTTGTTTTGTAAAAAAGAGGTTTACGTTCTTTCTAGGGAAAACAAAGATGGTACTGACGCCAGTACAACTAGTTACTACAGTCTCTTAAATGACTTTAATGGAGTTTCAGTTTTATCTCTTGAATAAGAATAAGGTTCAATGTTGATTCTGATAATTTGTCAGTTTTTAGTAGTTTGGCTGCAAACATTTTAAGAAACAATAATAATCAATTATGCCCAGCGAAACACAACAACGACTCGCAATGCAACGAAACGTATTTGGCGCCAAAATTCTGCACCCTGCATCAAAGCGCTCGCGCCAAAGCGCGCGCAGCCACAGATAAAACAAATGAAATAGTGCTATCTATGGTTTGTAATCTGTTCGGTAATGAAAATATTTTTATTATAACATTATTTTGTTAGAGAAATAATTTATAATTTAATTTTTTAATTTCCTTACCCATTACTATCAAATTAAGGCATATTGCTAATTCATTGCTTCATATGTTTGAAAAGTGTGTCTGCTCATCCACGTAAATAACGCAATGAGTGTTGTTGAACTGTCAAAATGAAACTCATTGCTACTGATAGTGCGTTATGTAATTCTCCTGCTGGACATCCTGCTACTATTTCAGCTCTACAACATTTTGTTTAATCCTAAAACCCCCTCTTATCTTAAAGAACGTTTCAAGTTCCTTCATGACACACATAATAGATCTCTGAGGTCATCGGAAAACCTGATATTAGATATGCCGATGCATTCCACTAGTTTCTATGATAAATCCTTTACTGTACAAGCAGTTCGGCTATGGAATGACTTGCCCGTGTCCGTAAGGAGTGCTCAAACACTGTTTACTTTTAAAACTATGATAAAAAAGCACTTCCTCTCTCTTTAAACATATTATTATATTTAATGTGCTCTTGTATGATATTTATTAATTAGATGTATAAATTTATTTAAACTAGTATTATGCACTTAACGTATATATTTATTGTATAATCTATGTAAATAGTACACTGTAGACTACCTACACTATTTCTTTATCCTACCTCTTAGAATTCCATCCAAAGGTTGTCTGTAAAAGATCGCTCTTAGCGATAAGACCGCCCATTGTGTCACCCTTTGTAAAATATTTTTATTTATGTTCTGTAATCTATATGGTGTACATAATAAAGAGTATTCTATTCTATTCTATCCTGTGTATCAGTTTACTATGCAGTGTTTATATGTAGTTATATCTATTTAGCTAGCAGTATTTTAAGCTAAAAAGCAACGCATTAACACCATGGTAATTTAAGTGCACTGTAGCGCAGCTAACTCACGCACACTCCCTCTCTGCTTTCCCACAGAGTTAGCCGGTGCCGCGTCCGACTCGGATAGCGAGGGTTCCCGAACCGGCATGCAGAACGCTCGACCATCTGAAATCAAAAAGCAGGAAATTATAGCAGATATCGAGGCTAACTATGTTCCGGATACCAATTTTGATATCGGTGTGGTGAGTAGACTTTCATTTAAATATGAATATCGGGCAGTCCTGTGTGCGGAGCTTGCATGGAGGCTGTTGAGACCATTTCGCATGTGTTGTTCGAGTGTACAGACGTCACCGAGATTAAAATTGAAACCCTTGGAACACCAAGATCTTACACAGATGTTCTTAACAAGCCAGGGCTTCTTGTAGGGAGGTGGGTTGGTTCGAATGACCACTTAGGCCTCTGCCTCGAATCTTGCGGGCAGCGGGGCGGCGGCGGCCGCGGCGAGTGAGCGGCAGGATCTTATGCGTAAAATCAAACGGACCGGTTTTCGAAAACAGCGGCGCGGCAGAGGGGCGGTGGCGGGCAGCGAGCGGCGTACTTCTCGCGCTCGAATCTTGCGGGCAGCGGGCGGGCAGCGAGCGGTGATCGAGCGTTAGGAATAATTTTGTATCAAAAACATGTTGCCGCCATTGTTCAGACATTTCTTTCGCGAATAAAAACAAATATCTCCTCGATACAATCGTGAACACAATACTACGCGGCTATAGTGACGCGCGATCTGCCCGCTAGTTTCGAGAACGGGCCTTCGATGCCCGCCCGGCTCCCGCGCCGCTGCCGCCGCCGCCCCGCTGCCCGCAAGATTCGAGGCAGCGGCCTTAATGGTCCAAGTGTGGATACGAAATCGTAACAGAACTATTTATGGGGCCCAATCTAAGTGAGACCAGACGGGTGTTGTGTCTAGCGGGCGCCAGCCCTAATGGTTGATACTGGGAAGTTATACATGCTAGTTTGAGCGGTAACTCTTCTTGCGCGATGTAGAATCCGTGTGGCGTTAGTATGACGCGTTGTTTGCATGTGGCGTTACAACACCGTAGTTCCGGGGAAAACGAAGCAAAACCAATCCTATAGAACTTGTCCCTATTCGGCTTTTATCAAAAGATTACAACGCATTCAGGTTTTGATCTACGTGTTAATTAATTCCAGGCTGGGGAACTCGTGGAAGAGGTAGCAGAAGAGAATAAATCTCTCCTCTGGTTCCTGCTGAAGCAGGTCCGGCCCGGCATGGACCTCAGTAAGGTGGTTCTGCCGACCTTCATCCTGGAGCCTCGCTCGTTTCTCGACAAACTGTCTGACAACTACTACCACGCTGACATACTGGCGCAGTAAGTACCACCATACAAGCCCAAACCTAAAGAGTAATTTAATTAGACAATTTTTATAAGCAAGTGGTTTTCCCTATAGCTTTCTGAACCCATTTAAAATTCTTTTGATTTTTTAGTTATTTTTATGACATTAGAAAGAAAGAAAGACAATACGCAAAGAAGAGAAATAAAATAGAAATGTTTGAGGGTAACGTCATATCTACGCAAAACGGCTGTCGCTCAGCATTATCCTGCAACTCTATTCAACACCGAGCTTCAGCGTTACATTGCTTGTATAGCAGTAATTACCTACAACAAGCCAAGGGCAAGTCAGACTTGCACACGAAGGGGTTCCATAGCATTTCCTAAAAAACTTCTTTTTTTTTATATCGCATCTCGTAGTTGACCTTGAGAGGCCGTGACTACTTAACCGGACTTTCCTGTGGATGCCTTAAATGAATTTAAAGCCTTCAGCCAGGGCGACTAAAAAAACTAAGCGACTACACGCTAAGCGCACCCCCTGTGGGGTACGAACCTCGGCTTAGGTCGTCGCTGGAGAGAACAGCAAGGGACGGCTGGATCGAATATTTGTTTAAATTCGGTTTGATGACTGCGGCGTTTCCCAGTACTAGCTCTGAGAAGAAACGTCCGAAACAAACTCAGAGGTCATGGTTGGGAATAGTAGATTGTTAACCGAGGGTGGAAAGAATCAATTCCCGAGGTATTTAGACGCCCGAGCGTAGCGAGGGCGGCTATAGACCGAGTAGGAATTGATTCTTTTACCCGTGTTAAACACTCTACTTTTCATTTCGAATATGAGGGAAATAAAACTAGTTGTTTATCTGAACTTTGTATGGATAACACTATATATTATAATAATGTTAGTCCTAATTTAACTACTAATTTTAAATAGGTACTCTTTTTAAAATTAATAGTCAAATTTGGACAATTGGTGGAATTAAAAGTTACATTTTTATAGGGAATGTTTATGCTATTTGATATATTATGACAAATTTGGGTGTTCTGCGTATCTGTAAAAGTAGGAGACTAGTATTTCATCAGGCGGATACTCCCTGGAACTTGACGGCTGAGGCGAATTGTGGTGTATTTTTATAGTTTCAGTTAATTTGTTCGAAGTTTTAGTTTTATTTTGGATTGAATCCTCAATGTAGCCTTCGGCGACTGTGCTGGATTTCCAGCCTCCGTGTCTTTTAACGTCGTTATGTTTACCCCAGAATCGGCTAACAGAGTTGCTGACGTACGTCTATAACAATGTCCGGTATACCTACTGCTCAGAATTTAATAAATTCAAAAATGTTACTATCTGCTTCGGCATACCTGAGATTTTATTTTTCCCGATCACTTGTTTGTAGCATTTCCCATTCTAGTAGTTGAGAAAAAAACGGTCCGTTTTTAGATCACTGGGTCTCATTTTTTGATATTTCTTTACTATTTGTGTAAATTCTTCTTGTACTACAAACGAGCGCTCAATATTTGTTTTTGTTTTAGTCAGTTTTACTAGTAATAATTGGCCTTGACTTTCAATGTCCTTAACTGTCAAATTTGTGAGTTCACTGCTTCTGCAAGCGCCGCTTATACCGAGTATCAATACCACCTGTGAAAACATATATTTTTTTACTATTTGTGTAAAAAATACATTTTTTTTAGAATAAATCCATAAATAAATACTTAGGTAAACTTACCTTCACTGCCAAATATATCTCGTCAAGAGCATCATTTAAAAATGTTTCCACTTCATGAGAGGTAAAAACCTTAGATTTTCTACTCTTGAACCCCTGAGACTGTCTTTTCAAAAAGGATGTTAAATTATGGATTTTTTTCAAATTTACATTGTGTTTTACACTAAGTGTACTTTTCAGCATTGAATGTCGGCTCCATAGCGTAGAAGGTTGTAGTTTGCTAGACAGACCTTTAAAATATGTAAGAAATACACTTTCGGAAAATGATTTTATGTTCTTCTCTGCTCGCCACTTCATAAAATCATTGTATGTGTTTATATATCTTTCTTTTGAGATTTCTGGTAAAAGATTGTTAATAACACAATTTGCCTCGTCTTTAATTGAATCTGGTGTCAATATTTCAGAATCACTTGAACTCATTTTTAAATTAAAACCTTAGCATAAAAGATTAGATATTAAAGTAACTAGTTTTTTAATTCCGTCACAGATACATAACAGATTAGTATTCCGCTAATTTATGTCGAATTTTTAAATTTTAAATATGGAACTCACCACGTTATTGTTGCGACCATAGAATTAATAAGTAGGTACTATCGTACTTCTTAATTCTATGGTTGCGACCTATTTCGCTCAATGAAGTTTGCACTAAGTTCACACTGGCTGTTTAGGTACTCACATTGCCGCTGCATTTTTTTTTTATTAGTTTTTTTTACACACATTTCTTCACAGCTGACAGCAGTTCTATTTTTAAAGTTCATTCCGACCCTTAGGTGGAAAGTAATTTGTATGAGTTTTTCCCGCTCTAGGGAGGGAAATAGCACTTTCTACCCAATAATCAGATCAAGAAAATACTGCTTTCCGAATATGAGAAATGAAAAGTATATTTACTGGCTCAGCTGCGGCGCGGGTTGGCCTTCATCGGACAAGGGACGGGGGAGGGGGCTACTACGTTGAAGGGAGAAGGAATCCTACATTTATTAGCAGTAAACGTGACGAAAAAAAAGGAATGGTTAACGTGCCTCATATACACGCAAAACCACTGGCGCTCAGTAGGCCTAGTAAGAGTTTCCATTACGAGACTCGATCGTCGATATCGTCCGCATTTGGCGCTCTCATTGGTTGACAATTCTTACAACCTGAATCGGGCCAATCGATGAGTCAAACGCGCTCGATATCGACGATCGAGTCTCGTAATGAAAACACATACTAGGCCTACAGTATTATGCTGCGACCCTATCTATACTAATATATAAAGCTGAAGAGTTTGTTTGTTTGAACGCGCTAATCTCAGGAACTACTGGTCCGATTTGAAAAATTCTTTTTGCGTTGGATAGCCCATTAATCCAGGAAGGTTTTAGGCTATATAACATCACGCTGCGACCAATAGGAGCGGAGCATAACTAACTTCACGCAAACGAAGTCACTGGCGGCCGCTAGTGCAAAATAAAGCCCGCGCTGGTTTTCCTACAAAATGGCGCCGTTTCTCGAGTTCACAAACTAAACTAGTTTTAAGTTAAGTGCATCTTTTTCTTTCTATTTCTTTAAGAAAAGGATAGATGATAACGTTTTAGTTTAATCCTGTGAAATTAAGATATTCCATAGACAGTTTAGACGCGATTATAAACATGGCGATCATAAATACATCAATTTGCGTCAGGCGCGGACTAATTTGGTAGCTCTAAACTAGGGTTGTAACGCAGGCCTTGTTAGTGGAGGCGGAGGCGGATGCGGAGGCGACTAGTCTCATCTCCGCGGAAGCAGAGGTTAACGGAGGCGGAGGTGAAAGTAGATATAGAATAAAATTAAATTTATGGTTAATTAAATCATTTTGTTTTATTTTAAATACATACATTAATAGTAGTACACTTAGTAAAAAAATATTACCATCTAGTAATGAAAATTAAGGAGACACAAATTGTATTTGCCGCATTCCCGTCTCGCACTAGTTGATTCTTGACCATTTCGCGCTCAAGCGCGGCCGGACGGTTGTCGAGTGTCGCAGCTTGCGCGTTATTTATTTTATAAATACGTAATTAAACCTCCGTTATTACTCCGCAAAAATTGTGCGGAGGCGGAGGCGGAAGCGAAGATACGATTTCTTGCGGAACTTCCGCAGAACTGGAAGCGGAGGCGAAGCTCAGTTACAACCCTAGTCTAAACTAACATGTTCTGTGTGTCAGAAAGAAAAATAAGAACTGAACTTTAATTTGTGAACAAAGGATTCAGGGACATTGTTGTCATCTGGTGCAGCAAACAATTATTAGGACTCCGAACGTCGGTTTATTGTTAGAACGGCAACCGAAATATATCATCTGTGAACACAACTGCCTAGCTACAGTTCACGAGTCTTATAGTAATATTATCTCGAATTTATCCCCCCTTTTATGTGGATATGAAATTATCAAATGACCTCTCCCTCTCTGACGGAGCGGAAGGGCTTGACTTTTACTGACTAAAACCCACCCCTGCCCCATCACTTGCCTGTACGAAGGCCACGATTTCTTTTTTGACCAACCCGCAACTTAGACATCGTTCTTCGTGAACCCTGTAACGATATGCTGTCACCTCTTGCGCCGTTGACTTGGGCCTGGGCAAGCCCGCGCCTACGGTGGCCGGGAGTTCGATGTTGTCTCCTGACTAAGGCGTCTCCTGCGGCGGCTAGAGGTGTGAGAGCTTTGAGATTCCCGCTCTCTCATGCTCTCTGTTTCCTCCTTTGCCAGCATCACTGCTTCCCAGAAGGAGGTGACGGCCTGCCATGCACTCTTGCTCCGAATCATGCCGACATTCGCCGCCACGAGGACACGGAAGTGCTCCGTTCAAGCCGGCCAGACTTCCACCGTATGCTCCACCGTATCCTCTGTAGTCCCGATTTTACCCTTTGGGTACGAAGACCTAAATCCAATCTCCTTTTTCCAGAGCCCAACTAATAGAAGACCCATACCAAAGATTCGTGGCCGTCGTGCGCTGGTACCTCTCAGGCCTGTACCGAAAGCCTAAGGGACTGAAGAAGCCTTACAATCCCGTGCTGGGGGAGACCTTCAGATGTTGCTGGAGACACGGACCTGAATCTTATACTTACTATGTAGCTGAACAGGTGAGTTAACTTTAATTTTTTGGTTACCCTTACTTACACTTGTCGTGGAATGTCCGTTGACGGGTGTCTATGTACTAAGGTCTATACCTAGTGTATGCATGACGCTGAATATTCGCTTTTCTGACCCCAGTCTCGACGTTGCTAACGGTTGTGCCATAAAATCATCATCATCTCAGCGTTAATCCTAGTCACATCCGAATCCTTATCATCTTTGGAGTCTGGGGTCTGCTTTACCAGTCTCTGCTGATTTTGGCTAAACTTCGATATCTTCCGTGAAGAAACTGCCGTCTGACTTCCACAACCTGAGGGCGATATTCAAATACAGGGTGTATCTGACATCGTAACGCAAACATCGCGAGAGAGCTAGACCGCATGCCACTAACAAAATTATGATAGTAATTTTTGTCGTTAATGAGCCGTTACATAAATAACAGTGTTTAAAAAAAAGTTTCGGCTCGGCCTTTGGACGTTGCAAGCGTGCCGCCGTGCGTGTTTGTAGGTATGACGTTGACCCCTGATGCGAACTCTATTAAATCGGCTGATAGGATAGTTTATCGAGCTCCTTTCACATTGCGCTTTTTGTGTAATTAGCGAATTAATTATTTTTTACTTTCAAATCTTATTGGGTTATAAAAGTATAGCATGTATGAACGGTTTAAAGTGAAAAAAAACTGCATATCATTCTTTTAAAATCAGGAAAGGCCGACGTAAAACTGGATCCATGGTACTCGTTTGTGCGTCGATGTTAGATACACCCTTTATTAATACTCATGCATACAAATATTTGAACTGCACGGCGATCGAAACCGCGCTATCCTTGCGCAGCGGCTGCATTCGCTACCGCTACGCCACGGAGGCTCGCTTGCCGTAACGACTCAAACGACAAACGCAACACATCATACATCCAAGATACCGACGACGGTAGGCTAGCGAAAAGTGTCTCCATATGTAGTTCGGTTGTTGCAAAGGCCAATCAGCTGCAACTAAATCTCTTTGAATGCAGGGAAAATTTAGTATAAATATTTATTTTGATTATGTTCGTTATCAAATCAGAAATGAGGAGATCTGCATATCGTTCTTCTGCGGATCTTATCAGTAACCGACATAGCCCAGACAATTGGAACACTTTGTGGCAGTGGGCCTGGCACATTTCTCGTAGGACCGTTGCTTGATGGGGCCGATGGGTTCTCGTGTGACGACCACCCACCGGAAGACGCAGCGTGGGTAGTCCTCCGACAAGGTGGACCGATGACCAGTAGGCCTAGTATGAGTTTTCAATACGAAACTCGATCGTTGATATCGAGCGCGTTTGGCGCTCTCATTGGTTGAGAGTTCTTACAACCTTGAAGCGGGCCAATCGCTGAGTCAAACGCGCTCGATATCGACGATCGAGCTTCGTAATGAAAACTCATACTAGGCCTACTGGTGACGGTCGCGGGAAACCGCTGGATGCGGGAGGCGCAGAACCAGTCGTCGTGGAGATCCTTGGGGGAGGCCTATGTCCAGCAGTGGACGTTTTTTGGCTGAAATGATGATGATAATGATTTTTTTATATTTCGAAAATCGTTTTTGCGGCAAAGATCGTAAGAAAACCGAGGAAAATCGATAACTTTGAGAGTCAACACTACCAAATCTCGCTACAAACATATCGACAGGACTTTACATGTGAAGTGATCCTTATCAATGTCAAATCTCCGCCGCCAAGCTATTCGTCGTGTTCCGGCATGATGTCTGGTGAAGCCGTACGGAGGACAGGTCTGAGCAGTTGTGTTGCGATGTGTGCCGGGTACGATGCGCCAAATGTTGTTGTGTCGGGAGTTTGGTGCGTGGAGGGTCTCCAGATCAATCTCCCTTTGACGCAGCATCGTTGGTCGTGTTGTTGGGTTAAATATTGCATCACCTGGTTCAACTGCCGCCTTCCTTCCTACTCACTCAGTTTTTTTGAGTGAATAGGCTTAATAAACTAGCGCGCTTTACCATCAACGATTGCACCACTGCTTACCATCAGGCGGGATCGCAGTCAAGCACTAGTTTCATCATCATCGTCATCATTAACCTTTTTATCGCCCCACTGCTGGGCACAGGTCTCCTCTCATACAGAGAAGGATTGAGCGTAATCACCACGCTAGCTCAATGTGGGTTGGCGATTTCAGACTTAAAGTCCAGGTTTCCTCAAGATGTTTTCCTTCACCTTCAGTCATTGGTGTCCAAGATACACTTAGTAGCACTAGTTTATAATTAATATAAAAAAAAATCATAATAACAATATGTTACTTATATTTACAGGTATCCCACCACCCCCCAGTATCCGCCTTCTACGTTACCAACAGAAAGGAGGGTTTCGTCATAGAAGGGAGTCTGTTAGCTAGGTCCAAATTTTATGGTGAGTACCGTTCACATCATCGTCATGTTGCCGCTCCTGGAGCACATGTCTCCTCTTGAAAGTGGGCCGAAATCTATCTACCGGGTCCAGTTGGCAGAAGATATGTCTTCGAAGTTTTGCCTCTAGGACATGCTGATTTCCTCACCTTGTTTTCCTTCATCGTTTTGAGAGCAGTGGTCATGACATAATTTGCACAAAGGAAAGCGACTGATGGGGTTCGAACCTACAGCGCTCTACACTCCATATATCGGCAACATTTTGCTAGTGGGCTATGTTGGTGGCTTCAGTCATTGCAAGTCGTAAAACTTTGCCAGCGGCATGTTGGCGGCTCGACATTAGAAACTTATTTGGCAGTTAAAATACTAGCACGTCACTACAGCTGAAATATCGCCGGGCAACTGAACGCTTGGGTACGCTAGCCGCCGACGTGTCAGCGGTAAATACGCGCGGGCGAAGGTAGTTTACCGACATGGTTTTTTCAACATAAGCCGTGTTGTGTCGGCGGGTCGGCGGCTTTGGTTTGTAGTGCGCTGTAGGCCTACAACTTGTAAATCACGGTAATTAGTGTTGGAACTTGTAAATCAAACAATGTAGATTGTCACACTCACTAGATGGAGCCGCGGGCTAGGCTGTGATATTGTTCCTGTGGTCGTTTTATACTCACTCTCTCTTGTGTCAATAGGCTATTTGACAGTATGTTTTTTTGTGATTATTTGATTTAAATGCATAAAGTGAGGGTTCTTTATGTCATTTACATGAGTTTTAATAAAAATAGTAACAACCAATATATCCAAAAACACAAAAATATATTTGACTTTTTGTATCCGGATTGGCTAATGTTACGATGACATACGCGCATCAGCACTTGTTGTTGTTCTATGTGTTCTCAGGTGTTTTATCGATGTATTTGTACAACCCGGTACAGCACACCACTTGTAAACGATTTTATTAGATAAACAACAACAAATAACAGATAAATACAAACACCGCTGCGGAACCGAAAATCGTTTCTATGCTTGTGACGTCACTTACAAGGCACGGCGCCATATTACTGAATAAAGCGTTTCGGCGGCTTATTTGAAATTTGAATTTTTATTTCCACGTTTCTTACGAAATATAATAATTTAAAATAAAAAATAATACTTTCGGTGAAGTTCTTAACCTCAACCAAGTAATTCAAGACAGAAATTATTAATCTGTCAAATAGCCTATTGTTGTACTGTTCTGGATGTGTTCTGATTAAATCTTAAGCATACCAAATTAATTCTATATTATTTTCGCCCAATCCTGACAATTACCGTTAGGCTACCGCTGCTCTCTGATGGTTTATCTGAAGTAAAATATTTTTACTCAAAATATTTCTTTATGCTTTCAGGTAATTCAACATCAGCGATTTTAGAAGGGTGCGCTCGCATTCACCTCCTGAACTGGGGAGAGACGTACATCACAACAGCTCCGTATGCACACTGCAAGGGCATTGTCATCGGCACTCTGAGTATGGAGCTCGGGGGAAAGGTACGACTTCAATTCACACTTAACTTTTCATAACATTATACCTACATATCGCAGAGCAAAGATTTGTATGCATGAATATGAATATTTGCACAGGTCTGGTCGTGCCTCGGAAAGCACGTTAAGCCGTTGGTCCCGGTAGCCATAGGAACATCTAGTGGCAGTTGTTACGGGTTGTTGGAGCCCTCAAAAAAGTCCACCAATTGGTCTAACTGCAATGCTTCGATGTCGCCTTCGGGTTGTGGAGGTCAGACGGCAGTCTCTTTAAGGAAAATGTCAGCAGTTAGACTGGTAAAGCTGACCCCAGACTCCAAAGCTGAAAAAGCTATGGATGCGACTGGGATTGTACTTCAAACCGGAAGCTTCCTTAACACATTCAGTGCCATCGACTCGCACGGAGAGTCCACATAAACTCTCCAGGCGAGTCGGTGGCACAGAATGTGTTAATGTTGCTAACCTCATGTCAACGATTTCCCACTATCTCGTATTAGTCCATCTCAGGTCGGCACGAGTTCCCCCCAATTTCAAGTCGTTATAGTACTAATCTCGTGTCGACGAAATCCCACTATCTCTTGTTGATATGAGCTTCCTCCATATCGGGTCGGTACGAGTTCCTCCTTCTCGTGTCGTTATGAGACAGACTGTTTTAGTACTAATCTCTTGTCGATGAGTTCCTACTATCTCCTGTTCATATAAGCTCCCTACATTTCGGGTTAGGACGAGTTTCCTCCTTTGCGTTTCATTGTGAGACAAACTGGTTTGGTACTAATCTCACGTTGACGAGTTCCCACTATCTCCTGCTGATATGGACTCCTACCATCTCGAGTCGGTACGAGTTTTCTCTATCCATAAGTCATAATCATCTCAGCGTTAATCTTTTTAAGCTTTGGAGTCTGGGGTCCGCTTTACCAGTCTAAATGCTGATTTTGGCTAAACTTCGATCAACTGCCGTCTGACCTCCACAACCCGAAGGCGATATCGAAGCAGTGTAGGTGACCACTAGATGTTCGTATGGCAACCTGGACCAACAGCTTAACGTGCTTTCCGAGGCACTGCCAGACTAGTGCAAATATTCATATTCATGCATAAAAATATTTCCACTGCGCGGGGATCGAACCCACGCCTCCTTGCGCAGCGGCTGTGTTCGCTACCGCTACGCCACGGAGGCTGTCCCTCTATCCATAAGTAAGACACAAAAATATACCAGTTTATACTTATTTGAAACTGTAATACAAATTCTTCCAGGTGCATATAATGTGTCCAGAGACTGGCTATCATGCGGACGTAGAGTTCAAATTAAGAGTGAGTATAAACATAATCAATCAGCTTCTCATGTTCCCACTGTTCAGACACCGGTCTTCTCTCGGTAAGAAGGAGTGGACAGTAATCTATCACGCGACCGGTTTGGTAGATGTCACACGTTTCTCGGTGGTAGGCCATAACATCGGCTGCCGGCAGACGTTACCACCCACCAGACAAGGCCTAGCCGCCAAACGATTCGTCGTGCTCCGGCATGATGTCTGGTGAAGCCGTACGGAGGACGGGTCTGAGCAGTTGTGTTGCGATGTGTGCCGATGATGCGCCAAATGTTGTTGTGTCGGGAGTTTGATCATTTTAATTGTTAAACAGACACTTAGATCAATTTAATATCAAGGGATTACAATGATAATCTCAGATTAAAACAGGTAAGAGCCACTTATCCGGCCAGTACTCGACGACTGGCTCGGGAGGAGGCACGGCTCCCTGTCGTTCAGGGTGACGCAGGTATTCGTCAGGGCACGGCTGCTTCGGCAAGTACTTGCGTCGCTTAGGCAGGGAGCCAGACGCTCGGTGCCGCCACTGCGTCCAATGCGGGGAGGACACGGCGCAGTACACGCTCTCCGAGTGTGTAGCGCCGGGAGGAGCAGCGCCGTGTCCTCACAAATGAAGTAGGAGGCGACCTGACGCTGCCGGCAGTAGTGCGGAGGATGGTCGGCAGCTCAGAGTCGTGGGACGCGGTGGTGTCCTTCTGCGAGGACGTGATGTCGCAGAAGGAAGCTGCGGAAAGGGAGAGGGAGATATCAACTCCCTTCCCGGGCCGCAGAAGACGCACCGGGCGCCGAGGAAGGGCGGATAACGCCCTCTTCCGCCCCCCATGAATGGGTCCAGGGGCGAGAGACATGGGGAAGTCCCCGCCCCCCTATTGATAGACCCCGAGGCGGAGGCGCGCGCGAGTGTCGGCGCGCGCCTTTGAGGCGATGCACGGGGTAGTTTAACACCCCACTACTCCGTGCAGGAGACGAGGCCCGGATAGACCGGGCCAGCACGAGGGTGTGGGGCCGTGGAAGAATTTAGACCCCCGCGGCTCCACTCGCGCTCGTGATAGAAGACACACCGGGGTGGTTTTAGTAAGTAAAAGTCTGACATACCCCGTCGCCCACCCCAGGGCGGCGGGCATCCTATGAGGATTTCCACCCTGGCAAAAAAAAAAAAAAGGTAAGAGCCACTGAGATTGAGAATGACCAACAAGCTCGACCGAACCTTGAGCAGAGAATGTCCGCACTAACGGTTGCTCGCTATGGCAAACGCAACTCCAGTCGATTTTACCCGCTCCGATACCGATCGATTAATCGACTTCTCACAAACAGTTGATACTGATACAAAACAAATCACATTATTCAAAATTAACCAGTCACGCGCCGTATAAATTTAAATAATAATTTTTTCACAGTCATTCCTGGGCGGTCCAGATCAAACGAACTCGATTCAGGGTAGGATCAAGCGTGGAAAGGAAACTGTAGCCGTACTGGATGGTTACTGGGACAGCAAGATTGATATTAAGGACAAGAGGACAGGGGTAAGTAGATTTATGTTGGAATGATTTAGTCTTATAAGAGTATCCTACCACGTGCCGGAAGACGCAGCGTAGGGAGGCCCCCAACAAGGTGAACCGATGACCTGGTGAAGGTCGCGGGAAGCCGATGGATGCGGGCAGCACAAGACCGGTCAGCGTGATGATAGATGTGCACTATAAGCAGTTCCTTTTTTAAACTTTGCCTACACTATAGAATTACTCTAGGAGTTTTTGGCGGGAAAGTCAAGCTGAGTGTCACGCTCATTTTTCATCGGACTTTTAAAATTATTTATAGTGTTGTTTACTAAATAAAAGTGCGTGATTTATGTAGTAAAAAGTGCATTCAGTAAATAATTCATAAAGAACAGTGAAATATCGGAGCATAGTGGCCACATCATGACTTTATCTGAGAGCTCCATCGTAAGACGGGTCACGCGGCCGTCTTTTTCGACATGAACAATTCATTACGTGACATTGGCTAAATGCACAAACCGTGCGAAGCCATAAAAGAAAGAAAGAAAGAATTTCTCCTGTGTTGTGGGTGCGTTTACAAACATATAAACTCACATACATAAACAGACAGACCCGAGACAACTACTTGTAGGTCATACAAATATTTGTTCCGCGCGGGAATCGAACCCGCGACACGCAGCGCAGCAGTCAATAGCCACACAATGATCTAGCTGGTCTTATAGAATAGAATACTCTTTATTATGTACACCATATAGATTACAGAACATAAATATAAAGATTTTACAAAGGGTGACACAATGGGCGGTCTTATCGCTAAGAGCGATCTTTTACAGACAACGTTTGGATGGAATACTAAGGGGAAGGAGAGAATAGTATAGATAATCTACGGTGTATTTTGCGTTGGTAACAAAAAGTTGCGCATAGAACCGATGGCCGATGGGACAGTAAGGTTCTGGAGTGGCGGCCACGTACTGGAAGACGCAAAGTAGAGAGGCCGCCAACTAGGTGGACCGATGACCTGGTGAAGGTCTCGGGAAGCCTATGGATGCGGGTAGCACAAGTTCGGTCAGCGTGGAAAGCCTTGGGGGAGGCAACAAAAACTTGAAAACTGCGAAAAGTCCCATATAAAATTTCATCTCCTGATTTAAGGAGTTTGGGGCGGATTTCCAGTCTGTCGCTGAAAACCAGCGCTGGGCTCTGTTTTGCATAGGGTAGGAAACCGTTTTGCGTGGATGTCACGCATGTTTCCCTCAACTATTTCTTATATTTTGTGTTTTTCTGAACTTTTGCGTCATGTTTACCGCAAATAAACGTTTTTTCCTTCATACCAATTTTAAGCTTTCTATCTTGAAAATTGTGGAAAGCTCTAGTGCCCCTTGAAGGAAGTGAGGGCGTAGAAACAGACAAATAGAAGCCTATGTCAATTTCCATCCCTTCAACTATCGGAATAAAGACAGACTTACAAGCAGACACACTCACATTTGTAATATTGTTACGGGCTAGGGGTACTAAAACGCCGGTTAAGGGTTGCGAAGTTTATTGGCGACGAAGGTACAGTCGATTGTAGGCAATGACAAGTAGAATGTTGCTGACGTTGCACCGAAGTCTTCCCTTACGTCCACGAAGTCCGTATTGTAAACACACAATAACACTACAGTATGCCTAGTATGAGTTTTCATTAAGAGACTTGATCCTCGATATCGAGCCCATTTGGCGCTCTCATTGGTTGAGAGTTCTTACAACCTTGAAGCGGGCCAATCGATGAGCCAAACGCGCTCGATATCGTCGATCGAGTTTCGTAATGAAAACTCATACTAGGCCTACTTATGTTACTTCACGTAGTACTCAAAGTCCTCGTTATAGTTGTCGCAGTAGGTATTCTCAAAGATCGCTTCTTAACTGTCGCTTGTTTTCGTATCGCTAGTCGAATACAGACGGACTGCCTGCTGGCGTCACGGCGCTTTATATAGGTCAGCTGATCGAACATTGCAAATTCGTCTAGACGTAATAATAATAGCGCATAATTTCGAGTACGTTCAGCAAGCACCTACAGGTATTTCCCGGAAACGAGTTTCTAGAAATTTCTATGTCGTCACTTCGTTGACAAAATTGTTGAGACCTGTACCATTCGATAGGTCACCCTAGGTCTAACAATGCGTTTTTTATACGGTACCTCAACAATGTCTAGGTCTCGAGTTATAGGGCTTAAAAGTTACCCATTGCATGCCACGCGATATTGAACCTTATGCCGTCGACATAAGGTGCATTCCTAACAATATTAATATGGATGTTTCTGTCTAATCCAGGAGGAATCAAACCTCTTCGACGTGACGCTACTAAGGGAACAACGTCTTCCACGTTACCTGATAAGCATGGACCGGCAGCAGGAGTTTGAGTCTGCCAAGCTATGGGTCAAGGTGTCTGAAGCCATCGCCAACGAGGACCAGGTAAGCACTAACCCTTCTTCATCTTCTTTTTCAGCTTATAGAGTTCTACTTCTAGACCAAGGGCCTCTCCCAAGGCTTTCATTGCTTTTTTGGGGTTGCCATATCCCCACGCTTGTAACGTTGCGTTGGGGATCGCAGTAATTTGATATTCCACAGGAGAGGCGCTGTTGCCCGCTTCCGTCTCTTAGTCGCCTCTCTAGACACCCATCAGAGCATATGGGATGGGGCACTAACCCAACCCCTTTAAATGCGGTCGGTTAAAAACGGATCCTCTAATGTCTTAAAGGACTGCATTGTTGCAAAAAGATAGCGTAGCCCTTGGCGCGCAGGATTGATTGGGGCGGAATTTACTAGCTAAAAGTCTGACACGCCCTTCCGCTCCGCCCAGAGCGTGAGAGGTCATTTGATGATTTCCCCGTCCAAAAAAAGAGTGAGGTTCCTGTAATTTCTCTTCATCATCATCAACCTTTTATCGTCCCACTGCTGGGCACAGGTCTCATCTCATACAGAGAAGGATTGAGTGTAATCACCACGCTTGCTCAATGCGGGTTGGCGATTTTAGACTCAAGATGTTTTCCTTCACCTTGTAATCAGTCATTGGTGTCTAAGATATACTTAAAAAGTACATATGACAGCACGTCAAGCTACTAGAATCTGTCAGGTTTCCTTATTAGATTTTCAACTTTATCTCTAAAGCATTAAGGCTTAAGGTTGACAGGGAGTATCTGACAGTTTGGTGTAGCTTGACCTGCTGTAGTCCGTACATATAACTTGGGAAAGTTACATTGGTACTTGCCTGACCTAGAATCAACTCTTACCGGCTAAAGTCACCGCTGTGTTCCTATGGCCGGAGGTGCGGGATTCACACAAGCATTTACCGCACCCCCCGACAGGCGTCGACCTGCTGTTTCTCAGCAGGTTCCATCTTCCCGGGGTGGCATGGGAGAAACACTCACACACACACGTACCAGCTCGGGCCGCTCTGCTCAAACGACGAACGCCCCTAGTCCGTTACCTGCATGTCACTTCTCATGGAAGCCGCATCTCCTGCGAAAAGGGAGAGAAGATGTGGTTTCACTCTCCCGCTCGGCCACCACCTTCCCATGCGCTCTTACTCTCAACCATCGATTGAACGACGAGAGGTCGCTCCCAGCCCCTCTGAAGCGCTCTACATACCAAAGCCGCCGCCGGCCCGGAGGCATAGCCCGCCGACATAACCCAGCGGCTTATCTTGAAGAAGCATGTCTGCAACCTTCGCCCGCACGTGTTGCCCGCCGACATTTCAGCTGTAGTGACGTGCTAATATTTTAACTGCCAAATAAGTTTCTGATGTCGAGCCGTCGACATGCCGCCGGCAAAGTTTTACGACTTACAATGAATGAAGCCGCTAACCTAGCCCGTTAAAATGTTGTCGACATATGCCTTGTTGTGAAGAGCGCTTAACCCCTACCTTGCATTATTTGTTCCTGTACACGCAACTTGCGCTTGTGTGCTCTGTTAGACTTCCATAAGTTAATTATTTTATTAACACTATTTCCCCTTAGTAAGGCGTCAACAAGACTACCAGCACTATGCTGTCAACAGAGTCAACTTAGCTGTCGACAGAGCCAACTTCAGCTGTCGACAGAGCCAACTTCAGCTGTCGAAAGTGTCAACTTCAGCTGTCGACAGTGTCAACTTCAGCTGTCGACAGAGCCAACTTCAGCTGACGACAGAGCCAACTTTAGCTGTCGACAGAGTCAACTTCAGCTGTCGACAGCATTGTTATATTGGGAGAGGTCGCTCTTTACTCATACTAAGCTGTCGACACATGGACAGCAAACGCTGACCAATGGCGGCAATTGCAGTTAGCTCTGTCGACAGCACCATGAGTTTTTATTACGAGACTCGATGGTCGATATCAAGCGCGTTTGGCGCTCTCATTGGTTGAGAGTTCTTACAACCTTGAAGCGGGTATTGATGAGTCAAATGCGCTCGATATTGACGATCGAGTATTCGTAATGAAAATATGTGGTAGCCACACTGTATGAGGTCTATGATTGATTGTCAGATTTTCGTGTTCCCGTAAATACTGCCAATGATCTGTTAATGAAGGGCTAGGCTTTACAAACTTTTACATGCTTTCCAAGGCGTGGAGGAGTCTCGATGTTATACCCATCCAGGGATTGGTCTTTTTGATCGACCTATGCTGCCCGTGTGGTGCCAGGCTTAGAATAGTACCAACCGTACGGAGGACGGGTCTGAGCAGTTGTGTTGCGATGTGTGCCGGGTACGATGCGCCTAATGTTGTTGTGTTGGGAGTTTGGTCGTGGAGGGTCTTCAGATCAATCTCCCTTTGGTGCAGCATTGTTGGTCGTGTTGTTGGGTTTAACATTGCATCACCTCGCTCAACTGCCGTCTTCCTTCCTATTCGCTCAGTTTTTCTGTGTGAATAGGTTCTCAATAAACTAGCACGCTTTACCATCAACAATCGCATTACTGCTTACCATTAGGCGGGATTGCGGTCAAGCGCTTGTTTATAATTATTAAAATAAAATAAAAATAAATAAAATAACCCATATTCTCTGGTGGGTGTCTAGAGAGGTGACTAATGGAACTCTCACCAGGGAAGCCGGCAGCAGCGCTTCTCCTGTGGAATATCAAGTTACTATATATTATTAAGTTACCGACGACTAGCGTGGGGATTATAGCAAACCTCCCAACGTGGAAAGCCTTATAAGCTGAAGAAAAATAATTTTCAATACAACTACAGAACGCTTCCTTACCTTAGCAGCAATATTTATTTTATTTCCACACCTGTGTTACCCACCTAATGATTCTTTCCTCTTTGCAGATAGCAGCAACAGAACAGAAGACAATCATAGAAGAGGCTCAGCGGTTACGAGCGCGGAATCTGCTTAACCCCTGGGTGCCAAGACTGTTTCACAAGAACTTGCAGCCCACGCCGCCTGATGGTAAGCCACCATTCTTGTATCCTCATCCCAATTCGTCTGTCACATCCATATAGCCTCTATTAGCCGCTATATCGATAACCACCCCCTTTCTGCATCCTAATTGCGTAATACACAATTAATTTCGAAAGCCCGGAGCACAGGCGAAGAGTAGTCAGCCTATCGGTGTTCTATAGGCTGCATTTTGGAAGGTGTGCGAGAGAATTGCATGACTTAATTCCTCCATCTCCGTTCCATCATCGTCGAGTATCCACCCTTACGTTGTTAACACCAATACGATCCGGACGAAGCATTTCGCCTCTTCTTTTATACCGCGTCTTCAAAGCTAGAGTTAATGTCTCGTTTACACGCTGTTAAGTAGCAAGTGCAAGTGTCAAGTAATTAGTAAAATCAACGTGTAAACGGTCGCACTTATAGCGCGACCGTATACACTTTGATTTTGCTACTTAACAGCGTGTAAATGAGGCTTATGCGCCTATTCACTCTAGCCTCGAAGACACTCAAATTGTAGTCCGACGAAAACACCGCCGCTGGCAAACTGTTCCAGTCCCTCGATGTAGGCGGTATAAAGGAGGAGGAGAAACGCTTCGTCTGGAGCGTAGTGGTGTTAACAACATAAGGGTGTATACCTGCCGTACGACGGGTCGTCCGATGGTGGAACGGAGATGGGGGAATTCAATCATGCAATTCCCTCGCACACTCACCAAAAAGATCGATCGATAGATCCTGCGAAGATCATCGCTCTGCCTAGCCTGAGGATGTCCCACTCTACGGTCCTTATTACAGAACGTCACTCAAAACTCAAGCTCTACTTAAGTCTCGTTTCAAGCCATTTGATTGGTTGAAACTAGTTTTAAGTAATATTTAAACAGAGATCAATGCTTTTCGAAACGGACTCCAAAGCCTGGAGCACAGGCGTAGCGTAGCCAGCCTTTCGGTCTTCTATAGGATGCATTCTGGTGAGTGTGCAAGGGAATTGCATGATTTAATTCCCCATCTCCGTTCCATCATCGGACGACCCGTCGTACGGCGAGTTTCCACCCTTACGTTGTTGACACCACTGCGATCCGGACGAAGCGTTTTGCTTCCTCCTTTATACCGCGTACATCGAGGGACTGGAACAATTTGCCAGCGTTGGTGTTTCCGTCACAATACAATTTGAGTGTCTTCAAGGCTAGAGTGAATAGGCTCTTAATAAACTAGCGCGCATCGCATCACTGCTTACCATCAGGCGGGATTGCGGTCAAGCGCTGGCTTATAATTTATAAAAAAAAAAAAAAAGTTTCCTTCTGGAACACGGATCTACGTTTACCAATTCACGGTCTCTACCCTAGAACACGTCTTCTCCAACGATCATCGTTTTTACAGCCCATCTAAGCAAAACGGCTGACCCTCAGCATTATCGTGCGACCTATCTCCGGTTCCCTGGCTCTTGGCATTTATTTATATAGATATTTTTAATTACAGGCATTACTGACCAAGGATGGGTGTATAATCACCTAAATACGCTGTAAGTACACGATGTTCTAGTTTTTTTTTTAATTCATTTAAAGAATAGACAGTATTCTTGTCAGCTGACAATTAGTTCGTCTACAAATGAATACAGTATGTCAAGAAAACCCTGTCCGACCCATAAGGATAATAAAGGTTTGGTAAACACTTGACCAAATATAATATAAAATTTTACGTAATCATCATAGAAACAATACTAATGAATTTTGAAATAATCTTTTTTCTCGCAAATTAATTCCAACTTCCCCGAAATTTGGTAATTTTTAAAAAAGTGACAACACCGGTATTATTATGAGCGAATGGCGATGCGACCACGTGCCGCGTGCCCTGCCCCCCGCCGCCCGCGGAAGGGTTGCTTACCGCACATGTATTAAGTTACAAACAAATTAATTTTTTTAGGGGACTGTTTTTTTTTTTAAGTTTAGCCCGGCTTTATATCCATTAGTAGAATCAGTTATCGATACCTAACAATACCTTCACGGATCGGACAGGGTTTTCTTAACATATTGTATAGACTGATTGATTTGTTCAAAAACTAAACTAACTTCTTAAAATTAGTTCCTGAAAAAGAAAAAAAAAGAATCGGTTGTCTGTGAAGTCGGTTCACTGACGATAGTTGAACGTGACAATGTTATAAGAAAATACTGATGGAATTGTATGGTTGGTTCTCCAGATCAATCTCCCTACGGCGCAGCATCGTTGGTGGTGTTGTTGGGTTTAACATTGCATCACCTCGCTCAACTGCCGTTTCCCTTCCTATTCACTAGGGTTTCTTAGTGAATAGACTAAATAAAGTAGCGCGCTTTACCATCAACGATTGCATCACTGCCTACCATCAGGCAGGATTGCGGTCAAGCACTAGTTCATAATTATTTAAAAAAAATGGTTAAGTTATTGTTATAGTTTTGTCAATTATAGCATAACCTACAATACATGTGCGGTAAGCAACCCTTCCGCGGGCGGCGGGGGGCAGGGCACGCGGCACGTGGTCGCATCGCTATTCGCTCATAATAATACCGGCGTTTTCACTTTTTTAAAAATTACCAAATTTCGGGGAAGTTGGAATTATTTCGCGGGAAAAAAAGATTATTTCAAAATTCATTTGTATTGGTACTATGATGATTACGTAAAATTTTATATTATATTTGGTCATGTGTTTACCTAACCTTTATTATCCTTATGGGTCGGACAGGGTTTTCTTAACATACTGTATAGGTCCACTGCTGAACAAAGGCCTCCCCTAAAGCTTTCCACGATGACCGGTTTTGTGCTGCCCGCATCCTTCGGTTTCCCGCGACCTTCACCAGGTCATCGGTCTATCTTATTCGGGGCCTTCCTACGCTGCGTCTTCCATTACTTGACCACCACTCCAGAACCTTACTGCCCCATCGGCCATCGGTTCTACGAGCAATGTGTCCCGCCTACTGCTACCTAATTTTAGTCACTCGAACACCGGCGCTATTTATTAACCCTTTCTACCTTCTTCCAGGCCATGGCAAGCAGACGAGATACTTGAATACGAGGATGATTTCGTGATAAAGACGCTGAGGGAGGGCGCGGTCTCTGTGAAGCCTCCCGTCGAACTACGGAGGGACCTCGGTAGGAGGGTGTCTGATTCCGACAGTCATGATGAGCTGGCGAGGCCTAAGACTTCAGCGTAAGTATTGTGGCGATGTTCCCGTCTAATTACAATTTAAGTGTCTTCAAGGCTAGAGTGAATAGGCTCTTAATAAACTAGCGCGCTTTACCATCAACGATTGTATCACTGTTTATCAGGCGGGATTGCGGCTTTAAGACGCTTTTTCATCAAAACGGCGTTTTATTAACATAAAAAAGAATGTAATTAATTATTTTTTATTATTTTGCAAACGGTACCGTCCGAATGACGTCACAGCACAGCCCAAGGTGCACAGTTGACTTGCGTTAGTTATACCAACCCCGCGCGCGAGTGTCGGCGCGCGCCTTTCGAGGCGATGCACGGGGTAGTTTAACACCCCACTACCCCGTGCAGGAGACGAGGCCCGGACAGACCGGGCCAGCACGAGGGTGTGGGGCCGTGGAAGAATTTAGACTCCCGTGGCCCCACGCGCGCTCGTGATAGAAGACACACCGGGGTGGTTTTAGTCAGTAAAAGTCTGAAATACCCCGTCGCCCACCCCAGGGCGGCGGGCATCCTATGAGGATTTCCACCCCGGAAAAAAAAAAAGAAGTTATACCAACCCGCACTGGGACCGCGTGGGTGTGTGAGTAGATTACAATCCACTCCTTCTCATCGAGAGGTACCAGGTGTGGGAAGATTATAAGCTAATTATGTTATGAGTAGACTCTGCTGGTATCTGAATTCTTAGCCCCCGTTTGCAGGCAGGAACTGCCAACAAAAACTACTCCCGAACCCTCGGATAGTCGTATAGATCATCGTGCAAGACGTTCCAGGTGAGCTTGTGTCATAATCAAGTATTAATTAAACGATGTAGGTCAATAAAGCTTAGTTGCACCTCTAATTAAAAAACGTCTTTAGCGCTATATTAAAGCCAAATTGAATAAAGAATAGAGGTAAACAAACCTTTGCTAGCCAACGACTTGTTCAAACCTAAAAGGAAGACGTTAACAACCTTTTCTAGATAGATGACTTTCATACAAGTAATAATCCTACTCCAAAATACCACAGTGTCTCAAGACTAAAGTCTTTGACCAGTGTGTGTTACCAGTGATGACTTACGGAACTGAAACGTGGTCGCTCACAATGGGCCTCATACGAAGGCTCAGAGTCACACAAAGGGCAATGGAAAGAGCTATGCTCGGAGTTTCTCTGCGTGATCGAATCAGAAATGAGGAAATCCGCAGAAGAACCAAAGTCACCGACATAGCTCTGCGAGTCGCTAAACTTAAGTGGCAGTGGGCAGGGCACATTACTCGTAGAACCGATGACCGATGGAGCAGTAAGGTTCTGGAGTGGCGGCCACGTACTGGAAGACGCAGCGTAGGGAGGCCCCCAACAAGGTGGACCGATGACCTAGTGAAGGTCGCGGGAAGCCTATGAATGCGGGCAGCACAAGACCGGTCATCGTGGAAAGCCTTGGGAGAGGCGTTTGTCCAGCAGTGGACATCCATAAGCTGAAGTTTAATTATGTTTAGATATTTATGATTTGTATAGAACGCTCAACCAATTTGAATGAAATATGACACACATGTAAGCTAATTTCCCTATAGGTTAACTTTTTCATACATATATTATACTTAGTCCGTACTTGAAAGTATTATAATGAATGTGTTATGTAGTTGATTTGAAATGTAGTTTAAATACGCAAAATTGTATTATTCATTGGCTGAATTCCACAATATGTGTTTAATACCTGGCGCAGCGGTCAACACGCCTGCCTGCGACGTGGAGGCCCCGGGTTCGATCCCCGGCCAGGTCATGATGGGAAACGGTCTTTTCCTGATTGGCCTGGGTCTTGGATGTTTATCTATATATGTATCTATTATAAAATATAGTATCGTTGAGTTAGTATCCCATAACACAAGTCTCGAACTTACTTTGGGGCTAGCTCAATCTGTGTGATTTGTCCATATATATTTATTTATTATTATTATTATTTAATGTCGGCTTTTGTCGACTTTTTAATGGTTTTTCGAAATAGCAAGTTATTATGCATGTTATTTTAGTGATTCTATTGAAATATGCCGCAATAGGAATTGTTAACAAATAGTTAGCTTGTTTAAGTCAATAATCGTGTAAATTATAGGAGATTTGTAAAACGTGAGTTGTGATAATCCTAAATTGGTCTGGTCTTGGCTCTATTCTTTATCGAGCTTGCCACAAGTATAAATATCTGCATCCCTTGTTTTTTGAGTATGGTTTAGCGGTACCTACTACGCTACATGCGAACAACGCGTCATACTGTCGTCATACAAATTCTGCATCTCGCAACCAGAGTTTACTGTGCAACTAGCACGCATACAAGTTTGCAACATCAACCGTTGGGCAAGTACCCGCCAGACATAACATCCGTCTGGTTGGAGGATCCTCCCTTTTCTATGGAGGATGAGTGAATGAAGTGTATACAGTATGTTACGAAAACCCTGTCCGACCCACAAGGATAATAAGGGTTAGGTAAACAAATGACCAAATAAAATATAAAATTTTGCATAATCATCATAGTAACAATACTAATGAATTTTGAAATAATCTTTTTTACCAGCGAATTTACTGTAACTTCCCCAAAATTCGGGAAATTTAAAAAAGTGTAAACACCATTTTAGACCTTATAACTGTCGGCGGCGTCAGTGTCTCTAGCCGCCGACGCGCAAAGGAATAATTAGAGCTGTACTAGTTTTTGCGTAATAAAGTTTTGTTTTACCTGCTCGAATGATTTGTTGTAAAAACGCAGATTACCTAATGGTAAAAGTACTTTTTTTGATTATCGATTAATTATTCATAACAATATTGTAACACAAGTACCTATTATTAGTAAATAGGAACTAGAAAGGTCTTATGAAATACGATTTTAGGAGAATATTATAAACAATGTAAAGCATTTAAGTTCACCTGATTTAAGTTATGTGAAAGTTCTAAAATCTAAAGAATGCCATGCGATGTTGAATCGATGCGTGAAATTCTGAAATACAAAATTGAAACCAAAAATCGATACGAGAAATATTTTGAATACTTTCACACCTCTAGTCAAAGGGCACCGCCGTGCAGTTAGAGTACCTATTTTTATGAAATAAAAATCATTTTTATTTTAAATTTATTAGTTTCGCGTAGACATCGCGTCCGTGTAGACGTATCGTTTATTGTGTGATCATATAGTTTTCTACCGTAATGTAACCTGCTGATGGAAGGTACCTAGTAAAACTGAAATTGTGTTGTGTTGTGATCAGGTGTTGAACGATTCGGTTGTGACTACTTCTTGGTCAATGTGGTTCCAGCATGACGGTGCCCCACCATATTTTTGCCGACCTGTACGTGAGTACCTCCACTATCAGTTCGGCGAGCAGTGGATTGGTAGGAGTGGACTAACGTTGTGAAACACCGTGCTAATCTCGTGGGACGGGCCAGGCCGGTATCGTTCTTAGTGAACGAAATATGGAACAACATCTCCGCCACAGCCATTGTGCTCATCGAATGAAATTCGAAGATACATTCGGAGGGTCAGACGACCTTCCTACTTAAAAAAAAAGTTCTTTTCACGAGCTGCCTAAGTAGGTATCATTGTTTCTTTCTAGAGTCGATAAACGTGGTTAGACTACCAATACCTACATGCATGAGGTCAACTGAGGTCATGACCTGTGCCTGTGTTGCCATGAAATTACCTATTTATTTTATTTAAGTTATTTATTTTTAAGGGGGTATTTTTTTTTTTAGTTTAGCCAGGTTATGTACGCATTAGTAGAATCAGCTAACGATACCTAACAACACCTTCACGGGTCGGACAGGGTTTTTGTAACATACTGTATATAGGTACGCTCTTCCTCATATCTCCATAATGGGATATCATCAAATGACTCATCTCGCTCTGGACGGAGCGGAAAGGTGTGTCAGATTTTTACTGACTTAAATCCACCTGAGTTCTTTCACTTCCCTGAGCTGCAGGGGCCTCGGTATCTTTTTCGGCCAACCTGCGGCCCTGGCAGGACATCGTGACTGCCTCGTTGGTGTGGTCTTTACAAAAGCTACTGCTCAGCATAACATCGGCTGCCGGCAGAAGTTACACACCCACCAGACAAAGTCTTGCCGCCAAGCAATTCGTCGTGTTCCGGCATAATGTCTGGTGAAGCCGTACGGTGGACGGGTCTGAGCAATTGTGTTGCGATGCGCCAAATGTTGTTGTGTCGGGAATTTGGTCGTGGACGGTCTCCAGATCAATCTCCCTCTGGCGCAGCATCGTTGGTCGTGTTGGGTTTAACATTGCATCACCTCGCTCCACTGACCTCTTCCTTCCCATTCGCTCAGTTTTTTTGAGTGAATTGGCTCTTAATAAACTGGTGCGCTTTACCATCAAAGATCGCATCACTGCTTACCATCAGGCGGGATTACGAGTGATTAGATGTAGATTATTATATTGGTCAAGCGCCAGTTTGTAATTATAAAAAAGTCCATGCACTCTAATTACGTTGTACACTGTTGCTATCAATTTGGAGCATATTGCTAAACCATTGCTCCGTATGTTTGATAAATGTGTCTGCTCAGCATTGTAAATAACTCAATGTATGTTGTGGAACTGTCAAAATGAAACACATTTTTACTGATAGTGTATTACATAATTACCATGCAGGGTCCGTTATGCAGGCCCGGAAAAGTCTCTCTTCATCTCAGCGTTAATCCTAGTCTTATCCGAAACTTTTCAGCTTTGGAGTCTAGGGTCCGCTTTACCAGTTTTACTGCTCATTTTTGGCTAAACTTCGATATTTTCCATGAAGCGACTACCGTCTGACCTCCACAACCCGAAGGCGATATCGAAGCATCGCAGTTAGACCAATTGTTGAACTTTTGGGGGCTCCAACAACCCATAACGAATGCCATTAGATGTTCGTATGGCAACCGGGACCAATGGCTTAACGTGCTTTCCGAGGCACGACCAGACCAGTGCAAATATTCATATTCATACATACAAATATTTGCACTGCGCGGGGATCGAACCCTCGCCTCCTTGCGCAGCGGCCGCGTTCGCTACCGCTACGCCACGGAGGCTGTCAAAAAGGCCCGGAAAAGTGTTATTGGAAAAATCTCCGTAACAGCCCAGAGTCTGGATCTGTATCCAGTATTAATGGTAGTAGGCTCGCTCTTTGTTATATACTACTTAACATACCTGACCAAACTTGTATACTTCCACCTCAGTCCCAACCGTTCGAGGTTTACAGGCGTGATGTTAAACCACATTTAAATAAGTGATGCTTTAAATAAATTTAGCGCTAAAGATATTTAGTGATTTGTCGTGCAAGTAAGCCTTATAGGCACTTTTGAACGTGAGTTTAATAGATTCCATACCTCATCGGTGTGTAGGTAGATAAACAATAAAAACCAAGTGACTCAATTAACTCGACGATCTCCGTCAGTAAAAATAATAATAAAATTGTTTCAAAAGGTGTTTATTGATAATTTTGCGTAATTTTTTTTTTTTAATAATAGTCAATTAGCAATAACATCGGTATCGACTCTCTTGTTCAAAAACTAAGCTAATTTTCAAGTTCAATGTATCTTTTTCCGTCTTTTTCGTAAGAAAAGGATAGAAGATAACATATTAATTTAGTCCTGTCAAATTACGATACTCCATATACAACGTGTAACGTAAAGGGTATATACATACCAAGGGCATGGCATCTTTACATGATATCAATAGATATTGGAAGGGTTTTTTAATCCTATCTCTTTATGTTAGGAAGTTACGAGAAAAAACACCGCCTATGATAGGCTACTACCATACTAGGCGCACAGAATTTTTGAAGACATTTATCGTGATTTTGGCAAATAATGTGACGTGTAACGAGTAGTTATTAAGTATATAGTGTGGTGTACGTTTGTTATGATTTGAATTTAAGAAACACACGAAACCGAAAATTTAGTATAAATTTTTTGAGTATTTTATTTTGAGTTGAAAACCTTCCGATATCATTTGATGTCATGTAAAGATGCCATGCCCTTGGTATGTATATACCCTTTATGTTACACGTTGTATATATACGTCAATTTTACGTGAGACGCGGATTAATTTTTATCCTCTGTCCTTTTCTTAATGAAATAGAGAGAAAAAGATGCACTAAACTAAACAAATTTTAAGTTATGTGCATCTTTTTCTTTCCATTTCGTTAAGAAAAGGACAGAAGAAAAAATGTCAGTTTAATCCTGTCAAATTAAGATACTCCATAGACAGTTTAGATGCGATTAAAAACATGGCGACTAAAAATACGCCTGTTTACATCAATAGCGCACTAATTTGACAGGTCTAAACTGACATTTTATCTTCTGTCCTTTTCTTAACGAAATGGAAAGAAAAAGACGCACATAACTTAAAATTAGTTTAGTTTGTGAACAGTAGAACCGACGCCATTGTATCAATAGTTAAACTAAATAATTATAAAAAAGAACACATTTTGCAAAAAGAATGTTTACATCATTAGTTACATTTTATAAACTTTTATTTAATTTGCAAAATACTTAAGTATGTTCACGTAGTTCCTTGCAACATAAATTTGAAGCAGATACTTTTATTTAATTTGCAAAATACATATGTATGTTCACGTAGTTTCTTGCAACATAATTTTGAAGCAGATATTTTAATTGGTTGAGTTTAGAAGTAGGTACCGTTCCTGTTTATCTCCCTCCATCTTACCTTTCCTCATCCCCGTTTACAGACTAGAATCAGTAATCCTACTCTCACCACAGACGTCGAAACATGTTATCGTATCTGACAGCAGAAGAACTAGTAGCGTTGAAACCAGAAATAAGAATTTTACGTGAGCAGGATTTTAAGCTATTTAAGAAATTAGTTTTATATTGTTGTTTAAAAGGTTTATTATGCTACTCTAAAAAGATAATATTGCACATTATAATATTTTTGTAATAATAAAATATGAATACATTTGAAGTGTCTTCAAGTCTGTTAATAAACCAGTGCGCTTTACCATCAACGATTAACACTACACACCAAATCCACCGACCCGCTGACACAGCTCGCCGACACAAGCCGGCGACTTATGTTGAAAGCAGTATGTCGGCAACCTTGGACCGAGAGTCTTGCTTGTCGACAAGTCGGCGGCTAGCGTACGCAAGCATTCAGTTGCCCCCCGACATTTCAGCTGTAGTGACGTGCTAGTATTTTAACTGCCAAATAAGTTTCTAATGTCGAGCCGCTGGCAAAGTTTTAGGACTTGCAATGAATGAAGCCGCCAACCTAGCCCGCCGACATAATTATGCCGCCGAGCTTTGGTGTGTAGAGCGCTTTACAGTATTAGGTACTGGGTTTTCCCTTAAACGTGTCCCCAAAAATAATAGTTTGGAAAAGGTTAAGCAGATGAATTTGGAATCAAGCTGAAGCATATCAGGAAACTGTATTGCTGGTAGCAACTGGAGAGTTGCCGAAAATCGAGTTGAATGGTGTGAAATAGGAGCGGCCTCTATCCAGCAGTGGACTGCTACATGCCGGCGATTATGATCAGGAAACTAGAGACCTTCCTTATTGCAAAAATAGGTCCTTTGTCATTCCGAAATAAGATTAATTCCGAATTCACAGTTCTCGTAATTTAAAACTTGAAAAGGAATGAAAGAAAGAACGTTTATTTGCGGTAACACGACGCAAAAGTTTGCAAAAACACAAAATTAAAAAAAAATGTTGAGGGAACTTGCGTCACATCCACGCAAAACTGCTGTCGCTCAGCATTATGCTGCGACCCCATGCAAAACAGAGCCCAGCACTAATTTTCTGAACTGTGAAAAATTAGAAGTATTTTCTGTCAGTTTAAAACTGAGATCGAACTGTGAACCATCCTAAAATTAGTAATATCACTCCTCAGGAAACTACCAAATTTTCTAATGAGCAGTTTTCCAGGGGCTTCCCTATGACTTGCACAGCCGGCACTTTTAGGAATAGGAAGAGTGTGCCACGACATCTAGTGTGAGAGAAAAATCAATCAAAATATGACTTACAACATTCCGTCACTGTCAGTTTTTTCTTGCCACAGACTAAATTAACGCCAACAAATCAAATAAATTAAAATTGAAAAGTTATGGTAGCGCCATCTCTTAATGATTTTTGAAACTATTCTATCGGAAACTGTTCATTGCATAAATAGGGTCTTAACCGTTCCGAAAGTTACCTAAATCCTGTTAACGATTCTTAAATTCAGAGTTGTGTAATAAGCCTTTTAGCTTAGTTTTTAACGTTGTGTTTCGTTTAAGGTACTCTTGAACCACAAATCACGAATAAATTTAGCGATAAAAGTTTTAACAACATCATTTCTGTCTGTCATTCTAAAAGTCTGACCACCAGTCTTGCCGAAGGGTATCGTATTATCCAGTAACTGGTGTTCAAGGATCCGGCTAGACTGGAAACCGACCCAACTTACTTGAGAATTTTCTGTTTGTCATTTCGAACGTCTATAAATTAAGTAAGGCGTTTTTTTTTGTCCACCGTGGTGAGATGTGGTGTGATATTATTCAAGCCCCAATATACAGCATTCTTACGTGAGTTTTTTAAAAATGTGGGATTCTTACGTCAACGCATTGGATGACGTCGAAGAATGAACTGATTTTCTTTCGATCGAATTAGTGAATGATCTTAATCGTATTACGATTACACTTAAGATTAAATCTTAAGCATGTATGTACAGACGACAGCACAACAAGCTACTACAATCTGTAAGATTTCTTCATTAGATTTTCAACTTTATCACTGAAGCATTAATACTTAGGTTGATTGGCAATATTGGCAGTTTGCCACCAAAGTTCAAAGAGACTCGACCCCTTCCCCCCTTAAACATGTCACGTAATTTATAACCCCCCCCCCCCCCCCCCCCTACCACACCTTACCGAATAGGGTTAATGTTATAAATTAATGAATACGTTTAGTGCTTTGTGGTGCAATGCAGCCTTAATCAGTACAGTGCGGCCGACGAGAGAATGTGTGTTCTTAACCAATCAGGTTAATTCAAAAGTATACAGTTTCATAAGTATTCTCTCGGTGGTAGGCCATAACATCGGCCGCCGGCAGAAGTTACCACCCACCAGACAAAGCCTTGCCGCCAAGCGATTTGTCGTGTTCATGTACATGTACATGATGTCTGGTGAAGCCGTACGGAGGACGGGTCAGAGCAGTTGTTTTGCGATGTGTGCCGGGTACGATGCGCCTAATGTTGTTGTGTTGGGAGTTTGATCGTGGAGGGTCTTCAGATCAATCTCCCTTTGGCGCTGCATCGTTGGTCGTGTTGTTGGGTTTAACATTGCATCATCTCGCTCAACTGCCGTCTTCCTTCCTATTCGCTCAATCTGAGTGAATAGGTTCTTAATAAACTAGCGCGCTTTACCATCAACGGTCGCATCACTGCTTACCATCAGGCGGGATTGTGGTCAAGCGCTAGTTTATAATTATTAAAAAATAAAAATAGGCATCAAAGATCAGGAGTGGTGGCTGGTGACGTCACTGCTCGCTAAAAAGTGCAGCGTGCAGTGACGTCACACGAGTTTTCAACGCACTGTGTCGTCTTCATTTTTTGTTTATATGAAAAATGAAAAAATACGTGTCTAGTATTTTTTGGAAATCTGACTGAAGGACTAATTAGTTTTTTTTAGTCAACTACCCTATTGTTGGAATGGAGAGTATTAGTTCACACATTCCTTCGACGGCGAAACTGTGCTTGTTTACAGTAACGAAATGGTATATACTTGCCAAGGGACACGGTCTTCGGATGATATCAAACGATGTTGGATGAGTTTCTACTCAAAATATATATTTTTAATTTGAATAATGCTTTGCCCAAACTAGGAATGACTTATACTTAATTAATTGCAGTCAATAGCTTAACCGCTGCGCTAACCGCGCAGACAAATAAAATATGTAGGTATATATCATTTCCCTTACACTTTATATTTCGATTTTAATGTTATGCAATGCGACGTATAAAGAGTGTATCTGACATCGACGCGCAAACGAGTACCATGGATCCAGTACACGATTCTGAACCCCCCAGTTGTGGAATTCTTCGTCGGCTTTTTCAGGATTTAAAAAAATATATACATGTAGTTTTTTTCACTTTAGACCGTTCATAATTGCTATACTTTTATAACCGAATAAGATTTTACAGTAAAAATTAATTTATTCGCTCATTACACAAAAAGGCGCAATGAAAACAAAACTCGAAAAACTATCTCATCAGCTGATTTAATAGGGTTCACATCAGGCATCAACGTCATACCTACAAGCCCGCACGGCAGCACGCTTGCAACGTTCAAAGGCCGAGCCGACACTTTTTAAACACTGTGAATTCTGTAACCGTTCATTAACGACATAAATGACTATCATCGTTTTGTTAGTGGCATGTGGTCTAGCCTTTTCGCGAAGTTTGCGTTACGATGTCAGATACATCCTGTATGTTTGTAATTAATTTTGATTAAAATTTTGAGTTGAAATTATATTTTTCTTCTTCCTTAGTTGTATTTACGTTATTCGTGTTTCCCAATTAATGTACGGACGACAGCAGGACAAACTACGCGTCTATTATATCCCCAATAAACATTGAGCCTTAATGCTTTAGAGATAAAGTTGAAAATTTAACAAAGTATTCTGACAGATTGTATTACCATGATGTGCTTTCGTCTGAACATAATATTTTATTTTCTTAATATATTTTTTTCTTTTACAGGCGGACCCTGAAACAAAACCTATATGCAATAGATAACGCGCTGAGGGAGCAAACGTTAGCCATTGAACGACTTTCAAAAAGTGTAGAAATTTTAACAGAAGGTCAAAGGCAAGCGTCCTCTTTTAGACCACAAAACGTGGGAAGAGTACCAAGTTCGAGTCACTCCTGGGACCTCTTCGGAGGCTTCGTCCTGGCGATGGTGTTGCAAGCGTTGTTAAACTGGATTTTCTACCAAAAAGACTGAACAGTGTTGCCACTTTAAAATCTTCAATGTGATTTATTAAACAAATATGAGTATTTTTGAATACTAAGGGGTTAAGAATTTTCGATGCTTTGACTATTACCTACTGCTTGGCTTACAACGAGTTTGACTGCGAGGGGAATTCATAACGAGGATGGAATATTTTGACTTTTTACCGAAGAGTAAAAAGGTAGATTCAATTATTTATTCAAATGCTACATGTATTTGTAGTTCATATTAATACACTATGTTAAGAAAACCCTATCCGACCCATAAGGATAATAAAGGTTAGGTAAACACATGACCAAATAAAATGTAAAATTTTACGTAATTATCATAGTAACAATATATAATGAATTTTGAAATAATCTTTTTTTCCCGCGAATTAATTCCAACTTCCCCGAAATTTGGTCATTTTTAAAAAAGTGACAACACCGGTATTATTATGAGCGAATAGCGATGCGACCACGTGCCGCGTGCCCTGCCTCCCGCCGCCCGCGGAAGGGTGGTTAACGCACATTTATTAAGTTACCTCTTTTTTGCGGAACTAATATTTATTTTTTTAGGGGGATTTTTTTTTTTAAGTTTAGCCCGGTTTTGTATCCATTAGTAGAATCAGCTATCGATACCTAACAACACCTTCACGGGTCGGACAGGGTTTTCTTAACATACTGTATATTTATTTCTTAAGATTAACAATTCCTCCCGCAGGTACATCCGTGTCTTAAAAAAAGCCTTTAAAATAAAAATATTATTAAGACGAATTATTTTCGCGGGTTATTTCGCACTTTCGCCAATTAGTCGGTCATTTTCGGCAACGCTTAGTGAAAGTGAATAATTCGTGCAAATTAAGTCACTTTTAAAATGCGTAAAATTACTATAATTATGAACAATAAATAATGAATTATTATGCCGGAACTTTTACGAATGTAATTATAATGTGTTTTGAGTTTTAAATTAAATTTCAGTGTTGCCAGTTAATTTTAATTTAGCATGTACATCGACCAATTATTTAGTTTTAATTGTCTATGATGTGTGTTTTGTGAAGTGGCAGTGATTTGCTCGGAACTAAAGTACAGTCGCCAGCATATCAAGCTTAAGTTAAGCTTGGTTAAGCTGCTTAACCAATCTGTCAAATTTATTTACTAGATTTTCTACTATATCGCTCTATCACTCTATCTTTTTAACTTTATGTTTTTGACAGCCTCCGTGGAGTAACGGTAGCGAACGCGGCCGTTGCGCATGAAAGCGCGGGTTCGATCCCCGCGCAGTGCAAATACTTGTATGCATGAATATGAATATTTGCACTGGTCTGGACGTGCCTCGGAAAGCACGTTAAGCCGTTGGCAGTCGTTACGGGTTGTTGGAGCCCTCAAAATAACAATTAGTTTGACTGCAATGCTTCGATATCGCCTTCGGGTTGTGGAGGTCAGACGGCAGTCGCTTCACGGAAAATATCGAAGTTTAGCCAAAGTCAGCAGTTAGACTGGTAAAGCGGACCCCAGACTCCAAAGCTGAAAAAGCTTCCGATGCGACTGGGATTAACGCTGAGATGATGATGATGACTCTATCTTTTCAACCCGTCGTACATTGAATTTTCAATCTTAATGCTTTAATTAAGATTAAATATGGCCGACAGGTTCTGGTAGTGTGATATGCTGGCGTTTGTGTACTGTTCCAGAGATCTTATGGCGTTTAAGTGACGTCGACAAGATGCACTGGTCATTAGTAACCAATCATCGTCAACTTTTTATCGTCCCACTGCTGGGCACAGGTCTCCTCTCATACTGAGAAGGATTGAGCGTAATCACCACGCTTGCTCAACGCGGGTTGGCGATTTCAGACTTTAAGTCCAGCTTTCCTCAAGATGTTTTCCTTCACCTTGTAATTAGTCATTGGTGTCCAAGATATACTTAGAAAGTACATATAACTTTCTTACTACTTGCCTGACTTGGAATCGAACCCGCACATTTATACTTGAGAGGCTGGTGTTTTAACCAATAGGCCACCACGACCAATTAGTAACCAATAGAGAAACTAAAAAATTACCAAAAAAATACCCATTTTAGTAAAATTTTAGCATTAGTTATTTAATAATTGGTTTGGGTTACAATTTGCCTGTAGCGGTCTTCCTCTATAATTACAATTTAACACGTTGCATGTCCAGAGTACTTTGGATAAGGATGTTGTGACGTCCAATTTCTCGGTGATAGGCCACATCGGCTGCCGGGAGAAGTCCACCCACCAGACAAAGTCTTGCCGCCAAGCGATTCGTCGTGTTCCAGCATGATATCTGGTGAAGCCGTACGGAGGACGGGTCTGAGCAGTTGTGTTGCGATGTGTGCCGGGTACGATGCGCCAAGTGTTGTTGTGTCGGGAGTTTGATCGTGGAGGGTCTCCTCATCAATCTACCTCTGGCGCAGCATCGTTGGTCGTGTTGTTGGGTTTAACATTGCACCACCTCGCTCAACTGCCGTCTTCCTTCCTATTCACTAAGTTTTTTAATGAATGGGTTTAATAAACTAGCGCGCTTTACCATCAACGATTGCATCACTGCTTACCATCAGGCGGAATTGCAGTCAAGCGCTAGTTTATAATTATTAAAAAAAACGAATATTTTTCGGCCAAACTGTTTCTTTTTATGTACTTACAATGAAAATACAAATTATTTTCAATAAAACTTTTGAATATACTGAATTTCAGCATTGTATTATTTTGAATGCCTGGACGTGACAGCCAGAATACCGTGCATTACAAATAATGCACCACGTAAAGAAGGCGACCGTTTTTATAAAATACAGCCACTCACCAAGTGCATTCCATGTAATAAACCATTTTGCTTTCCATGTTATAACGAATCTCAGTAATTGCCAGTGGACTTTATTCAAATAATAATGCTTTTCAAAAAAAATAAAAAAATCGCGGGTCATTAATGTTTCATTATTTCAAATTCACTGCTTATATGTCTGCAAAATATTAAAGATGTAGCTCTCACGTCCAGTTTACAAAACCCCAATCAAAAAGACTAGGCTCGTGCATTACCGATAAAGCGCGGACGTCACAGCAGCAACCAAAAATGCCTTATATAAAGGCTGTATCTGACATCGACGCACAAACGAGTACCATGGATCCAGTACATGATTCTGAAACCCCCAATGGTGGAATTCTCGTCGGGTTTTTCATGATTTAAAAAAAAATGTATGTCGTTTTTTTTCACTTTAGACCGTTCATAATTGCTATGCTTTTATAACCCAATAAGATTTTAAAGTAAAAATTAATTAATTCGCTAATTACACAAAAAAGCGCAATGAAAACAAAACTCGAAAAACTATCGTATCAGCTGTTTTAATAGAGTTCACATCAGGGTGGCACGCTTGCAACGTTCAAAGGGCGAGCCGACACTTTTTTTTAAACACTGTGAATTCAGTAACCGTTCATTAACGACATAAATGACTATCATAATTATATTAGTGGCATGCGGTGTAGCCTTTTCGCGAATTTTGCGTTACGATGTCAGATACACCCTGTATAATGCACGGACAGACAACGTGTTAAGTATCTTCAAGGCTAGAGTTGTATAGACTGTTAATAAACTATCGCGCTTTACCATCAACGACTGCATCACTTACCATCAGGCGGGATCGCAGTCAAGCACTGGTTTTAGCATTAAATAAACGTCTTCCCTAAGCTACAATTTTAAAATAATCTTGACAGAAGTACGAGATGAGGTAGTGCTCTGTTTTTGATATTGGTTTTTTAATAATGTGTGCCTCAAATTATCTTCAAGCACACTGCTGCCACTAGCGGGGGATTTGGGAACTAAATAAACTGTAAGCGGCTATTAAAAGACATGTGATTGTTTGATTAATTAAAATTTTAATCTCAGAGTGATATTTTTTGTGTCTGTTTGTACTATCGTGTTTATCTTGTGCCGGCGTGGGATGTATGAGGTAACTTATCTAGGTGGTAGGCCATAACATCAGCTGCCGGCAGAAGTTACCACCCACCAGACAAAGTCTTGTCGCCAAGCGATTCGTCGTGTTCCAGCATGATGTCTGGTGAAGCCATACAGAGCACGGGTCAGAGCAGTTGTGTTTCCTATGTGTGCCGTATACGATGCGCCAAATATTGTAGTGTTGGGAGTTTGATCGTGGAGGGTCTTCAGATCAATATTCCTCCGGCGCAGCATCGTTGGTCGTGCTGTTGGGTTTGACATTGCATCACCTCGCTCAACTGCCGTCTGCCTTCCTATTCACTAAGTTTTTTTAAGGAATGGGTTTCATAAACTAACGCGCTTTACCATCAACGATTGCATCACTGCTTACCATCAGGCGGGATTGCAGTCAAGCGCTTATAATTATTAAAAAAAAAAAAACTATCGCGTTTATCTTGTGGGATGTATGAGGTAACTTATTATGTCCTGTTCACTATAAGCCAGTCAGCGAGATGTTGACCCACCAGCAGGTTAATTGCGTGATAAACTATCAGTAGCAATGAATGGGATTCATTTTGACAATTCAACAGTATTCATTGCGCTGTTGACATTGTTAAGCAGAAACATTTTTTCAACTAATGCAGCAATGGATTAGCAATATGCTTCAAAATGATTACAGTTGATGGTAATAGTGTGTTACGCAAGGGTGCCTAGTGCACTCCAAGTCATCAGTAATGACGTCATTGGTGGTCACATTTCTTTTTTTTTTTACGAGTCTCCTGTCTATAAAACTGGCGCCAATTGCCTTGTAGACAAACTAAACTAAATTTAAGTTTAGTGCATCTTTGATTTTATATTTCAATAATAATAGAATAGAAGATAAATTTTAGTTTTGTCCTGTCAAATTAGTCCGTGCCTGACGTAAATCTACGTACTATTAAGCGCCATGTTTTGACGTGATAACGTCTATTAAATCGGTATGCTGGGAGTCATTCGCGAAAACTGCGTAACGGCCGAATCTGACGCTACACGGAGTCCACGCCTACTAAAACTAACCTTAGCCTTGTAGCTTTAGAGTGCAATATTATTTACCTAAAAGCACGGTTGTAAACAATTAGTAGCAGTTTTTCGCATACATGATTAAAGCATTGATAGCCGAGTGGTGAAACGCTCGGATTAATATCGACTCACTCAAGAGGTGCCGCGGATCGATTCCTGACGGCAACGGACGTTTTTTATCCTTTTTAATTTTTAAATTTTTCCTTTTTAATTTTTCTTTTTTCTTTTTCTTTTTGCTTTTTTTTTTATTTTTTAGAAAATTTAAACAAACTATTAAATAAAAATATAAATGTTATACATTACTTTATTTTAAATAATTTCATTGCACCCAGAAAAAATTACCATGTAATAGACGTTATCACGTTCAAATATCGGCAGTAGACGGAGTTCTACAGACAGCCAATTTTTTTTATCACTTCTAAATTGTCTGTGGAGTATCTTAATATAATATGATAGGACTAAACTAACATTTTAACATTAGTTTTGTCAAATAGCATGCAACATAAAACATAATAATGTTATCTTGTATGCTTTTCTTAATGGAAGAGAAAGAAAAGGATGCATTGAACTTAAAATTAATTTAGTTCGTGAACAACCAATATTTTCATTGCATTGCGTAGAACTCAGTGTTTTTCAACCTTTTCATGGCAGGACTCTCTTCGTGTCGAAAATGTTTTACGACCACTTTCTCTGCTGCTTTTAACTTTGGATTTAGATCTGTCTTTTGGTTAAACAGAAAAACAGATTACTTAAGTTTGTATGAACTTTGAAGTGTTTGATTCTATTTGGAATTTTAAAGAAAATGGCGACCCCCTTTATGAGGCTTGGTGATCCCCTAGGGGGTTGCGAACCACACGTTGTGAAACATTGCTCTAACTAATTAATTTGACATGTACAGACGACAACACACCAAGCTACTACAATCTGGCAAATGTGTTTATTCGATTTTCAACTTTATGATTAAAGCAGCAGATTTGACAGTTTCGGATAGATTGACCTGCTGTCGTCCGTACAAATAGTAAAACCACGTCTTCTCAACATCCTACTAACTTCTATGAATGACTTCTTCTCTCCTTCTTCTTCTTACTTTCCTAAGCCAAAACTACTGAACAGATTTGTATGAAATTTAGCACACTGACAGCTTAACCAGATTTAACACATAGGATACTTATTATCCGAATATTCCCACACGGGATCTAAACTTTGCGAGTGAAACTGCGGGACGCAGCTAGTACCTACTTACATAATTTCACACCTTCTCATGGGGATAGGCAGAAAATACTGAACGCCAGCTACTATGATCCTCAACGTAGTATTTGTTATGCTTCGGCTATGCCAGCATTTCCCAAACTTTGTTCTACTGTAACCCGGTAAATTTCGTACTCCTCTCCTTCGTGACCCACTTATGTTTTTGGACCCAACTAAAATCGGTATTAGGTGAAATAAAACAAATATTTGCTAATATGTATGCATTGAAATACAATAATACACGCGCGGGTATAGAAAGAGCTACAAAGTGCGACTGAAACAAAAGCTAGCTACAATGTATGCGCATGAGTGCACCCCTCCCGACCCCCACGCGCGCCCTTAATTAAAATACCTACAATCCGCCCTTCGAGCGATCATCATTGTCTCATTAGTCAAGAAACAAAATCGACCATCTTCTAGTCTAAAGTCGCAGCATTGCCTCCATAACGCTGCGACACAGTACCTTTTTTTTTTGACGATCCGTTGCCTGATCGAGACCTGCCTGATGAGCAACGCTGTTATAGGCCATGGGGTGGTCATTCCAAGCAACCCACTTTCCCCCCAAGAGGTCTATTACGTCTCCTGGCTTGTTAAGAACATCTGTGTAAGATCTTGGTGTCCTGAGGGTTTCAATTCTAATCTGGGTGACGCCTGTACATTTGAAGAGTACATGCGCAACTGTCTCGTCAGGCTCCATGCAAGCTCTGCACAAAAGGCTGTCCCTTATGCCTATTGTGTGGAGATGTTTATTTAGCGAGTAGCCTTTCCTCGTCTGTGTATAATTTTCTTAATACAAATTCACGATGGTACGAACAAGATATTGCTGCCAATATCCGATTAAGCATTAAAATAATTGACAAAAAATCTATAGGAAATCCTATGACTGTCTTCCTTGTAATGTATAGCTAAAATTAATTTCTGCAAATAAATATCTAAGTCAACGCTGGACACGAATAAGCTTAAAATTTTAAAAATTTTGGTTTTGACAGCAATGGTGATAATGGTCGTGACTTGCAAGCGGTTTGTAGATTCCAACCCCATCAGGCGTTTTCATCATGAGCATCATCAGCCTGTAGCAAGCCACTCCAATTTCACGCCATCAGGCGGTTTTTGTAAATTATTGCGTCACCACTGCTTTCAAAACGGCGAAGGAAAACATTGGGGGCATCTTAGAGGCTTTCTTCGAAGACATGTGACATCTACCAACCCGCACTGGGCCCACGTGGTAGATTACGGCCCGCTCCCTCTTAAATCTGCTTAATAAGTGCTAAAATTGTATGTCTAGCGTTGCCTTTTATAAAATTACGATCAAAATGTTTGAAAACCAGAAAATTACAGATAGGTATATTTTTATTTTAATGCCGATATTAATTTCGATTTAAATTGTATTTGATTTTTTATTATTAATTCCTCCATTTTTTTTTTTTTTATGCATCTTCTTTGTGTGTGGTCTCTAATACTATTTCTATGGACCGGGGTAGTAAAAGGTTATTATTATTATAAAAAGTTCCCTATTAATTGTGTATTTTGTGGGCTACGAAATGATAGGGTAGTTGTTTCGTATATTAGCCCGTCTAAGTTTGAATGAGAATGTTTAGTCGACTACGTAATTGCTTGCTCACTTTTGACAACTATTTCCAGTACCCTGTTTGTGTAAAACCCTTTTAGTCACAATTTGTGACTACTCGTCCATTACTATACGTTATTTTTTGCTTTTGCGAAACCCGAAACACGTGTCCAGTATTTTTATGTAAAGAATTTATGTACAAAATTTTAAAAGATGTCATGAAAAAACCACAAGGTTATGAGCTTGTTATCTTCCTTGTAGTCTTAGAAGCCAAAAAAATCAATCTTAAGACATGTGACATCTACCAAGCCGCACTGGTAGATTATGACCCACTCCCTCTCACCGAGATGAGGCCCGTGTCTCAGGAGTGGGGACATTATAGGTCTATTATGATACAATAGTCTTAATTTCGGCCATGACTAATGTTCAAATTTAGGGTGGTAACGGATTTACGAGTTCGACCATACAAGTTAATCTGTTAATTGCCTCTAATCAACTTTGACTGGCTAATGTACGAAATGGTTTAAATATTGAAACGCTTGATTATTCCTTGTTAATATAAAATATTACGTATCCAAATAATTTTTATATAAAATTTAAAAAAATACTGTGTATAGAATATTTTTTAAATAGCTAGTGATATTTAATATTTGATCACAATTTGTTTTCCGTAGGGTGAATGCAGCAGTTGTCTTAGTTGCTTATATTTTTTAATTTCTTGTAAATTTTGATTGCAATACTTTTGGTTTGTTATCGACCCACCGGATACGACTCCCGGTAGTTTAATCAATTAATTAAAAATGGTTTTCTAAAATTGTGGACCTTTAATTGCTAGATAAAACAGCGTCTTTTATGCTTGCGGAGATGAGGCGACATAATCTGCCGACAGAAGTTACCACCCACCAGATAGTCTGATGTCAGATGATGTCTGGTGAAGCCGTACGGAGGACAGGTCCGAGTAGTTGTGTTGCGATGCGCTAAATGTTGTTGTGTCGAGAGTTTGGTCGTGGAGAGTCTCCAGATCAATCTCCCTCTGGCGCATCGTTGGTCGTGTTGTTGGGTTTACCATTGCATCAACTCGCACAACAGCCGTCTTCCTTCCTTACACTCAGTTCTTTTTTTTAAAGTGAAAAGGGACTTAATAAAAGAGCATCACTTCTTACCGTCAGGCGGGACTGCAGTCAAGCACGAGTTTATAATTATAAAAAAAATATTTTCTTTTCATATCTTTACTGTGAAGTGTATTTACCAAGTGCCTGAGGTTTACGCATTTAAAATTTAGCTAATTTTAAATGCAAAGCTTCGAAAACGGGATTAGAAAACCATTATTAATAATTCCTCACCTATTTATGTTATATCAAATTATCTTAGCCTCGTAGGTTAGTTTTTATTTATTAAATAAATTTTAACTTCTTTGCATTTATAAAATGTCCTCCGCAAGCTAATTGTTACATAAAATTATTCTTATAAAATCATTTTTACAATCAAAATGTTGCCAGACGAAATATTTTTAAAGGAATCTCTGTATTCATAGAGACTGTTCCATTTAAATATATGATGTTGCCATTCTCCTAAGTATTATTCCTATATGTTGTAGATACCTATTTTGTTTTTTTGGAGTTTACAGCATGAAGGCTGATTTTTCAATAAACATAACTTTTATTTGGACAAAACAAAGTTGAAAAATCATCTCAAAGACATACATTACATAGTTAAAAATAAACTGGAGGTGAATAAACCAATTTTAGGCACTTTGGAATGGTCGGTCAATAAGATAAAGGTAGGTGCCTATTACAAAGTGTAGATTAGAGAAGAACGAGAAAGAACTTTTAAATTAAACATTGGTTACTACCATTCAGGTTGAAATTATCTCGCCTGTAGACATTTCCATCCAGCAACATGCACTGGACTTGCGTGGTGGTTTATGGCCCACTCCGAGGAGGCTTTATGCGAACATAACCGCCTATTTGAGCTCCACAATTCAGTTATTGGGTACATAAATACATTATACATATACAAATGGACATGCCGTACGTGTATAATCTGCAGTATTTTTTTGGTTTGAAAATAGCCAGAGAGATGGCCTATCCTTTCGGTCTAGCATTATCTCATAGACGATTGATGATTTTGAGAGAGATAAAGACAGACGAAACTTCGTTTCCTCTCTTTCTTTCGGAGTGCCACAATTCTCATCTCTAAGGCATGTCCATTAGTATGTCGTTGATTGGGTACCACAGGTAGTCGTTAGTCTATGAGAAAATATGTTGCCAGTAAAAAATATCTTTAGCTGTAATCTCCAAAATAATTATTATTATGTCTCGTAGATTTGTTGATATTTTTGTTGTTACTCCAGTGGAATTATATTATTATTTTCACTATTATTTTGTCTTTTTATTTATTTTTCGTTTCGCCTTTTACTTTACCCCCTTCTTTGACTTTGCGACTTTTGCAATTTTAGCTCTTTCCTGGCTCTCACAAAAATGGTAATGGATGGCTTTTCAGAAACTGAAATAAAGTGTTTTTATAGATTTGTCAGTACATACACCAACACATCAAGCTAATGTAATATGTAGATTTTCTACTTTATCACAAAAACATTAAGATTAAAGATTGATTGGGAAACTTTGACATCCAGACTTCAGGTAGCTTGACCTGCTTTTCTTTGCAGGGGAAATAATCTAATGATCTCTTCTGCTTTGAATGGGGCGGGAGTGTCAGACTTTTACAGACTAAAACCCAACCGTATTCCTTTATTTGTCAGAGTCATAGTGAAATGAAATCGTTTATTAAGTAGGATCACTGATCACTTTTACACGTCATTTTTTTATCTGGATGGAGCCGGCATTTTCTAACTGACTACCTCTGACTCTGAGTAGAAATAACTGAAACAAACTCAGGGATTATCGTATTTTTTCAAGTCCAGACATTAAAAATGAAAACGTTTTTAAAAAAAATCAGTGTCTAAAATGTCATAATTATACGTAGGTACCTATACACATAAGTGATACGTAATCAGTAAAAGTCACACGCCCTTCCGCTCCGCCGAGAGTGGGAGAGATCATTTTATGATTTCCCGTCAAGAACAAGAAAAATAAGCAATCGTCGTCGTCCTTACATCGAAAGAACCTGTGGGCCAGCATGTTCGCCCGGACTGACAAATGTCTGATTGTATACAGTATGTTAAGAAACCCTGTCCGACCCGTGAAGGTGTTGTTAGGTATCGATAACTGATTCTACTAATGGATACAAAACCGGGCTACACTTAAAAAAAATCCCCCCAAAAAAAATTAATATTATTTCGCAAAAAGAGGTAACTTAATAAATGTGCGTAAGCACCCTTCCGCGAGCGGCGGGCGGCAAAAAATATTACCAAATTTCGGGGAAGTTGGAATTAATTTGCGGGAAAAAAAGATTATTTCAAAATTCATTGGTATTGGTACTATGATGATTACGTAAAATTTTATATTATATTTGGTCATGTGTTTACCTAACCTTTATTATCCTTATGGGTCGGACAGGGTTTTCTTAACATACTGTATAGGTACTACACGGACCACAACAGGTCAAGCTACCAGAAATTGTCAAATATTCGCAATCAACCTTAATGCTTCAGAAATAAAGTTGAAAACGTAATAAAGAAATTTGACAGATTGCATTAGCTTGGTGTGCTGTCCTTTGAACAACTGCGACGTATTATGACAACCGAAGTGACTTACAATACATTTAATGTAGTGACACATCTGCGGAACGTACGGAGCCGAAAGCTCAGCGGCTGTAGTGTCAGTCGCAATATTCAGTTGTTATGACAAACCAAACGGTCAAAACGCGGCTTGTTCAGCGCGCTACGCGACGGAAAGTTACGTGGCATCATCGTCAGTTTGTCTGTGTCGACACTTATGGTGTGCGGTTTTTGTGACGTACCTTAATTGCACAGAAAAATAGATTTAATTAGAATATTAGTTATTATAGAGGGCTTAGAAGACGTCGCCGCTGTTCGTTACCGCCAAGCGCGCGATGCAAAACACACGCCGAACTTTCGAATCGAACGCGGCGTAATCGCGGCTGGGCCTGTAGCCAATGTAACATCTCTTCGTAGCGAAGAAAAATCGAATACCAAACCAACCAATGGCGGGAACGATTGACCACGTGATTTATCGCGTCGCGTGTTCAATCTTTTTCGTTATTGGTTGGTTTGGTATTCGATTTCGTTTCGCTACGAAGCTGTATGATTGTCCCGTTGGTAAATATTAAAGACTTTAGATAATTAGACTGGTTTATTACACTTGTAGAATTATTACATTGGAATCGACATCTTCTAGGTCAGATCCTAAGTTACAATGACAAGACTATAGACTATATTCATAGACACTAATACATAGAGATGGTATTAGTTACTCGACTACAGAGTAGTGATGTATGATACAACATCCCCCCTGTTTAAGTTTAAATTAACCCTTGACAAACAATATTATAGAAACCTGACTTAGTTACAATTTAGACAATGACTTAAGACTATAGTTAGGTCTTAATCTAGTATACAATGTTCTACTTAATCTATTTCATCAATTAGCCTTCTGGTTGGCTTTACAACTCTTCCAGAACGAGTTACATGTTGACTGACTGAGGATTGAGATGAGAGCTCTTGAGGTCTAGACTCCTGCCTGTTACCTTCCTCTCTCCCCTGCGACGAATTGGATAGCATAGGAGAATATTTGTGTCTTAAATGAACCCTATTCCTCCTATACCTAACTCCATTGACATCCTCAACGACATATGACCTATTATTAGCCAACCTTAGCTTGACAATGGCTTGTTCCCAATTGCTATCTGGCTTTCTTTTAAAGTATACATGATCATTGGGATACAATAATGACAATGACTTTGTATTTCTATTATAATATTTAGACTTATTTTTATTATTTTGCTTGACACATTCTTTATAATTTTTGAATGTAACCACTTTTGGTTTTAATTTCTTATAAGACATAGGAATGTTATTTCTTAAATTCCTGGACATTAACAATTGAGCTGGAGATGGTAAATTATTCTTAGGTGTGTTTCTATACTGTAATAAAGCTATGTATGGATCAGATGAGTTTGTTTTACATTTTATTAACATATTTTTGATAATTTTGACTGAACTCTCTGCTTGACCATTTGACTGTGGATGATATGGGCTAGTTACAATGTGTTCTATGTCCCATTCATGCATAAAATTCTTAAATTCTAATGACTGAAAAGGAGGACCACCATCAGACACTAAAGATAAAGGTATTCCATGACGAGCAAAAATGGACTTTAAATGTGTTATTACATTCTTTGCTGTACTGTTTTTATTTAACAAAGCTATTTCTATAAATTTAGAATAATAATCTGTGACAATTAAATAAGTAAGGTTATCAAAATACATTAAATCAACACCTACTTGTTGCCATGGATATTTATTAATTTCAAAATTTTTTAGTGGTTCCTTTGGATTATTAGGTTTAAATTGTGCACATACATAACATTGTTCTACCAAGTTTTTAATATCAGCTGACATGCTTGGCCAGTACAAAGACTCTCTAGCCAGTTTTAAGCATTTATTTATACCTTGGTGACCTTCATGAATTTTACCTAACATTTCCTTATACATTGCCTGTGGTACTATTAATTTTGACCCTTTGAACAACAAATCTTTGACTACATGAATTTCAGCTTGTATATTCCAAAATGGTTTTATTGACAGACTGACATTATTTTTATTTTTTGGCCAACCTTCATAATAATACTTTTTTAACAATTGCAAAGTATCATCTTTCATAGTGTTCTGTAACAATTTTGTACAGTACTCCTTTGTGACTGCTAGACTTGAATGCATTAAATTGACATGACAAGATATTTCTGACTCATTCTCAGGTATATACTGTTCTTTCAATGCTGCTCTAGACAGAGTGTCAGATATAAACATTTCTTTACCTGGAACATGTATAACTTCCAAATCATATTTTTGTAAAGTTAACATCATACGTTGCAATCTTGCTGGTACATCATGTAATGGCTTTTTAAAAAGATAGACTAAAGGTTTATGATCAGTATGAACAGTTACTTTATGACCGTACACATACTGGTGAAATTTTTCACAACCAAACTGAATGGCTAACAATTCTTTCTCAATTTGAGCATACCTTGACTGAGTTTGAGTTAATGTTTTTGAACTATAAGCAATAGGTTTATTATTCTGCATAATGACTGCTCCTAATGCTGACTTTGACGAATCGACTGACAAGACTAATGGTACATTGGGATTATAATGAGCTAAAACTGGTGACTTTGTAATTTCATCGATTAAACTCTTAAGACATTGACTATGATTTTCATCCCAAGTCCAGACTGAATCTTTCTTCAAAAGATTTCTTAAAATTTGAGTTTTTTGAGACAAATTGCTAATAAAGGGACCTAAATAATTGATCATACCTAATATTCTTTGCAATTCTTTGACATTTTTTGGTGTGGGCATATTGACAATTGCTTTTACTTTCTCTTCATCAACCCTAGCACCATCTTTACTAAAAACATACCCTAAAAAACAGACTTCTGATACTAAAAATTTACATTTTGACTTATTGAACTTTAAATTGACTTCACGTGCTCGTTGCATGACTTTATGTACTCTCTCATTATGTACTGACTCGTTTGGTCCATATACCAAAATATCATCGATGAATATTAGAACTCCTTCTAAATCACCGAACAAATTCATCATGACTCTTTGAAAAATTTCAGACGATGCATTGATACCAAAAGGTAACCTTAAATATTTATATCTACCGAAAGGTGTTTGAAATGTACATAAATCAGAACTATATTCATCTAGTTTAAGCATCCAAAATCCTGAAAATGCATCTAAATGAGAAAAACAAACAGCTCCTGCTAGTTGAGATCTGATCTCATCTATTGACTTAAGTGGATAAATTTCCCTTATAATATTCTTATTCAAATTTCTAGGATCTAAACAAATTCGTAACTGACCCGTGCTTTTGACTGTTATCACTATACTGTTCACCCATTCTGTAGGTTTAAAAACCTTTTCAATGACCTGCATTTTCTCCATGCGATCCAATTCATCGCGCAGTTTGTTCAGTAAAGCGAAGGGTACTCTTCTCGGAGCATCCACGCATGGCACTGCTTCCGGTTTGAGTTTCAGGCGACAGACTTGAGGTAGACATCCAAGACCCTGAAATACATCATTGTATTGTGTAAGAATTTGTTCACTAAAATTTTGTTGAGACACAGAGAAAACTCTTTGAATTATACCTAATTTTTACAAGTTGGTAGACCTAAAACATTCGGACAAACTAAATCTGCGACTATAAACACTATATTTACACTAATAGTGCTATTATTTAAAGATAAACTACATTTTACATTAACTTTACCCATAATGGGTATTGATATACCACCAAACCCACTAACGTTTATTTGACATTTCTCAAGTGACATTTGACTTTGACATTTCAAAGATTGAAAAGTTTTCTTTGACATAATATTAATATCAGCTCCTGAATCAATAATGCAATTAATTTGTGTATGACCAACTAAAATGTTTATGTTCCATGACTGTTTAGAATAGTATTTGTTTTCTTTTGACTCGACTGTATTGACCTGTTTACTATGTGTTGACTTTGCTGTAATAATTCTACAAGTGTTTGTTGTGTGAGATTCCTCAGACTTGTGTCTGTACTCATCATTAAGATATGAATCTCGACTAAGACTTTTTGACTTTTTTGACTTGACTCTGAATCTCTCAGACTGTTCCGTGTTTTCATCACTGAGATATGACATATGACAAGAGTCTTCATTGGATCTCTCAGACTTATCAGTCACTAGTCTTTTTTCATCACTGAGGCATTTTTTATTAGACCTCTCAGATATGACATTATCACCACTTTCATCACAGAAATATGACACAGGATATTTTTTATGACAAGATGAGTCTACATGAGATCTCTTAGACATTGACTGCGACTGGCCTATGTGCGACCTGACCGTTGATTGTAACTTATATAGTATAGGATCTGACTGTGTGTATGACAACCTGCTATGTCTGTAATGATTTTGATTGTGATGACTTTGTGACTCTAAATGACAATTATATTGACTAGACTTATGACTATGACTGAAGTTATGACAATTTAAAATTCCAACAAAATTATCTTGACTACCAGTTGAACTAAAAGACTCTAAATGACTGACTTTTTTATTATTGGAGTAACAAAATTTTGCAAAATGACCATAAGAGTTACATGACCTGCATTTAGCTCCCTGCGCTGGACATTTGTAGCGGTGGTGTTGTCCACAGCGGCTACACGTCTTCGAGCGCTTCTCAGGACTGGGACTTGACTTTGACCTCCCTGCGCTGGATCCCTGCTGACTGACTGGTGAAGCTCGTCGTCGCTGACGCTCCGCTCGACCACGGCTCCTCCGACGCAGATGCATGACTTTTTCAGACTCTTCACTAGTGGACCTCTTGACAATTTGGTCTGCATCCTGCTGTGCGACGATGAGTGTCCTAGCTAGCTCTCGCATCCTCTGATATGTCAGATCAGGTTCCTGCAGCAGTCTCTGACGTACATGTGCTAAGTCCAAACTCAAGTTGGCGATAAAAATATCTCTGATAAGAGATTCTCTGAGCGTTCCAAATTCGCAATCTTGGCTCTTATTTTCGAGATCGGTTAAGAAATCCTCGATGCTTTCCGATTTCTGTTGACGTGTGGTAAAAAACATGTAACGATACATGGTAATATTTTTTCTAGGTTGAAAAAATTCGTCGAATTTGGCCTTGACGTCATGTAATGTGCTTTCTCCAATATTTATGTTGAATGTGTTGAAAATATTTAAGCATTTTTCACCAATGTGATGTAGTAAAATGGCGATCTTGCGTTTCTCACCAGACTTGTCCAAACCCGTTGCCAACAAGTATAATTCGAACTGTTGCCACCAGCGCTTCCAGGTTTCGTAATTGTTGTTTGTTGCATCTGACGATATTTTAAGCGCCTTCAAGCCATTGTTCATTGCAGTTCCGGTGTCATGGTTGCCACCGACGCCATCCGACTTTTGCATTTTTTGAATTTTCTTTCTTCGTATTGGGTTTTTTCACTCTTCTGACACCATGTATGATTGTCCCGTTGGTAAATATTAAAGACTTTAGATAATAAGACTGGTTTATTACACTTGTAGAATTATTACATTGGAATCGACATCTTCTAGGTCAGATCCTAAGTTACAATGACAAGACTATAGACTATATTCATAGACACTAATACATAGAGATGGTATTAGTCACAGAGTACTTGAAATACACTGTGAGCGTTTTTAGCCGAACTTTCGGCGCGGTACTTTCCGCAGATGTGTCGCGACACTTGGTCTTAAAAACCGATGGATTGTGAGTATTGAAGTTATTGTATTGGAGACTGTGTTCACATTATTTTCGTGATGACAGACTTGATAGAGACGATAGCATGTTGTAGCGTGTAGCACAAAGGACTATAAATCACTCACACCAGATCACAGCTACACAAAGGACTATGAATAACTCAGACCGAGGAACGCGGAAGTCATGGCGCGCGTCCCTGCGACCCTGACTCCCGCAGCGAGGGTTCCGACCCTGGCTCCCGCAGCGAGGGTTCCCATAAATTTCACCCCAGAACACATCTGCAGGACCAACGTCCGTGGGAACTATAGCGAGTCGTCTAGCACGTGAAGACTGAACTGGCGCGGTTTCTACATCAACCAATCATACGCCGCGGCCTGCCTCGATTAGCGAATCAGCATCAAGAACGCACGCAACACCGCGTGGACTTCCGCAGGACAGCAAGCTGATTCGCTATTGGTTACCCCACTATTAGTTAGAGATATTTAGTATTTAAGTGAGTGCATAGCTTGTAAGACAGATCATTATACGACATCATTATACAACATCATTGTACATCATTATTACATTACAGTCATTCCTTGTTCACACTCTTGTATCGCGTCATTGTACACGTCAAATACATTGTACTCTTTTACATTCGTGCAATACACAAAGTTCGATTTATCTGAGTTTTAATTACGCGACACGACCTACGCGCTACAATGTCAAGTTACCGGTAACTGTCACATATTCGCAATTAAGCTCGAGCCTTTATGCTTTAACAATATAGTTAGAAATCTATTAAAGAAATTTTACAGATTGTAGTAGCATGATGTGTTATCGTCTGTACCATGGAGAAACTTGTTCTATCTGTAGTCTATTTATTTTTTTACTTTTTTTCATAATTATAAGCTAGCGCTTGACCGCAATCCCGCCTGATGGTAAGCAGTGATGCGATCGTTGATGGTAAAGCGCGCTAGTTTATTAAGAGTGAATAGGTCACTCAGAAAAACTGAGCGAATAGGAAGGAAGACGGCAGTTGAGTGAGATGATGCAATGTTAAAACCAACAACACGACCAACGATGCTGCGCCAAAGGGAGATTGATCTGAAGACCCTCCACGACCAAACTCCCAACACAACAACATTTGGCGCATCGTACGCGGCACACATCGCAACACAACTGCTCAGACCCGTCCTCCGTACGGCTTCACCAGACATCATGCCGGAACACGACGAATCGCTTGACGGCAAGGCTTTGGTGGTAACTTCTGCCGGCGGCCGATGTTATGGCCTACCACCAGTTTTGCCAGTAGTGGGTCCTCATGGACGCCCAGGCTGCCTCACTAGTCTGGGCAGTGCCAGACTCTTTCTGGCTAAAACCACACTCCTTCGCCAAGACACAATTCTCTCCGATGTTGCCGTCGGAGGTTTATTTTTCTTATTTCCTTTATCTTCTGCCAATGTTTGGCGGTATCTTCAAAATCAATGGCGTCGATTCTGTTGTTAACAAACTAAATTAATTATAAGTTATGTGTATCTTTTTCTTTCTATTTCATTAGGAAAAGGCACGACGCAGCGGTCAACACGCCTGCCTGCGACGTGGAGGCCCCGGGTTCGATCCCCGGCCAGGTCATGTTGGAAAACGATCTTTTCCTGATTGGCCTGGGTCTTGGATGTTTATCTATATATGTATCTATTATAAATATAGTATCGTTGAGTTAGTATCCCATAACACAAGTCTCGAACTTACTTTGTGGCTAGCTCAATCAGAGTGATTTGTCCGTATATATTTATTATTAGGAAAAGGACAGATGATAAAATGTCAGTTTAGACCTGTCAAATTAGTGCGCTCCTGACATCATCATCATCATCAACAACCTTTTCATCGTCCCACTGCTGGGCACAGGTCTCCTCTCATACAGAGATGGATTGAGCGTAATCACCACGCTTGCTCAATGCGGGTTGGCGATTTCAGACTTATAAAGTCCAGGTTTCCTCAAGATGTTTTCCTTCACCTTCAGTCATTGGTGTCCAAGATATACTTAGAAAGTACATATAACTTTAGAAATGTTACATTGGTACTTGCCTGACCTGGAATCGAACCCGCGCACTCATACTTGAGAGGCTGGTGTTTTAACCACTAGGCCACCACGACCAGTGACCAGACCAGACGACGCTCCTGACATAGACTGGGGTATTTTTAGTCGCCATGTTTTTAATCGCGTCTAAACTGTCTATGGAATATCTTAATTTGACAGGATTAAATTAAAATGTTATCTTCTATCCTTTTCTTAACGAAATGAAAAGAAAAAGACGCACATAACTTAAAATTTGTTTAGTTTGTGTTCACAACAGAATCGGCGCCATTGGCTTGAGCTTTTTTCTTAATTTATTATACTTAACATTCTTACTATATCTCTTAGTCTCATACTACAGCCGTTTAAAAATGACCACGCCTATCTGAAACACCCTCCTATTAATAATAGCACCTAAATAATAATACTATACTAAACTCGTGGTGGCCTAGTGGTTAAAACACCGGCCTCTCAAGTATGAGTGTGCAGGTTCGATTCCAGGTCACTAGTCAGGCAAGTACCAATGTGACTTTTCTAAAGTTACATGTACTATCTAAGTATATCTTGGACACTAATGACTGATTAAAAAGGTGAAGGAAAACATCTTGAGGAAACCTGGACTTTAAGTCTGAATTCTCTGTATGAGATGAGAGGAGACCTGTGCCCAGCAGTGGGATGATAAAAGGTTGATGATGAATAACACTAATGATTAGTAATCGTAAATGTATAGGTAAATATAAGAGCTCAAAGACTTCCAATAAATTCAACAACAGTTTTCCATTAGAGAAAGGAATTATTGCCAATTAAAATTAAATAAGAGAGGTGTGTAAGAGCAGCGGTAGCCTAGTTGTATCTTCCGCGACTTACAAGCTGTAGGTCAGGTTCGAACCCGGTCAAACGCTTAACTTTGTGTAAATTATTTCATGACCACTGCTCTCAAAACGGTGAAGGAAAAGATTGTGGGGAAACCGGCAAGTCCTAGAGGCAAAAACTGCGATGACATGTGACCAGCCTACACTAAGTTAGCGTGGTAGATTATGGCCCACGCACTCTGATAGAAAGGAGGCATATGCCCTACAGTGGCAACGATATAAGCTGAGTTTGGTAATGTACAGATGACAGCACGTCAAGCTGCTACTAAATTTCTTTATTAGACTTTCAATTTTATTTCTAAAGCAGGAAACATACGGTATGTTAAGAAAACCCAGTCCGACCCATAAGGATAATAAAGGTTAGGTAAACACATGACCAAATATAATATAAAATTTTACGTAATCATCTTAGTACCAATACAAATGAATTTTTAAATAATCCTTTTTTTCCGCGAATTAATTCCAACTTCCCTGAAATTTGGTTATTTAAAAAAAAAGTTACAACACCGGTATTATTATGAGCGAATAGCGATGCGACCACGTGCCGCGTGCCCTGCCGCCCGCCGCCCGCGGAATGGTGCTTACGCACATTTATTAAGTTACCTCTTTTTGCGAAATAATATTTATTTTCTTAGGGGGATTTTTTTTTTTTAAGGATAGCCCGGTTTTGCATCCATTAGTAGAATCAGTTATCGATACCTAACAACACCTTCACGGGTCGGACAGGGTTTTCTTAACATACTGTATACCTATCATGTAGGATTTATAAGCTTAGGGTGGATTTGTGAGGGTGGGTTGACGGAATACGGAATATGTCCGACTTTTGTAATGTTACAAAGGGGGTCCTGACGTTTAAGAGCGTTTACGATGCACAACTGGCAATGTCGCAGTTTAGTGCCAGATTTCGTGGTTTTCATATTTTATTATTAAACTGGAGTGTAAAACCCTTACAATCGTTGAACATCACAGGCTCGCACACGCACTTAACGGACAGACTACCGACACGTCTAGTCTCGCCTGTAGCTCTCGTAAGAAAGACCGACGTGGTGTGGTGCGCTCGAGACAGTGCTCTATGTCTGACAGGGTCAGTGTTGTCTGTGGTTAGTGATAAAACGCATACACTACATGGAGCTATAAGTATTTAAAAAAAAATGTGTTCTACTATTTTTTTTTGAATTAGGTGAACAGTCATCGATCACTAGATACGCAGTCTCGAACAAAACTCTTATCAAAAATGGCGACAAGTATTAAGCAGTCTAAAGTAGGTAGTCAAAATAAATATACATTAATTTAAAATCAGCCTTAAGTGCAGTGTATAAAGTTCTTATCACAAAGAAGTACAAAAAGCCATTATTTTTTACGACCGAGTCTGACATCAAACCAAATTCAACCTTACACGCATGCATTAAAGTTAGAATTATAAAGTAAATACTAAATGAAAGAAGCACCAAGTGCTACGTTGTGCGCTTGTTCAGTTCAACCATTTTTTTACGCTGATTGTGAATCTAGTGTAGAAGTAATTGACCTGAATAGTGGATAAAAAGTTAGTAACAGCTTACAGTCACTTTACTCTGAAAATGACACCTTGCAAGTTTCCAATGCATTATTTGCTTATAAATAAAACTATAAACGCAATGATTTCTTACCTTTTACACAGTTTTCACCTAATTCTAAATAGTTAGTATTACATTTTTTAAATATAGCTCCGATTGGAAAATAAAAATTGAAAAGCACGAAATGTGACACTAAATTGCGACATTGCCATGCTGCGAAGTAAACTAGACGTGGTCGTTATTTCATGTAACTAGTTACCAGCGACGCGATGTGTAACTGAATCACTAGTTACGAGTCAAATTAAAAAGTAGTTATTTTTGTAAATGCGTTATTTTATACACACGATATGCTAACGTTATGCCGTAGCGGGTAGCCGTATCGTGCATAACACTGGCGGCGCGCGTCGCTGGTTATTGTAACTAGTTACGTGAAATAACAACCATGTCTAGTTTCGTTTTGTGTGTAACTGTATAGTTGGTGGTACAAAAATAACTTGTTTTATAACAGGTGACGCCGATCAAGTAACTGGTTACGTTACGTTTCTTGAAAAAGGCGTTATGACCCACACCTTAAGTAAACGCTCTTAAATTGCTGTAGGTACTGTTTTTTCGCGCGACAAGAAACTTTGTTCCAAAGTTTAAATAAATTAAAAGCTTATTTTTCAAAATTTTAGTCTTAATAGTTGAAATTAAAGTTATTTGGGAACAGAAAATGAAACAATATTTTAACACAATCCTGTATTCTTCAAGGATTTAAGCAGAGGTGTTCAATACGTCTACATTTCACCAGTTATATTTTGTCAAATTCATTTATTAGCGAAACGTACCTACTTATTTGCTTTTTATCTGGGCATAATTCCAGACTGACTTCTATGAAATTAGAAAGTTAAAATTTCGCCGTTAAAAGTTGTGTGAGCTTAGAGCGAGCTGTAGTTAAGTTAATAGTTTCAATCCTTAGCATGAGAGTACCCAGGAGGGGAGGGGGTGTGGGTTAGATGCCCCCCCTCTCCTGGAAATCTCGCTGAACATGTAGGAATACTCCTAATTAGTTATCAAAGTATAAACGGGGACTTATACAGGATCGTTCGCGTCAATTTGTCCTAAATACTACATTACAAATACCTAATGTATCATGTAGATGTGATTGTACAGTTTGTAAGACAAAATAGTTGAGGATGATTCGACCCTAAAAATCTGACTTGCCTCCCCCCTAGCCCTGACTTGCCCTCCCCTCAGCCCTGACTGCCCCCCAATGACCAGACGACCCTAAAAATTTGTCTTGCCTCCCCCCTAGCCCTGTCTTGCCCTCCCCCCAGCCCTGACTGCCCCCCAATTACCAGACGACCCTAAAAATTTGACTTGCCGCCCTCCAGCCCTGACTGCCCTCCAATGACCAGAAGCTAGGCTGGTAGCATGGTCGTACCCAGCTTCTGCGGGGGGAAGGGGCAAGTCAAATTTTTAGGGTCTAATCATCCCCGGCTATTTTGTCCCGTTTATACTTTTATTAATGATTAGAGGAGTTCATACGGGGGGGTCAGCTGCCCTCACCTGGGTACACCCATGGTTGGAAGGACAGCTCACTCCACACTCACATCACACTGCTAGGAATGAAATACAAAAGCCTTCTTCTGACTTTAAGCTAAGAACATGTTTTGTGCCCAAATACGAAACGCGAAAATTTAGCTTGAAAATTATAGTGTACATTGATATTAATGTAAAGAATACTAAATTTATTTTTAAGCACTTGAAATATATAAAATGATAATAAAATTTATTAATGATTATGTTGTTTTTTTTTTGTTTTGTTTTGTAATCTTATTTTTTTTTATTCTTTATTTAGAGAGCTTTGTCACACATGACAATGTCGCTCTGTAATGCAGCTACATGCTAAGTACAAATTACATAATACAAGAAACATCAAATACACTTTCGTCACCAAGCCTCCGCCCTACGACGCAAGCCAACCTCAACTATTTTGTACAGCATCCTTGCTTTACCAGATAAAGGAAATGCTAAAATACTGTTGCATGCTCCAACCTCATTCGAACCTAATCCGTTTAGTTCAAGTCTGATGTCCGCGTTCCGGTCACATTCCATCATAATATGAAGGGCGTCTTCCACTATTCCACACTTCGCGCAAAGTGGGGATGGGACCTTTTTCATTAAAAAAGCGAATTTATTAAGTGGAATGTGACCAGATCGAACTCTAAACGCAGTGATTACAATATTTCTGTTTACTGATAGTTGCTCATACCACGGCACTTTCCAAGGTTCGGTTTGTAGTGTTCTATACCAGATTCCCTTTGTCACAGATCTTTCATCAAAGTGTATATTCCACATTTCATAACAAAATTCCTTAACAAGAGCAATATAGTTTGTAAAGTACGGAAAAATATCAATAGCTACGCCATCACAAGAAGCCTCTTTTGCTAATTTGTCCACTCTCCTCACTCGTTTCCTTCTAAGCCAATATGTGAAGGAATCCATTGAAGAATGACTTCTTTTGAATTTTCCTTCAGCTCAAATATTGTTTTTTTTTTTTTTTTGTAATCTTAAAATATGGTGGTTAAGGTGTTTTAAGAGGGGACTCTAATGGCGCTTTTTCTATACAGACGTATTCCGTTGTTTCCTCCGTGCATAATATTTTTTCTACAATTTTACACCCTTACTATACGTGGCCCTATCATTTGAATTGTTCGAAAACTTAATTAATAAAAGAAATATGATATTTTTAAATTCCGAAAAATAAGCCCATTTTTACAGCAATGTTCAGACGACTAATAGGCAAATGTGAAAAGTATACAAAGTGTAAACAGCGGAATACGAAACGTTTTTTGGTCAGCGTTTTTGTAGGTAAAATCAGCCTGAGCTGCAGCTATCCCTTTCGCACTTTAGGCCGCTGCCTCGAATCTTGCGGGCAGCGGGGCGGTAGCGGCAGCGGCGCGGGAGCCGGGCGTGCATCGAAGACCCGTTCTCGAAACTAGCGGGCAGATCGCGCGTCACTATAGCCACGTAGTGTTGTGTTCACGATTGTGTCGCCGAGATATTTGTTTTTATTCACGAAAGAAATATCTGAACAATGGCAGCAACATCTTTTTGATTCAAATTTATTCCTAACGCTCGATTACCGCTCGCTACCCGCCCGCTGCCCGCAAGATTCGAGCGCGAGAAGTACACCGCTCGCTGCCCGCCACCGCCCCGCTGCCGCGCCGCTGTTTTCGAGAACCGGTCCGTTTGATTTTACGCATAATATCCTATATATATAAGATTCGAGGCAGAGGCCTTACGGGGAGAGGATGGGAGCAGCGTGACGGTAATAGTTTCTTCAAATATCTATTTATCAAATTCCTCGGTACTAGAGTCCCCTCTTACGCAAAAAGATCGTGTTAGAAACACCACGCTGAGAACTACAACGTTATTTTTTCATTATCATAATCTCAGCGTTAATCCTAGTCGCCTCCGAAGCCTTTTCCAACTCTGGAGTCTGGGGTCCGCTTTACCAGTCTAACTGCTGATTTTGGCTAAACTTCGACATTTTCCGTGAAGCGACTGCCGTCTGACCTCTACAACCCTAAGGCGATATCGAAGTATTGCAGCTAGACCAAATGTTGGACTTTTGAGGGCTCCAACAACCCGTATTAACGACTGCCACTAGTTGTTCGTATGGCAACCGGGACCAACGGCTTAACGTGCTTTCCGAGGCACTACCAGACCAGTACAAATATTCATATTCATGTATACAAATATTACCGCGCCTCCTTGCGCAGCGGTCGCGTTCGCTACCGCTACGCCACAGAGGCTGTACGACGTTATTTTATCTTCATACGAAACCTGAATAAACCTAACGTTGTATTTACTCAAGTAGACGATGTTGGAGACAAAAACAGCTAGGCTAAAGTGGGGATGGACTGGACACGTCTCACGAATGACCCCGAGTGATGGGCAAAGAAGTCGCTCACTAGATGCCTGAGAGGTCTTAGCTGCCGTTGTAGAACACGCGGAGGTGGCGTGACGATCTGGTAACGTTCGTAGGACCAATATGGCCAAAGCTAGCACAAGACAGGGAGGTTTGCAATGAAAAAAGCATGTGTGCAGCTCCTGTTAGAAGTGAAATCTTTAAAAATGTTGCTTTCAAGATACGTTTCTACATGTCTACAAGCAAATTCCCACAATGCCATGGTCAACACGAAGGGAAAGGGTACAAAACAGAGCACAAAGAGAATTATTCCTATCTTTTTTAAAATCTTATGAATTTATGTGACTCTACTTTTCATTTCAAATATGGGGAAAATAAAACTAGTTGTTTATTCTTCTTTCTTTCTTTTTTGCCTTCGCATGGTTTGTGCATTTCGCCATATGTCACGTAATATAATGAATTGTTCATGTCGAAAAAGACGGCCGCGTGACCCGTCTTACGAGGGAGGTTTAAGAGAAAGTCATGATGTGGCCACTATGCTGCGATATTTCACTGTTATTTATGTATTCTTTACTGAATGTACTTTTTATGTATTAAGAAAATTACCAAATGGTCGTAGAAAAAATAAGTTTTTACTTCAAAAGAGGAGTCCGCCGTGCTCAGCAGTGGACACAATGAAGGCTAATAAAATAAAAAAAAAATGAAATAATATGAAAACGAATTTAAATGTTTATATCATATAATACAGAGGTAAACGTGTCTTTATATATCGCGGCTAATCTGTGCAGCCAATACTTGCATTTGAATAAATTATTCTTGCGTTTGATAGCCCTTCTCGAAGAAGGCAATTGGCTACCTAACCTATATAACATCGCGCTATGACCTGAATGGGCCGAGCAAAGAGGAAAATCTCAGTAAGAACGCTAAGCACGAAACAGCAGCGCGGGCAGGCGATGTGATGTGATGCTTCGGGGACAACAATTTTCACTTAGACAAGTAACTGAAAAACCTAGTTTATTATATATAAAGGGTGTATCTGACATCTACGCACAAACGAGGATCCAGTACATGATTCTGAACCCCCTAGTGGTGGAATTTTTCGTTAGTTTTTCATGATTTAAAAAAATATATATGTAGTTTTTTTCACTTTAGACCGTTCATAATTGCTATACATTTATAATCCAATAAGATTTTAAAGTAAAAATTAATTAATTAGTTAATTACACAAAAAAGCACAATAAAAACAATACTCGAAAAATTATCTTACCAGCAGATTTAATACAGTTCACATCAGGGATCAACGTCATACTTAAAACCCGCACGGCGGCACGCTTGCAACGTTCAAAGGCCGAGCCCACACTTTTTGTTAAACATTGTTATTTCTGTAACCGTTCATTAACGACATAAATGACTATCATAATTTTATTAGTGGCATGCGGTTTAGCCTTTTCGCGAAGTTTGCGTTACGATGTCAGATACAGCCTGTATATAGATAAATTGCTACCGTGTGGTACCGGGCTTAGAATAGTACCATCCCATATCGTCTGGTGGGTGTCTAGAGAGGCGAATGAGGGAACTCTCACCAGGGAAGCCGGCAGCAGCGCTTCTCCTGTGGAATATCAAATTACTGCGTACTCCAACCCGCCTGCCAAGCGTGAGGATTACGGCAATGCCCCCCAATGGAATGAAAGTCCTTTGATGACCTCTATAGTCTGAGAAGAAGAAATAAGTTGCAGGAGTCCACATTTCACTTCATTTCATTTCACTATACATAGTATTGTAAAAAGTCATGTGTTTTTTTTTAATGAAGAGACAGCTGTGCTGCTGGGGAGTTTGTTCCGCCACTTGTTTTTCCCAGCGAAAGCACTAGGAAGTGTCGATGGGTGAACGTTTTGGGGGACTGTCTTATGTAATATTGACGTTCAAAAACTGCTGATTCTCAGCCTAATTGAATAAATCACTTTTGATTTTGATTTCCTATGAGCCGATAGATTCTGTAAATACACACATCAAAAGTGTCTAGGGATCAACATATATTTTTGCAATAACTTTTCTCCTGATTGATATTAATTAAAATTTTCTTTAAGGATTCATCAAATAAAGTGTTTTCGTTTGTCACAGTAACGATAAACCAAGTCACCTTTGCATTAATAAAGAAATTTGCATTTTCCTAATAAAGGGATATTTGACATTTGAACCACTAACACAAAAGTTCGAAAAAAAGACTGAAATAACAGTTTTCTCTAAAATTTTATTGGGTAACTTAAACAATTAATAATCCGTGTTTCTACCGCGAACACTAACAACACAAGAACATCGGTTTGGCATACTCAAAATGAGTTCATCCAAATCACGCTGTGGAATGGCCGCCCATGTTCGTTGCAACAACAAAAAAAGGTCTTCTTGCTACTGGATACCCTCCATATTCGGCAGAGCTCTTCTCTGTAGCATATCCCATGCATGCTCAATCGGGTTCAAGTCTGGCGACTGAGCAGGCCAGGGCAGGACATTGATGTTAGCTGCGGCGAGAGTCTGTCTTACAACTCTTGCGGTGTGCGGTCGTGCATTATCATGCATTAACCGAAATAAGGGACCGATTTGCACTTGCAGAGGAACGATGACGTCTGATACAATCGTCTCAGCATAAATTTGAGCGTTGAGGTTGCCTCTGATCCAAATCAACTCAGTTCTTCCGCCGATCCAAATACCCGCCCATACCATGATGGTTCCACCACTATAAGGATGGACTTCCTGGCAGGATTTTAATCGCTGTTGGCGTCCAGGGGTTCTCCAGTGTCGTATACGTCTTGTATCCGGTCTCATACCAAAACGAGACTCATCAGAAAAGCACACGAAACGCCATTGTTCTTCTGCCCAATTTCTGTGTTCAAGAGCCCATTGATATCGAATCCTACGATTGTGCATTGCTATAGGTGGTACCCGTAGCGGTCTTCGGGAATGAAGGTTCACTTCATGCAAGCGGTTTCTGACTGTTTGGTCGCTAATTAAGTTCCCTGAAGAGTGATGAAGCCTCACGGCTAACATCATGGCGGTTATTGTTGGAGCTCTTCGAGTTAAGATTTGAATGTATCGGTCTTGTCTCCGTGTGGTACAGCGATACCGTCCTCCATGGCGCTCAGCCACGGTACCAGTGCTTCGGTAACGTGTCCAAAGTCGACTGATAACACTCTGACTTGTATTCAGAGCTAAAGCCACAGTACGTTGCCGGGAACCAGCTTCTATCATTCCCACGGCTCTGAGCGTTTCTTCCCTGCTTAAATGACGTCGCCGCTCCATAATAACGTTGGTTTTAATCAGTAGTAGGGAAACAGTAGCACTAATAATGTCTTCAATGCGTTGTATGTTTTTATAGGGAAAATATTGACAGCTGATTTTCATCTTTTACTCGAATTTGATTCACAGTTCCTGATTCAAATTATGAAATGCACCAAAAAGGATCCATATAAATTTATAAAATCATAAATTTATTACAAAGCCACATCTCAATCTCAAGAAATCCGCATAAAAATGCTTGATCCCTAGACACTTTTGATGTGTGTATTTTAAGTATGAATCCGTAGCATTAGTTAGAATGTCAGTTCAATGCACTTAAGTTTTCATCATGAAATGGTTACATAGTCTGCGGCGGCCTTCCTGTGTAATTATAATTTAAGTGTCTTAAAACAAAATAAAAAAATAAATAGACTCAGAATAAACTAGTGCGCTTTACCATCAATTATTGCGTATCATCAGACGGGATTGCGGTCAAACATTCAAAATCAAAATCAAAGCATTTATTTCAAATAAACTAGTTACAGGCACTTTTGAATTGTCAGAAGGTCGGTCAGTCAGTAAGGTGAAGCTAGTCGCCCATTCCAAAGAGTAGGCATCTATGGAGAACAACGGGCAAGAAACTCCATGGACACTCTTTTAAATTATCAAGCTATTGTTACAAATATTTGATTACATCATTCATTTTGAAATCAATCGTGTGAGAACGATGCAGAAATATATTGTACGCTGAGAGCGTCCATTATGGAAAAAAAAAAACAACAACATTGGTTTAAAACATAAAAAAACAATGTCTTGAAGACACTAAAACTGTAATTATCCCGTCCGATTATAATTTAAATGTCTATAGACTGTGTGAATAGACTCATAATAAATTAATGCGCTTGTCGTTGTAGTGTATTGACAAGTGTTGGTTGTCTCAAGCGCCGCGTCACACGAGAGCCGAGTTCCGACAGCCGAGCGGAGCGGTTGTGTGGTCCGATTGTGTGCGTGTTGTGGTGTCGGTGAGCCGTAAAATACTCCATCAGGAAGGACAATACAGTCGTCAATGATTCGCATCAATAGATATATAGAGTCTATAGAGGTCCACTGCTGGATAAAGACCTCTCCCTACGCTTCCATTGTATTGAGGGGGTTTGCCATAATCCCCACGCTTGGCAGGCAGGTTGTGGATCGCAGTAAATTGATATTCCACAGGAGAAGCGCTGCCGCCTCTTCCCTGGTGAGAGTTTCCTTAGTCGCCTCTCTAGACACCCACGGGAGGATATGGGGATGGTACTATTGTAAGCCCGGTACCACACGGGTAAAACACTGGTTCAAAACAATTAAAAAATACAATTTAAGTACTTATACAGGCTGTATCTGACATCGCAACGCAAACTTCGCGAAAAGGCTAGACCACACGCCACTAATAAAATTATGATAGTCATTTATGTCGTTAATGAACGGTTACAGAAATAACAATGTTTAAAAAAAAGTGTCGGCTCGGCCTTTGAACGTTGCAAGCGTGCCGCTGTGCGGGTTTGTAGGTATGACGTTGATCCCCGATGTGAACTGTATTAAATCAGCTGATAAGATAGTTATTCGAGTTTTGTTTTCATTGCGTTTTTTTGTGTAATTAGCGAATTAATTAATTTTTACTTTAAAATCTTATTGGGTTATAAAATATAGCAATTATGAACGGTCTAAAGTGAAAAAAAAACTTTCTATATTTTTTTTTAAATCATGAAAAAGCCGAAGCTAAATTCCACCACTGGGGGGTTCAGAATCATGTACTGGATTCATGGTACTCGTTAGTAGTGTCATGGAACGGTGATGGCGGAACTGAGTCATTCCCACGCACAATTTAACTGTCTTCAAGGCTAGAATGAATAGGCTCATAATAAACTCGTGCGCTTAACCATCAAAGATTGCATCACTGCTTACGATTAGGCAGGATCACAATCAAGCACTAATTTCTGATGTTAAAAAAAACTCCCCAAAATAGAATATCGAAAGCCTAACTCGAAATGATAGACAAAGAACTTTTTCTTCTGTAATTTTATTTATTTTTTCCAATAAAGTGGTTTCGGTGCAGCATACGTACCTTTAGGTCCATTAAACCAATAATATCCTAGTTCGTGAATATCTGACGGATCCCAGTGATATCGTTTGGGCAAAAAGTGTTCTAACCGCCTTCGTCCATCGAAATCATTGTGCTTTTTCTTGCGTCTCCCTTTAGCGTGGAAGATCTTGTTGCCTTGTAAGACAAAATCATCTTCGACTGCAAATATTTTTCGTGTCGTTTCATCAGATGCTTCGTCGTAGATTTTCTTCTTCTTTTTTTTCTTCATATGAGAATCTTCGCTGCTTTCAGTCTCTTCGTTCCACTTTTCAACGCTGTCTTCAGTTGAGACATCATCGAGTTGAGTTTTCTTCGGTTTTCTTTTAATTTCTTCCTTTTCCTCCGAACTTCTCTTTTCCTTCTTTGGTGGTTTATATTTTTTCTTTGTTTTCTTATGCGACTCCAAACTTTTCTCTTCCGAATCTGATTCTTCTGACTTACTCTCCGTGGATTCAGAAGATTGCTGCTTTTTCTTTATACTCTTGCTTGACTTCTGTTTCTTCTTGTGATATTCATTTGACGAATCATCATCCGTTTTAGATATCTGCCTGTTATCGACTACTTGAAATCTTTTCATTCGCCCCAATTTCGTTTTTATTCGTTTCCAATCAGTGTCGTCATCATTTTTATGTTTACTAAACTTCCTAAAATCTTCGTCGCATTGTTTTCCTTTACAAAATTGTGCTGGACTATTGGTTAGTATAACAAGATCCTTTGTATAATCTCCTACTCTGTTATTAGCACGATCCGTATCTCGATAAATGTCATTAATGTCAACGTAATCATTCGAAATTGAATCTGGTTTTCGCTGAGTTCTTAATTCTTTCAAATTTTTAAAATGATCTATATGTCTGGCATACTGTAGGACTGCTTTTATTGCATGTAACCTTTCTGGTTTGTAGTTGGGGCTGGCTTGGTATCTCTGTCTGACATCTTCATCACTCGATCTGCCTACGTATCCAAGAACTAAAGGCTGATCATCATTGTCACGATAGATTAGCAAACGACATTCCGAAAAATGAGCTGCAATTTTAAAGAATATTATTTGGTCATTATTTTACTTTGGTCTTGATTCCTAATACTAATGTACTATGAACTAAATTAAATTTTGATGTGACTAAAAATCTGTCTGACTAATTTGACGGGCAGGACTAAACTAAACTAAATTAAATAAAAAAAAGTCCTAAATTGTTTAAAAATGTTATCCACTTACCAAAAACAATAAACATAGATAAACAATCAATTAATGACATGTTCAAATTTTTACGCGCATAGACATTTTTTTTTATTCAATGTACCCGTCGATCCATCACCAATTTGAAAAAGAAATAATTACTTTATGGTAATGAATTTTTAATAAATATATAATTGAGTTTCAAGCGGAAAATATACAGCGTTTGTATCTTTTAATTGAAATTTTAATTGGTACTGACTACGTTTAGTTTGAATCCAATCATTCAAATAGGTACGAACAACATTCCATGTAATGTGTTCTCATTTTGTGCCGAGCGGTTTTGTGGAATCAACGCATTATTCTTTTTTAACGCACCCACATTTGCACATTGCAACACTAAAGTGGTAGTGGGCCGGGCACATTGCCCGTAGGACTGATGCCCGATGGAGCTGACGGGTTCTCGAGTGGCGACCACGTAACGGAGGACTCAGCATGGGTAGGCCCCGACAAGGTGGACCGACGACCTGGTGAAGGTCGCGGGAAACCGCTGGATACGGGAGGCGCAGGACCGGTCGTCGTGGATATCCATGGGGTGGCCTATGTCCAGCAGTGGACGTCTTTCGGCTGAAATGATGTTTATGATGATGAAAAGTTTAATTTTATTTTATCATACCTTGTCTATCTGGCCTTGGCCGAGAACGAAAATCTCATTTCGGTCGAGTCTTATCAAAAAGTATTCTGAGTTTGACTTTTACATTAATGACTATTTACAGACAGTAGTACTGCTGTGGAGTTTGATCCGCTACCTTCTTCCCAGCGAATGTAAGTAGGTACTAGGAAGTGACGAAGAGCGGGCATTTTGGCGGGACTGTCCTGTGTAATATTGACGTTCAAAAAGTGTTGATTCTCAGCTTAATTTGAATAAATGACTTTTGATTTTGATTTTGACTATTATTGGTTAATTTGACGTTGTCTTTCATACCGCGTACCTCGAGAGACTGGAACAATTTACCAGCGGCGGTGTTTCTGTCTGGCTACAATTTAAGTGTCTTCAAGGCTAGAGTGAACAGGCTCTTAATAAACTAGCGTACTTTACCATCAACGATTGCATCACTGCTTACCATCAGCCGGGATTGCGGTCAAGCGCTAGTTTATAATAATAATAATAAAAAAAAAACATTTATTTAAATTAGGCTATGATTATTGTCGCCCTCCGTGGCGCAGCGGTCAACACGCCTGCCTGCGACGTGTACTTAGGCCCCGGGTTCGATTCCCGGCCAGGATGATGGATAAACGATCTTTTCCTGATTCGCCTGGGTTTTGGATGTTTATCTATATATGTATATATTATAAATATAGTATCGTTGAGTTAGTATCCCATAACACAAGTCTCGAACTTACTTTGGGGCTAGCTCAAGCTGTGTGATTTGTCCCTATATTATTTATTTAATTATTATTATTTGATCGTAAAAATTACACAGGACAGTCCCCCAAAACGCCCGCCATCACCACTTCCTAGTGCTTTCGCTATGCAAATAATGATAAGAATTGAACATACAAGCGATTCGTCGTGTTCCGACATGATGTCTGGTGAAGCCGTACGGAGGACGGGTCTAACTAAGCAGTTGTGTTGCGATGTTTGCCAGGCACGATGCGCCAAATGTTGTTGTGTCGGGAGTTTAGTCGTGGAGGGTCTCCAGATCAATCTCCCTTTGGCGCAGCATCGTTGGTCGTGTTGTTGGGTTTAACATTGCATCACCTCGCTCAACTACCGTCTTCCTTCCTATTCACTCAGTTTTTTGAGTGAATAGGCTCTTAATAAACTAGCGCGCTTTACGCGCGGGTTTGCGGTCAAGCAGTAGTTTATAATTTAAAAAAAATTACGTAAATAAAACACGTGTCTACAATGGAAAGATTTATTACAAAAGCGAATACAAAATTTATACACTGTAGGTAGTCTTAAGTTTATTTATTACAGATACAGATCTCAGTACTCACCGGGCAAAGTGCGTAATGCGGTCAATTAATGAAATCAAATTAAATCATTATTTTATTGATTTGCAAACTTATATTAGTATGGACGACAGCAAGTCAACGGTAACGGATAGCGCAGTGGTTAAGCTATTGACTGCTACGCTGCGTGACGCGGGTTCGATTCCCGCATGGAACAAATATTTATATGACCTACAGTAGTTGTTCCGGGTCTGGCTGTTTGTGTATGTTAGTTTATATTTTTGTAAACACACCCACGATACAGGAGTACTTCCTAGGGCAGGGCAACGTTTCTTAAAAGAAAAAAAAAAAAAAAGAAAATGAAATATAAACTGCTACGGAGTCTTCTAAGGGTGCTTACATAAAGAAACAGGATTCCGGGACAGACAAATCTGTGCGGGTCAGTACCGACCGGTGCAGGGTCAACTTGCATAAAGAAACGAACACGTTTAAACCTGTTTCTTTATAAGTGATCGCATAAGTAAACAAGTAAATATTATACCTGCACCGGTCGGTACTGACCCTCACAGATTTGAAAGAACCCTGTTACTTTATGTAAGCACCTTAACACAGGTATATATAGGCTTAATAGGATGCTCCAATCAACAACTTATGTACAATAATTTGGATCTCTAATTAAAGAGTATTAAAATGAACAAATAATCGGGCAATGTTAGTAATGACCACATTATGCAAAGTGTCCGTACATAAATATTGAATTTGGTTTCACATAAGTAAAAGGCGATGAAAAGAATGAGTTACTTAGAGAAAATAGGTAAGCATCGACGATGACCGAGGTTAGATTGGCATCTGATATTCCTACCTGTGAGGTTGTTGGGCAAGATACTATCAGTAACAATGGGTTTCATTTTGACAGTTAAACGACATTTATTGCGTTATTTACGATGTTGAGCGGACATATTCATCAAACACATTGATTTCGCTTTGACCATACATATTTTTGTAGGGACAATCAGGTAACACACCATACATCATAACTTTGCGATTTTTCATGATATCTTTTTGAAATTTTGTACATATGCATATTTTTTACATAAAAATACTGAATATAATAAAACTAGCTGTTGCCCGCGACTCCGTCCCCGTGGACTTCAGTTTACAGGGCACGGCGGTTCCCGTAAATTAAAAAGAGCTCAGTTGATATTATTGATATTATGAAAATAAGCGCCTGTTAAAATAATAGGAGCAATATGTAGTACGTCCGCGTTTGCCCGCAACATTTTTTGTTACTGCTCTGCTCCTATTGGTCATAGCGGGATGTTATATAGCTTATGTCCTTTCTCAGGCTTTACACTATCTGTGTACCAAACTTCATTATAATCGGTTTAGTAGTTTTGGCGTGAAAGCCGGACAGACAGACAGACAGAGATACTTCCCATTTTTAATATTAGTATGGATAATTTTGTACATGTCACAGTATTTGAAAGAACAAAAAGTGACTCTGAATTTCGTTAAAAGTTTTTTTACATCTGTTATAATGACGAGTGTATTTATTTATTTATTTATAGATACTGAAACTGAATAGTTTTAATATAGACTAAATAAACGTTTTTACTTTTTGTTTTAAAAAAGGTTTGACAATAAAATATAGACAATAAAATACATTGACTTAATTTTAATTATACTTAATATATTTTTTTGCCTGATCGCAAAATTAAAAAGAAACATTGGTTTTGAACGAAATCACACTTTGAGATCAACTTGTTACTTAATTAAATATAAAAGCTTAAATGCTAAAATTTTAATCAATAATAATGATGGACAATACTGGAAATATCCGGACAAAGTGATTACTTAATGCATTTTTTTTTTATAATTTCCACTAAATAATGCCTAATTTATAAAACCTAGGACAATTTTTCTACAATTAAAGGGAAAGCGGTAGAATTCGAGATTTAAATTTTCTGTGAAAAAAATTTTAATTTCGCGATCTACGTCGACGCTTTCCCTTAAGTATGGCAACACCAAACGTACACACATCCCAATATTTTTACCATTTGCAACACTGACAATAAACTACTGGTCGGATCTTTTCCAAAATTTAGACAAAACATGTAAAGTTTTTTATTCTAGAAAAATAGAAAATTATTTTTTTATACTTTGGTCAAATACAATTTTTTTACGGACTACTGAATACATTGAAGTAAGCATTCTTTACAATGACCAACACTCATTCACGATTAAACATTCAAGTGCCATTTTTCTCAATTTTACAAATAACAATAATGATTCCGTCAAAACGGAGGAGCTTTAATTGAAGGTTCACCTCCCCTTGACGCAGCCAGTTAGTAGATGGATTATCCAGTACCTACATACTGAGACACCTCCATGCCTCTGAAACCATGTTACTGCTTACAGCTGACATTGGTAACTAGATCCTTAAGAGCGTTGAATGCGCACAACTGGCAAAGTCGCATTTTTGCGTCATGGTTCAGTGTTTTTCAAATTATTTTATTAAAATGCAGCTATATTTAAAAAAATGTGTTCTACTAACTTTTTAGATTAGATAAATTGATTTTGAGATGATTGAGATAAATTGTGGATAAAAAGTAGATAACTGTAATATTTACAGTTGTTTTTCTATTAAAATAAGGGCTTGCAAGTTTCCAATGCATAGTTTACATATCTTCTTCCCCAGGGCTTTCATTCCATTGGCGGGGCATTGCCATAATCCCCACGCTTGTCCATCCTGTTGTGGATCGCAGTAATTTGATGTTCCACAGGAGAAGCGCTGCTGTCTGCTTCCCTGGTGAGAGTTCCCTTAGCCACTTACGACATCCACGGGAGGCTATGCATAAATACAGGGTGTATCTGACATCGTAACGCAAACTTCGCGAAAAGGCTAGACCGCATGCCTCTAATAAAATTATGATAGTCATTTATGTCGTTAATGAACGGTTACAGAATTCACAGTGTTTAAAAAAAGTGTCGGCTCGGCCTTTGAAGGTTGCAATCGTATCACCGTGAGTATTTGTAGGTATGACGTCGATCCCTAATGTGAACCCTATTAAATCAGCTGATAGGATAGTTTTTCGAGGTTTGTTTTCATTGCGATTTTTTTTTGTAATTAGCGAATTAATTATTCTTTACTTTAAAATCTTATTAGGTTATAAATGTATAGCAATAACGAATGATCTAATGTGAAAAAAAACTACATATATATTTTTTTAAATTATGAAAAACCCGACTAAGAATTCCACCACTGGGGGTATCAGAATCGAGTACCGGATCCATAGTACTCATTTGTGCGTCGATGTCAGATACACCCATTATAAATAAAATTATTAACGCAATGACTTCTTACCTTTTACTCACTTTTCAGCTAATTCTAAATAATTTGTAGAACACATTTTTAAAATACAGCTCCGATTAAAATATAAAAAATGAAAAACACGAAATATAACATTTAATTGCGACGTTGCCAGTCGAGCGTAGTAAATGCTCTTAACAGTTGTTACAAGCGAAAACACTGAGGACCAGCCTTCAAGGGCTGAAACTGCGTTAACCGTGTAATGCATAATGGTATATTAAGTTCTCCATTGACACAATTATATTATTCCATTGTATATATTAAAATTAAACTAGCGACACTGCGTAAATCCGGCATGCGACCGGTATCCTCGACGAGGACCGTCACGTACCCAACGGAGCCTTTAGCCCGGAGTTATTAAAGTGAAACTTTTATTACATCGTCTCAAATTTCTTCGTCTGTTTGTTGCATGTCGCGTGACGGTCGGCCGTGGAATAGAGATAAAGTGAAAGACGCTCGTCAGAGTAGCCAAAAAAGTTTCATTTTTAACGTGGTTTCATAAAACCACATAACTCTTTTTAAATTGCGATTCAGTTAGAAGTTTTTAGTTCTTAGTATTGTAGATACATTGGTTTAAACACTATTTTACTTGATCTAATACCTGCCGGCGATGTATTTAAAACATTTCGTACATTGTTCACAATGACTATAAAGATTCATACAGACATTTAGGTAAATGATTTTCATACATGTGATCTCTGAGATGATGATTAATAAAGATTTTATGAAAGAAAATGACATATTACGTCGATCTTAAACAAATTACGATAAGGGAAGAAAGAAGAATGATGCTGAAAACAATGGACCCGATCCCCTAGTCCACAAACTAAACTAAATTTAAGTTTAGTGCATATTATTCTTTCCATTTCACTAAAAAAAGGACTAAAGATAAATATTAGTTTAGTCCTATCAAATTAGTCCGCGCCTGACGTATTTTAGTAGCGATATCTTTAATCGTATCTAAACTTGTGAACAAGAGAATCGGCGCCATTGACTCCGACAACCTTGTCCACAGACTAGACTAAATTTAACTTCAATGCATCTTTTTCTTTCTGTTTCATTAAAAAAAGTAGTAAAGATAAATATTAGTTTAGTCCTGTCAAATTAGTCCGCATCTAACGTAAAAATAAAGTACTTTTAGTAGCCATGTTTATAATCGCGTGTAAACTGTCTATGGACTATCTTAATTTGACAGGACTAACCTAATATTTTATCTTCTGTCCTTTACTTAATGAAGTATAAGGAAAATATGCACTTAACTTAAAATTAGTTTAGTTTGTGGACAAGGGAATCGGCGCCATTATCGAATGAATTAATTACTAACATTGACCGGGCAAAGTTAATATTACACTTCGCTTCTAATATTATTATATACATTGCACTATACATTTACTAAATGCTTGTATTACACTATTATATAAAAGTTTTGATTAGAATTCTTTTTTACAAAATTATAGAAAAGTATTAATCTGTTCCGTCAACTACAAAATGTTTTACTTACTTTTTTAGTAAGTTCTAATCACAAAACCGACTTCTAAAGTAAATCTGCCACTTAAGTTGTATTACGAATGAAGTCTTTCTCCTTTTATGTTTTGAAGATGCAAAATAAATTCTAATCAAGATTTTTTGAAATATTAATTTTAAAATTATACCGAGACAATTTGTTTAAAAAGCTATTAATATATTTTTAATATTGACTTTTACTATAAAATGTATAAAAAATACCTTTTCTCTTAATAGGGTCATAATGTAATAACAGGAGAGAGATACACGATTAGGACATCAAAAACACAGAATACACAAAAGTAAAAAAAAAAACATAAAATACGATCACGATGTCGGTACGGTCACGCTCACGGGAATTCAATGCATTATCCCCATCCAACAACAAAGAACTCGGTAAAAAAGTTAAAAAAAAGGCGTCATTTTCACTACATATAATTTATCATTCAAATTAATCATGTCATTCAATCATAATAATTGTTGGCTAGTATTGCTTCATGTGGCGCCTAAGTTGCTCAGTGTTGCGCAAAATTTCTAGAAATTTGAATGATTAAAAATTCTCTCATAAAAATACCAACGTCTGGTTGGCTAAAGAGCATTTTGAGAGGCGAATTTTTACTTATCTATGATACTCACAAGAGAACAAGGTGACTTTAATATGGTAATTGTTAATCAATATTAAAAATATATTACAAATAAATAATACATTCTGTGCGCCATTAACTTTGTGATTATATAAGTTTTATTTTTATAATATTATAAATTTTTAATACTGTTTTTTTTAAATATAGGAAACTTAAAACTAGTATGGCTTTTTAGGATGCATAATTATTAAAGAGTTACCACCCTTTATATTATATTATATTTGATTAAATTGTCATATATATTTAAGATATTTGGAAGAATAAATGAAATCACGATATGCTTACAACGTTAGCGTTTAGTTACAGTTGCCCTGCAATTGCAACGCAGTCGCCCCGCAGTTGCCCCGCAACTTACTGAATACTATGAAATCTAGCGTACGACACCATTAAGGTAGCCGATAGCTTCCGAAAATAATACATAGAACTGGAAAACAACTACATGGATATGATTATTTTTGTTTTTTTAATTTTTTACAAATAAGTAGTGTGGATTGGAAGAGATTTGTATTTTCGAAACTTATTTATTGCACTATTTACGTGAACTCATTTATTGATTATATTGACATGTTAAATTAAAACAAACAAAGAAAGAAAAGCAAATATTACAAAAAAAGATGTATCCTATGAATTAGCAACTTTTTAGTTGCTCCCACACACTCACTTCGGTCACTCACACACTCAAAAACACACAAAAGTCTTTAGTTACAACATCTTAATGCTGTTCACTACAGTAAAGGTACTAAGACAGTACAAGTATAAATCACTATAGGTAAATAATACCTAGGAGGTATTTGTTATCCCGTATTTGTAGTAAATATTTCAAGTTTTGATACGTCAACTATGAACTTCATGTCTTTGGAGCTATTTTGAAACACGAAAATAGCTCCTTTAATATAGAAATAGGGCAAGCTGTTATGAAACAGGAAACTAGACCGTACTGCTGAAATAATACAAGCTATTTTGCAGTATAAAAATATGATAGTTTTTTTAGCAAGAAAATTGCTTACGCTTTTTTATAGTTTGAAAATAGCTCATTTTATTTCAGTTTTGGGGATTTTTATATACGACAGTAATTCATATTGATAGACATTCGCCAGTTAGCTGAAGTGACAGTAATGACAATTAATATAATACACACTTTAATTTTGCACTAAAAGTGGCTTTGTGTTTCTCTATAGTTGTCCCACAATGCCGAAAACCATATATATGAATGGTCTAAAGTTGCATAACAGTTGTTTTACAAATTTCAGTAAGAAGAAACAGTTGCGCCGGTTTGATATTTGGTTGCACTACAGTTGCACCACAGTTGGTAAACTGTGACGCCACAAATTACAAAATTCACTACTACGAGTCTATAATTCGTGTTAGGTATTTCTTAATGTTGTCTTAATGCATTGAAGTACCGTTGTAAGTCGATGTCGGCTCGCTGTACCCAGGCGGAATTCAAAGCGATCGTATCGAGTGCCACAGATGCGCCTCGGTAGTCGCTGAACAACTCTTTAAACTGTTGGGGGATGAGAAAAAAAATATTATTTATAATATTTTAAAAACAAACCTCAAAGATGATGTAAATATAGATCGAAGGCCTAGGGCGTTTGCTGTTAGGGCCAAATGCTGATTGACTGAGTGCCAAGATGGTTGTAGCGGTGATCATCATCATCTCAGTGTTAATTCCAGTCGCATCCGAAGCTTTGCCAGCTTTGGAGTCAGGGGTCCGCTTTACCAGTCTAACTGCTGATTTTGGCAAAACTTCGATATTTTCCGCGAAGCGACTGCCGTCTGACCTCCACAACCCGAAGGCGATATCGAAGCATTGCTGTTAGACCAATTGTTGGATTTTTAGGGCTCCAACAACCCGTAACGACTACCATTAGATGTTCGTATGGCAACCAGGACCAACGGCTTAACGTGCTCTCCGGGGCACGACCAGACCAGGTCAAATATTCATATTCATGATAAGATCGAACCGCGGTATTGGGGTAACTCTACGCTATTTAAGGCGTATTACCAAGGGTTCTCAACGAGCAGCCTGTGGGTAAGGCATACTAAAATGGTAGTTAAACGCTTTATGTACTCAATATAACAACTGCTTCAGGATGCTGTTGGGACTGCTGCGGTATTGTAGTGTGCCCATTATGTTTGCATATGCACATACTGAAGATGTTTATGCCATAATTCATAGAAGAACTAACTCGATCTTGTCAAGAGCGAGGTCTAGTTCTAGCAGCATCTTAATGTTGACAGAGAAGTGCTGTGGTGAAGGTGATGGTCTTCTTCTTCAGCTTATAGAGGTCCACTGATAAACAAAGGCTTCCCTCAAGGCTTTCATTGCTTTGGATGTGTTTGCCACACTCCCTACGCTTGTCCGTTGGGTCGGGGATAGCAGTAATAGAAAACTAATTAGTCCGTCAGTCAGATTTCCAAAAAACACTAGACACGTATTTTTTCTTTTTTCATATAAACAAAAAATGAAGACGACACAGTGTTTTGAAAACTCGTGTGACGTCACTGCACGCTACACTTTTTAGCGAGCAGTGACTTCACCAGCCACCACTCTCGATTTTTGATTCCTTTTATATTTTTCAATTTTTATTGATTTGATAAAACAAAATCCGTATCCAATATTTTTCTATAATCTGAATGACGGACTAAATAGAATCATTTTTTTTTTACCCAGGAAACATCCCTATTTGATATTCCACAGGAGAAGCGCTGCTGCTCGCTTCCCTGGTGAGAGTTCCCTTAGTCGCCTCTCTAGACACCCACCAGACGATATGGGACCACACGGGTAAAGGTGAAGGTGATGGTTAGCTAAAGATTAACACAATTTACAGATCACTTCACCTACGTTTTCATGGCGATAATTTTACAGATTAAATCGGTTGTAGTTTGTTCCTATTCTTCGGATGAAAGCAAGAATTTCCTACTCAACGTTTTAGTTCAACTATCGGCCCACAGTTGCGCAACTGTTTCGCAACAGTTCTCTCCAAACAAAAATATCAAATCTTACCCGGTAGTAATCATACGGTTGATGTAAGCACCTCGCGGCTGCTTGTAGGGCGGAAGGCGGGAGCACGGGATGTGGGCGGAGGATACGCCATACACCGGCAGCTCCACGCCATCTGGTAGGAACAGAAATAGGTTAAGGACTATGATTTCGGACACTCTTTTCTTTGATTGTCTTCATCTGTTTACTGTGGGGTATATAAACGAAGACGCGGCTGAAGTTCTAGTAATGATTCGAAGCGGTGGCGCTGCGGTTTCGCGGGGCGATGACGCAGATCTGTGAGGCGTCTATGCCCCGCGTCCGCCAACAGTCCGCAAGAAGGCACCAAGTGTACTGGTGGAACGATGAGATTGTGCGGCTGCGCGTTGTTTGCGTCACGGCTCGCCATCAGTACACACGGTACCGGAGACGAAGTCGACGGGATTCCGTCGAGGAAGCTGCGCGGTATGAGGTGTACCGTGCGGCCATCGGCGACTCCAAGTCGCGGGCCAGGGAAGAGCTGCTGGGGTCCCTAGATCGGGACCCGTGGGGGCGCCCCTACCGTTGCGCGTACCCCGTAGGGCAAGTTGCATCCCTGGGTACCCCCAGTGGTGCAAAATAAGGAACCCCAGATGCTAGAGGCGGTGGTTTCGACCCTCTTCCCTGAGCGAGCGGGGCACGTTCCCCCGGAGATGGCTTCACTCTCAGCCACAGACCCTCTAGAAGAGGTGGGCACCGATGTCCCAGAGGTGACGCAAGCAGAAACAGGAGCGGCCGTGTCGCGGCTCCGTGCCAAGAACAAAGCGCCCGGACCCGACGGAGTTCCTGGCCGAGCTCTCGACCTGGCTCTGAAGGAGCTAGAGCCCCAGCTGAGGGGGCTCTTCACGGCATGCCTCGATCAGGGTCAATTTCCCAGTGTGTGGAAGGAGGGGAAGCTGGTCCTGCTTAGGAAGGAGGGGCGCCCCGCGGACTTGCCGTCCGCATATCGGCCCATAATGCTGCTTGACGAGGCGGGTAAACTTTTTGGAGCGTATTATCGCAGATCGCCTCGTCGGCCACTTGGGCAGAGAGGGACCGAACCTAGACGGCAAGTAGTTTGGTTTTCGTATGCGGGCGCTCCACCATAGACGCCATCATGCGCGTGAGGGCCCTGGCGGAGGATACGGTGTCCCGGGGTGGGGTGGTGTTAGCGGTGTCCTTGGACATCTCCAATGCATTCAACACCCTACCCTGGGACTGTATTAGGGACTGAAACACCATCGGATGCCTCCATACCTCCGCCGCATAGTAGGGGCTTATCTGGAGGACAGATGCGTCATCTATCGGGGACGTGACGGTGCCGGTCGGCACCAAATGTCGTGCGGTGTCACAGGTGGTGAACTACTTCCGGTGCCTGGGCCTGGAGGTCAGCCAGCCGCGCTATCAACGTTGCTTCCCAACATGGGGGTCCCGAGCGCCGCCTGTAGTCAGGGTCATCCACGGGTATCGCACGATATCCTATGAGGCGGCTTGCGGCCTGGCCGGGTCCCCGCCCTGGGACCTAGAGGCGAAAGTCCTCGCGTTATTGTACCGATGGCGCGAGGAAGAGCGGACACAGTGCAGCAGCAGATTGAGCTACGCCGAGAGGAGCTCCGTCAGATCCTGGTGGTGGACTGGCGCCCTACCGCTGGCTTCGCTACCGTCGGGGCGATCCGGCCAGTACTCGACGACTGGCTCGGGAGGCGGCACGGCTTCCTGTCGTTCAGGGTGACGCAGGTACTGTCGGGGCACGGCTGCTTTCGGCAAGTACCTGTGCCGCATAGACAGGGAGCCGGACGCTCGGTGCCACCACTGCGTCCAATGCGGGGAGGACACGGCGCAGCACACGGAGCAGAGTGTGTAGCGCCGGGAGGAGCAGCGCCGTGTCCTCACAAATGAAGTAGGAGGCGACCTGACGCTGCCGGCAGTAGTGCGGAGGATGGTCGGAGAGGGAGACCTCAATTCAGTTCCCGGGCCGCAGAAAATGCACCGGGCGCCGAGGAAGGGCGGATAACGCCCTCTTCCGGCTCCCATAAATGGGTCCAGGGGCGAGGGACATGGGGAAGTCCCCGCCCCCTATCCGATGGACCCCGAGGCGGAGGCGCGTGCAAGTGTCGGCGCGCGCCTCAGAGGCGATGCACTAGTAGGTAGTTTAACACCTCACTACCCCGTGCAGGAGGCGAGACCCGGACAGACCGGGCCGGCACGAGAGTGTGGGGCCGCGGCAGAATCAAGGACTCCCGACGTGACCGGAGAGACACCGGGGTGGTTTTTAGTTAGTAGAAGTCTGACAGACCCCGTCGCCCACCCCAGGGCGGCGGACATCCATTGAGGATTTTCCACCACGGAAAAAAAAAGGATAAGTTTAGCATAATTTAGGATAAGTTACGAAAGAAAACAGGAATAACGAAGAAATGGCAAGCAACCAAGCCAAAGACTCCTATAAAAAAAAACTTATAGTAATAGTGTGCAGTTAGAGTGCAGGTTATCCTGCATTTTTAGTAGTTCTAGTAACAGTAGATGCATTGGCGTACCCAGCTTCTGGCTTTGGGGGCAAGTCAGGCCTAAGGAGGGGCAAGTAAAATTTTTAGAGAGGGAATCTTTGTGCGCTATTACATTGTGTTAGTGTTGTGGGGGCATGAGAAACAGGAGAGTTAAGTTCACTCATCCTCTATAGAATAGGGGGGATCCTCCGACCAGACGGGTGTTATGTCTGGCGGGCACTTGCCCGATGCTTGAAATTGGGATGTTGTATATATGCTAGTTGCACGGTAAACTCTGATTGCGGGATGTAGAATTCGTGTGACGTCACTATGACGCGTTGTTCCATGTGGCGTTTGTAGGAATCGCTACATTGTATACTGCGTGGTTTATTTAAAGAGATAAGTCCTCGTTTATACTTTGTTTAGTAATTAGGGTAGTTCATGCATGTTCTGTAAGATTTCCAGGGGTTGGGGGAGGGGGGGGGGTGGGAGGAGCAGCTGCCTCCCCCGCCCCCACCTGGGTACGCCCATGAGTAGATGTAATTTTTACCTGCAAGCTGCTGAATATAGAGCAGTCACCCACTGCCGCCAGTCGCGACTTCTTTGAGCTTCGTTTGACAATGCTGAAAACGCGAACCTAGAACAGAAATAATAGGGTAGTTGACTAAAAAAACTAATTAGTCCGTCAGTCAGATTTCAAAAAAAACACGTTTTTTTTCTTTTTTCATATAAGTAAATAAAAAATGAAGACGATACAGTGACTTGAAAACTCGTATGACGTTACTGCTTGCTACATTTTTTAGCAACCAGTGACGTCACCAGCCACCACTCCTGATCTTTGATGCCTTTTATGTTTGTAAATTTTTATTGATTTGATAAAACAAAATATACGTATCCAATATTTTTCTATAATCTGAATGACGCACTAAATAGAATCAATTTTTTTTATCCATGAACCATCCCTATTGCAAGATTGTTGTGGCTAATTGAGGGTCAGGCTTCTTCAATGATCTGTTTGTTTGGTTTAGACGTTTATTTGGATAACATCACAATATTTCGAAGTCGTGGTGGCCTAGTGGTTAAAACACCAGCCTCTCAAGTATGAGTGCGCGGATTCGATTCCAGGTCAGGCAAGTACCAATGTAACTATTCTAAAGTTATATGTATTTTTTAAGTATATCTTGGACACCATTGACTAAAGGTGAAGGAAAACATCTTGAGGAAACCTGAACTTTATAAATCTGAAATCGCCAACCCGCATTGAGCATGCGTGGTGATTACGCTCAATCCTTCTCTGTATGAGAGGAGACCTGTGCCCAGCAGGGGGACGATAAAAAGGTTGATGATGATGATGATAATATTTCGAATAACAATTTTGGGTTGATGGTGTACCAACTACCCTCCGTGTTCTTGCTGGAAATATAATGAATGAAAATTAATTATGGAAACCGATCCGTAGAACAAAATGACCGTTCCAGATCATCTTCAGCGGCGACCAATCAGCGTTGCCGCTCACCGCTCTCGCCTCCATTCGGTCTCGTCGAGCCTGCGTCCACTCGTCGACAGATGGCGGCACGTGTTGACAACTTTTCACCAACAGGTGGCGTTAACAAAGATTTAATTCCCCCATCTACTTTAAATCATCAGACGACCTGTCGTTGTTGACATTACTACGATCCGGACGAAACGTTTCGCCTCCTCCTTTATACTTTATACATCGAGGGACTGGATCAATTTGCCAGCGTCGGTGTTTCCGTCACACTACAATTTGAGTGTCTTCAAGGCTAGAGTGAATTGGCCCTTAATAAACTAGTGCGCTTTACCATCAACGACTGCGTCACTGCTTACCATCAGGCGGCTTTTATGATATTCATAAATGTAAACTAAGCGAGACAGAATCTTCAATAAATTCTGTGCATTTTGATGCCTAGTTTGTCAAGTTTGGTTGGATATAAGGGATCTATACAACAGAAATAATATATATAAATATACGATGATATTACAAAGTTAATCTTTTATGCAATACTTTTCTCGGTGGTAGGCCATAACATCGGCTGCCGGCAGAAGTTACCACCCACCAGACAAAGTCTTGCCGCCAAGCGATTCGTCGTGTTCCGGCATGATGTCTGGTGAAGCCGTACGGAGGACGGGTCTGAGCAGTTGTGTTGCGATGTGTGCCGGGTACGATGCGCCAAATGTTGTAGTGTCGGGAGTTTGGTCGTGGAGGGTCTCCAGATCAATCTCCCTCTGGGTTAAACATTGCATCACCTCGCTCAACTGCCGTCTTTCTTTCCTATTCTTCCAGTTTTTTTTTTTTTTTTTGAGTAAATTGGCTCTTAGTAGCTAGCACGCTTTATCATCAACCATTGCATCACTCCTTACCATCAAGCGGGATTGCAATCAAGCACCAGTTTATAATCATAAAAAAAACTTACCTATAAAACAGCCAATCGTCTGTAGGAGACGCTAGAGCGACGAGCAAAGCCCGATGTGAGTACATCGGTCTGGGCGCCGAGTATGAAGCCATGAGGGCTCTCCAGCATGCCTGCCATGCTGGAAGGCCGTGGGTTCGAACACCGGCTGTAAAGGCTGCCTGTGGATAGAGGAAAATGTATGGAGAGGCCGCAAGTATAGAACAAGAAAATTATTTGTAATTTTGTTTTCGAAATCTTAACTACTGAATAAAATATTTTATTAAAATAGAAAAACCAGAAATTTAATTAAAGGACAGCACTATGATTCTCTCTCACTCGCTCTCTAAATCATAACTTCTATTATAAAACGACAAAACTACATTATTGAATCATATCATGTCGACTGCTTTCACTTCTATTCCACCGATATTGCACTACTATTGCATTGCTATTGCACTGCTATTGCACTGATATTGCATCGATATTGCACCGAAATTGCACTGCTTTTGCACTTAAATTGCACTGATCTTGGAATTACTCCTGTATCATCGCAGGTCAGGAGTCAATAGCTTAACCATGCAGTCTAAATACATTATTTTGCCATTTTTTTGGTATTATGTTGCTATTGCTCATATATTGCATTGCTATTGCACCGATATGCTGCGGTTATTGCACATATAGAACAAGAAAATGATTTGGTACTGCGAGAACAAAAGTAAATAATCACTTTTGTTTTCGAAATTGAACCGATATTGTACTGTTTTTTCACCGATATTTGCACTATTCTTCTTCATCTCAGCGATAATCCCAGTCATATCCGAAGCTTTTCAGCTTCTGGAATCTAGAGTCCGCTTTACCAGTCTAACTGCTCATTTTGGCTAAACTTCGATATTTTCCATGAAGCGACTGCCGTCTGACCTTCACAACCCAAAGGCGATATCTAAGCATTGCAGTTAGACCAATTGTAGGACTTTTGAGGGCTCCAACAAACCTTAACGACTGCCATTAGATGTTCGTATGGCAACCGGGACCAACGGCTTAATGTGCTTTCCGAGGCATGACCAGACCAGTGCAAATATTCATATTCATGCATACAAATATTTGCACTGCGCGGGGATCGAACCCGCGTCTCCTTGCGTAGCGGCCGCGTTCGCTACCGCTACGCCACGGAAGCTGATTGCACCGAAATTATGTTGTTATTGCATTACATTTTTGGTTCTAGAAGGTTTTCCTTCACCGTCTTTGATTAACTTACCTCCTGGTATATATCTGGAATGGTTTGGTTCGATTCGAGCCATGAATCAAATAGGTCTACAGCTTGCTTGGTTACTGAAGGGTTCTCCCATTCTACGCCAGCGGTCAGTAGAGCCCCGCTCAGCCACCTGAAGACGAAAATGACATATTGGCACCGATTTCCTTATTCACTTTTTCTTTCTATTTTATTAAGAAAAGGACAGAAGATAAATTTTAGTATAATCCTGTCAGGAGCGGACTAATTAAGCTCCTAACGTAAATTGACGTACGTTTAGTCGCTGTTTTTAATCGCCTCTAAACTGTCTATGGAATATCTTTATCTGAGCAGCTGTGTTGCGATGTGTGCCGGGTACGATGCGCCAATTGTTGTCGTGTCGGGAGTTTGGTCGTGGAGGGTAGCGGGATCCGAAGCACGGTGCTCCGCTGGCCGACCGCAGGTAGTTGGGGGCCCAAGTAGTGTGCCAGCCACATACGAAAGGCTGCCCCGCCAACTGCGAAAAATCCCAGGGTGGCCCCATCGTGCCGGTTGGCGACCGGACGAGAGGCCCCGATGGCGATCCCTGGGGGGGTTTGGGCGTCCCCGCAGTCTCTAAATCAATCTCCCTCTGGCCCGACATCGTTGGTCGCATTGTTGGGATTAACATTGCATCACCTCACTCAACTGCCGTCTTCCTTCCTATTCACTCAATTTTTTTTTAGGCTCTTAATAAACTAGTGCGTTTTACCATCAACGATTGCGTCACTGCTTACCATCAGGCGGGATTGCGGTCAAGCGCTGGTTTATACTTTAATAATAAAAAAATAAAAAAAAAACTTGCGCTTAAAGAGCCACCGATTGGGTCAAACTACATAAATACACAAAGCCATTGAGGAGGAAGAAAGACGCAGCGTAGGGAGGCCCCCAACAAGGTGGAACGATGACCTGGTGAAGGTCACGGGAAGCCGATGGATGCGGGCAGCACAAGACCGGTTATTGAGAAAAGCTTTGGTGGTGGCCTTTATCCAGCAGTGGATCTGAATAGGCTGAAGCATAATATGAACGCAGGAGCCCAAGATGAAGATGGCGAAACTATTGGAACACTATCCGATTGTGATACAGTTAGACAGAGTGGTGCTGATAATACGACAATAAATTAAACATCGTGTACCTCAACACATTCTCCGTCTACACATAAAAAATCATATAAATATGTCCATTAGTTTAGTCACAGGAAATTGTCACAACATGTTGATAAGGAAGCGCTTACGGGTTGATGACTACCGCATCCAGCGGTACTAAACTTTAATAATAATGGCGCGAAAAAAGCAAGTCGATACAGGACCGCGCTGTCGCCGATCGGAGGTCAGTGAACCAATATTTTAAAGGATGTTCTTTTCCGTTTAAAATTTTATGCGATTTAGTTTGTTTGAAAATTTTTTTTTTTTATTTTTGGTGCTAGGTTTTTTTCCATGGTTTAGGATTATTCCAATGAACCAGCATTGTTCGTGTTTTCATTTATTGTAGTATTGTCAGCACCACTCTGTATTCAGCGTTATTTTTTGTTTATACGAAACCTGAATATACACACATCAAAAGTGTCTAGGGATCAAGCATTTTTATGCGGATTTCTTGAGATTGAGATGTGGCTTTGTAATAAATTTATGATTTTATAAATTTATATGGATCCTTTTTGGTGCATTTCATAATTTGAATCAGGAACTGTGAATCAAATTCGAGTAAAAGATGAAAATCAGCTGTCAATATTTTCCCTATAAAAACATACAACGCATTGAAGACATTATTAGTGCTACTGTTTCCCTACTACTGATTAAAACCAACGTTATTATGAAGCGGCGACGTCATTTAAGCAGGGAAGATATGCTCAGAGCCGTGGGAATGATAGAAGCTGGTTCCCGGCAACGTACTGTGGCTTTAGCTCTGAATACAAGTCAAAGTGTTATCAGTCGACTTTGGACACGTTACCGAAGCACTAGTACCGTGGCTGAGCGCCATGGAGGACGGTATCGCTGCACCACACGGAGACAAGACCGATACATTCAAATCTTAACTCGAAGAGCTCCAACAATAACCGCCATGATGTTAGCCGTGAGGCTTCATCACTCTTCAGGGAACTTAATTAGCGACCAAACAGTCAGAAACCGCTTGCATGAAGTGAACCTTCATTCCCGAAGACCGCTACGGGTACCACCTATAGCAATGCACAATCGTAGGATTCGATATCAATGGGCTCTTGAACACAGAAATTGGGCAGAAGAACAATGGCGTTTCGTGTGCTTTTCTGATGAGTCTCGTTTTGGTATGAGACCGGATACAAGACGTAAACGACACTGGAGAACCCCTGGACGCCAACAGCGATTAAAATCCTGCCAGGAAATCCATCCTTATAGTGGTGGAACCATCATGGTATGGGCGGGTATTTGGATCGGCGGAAGAACTGAGTTGATTTGGATCAGAGGCAACCTCAACGCTCAAATTTATGCTGAGACGATTGTATCAGACGTCATCGTTCCTCTACAAGTGCAAATCGGTCCCTTATTTCAGTTAATGCATGATAATGCACGACCGCACACCGCAAGAGTTGTAAGACAGACTCTCGCCGTAGCTAACATCAATGTCCTGCCCTGGCCTGCTCAGTCGCCAGACTTGAACCCGATTGAGCATGCATGGGATATGCTACAGAGAAGAGCTCTGCCGAATATGGAGGGTATCCAGTCGCAAGAAGACCTTTTTTTGTTGTTGCAACGAACATGGGCAGCCATTCCACAGCGTGATTTGGATGAACTCATTTTGAGTAAGCCAAACCGATGTTCTTGTGTTGTTAGTGTTCGCGGTAGAAACACGGATTATTAATTGTTTAAGTTACCCAATAAAATTTTAGAGAAAACTGTTATTTCAGTCTTTTTTTCGAACTTTTGTGTTAGTGGTTCAAATGTCAAATATCCCTTTATTAGGAAAATGGCAAATTTCTTTATTAATGCAAAGGTGACTTGGTTTATCGTTACTGTGACAAACGAAAACACTTTATTTGATGAATCCTTAAAGAAAATTTTAATTAATATCAACCAGGAGAAAAGTTATTGCAAAAATATATGTTGATCCCTAGACACTTTTGATGTGTGTAGTTTGTTCAGAATAAGCAACTGAATCGATTCCAATCATTTTTACACCATGTTATTTATTTTATAATACTGGACACGTGTTTCGGATTTCGCATAAAAAAAAATGGTGTATATAGAATAAGAGCCGAAGCCAACGGATTAACGTGTTTTCTCAGACTCGGAGCAGTCTCGGTAAGTAAAGATCCATCCATGCCTCCACGGTGTACATCCGGTCAGACTAGTAGCTGACCCCAACATATTTGAATATAGGCGTGGCAGATGATAATGTTTCTTGGTCTCCACTTACATACATACATGTATGCTCCTAAGTGCATACGGATTATATGGCCAGTCCATTGCATCTTCATTGCGTCTTGCGTTTATATATTTGAAAATCTTATGTATGTACATAAAATATATCGAATTTTAAGAAAATAAGCAATATACATAATATAAATACCAGGAACAGACACAATCTTGCTGTACATCACACTCGTCTCCACAGAGTAGGCAACTCGTTCATGGGTCAATGTATACACTTTTACAACAAGCTTTCCATGGACATTCGAAACTTACCCATTAAACGATATAAAAACTATATACCTAAAGGCTAAACTTTGCAAAAAAGGGGTATTATAAAATCACTGAATATTTAGAAGACAAAAAAGCTTGGGATTGAACTGCTCGCTCTGCTAAGCATTGTTATTAAGCAGTATGCCTAATTATAACGTAAATTATTGTAAACATTTTCATTTTTAATGTCTGGACTTGAAAAAAGACGATGGTTCCTGAGTTTGTTTCGGCCATTTCTTCTCAGAGGTAGTCAGGAAATGCCGGCTTCATCTAGTTTAAAAAAAACATGTCGTGTAAAAGTGATCGGTGATCCTACTTGCTTAATAAACGATTTCATTTCAATTCAGCTAAGTAGACGCCTGACTGCGACGTGGAGGCCCCGGGTTCGATCCCCGACCAGGTCATGATAGAAAACGATCTTTTCCTGATTCGCCTGGGTCTTGGATGTTTATCTATATATGTATCTATTATAAATATAGTATCGTTGAGTTAGTATGCCATAACACAAGTCTCGAACTTACTTTGGGGCTAGCTCAATCTGTGTGATTTGTCCGTATATATTTATTATTTATTTATTATTTATGTAAAGCTACTCACAACAGATCCTCCCCAAGTCCTGCAACCTGCAACTGTTCAGTAGAGTAGACCATCACTTGTGAAGGATGCAGCGTCTTCAGCAGCCGACTGAGGTGAGGACCTGAGCTGGCCACCATCAAGAGTTCCCTCCACCAAGACAAGTGGTTGAGAACTACACGCCAGGGTGCCCAGTGGGTTTCTGTGCTAAGACGAGCTGAAAATAGAGAATGAAGATCAGTCAGGGCGCCCCATCAGGACGATGACTAGCCAAGGACGTAGATGATTATATCACACCGGGCAAATTTCACATTTTTTTTTTTTACCTTGAATAAGTTTTATTCTTTCTAAGATTAGATTCTGAATTTTTGACATCTTTTCCTGTCAGATGATAATTTTAGTTGAAGAACAAATATTTTTTATTTTGGTAAAATCAGCCTTTTAAGTATGTGAAGAGTTTCACACTGGTGTCAATGTGCATCGACGTACATAAATGAGAAGAGTGTCACACTGGTGTCAATGTGCATCGACGTACATAAAAGTGAAGAGTGTCACACTGGTGTCAATGTGCATCAACGTACAGGAGTGTAAAGAATGTCACATTGGTGTCAATGTGCATCGACGTATATAAATGTGAAGAGTGTCACACTGGTGTCAATGTGCATCGACGTACATAAATGTGAAGAGTGTACCACTGATGTCAATGTGCATCGACGTATATAAATGTGAAGAGTGTCACACTGGTGTCAATGTGCTTCGACGTACATAAATGTGAAGAGTGTCACACTGGTGTCAATGTGCATCGACGTACATAAATGTGAAGAGTGTACCACTGATGTCAATGTGCATCGACGTATATAAATGTGAAGAGTGTCAAACTGGTGTCAATGTGCTTCGACGTACATAAATGTGAAGAGTGTTACACTGGTGTCAATGTGCATCGACGTACATAAATGTGAAGAGTGTACCACTGGTGTCAATGTGCATCGACGTATATAAATGTGAAGAGTGTTACACTGGTGTCAATGTGCATCGACGTACATAAATGTGAAGAGTGTCACACTGGTGTCAATGTGCATCAACGTACAGGAGTGTAAAGAATGTCACATTGGTGTCAATGTGCATCGACGTACATAAATGTGAAGAGTTTCACACTGGTGTCAATGTGCATCAAAGTACAGGAGTGTAAAGAGTGTCACACTGGTGTCAATGTGCATCGACGTACATAAATGTGAAGATTGTCACACTGGTGTCAATGTGCATCAACGTACAGGAGTGTAAAGAATGTCACATTGGTGTCAATGTGCATCGACGTACATAAATGTGAAGAGTGTCACACTGGTGTCAATGTGCATCAAAGTACAGGAGTGTAAAGAGTGTCACACTGGTGTCAATGTGCATCGACGTACATAAATGTGAAGAGTGTCACACTGGTGTCAATGTGCATCAACGTACAGGAGTGTAAAGAGTGTCACACTGGTGTCAATGTGCATCGACGTACATAAATGTGAAGAGTGTCACATTGGTGTCAATGTGCATCGACGTATATAAATGTGAAGAGTGTCACACTGGTGTCAATATGGTGATAATCCTTGGGAAGACTGGTTGTCAGCCTTACAACTACCCATAAACCGCTAAATACTCTCCAGCGTTTGATGGTTTATTAATCGTTCGCACGTGATAATGGCAAAATTGTGGCGTCTCTCCCACAAAGGCCATTAAATTGAACTACCCATAACGACTGTCAAAGATACAGGAATGAATGAATCCACAGACCAACTGTGGTAAGCGTATTTAGCCACGCGTCCCTCACAATCGAGTGGAATAGATGATGATGATCTTACCTGCTGCAGCTATCGCCCTACTTGCTGGCAATCTTCCAGCGCGACTCAGTACAAACGCATCGTCTAGTAGTAATGCCCTTTCAGCAGCTGCACCGCTTGCATACAGTTCTGCAGCGCGTTGGGCTGCTGATTCAGCTGTCTGAGAAATATTAGAAACAATCGATATTCAAAGTTAAACGAATTTCGACTTTATTTTAATGACTGTTAAGTTGATCTCGGAAAGCCATAATCCCCACGCTTGTCCGTTGGGTTGTGGATCGCAGTAAATTGATGAGAAGCGCTGCTGCCTGCTTCCCTGGTGAGAGTTCCCTTAGTCGTCTCTTACGACACCCACCAGAGGATATGAGATGGTACTATTCTAAGCTCAGTATCACACGGAGGAAATAAAGTACATACAATATGTAAAGAAAACCCTGTCCGACCCGTGAAGGTGTTGTTAGGTATCGATAACTGATTCTACTAATGGATACAAAGCCGGGCTAAATTTTAAAAAAAGATCCCCCTAAAAAATAAACATTATTTCGCAAAAAGAGGTAACTTTTTGCGAAATAATGTTTATTGTTATTTGCGGTAAACAACCCTTCCGCGGGCGGCGGGGGATAGGGCACGCGGCACGTGGTCGCATCGCTATTCGCTCATAATAATACCGGTGTTGTCAGTTTTTTTAAAATTACCAAATTTCGGGGAAGTTGGAATTAATTCGAGGGAAAAAGGATTATTTCAAAATTCATTAGTATTGTTACTATGATGATTATGTAAAATTTCATATTTTATTTGGTCATGTGTTTACCTAACCTTTATTATCCTTATGGGTCGAACGAGGTTTTCTTTGCATATTGTATATAAGTAAATAAATTCTTACTTCTCCGTCAGTTCTATCCTGGGGTGCCACTCGGTATAACCCTCTTGCTCCAACATTGTATCTCACCCACTTGTGCTTGCCAAGGTCTGGTACCACCACTGAAAGAAAATCAAAATATGAGAATCAATATCAAACCAGTAATGGCAAACTGATCCCTTTACTCACAAACTAAAAAAAATTAAGTTAAGTGCAACTTTTTCTTTTTTTTTTATTAATTTATAAACCAGCGCTTGACCGCAGTCCCGCCTGATGGTAAGCAGTGACGCAATCGTTGATGGTAAAGTGTGCTAGTTTATTAAGAGCCTATTCACTCTAGCCTTGAAGACACTCAAATTGTAGTCCGACGGAAACACCGCCGCTGGCAAATTGTTCCAGTCCCTCGATGTACGCAGTATAAAGGAGGAGGCGAAACGCTTCGTCCAGTATCGTAGTGGTGTTAACAACGTAAGGGCGGAAACTCGCCGTACGACGGGTCATCCGATGATGGAACAGAGATGGGGGAATTAAATCATGCAATTCCCTCGCACACTCCCCAAAATGTATCCTATAGAACACCGAAAGGCTGGCTACTCTACGCCTGTGCTCTATTTCATTAAGAAAAAGACAGAAGATAAATATTAATATTGAAATGTAGCTTCACTTTTCTTGGACTGACCGACATTTGACTATTCAAAAGCACCAATGGATGGATAATTTGAAATAAACAATTTTGATTTGATTTGATTAGTTTAGAATAGAATACTCTTTATTATGTACACCATATAGATTACAGAACATAAATAAAAATATTTTTTCATTTCTCATATTCGGAAAGCAGTATTTTCTTGATCTGATTACTGGGTAGAAAGTGCTATTTCCCTCCCTAGAGCGGGAAAAACTCATACAAATTACTTTCCACCTAAGGGTCGGAATGAACTTTAAAAATAGAACTGCTGTCAGCTGTGAAGAAATTTGTGTAAAAAAAAAACTAATAAAAAAAAATGCAGCGGCAATGTGATCCATCTAAACAGCCAGTGTGAACTTAGTGCAAACTTCATTGAGCGAAATAGGTCGCAACCATAGAATTAAGAAGTACGATAGTACTTACTTATTAATTCTATGGTCGCAACAATAACGCGGTGAGTTCCATATTTAAAATTTAAAAATTCGACATAAATTAGCGGGATACTAATCTGTTATGTATCTGTGACGGAATTAAAAAACTAGTTACTTTAATATCTAATCATTTATGCTAAGATTTTAATTTAAAAATGAGTTCAAGTGATTCTGAAATATTGACACCAGATTCAATTAAAGACGAGGCAAATTGTGTTATTAACAATCTTTTACCAGAAATCTCAAAAGAAAGATATATAAACACATACAATGATTTTATGAAGTGGCGAGCAGAGAAGAACATAAAATCATTTTCCGAAAGTGTATTTCTTACATATTTTAAAGGACTGTCTAGCAAACTACAACCTTCTACGCTATGGAGCCGATATTCAATGCTGAAAAGTACACTTAGTGTAAAACACAATGTAAATTTGAAAAAAATCCATAATTTAACATACTTTTTGAAAAGACAGTCTCAGGGGTTCAAGAGTAGAAAATCTAAGGTTTTTACCTCTCATGAAGTGGAAACATTTTTAAATGATGCTCCTGACGAGATTTATTTGGCAGTGAAGGTAAGTTTACCTAAGTATTTATGGATTCATTCCAAAAAAAATGTATTTATTACACTAATACTAAAAAAATATATGTTTTCACAGGTGGTATTGATACTCGGTATAAGCGGCGCTTGCAGAAGCAGTGAACTCACAAATTTGACAGTTAAGGACATTGAAAGTCAAGGCCAATTATTACTAGTAAAACTGACTAAAACAAAAACAAATATTGAGCGCTCGTTTGTAGTACAAGAAGAATTTACACAAATAGTAAAGAAATATCAAAAAATGAGACCCAGTGATCTAAAAACGGACCGTTTTTTTCTCAACTACCAGAATGGGAAATGCTACAAACAAGTGATCGGGAAAAATAAAATCTCAGGTATGCCGAAGCAGATAGCAACATATTTGAATTTATCAAATTCTGAGCAGTATACCGGACATTGTTATAGACGTACGTCAGCAACCCTGTTAGCCGATTCTGGGGTAAACATGACGACGTTAAAAAGACACGGAGGCTGGAAATCCAGCACAGTCGCCGAAGGCTACATTGAGGATTCAATCCAAAATAAAACTAAAACCTCGAACAAATTAACTGAAACTATAAAAATACACCACAATTCGCCTCAGCCGTCAAGTTCCAGGGAGTATCCGCCTGATGAAATACTAGAGTCTCCTACATTTACAGATACCCAGAACACCCAAATTTGTCATAATATATCAAATAGCATAAACATTCCCAATAAAAATGTAACTTTTGATTTCACGAATTGTCCAAATTTGACTATTAATTTTAAATAGAGTACCTATTTAAAATTAGTAGTCAAATTAGGACTAACATTATTATAATATATAGTGTTATCCATACAAAGTTCAGATAAACAACTAGTTTTATTTCCCTCATATTCGAAATGAAAAGTAGAGTGTTTAACACGGGTAAAAGAATCAATTCCTACTCGGTCTATAGCCGCCCTCGTTGCGCTCGGGCGTCTAAATACCTCGGGAATTGATTCTTTCCACCCTCAGTTAACAATCTACTATACAAAGGGTGACATAATGGGCGGTCTTATCGCTGAGAGCGATCTTTTACAGACTGGAATGGATGGAATTCTAAGGGGTAGGATAAAGAAATAGTGTAGGTAGGCTACAGTGTACTATTTACATAGATTATACAATAAATATATACGTTAAGTGTATCATACTAGTTTAAATAAATTTATACATCTAATTAATAAATATCATACAAGAGCACATAAAATATAATAATTTGTTTAAAGAGAGAGGAAGTGCTTTTTGAAGTGAAACTTCTTTACGCACGCTTGACTTGGGGAGTAAGCTGGCGAACGCGTGACGTAAGCGTTACGAAAAGTGATCGGGCAAGGCGAACGGAAGTTAAGTGGGGGATATAAGCACAGAGGCGCCCGTGGCGCGAGCTTGGTACTACAAAGTCTACAACGAGTTTTTTTTTTTTTTTTTTCAATAAAGATAGAAGATCTATGCAAAAATATTAATTTACCAATGAAACCATGAAATAAATTTAAATATTTATAGAAAATTAATATATGTATATGTGTATACATGTATATATTGTACACACATATATATATATACATACAGAAGGAGCGAAAGAAGTTTCACTTCAGTCGTGTGGTCATATTTATCATAGTTTTAAAAGTAAACAGTGTTTGAGCACGCCTTACGGACACGGGCAAGTCATTCCATAGCCGAACTGCTTGTACAGTAAAGGATTTATCATAGAAACTAGTGGAATGCATTGGCATGTCTAATATCAGGTTTTCAGTTTAGTTTAGTTCTGTCAATTATGTGATATTCTGTAGACGTATTAAAAGAAATTAAAAACGAGAAAAGTCAAGATGAGTGTCACGCATATTTTTCATTGGAGTTTTAAAATTATTTATAGTGTCGTTTACTAAATAAAAACGCGTGATTTATGTAGTAAAAAATGCATTCAGTGAATAATTCATAAATAACATTGAAATATCGCAGCAGACTGGCCACATCATGGCTTTGCATCAAATCTCCTAGTAGGCGGCTCACGCGGCCGTTTTTTCAACTGTCATTGGGATATCCGCCATTATAGTGAAATAATTTTTTTAAAGAATTTCTATAATTTGTTACACGTGTTATTGGCAAAATTGTGGTATCTAATCACAGAGGCCATTGAAGAGTTGAAGTAGTATTCACTCTAAAGAAATGAAAGAAAGAAAAGGATTAAAAACTTTTTTTTTAATAATTATAAACTAGCACTTGACCGCAATCCCGCCTGATGGTAAGCAGTGATGCGATCGTTGATGGTAAAGCGCGCTAGTTTATTAAGAGCCTATTCGCTCAGAAAAACTGAGCGAATAGGAAGGAAGACGGCAGTTGAGCGAGGTGATGCAATGTTAAACCCAACAACACGACCAACGATGCTGCGCCAAAGGGAGATTGATCTGAAGACCCTCCACGACCAAACTCCCAACACAACAACATTTGGCGCATCGTACCCGGCACACATCGCAACACAACTGCTCAGACCCGTCCTCCGTACGGCTCCACCAGACATCATGCCGGAACACGACAAATCGCTTGGCGGCAAGACTTTGTCTGGTGGGTGGTAACTTCTGCCGGCGGCCGATTGAAAATATGTCCGCTAACGTCAAAACTTCAGAAGCTTTGTTCTTTTTAACAATTTAATTATAAACTAGCGCTTGACCGCAATCCCGCCTGATGGTAAGCAGTGATGCAATCGTTGATGGCAAAGCGCGCTAGTTTATTAACCCTACTAGCTTTCCGCCCGCGGCTATAACGCACTTTTAGATTTCTCAGTTTCGGGGATTAATAAATTATCGTATCATTTAGCTTCTAAGTTTACATGTGCATACTCCTTTGCAATAGATTACCTTCTTTTAAACGACACACAGCGCCAACTACACACATCAAAAGTGTCTAGGGATCAAGCATTTTTATGCGGATTTCTTGAGATTGAGATGTGGCTTTGTAATAAATTTATGATTTTATAAATTTATATGGATCCTTTTTGGTGCATTTCATAATTTGAATCAGGAACTGTGAATCAAATTCGAGTAAAAGATGAAAATCAGCTGTCAATATTTTCCCTATAAAAACATACAACGCATTGAAGACATTATTAGTGCTACTGTTTCCCTACTACTGATTAAAACCAACGTTATTATGGAGCGGCGACGTCATTTAAGCAGGGAAGAAATGCTCAGAGCCGTGGGAATGATAGAAGCTGGTTCCCGGCAACGTACTGTGGCTTTAGCTCTGAATACAAGTCAGAGTGTTATCAGTCGACTTTGGACACGTTACCGAAGCACTGGTACCGTGGCTGAGCGCCATGGAGGACGGTATCGCTGCACCACACGGAGACAAGACCGATACATTCAAATCTTAACTCGAAGAGCTCCAACAATAACCGCCATGATGTTAGCCGTGAGGCTTCATCACTCTTCAGGGAACTTAATTAGCGACCAAACAGTCAGAAACCGCTTGCATGAAGTGAACCTTCATTCCCGAAGACCGCTACGGGTACCACCTATAGCAATGCACAATCGTAGGATTCGATATCAATGGGCTCTTGAACACAGAAATTGGGCAGAAGAACAATGGCGTTTCGTGTGCTTTTCTGATGAGTCTCGTTTTGGTATGAGACCGGATACAAGACGTATACGACACTGGAGAACCCCTGGACGCCAACAGCGATTAAAATCCTACCAGGAAGTCCATCCTTATAGTGGTGGAACCATCATGGTATGGGCGGGTATTTGGATCGGCGGAAGAACTGAGTTGATTTGGATCAGAGGCAACCTCAACGCTCAAAGTTATGCTGAGACGATTGTATCAGACGTCATCATTCCTCTACAAGTGCAAATCGTTCCCTTATTTCAGTTAATGCATGATAATGCACGACCGCACACCGCAAGAGTTGTAAGACAGACTCTCGCCGCAGCTAACATCAATGTCCTGCCCTGGCCTGCTCAGTCGCCAGACTTGAACCCGATTGAGCATGCATGGGATATGCTACAGAGAAGAGCTCTGCCGAATATGGAGGGTATCCAGTCGCAAGAAGACCTTTTTTTGTTGTTGCAACGAACATGGGCGGCCATTCCACAGCGTGATTTGGATGAACTCATTTTGAGTATGCCAAACCGATGTTCTTGTGTTGTTAGTGTTCGCGGTAGAAACATGGATTATTAATTGTTTAAGTTACCCAATAAAATTTTAGAGAAAACTGTTATTTCAGTCTTTTTTTCGAACTTTTGTGTTAGTGGTTCAAATGTCAAATATCCCTTTATTAGGAAAATGGCAAATTTCTTTATTAATGCAAAGGTGACTTGGTTTATCGTTACTGTAACAAACGAAAACACTTTATTTGATGAATCCTTAAAGAAAATTTTAATTAATATCAATCAGGAGAAAAGTTATTGCAAAAATATATGTTGATCCCTAGACACTTTTGATGTGTGTATTACTGAACTGGTATGAAGCTAACAATATTTTTGTTTTCCCTCGGGTATATCAATTTTTCCGGGATAAAAAGAATCCTATTATTTAATACGGACTTCTAACTTTACGCCAGCAAAATTTCAAAGCAATCGGTTCAGTACAAACAAACTCACTTTCCGATTTATAATAGTAGTTACGATTCACTTAAAAAACTTAGTGAATAGGAAAGAAGACGGCAGTTGAGCGAGGTGATGCAATATTAAACCCAACAACACGACCAACGATGCTGCGCCAAAGGGAGACTGATCTGGAGACCCTCCACGACCAAACTCACGACACAACAACATTTGGCGCATCGTACCAATAAGGTTTAATTTACGCTACAAATTCAAACATTTTTGTTACTTTTTTATAATGCTTTTGAAATAAAGTTGATATTTGTTTAATTTAAGGTCTGGAACAATAAGGCTAGAGTGAATAGGCTCTTAATAAACCATGCTTACCATCAGGCGAGATCACGGTCAATCACTAGTTTACAACTTGAAATAACGGTAACTTCAATAAATTACTTACTTTCTGTATCATTCATCCAGATCAAATGTACGACGTTCTCCGCCCACCGTGATATCCGCGTTTTATTATCTGTGTCATACCTGTAAACAAATCATATTCTGTTATAACGGGATGTTTAAGAATGCAGTGGTCCAGTAAGAAGCTTGGTCCGGAACGACAGTGCATGGTAGGGCGTCACTTTTTTTAAAAAAAATTTTAAATTAATTTATAAACCAGCGCTTGACCGCAATCCCGCCTGATGGTAAGCAGTGACGCAATCGTTGATGGTACAGCGCACTAGTTTATTAAGAGCCTATTCACTCTAGTCTTGAAGACACTCAAAATGTAGTCCGACGGAAACACCGCCGCCGGCAGATTGCTCCAGTCCCTCGATGTACGCGGTATAAATGAGGAGGCGAAACGCTTCGTCCGGATCGTAGACGTGTTAACAACGTAAGGGTGGAAACTCGCCGTACGACGGGTCGTCCGATGGTGGAACGGAGATGGGGGATTAATTCCCCCGTGCAATTCCTTCGCACACTCCCCAAAATGTCTCCCCCCATTTTCTTCTGCGAAGCAGTGATGCTGGCAAAGGAGGAGGAGGCAGAGCGCCTGAGGCAACATGGAGCTCCCGGCCACTGCAGGCCTGCGGGCGGTGAGCAGTGGGAAGCTCACCGCCCGGTAAGGACCAGGTCCGGGCGATGGCCCGTTGTGTGTAAGACGCGTCTCAAAGAGATGTCAGCACATCGTGACGGGGTCCACGGTGACAAATGCCTCCTGCGTCGCCGGATCCCCGCCCTGGGACCTAGAGGCGAAAGTACTCGCGTCATTGTACCGATGGCGCGAGGAAGAGCGGACACGGGGCTCCAGTCCGGTGCAGCAGCAGATCGAGCTGCGCCGAGAGGAGCTCCGTCAGGTCTTGGTGGCGGACTGGCGGCAGAGGCTTTTGCGCCCTACCGCCGGCCTCGCTACCGTCGAGGCGATCCGGCCAGTACTCGACGACTGGCTCGGGAGGAGGCACGGCTCCCTGTCGTTCAGGGTGACGCAGGTACTGTCGGGGCATGGCTGCTTCGGCAAGTACCTGCGTCGCTTAGACAGGGAGCCGGACGCTCGGTGCCACCACTGCGTCCAATGCGGGGAGGACACGGCGCAGCACACGGAGCAGAGTGTGTAGCGCCGGGAGGAGCAGCGCCGTGTCCTCACAAATGAAGTAGGAGGCGACCTGACGCTGCCGGCAGTAGTGCGGAGGATGGTCGGCAGCTCAGAGTCGTGGGACGCGGTGGTGTCCTTCTGCGAAGACGTGATGTCGCAGAAGGAAGCTGCGGAACGGGAGAGGGAGATATCAACTCCCTTCCCGGGCCGCAGAAGACGCGCCGGGCGCCGAGGAAGGGCGGATAACGCCCTCTTCCGCCCCCCATGATTGGGTCCAGGGGCGAGGGACATGGGGAAGTCCCCGCCCCCCATTGATGGACCCCGAGGCGGAGGCGCGCGCGAGTGTCGGCGCGCGCCTTTGAGGCGATGCACGGGGTAGTTTAACACCCCACTACCCCGTGCAGGAGACGAGGCCCGGACAGACCGGGCCAGCACGAGGATGTGGGGCCGTGGAAGAATTTAGACTCCCGCGGCCCCACGCGCGCTCGTGATAGAAGACACACCGGGGTGGTTTTAGTCAGTAAAAGTCTGACATACCCCGTCGCCCACCCCAGGGCGGCGGGCATCCTATGAGGATTTCCACCCAGGCAAAAAAAAAAAAAAAAAAGGGTTGCGGGTTGGTTAAAAAAAATCGGACTTGGACTTTAGACTTGGACCCTGGACTTGGACCTTAGACTTGGAACTTTGACTTTGGACTTGGACCTTAGTTTAGACCTTAGCTAATTCATCTAAATCTTCGGACAATAAGTGATTCTCAATGAACTTACCAAGTGGCGTTATGATAATTATGTGTGACGTTTTTCCATGCAGTGATATTTTCTCTCTCGTCCTCTTCAACATCGAGTGGTCCCACCACGAAGGTGACTGGTATTATCCACTTGTGTGGTGGTGGTTTAGTAGTCTTTGCTGCTGGGCGCCGCGTGGTGGGTGGTGGCGTTGTGGTTGTGGTCGAATTAAGGTCTTCTTCTGTATCGGTGAGGTTTTCTGTAAGTGTTTTTTTTAGTTTACATCGGCGCCAATACTTTTGATTAGTTCATGTTTTCTTTTCTATTTCATTAGAAAAAGGATAGGAGATAACATATTAGTGTACTCCTGTCAAATTATGATACTCCATAGACAGTTTCTTCTTATTGAAGTGAAACTTTTTTATCGGCGTTGAAAAAAAATTTACCGTCACATTTTTCCGTTACGCGCCATCTTTTTATTAAATTTTTTACTATATTTACCCACCGCGAAGTCCTTCCCCATATCCCTACCCAAAATCCCGGATATCTCGAAAACGGCTGGGAATTTCAAAATTCTGACAAAATCCACCCCCCCCCCCCCCTTCCTAACCCCCTCCCAGCCGGAACCTATATTCAGATAGGACCCCTAGACCCCCATTTTGACCCCATAGTACCTGACCCCCAATACCCATATAGCACATACATTCCGAGATTCCAGTGTCCTGTCCCCTCCCACTCTCCCCTCATGTTGTGACCCCAGGTGGACAGGATCCTCCCAACACTTAGACAAACCCCCCTCACCTACCCCTCCCCCCTCCCCCTAGACTCAACCTAGCCTCCCCACCCCTCTCCTCCACACTCCCTTACCCCCCCCCCCCCCCCCACTTGCTCCTCAGGCCACCTCACTCCCCCGCGGCCTATCTCGGGATCCGGAGGTCCTAGACTAGCCGAGTTTGGGCTCTTTTCTGCCTATAGAGGTCCACTGCTGACAAAGGGCTTCCCCAAGGATTTCCACAATGTAGTTGTTTACTACACTGTGGAAAGCCTTGTGCATGTTTCTTGTTCGTGGTTCTTTTTGTGCTCTGTCTTGTACCCCCGCCATTCGTGTATACTAGGTATAGTGGGAATTAGCTTGTAGGTGTGTTAATACGTATCTTGGAAGTTTGGAACCAACATTTTTAAAAATTTCATTTACCACGTGTGAGTTACACCTAGCTTTTTTTTAAAATTTATTAATTTATTTCGAGTAACAAGACTTTATGCCCCTCTATTCATAAACGCTGCTTAAAGTTAACTAGTGATTAGTGACCGTTTAACCATACATTTTTGAAGTTTAAACGTCACTCAACTTTAATTATCGTTTATGAACAAACATCGATCCCCCTTATTCATAAAAGATGTTTAAAGTTAACTAGTGATTAGCGATTCTTTAACCATACATTTTAGACGTTTGCACGTCACTTAACTTTAATATTCGTTTATGAATAAACCCTTTAAACACTGTGGTGTATATTCATAAAGGATGATTTAAGTTAAGTGACGTTAAAAGGTCAAAATTGTATGGTTAAAGAATCGCTAATCACTAGCTAAGTTTAAGCAGCGTTTATGAATAGGGAGGAGTATGACTGTGCCGTAACCTAAACACTTTCACAACGCGTGGCCCATGAATTTAAACAAATTTTTCAAACCTTCGCATCGCCGCCATTTAGTTGGGATAGAATTGTACGCAACATACTTACACCAGTACTGTTCAAATTCAGTGTTCTTATTAAATACTAGCTGATGCCCGCGACTCCGTCCGCGTGTTGATATAAAATAAGCGCCTGTTAAAATAATGGGAGCAATATGTACGTCCGCGTTTGCCCCCGTTTTCGCAACATTTTTTGTTACTGCTCTGCTCCTATTGGTCATAGCGGGATGTTATATAGCCTATGTCCTTTTTTAGGCTCTAGACTATCTGTGTACCAAATTTCATTACAATCGGTTCAGTAGTCTTGGTGTGAAAGCCGGACAGACAGACAGACAGACAGAGATACTATCGCATTTATAATATTAGTATGGATCATATGACTTATATATAATATAACTAAGGAATTTGTTGTAATAATCATGATTTCATTTCATTTCCTTACCAGGCTCATAGAACATTTCGTCCAATTCAGCTCTAAGGTCCAGCGTGAGGAGATAGTTCACCATCGGAGACTCCGGATCTGGTGGCTCAGCAATCATCAGAAATCTGAGGACAAAGAGTTTGTCTTACATATTTCCAGGTTCTTTGTCCCCAACGAACATCCCATCCCATCATTCAAAATCAGTCGTCTACTGCTGAACAGGAGAGGCATGTACTCCTATTGCACACCATTCAATTTGATTTATAGCAACTCTCATCCTGCTGCTTCAAGCCACCCTGCTTGCTACCCTGAGTGTTATTTTATCCGGCACATATTAAACTACAACATACGATGGACAAACAGCACATGAATCTTCAACCTTCTAAAGTTTTTTTTAATGATGTATACAATAAATAAAGAAAACTCTGTCCGATCCGGGAACGTATTGTTAAGTATCGATAACTGATTCTACTAGTGCCTACAAAGCCGGGCTAAACTTAAAAGAAATCTCCTAAAAAAATAAACATTTCGCAAAAGGGGGTAACTTAATACATGCGCGGGCGCAGACGGGATGGGCATGCGGCATCGCTCATAATAATACCGTCAAAATAATATTTTTTTTAAAAATTACCAAATTTTTGGGAATTTGGAATTAATTCGCGAAAAAAAAGATTATTTCAAATCATTAGTATTGTTAATATGTATGATGATTATGTACAATTTCATATTTTATTTGGTTTTGTGTTTATCTAACCTTTGTTATCCTTATAGGTCGGAAGGGGCTTTTCTTTACATATTGTATAATTGGATGAACTGCACTTCCAATAAATCCCGCACTGTGCTACATCCAATTTGTTGACTAATGGCGCCCAATGTGGGACTTCTTCAATCTTAATAAAACCTATTAAAAATGCCAAGGAACCACCTTGATACTTTACCGTTGTCATTGAAACTAAAAATACTTATGAATGCTTACATCTACATTTATTCTTCATATCTTTGATTGCTGATGGTTAATACACAATATGAGAGTAACTAGCTATATCGGAAATACCACCACAGCTAATTAGTGCCACACTATGATATATCGAAGTGTTGACTATTGGCGCCCAACGTGGGACTTCATCGGGATAAGGCGTATTAGCTAAGATAATACTAGTCCCAACTGAGCAGGGCTTGAAATGAACCTATTTTTGGGAACCGGTACCATTGCCCTTGGTGTAATACGTACTACATGTATTATTGGATTTTTAATTAGTATTGATATTATACCAAACAAATATGAAGTGTAAAAAAATATGAATTTAGTGGACTCCCAGCCGCTTTTGCCTTAACAGAAAGTAGTTTAAAATTCATTAACAGATAAATGGCTACCTCTGTAAGATTGAGCTAAAACTACGTGAACCTACCGCTCCTGCTTCAGAAGCACATCATTTCCAATAGAAGACGCACACAGCAGCGGATAGCCCGGTCGTTCACACCAGCCGTCCCACGCCGCGCCACTGACGCCGTCGTCTGTACCGTCTCGCTCTAACGCGCGCCAGAGGTCCCTGTATAGAGAGAGACATCATATGCTTTAATGGGGTAATATTGTGGTCAACGAGGGTACATAAATGTAATTAAACTACCTGAATAATCAGTTTCTTGTGTTAATTTTGACTTGTTCCCACATTCTTGTTTCCACACGGTTTTGCTTTAACAGCATCCTAGATATGATAGCTGGCAGGATGGACTGTCAGTTTATGAACCACTGCTGTAAGGTTTGAGCTGGGCTTGTCACCTCGCAGAAATTAAGTCACAATCTGTTTCTTTTATTACTTTCATATGTACCTACACCGCCTTTCCAGACGCTCCACCTCTTCACCATACAGTGTCTGGTGCTAATTCACCGGTACCTTGCGAGTGCAAACTGGTAAAAGAACGTTGCGACCTGGTTGACGACCACGCTGACTCAATATCGACATTTGTCATTAGTGTTAATTTCTATTTCGAATTCAGTCTATTAAGATTTTTTTTTTATTCTCCTTTTGTTTAGGGACATTTATAATCGCAATGCGTATGTCAGTCCCATCGTACCCTGAATACACATTTATCACATTTGAGCCATAAACCTAAACAGACTCTTCGCATCGTCGCCATTTGGTTGGGCCAGGATTTTATGAAATGTGCCTATTTCAAGTCTGTTCAGCCTCAAGACCCTGAACAAGTCATTTCTATCAGACTCCTACCGGACACAATCCATCAATAAGTGGTGTAAGTCTTCGACAACTCCGCACTCCACACAGTTAAGCGACATCGTTTTTTTCATTATGAACGCAAACTTATTACATGGAATGTGTCCAGATCTAAGTCTATGAGCCGTAACAACCAATTTTCTACTTAAATTATTGTTTATAAACCAGGGCACACGAAAAGGCTGACTCTGCACAGTTTTGTACCAAATCCCTTTGTCTAAAGAACGCTTGTCAAAATATTCTTTCCAATCTTCGTATTCAGAATATAAGCATATATTGATAAAATTACAAAGAGCACTGATGTGTTTGCTTGTAATTGGTTGTGCAGTTAGATTTAAGACACAATAATTTGTATGTAGGTATATGTAATGTGTAACAAGTGTTGGTGAATCTTAATTGAATAAAAAACACTTAACTTTAATCATCGTTTATGAGTAAATCCCTTAAATACTATCCCCTTATTCATAAACGCTGTTTAAAGTGAACTAGTGATTAGCGATTCTTTAACCATTCAATTTTGACCTTTTAACGTCACTTAACTTAAATCATCCTTTATGAATATACACCACAGTGTTTAAGGGGTTTATTCATAAACGAAGATTAAAGTTAAGTGACGTGCAAACGTCTAAAATGTATGGTTAAAGAATCGCTAATCACTAGTTAACTTTAAACATCTTTTATGAATAAGGGGGATCGTTGTATGTTCATAAACGATAATTAAAATTGAGTGACGTTTAAACTTCAAAAATGTATGGTTAAACGGTCACTAATCACTAGTTAACTTTAAGCAACGTTTATGAACGAAGAAGAGGGTAAAGTCTCGTTCCTCGAAATAAATTGATAAATTAAAAAAAAAACAAGGTGTAACTCACACGTGGTAGAAACGAAACTTTTAAAAATGTTGGTTCCAAACTTCCAAGATACGTATTAACACACCTACAAGCTAATTCCCACTAAACCTAGTATACACGAATGGAGGGGGTACAAGACAGAGCACAAAAAGAACCACGAACAAGAAACACTCATAATGCTTCCTATCTCTTTTCCTCCCACGTTAAATTATATGAATATACAGGGTGTATCTGACATCGTAATGCATACTTCGCGAAAAGGGTACACCGCATGCCACTAATAAAATTATGGTAGTCATTTATGTCGTTAATAAGCGGTTACAGAAATAACAATGTTTAAAAAAATGTGTCGGCTCGGCCTTTGAACGTTGCAAGCGTGTCGCCGTGCGGGTTTGTAGGTATGGCGGTGATCCCTGATGTGAATTCTATTAAATCAGCCGACAAGATAGTTTTTCGAGTTTTGTTTTCATTGTGCTTTTTTGTGTAATTAGCGAATTAATTAATGTTTACTTTAAAATCTTATTGAGTTATAAAAGTATAGCATTTATGAACGGTCTAAAGTGAAAAAACTACATATATTTTTTTGAAATCATGAAAAAGCCGACAAAAATTCCTCCACTGGGGGGTTCAGAATCATGTACTGGATCCATGGTACTCGTTTGTGCCTCGATGTCAGATACACCCTTTATATGTCTGTCTCTAATGCTGTCGCTTTTTTGTTTCATTGACATTCAAATTAAAACTATGCTGAAGAATTTTTCACTTCTAAATAATGTTAATATTTTACCTGGCGTCAGCACTCGCAAAGCGATGGTCTCGCAACAACCTCGCGAGTGCGGCGCGCCCTGCGGCTTCACCTACAGCTTCTATGGCCATACTTACTATGGCGGCACCCTGGAAACATAAAAAAAACTGTAAACTGTTGTAAAAACCTTCAACTCCATCTTGTAGGGTAATTGGCTTGTATCCTAAAAAATAATTTAATGTCCATCAGGTAGATTTATAAAAAATATTGAACACGTATTTTTTATTTTTTCTTTCATTCAAATACTTAGGAAGATATATTGATTTGAAATATCGCATGACGTCACGCCGTGGCACATAATTTAGCACGGCGTAACGTAATTAGCCCCCACTCCGTAACTTTAATACGCTATATCTCAGTAGTTGTTGGTAATTACGACAAAATAAAAAAATACGGAGCTTAATGTTTTTAATTATCTATAAGACGGACTAATTATTTTTTTGATTTTCATACCTTGGATACATCCCTATTGCATAACAAACTATTATGATCAAATCGAGCAAATCAAAAGTCATTTTTTCAAATTAGGCTTAGAATTAGCACTTTTTGAACGTCAATATTACATAAGATTGCATGTTTTAATTCCCCCATCTCCGTTCCATCATCGGACGACCCGTCGTACGGCGAGTTTCCACCCTTACGTTGTTGACACCACTGCGATCCGGACGAAGCGTTTTGCTTCCTCCTTTATACCGCGTACATCGAGGGACTGGAACAATTTGCCGGCGTCGGTGTTTCCGTCACATTACAATTTGAGTGTCTTCAAGGGTAGAGTGAATAGACTCTTAATAAACTAGCGCGCTTTACCATCAACGATCGCATCACTGCTTACCATCAGGCGGGATTGCGGTCAAGCGCTGGTTTATAATTTATAAAAAAAAAAAGTTGGTTGTCTGTAGAACTCCGTCTACTGCCGATATTTGAACGTGACAACGTCTATGCCTATGTTTCCGAGTATGCCTTCGGGCGCTCTAGGGGTGGGGGTAAAGTAGGCGTGGACTCCGTGTGGCGTCAGATTCGGCCGTTACGGTGTTTTCGAGAATGACTCCACGCCGTACCAATTTAATAGACGTTGTCACGTCAAAAAAAAAAACATAAGACAGTCCCCCCAAAATGCCCGCCCTTCATCACTTCCTAGTTCCTATTAATAATCAGTTTCATTTTGACAGTTGAAGTTCAACAATATTTATTGCGCTATTTAAGATGTTGAGCAGACAGCTTTCTATTACATTAAGAAAAGGATAGAAGTTTTTCTCGGTGGTAGGCCATAACATCGGCCGCCGGCAGAAGTTACCACCCACCAGACAAAGTCTTGCCGCCAAGCGATTTTTCGTGTTCCGGCATGATGTCTGGTGAAGCCGTACGGAGGACGGGTCTGAGCAGTTGTGTTACGATGTGTGCCGGGTACGATGCGCCTAATGTTGTTGTGTTGGGAGTTTGGTCGTGGAGGGTCTTCAGATCAATCTCCCTTTGGCGCAGCATCGTTGGTCGTGTTGTTGGGTTTAACATTGCATCACCTCGCTCAACTGCCGTCTTCCTTCCTATTCGCTCAGTTTTTCTGAGTGAATAGGCTCTTAATAAACTGGCGCGCTTTACCATCAACGATTGCAAATCGTATCGGGATTGCGGTCAAGCGCTAGTTTATAATTATAAAAAAAAGAAGATAACATTTTATTTTAATCCTGTCAAATTAAGACACTCCATAATAGATTAGACTCCAATATAAACATGTCGACCAAAAATACACCAATTTATGTTTTTTATGATAAATATTAATTTATCTTTTGTCATTTTCGAATAACGACAGCCTCCGTGGCGTAGCGGTAGCGAACGCGGCCGTTGCGCAAGGAGGCGCTGGTTCGATCCCCGCATAATGCAAATATTTGTATGCATGAATATGAATATTTGCACTGGTCTGGTCGGAAAGCACGTTAAGCCGTTGGCAGTCGTTACGGGTTGTTGGAGCCCTCAAAAGTCTAACAATTGCTCTCAGCAATGCTTAGATATCGCCTTCGGGTTGTGGCGGTCAGACGGCAGTCGCTTCACGGAAAATATCGAAGTTTAGCCAAAATCAGCAGTTAGACTGGTAAAGACCCGAGACTCCAAAGCTGAAAAAGCTACGGATGCGGCTGGGATTAACGCTGAGATGATGATGATTTTCGAATAATACTGGAACTCTACTGGATCCGGTAAAGTTGGAATCTGATCGCAACATTATGTAGCTATGGCTGCTGCGGTTTATAAACATTTATAAAAACCAGGGGTTGTGACAAGGAGAAATTTCAACTTACCTTATGCAAAGACAGTTCATCAGTAGCTCCTTCTATGTCAGCCCGCTCCAGGCGCGGTGATGCGACTGCCCGAACTGAGTTGCTCGAGTCTAGCCTGAAATTAAAGAGCTTATTTTAGTTTTTACATATCTCGAGATCAAGATCCCATTCTCGATTTTTTTTATTTATTATAAACTAGTGTTTGACTGCAATCCCACCTGATGGTAAGCAGTGATGCAATCGTTGATGGTAAAGCGCGCTAGTTTATTAAAAGCCTATTCACTTGGAAAGAAGACGGCAGTTGAGCGAGGTGATGCAATGTTAAACCCAAAAACACGACCAACGATGCTGCGCCAGAGGGAGATTGATCTGAATACCCCCCACGACCAAACTCCCAACACAACAACATTTGGCGCATCGTACCCGGCACACATCGCAACACAAATGCTCAGACCCGTCCTCCGTACGGCTTCACCAGACATCATGCCGAAACACGACGAATCGCTTGGCGGCAAGACTTTGTCTGGTGGGTGGTAACTTCTGCCGGCGGCCGGTGTTATGGCCTACCTCCGATCGTTTGGTAGGAGTACGAGGGGCCGATGTCAACTGACGGCCCCTGCGAGTTAGCTTCGACCCCTACGGCCCTCGAAATATGTATGTAAAAAAATTGTAGGGTAGTATGGAAATATTACCCCACAATATTTCTAGTATTTGCTGTTATAGTGTCAATAGGAACACATCATCTGTGTAAATTTTAACTGGTAACTTTGACTAGTTATTGCGGTTTATGAAATAAAGCCGGCACCCTAATTACGTAAGAGACTATTAATCGTAATCAATATCATTTTGTCAAGTCGTGATGGCCTAGTGGTTAAAAACACCAGCCTCTCAAGTATGAATGCGCGGGTTCGATTCTGGATCAGGCAAGTACCAATGTAACTTTTCTAAAGTTACATGTATATTAAACGTCCCACGTTGGGCGCCATTAACTATAATGACGCGCAACGTGGGACGTTTAATATGTCCATTACTAGTTGCAATGCCTATTGATATACTAAGAAATATATGATGATAACTGTTGTTACCTCAAAGCCGGCAGCACATGATCTAGCAGCAGTGCGTCAGCAGGCGGCTGTGCGTCAGAGTGAGGCGGTGCGGGAGCCTTCTCCGCAAGAACTGACGTCAGAGCTTCCAGCAGCCATTGTGACGACCACCAGCGGGGCGACACCGTGCCACCGAACCACTGGGGATGTATGATGCTTATTAGATAAAATATTATATAAAAATGTATGACATAGTATATTCTACTAATACCTTTGTATTATCAACGGGAAACTGTGAGGATCAAGACAAGTCAAGACAAATTTTGTGTTCTTTCTCCGGAAATTAGCTTTATGACACGTTATATGAGTTCATATAATTTACTTTTGTACAATCCATAAATATGTGACCTGTCACGGCCTTTATACCTAGGGCTTTTATTTAGGTAGTAAGTTTTTACTTATTTACATTTCCATTTTAATGATTTTTTTTTTTTTGCTTTGCTGGCATTTTGGCGTGGCTGGCTGGCATATGGTAAATAATTTTATTGTTGTTGTATTTTCTTGTGTTCATCACTATACATAGTATTGTATAAAGTCATGTGTTTTTTTTTTAAATGAACAGATAGCTGTGTTGCTGGGAAGTTTGTTCCGCCACTTCTTCTTCCCAGCGAAAGCACTAGGAAGTGTCGATGGGTGGCCGTTTTGAGGGGACTGTCTTATGTAATATTGATGTTCAAAAAATGTCGATTCTCAGCCTAATCTGAATAAATGTCTTTTGATTTTTAATGGAAGGATGATTTTTGTTAAACTTTCACAATTTCAATTTAGATCAAAATTCTCACCTGTTGAGCCAGTAATCTTGCTATGGTCTTGGTGTCTAGAAGTGTTGAAGGAGATAGTGTGATCAGCCCCCATCCCTCGGAGTAAGGGTTTCCACCTTCTACCACAACGATGTCTGGAAAAGATGTTAAAGTAAGGTTACACTATTCATTTAAGCTGATTAGTCAAGTAAAATTGACGATTGAGTAGAACTAATTGCGTTTGAGCGTAAGTTGCACGTCGCGCTCGATAGATGGCGTTGTACGTTTCGTGTCGATTTCTGAATCTCGCTATTATGATGCTCGACCGTTAGACTATACCCCTTGAAGGAAAACAAATTTTTGTACTCGATTAGGAAACAAATGTGGTTTCATTATTCACTTCCCCGGGAGTTGTATAGTGCCGAACAAATTGAAATCCTGTTTTTTTGACTTGTCATACTATAAGCAATACACTTATTCAGCGTATATTTTCTTTCTCATTAAGAAAAGGGCAGAAGATAGGTAAGGGTCGCGAAAACAATTTACCTTTGGCTAAACATCGTTGGTCGTGTCGTTGGGTTTAACATTGCATCACCTCGCTCAACTGCCGTCTTCTTTTGAATAAATACCTTTTTTTTTAGTAATTATAAACTAGCGCTTGACCACAATCCCGCCTGATGGTAACCAGTGATGCGATCGTTGATGGTATAGCGCGCTAGTTTATTAAGAGCCTATTCAATCAGAAAAACTGAGCGAATAGGAAGGAAGACGGCAGTTGAGCGAGGTGATGCAATGTTAAACCCAACAACACGACCAACGATGCTGCGCCAAAGGGAGATTGATCTGAAGGCCCTCCACGATCAAACTCCCAACACAACAACATTAGGCGCATCGTACCCGGCATACATCGCAACACAACTGCTCTGACCCGTCCTCCGTACGGCTTCACCAGACATCATGCCGGAACACGACAAATCGCTTGGCGGCAAGGCTTTGTCTGGTGGGTGATAACTTTTGCCGGCGGCCGATGTTATCAGGCGCGTGCGCTCCATACAAGCAGAAAAGCTCTGCATACCCTAATAGTTTTCTAAAAAATATATATAATAATTTATATACTACAAACTTAAAACTGAAAGACTTTGTTAATCAGTTAGTGAGAACACTGCCATCTATTGGGCCTAGTGCTAACTACGAAATATCACTGGCCTTCGTCGCGACGGCCGCGCCACTTCTCGTAGCGGCCGTAAGCACAAACAAAATGTGCCTCTTCCATATCTGTCTGTGTATAAAATTATTTGCTTGTGTGCCTAAATTGTTGTGTACGTGTGCGTGAAATTTCATTGGCTTTTAAGGGCACGATAAGCACAGCTTCTAATAATGCGACGAATTTAAGAAGTTCAGAAATATAGCATGATTGTTGTTCGTTCAAATACCTTTTTATTTTAGCAGCTTATGTTGTTTCAATATTGGTTGTTTTAAGCGGAATTAAATATTCATTTATTTTAGAGTTTTTGGTTTAACACAAAAGAAAGGTTGTCTTTATAAAAAGTATTATGATAATTATGTGTGGTTAGCAGGCTGTGTAGTGTGTACACACAAATAAATTGTTTTGTTTCTCGTGTAGGTATATTATTTTAAAACACGGTATTGACAGTTCGTCGTTATAAAAACTTAAAAGACCTTAAGTTTTTCAACCTACTTGCTTTTGAATTTCAATACTATACTTTATATTGTAATAATTTTCCTGAAGTTTACAAATTAGCAAAATTTAATAGTTATGATTCCAATGAGTAGTGCATTACGCATATTTATGAAAGATTTGTCTATATTTCCATTTTAAAAGAACTTTTAGCGATTTCACAACGATTTTATATATATTTAATTTTTACAGAGTTATTTAAAAATAGATAGGCGCGTTGATTTAATTTATAGATAGTAAAATATATTTTTTTAGTTTTTTGAGAAATAAATTATTACTTATTTACAGTTCAGTTAGTAATACCATTTCATTGTATTTTGACAGCCTGCATGGCGTAGCGGTAGCGAACGCGGCCGCTGCGTAAGGAGGCGCGGGTTGATCCTCGCGCAGTGTAAATATTTGTATGCATGAATATGAATATTTGCACTGGTCTGGTCGTGCCTCGGAAAGCCCGTTAAGCCGTTGGTTTCAGTTGCCATACGAACATCTAGTGGCAGTCGTTACGGGTTGTTGGAGCCCACAAGTCAGACGGCAGTCGCTTCACGGAAAATGTCGAAATTTTGCCAAAATCAGCAATTAGACTGGAAAAGCGGACCCCAGATTCCAAAGCTTTGGATGCGACTGGTATTAACCCTGAGATGATGATTTCATTGTATTCATTTGGGCAAAAAAAAAATACCTAACACCCCACGTATATCATTTATTTGACTTGTTCTTATCATCAATCACATACTTAGATGTTCATTGTAGCCACGCACAAACATCAATTCAATGTTGACATGCGAAAAAGTACGCGACTATGTTAAATTGAAACTACGTCTACGTTACGTTTTTTAAGTTTTACCATATATAAGCACAGAGATTTGGGTAGTAGGTATATCTATGCATACCTTCAAGAAAATCTCTGTGCACGCCCCTGGATGTTATGGCCTACCACCGAGAATTTTTTTTTAAAAAAAGGTAAATAATAGTTTAGTTCTGTCAAACTGTCAGCGACAGTTTGACATAAATTAACACATTTTGCCATTTTTTTGATCATGTCGGAAACTGCCTATGGAGTATCTTAATTTGACAGGAATAACTAACAGTTAGTTATTACTTACCGAATTTCGGAAGCGGATAGGATGTGTTCAGCTCGAAAGCGAAGTGTTGAATCGTTTTCTGCACCCATTCTAGAAGAGGTCTGCAAAAGAAAAGTAATTAGTTACCCTTATAATTATAATAATAAATAAGAAATATATATGGACAAATCACACAGATTGAGCTAGCCCCAAAGTAAGTTCGAGACTTGTGTTATGGGATACTAACTCAACGATACTATATTTATAATAGATACAAATATAGATAAACATCCAAGACCCAGGCCATTCAGGAAAAGATCGTTTTCCATCATGACCTGGCCGGGGATCGAACCCGGGGCCTCCACGTCGCAGGCAGGCATAACAACCGCTGAAACTAAGTACATACAGACGTTAGCACATCAAGCTTTTCTTCCCCCTCGGGGTGGAAAATCCTCATGGATGTCCGCCGCTCTAAGGCGGGCGACGGGGTCTGCCAGAATCTTACTGACTAAAAACCACCCAGGTGTTCCATCTCACTCCTGCGCCGGGAGTTGCGAGGACGAACAATGCTCCGCAACCGCCGATTGATGCTGGCCCGCCACTGTGGGCCTCCTCGGGTCAGAGGAGGTTTTTGTCTTAGAGTCTTGAGGTCTAAGATTGGCATGCATGCCACTAACACTTCTTAACACACCTAGCTACCCGAACAGTTATAGTAACTGTAGCTGTTCGCCCAACACCGTAATTACATAACACTATGACTATGAATTGAAATCATTCTGAAGAAAATTGCTAATCTATGCTCCATATAAAGGCTGTATCTGACATCGACGCACAAACGAGTACCATGGATCCAGTACATGATTCTGAACACCCCAGTGGTGGACTTTTTCGTCGGCTTTTTCATGATTTAAAAAAAATATATGTAGTTTTTTTCACTTTAGACCGTTCATAATTGCTATACTTTTATAACCCAATAAGATTTTAAAGTAAGAATTAATTAATTCGCTAATTACACAAAAAAGCGCAATGAAAACAAAACTCGAAAAACTATCTTATCAGCTGATTTAGTAGAGTTCACATCAGGGATCAACGTCATACCTACAACCCTGCACGGCGGCACGCTTGCAACGTTCAAAGGCCGATCCGACACTTTTTTTAAACACTGTGAATTCTGTAACCGTTCATTTACGACATAAATGACTATCATAATTTCATTAGTGGCATGCGGCAAACCTGGCAAAACCTTTTCGCGAAGTTTGCGTTACGATGTCAGATACATCCTGTATGTTCGGAAAGTCTGTCTGGTCAACAACGTTAATTAATAACACAATGCATGTTGTTGAACTGCCAAAATGAAACCCGTAGAGTGTGTTAAATCACACACAAACAGTACGGTGCAATTAGCAAAACACCGCGCCCGACTATAGCACACAAAGATTTTCAATACTACCCAAGAGATTTGTCGTGTTCCGGCATGATGTCTGGTGAAGCCGTACGGGGGACGATTCTGAACAGAATTGTGTTGCGATGTGTGCCGGGTACGATGCGCCTAATGTTGTTGTGTTGGGAGTTTGGTCGTGGAGGTTCTTCAGATCAATCTCCCTTTGGCGCAGCATCGTTGGTCGTGTTGTTGGGTTTAACATTGCATCACCTCGCTCAACTGCCGTCTTCCTTCCTATTCGCTCAGTTTTTCTGAGTGAATAGGCTCTTAATAAACTAGCGCGCTTTACCATCAACGATCGCATCACTGCTTACCATCAGGTGGGATTGCGGTCAAGTGCTAGTTTATAATTATTAAAAAAAAAAAAAAAAAACTAACCCGGATTCGTCCAAAATGACTTGTTGATCACTGTACAAGCTAATTTCTGGGGATAGTTGTTCCTCTTCAGGCGGCTCCGAAGTGCCTTCGGGTATGATCGTGGACACTTCGGTAATGTTCGGCGTAGCTTCGGTAGGTAGTTCGGGGGCCGCTCGGCGTTGTAAGCGGCAAACAGCGAGGGATATCATATGGGGTGGCATTGGCGGGGTTACTGAAAATTCGTCTTGAAGCTGTGAAGAATAGGATTTTGTTATTTAAACTTACATTACTAAATAACTTTAGTTTCAGACTTAACCTTTGAATCAGTATTTGTATTTCGAACTTTATTGAGGTTATGTCAAAGTTCTTAATACAAAAGTGACAACTTAGTGGAGTTTTGGCGGGAAAGTCAAGCTAAGTGTCACGCTCATTTTTCATTAGACTTTTAGAATTATTTATTTTATATTTTTGTTTACTAAATAAAAGTGCGTGATTTAATTCTCGCCAGAAGGGAAGGAGACGTGATTGCACGGAGATGGCAGCGAGGTCTATCGGCTCCCGAATTTCTTGCTTGTGTTACACTTTTATCTCGAGGTCACCAAAATGTAGCAGCGATGTAGATAGTGATGAAATAAAAGCAAGGATAGTGGTGTAGAAATAAAAGCATACATTTTTTTTTTGATATGGCATCTCGTAGTTGACCTTGAGAGGTCATGACTACTTAACCGGACTGTCCTGTGGCTGCCTTAAATGAATTTAAAGCCTCCAGGCAGGGCTACTAAAACTAAAAACTAAGCGACTACGCGCTAAGGGCACCCCCGGGCGGTCTTTAGGTGTGGGTTGTAACGCGATTTTCAAGAAACGTAATGTAACCGGTTACGTGATCGGCTTAACCTGTTACGCAACAAGTTATTTTTATAGCTAGTTATTTTAATTCAGCTACTGGGATTGTTAAATATAACCACCAACTATACAGTTACACGCGAAACTAAACTAGACGTGGTCCTTATCTCACGTAACTAGTTACAATAACCAGCGACGCGCGTCGCCCATGTAATGCACGATACGGTTACCCGCTACGGCATAACGTTAGCATATCGTGTGTATGAAATAACGCATTTAGAAAAATAGCTATTTTTTAATTTGCCTCGTAACCAGTTATTCAGTTACACATCGCGTCGCTGGTTATTGTAACTGGTTACGTGAAATAACAACCACGTCTAGCGGTCTTCATTTCTATGCGATGCGTGGCTTGAGGATGACGTAGTGATGCGTACCTTACAGTGTAGTATAAAGTGTATTCAGTAAATAATTCATAAAGAACAGTGAAATATCGTAGCATAGTGTAAGTAGTAGTAAGACGGTTCACGCGGCCGTCTTTTTCGACATGAACAATTCATTACGTGACATTGGCTAAATGCACAAACCGAGCGAAGCCAAAAAATAAAGAAAGAAAAACTTAGTACCGAACTAAGCTGTCATTTTTTAACAAAGAACTGCATTTTTGTATTGGTTAGGTGTAGGTGTGGGTCGTAGCGTCTTTTTAAAGAAACGTAACGTAACCAGATACTTGATCGGCGTCACCTGTTATAAAAACATGTTATTTTTGTAGCTAGTTATTTTAAATCAGCTACTGTGATTGTTAAATATAACCACCATCTATACAGTTACACGCAAAACGAAACTAGACGTTGTTGTTATTTCACGTAACTAGTTACAATAACCAGCGACGAGCGCCGCCCATGTGATGCACGATACGGCTACCCGCTATGCCATAGCGGGTAGCCGTATGTACACATGTTATGCTCACATTATGCCATAGCGGCTATGGCATAATGTGAGCATAACATGTGTATGAAATAACGCATTTACAAAAATAACTACTTTTTAATTTGACTCGTAACTAGTGATTCAGTTACACATCGCGTCGCTGGTTATTGTAACTAGTTACGTGAAATAACAACCACGTCTAGTTAGGTGCATAATTCAATAACCATTTAGGTGGTTTAAACGTGATCTAAATAATACCCATGTTTTGTAATGATGGGGAATTATGTGACGTATTTGACATTTACGTAAGATTGATATATAACATTTATTATTGGCTCAATCGCTAATCGCGCAGAGCCATTAAAACCAAAAAGAAGAAGAAGAACATTTATTATGTTATTGCTATTTTTTTTAATAACTCTAAAATAGTGCTTGACCGCAACTCCGCCTGATGGGAAGCAGAGATGCAACCGTTGATGGTAAAGCGCGCTAGTTTATTAAGCCTATTCCCTCAAAAAAGCTGAGTGAATAAGAAAGAAGACCACAGTTGAGCGAGGTGATGCAATATTAAACCCAACAACACGACCAACGATGCTGCGCCAGAAGGAAACAAACTCCCGACACAACAACATTTGGCGCATCGTACCCGGCACACATCGCAACACAACTGCTCAGACCCGTCCTCCGTACGGCTTCACCAGACATCATGCCGGAACGCGACGAATCGCTTGGCGGCAAGACCTTGCCTGGTGGGTGGTAACTTCTACAGGCAGCCGATGTTATGGCCTACTACAGAGAGATATTACTACTATGACTAAACTACAATTACATTGCTATATACTTTACAAAAACGTAAGCCAATATGAATGGAAGTATAATAATCTTTAATTCCTATTCAATAAGATTTAGTTTACGCTACAAATTCAAACATTTTTGTAACATTTTTATAATGCTTTTAAAATAACGTTGATATTTGTTTAATTTAAGGCCTGGAACAATTTGCCCGCCGTCTGACTACAATTCCAGTGTCTTCAAGGCTAGAATGAATAGGCTTTTAATAAACTAGCGCGCTTTACCATCAATGAATGCATCACTGCTTATCATCAGGCGGGATCGCGGTCAATCACTAGTATACAACTTGAAATAACGGTAATTTCAAACTGCTTACCAGTCGATGTCCCAAATAAAATCCAGCTTCTTCCGTTGCTACTATCGGCATATTTGTCAACGAAACATGAAATCTGTGAACAAAAAAAAAAAAAAAAAAATAACTGGTCCATTCTATTTTATTTTATTTATGGCAAGTGAATCCGATATCGACTATTCTGCCAATGTCAAAATTGGATTGGGGAAGCAAGAGTGAACATACAAAACAATAATAATAAAAATCAAAAACAAAAAAATACGATCCCAAATATCTGTCATCAATGACTAATACACTAGACTACACAATCTCGCACAACACTATTATCAAAAATGGCGACAAGTGTTAAAAGTCAAAATTAATATAGTTACATTAATTTAAAATCAGACTTAAGTGCAGTGTATAAAGTTCTTATCACAAAGCAGTGAACAAAAAGCCATTATTTTTATGACCTTTCTGTGGTACTTCAAACATCAAACCAAATTCAACCGTACACGCATGCCTTAAAGTCAGAATTATAAAGTGCTACAAAAAAGCAATAATTTTTTACGACCCGGCCTAAAACCGGCCAAGTGCGAGTCGAAGTCGCACACGGTTCCGTACTATCTTTAAAAATGGCTAAAAATCACGTTTGTTTATTATCTGTGGCGTGGCCAATCCACGCACACCACATATAAAATAACCAATATTGCTTTTTGCACCGACAGGATTACTGCTAACTGCTAGGGCCGTGGGTTGTTCTAAAGAGATCCCTGGGCCCTGACGCACAGGCAAATGAAGAAACACGGGTGGGTGAAAGTCTGACACGCTCTCCGCTCCACCCAGATCTGGAGAAGTCATTTGATGATTTGGCACCATCGAACACTAGATACACAGTCTCGACAGAAAAGACAATTGAATCGTTTCTCCGGGACTCGTCGAGCTTCATTGCTCGGCGTTTTTTCTGGCGGTCTCCACTGTTGATTCTGGCTTTCAGGAGTTGCAGTGGGTGGGAAAAAGTGTGGCGGGTTATGTCCCAAAAGTCTCGAACAAAACTCTTAACAAAAATGGCGACAAGTATTAAGCAGTATAAAGTAGTCAAAATAAATATGCATTAATTTAAAATCAGCCTTAAGTGCAGTGTATAAAGTTCTTATCACAAAGCAGTACAAAAAGCCATTATTATTTACGAGCGAGTCTGACATCAAACCAAATTCAATCTTACGCGCATGCATTAAAGTCAGAATTATAAAGTAAGTACTAAATGAAAGAAGCACCCAAGGCTGCGTTGTGCGCTTGTTCAGTTGAACCATTTTTTACGCTGAGTGTGTACAAGTGATCGATGTTTGGCACCAAAAAAAAAAAAAAATTATTGCCTGACACACTGCAGCAATGGGTTTAATATTAAAAGTTCCACAACATGCATTGAAGGAATGAGGAACAGGGAGTAAAGTTCACTCATCCTCCATAGAAAAGGGAGGATCCTCCGACCAGACTAGTTGTCTGGCGGGCCACTTTGCCCATCGGTTTATGTGGTGAACTTGTATGCGTGCTAGTTGCACAGAAAACTCTGATTGCGAGATGCAGAATTCGCGTGACGTCAGTATGACGCGTTGTTCGCATGTTGCGTTGTAGGTACCGCTACAGCATTATTTACGTTGCTGAGCGACATTTTACAACATATGGCAGCAATGGATTATAAATATGCTTCAAAACTAACCAAATTGACAGTAATAGAATATACTCTTTATTATTACAACAGTCCATTGTGTCGCCCTTTGTATCTGGTCTTATCACTAAGAGCGATCTTTTACAGACAACCTTTGGATGGAATATTAAGGGGAAAATACCATTCATATATGACAAAGCGATTCTCACCTGTCTCTAACGATGGTGATCTTGAAGGTAGCTCTAAAATGTGGTTCATCCAGGCACGGGAACGTCGAACGAGCGTGAGTCAGCCAGAAACGAGATACGGCGCAGCGGCTGTGGAACAAAAATGTAACCTGTGCTTACAATGAGTCATTGGATATATGAGCAACAGGGTATAAAGTTACGTAGTTGCTGTAAATTCTGCTTGTGAGATGCACCTCCAGAGAAAGTCTGGCCGCCAAGCGATTCGTAGTGTTCCAGCAGATGTCTGGTGAAGCCGTACGGAGGACGGGTCTGATTGTGTTGCGATGTGTGCCGGGTACGATGCGCCTAATGTTGTTGTGTTGAGAGTTTGGTCGTGGAGGGTCTTCAGATCAATTTCCCTCTGGCGCAGCATCGTTGGTCGCAGTGTTGGGTTTAGCATTGCATCACCTTTTTTTTTTCCGGGGTGGAAATCCTCATAGGATGCCCGCCGCCCTGGGGTGGGCGACGGGGTATGTCAGACTTTTACTGACTAAAACCACCCCGGTGTCTCTTCTATAATGAGCGCGCGTGGGGCCGCAGGAGTCTAAATTCTTCCACGGCCCCACGCCCACGTGCTGGCCCGGTGTCCGGGCCTCGTCTCCTGCACGCAGTAGTGGGGTGTAAACTACCCCGTGCATCACCTCAGAGGCGCGCGCCAACTCTCTCGCGCGCCTTCACCTCGGGGTCCTTCATTAGGGTGCGGGGACTTCCCCATGTCCCTCACCGCTGGACCCTTTCATGGAGGGCAGAAGAGGGCGTTATCCGCCCTTCCTCGGCGCCCGGTGCGTTTTCTGTGGCCTGGGAAGGGAGTTGACATCTCCCTCTCCCGTTCCGCAGCTTCCTTCTGCGACATCACGTCCTCGCAGAAGGACACCACCGCGTGCCACGACTCTGCGCTACCGACCATCCTCCGCACTACTGCCGGCAGCGTCAGGTCTCCTTCCTACTTCATTTGTGAGGACACGGCGCTGCTCCTCCCAAGCTACACACTCGGAGAGCGTGTGCTGCGCCGTGTCCTCCCCGCATTGGACGCAGTGGTGGCACCGAGCGTCCGGCTCCCTGCCTAAGCGATGCAGGTACTTGCCGAAGCAGCCGTGCCCCGACAGTACCTGCGTCACCCTGAACGACAGGGAGCCGTGCCTCCTCCCGAGCCAGTCGTCGAGTACTGGCCGGATCGCCTCGACGGTAGCGAGGCCGGCGGTAGGGCGCATAAGCCTCTGCCGCCAGTCCGCCACCAGGACCTGTCGGAGCTCCTCTCGGCGCAGCTCGATCTGTCGCTGCACCGGACTGGAGCCCCATGTCCGCTCTTCTTCGCGCCATCGGTACAATACAAGTACTTTCGCCTCTAGGTCCCAGGGCGGGGATCCGGCCAGGACGCAAGCCGCCTCGTAGGATATCGTGCAATACGTGCGATACCCGCGAACGACCCTGATGGCCATCGCCCTCTGCGGCTTGTGCAGAATGGCGAGTGTTCCGGCCGTCAGGTCCATCGCCCACACAAGGGTCCCATACAGGGCCATATACCGCACGATTCCTACGTATAACCGCCTACAGGCGGCGCTCGGGCCCCCCATGTTGGGAAGCAGCGTTGATAGCGTGAACATTGCGTCACCTCGCTCAACTGCCGGCCTTCCTTCCTATTTACTCAGTTTTTTTGAGTGAACAGGCTCTTAATAAATTGGTGCGCTTTACCATCAACGATTGCATCATTGCTTACCATCAGGCGGGATTGCGGTCAAGCACTAGTTTATAATTATGAAAAAACCCTTACTGTCTATGCGTTCCAGTCAAGAAGAATCCTCGTTGTTTGTCACTCCTCTCCAGTTTTGTAATGAAGCGAAGGCTTAGTGTGTAGTTATACTTGCGCCGAAGTTTCTCCTAAAATGGCAATATATTAATAATTATTTATTTATTAAAACTTTATGCACAAAAAAAAAACGTAGCACAATGGCGGACTTAATGTCTTAGGGTGCTTACATAAAGAAACAGGTTTCCGGGACAGACAAATCCGTGCGGGTCAGTACCGACCGGTGCAGGTCAACTTGCATAAAGAAACAGGTACAGGTAACCTGTTTCTTTATAAGTGAGCGCATAAGTAAATAAATAAATATTATACCTGCACCGGTCGGTACTGACCCTCACAGATTTGTCTGTCCTGGAAACCTGTTTCTTTATGTAAGCACCTTTAGACATTTTCTACCAGTCTACGTTAAGGTGATGCAGAGACAAAAGATGGCAGGGGCAAAGATATACAAAAACTATCTTTGCATTATGTAGATTCAATTTCTTAGTATTGTATAATTGCATGGCATGTGTGAGCACAATTTACTTGCTGTAAAGCATCTGTTTGTTGGGTTAGTCTTTTTTTTGTTGTTTTTTTGTGTGTTTTCCATAATGGACGCTCTTGCATACAATATATTTCTGCATCGTTCTCACACGATTGATTTAAAAATGAATGTTGTAATCAAATATTTGTATCAATAGCTTGATAATTTAAAAGAGTGTCCATGGAGTTTCTTGCCCGTTCTTCTCTTTGGAATGGGCGACTAGCTTCACCTTACTGACTGACCGACCTTCTGACAATTCAAAAGTGCCTGTAACTGGTTTATTTGAAATAAATGCTTTGATTTGATTTGATTAATTTGATTTGACAAAAGTTAAAAGAGAAACAAAAAAGAATCAAAATTCAACATGATTTCTCATTCACGGATCGCAACAATTTGCTTGCGGCGGTCTTCTCGTCTGATTACAATATAAGTGTCATCAAGGCAGGTCTGCCTGATGGTAAACAGTGAAACAATTGTTAATGATAAAGCGCGCTAGTTTATTAAGAGCGTATTCACTCCAGCCTTGAAGAAATTGTAGCCAGACAGAAACACCGCCGCTGGAAAATTGCTCCAGTTCCTCGATATACGCGGTATACAAGACAAGGCGAAACGCTTGATTCGGATCGTCCGATGATGGAACGGAGATGGTGGAATTAAGTCAAGCTTATCACCAAATGCCAATTACACCAAATAAACTGTTAACTTACCTTAAACTCAATATAACTTTGATCGGCTTGAGGATACTCCAAATTTTTGGCGACCTTTGGTCCAAGAGAGCCGCCCGTTTTGAAAAGCGCTCTTTCCGTAACGTTCATATCTCGTACGTTGAGGACTACGAAGGTTGTGTCCCTATCCACTTTGAAGTCTATTGACACTTCGCCTAAAACAAAAAGTTAAAATTACCTTAACAAGTACATTACTTCTTCTTTATCTCCTTCTTCAGCCTATAGAGGTCCACTGTTGGACAAAGGCCTGCCCCAAGGCTTTCATTGCTTTGGGGTTTGACACAATCCCCGTGCTTGTCCATTGGGTTGTGGATCGCAGTAATTTGATATTCCACAGGAGAAGCACTGCTACTCGCTTCCCTGGTGAGAGTTCCCTTAGTCGCTTCTTACGACACCCACCAGCCAACAGAACATATGGGTGGTGAGGGAGGTAAGTAAGTACTTAGATGGAGTGAAAAGAAAATTATACGAATATTTAACAACTCTAAGAGATCGAGAGAAAAAGCGGTTACGAATATTCAAAAACTTTACAGAATCAAGAGAAAGTGAAGCTTTCAAGATTTAAGTAGGTTAAAAAGAAAATGACTTACGAGTAGAGAAGAAAATTCAAGAATGGAAATTTGTTTGGTTGTATTTTGTATAGCTCATCTACTAAATGATTTAAAGCAGACAAATAATTTTAAGAGCTTACCTCTCAATTCGCCAGTTGTCAAGTTGGGATGCAGCCACAAACTGTAATGTTTGGGTATGATGAAGGTCGGTAGACGAGCGCCACGCCATGGAAATACAGCACCATTGCTTGCTATCCGTTCCCTGGAAAAAATAAATAAAAGTAGTGAAAGAGCATTTTAAAGATAAGGCTTCTTACCACACGGTAGAGGTCTGCCTGGCTTGGGTACAGCACCGCCGTGTTCTCGTGGCAGCGATCTCTCGCGTCCGGCCCTGGTCCAGGCCATGGTCCGGAGCGAAAGTGCATGGCAGGCCGTCAACTCTTTCTGCGAGGCAGTAACGCTGGCAAAGGGGCGGGCGGAGCACGTGAGGGAGCGGAAATCCCAGCACCCTCACGCCTCTAGGCGCCGCAGGAGACGCCCTGGTCGGGAGACAACATCGAGCTCTCGGCCACCGTGGGCGAGCTGCCCACTGCTCACCTCCCGGTAAGGAACAGGCAAGGGTTGACGGCGCGCTGTGTTTCACGCCCACTTCAATGAGATGTCAGCACATCGTGACGGGCTCCACGAAGACTGATGCCTGGGTCAGGGTTGCAGGTTGGTCAAAATAGAAACCATGGCTCTGGCGCACAGGCAAGTGAAGGAACACGGGTGGGTTTTAGTCAGTAAAAGTCTGACACGCCCTTCCGCTCCGCCCAGAGCGGGAGAAGTCATTTGATAATTTCCCATTCAGAACAAAATAAATATAGCTTAAAAAACTAAAAAAAAACATGCTTTTAAAGAATATCAAACTAAAAAGTTTAAAATAATTTTAAAGTTTAATTTATGACAATAGTATATAAACAATACTAGTATAAATGAAAAAAAGCGTGTGGCGCTTTTTTCTCATTCTTTAAAAGCATGTTTTTTTTTTTAAACTATATTTATTTTCAACTTTTTAGTTCGATATTCTTTTTTTAAATAATATACGGATAACAAGAACGCTTAAGTGGTGCTCATTTGTTTTTACCAAACTTTTCTTGATCTCCAACGGACAGAACAGCAAGTACTAAAATTCGTAATGATGCGTTACCCAAGTAACTAAATCTAGATCTAAAACTAAATCTAAACTAAAAAATACTTTGCCTGCACAGGTTAATGTAAGGTAAGGTTGAAAAAAAATTTTGAGTTGAAAACGGATAAGTAAACATACAAGTGAAGCTAATAAAAAGCAGGTAAAAAGGCCTCTTACCACAACAAGCTAAACACTTCTTCAACAAGTGTACGAGTATATAGCCACTCAAGCGTCCGGGCCATGCCTAAAAATTTTTGGCATTAAGCGTTCAGGCAACCGTGGTGGCCTCACCGACATGTACACTTTAAACGAGTTTTTATTTATGATATGTATCAAAGAGCTTCATGAACTTCTCACTAGATGGTTCTGTATTAAACAACAATTCTCGGATGTACACACATCAAAAGTGTCTAGGGATCAACATATATTTTTGCAATAACTTTTCTCCTGATTGATATTAATTAAAATTTTCTTTAAGGATTCATCAAATAAAGTGTTTTCGTTTGTCACAGTAACGATAAACCAAGTCACCTTTGCATTAATAAAGAAATTTGCCATTTTCCTAATAAAGGGATATTTGACATTTGAACCACTAACACAAAAGTTCGAAAAAAAGACTGAAATAACAGTTTTCTCTAAAATTTTATTGGGTAACTTAAACAATTAATAATCCGTGTTTCTACCGCGAACACTAACAACACAAGAACATCGGTTTGGCATACTCAAAATGAGTTCATCCAAATCACGCTGTGGAATGGCCGCCCATGTTCGTTGCAACAACAAAAAAAGGTCTTCTTGCGACTGGATACCCTCCATATTCGGCAGAGCTCTTCTCTGTAGCATATCCCATGCATGCTCAATCGGGTTCAAGTCTGGCGACTGAGCAGGCCAGGGCAGGACATTGATGTTAGCTGCGGCGAGAGTCTGTCTTACAACTCTTGCGGTGTGCGGTCGTGCATTATCATGCATTAACTGAAATAAGGGACCGATTTGCACTTGTAGAGGAACGATGACGTCTGATACAATCGTCTCAGCATAAATTTGAGCGTTGAGGTTGCCTCTGATCCAAATCAACTCAGTTCTTCCGCCGATCCAAATACCCGCCCATACCATGATGGTTCCACCACTATAAGGATGGACTTCCTGGCAGGATTTTAATCGCTGTTGGCGTCCAGGGGTTCTCCAGTGTCGTATACGTCTTGTATCCGGTCTCATACCAAAACGAGACTCATCAGAAAAGCACACGAAACGCCATTGTTCTTCTGCCCAATTTCTGTGTTCAAGAGCCCATTGATATCGAATCCTACGATTGTGCATTGCTGTAGGTGGTACCCGTAGCGGTCTTCGGGAATGAAGGTTCACTTCATGCAAGCGGTTTCTGACTGTTTGGTCGCTAATTAAGTTCCCTGAAGAGTGATGAAGCCTCACGGCTAACATCATGGCGGTTATTGTTGGAGCTCTTCGAGTTAAGATTTGAATGTATCGATCTTGTCTCCGTGTGGTGCAGCGATACCGTCCTCCATGGCGCTCAGCCACGGTACCAGTGCTTCGGTAACGTGTCCAAAGTCGACTGATAACACTCTGACTTGTATTCAGAGCTAAAGCCACAGTACGTTGCCGGGAACCAGCTTCTATCATTCCCACGGCTCTGAGCTCTGAGATTTCCCTGCTTAAATGACGTCGCCGCTCCATAATAACGTTGGTTTTAATCAGTAGTAGGGAAACAGTAGCACTAATAATGTCTTCAATGCGTTGTATGTTTTGATAGGGAAAATATTGACAGCTGATTTTCATCTTTTACTCGAATTTGATTCACAGTTCCTGATTCAAATTATGAAATGCACCAAAAAGGATCCATATAAATTTATAAAATCATAAATTTATTACAAAGCCACATCTCAATCTCAAGAAATCCGCATAAAAATGCTTGATCCCTAGACACTTTTGATGTGTGTATAAAACAGTGCCCCACCTGACACATAACATCGGAAAAAACGTTTGTTTATAAACGGTGTGTGCAGTTTTGTGCAGTGGCAGTGAGTTCTGCGATTAAAATGAGAGTAATAAATTATTAGTATTTTTTATTATCGGACTCTTATTAGTGTTACATATTAAAATAATTGTCCAGATTTATTCTTTCTGAATATGTATAAATACTTTGTATCCAATGTCTGATAAGTTAACTTTACGAGTGTTAAAGTGGACGATGAAATGATTGCTCATTGCTCATTGTGTGCCGGATTTTCGTCAAGTTTTTGTCTGATATAATATATTAAAATATGACAAAATAATCCCTGCAGGAAAAATATTATTCATATTTAGTCATTAAATAGACTTCTGCTAAAAAAAAATAAGAGGATTTTACGAGCGCTCGGCGCGGCTTGATACCGATCGCGCGCTCGAACGTACAACGCATTCCCAGCTGTCACATCGGGACGTTCAAGTGGCTAAAATATTGGCCTCAAATCCCTTGTTTGTGAACAAAACTTTATTTTGATTCAGTTCATCTTTCTACATAAACAGCGTATGATGTTCCACTGTTGAGACACAAGGCTCATCTCTGTGAGAGGTAGTGGGCCGTATTCTACCACACGTGCCCAGTACGGGTTGGTACATGTCACATGTCTTACAAGTTTTGTCTCTAGGACATGTCGGTTTCCTCACCATGTTTTCCTTTTTTTTAATACTCGTAATTATAAACTAGCGCTTGACCGAAATCCCGCCTGATGGTGCAGTAGTGATGCGATCGTTGATGGTAAAGCGCGCTAGTTTATTAAGAGCCTATTCACTCAGAAAAACTGAGCGAATAGGAAGGAAGACGGCAGTTGAGCGAGGTGATGCAAGGTTTAACCCAGAGGGAGATTGATCTGGAGACCCTCCACGACCAAACTCCCAACACAACAACATTTGGCGCATCGTACCCGGCACAAATCGCAACACAACTGCTCAGACCCGTCCTCCGTACGGCTTCACCAGACATCATGCCGGAACACGACAAATCGCTTCTGCCACCATTCACCATTTTGAAATAATTTGCACAAAACAAAGCACCTGATGTGGTTCAAACCTTACGACCTACAAGTTGGAAGTGGTGGTCGTCTTGATAAGTATGTAACTAATTACAAGATATAAATGAACATAACAGGTACATTATCGTTGACAGACAGTATATAGTAGGTGACGTCTCCAATTGACATATGAGATATGTAGGACAGGATACATATGCATGTGGAGACATGCTTAATTGGAGACGCCTTCAACTATATACAGGCTGTATCTGACATTGTAACGCAAACTTCGCGAGAAGGTGCCCCATGCCACTAATAAAATTATGATAGTCATTTATATCGTTAATGAGCGGTTACAGAAATAACAGTGTTTAAAAAAATGTGTCGGCTCGGCCTTTGAACGTTGCAAGCGTGCCGCCGTGCGGGTTTGAAGGTATGACGTTGATCCCTGATGTGAACTCTATTAAATCAGCTGTTAAGATAGTTTTTCGAGTTTTGTTTTCATTGCGTTTTTTTGTTTAATTAGCGCATTAATTAATTTTTACTTTAAAATCTTATTGGGTTATAAAAGTATAGCAATTATGAACGGTTTAAAGTAAAACTGCATATTATTATTTTTTTTAAATGCTAATGATATACAATTATACTCACCACGCACTAACTATGGCAAAAAAAGTGTAATGTACGAAGGTGCAGCATTGTACAATAAATTACCAAAAACAATTAAAAACGAAAAGTCTATGTCAATATTTAAAAAGCATTTAAAACTACATATATTCAATCAAGCGAGCGCACCTTAGTACATGCCACATCTAGTTGTGCGTGCTCCGTGTGTTGTTGGCAATCTACCCTACATATTTTTAATTTTTGTTTCTGTATAGTGTTTTACTGTTACTGTACGTTTTAAATATTTGTTTAAGTTAGTATTTAAAAATTTCTCATGTAAGTGATTAATTTCTTATGAGAAATAAAGATATCTCAAACCTCAAAATTTCCACCTGTGGGGAATGTTCAGAATCATGTACTGGATCCATGGTACTCGTTTGTGCGTCGATGTCAGAGACTCCCTTTATACTGTACTCTGTAGCTGTGTAAACGCCAATATACAGAGTGAATGTTGAATGAATTTACAGACGACAGCACATTAAGCTACTTCAATCAGTCAGATTTCTTATTCCATTTTCAATTTTATCTCTAAAGCATTAAAGCTTGAGGTTGATTGGGAATATTTGTCAATTTTGGGTAGCTTGACCTGCTGTGCGTCCGTACTACACTCAGTATTTTTCCAAGTAAACTTTATTTTCAAAGTACCCACTTGTTAGAAGCAGCAACGCTTGCTTCAGAGTCCGTTGGTGGTTGTCCTGGTATTAATGTCGCCTCTCCAGCACATGGGCAGTCTGTAGCCGAATAAACACTTATTATTTTAAAACAGTTTATATAATATTTAAAATCACGTAAAGAGACAAAAGCTATAATAAAACTTAAAATTGTTGGCGCCCAAACCTGGGACCATTTGTCCCTTTTGGGCGCCAATAATGTTAACTACTACAAATAAATATATTTGGACAAAATATTTTGATATATCAAAATGTATGTTCAAGAGCTCTTTTACAAGTCACAAATCTTATAAGTTTGCTGTGTTTATGATACATAAAATAACCACTAATACTGGTAAATTGAAATTTAGTCCCAGTTGGGCGCCAATTGTTATGACAACCATTTTACGTACTAATTGGTGATAGTTTTGTAACAAATCTTACTTATTATTTTTTTCCTTTTAAACTCTTTGAAAAGTTTAATGGAGCAAATCGTATTATAGTATAGGCATAAATGAAACGGTAGCCTAATTGGTTATTAAATTTTTCTAATCTCTGAATGCGATTCTGAAATTAAAACAACTCCAGTAGTAATCGCTGTCCATATTTGGAATTGAGTAAAATAAAATAATACCAATCCAGTAAAATTGTGTTCGATGTAAATACAAATCGGCCATAATTTGATTCAACGAAGTGCTTTCGTTTCATTTCATATGATTTTTTGTTTCGATATTAATATGCTATAATTTAATTTAGTTTAATAATTGCTTGTTTTAAACCTGTATCGTGGGCGCGTTTACAAACATATAAACTCATATTCACAAACAGCCTGACCCGGAACAACTACTTGGTCATACAAATATTTGTTCCGTGCGGAAATCTAACCCGCGACACGCAGCGCCGCAGTCAATAACTTAATCACTGCGCTAACCGTGCAATCGAGCAGCTAGTACTTTATCAATCATTTACCTGGCTGTGGAGTAGCATACACCACTATGAGCGCGGTTGCAAACATAGCAGAGAACAACACTGCAGTTAGACATAGCGCTCGCCGTTGTGAGCATACTGCCACGGGCGCGTCGCGGAGCTCGCGGGCTTCGCGCGCCTTGTCTGTGTCTGCGAAATACATGAAAAAGTTAGTTAATCATTCAGCAAGACCATATCCTGGAAAATTTACATTATAGACAGTTTCAGGAAACAGTAGGATTTGGTTATTGACCATCGAAAGGTTCTGTACCTTTCGACGGTCAATACCCAAATCCCACTGTTTCCGTGGCCTGTCTTTTTGCAGAAAAAAAACTTTTTTAACGTTTTTGTGCACTGTTGTTGGACAGGCATTGAATTCGCGTGAGCCTGACCGACCCGATACCGTGATCGCTTTTTTTTAAATTAGGTGTACAAATAAGTTTCCGCCGTTTAACAAAAGATGTCCTCACTAAGAGGTTTCGTTGAAATTGTCAGATCTAACATGATATCATAAGTTCGGACAACTGTAATAACATACACTTGGAGTATTAGTGATTGTAGTAGTTGGAATGTAGTAATTTTGTGCCGAATAAGCGTCATTAGCGGGAACTTTTGTTACTTCTTTAATTTGAAGAAATCTGCAGCTGAGGCCTATCGATGGCTTGTAGAAGCTTATGGTGAAGCTGCTTTAAGAGAGAGAAGTTGTCGTGAGTGGTATCAAAAGTTTAGAAACTATGAAGACAAAGAACGTAGTGGAAGATCGCAATCGTACGAAAACACGGAATTGGAACCATTATTGGCGGAAGATACAAGGAAGAGGAAAAATGCGCCCATTACTTCTCCAGATAGGACAAAATTATTCTCCTACGTGATAATGCTCGTCCACATGTTCAAAACACGGCGGAAACTTATTCATATATTTAATGATTTAAGTTTTCATTTCTGTCGGTCAGTGCGGTGACAGTTAATTTTCTTTACGTAAATCAAATGACCTCTCGCTCTGGGTGAAGCGGAAGGGTCAAACTATTACTGTCTAAAACCTACCCGTGTTCCTTCCCTTGCTTGAGCGTCAGAGGCCATGGTATCGTGGTAACGAGTCCCACGTTTACACGAGTTTTCGATAGAGTCAACTCAAAGCCAGCCACGTATAGTACACGTAGCATTAAGCCATGTGTACCACACATGGCTGTCTTATGCCTTGAAAGAAAGTCCTGCCTGGCAAGAAATATGCCTCATCTCTTTGCAGACTTCGTGACAGTCCCAACATCATTCTGCACTCGATAGCTGGGCTGTTAGTGCCTACGCTTGTGTGGACGTTAGCGGACCGTAGAAAATCTGTTTTAGTTATTAAATACTTACTAACATTGGCTAAGTAAGATTGTTACTAAAACAATAGACCGCATGTAATGTATCATTAATAAATTATTACACATCTATTAGTCCAATTATACATCTATTAATTAGTCTCGCATATATATACATACATCTACGCAATATAAAAATAAATATATAGTTACCCGCCAAAAACGCGACATCATCTAAATCCTGGTCCACCATATTACGCCAGGCAGCTGCTAAAACAAAACGATTTTATACTGTAATGGTTTGATTATATTATTGATATTACAGTGTACAGGTCTGCCAAAGTGATAATGCGTATAGAAATCTTCGTCACTGTTCGGCAACGGTCGTATTCCCCGAGCTTTCGGAAGAAGATATGTATATAGAGTGATGTACTTAACCACTTTTTTTGCACTTAACCACTCAGCGTTCGGAAGAAGATATGTATATAGAGTGGTTAAGTGCAAAAAAGTGGTTAAGTGCAAAAAAGTGGTTAAGTGCACCATATCTTCTTCCGAACGCTCGGGGAATACGACCGTTGCCGAACAGTGACGAAGATTTCTGTGCGCATTATCACTTTGGGAGACCTATACAAGTGTATATGTAAACAAAAGTGTCCTTTCTTGTTTTTGGTGTGGATGAGAAGTCATCAAATGACCTCTCCCGCTCTGGACGGAGCGGAAGGGTTTTACTGACTAAAACCCACTCGTGTTCCTTCACTTGCCCGTGTGCCAGGGACACGGTTTCTTTTTCAACCAACCCACAACCCTGATCCCTGATTGTGGGCTGGCGGATGAAACTCTGGACCATATCCTGTGGGACTGCACCCTCTATGAGAAAGAGCGAGAGGCCATGTTGTCAGACTGGTCCAGACACGTGATTGATCCGGTTTACCACCAAGACCTGGTAGCGGACGCGGAGGGCTTCCGGAGACTGCGGTCATTCGAACACAAATGGCACAGAAAAATGAAGTAGTTGGAGCTTGGTGCAGAGCGTGAGGTCAGCTAGGCATAATGCTGATGCGGCTGCAAATTTACTCTGAGACTAGCTGCTCGGGTGCGAAGTCACGTATTGTGTCGTTGCACGTCCCAGTCGGGAGAACTAACACGAGCAGACGGACAAGCCACTAGACTGTACAATGGTCCGTATGCCGCAAGGCGGGAAGGACCTGTACAGGACAGTCGGGGTTCCAACCCTGATCCCAGGAGGCATCGGTCTTTACCCCGTCACGATGTGCTGACATCTCTTTAAGGCACATGTGAAACACAACTTGCCGTTGACCCGGGTTTGGTCCTTAGCGGGCGGTGAGCCACCCGCAAACCCGCGCCTACGGTGGCCGGGAGTTCGATGTTGTCTCCCGACCAGGGCGTCTCCTGCGGCGGCTAGAAGCGTGAGGGTGTTGAGACGCCCGCTTCCTCACGCGTTTCGCCTCCTGATTTGTCAGCATCAGTGCTTCGCAGAAGGAGGTGACCTTCCATGCACTCTCGGTCTGTACCATGGCCTGGACCAGGGCCGGACGCGAGAAATCGCCGCCACGATGACATGGCGGTACTCTACCCGAGGCGGGAAAACCTCCACCGTTTCCACAGGACAATCTCTACAGTGGCGACACCCTGACGTTTCCTCCCGCCTTATCCGGAATAGAAACCTCCCGAAACAGCCGTGTCTGGTGAGGACCTGCGTTAGGCGGAAAGTGAGGGTGCCGTGCCGCCTCTCTAGCCACTCCGGGAAATAGGGACTTACAGCCGCTATTGTGGCGTGCCCAAGCCCATTAATACCTTACGGCCAATAATAAAAAAAAATCTGAGTTGTAAATACATTCTTCGCTACCGATATCACGGATGTAGAGACGTCTCGGATGTAGAGCGTTTGTCGTAAGGATCGTTATGGCTAGCGTGACTTGTCGAGACTGTTTCTTCAGGACTTAAAGCATAGCAATCGAGCTCGTGAGGTCCTACGAGACCAATGAGATTATTAATAGACCCCATATTCACAAACTAAAATTAGTATACTATAAATAGTCCACCCTCACGTTGTTGATGCCACAACGATCCGAACGAAGCCTTCTGCCTCGTATTTTATACCGCGTAACGGTAATGGTAACTTAATGGGACTGGAACAAATTGCTAGCGGCGGTGTTTCCGTCCCACTACAATTTAAGTGCCTTCAAGACTAGAGTGAATAGGCTCTTAATAAACTAGCTCGCTTTACCATCAACGATTGCATCACTGCTTACCATCAGGCGCGATTGCGGTCCACTAGTATATAATTTATGAAATAATAATAATAATTAAGTTCAGTGAATCTTTTTCCTCCTGTTTCATTAAAAAATGGACAGAAAAAATATTAATTTATTCCTGTCACATAAGATACTTCATAGACATTTTTGACGTGATAAAAAATATGGCCACTAACTAAAAATACGTCAGAGGCTGACAAATTTGACAGGATTAGTCTTCTGTCCCTTTCTTAATGAAATAGAAAAAAAAAAGATACACTGGCCGCGATTCTCTTATTCACGAACTAAATTAAAGTTAATTGCATCTTTTTCTTTCTATTTCATTAAGAAAAGGATAGAAGATAAAATGTTAGTTTAGACCTGTCAAATTAGCCCGCGCGCACGTAAATTGACGTATTACTGTTACTGTTACTGATTTGGTTTCCGCACTCAGTCCCTTCAGTGGACCATTGTGCTTGGACCATGGCGGCCTTTGGCGGTTATTCCAGCCAGCCCACCTCCCTCCAGAAGCCCATCAGGTCTCCTAGCCTGTTGAGTAACATCTGTGTAAGATCTTGGTTAACGCCTGTACACTCGAAGAGTACATGCGCAACTGTGTCGTCAGCCTCTATGCAGGCTCTGCACAGAAGGCTGTCCGTTATGCCTATTGTGTGGAGATGCTTATTCAGCAAGCAGTGGCCCGTAATGATCCCCGTCATCAATCGTAGGGTGTTCCTATCCAGACGCAACAGCCTTTTAGTTAGCTTTTGCTATGCCATCCAGGGATGGCATAGCCTCCTTGGACGGCCTGCAGCCCGGTGACGAGGACCACCAAATCTCCGCTTGTTCGTAGGTATACCTTTGTAAGTTTGTAGTCATCTGCGTATTTGAATGAAGGGGATAGGCACAATGGGCTCCGGTCCACTGACCAAATTGACGTATTTTTGGTCGCCATGTTTATAATCGCATCATAACCGTCTATGGAGTATCTTAATTTGACAGGACCTATAATAGTTTTGTTTGTTAACAAGAGAATCTACGCCACTGCATTTTTTTTAGTTGTATATAAGGGAATCAGCGTCCTTTATAATGATATACCAAATGTACTTACCCTTAGCAGAACCGTTCCTGTCGGCCTTATATTTGCCGATGGGCTCCATCTGTATGCCGTCCATCTCACGCCGAGCGCGGCATGCCGACGATCACCTGATGACAAACATAGCAATGTATTTGCAAAATTTTTATTACCATTTTTAATGGGTTACTACAGTTTTGAACTATTTGGGGTCCGTAAAACATAATATGTAATTTATTATCTAGTAGTAAATGTAAGTTATATTATTGCGTAAGACTGGTTGTCAGGATTTTGTGCTTTTGACTACCCATTACTATTGTTAAAGATCCAATATTGACAGCTGGGGGCAATCGCGCTAAAATAATTCAAGCAAAACAGAAAGTTTTTGCCGGGAAATTTAAGCTGAGTGTCACGCTCATTTTTCATTGGACTTTTAAAACTATTTATAGTGTTGTTTACTTAATAAAAGTGCGTTATTTATTTAATAAAAAGTGTATTCAATACTTCATAAAGAACAGTGAAATATCGCTGCATAGTGGCCATATCATGACTTTGCCTAAAACCTGCGTCGTAGACGGTTCACGCGGCCGCCTTTTTTGACATATTGATTATACATTATCTAAGACAATGGCTGCATGGCTCTGCCTTTCCCTTTCCCAAAAAACGGGAGAATTTAAAAAAAAATCAACCAAAACAGAATTGCACCGCAACCAAACCAAAACTTTAGTTATGTTTCGTATCGCGCTAACCTTCTGACAGTTGGTTTAACCATAATTGGAACGTAATCGCTGTCAAATGAAAAAGTTGACACAAAGCTAACTTTTTCTGTGCCATTTATCAAACTTACGTCTAAACGATTGGATTTACTTACAATTTATTTAGTTTGAATTATTATATTTGCCGAAATGTATCACTCATACATTGATTTTATTTCAATCGAAGTTAAAACTTTAGCGCGATACGAAATGGGATCGAAACTAATAATTTAATCGGTCGTGGGCCATAACATCGGCTACCGGCACGTCTACCGGCAGAAGTTACCAACCACCAGACAAAGTCTTGCCGTCAAGCGATTCGTCGTGATTCGGCATGATGTCTGGTGAAGCCGTACTGAGGACGGGCCTAAGCAGGTGTGTTGCGATGTGTGCCGGGTACGATGCGCCAAATGTTGTTATGTTTGGTCGTGGAGGGTTTCCAGATCAATCTCCCACTGGGGCAGCATCGTTGGTCGTGTTGTTGGGTTTAACATTGCATCACCTTGCTCAACTGCCGTCTTCCTTCCTATTCACTCAGTTTTTTTTGAGTGAATAGTCTCTTAATAAACTAGCGCGCTTTACCATCAATGATTGCATCACTGCTTACCATCAGGCGGGATTGCAGTCAAGCACTGGTTTATAAATATATAAAAAACCACAACTTTAACTGAGTTAAATACGAACAACAGTTTAACTTCTACTGATTTATTTAGCGCGATTTCCCTGGGAACAATGCTTCTGATGTATGTACTGGTTACATCCGCGAACAGACCTCGCAACTGTGTCTTCACCTTAAATCGACTGGTGCGGCTTTTGTTATGTAGCCACGGACCTTATATTCAGAGACAACGATAAAAAGCAATTCACCCACCTCAAACTCCCAACTAATAAAAACAAAATATTAAAAACGCGTGCCACTTTTTTGCACAACGAGAACAGACTTTTATCGTAAAAAAACAAAAGTGACGGAGGCAAAAACCCATTCAGCCTGCGCACTGAAAAATTTCAAAGCGACTGGCAAGTGCTCTATGGAACCAGGAGTCGTAAATAATCGAGTAATTACTTCCCTCTCTAGTTTGTCTGTGGTTTTAGTTTGCACACGCCATTTCCTGTTGAACTTCGGTATAAAAGAACAACATGGGGGACGGCTGGAGTTTGAAGTGTGAAATAAGCGAGCGAAACGTTTCTGTCTCTGGGGTTATACTGTAGTTGCTATGGGGTTCACGTAAAACTATTGTGTACCGACTTTTGCCCGTGGCTCCGCCCGTGTCTAGGTTTATAGGTACCACAACACTGCTGCCGCGATAAATACCTTTGAGGTCCTCAAGTGTTGCTCAGCAGCTATAAAATTTGTATTTAGTAATTATTAGTTCTAATCTAACCCGTATGGACGTGCCACATTAGCTAAGTTACAGTAGGTGACAGCGACCGACTGTCGAGTCCACCATGAAGTATTTGGGATTGGTGCTCGAAGTAGGGTTGCCAACCGTACTATAATATATAGTATTGTACTATATTTCGGGTCTGCGTACTATATACTGTTGAAAAAATATATAGTACGTAAAAATACTATATTTTCAACACCGAAAAAACTAACAACCAAATCCTTCATAAAAAAAAAAATAAGAACGCGTCTTTAAAGTAAGTACCCGATAGGCGATACCATGTATCCGAACGCTTCCGTAACGAACTTGTCAATGTCAAATTGACGTTGCTATACTTATATATCGGCAGAATTGTTTAGAGTTGTTGTTATTTCATTTGCTAAAGTAAAAGACTGTAATGACTTTACTGACAAAACTACAGGCCAAAAATGGCAGTATATTTTTAAAAAAACTGAAAATGACATACCAAATTTATTTAAAGTAATATCATTCCTGCTCTCTATTCCCGCCACTTCGGCATTCACAGAAAGGATATTTTCGGTTATGAATTCGAAGTGGCGAGAAGAAAGAAACAGAAGTAGTATATCATTAATAAAAAATGAGCTTTTGATTTATGTTAATTTAAAAATTGAGTGTGACAAAGCATATGACACTTTTATTTTAAACAAAAAACTGTTACACAGTGCAAGAAGTGCAAAAAAATATAGTTTTTATAAAAATAAATAATTAAGAAATATATATTTGTCTCTTTTTTGTTTTTCCCATAAAATACTATAATTTTTTTAAACGTACTATATTTTTTTACACCTTATTTTGGAATATACTATATTTCGCTGATGAAATGTTGGCAACCCTAGCTCGAAGGCCAGTGGGCTCTTCCGGCGGCTGACGTCCAAGTGGTTGAGGGCGGCTGGGTACTTTCGGCGTTGCCCGAGCGACACCTGAAGGCGACTCTACATGGGAATCGTGCGATCGATGGCCCTGTAAGGGGCCTCTGACCTGACGGCAGCATCGCTGAACTGTGTATAACAGCAGAGAGCGATGGCCATCAGAGTCATACGTGGGTATCGCACGATCTCCTATGAGGCAGCCTGCCTACTGGCTGGATCCCGCCTTGGGACCTGGAGGCGAAGATTCTAACGTCACTGTTCCGATGGCGCCCTTCGCCACTTCCTAGTACTTTCACTGGGAAGAAGAAGTAGCGGACCAAACTTCCCAGCAGCACAGCTCTCTGTTCATTTAAAAGTGGAGCAAGAAAAAAAAAAAGTGATTTTAGTCAGAATTTTTCTGACTAAAATCACTTTTTTTTTTCTAACTAACCCTTCCGCTCCGTCCAGAGCGAGAGAGCTCATTTGATGATTTCCCATTACAAAAAGTGACTATCAAACATTTAAAAGTAACAGCCGGGTTCAACGTGTTACGTATCGGTACCAACACATGTCCCCTCAACGTGACCAGCACCTTGTCACGAGGCCCAAATCAGCCGAATCAGGATATTATACCTATTTTCATGCAACTGAAGCTATGCGGAGTATTACAACATCCCAACGGCTGAGTCGTCTCCTCGTGTCGCCGCCTCGTGCCCAGCCGCGAATCGCTAAATCATCAATCACCCCATTAGACGTCACCACGATAAAACACATATATAGAGGAATCTCGAGATGCAGGGGATTATTAAGCGTTAGACATAATGTAGGATAGTAGAGTGTAGGAGTGTCGTCCTAACTTCGGAGGCATTCGCACTTAGGTTAAGTAGATTTAAGAGTTACCATGTAATGTAACTATAATAAATGTAGTATAAGTGATTATAGTTTCCATTTGCAACCTCCGTCGTGGCCGAAAATGTAATTGGCGCAGCCGGTAGGATACTTGCGGGCCGGTTCGCGAGCGCGTTAAAATTATCTAATATCGATATTTGTGATCGCGAGCTACCCGGGTCGCTATCAAGCACCGTACGAGTATCCAGAATCTACGTGAAGCCACAGCAGAGGATATCCAAACATCGATAGCGCAATTGGAATCAAAAATCATCCAACGTAAAAAAAAAAGCATAAAAAAGAAAATATAGTAATATATTATAATTAGAATAATTTAGTACGCAGAATAACTACCCCGCCGGCGCAGGCCCATCATACGGCGCAGCATCCAGGAAGTCTTCCTCCTCCAGAGCCACCAGAAGCAGATGACACCGATAAATATGAGCAACGCCCAAGGCATTCACGAAAAGGTGCAGATCAGCAGCAACCTACCCAGGAAAGCCTCTTATAACCATTATCCTCCGAATTAGAAAACTGGCGCAACTAAAGACGTATCCAGGCATCGAGACAACGAAGAAAACCATATTTATGTAAGTCCTTGAACCCTTCTTCAAGTGTTGCTACCTTGTCCTTCCCTTTTACCTATATTATATTTATTAATAACCTATATTATATTATAATTATTAAGACAAGATTTTCATCCACAAAAAAGTAGGATGAAATCTGTCTCTTTCAGACCGATAAATAGGACTATTCTGAGTATTAAAACCACGATCAAAACGACCCAAATTATTACCAATACTTACAGGATAACTCTCAATCTAACGCTAAATGCCTAGACGCTCCACAACCGTATACTTCTTCTAAAACCGATCAGAATATCTAGTCTATGCTCGCGTAACTAGTAAGCATAACCATTCCATTACTATCCCGCCATCATATACTATCATCCATTATTATTTTAGTGAATTTAATAACCCCGTAAATGTTAAGTTGTTCATCTATAGATTCCATAACTATTTCGATGGTCTAGAATTACTTACCGGAACACAGATTATGGATTTTTGCTACCATACCTACTCATACGTTTATGTACGTTTTAATGTAGAAAACCTAATTATCAAGAAACCATTTCCGTAATTATGTTACATGTTCTACCTACACCAAATCAGCTGCATAGCGACATGATTGCTATTTACGTAAATCGTAAACCGCACTCTGCTGACTCGACGCCTCGTGTCGCCGATCGCCTACTTTCGTCACGCTGACACCGCATCCCGTTTCAAATTAATTTTCGCAATCGATAATTAAAACTGCAATTATAAAATCAAGTCTTAGCCAAGTTAATAATTAGTTATTGTAAATCTTGAATTAAATTAATTAATATTCCTACTTATAGTCGAGACAGCGATGTTTCGATTGCTCAGCAATACATTATAATTGGATTAATCGCGTTACCGATTACACAGGCATTATAGAAATCAAAAACCCGATGAAATACGGCATAACTATTACGTTTGACCATCCTTTATACGCCAAGATACCTAATACTGAGTGCACTAGCACCGAACAAGACCTTAAGCGCGTTAAAAAGGTTCTATCTCGCTTGCGTACAGTTCATTTAAATATCGAAGAAAAGACTAACTTAGAGACATTGTGTGCATGATATGCTGACGTGTTTTATGTTGAGGGAGAGCCCTTAACTTTTACAAATAAAATTAAACACCGTATTAGAACGACTGACGAACTTCCCGTTTATACTAAAAGCTACCGCTACCCTTTCGTACATCGACAAGAAGTTAGGGATCAGATTACTAAGATGTTAGACCAAGGTATTATACGACCTTCAGAATCAACTTGGAGCTCACCTATCTGGGTAGTTCCTAAGAAAGCCGACGCATCAGGCAAACAGAAATGGCGCATCGTAGTTGACTTTCGTAAATTAAACGACAAGACTATAGACGACAAGTACCCCATTCCTAACATTAATGACATACTTGACAAGCTTGGTAAGTGCCAGTATTTCAGTACCCTGGACCTTGCCTCAGGATTTTATCAATGCGAAATGCATCCCGACGACATTCCTAAGACAGCTTTCAATGTAGAGCATGGGCACTTTGAGTTTCTACGCATGCCCATGGGTTTAAAGAACTCCCCGTCCACTTTTCAACGCGTTATGGACAATGTTCTCAGAGGATTACAGAACGAAATATGCCTCGTGTACCTTGATGACGTCATAATCTTTAGTACGTCATTGCAAGAGCACATGATTAACTTAGAAAAAGTATTTAAGAGGCTGCAAGAATCTAATTTCAAGATTCAAATGGATAAGTCCGAGATTCTTAAATTGGAAACAGCGTTCTTAGGACATATTATCACTGGCGAAGGCGTTAAGCCTAGCCCTGAAAAAATAGCAGCAATAGAAAAGTACCCTCTACCCAAAACCACCAAAGAAATAAAACAGTTTCTAGGATTACTAGGTTACTATCGGAAATTTATCCCCGACTTTGCTCGCATTACAAAGCCAATGACAAAATGCCTGAAAAAGACAAGTAAGATAACTTTTGACTCTGACTACATTGACTGTTTTAACAAATGTAAGACTTTATTGACGAATGACCCGGACTTTTACCTTTCAACCTGGGACAAACGAGACTTATCACACATTACCATTCCTTCCTGCAATACATAGAGTTAATTGACATCGAGAATAGACTAGACTCTGTAACGGATCAGCTTGACCTCTTTCAGAATAAGTTAGATAATCGTACCTTTATTTTATACGAACTTCAAATTAACCACTTATCTTACAAGTTAGCTAAAATTAGGCTTCAATTAAAAACGCTAGAACCCAATCGTAGTAAACGAGGTCTCGTAGACAGTTTATATCTCGTAATAAAAAGCATTATCGGTAACTTAGACCAGTCGGATGCCCAAACTTATAATAACGCCATAAAACTTATAGAAACCAATGATGATAAGATATTATCGGAGTTAAATGAGCATATCAGTCTTAACACAGTCTGGATGTCTCGACCCAGTAACGTACTTTCAAAAATAGTGTCAAATCAAGAGCGAGTTAATAGTACTTTAGGGTTACTTTTAGATGAAAAAGCTTCTGCCGCATCTGATCTTATTAGATACGCAAAATTTGCCCAGCTGTTAGGTGTAATTAGTGATAGTACCGACGATTTACTTCTAGAAATACCTAGAAGATACTTTAGCTTTTATATGTGCCTCGAGCACTCATCATAGCATGTTAAGTATAGACAACTTAATTAATATGACCAATCGATTGAAATCTATATATGGCTCAGATCAATTATTAGATGCAGATCTAAAAGAATATTACACAATTATAAAACGTGGCTATACTATACAGATAAAAAGATAGTTATCATATTTAATCATATTATATTCAATTTATCATAAAAAGTTTCTTTCTTTCTATATTTAAATCCCCAGTAATTTCCCCTGATAAGTTTCAACTATATAGGTTAGCAATAGTCCCCAATAAACATATGTATACTTTTATTCCTCCCTATCCTTTCACTGCAACCAATGGGAAAGTCTTCAAGTACATAGAGGCAGAATGCCCGAAGTTCAACCAGTATCATCTCTGCGAAGAAGGAGTCAACCATGAACCAACGACAGGACATCTGAACTGTATCCAAGGACTCATCTACAGCCAATCTCTGAAGAAATCATGCCGACCCACAAAACTCACACTGACCGAAGAAGCCATGGAACAATGCCATAGTCAATGAATTAGAATCCTGAAAATCATAATCCCGAAAATCATCGAAATGAAGATGCAGAATCAACCACAGATAAGAGACATGTACCAGCAATATTCTCGACGTTAGTCTTCGAATAGTTGCTGTTCTGAGGGTGGAGATGTTACGTATCGGTACCAACACATGTCCCCTCAACGTGACCAGCACCTTGTCACGAGGCCCAAATCAGCCGAATCAGGATATTATACCTATTTTCATGCAACTGAAGCTATGCGGAGTATTACAACATCCCAACGGCTGAGTCGTCTCCTCGTGTCGCCGCCTCGTGCCCAGCCGCGACTCGCTAAATCATCAATCACCCCATTAGACGTCACCACGATAAAACACATATATAGAGGAATCTCGAGATGCAGGGGATTATTAAGCGTTAGACATAATGTAGGATAGTAGAGTGTAGGAGTGTCGTCCTAACTTCGGAGGCATTCGCACTTAGGTTAAGTAGATTTAAGAGTTACCATGTAATGTAACTATAATAAATGTAGTATAAGTGATTATAGTTTCCATTTGCACCCTCCGTCGTGGCCGAAAATGTAATTAACGTCTAAACATGCTTTCAGAAACACAGTTCAACAAGCATCAAAGTGAACAAAATCAAAAGACACTTGTAGCGCGTAGGTCGTGTCGCGTAATTAAAACTCAGATAAATCGAACTTTGTGTATTGCACGAATGTAAAAGAGTACAATGTATTTGACGTGTACAATGACGCGATACAAGAGTGTGATCAAGGAATGGACTGTAATGTAATAATGATGTAGAATATAATAATAATGTAAAATGATGTGTCTTACAAGCTATGCACTCACTTAAATACTAACTATCTCTAAATAATAGAGGGGTAACCAATAGCAAATCAGCTTGCTGTCCTGCGGAAGTCCACGCGGTATTGCGTGTGTTCTTGATGCTGATTCGTCGATCGAGGCAGGCCACGGCGTATGATTGGTTAATGTAGAAAGCGCGCCAATTCAGTCACGTGGCCAACGACTCGCTATGATTCCCACGGACGTTGACCGTTGGTCCTGCAGATGTGTTCCGGGGTGAGATTTATGGGAACCCTCGCTGCGGGAGTCAGGGTCGCAGGGACGCGTGCCATGACTTCCGCGTTCCTCGGTGTGATCTGGTGTGATTTATAGTCGACCTTTGTGTAGCGCTAGCTACACTATTCCCCCCTTTTCAGCAAAGCGTACGTAGCGTGCAGGCGTCTTTACGATCCTGCCTGATCTGGTACGCTGATGTGGAGGCATGAGGAACAGGGAGTAAAGCTCACTCATCCTGCATAGAAAAGGGGAGGATCCTCCAACCAGACGGGTGTTATGTCTGGCGGACACTTGCCCAATGGTTGAAATTGGGAAGTTGTATGTATGCTAATTGCACGGTAAACTCTGATTACGAGATGTAGAATTCGTGTGACGTCAGTATGACGCGTTGTTCATTTTTGTGGCGTTTGTAGGTACCGCTACATCACTCCCCTCCGGAGACCGGAGGTCGATAGTGAGCTGGACCAAGGGCTTTTGCTTGGTCGGCAAATTCCTTGCTGCATCATGAGCTCGAATTCTTTCTTCACGGGCAGGTAGCGATGTGGAGGAAGAGGTCTGCACTTGTTGAACACTGGCGGGCCAGTAGTTTCGATGTGATGTTCTACCCTGTGTTTGGGAGTATCCTTCATGCTTGATGGTCGCAGGATATCAGGAAACTTACTGAGGAGCTGATGATACGGCTGTTCCATGTCGATACTTCGAACTGTAGGTTCGGCGGAATGAATGAGTGATGCTCTGACGGTCAGATTGGTAACTTTGTCGACGAGACGTCGGCCGGTTATGTCGACAAGCAGTTGATGACGCTTCAGAAAGTCTGCACCGATGATGGGTTTGCTGACTGCAGCGACGATGAATTTCCAGGTGTACGGCCGTCGTAGGTTGAGAATGTTGAGATCCAGTTGTAGAGTTTTCTCTCCGTACGTTGGAATGATCGTGTTGTTTGCTGCGTACAAACAGAAATCGGTTTGTTTTGCTTTTCCGCCTTTTGTCCTCGGTATCACGGAGACGTTTGCGCCCGTATCAATTAGAAATGACAGACGCGAATTCCTATCAGTTATGAATAGGCGGTGAGAAGTGTTGTTCGCGTCAGTTGCCGCCTCAACCGACGCAGGCGTTAGTTTTCCGACTGGGCGCTATTGTTGTTGAAATTGCACGGACGTGTACATTTTCGCGCGTTTGTACCGTACTTGCGATGATAATAACAGATAAGTGATTGTTCTGAATACTTGCGGTTGCTATTATCGTTGCTTGTTGAACGCGATCTTGAACGCCGTCTGTCGAGTGCTCTGTGTGATCGTGGTCTGGGTTCCTGCCTGTTCCTGAGTTCTGCCAGTTCCAGAGATAACTGCCTTATTTGATCGTGTAGGGCAGCCACATCGCTCGTGCGTGAAATCTGCGCGACCTGGTTAGGTTGCGCGATACTGTCCATTACACTGTCTGCTACTTGCGATAACTTTTCCAAGTCTGTAGTGTTGCTCGCGGTGAGGACAGCGCGTACTGAGGGTGGAAGTAGCCGGGTCCACATGATGCGCAGTGTACAGTCTGGTATTTTCTGTCCGGCTAGTTCCCGCATTTTTCGCAACAGCTGTGAGGGTTTTTGATCTCCGAGTTCCATCTCATCCATCAGCTTCTGCAGCTTCCGGCTCTCGGATTCCTCGTAGACGCTGATGAGTCGGGACTTCAGGGCTTCGTACTTGTTTTCAATGGGCGGGTTGGTTATAATATCACTTACTTGCTGAAGTGCGTCCAGGCCTAGTAGGGCGATAGCTGCTTGATAGCGCGCGTCATCACCTTGCCTCTGTGGCGCCATTACTGCTTCGAAGTGTGTAAACCATAGTCTGGGATACAAAAGTCAGACAGCCGTGCTTGTAGTGTGAGCGTGTCGACTTGCCCTCCTACCTGTGTTGCGTTGCTGGTCGCCATCCTGATTACTCTTCTGGTGTATCACGCAGCAATACCGTGAATATAGCCTCTTGAAATCCTAGTGGTGAGACCCGCTTGTGGGAAGCCACTAGAATGTGCTAATCACGAGTATTGTCACGTCTGTCTTGATTCACGTCGCTTAGGTCACCACTGTAGCGCGTAGGTCGTGTCGCGTAATTAAAACTCAGATAAATCGAACTTTGTGTATTGCACGAATGTAAAAGAGTACAATGTATTTGACGTGTACAATGACGCGATACAAGAGTGTGATCAAGGAATGGACTGTAATGTAATAATGATGTAGAATATAATAATAATGTAAAATGTTGTATCTTACAAGCTATGCACTCACTTAAATACTAACTATCTCTAAATAATAGTGGGGTAACCAATAGCAAATCAGCTTGCTGTCCTGCGGAAGTCCACGCGGTATTGCGTGTGTTCTTGATGCTGATTCGTTGATCGAGGCAGGCCACGGCGTATGATTGGTTAATGTAGAAAGCGCACCAATTCAGTCACGTGCCCAACGACTCGCTATGATTCCCACGGACGTTGACCGTTGGTCCTGCAGATGTGTTCCGGGGTGAGATTTATGGGAACCCTCGCTGCGGGAGTCAGGGTCGCAGGGACGCGCGCCATGACTTCCGCGTTCCTCGGTGTGATCTGGTGTGATTTATAGTCGACCTTTGTGTAGCGCTAGCTACACACTCAAATTAGGCTGACAATCAGCACCTTCTGAACGTCAATATTACATAAGACAGTCTTCCCAAAACGCCCGCCCTTCGCTTTGGCTTCGCCAAACTTTACGCAAGCATAAAATGTGCAGATACTATAATAAATTAATTATTTAGTCATTGTAATAAAGAATCGTGTTAAAATTCCCAACATTTTTTTTTAAATTTGCCATCAAAAACAAACTTCAATTAAAAAGTATAAAGAGGCGATGGTACGAAAGTCATTCAGCCACCCCTCTAAAGCTCTACGCAACGCGTAAATAACGCGGCCATTACGCCCTTTATTTTCCCGTGCTTTTACATGTACTAGGCCCGATTCCCCCGTGCCCCATTGAACGATCTCCCTTGTCTTTGGAGTCTTTATGTATTTATAGTTGAGGAAGGTTGTATAGAGAAAACTATATGCGCGCTATTATTATTTTGACAGATCTTGTCAAAACCCGTGTCATAGCACAAATGTAAAACCATACGTATGTTTAAAAAATGTAAATAAAGTCTGGTCTAATAAAATTCCTATGAGAACACTCACTAAAGGGAAATACAATACAATCAACCACATGATAAGTTTCGGTCCTTTGGAAACATAGGGTAAAAAAGTTCCGCCATCTTGCATTTTCATTTTGAAGTTCGTTCAGGGGTATCCTGATTCCACGTTCAGTCTTTTTTTGTAAACTTCTTTTGAAATACACCATAAATTTTAAAATGCCCGACATACAAACGTCGCCTTTAATAAAAACGGACATGAACGATAATTTTTTTAAAGCGAAAACTTCTTTTGCTGCATTTTTTAGGAAGGGTAACAAATGTTAATCGCTCCTCAGTACACGTGACCTGACTGAAAATTCGTAACACGGAGGGAGACTGGACGGCTAACGTGGCGTAGGAGAGGATGTAATATTTCCGTCTCTTTCTACCACATGGCGAAAATGTACATATGCCTCCTGCTCCGGTTTTTCCGTAGGGCGCTAGCGCGATCTTGTGTGTGTGTTTATATGTACGTACGACAGCAGGTCAAGCTCCCCAAAACTGTGAAATATTCCCAATCAATCTTGAGCCTTAATGCTTTAGAGATAAAGTTGAAAATCTAATAAAGTAATTTGACAGATTGTAGTAGCTTGATGTGCTGTCGTTTGTAGATACTACAACCTGCGCGCGCATCGTTTTAAAATTTTGAGGTTTGTGTCCGATAGCGAAATAAATTAATATTGTATTTTAACACATAAAAGATAGGTACTTTAAGTGTCGGTACGGCGCAGAAAGTTTGGCTAAATAGAATTTATACAAATAGGTACAAATATTTAAAAAATACAAATATTTATTGGGCCGCGTTCGGCGCAGGGCCTAACCTTCCTTCGGGCGGTTTTTCCAGCTAAAACGCATTTATTTTTCTGGGCAATTCAGGTATGTCACAAAAACCGCACACCATAAAGTGTCGACACAGACAGACTGACAATGACGCCACGTAACTTTCCGTCGCGTAGCGAGTTGAACAAGACGCCATGTTTTGACCGTTTGGTTTACCATACATACATAACAACTGAATATTGCGACTGACACTTCAGCCGCTGAGCTTTCGGCGCCGTACGTTCCGCAGATGTGTCCCCACCCTTATACTGATAAAGCACCCTTAGGTGTGTTAAAAGTCTCTCGGTGTTAGGCCATAACATCGACTGCCGGCAGAAGTTACTACCCACCAGACAAAGTCTTGCCGCCAAGCGATTCGTCGTGCTCCGACATGATGTCTGGTGAAGCCGTACGGAGGACGGGTCTGAGCAGTTGTGTTGCGATGTGTGCCGGGTTCGATGCGCCAAATGTTGTTGTGTCGGGAGTTTGGTCGTGGAGGGTCTCCAGATCAATCTCCCTCTGGGTTAAACATTGCATCACCTCGCTCAACTGCCGTCTTCCTTCCTATTCACTTAGTTTTTTGACTGAATGGGCTTATTAAACTAGCGCGCTTTACCATCAACGATTGCATCACTGCTTACCATGCGGAGTTGGTATCAAGCACTAGTTTATAATTATTATTTAAAAAAATTGACACCGCTACGATATAGACGAAGCAGTACGCCTCGTCTTTTATACCGAGCACATCGAAGGACTGGAACATTATTCCTGCGGCGGTGTTTCCATCGATTACATTAAGTGTCTTCAATGAGCGCGGGCCTGCGGGCGGTGGCAGTGGGCAGCTCGCCACCCGGTAATGACCAGGCCCGAGTCGACGGCGCGTCGTGTTTCACGCGCGCCTCAAAGAGATGTCAGCACTTCGTGACGGGGTCCACGAAGACCGATGCCTCCTGGGCCAGGGTTGCGGGTTGGTTAAACAAGAAACCGTGATCTGGCCGTCGCACAAGCAAGTTAAGAAACACGAGTGGGTTTTAGTCAGTAAAAGTCTGACACGCCCTTCCGCTCCGCCCAGAGCGGGAGAAGTCATTTGATGATCTCCCACCCCAACAAATAAAAGTGTCTTCAATGCTCTTAATAAGAAACAAACTGAATTTAAAAAAATGTAACTAGTTGGATAAAAACACTAATAGACTACAGGCCCATGGCCAAAAATGGATGGGTCATATGAACCACCAGGTGACGTATATAGGACGATATAAGAGCATAAAATAATAAGATTCAGCTCTATGCCGTCACTTGTAAGCTGTCCAACTGAGTGCTTGTGAGAATTCAAAAGCGCAGGTAGAGTGAGTACCTTTTGGGTCATAAATTTTTGTACGGCATTGCGGAATAATGGTTTAGAAGCTATATTGAAACAGAATGAAACTGATGTCGTACAGAATAAAATGACCAAATTTACCCTGGAAATTGTCAGAAAATCAAAAAAAAATACCGACTTTGTGGCGCATCATTTTTTACGGCACTGCGCGCTTTCTTATTATTTTTCATGGATTTACCGATGGTAAAAATGCCGTACAAAAATATATGATCCGAAAGGTATTCACTCTACATGCGCTTTTGAATTCTCACCAGCACTCAGTTGGACAGCTTACAAGTGACGGCATAGAGCTGAATCTTATTATTTTATGCTCTTATCTCGTCCTATATACGTCACCTGGTGGTTCATATGACCCATCCATTTTTGGACATGTTCCTGTAGTCTATAACATATGATGATATCTGCACAATGAGATCTGCAATGTGTTTGTCCCTGACAATTACTGTCGTGGCAGAAAACATCGGCTATTGGCTGTTCCTACCAGCCGAACTATTGCTCACTCCAAGTCGCCTATTCCTCATTACCAGCTATTAACTCTCTCCTGAACTCAAACACTGATCTCGATATTTTTGTGGATGAATGGAAGACGATACTGTCAGAGTGTTTGAAGTTGTGTGAGAAGAATGCATGACTGAATCAAATAAGTGTATGTTTAAAATGTCTGTTTAATGTTTTTATTGTATTGTTTGTTATATGTTTCTGTTCCTTTTATTAATGTTTAGTGTAGTTTGTGTTTAAATAGTGTAATTGGCTTATGCCGTTCTATTTAAATAAATAAATAAATGATGAAACGGAGGGGTTGTTAAGATAAACATAACCCTACATGACCTGCCAAATCTCTGCACCATAATGCACACATTCGAATTCATTTGTGTTCACATTCACATACACACAAATTCACACTCCCAATCACTCTCACACGCACACTCACCTACTCACTTTTACTCACTTCACTCTCTTTTTTATTATTATTTACATTAATTTTGTATAAAACATATACCTTTATGAAACTTATTAAGTTATGGAAGAGCGGAGTCTCCTAACACATGCTTTTCTGCTTAAAAGGAGGCTCCAATAACAATGTTGTAATGTTACCTATTGTTGAAATAATAAACAATTATTATTAATCTAGTGCACATTACCATTAATGATTGCATCACTGCTTACCATCAAGCGAAATTATGGTCAAGTAGGTACTACCTATTCTATAACTTAAAAACAATTCGTCAAATCAATCAATCAATTTGAAGTATATATTTGATATAAAAATAAGTATTTTTTCAATTATCCTGATCAATCTCGAAAATCCCGAAGATCTTGATTGGCGCCCAAGATCTCGACCCGAATCTCAACAAGATCTCGAACTGACAAATCTTGATTCAGAAAAAAGACGTAGTTCAGAAAAAAGACGCCAAGATCTTGAATAGTTAATCTTGGTCCGAGAGTGCGTTTCCTTGTCGTAACATGTCTATTTACGTAAATCACAATTACACAACATTTACTCGTACGTAAATCACAATTTACATAACATCGGCCGCCGGCAGAAGTTACCTTGCCGCCAAGCGATTTGTCGTGTTCGGCATGATGTCTGGTGAAGCCGCACGGAGGACGGGTCTGAGCAGTTGTGTTGCGATGTGTGCCGGGTACGATGCGCCTAATGTTGTTGTGTTGGGAGTTTGGTCGTGGAAGGTCTTCAGATCAATCTGCCTTTGGTGCAGCATCGTTGGTCGTGTTGTTGGGTTTAACATTGCATCACCTCGCTCAACTGCCGTCTTCCTTCCTATTCGCTCAGTTTTTCTGAGTGAATAGGCTCTTAATAAACTAGCGCGCTTTACCGTCAACGATCGCATCACTGCTTACCATCAGGCGGGATTGCGGTCAAGCGCTAGTTTATAATTATTAAAAAAAAATATCAATTTTATAACGTCACACTCATCATCATCTCAGCGTTAATCCCAGTCACATCCGTAGCTTTTTCAGCTTTGGAGTCTGGGGTCCGCTTTACCAGTCTAACTGCTGGTTTGGCTAAACTTCTATATATTTTCCGTGAAGCGACTGCCGTCTGACCTCTACAACCCGAAAGCGATATCGAAGCATTGCAGTTAGATCAATTGTTAAACTTTTGAAGGATTCAACAACCCGTAACGACTGCCATTAGATGTTCGTATGGCAACCGGGACCAACGGCTTAACGTGCTTTCCGAGGCACGACCAGACCAGTACAAATATTCATATTCATACATACAAATATTTGCACTGCGCGGGGATCGAACCCGCGCCTCCTTGTGCAGCGGTCGCGTTCGCTACCGCTACGCCACGGAGACTGTCAAAAATTAAAAATACTCAGGCAAAATTATTCCCTAATAATATTAAAAACTGTTAATGCTCAAGTTTTCACTTCAGTCGGCATTCCCGGAGTGCAAACTGTTGTTTTTTTTTAAACTTTGTTCCGCAGTAATTATGTGTTACCTTTTAGGAAATCAGCGTAGTATAATAAATTATATTAAATTCTATGGAGGTAGTTAGTATTTGTTTGATAACTTTATGCTGAAAAGCTTTTGGGGACAGAAAATGCCAGGTATTTACAATATGTCACCTAATTAACGCACAGCCTCAAACACCCCAGTTAGAATAGGTACCTATGTTTTTTTTTTTAACCCTTCATCACAGGGCGTTGCCGTCCCCGCTCTTCTTGCATGGCAAGAAATCATGTTAGGCATTTTATTATTTGCTATACCAATTCTCTTTTTTCTGCTTCTGCTCTTTTGCGGTATTGGCTAATCTTTTGGGTCGCTTTTTTCCTATGTCATTTGCCATCTTTTATTCACATTACATCTTTCGTCATCTTATTTCTACTTATGTTACATTTTCATACTTATCTATTTTTCCATTTCTTATTTTTTACATTTTGCTATTTATATTTTCATATTTCTTGCCGACGGCATTGCTGGCTGTATTGCTCATCTTGTTTTATTTCGGCTTATTGCGATTTTGCCTCGACACAAATAGTACAGGCCGTAGCCGGTAGTGTTTGTCTGCCATTAGGTCGGCAATAGTTATTTCCGATAAAACCCTTCCAGGACTTACTTCCAGATCGTATCTGTCGCGGTCATACCTCGGGCATTCCAGCAGGAGGTGCTAGATGGTCTCCGTGGCCTGCGTGTGACACACGCACGCTGGACTGTCTTTTAATTTAAAGCGGTGTAGGTACGCGGCGAAGCCGCCGTGACCCGTCAAAACTTGCACCCAGATAGACGTCCTGTCGAGGCACTTCAGGACCTTGCGTGCGCACTACATCGGGGAAGAACATCGGCGTGGCCTCAGCTGTGGCCCCGCCGGTGTACCTCCTATTCCAGATAGCTACTGTTCCCTCCCTCAGACGTCGTTTGACGTATGAGACTGGACACCTGTCGACCCTGGACTGAGCCGCCGCCAGCCTTGCCAACTCGGTCGGCGCTACTGGTCCGATTTGAAAAATTATTTTTACGTTGGATAGTCCAGTAATCCAGGAAGGCTTTAGGCTATATAACATCACGCTGCGACCTATAAAGAGCATATAAAAATCATATCGAAACCTACTCCGGTAAAACTACGCGTCGCATCTAGTTTTGTATATTTTCGTAAAAGTCAGCTTCTAGCATGGGGGAAGGAATTAAGGGGGAAATTCGGAACTATGGAAACAATACAACTGATCACAGAAACGAGTCTTCTCCTTCATATCTATACAGGTGTAGCGTTCAACGCGGCATGCGTCATACTGACGTCATGCAAATCCTGCAACTCACAAACAGAGTTCACCGTGCAACTAGCACGCATATAACTTTGTGGAGGTTTAGTAAGGTACGTTACCGGATTCTTAATTCTTCCTCCAACGAAGCAGCATCCAAGGTGGCAAGCAGGAGAAGCGACAGCAGATAGCGAAGCCAAGCAGAAGAGGTGAAATGGTGAAGATTAAGGTTGATAGAATGAGGTAGGTAGTAGTTGTAGAAGTAGCAATTAGATGTATGTTTATTTAGCAACACTATTTATTATGAAGCACTATTCTAACAGAGTTCTTAGTTCTTACACAGTTTATTAAGTTTACCAAAGTCACAACACGAACACTCAAGAAAACAGTTTGTAGTAAGCTAATATGGTAGCGAGGTAGTCGGCGGAAAACACGAGCGCGAGCGGCACGGACGGTGCGTATCGAAGGTATTCATCGACTGCCGGGGCGCCGCGTTAGATGATCGCGCGGAGCCAGCGCGCACGCAGGCATTGCGTCACAGCGATGAGGCACGGTGCTACTGCCATAAGCGGAGCGGATCAAAGTGGCGGGCAACGGTGGAAAAGATATCCGCCACAACTTTACAACATCAACTAACTGGTAGGCAAGTGCCCGCGAGACACAAAACAATTCTGGTCGGAGGATCCTCCCTCCGACCCTGATCCAGGTCATGGTCCAGAGCGAGCCGTCACTTCCTTCTGCGAAGCAGTGAACAGCAAAGGAGGAGGCGGAGTACGTGAGGGGGCAGGAATCCCAGTGCCCTCACGCCTCTAGCCGCCGCAGGAAACACCCTGGTCGAGAGACAATATCGAATTCCCGGCCACCGTAAGCGCGAGCTTGCGGGCGGTGAGCAGTGGGCAGGTCGCCACCCGGTAAGGACCAGGCCCGAGTTGACGGTGTTTCACGCGCGACTCAAAGAGATGTCAGCACATCGTGACGGGGTCCACGAAGACCGATGCCACCTGGGTGAGGGTTGCGGGTTGGTCAAAAGAGACACCGTGGTTCTGGTGGACAGGCAAGTGAAGGAACACAGGTGGGTTTTAGTCAGTAAAGTCTGACACGCCTTTCTCCTGCGGCCAGAGCAGGAGAGTTCATTTGATGATTTCCCAATTCAACAAAAAAAAAAAAATACGAGTGTGCTTATGACCACACGACTGAAGTGAAACTTCTTTCGCTCCATCTGTATGTATATATATATGTGTGTACAATATATACATGTATACACATATGCATATATTAATTTTCTATAAATATTTAAATTTATTTCATGGTTTCATTGGTAAATTAATATTTTTGCATAGATCTTCTATTTGTATTGAAAAAAAAAACCTCGTAGAACTTGTAGTACCAAGCTCGCGCCACGGGCGCCTCTGTGCTTATATCCCGCACTTAACTTCCGTTCGCCTTACCCGATCACTTTTCGTAACGCTTTCGCCAGCTTACTCCCCAAGTCAAGCGTGCGTAAAGAAGTTTCATTTCAAAAACAACAAAAAAAAGGTTCCTCCCTTTCCACACTCACTCCTATATCTTGGGTGCATTTGCAAAAAGAAAAAAAAAATAACTCATATACGTAAACAGCCATGTTTTCAAACCGGTGTAAAAAAAAAACAATTTCCGAGAGACTAGACCGGAAATTGCCAATTTTTGAATAATTTCCGAACGTTTGCTAACTGGTGAATGAATGCAAATTAACTGGGGAAGTACAGGTTTTCACGTTACACACCAACAGAGGAATAGCTTCCAATTTGACAGTTCAACAACATACTTTGCGCCGTGTTCCGGCATAATATTTTTAGAAGTCGTTCGGAGGAGTCCGGACCCATGCTTCAACTGAGTTCTCCACCTGGGTGAAGAACGGGGACTGAAAAGGGTAATGCTCGGCGCTATGGTGATCTAGCACACTGTTCTACTAGTAATAGGATATGGTAAAAGTTAAAGTCTTGGATTATAAACGAAATAGCTATATTAAATCACTATATCACTTAGTAACAATTTCACTCGGTGGTAGGCCATAAGATCGGCTGCCGGCAGAAGTTAGCACCCACCAGACAAAGTCTTGCTGCCAAGCGATTCGTCGTGTTCCGGCGTGATGTCTGGTGAAGCCGTAAGGAGGACGGGTCTGAGCAGTTGTGTTGTGAAGCTTGCCGGGTACGATGCGCCAAATGATGTTGTGTCGGGAGTTTGATCATGGTCCATCCAGATCAATTTCCCTCTGGCGTAGCATCATTGGCCGTGTTGTTGGGTTTATAAATTTGCATCACCTCGCTCAACTGCCGTCTTTCTTCCTATTCACTAAGTTTTTTAAGTGAATGGGTTTAATAAACTAGCGCGCTTTACCATCAACGATTGCATCACTGCTTACCATCAGGCGGGATTGCAATCAAGCGCTAGTTTATAATTATTTAAGAAAAACAAGACATGGTAATAAATATACAATATGCAAAGAAAACCCCGTCCAACCCATAAGGATAATAAAGGTAAGGTAAACACATGACCAAATATAATATAAAATTTTACGTAATCATCATAGAAACAATACTAATGAATTTTGAAATAATCTATTTTTCCCGCGAATTAAATCCAACTTCCCCGAAATATGGTATTTTTTTAAAAATTGACAACACCATTTTGACGGTTTTGTTTCAATTTTCCGGTTGCCTACCGTACATGTATTAAGTTACCTTGCGAAATAATATTTATTTTTTTAGAGGGATTTTTTTTAAAGTTTATCCCTTCTTTGTATCCAATTATCCATTAGTAGTATCAGTTATCGCTACCGAACAATACCTTCACGGATCGGACAGGGTTTTCTTTACATATTGTATAAACTTAGACACAATTATTGGTAAAATATGGTAAAATGGTAATGGTAATGAGTACGTGGTGTTTCTGGCGAGATCTTAACGCAAACTCCCACATTTTGGTAAACGAGCGAATGTGCATATTTGCCTTCTATTCAATTATGCATTTTCGTTGAGTGTTCGATTAAGACTCGAACAGGGATTTCTAAGGTTCCGTGCTCCAACTGATGACGTTATTGTTCAGTGAATCAGTGACGGGATTGTGAAGGTATGTTCGTATAAACTACACGAACGCCCGTTCTTTTCTATAGAGACGTACGCTTTGTAATGTGCGACTAGCTTCTTCTTAATACTAAACGACCTTTTAACAATACAAAAGTACATATAATAGGTTTATTCTTACTAATATTATAAATGGGAAAGTGAGTTTGTTTGTTTGTTTGTTCCGCTTTCACGCCATAACTACTCCACCGATTGCTTTGAAATTTTGCGCCCGTAATAGAAGTCTGGATTAAATAATAGGATACTTATTATCCCGGAAAAATTTGATATTCCCGAGGAAAATCTAAAAAGCGCGATATAAATGAACTCCAAATAAATGCTTTGATTTTAGGACAAGCCTTGTCGCCAAGAGATTCTTCGTGTTCCGGCATGATGTCTGGTGAAGGGTACGATGCGCCAAATGTTGTTGAGTCGGGAGTTTGGTCGTGGAATTATTTTAGCGCGATTGCGAGTTGGAGAGCGCAGCGGTGGCCTAGAGGTATCAGCCGTGACTTACATATACAATATGTAAAGAAAACCCCGTCCGACCCAAAAGGATAATAAATGTTAGGTAAACACATGACCAAATAAAATATGAAATTTTACATAATCATCATAATGACAATACTAATGAATTTTGAAATAATTTTTTTTACCGCGAATCAATTTCAACTTCCCCAAAATTTGGTCATTTTTAAAAAGTGACAACACCATTTGTGATGCGTGTTTGCGTGCCCTGCCCCCCTTCACCTGCGCATCTATGCCTAACGTATTACCTACCGCATATGCCTTAAGTTACCTCGCTTTTTCGAAATAATATTTATTTCTTTAGGGGGTTTTTTTTAAGTTTAGCCCGACTTTGTAGGCATTATTAAAATCAGTTATCGATACCTAACAATACCTTCACGGATCGGACAGGGTTGTTGTATTATTGTATAAGTCGTAAGTTCGAACGCCAACAAACTCTTTTATCAACGATACCTAACAATACCTTCATGGATCGGACAGGGTTTTCTTTACATATTGTATAAGTCGTAAGACGCCAAACTCTTTTATTTCATCACTCCTGCTCACAAAACGGTGAAAGAAAACATGGTGAGGAAACCAGCATGTCCTAGAGGCAAAACTTGGAAGACATATGACATGTACCGTTAACAATATTTTCCCTACAAATTCTTCTTACGGAATTCCGGCAAAGAATCTTGAATATTTCCTTGCGATGCGATCCCTCCTGGAATGCTACCTGAGGCGCGTTTAGCCCGGCGCCACCTGAGTATTTAATGTAAAATAATTCTACGCGGAAAGGTACTTTATGAGATAACGTCTTTCTGGGGGGCACGAGGCTAAATTAATAAAAGTCATTTATTCAACCATCATTATGAGATCATTGATCGACCATTCTGATATTATTGTAGCGAACAGTGATCTCATAAAGAACGATTTTGACAAGTTTCGTAATGTGCTAACAAAATGGCGTCATTGTGACTTTCCAGTGGACAGTCACTGACACTCAACTCCATATTAATAATTGTTCAATATTCGATACTTTATTGCATTCCATAATGTTACATAATAGTTCGTATATTAAAGTATAGAATCAATTATGGGCCCTGTCGGACACAGCAAGGTGTTTTGTTTAATTTTTGTTATAGGAGAGAAAATGAAGGCGCTCTTGTTGAAGAAAAAATAATAATAATTAACATTAACGAACAGTATGTTCAAATTGAGTTGTAGTTTTTAGAAAATCATTTCTACTAACGGTTATTGTAACAATTGCAATACGGTATGTCATTCTATAACCATTCCATTACGAAACGACTGAGATAATTTGTCGTTCTCCGTGGAGCAGCGGTCAAAACACCTGCCTGCGACGTGGAGGCCCCGGGTTCGATCCCCGGCCAGGTCATGATGGAAAACGATATTTTCCCGATTAGCCTGGGTCTTGGATGTTTATCTATGTATGTATCTATTATAAAATATAGTATCGTTGAGTTAGTAACCCATAACACAACTCTCGAACTTACTTTGGGGCTAGCTCAATCTGTGTGTATGTCCGTAAAAAAAAAAATTGAACGATGGTGATGAATCTAGCAGATTATGAACTTTCAGCATAATGACAATGGAATCGTGTTGGAATGACATATTTATAAATACAGCAGACTAGGGCCCCAAACGAGTGTTGTGTCTAGCGTCACTTGCCCCACAGTTGATGTCGGGAAGTTATAAAGGATCGTTAAATTTTAAGGGCCGATATTGAATGTGGACCACACCTAAACCTCAAGATTTTTTCTACATTTCATTTGGCATTTCCCAATTTCAGACTAACTCAATTTGAACCATGGAAAGATACACAATGGCACAACGCGTTAAAGTTATTCAGGCTTATTATGAAAATGGGCGTTCAAATCAAAATGCATTAGGTATATCGTGCACTTCGTTTTTTTTTTTGGTCAATTTAATCGTCCAAAAGTGCGTACAATTTGGGAAAATCGTGCAAACATTTGAGCAACCATGCATGAAAAAGAAAAAAAAAAAACCAAATTCCATGGCCGTTTTCTCTCACGTGGTGGCGATGTCAATTGGCCGCCAAGATCACGTGATTTGACACAGTTAAACTTCTTTCTTTGAGGTTATTTGAAAGAAAAGGTGTACGTCTTAAAGCCAGCAACAATTCAACTGCTAAAGGATCAGGTAATTCGGCACATTAACGGCATAGAACCTCAATTATGCCTTAGCGTCATCGAAAATTTGGACCATCGGATGGAGATGTGCCGCCGAGGTCGCGACGGTCATTTGGCCGATATTTTGTTCCATACATAATTGAAAAATACGATGCTATCATAATAAAAAGTAATTACAATAATTTCCTAAATAATTTGTGTTTTATTCTAAATCAACATCGGCCTTTAAAATTTATTTATCACCCGTTATTTGTATGGTTGTGATGTGGTAAACTCTGAGAGATGCGGCATCAACGTGACGTCAGTATGACGCGTTGCTCGCATCTCATTATTATAATTAAGTATATCATTAACACGTTCAATCAAATCTTGGTAAATGAAGCTGGTCACCCATCGACAGGGCAACCGCGACATGAGTAACTTAACCTGATAGATCGAATGTCTAGTGAAGCCGTACGGAGGACGGATTTGATCAGTTGTGTTGCGATGAGTGCCGGGTACGATGCGCCTAATCTTGTTGTGTCGTGAGTTTGGTCGTGGTGGGTCTTCAGATCAATCTCCCTTTGGCGCCGCATCGTTGTTCGTGTTGTTGGGATTAACTTTGCATCACCTGGTTCAACTGCCGTCTTCCTCCCTATTCACTCAATTTTTTTAAGTGAATAGCCTCCCAATAAACTACCATCAACGATTGCATCACAGCTTACCATCAGGCGGGATTGTGGTTAAGCACTAGTTAATATTTAGAAAAAAAAAAAAAGATCTATGCTGCCGTTATTACTATGCCAATATTCAACAAATAATAATTGTAATTGCAAAATATAATATCAGGGATTGTTACCTATGTAGAAATATTTTACCTTCTAAGATTCATCATCAACTTTTATGTCGTCCCATTGCTTGGTCTCCTCTCATACAGAGAAGGATTGAGCGTAATTACCACACTTGCTCAATACGGGTTGGCAATTTCAGACTTTAAGTCCAGGTTTCCTCAAGATGTTTTCCTTCACATCATAATCAGTTATTGCTGACGTGTATACTTAGAAAGTACATACATATTACTTAGAAAAGTTACATTAGTACTTACTTCATAAATTAACTGTTGCTAATTAGAATTTAGAACATGTACCTACCTACCTAGGTACTAACTATCCATATAGGTAGGTACCTATCTAATTATCATTATGTAAATAAATCGATCTTCTAGAAGCTTTTAAGAAAATTGCATTAGGTAATTTTACCAACATTGATATATAAATAGTAATATATTAATACGTAGTAATATATTACAACGTAGGTACCCCAATTTGATGAAGGTAAAATCTATAATGGTAACTCCATTAATGAATACTTATGTGAGACAAGCGTTCATTTTGGAGAGATGCGTTTTCTTATTTACATATATATTTTTACAGCGCACTTTGTTGGGCGAGTGTTGATTTAATGGCGGTATTTAAAATATTTATTAATAATAACATCAATAAAGCAGAAGGCACGCCAATTTAGGACGGAAAATGGAAAGAAAATGCGAAGTAGAAATCTGTGTTTTCGTCCATTTTGCCTCCACAAAAAATAAACCTACATTTTAATAAGGCAAAGGTAATACAAAATATAATTCCTTTTACAAATAGAATCGCAGTTCACAAATATCAATTTCGAAACGCAATAAGAAGAAGCAGAAATTCAAAAATAGAACACTCACCGATCGGTTTTCCGCGGGAAATTTCAGAACCACCACTTTTTTATTTCACACAGCACTGAAATATTCTTTATAATAATATTATTATTTTACACAAACACTAATCTCTGGGTTCGCTCGCGTTGTGTTTTCACGAGGGGCGCCGGAAAAATAATGCGAGAGAAAATCGATTACCGGCAGGAGCCTTGCGCGGAAGCGAGATGGGTGTACGTGAAAACGTGCGGGTTAGAAAGAGGCAGAGGAATAGGGGATGTGTGCATGGGGTGTTCGAATCTTGTAGTGGTGTGAGTAGGTCCCGGTAAATAGGGTTCATTTATGAAGGGGTACTATCGTTGCGAGGAATTCTTTTTCGAAGTTTCGAGACTTTGTGACAGGAAGGTGAGAATGACAATTGACACACTTTAATACTGTATCTATTAGGTTGATGCTATGCATATATCAGGATCAAACTAAATCTTAAGGCACAGGCATGGTTTAGTTGGATCTTGATTTTTTACTAACAACAGAAGATCAATTACGATCTCAATTATTGTGAAGGATATTCAGTAATCCATTGCTTCCTATGTTTTAATAATATGTCTGGTCGACCACGTAAATAACACAATGAATGTTGTTGAATTGTCAAAATGAAAGTCAATGCTACAATTTGAGTGTCTTCAAGGCCAGAATGAATAGGCTCTTAATAAACTAGTGCGCTTTACCATCAACGTTTGCGTCACTGCTTACCATCAGGCGGGATTGCGATCAAGCGCTAGTTTATAATTTTTTTTTTTTTTTTATTATAATATAAACCAGCGCTTGACCGCAATCCCGCCTGATGGTAAGCAGTGACGCAATCGTTGATGGTAAAGCGCACTAGTTTATTAAGAGCCTATTCACTCTAGCCTTGAAGACACTCAAATTGTAGTCCGACGGAAACACCGCCGCCGGCAGATTGTTCCAGTTTCTCGATGTACGCGGTATAAAGGAGGAATAAAAAAAAAATTAAAAAAATGGTGTGTTACGCAATTACATAGCTTGACATTTTAATTAATACCTGTATAATATTACCTACGCCTTGTCTCCTACGGGTTTTACAGAACTGTAGGTACATACCCATAATAGTACAGATGGAAACACACCAAGCCATCTGTCAAATTTATTTAATCGAAGTTCGAATTTGTCAATCAAGCGTTAAGGTTCGAGATTGTTTAATGAACCTTTTTATTTTTATTGACAATTTATGTATTTTCTTGAAATTTGTATAGGTATACCTATTGAATTGTATGTAAATAATAATAATTATTTAAAATTTGTTTTAGTGTGTATGTTTTTTTTTTTGAAGTTCTAATTTTGTATTTTTACCATGTTGTTTTAGAGCCTATCTAATCCTTTCGCCACAAAGTTTTTGTTTTTTTTCATTTTCAGGTATAACGAATTATAATCAACTCTCCAGTTTATCACTCGATTCTCACCGACAGCTCACTAACTTTGTCCAATAGTTTCACTGTTTAGTGCTGTCATTTTAACCGTATTTGGAGCAGTAGGGATGCACGAGGGTGCAATTGTAGTGTTCCGCACAGTATCACAGATTAGTAGCACCCTTCTATGATGGCATTGTTTTGAATTTTAAGTCGCCATGTTGCCAAACTGTCTATGGTGTATCTTTATTTGACAGTACTTACCAAAACTAATATGTTGTCTTCTATCCTTTTCTATCATCATTAATTTAACACATAATGTTCCTATTCCTGTGACTGAGACCTCCTTTTGTAGATGTCACATGTCCAACTTTTGCCTCCAGGACATGCCGTTTTCCTCGCCATGTTTTCTTTCAACGTTTTGAGAGCAAGTGGTAATGAAATAATTTACACAAACAAATTTGACCTATTAAATAAAGAAATAGGTAAAGTTTCTTCGTGTGAATTATTTTTATTTAATCCTGTCATGGTATAATTTATTTCTGAAGGGCTTTTTTTGTCGGTACGTCTTAACTTCCTTCATACTTTATCAATATAAATAAATGAGACATCATTTCAAAGCTTTACACTATGTAGTCAAGCATATTGTACGTTACGGAATTGCATCACTGACAGGGACATTCGGCACTGGTACAGCTACACAGGAGCTAAACTTAGCATTCGGGAACACCGTTGGAGCTGCTGAACCTTGGACAAAACTATCTTTGCATTGTGTAGATTCAATTTCTTAGTATTGTATAATTGCATGGAACACGTGTGAGCACAATGTACTTGCTGTAAAGCATCTATTTGTTGGGTTAGTCTTTTTTGTTGTTGTCAGTGTCAGGTCAGTGTCACCTATTACAGACGACACATCAAGCCACTACAATCTGTCAGATTTCTTTATTAGATTTTCAACTTCATCGTTAAAACATTAAGGCTCAAGGTTGATAGAAACCCTGGCCGGGAGACCACATTGAATTCCGGCCAAAGTAGGCGCGGGCTGAGCAGTGGGCAGCTCGCCGCCCGGTAAGGACCAGGTCCGAGTTGACGGCGCGTCGTGTTTCACGCGCGCCTCAAAGAGATGTCAGCCATCGTGACGGGGTCCACCACAGAAAACGTAATAACATGTTATTACGATTTCTGTGGGGCCCACGAAGACCGATGCCTCCTGGGTCAGGGTTGCGGGTTGTTTAAAAAAGATACCGTGGCCCTGGTGCACAGGCAAGTGAAGAAACACGAGTGGGTTTTAGTCAGTAAAAGTCTGACACGCCCTATCGCTCCACCCAGAGCAGACGAGATCATTTGTCCCATTAGGAACAAAAATAAAGGTTGATTGGGAATATATGACTTATTTGAGTTTTCTTGACCGCAATCTCGTCTGATGGTAAGCAGTGATGCAATCGTTGATGGTAAAGCGCACTAGTTTATTAAGAGCCTACTCACTCTACCTTGAAGACACTCAAATTGTAGTCCGGCGGAAACACCGCCACTGGCAAATTGTTCCAGTCTCTCGATATACGCGGTATAAAAGAGGAGACGAAACTCTTCGTCCGGATCGTAGAGGTGTTAACAACATAAGGGTGGAAACTCGCCGTACGACGGGTCGTCCGATGGTGGAACGGAGATGGGGGAATTAAATCATGCAATTCCCTTGCACACACACCAAAATGCATCCTTGGCCTGCCCTCATCCGTACTACTAATATCCTATCCTACTTACATTGTTGAACTGTCAAAATAAAACCCATTGATACTCACACTGAAGCAGATTTTCTTGTTCAGTAACTAAACAAATTTCATGTAATTTCAATGCGTCTTTTTCTTTATACAATATGTAACAAAAACTCTGTTGTTCCTTCAACCTACGTTTTAAGAATGCCGCATACGGACGTAATAAAGCAAGTAATTTATAAAAATTGTTCAACAAAAATAATTAAAATAAATGTTTAATTATTAATATTTATAATCTGTAACTGATTTCTTAACTCTGCAAATCTGCATGAAGAAATTAGACATAAGTAGAACGTTCCCGCCAATTTATTTACCTTATAAAATCAGATATTCTAAAAAAAAATCGAATTTGTCGGTTTTAATAGGTATTTGATTGTGACCCTTCGACTAGACAATGATTACTGTTTTCTAATTATGACTTCATTAATTATGTGCTTGTAGGTAAAATTATATGTCCCTGAAAGGAACAACAGGGTTTTTGTTACATAGTGTACAAGAAAATGATAGAAGATAAATAGAAGTTTATTCCTGTCAAATTAGTCCGCGCTTGACGTATTTTTAGTCGTCAAGTTTTACATCGCATCTAAACTGTCTATGGAGTATCATAATTTGACAGGACTAAAACTATAACATATTAGTTTAGTCCTGTCAAAATAAGATACTCCATATAGAAAAATACGTGGACTAATTTGACAGGATTTAACTAATATTTATCTACCATCCTTTTCGCAATGTTATAGAAAGATGCAATGACCTTAAAATTAATTTAATTTGCCTCCTTGTTCACAAACAAAACTAATTTAAAGCGGGATCCAGTGTTTTATACAATTATCCTGGACGGTTATATCAACGGTCCAAAAAAAAAATATATATTCTATTATATTTTTATATATGGCAAGTGAAGCCGATGTTGACTATTCTGCCAATTCCAAAAGAAAAAAAAAACGAGTGTGCTTATGACCACACGACTGAAGTGAAACTTCTTTCGCTCCATCTGTATGTATATATATATATATATATATATATATATATAAACACCTCTTTGGGCACTTAGTTGATCCAGCCACGATGCCGTTCATTATAGACTCCACCTTTAGCACGGAATAACTTGACTCCCGTTGCATATTCCTTGGGCAGAGTGGCAACGTCGCATTCTATTTAGGGATGTGGCCAAACATATTCGTCGATTGGAACATATACTCGACAAAATTTTTTCAGCAATTTCATGCATTAGTGGATCCGTAACGGCTAAATTTTTTGAACCCACCAGGACTTTTTAGCTCTGAATATATTTCAAAAATCAATAACTTGTGTTGATCAATTTATATACTCGCACTTCCAGTAATACTTCTTTTGATCCGATACCTATACCGTAACGGTTGATCAATTATGAATTTATTAAACCTAATCTAGAAATTTTATATTCGCAATGCTCCATACATTGTAAGATCAATATATATTTGTTAACATTTCATGCATTAGTGGATCCATAACGACCATTTTTTTTTTTTAAATGCACGAAGGCGTTTTGGCTCGTAATATATTTCAAAATTCATTTACTTATGTTGATCCGTTTAGCTCTCATACTTCGTAATAGTTATTTTGATCTGAATAGGTACTGATACCGGACCGGTCGATCAATTATGTTTAGTATGAAGTCAAAGTTATTGTTTTTAATATTTAATTAGGTTGAATTTTACGTATGGGGTTTTTATACTTTATTTCTAATTTATTATTTACTAGCTTTCCGCCCGCGGCTTCGCCCGCGTTAACTTCGGTTATATCGGGCTTTTTAGATTTCTCTCGGGAATATCAATTTTTTTCGGGATAAAAGTACCCTATTATTTAATCTGGACTTCTAACTTTACGTCTGCAAAATTTCAAAGCAATCGGTTCAGGAGTTACGGCGTGAAAGTGGTACAAACAAACTCACTTTCCGATGTATAATATTAGTAAGGATATATTTGGTGTACACATACAAATATTCCAGTAATCTCCTTTGGGAACTTGATGTTTTTTTGGGACCAAAAGTAGCCTATGTTACTCTCCACCTTTTCAACTAACTGTATGCCAACAATCAGGTCGATTGATTGCTTAGCTACGGCGTGAAGGAAGGACAAACAAACAAACAAACAAACACACTTTCACATTTATAATATTAGTATGGATTTAAAGTTTTTAAATTCATGGAAACCAAACTAATGAGTCCAAAGACGATATCGCCGCTGTATGTTTTGTGCTGAAAATATTGTGTGGACGGCCTCGGTTACATTCAATGCAATCAATACTGCTTGTAAGGTTCCTTTGGTAGAAATTGTATGCGAATACATATTATTATTAAGTTTTAAGGGTTGAACTTTGCGTAGCCGTTTTTTTGGGCATTAATCAGGTAGAAAGAAAAATTGTTTATTCCACTCAAACAGAACGCACCTTATTATAATAATACGCTAAAACAATACTAAACACATAATAAAGAAAAAAAAACACACAGGATAGCCTCCGTGGCGTAGCGGTAGCGAACGCGGCCGTTGCGCAGGGAGGCGCGGGTTCGATGCCCGCACAGTGCAAATATTTGTATGCATGAATATGAATATTTGCACTGGTCTGGTCGTGCCTCGGAAAGCACGTTAAGCCGTTGGTCCCAGTTGCCATACGAACATCAAGTGGCAGTCGTTACGGGTTGTTGGAGCCCTCAAAAATCCAAACAATTGTTCTAACTGCAATGCTTAGATATCGCCTTCGGGTTATGGAGGCCAGACGGCATTCGCTTCACGGAAAATATCGAAGTTTAGCCAAAATCAGCAGTTAGACTGGTAAAGCGGACCCCAGACTCCAAAGCTGAAAAGCTACCGATGCGACTGGGATTAACGCTGAGATGATGATGATGAAAGAAAAAAAAAACAAAAATATAATTTACTAAAAAGGCAAGCTCAAAATAAAACAATGTTTTCTTGATGTCATAACCCGGGTCAGGAGTTTTGGCGGGAAAGCTAAGCTGAGTGTCACGTTAATTTTTCATTGGAAGTTTAATTTATTTATAGTGTTGTTTACTAAATAAAAGTGCATGATTTATGTAGTAAAAAATAAATAATTCATAAAGAACAATGAGATATCGCAGCGTAGTTTGTACTATAAACATGTATACCTCATTGATAATATTTTTGTAAATTAAAAAAGATAAACTCAACCGCACGTTAGTGGAAATATAATCAGATTTGCTACTTAGTAATAAAGGTAATAAAGTTCTAAGTACATTTATCCGCCGAAGTGCGATTGACATTGTGGTGGAGTTTTCCCAGTCCACTCAGAGTTAAGCATACCTACGTGTATTATAAAAATAATTTCACTTAGTCGCGTTATATTTTAGCGAACACCATTACGATACGGACGAAGCGTTTCGCCTCCTCCTTTATACCGCGTACATCGAGGGACTGGAACAGTTTGCCAGCGGTGGTGTTTCCGTCGGACTACAATTTTTGTGTCTTCAAGGCTTGAGTGAATAAGCTCTTAATAAACTAATGCGCTTTACCATCAACGACTGCGTCACTGCTTACCATCAGGCGGGATTGCGGTCAAGCGCTAGTTTATAATTTTAATAAAAAATAAATAAATAAAAGGTTCAGGAACGCATTAGACACGTGGAATGTAAATTTAAGCGGCCGTAATTTCGAATTAGGTAGTTTGCGTTTCGTTCCAGCGTCCTAGTTTGAACTTCTTTCGAAAAAAAAAAAAAAAACTAAATTCGAAACATGGAACACCAAGGAGGTAACTAATAAAAGGTTTTATTTAAATTTCGGACTATCTTGCAAATAGACACAATATTGAAATGATAAATAGCGGACGCTTTATTGAAAAAAAAAAACAAAGGAACATCATAATAGCGCCATAGCGCGGGAAAAATAATTATTGTTCATTATTCGTCATTGAACTTAAAAAATAAAATTATGTTTATTATTTCCTCGGATTGTTTGAGAAAAGTAGTAAGTAAGAGCCTGCGTGATTTGACGGGATATTGCTTAGTATGATACTATTATCATCGGCAGCAGCGCAGGCATTGAGACGAGAGGATTCGACCCCAGGCATTTTTTCTAATACCGGGAATGAACTTATATTGGAAAAAGTTAGTAATCAATGTCAAAATCCTATAAAATTAAAATTGTCAACAGAAAAAATTATTTTCTTTTGGCAATTTAAGTTTTTAACCGACTTCAAAAAAGTAGGAGGTTCTCAAGTAGTCGCAACCTTTTTTTATGTATGTTCACCGATTACTGTAAGAAGCCTGGATCTGTTTGCAAAATTCTTTTTTATTTAAAAGGGTGGTCCCATAGTCACCAGGCTCTGATGATGAAGGACTAGGGAAAGCAAGGAAACTTTCAAAATTTTTACAGGCAACTTGTACATTTCTAGGTACATATTTAAATATTTTCATTAAGTATTTTAAAGCACTACAATTTACTAATGATCTGGAGTAGATCTGATGTTGGAGTAGATATGAAGCCGGGAGACAGTTGAGGGAACTCCTCGGGAATTCATAGCAGCTACCTTGTATTTGAGCTTAATTAATTTGTATTAATAAGAACTTTACACTTAGATCGGTTTTAATTGTCATTAGGGCTCTGATGATAAATACAAAGGCCACTTCCGGGAACTCCTCAACGGTTTACAGTAGTTCCCTTGTGTTTGAATTTAATTAATGTATATTGATGAGCGATTTTCACCCATATGGATTACTATGAAAATCTGCAATAGATTTGATGATGAAGAACATAGACAGACCAGGGAACTACTCCGTACTCCTCGTGTCCGTAAATCTGATGATGAAGACCAAGAGGAGTCGAGGAAACTCCTAAAAAACTTACAGCACTGAAGTTTATCACTGAAGAACCAGTACCTGCATGTCATGCTTAAGCAACAATCAATTATAATCAAGAAACTGAATTTAAGTTGCGTAATCGCGTCATGTCTAGCATTGTTCATACATTCATTTTGACCTCGTAGGAATTTTATAGAAATCGGTTCAGTGGTTTCGTTTTTAAACCAAAATTACTGGTAAAAATAACATTATTCAAAATTACGTCGTTTTTTTACAGGCCTTTTCCCAACTATATTAGCATCAGCGTTCATTCTGACCGGATGAGGCTGCACAGTACTTTTCATAACACAAAAGTGTAAAAAAAAACAACCGTCTTCCAGAAAACACTACAAAGTAAAAAATAACTAATTTCCGAAGTCGGGTATGTCTTTGGTATTAGTATATTCGTTTTTAGAAACAAAAAAAAAAATATGTGCGTGTACTAGTGTACACACGTAAGAAGTGAAACTTCTTAGAAAAAGATGGCGAAGAAGTTTTACTTCAATAAAATAACATTAATAAAGATTAAAACTTAGCGTCCGGACGGTCCACGACTAAATACAACACCAAATTTAAAACTAAACTAACCTAAAGATACAGTCTGTATGTCCCAACAATTGCACGCGCCAGCACCAGGTGAGTCAGTGTGGAATGCGAAATGCGGATGCAGGATGCGGAATCCCCCGGGGCCAGAATGTTGGGCTCTTCCTCCCGATTCCGAAGAGCCCAAACTCGGCTAGTCTAGGACCTCCGGATCCCGAGATAGGCCGCGGGGGGGTGAGGTGGCCTGAGGAGCAAGTGGGGGGGGGGGTAAGTAAGTGTAGAGGAGAGGGGTGGGAGGCTAGGTTGAGTCTAGGGGGAGGGGGGAGGGGTAGGTGAGGGGGGGTGTTGTCTAAGTGTTGGGAGGATCCTGTCCACCTGGGGTCACAAGATGAGGGGAGAGTGGGAGGGGACACGACACTGGAATCTCGTAATGTATGTGCGATATGGGTATTGGGGGGTCAGGTGATTTTGTCAGAATTTTGAAATTCCCAGCCGTTTCCGAGATATCCGGGATGTTTGGTAGGGATATGGGGAAGGACTTCGAGGTGGGTAAATATAGTAAAAAATTTAATAAAAAGATGGCGCGTAACGGAAAAATGTGACGGTAAATTTTTTCCAACGCCGATAAAGAAGTTTCACTTCAAAAAAAAGTATTGTAGTACGAGATCAAAATTAAAGCATGAGCAATGCTAGACATGACGCGATTGCGCAACAGAAATTCAATTTCTTGATTTTAATTTATTGTTGCATAAGCGTGCCGAGTAGGTAGTGTTTGTCCTATATTAAAGGTCAATGCTGTAAATTATTGAGGAATTCCCTCGACTGCCAATGGTCTTCATCATCAGAATTACTACAGACCATAATTTTAACCCATATAGATGCAAAGTTCTCAGCAATATAAATTAATTAAGTCCAAAAATAAAGTAGCTACTGTAAACCTTGAGGAGTTTCTGGAACTGGCCTTTGTTTTCATCATCAGAGCCTTAATGACAGTCACAACTCATCTTGGTGTAAAGTACTAATTAATACAAATTAATCAAGCACAAACTCAAGGTAACTGCTATCGATCTTTGAGGACTTCCTTCGACTGTCTCCCGGCTCCATCATCAGCTACATCAGGCCTTTATCAAATTGTAGTTCTTTGAAATACTTAATGAAGATACTTAGAAATGCACTAGTCGCCCCTACGATTTTTGGAAGTTCCTCTTGATTTCTCTAGACTTTCATCATCAGATCTTGACTAAGGGACCATTTGGAAAGTTTACCTTTTCAAACAAAAAAAGAATTTAGCGAATCGGTCCAGGTGTCTAAGATTAATATCTAAGATTAATAAAGTGAACATACATAAAAAACAAAACGGCTACTTAACCAATCGCTTCGCACCCTTGGCAAATGCTGCGCCCTGATTGGCCCATTTGAATTGGATCAACAACTGCCCAGACGCCAAAAAGGTGGATTTGTATAAAACAGCCCTTAATTATTGTTATTGGCTATTATTATTCAACGTGACGCATGTGGCTCCGAACGGAGCAACATATTTATGGACAAATGGCATCGGATCAACAAAAGGCCCCCGGATCAACAAGTGAAAATGGATCAACAAATTACTACCTATACGGCACGTCTGAGCCACAAAGTGCCCAAAGGGATATCTATATATATATATATATATATATAAACACCTCTTTGGGCACTTAGTTGATCCAGCCACGATGCCGTTCATTATAGACTCCACCTTTAGCACGGAATAACTTTACTCCAGTTGCATATTTCTTGGAGGGAGTGGCAACGTCGTATTCTATTTAGGGATGTGGCCAAATATATTCGTCAATTAGGACATATACTCGACAAAAATTTTTCAGCAATTTCATGCATTAGTGGATCCGTAACGGCTATATTTTTTGAACCCACCAGGACTTTTTAGCTCTGAATATATTTCAAAAATCAATAACTTGTGTTGATCCATTTATATACTCGCACTTCCAGTAATACTTCTTTTGATCCGATACCTATACCGTAACGGTTGATCAATTATGAATTTATTAAACCTAATCTAGAAATTTTATATTCGCAATGCTCCATACATTGTAAGATCTATATATATTTGTTAACATTTCATGCATTAGTGGATCCATAACGTCAATTTTTTTTAAATGCTCGAAGACTTTTTGGCTCGAAATATATTCCAAAAATCATATACTTTGTTGATCCATTTAGCTACTCATACTTCGTAATACTTATTTTGACCTGAATAGGTAATTATTTTTAGTATGAATTGTTATTAATATTTAAAGAGGTTGAATTTTATGTCTAGGGTTTTTATAGTTTATTTCTAATTTACCAATAATTTTAAGTTTTTAAACTCTATTCATCGAAACCAATCTAATGGGTCTAAACATGATATCGCCGCTGTATGTTTTGTGCCGAAAATATTGTGTGGACGGCCTCTGTAACATTCAATGCAGTTGACACTGCTTGTATAGACTCCTTTGGTATTTGTATGCGAATATATATTATTATTAAATTTTAATGTTAATTTTTAAGGGTTGAAGTTTCCGTAGCTGTTTTTTAGGAATTAATCATCTAATTAATTCCTAAAAAAACCGATCCTGAATGATTCCTGATCTAGAATGAAAATTTCTTTATTCCGCCCAAACAGAACGCACATTATAATAATAATACACTAAAACAATAATAAACACATAATGAAGAAAAAGAAAAAAAAAGGCAAAGAAATATAATTTACTAAAAAGCCTAGTACTCAAAATAAAACAATGTTATCTTGATGTCATAACCCGTGTCTGGAGTTTTGGCGGGAAAGTTAAGCCGAGTGTCACGTTAATTTTTCATTGGAGTTTTAAATTATGCATAGTGTTGTTTACTAAATAAAAGTGCCTGATTTATGTCGTAAAAAGTGCATTCAGTAAATAATTCATAAAGAACATTGAGATATCGCAGCGTAGTGTGTAAATTAAACATGTGTACCTCATTAATAATATTTTTGTAAATTAAGAAAGATAAACTCAACCGCACGTTAGTGGACATAAAATCATATTTACTACTTAGTAATAAAGGTAATAAAGATCTAAGTACGAGTACATATATCCTATGTAATTGTATGTAAATTTAAGCGGCCGTAATTTCGAATTAGGTAGTTTGCGTTTCGTTTCAGCGTCCTAGTTTGAATTTCTTTCGAAAAAAAAAAACTAAATTCGAATCATGGAACACCAAGGAGGTAACTAATAAAAGGTTTTATTTAAATTTCGGACTGTCTTGCAAATAGACACAATATTGAAATGATAAATAGTGGACGCTTTATTGAAAAAAAAACAAAACAAAGGAACATCATAATAGCGCCATAGCGTGGGAAAAATAAAATTATTTTTTTTATTTCCTCGGATTGTTTGAGAAAAGTAGTAAGTAAGAGCCTGCGTGATTTGACCGTATATTGCTTAGTATGATACTATTATCATCGCAGCAACGCGGGAATTGAGACGAGAGGATTCGACCCCAGGCATTTTTTCTAATACCGGGAATGAACTTATATTGGAAAAAGTTAGTAATCAATGTCAAAATCCTATAAAGTTTAAATTGTCAACAGAAAAATTATTTTCTTTTGGCAATTTAAGTTTTTAACCGACTTCAAAAAAAGTAGGAGGTTCTCAATTAGTCGCAACCTTTTTTTTATGTATGTTCACCGATTACTGTAAGAAGCCTGGATCCGTTTGAAAAATTCTTTTTTATTTAAAACGGTGGTCCCATAGTCACCAGGCTCTGATGATGAAAGACTAGAGAAAGCAAGGAAACTTTCAAAATTTTTAGAGGCAACTTGTACATTTCTAGGTACATTTTTTTAAATATTTTCATGAAGTATTTTAAAGCACTACAATTTACTAATGATCTGGAGTAGATCTGATGTTGGAGTAGATATGAAGCCGGGAGACAGTTGAGGGAACTCCTCGGGAATTCATAGCAGCTACCTTGTATTTGAGCTTGATTAATTTGTATTAATAAGAACTTTACACTTAGATCGGTTTTAATTGTCATTAGGGCTCTGATGATAAATACAAAGGCCACTTCAGGGAACTCCTCAACGGATTACAGTAGTTCCCTTGTGTTTGAATTTAATTAATGTATATTGATGAGCGATTTTCACCCATCACCCATATGGATTACTATGAAAATCTGCAGTAGATTTGATGATGAAGAACATAGACAGACGAGGGAACTCCTCAACGATCGCCTGCAGCCACCTTGCGTTTGTGCTTGATTTATTTGTATTGATTAGAACTTTGCACCTATGTGGGTTAAAATGAAGGTCTGTCGGTCGCGTCCGTAAATCTGGTGATGAAGACCAACAGGAGTCGAGGAAACTCCTAAAAAACTTACAGCATTGAAGTTTATCACTGAAGAACCAGTACCCGCATGTCATGCTAAACCAACAATCAATTATAATCAAGAAACTGAATTTAAGTGGCGTAATCGCGTCATGTCTAGCATTGTTCATACATTCATTTTGACCTCGTAGGAATTTTATAGAAATCGGTTCAGTGGTTTCGTTTTTAAACCAAAATTACGGGTAATAATAAAATTATTCAAAATTACGTCGTTTGTTTACAGGCCTTTTCCCAACTATATTAGTATCAGCGTTCATTCTGACCTGCACAGCACTTTTCATAACACAAAAGTGTAAAAAAAAACTACCGTCTTCCAGAAAACACAACAACGTAAAAAATAACTAATTTCCGAAGTCGGGTATGTCTTTGGTATTAGTATATTCGTTTTTAGAAACAAAAAAAAAATGTGTGCGTGTACTAGTGTACACACGTAAGAAGTGAAATTTCTTAGAAAAAGATGGCGAAGAAGTTTTACTTCAATATAATAACATTAATAAAGATTAAAACTTAGCGTCCCCAATAGGGGGACGACTAAATACAACACCAAATTTAAAACTAAACTAACCTAAAGATACAGCCTGTATGTCCCAACAATTGCACGCGCCAGCACCAGGTGAGTCAGTGTGGAATGCGAAATGCGGGATGCGGGATGCGGAATCCCCAGGGGTCAGAATGTTGGGCTCTTCCTCCCGATTCCGAAGAGCCCAAACTCGGCTAGTCTAGGACCTCCGGATCCCGAGATAGGCCGCGGGGGGGTGAGGTGGCCTGGAGAGCAAGTGGGGAGGGGGGGGTAAGGGAGTGTAGAGGAGAGGGGTGGGGAGGCTAGGTTGAGTCTTGGGGGAGGGGGGAGAGGTAGGTGAGGGGGGTTGCCTAAGTGTTGGGAGGATCCTGTCCACCTGGGGTCATAACATGAGGGGAGAGTGGGAGGGGACAGGACACTGGAATCTCGGAATGTATGTGCTATATGGGTATTGGGGGGTCAGGTACTATGGGGTCAAAATGGCGGAGGTTCCGGCTGCGGGGGGGGCTAGTAAGGAAGGGGGGGGGGGGGGATTTTGTCAGAATTTTGAAATTCCCAGCCGTTTCCGAGATATCCGGGATTTTAGGTAGGGATATGGGGAAGGACTTCGAGGTGGGTAAATATAGTACGGGATGCGGAATCCCCCGGGGCCAGAATGTTGGGCTCTTCCTGCCGATTCCGAAGAGCCCAAACTCGGCTAGTCTAGGACCTCCAGATCCCGAGATAGGCCGCGGGGGGGTGAGGTGGCCTGAGGAGCAGGTGGGGGGGGGGGGGGGGTAAGTGAGTGTAGAGGAGAGGGGTGGGAGGCTAGGTTGAGTCTAGGTGAAGGGGGAGGGGTAGGTGAGGGGGGGTGTTGTCTAAGTGTTGGGAGGATCCTGTCCACCTGGGGTCACAACATGAGGGGAGAGTGGGAGGGGACAGGACACTGGAATCTCGGATTGTATGTGCTATATGGGTATTGGAATTAAGTCCAAAAACAAAGTAGCTACTGTAAACCTTGAGGAGTTTCTGGAACTGGCCTTTGTTTTCATCATCAGAGCCTTAATGACAGTCACAACTCAAGATGAGTTGTAAAGTACTAATTAATACAAATTAATCAAGCACAAACTCAAGGTAACTGCTATCAATCGTTGAGGACTTCCTTCGACTGTCTTCCGGCTCCATCATCAGCTACATCAGACCTTTATCAAATTATAGTTCTTTGAAATACTTAATGAAGATACTTAGAAATGCACTAGTCGCCCCTACGATTTTTGGAAGTTCCTCTTGATTTCTCTAGTCTTTCATTATCAGATCTTGACTAAGGGACCATTTAGAAAGTTTACCTTTTCAAACAAAAAAAGAATTTAGCAAATCAGTCCAGGTGTCTGAGATTAATATCTAAGATTAATAAAGTGAACATACATAAAAAACAAAACGGCTGCTTAACCAATCGCTTCGCGCCCTTGGCAAATGCTGCGCCTTGATTGGCCCATTTGAATTGGATCAACAACTGCCCAGACGCCAAAAAGGTGGATTTGTATAAAACAGCCCTTAATTATTGTTATTACTTATTATTATTGAACGTGACACATGTGGCTCCGAACGGAGCCACATATTTATGGTCAGATGGCATAGGATCAACAAAAGGCCCCCGGATCAACAAGTGAAAATGGATCAACAAATTACTACCTATACGGCACGTCTGAGCCACAAAGTGCCCAAAGGGATATCTATATATATATATATATATATATATATATTTGTGTACAATATATACATGTATACACATATTCGCTATGTGCGAAGTGGGTGGTGGGGAACGGCAAATCGATCGTAGCGCACGACGTGGCAGAAATGTGAATTAATTCTGGACTGTCTTATGTGTCAAATTGCTTTATTTTCATAACTACCTTTATAATTTTAAGTAAAAACGTAAAAATTGGCGATATGGGTCATAGTACATGCTGTGTCGTAAATTGTAAAAACAATGAGAAAAACAGTTCGTGCAAGTTTTATTCGTTTCCAACATCAAAGTGGACATTACAGCAAAGACAAAAATGGATAGCTGCTGTGAAGAGAAAAAAGTAAGAAATTTAACCTAGTACACTATAACAATAATAATAAGCGTTCCAAAATTACAGTCCTTTTATGTATCTTTTTTCTTTTATGGATGTAATTCAGCCAGCAATACTGGTTGCACTTCGTTGGAGGCGAAATTTCGGGTATGATTTGCAACTGGCGGGAACATTTCTTCGAAATATCTACCTTTACTATATTTATTTTTGACAAATTGTCGAGTGCTGGGTTTTCCCCACTGCTGTTCGCAGCTTGTTTTTGATAAGCTCTCTTCTGTGTTGATGTAATGTATCAAAGCAGCAACATGCTTACACTTGCCACTTTGGTTGTAAACACAGTCGCACTTAACATTTGTAACAAAACGTTCATCATTTATCTGGAATTATAATAAACAATAAAATAATTAATATAAGTAAGCTGACATGAAGCTAACTCAAATATACTATTTCTATGACTTGATATGTAGGTAGGTATGTATGTACTCACATTTAATGATGTTTTGTAGGGAGTTTGTGTCACAGACGTTTGTCTTATGATCCGAGCTCTTATTAAGAAGCTTTTCCCGTTCGTTCTAAGCTCTTCCACTTCTCTCACATGCTGTGCTAATACTAATTTTTTCCCTTTTTGCTCAGTTTGAGGTTGGAAATGTATTTTATGCTTAATCGATTCAAATCCCGTACGTATTATAATATCCATATGTTTCACGAGGAAGAAAATCGCTAGGTATAATATACACACTTACTTTTTACACTATTTTTTTCAATTTCGTTGAAAAACTAGTCGAAAATTAATATCACAAGATATTTTATCATCTAATTGACATGATTTGACAGATGACAAGTCCTGAATAGTTGCGGCCACTAGGGGCGCTGTCATCGCGCACACAACGAATACATATATTAATTTTCTATAAATATTTAAATTTATTTCATGGTTTCATTGGTAAATAAATATTTTTGCATAGATCTTCTATTTTTATTGAAAAAAAAAAATCTCGTTGTAGACCTTGTAGTACCAAGCTCGCGCCACGGGCGCCTCTGTGCTTATAACCCCCACTTAACTTCCGTTCGCCATGCCCGATCACTTTTCGTAACGCTTACGTCACGCGTTCGCCAGCTTACTCCCCAAGTCAAGCGTGCGTAAAGAAGTTTCACTTCAATAATTAAAAAAGTATGACGCATGGTTTGCTACGGAATTTCTCTTGAGCAGCCAGATCAACAAGAGTATAATGGGAGTTTTGGCGGGAAAGCTAAGATGAGTGCCACGCTCATTTTTCATTGGACTTTTAAAGTTATTTATAGTGTTGGTTACTAAATAAAAGTGCGTGATTTATGCAGTAAAAAGTGCATTCAGTAAATAATTCATAAAGAACAGTGAAATATCGCAGCATAGTGGCCACATCATGACTTTAGTCTCAAAACCTCCATCGTAACACGGATCACGCCCTCTTTATCGACATGAACAAAGAAGACAAGAAGAAAGAAAGAGTATAATGATATGTCAAAATATTAGCCCCCTGTTCTCGACGATGTATTGGGGTTAGGGTAAATCCCGTTAAGTCCGTGGCAGAGGCGCTCAACCTTCTTGAGAATACAGACTTTTCTGACAAAGTGTTTTTTATATCCCCATAATTATACAATTACATTCTGTTAGCAAAAATAATAAAATATAGGAAGATATGTGTATCCAAATTTCCTTGATTATTAATTTATTTGTCATGCAAACTAATCATCAACCCAAATTGAAAAGATATAAAAATTGTAATCGAATAAGAATAAAAATAAGGAAGAGAATGAGAATGAGAATGAGGGTGAGAATGAGATAGAGGAATAGTATGAGAAAGAAGAAGAGAAAGAGAAAAACGAGGATGAAGAGGAAGAGGAAGAGAAAGAGATAGATGGAGAGAGAGTGAGTGAGTGAGTAAGAGAGAGAGAGAAAGAAAGAGAAGCATTTTGCTAGTCCATTGCTGCATATTTTCGAAAAATTTGCCTCAAAAATCATTCGACAATGTACCTACCTCAACTCTTGATCAATGGCCCCTGTGGAATAGACACCACAATTTTGCCAATAACACGTGTAAAAAATTGTAGCATGTAGCGGTACCTACAAACGCTACATGAAACAACGCGTAATATTGACGTCACACGAATTCTACATCTCGCAATCAGAGTTTACCGTGCAACTAGCATATATACAACTTCCCAATTTCAACGGTTGGGCAAGTGCCCGCCAGACATAACACCCGTCTGGTCGGGGGATCCTCCCTTTTCTATGGAGGATGAGTGAACTTTACTCCCTGTTCCTCATGCCTCCACAAAATTATAAAATTCTTTAAAAAAAATATTTTATAATAAGGGCGGATATCGCCAATGACAGTCGAAAAAGACGGCCGCGTAAACCGTCTACGAGGGAAGTTTTAGACAAAGTCATGATGTGGTCACTATGCTGCGATATTTCAATGTTCTTTATAAATTACTACCGTCCGCGAATTCGTTCGCGTGTAGTTAGTTATTATGCTCGACTCCTATTGGTCCGCGATGTTATATCGCTTAAAGCCTTCTTGGGTCAATGGGCTATCAATCGCAAAAAGTATTTTTCAAAGTGCACCCGTGGTTCCTAAGATTAGTGCGTTCAAATAAAAGCGCGTGATTTATGTAGTAAAAAGTGCATTCGGTAAATCTATATATCTATACTAATATACAACGTGTAACATAAAGGGTATATACATACCAAGGGCATGGCATCTTTACATGATATCAATCGATATTGGAAGGATTTTTTAATCCTATCTCTTTATGTTAGGAAGTTACGAGAAAAAACACCGCCTGTGATAGGCTACTACCATACCTTTATGTTACACGTTGTATATTAGTATAGATATATAGATTTACCGAATGCACTTTTTACTACATAAATCACGCGCTTTTATTTAGTAAACGACACTAAAAATAATTGAAACGTCCAATGAAAAATGAGCGTGACATTCATCTTAGCTTTCCCGTCAAAACTCATTCGACAACGTAAATAACGCAATGTATATTGTTCAACTGTCAAAATGAAACCTATTGCTCCCAATAATGTGTTACGTAATTGCCTGCTGCTGTCGTCCGTATCATCATCATCATTTCAGCCGAAAGACGTCCGCTGCTGGACCTAGGCCTCCCCCAAGGATCTCCACGACGACCGGTCCTGCGCCTCCCGCATCCAGCAGTTTCCCGCGACCTTCACCAGGTCGTCGGTTCACCTTGTCGGGGGCCTACCCACGCTGCGTCTTCGGGTGCGTGGTCGCCACTCGAGACCCCGTCGGCCACATCGGGCATCGGTCCTACGGGCAATAATAATAGGGTCTTTTTAGTACCGGAAAAAATTGATATTCCCAAGGGAAAACAAAAATATTTTTAGCTTCAAACCAGTTCGGTGATAGATGGCGCTGTGTGTCGTTTAAAACAAGGTAATGTAATGCAAACGAATATGCACATGTGAACTTAGAAGCCAAATGATATGATAATTAATCCCCCAAAATGAGGAATCTAAAAAGCGTGATATAATCGAATTCCACGCGGGCGAAGCCGCGGCCGGAAAGCTAGTAAAAAATAAAAACATGTACAATCTCACGTGTCCACACCCCCATATTGCAATTCGATTTTTTTTTACCTTTTTCTTCTCGTTGATATTGCTACTAGTGTTATTTACCTCGGTGGTAGGCCATAACAGTGGCTGCCGGCAAAGTTACCACACACCAGACAAGTCTTGCCGCCAAGCGATTCGTCGTGTTCCGACATCATGTCTGGTGAAGCCGTACGGAAGACGGGTCTGAGCATTTGTGTTGCAATGTATGGCGGGTACGATGCGCCTAATGTTGTTGTGTCGGGAGTTTGGTCGTGGAGGGTGTCCAGAAATCTCCCTCTGGTACAGCATCGATGATGGTGTTGTTGGGTTTAACATTGCATCACCTCGCTCAACTGCCGTCTTCCCTCCTACTTACCAAGTTTTTAAAGTAAATAGGCTTAATAAACTAGCACGCTTTACCTCGACGATATCATCAGGCGGGATATTGCAATCATGCACTAGTTTATAAATATTAAAAAAAATACTTAGGAGATTATACGTCCAAGATAAATAGATTAAACTTAATGGAAGGTGATTTAAAGGTGAAAATGAAAATAAAACACAATATTTGCCGTGTTCGCGCGGAAATTCCGGAATACGTCACTATTTGTGTTTGGTCAAGTTGGAATGAAAAAACTAATAAAACAGCTACATTCTTTCCATTTTTGACAGCAGGCTTGTTTTATCCAAAAAGTGAAATAATTAGCACAGAGTACTTTTTTTTTTATTAATAAGTCTTGTCGGTATCAGGCTGGCGCAACTTAGAACAAAAAAATAGAAGTATGAAACGCATGGAAATTTTAATGGCGCAGAATCCGTCAAGGTAGGGAAGTAACTACACATTCAAATGGACATCTCTGCTTCTCCAGTTTAGCCGTATAATACCGCGGCCATCTTTGCAAGCGATTCGTCACCTCAGGCTTCAATGGCGTGGGTCAGTTTCCCAGTGTGTGGAAGGAGGGGAAGCTGGTCCTGCTCAGGAAGGAGGGGCGCCCCGCGGACTCGCCGTCCGCGTATCGGCCCATAGTGCTGCTCGACGAGGCGGGCAAACTCTTTGAGCGTATAATCGCAGATCGCCTCGTCGGCCACTTGTGCGGAGAGGGGCCGAACCTGGACGACAGCCAGTTCGGTTTTCGTCGGGGGCGCTCCACCATAGACGCCATCATGCGCGTGAGAGCCCTGGCGGAGGATACGGTGTCCCGGGGTGGGGTGGTGTTGGCGGTGTCTTTAGACATTTCCAACGCCTTCAACACTCTACCCTGGAACTGTATTAGGGAGGCCCTAAAATACCATCGGGTGCCTCCCTACCTCCGCCGCATAGTAGGGGCTTACCTGGAGGACAGACGCGTCATCTATCGGGGACGTGACGGTGCCGGTCGGCACCAAATGTCGTGCGGTGTTCCACAGGGATCGGTCTTGGGACAGCTCCTGTGGAACATCGGCTACGACTGGGTGCTGAGAGGCGAGCTCCCGTCGGGCGCCGACTTGACGTGTTATGCGGACGACACGCTTGTCACTGCCCGGGGGAGCTCGTACAGGGAAGCGACGTTGATAGCCACGGCTGCGGTGTCACAGGTGGTGAACCGCATCCGGCGCCTGGGCCTGGAGGTGGCCCTTGACAAGTCGGAGGCCATGGTTTTCCATGGCCCCCGGCGTGCGCCGGCGCCGGGATCACATATCGTGGTCAGTGGGGCCCGGATAGCTGTCGAGTTCACCATGAAGTACCTGGGATTGGTGCTCGACAGCCGGTGGGATTTCGGACCCCACTTCCGGCGGCTGGCGCCCAAGCTGATGGGTGCAGCAGGCGCGCTATCAACGTTGCTTCCCAACATGGGGGGCCCGAGCGCCGCCTGTAGGCGGTTGTACGTGGGAATCGTGCGGTCCATGGCCCTGTATGGGGCCCCTGTGTGGGCGATGGACCTGACGGCCGGAACACTCGCCATTCTGCGCAAGCCGCAGAGGGCGATGGCCGTCAGGGTCGTCCGCGGGTATCGCACGATTTCCTACGAGGCGGCTTGCGTCCTGGCCGGATCCCCGCCCTGGGACCTAGAGGCAAAAGTACTCGCGTCATTGTACCAATGGCGCGAGGAAGAGCGGACACGGGGCTCCAGTCCGGTGCAGCGACAGATCGAGCTGCGCCGAGAGGAGCTCCGTCAGGTCCTGGTGGCGGACTGGCGGCAGAGGCTTATGCGCCCTACCGCCGGCCTCGCTACCGTCGAGGCGATCCGGCCAGTACTCGACGACTGGCTCGGGAGGAGGCACGGCTCCCTGTGGTTCAGGGTGACGCAGGTACTGTCGGGGCACGGCTGCTTCGGCAAGTACCTGCGTCGCTTAGGCAGAGAGCCGGACGCTCGGTGCCACCGCTGCGTCCAATGCGGGGAGGACACGGCGCAGCACACGCTCTCCGAGTGTGTAGCTTGGGAGGAGCAGCGCCGTGTCCTCACAAATGAAGTAGGAGGCGACCTGACGCTGCCGGCAGTAGTGCGGAGGATTGTCGGCAGCTCAGAGTCGTGGGACGCGGTGGTGTCCTTCTGCGAGGACGTGATGTCGCAGAAGGAAGCTGCGGAACGGGAGAGGGAGATATCAACTCCCTTCCCGGGCCGCAGAAGACGCACCGGGCGCCGAGGAAGGGCGGATAACGCCCTCTTCCGCCCCCCATGAATGGGTCCAGGGGCGAGGGACATGGGGAAGTCCCCGCCCCCCTATTGACGGACCCCGAGGCGGAGGCGCGCGCGAGTGTCGGCGCGCGCCTTTGAGGTGATGCACGGGGTAGTTTAACACCCCACTACCCCGTGCAGGAGAGGAGGCCCGGACAGACCGGGCCAGCACGAGGGTATGGGGCCGTGGAAGAATTTAGACTCCCGCGGCCCCACGCGCGCTCGTGATAGAAGACACACCGGGGTGGTTTTAGTCAGTAAAAGTCTGACATACCCCGTCGCCCACCCCAGGGCGGCGGGCATCCTATGAGGATTTCCACCCCGGCAAAAAAAAAAAAAAAAAAAAAAAAAAAAAAAAAAAAAAAAAAAAGGCTTCAATGGCGTCAAGAATTCGGTGTGGGTCCGTAACGCCTTTTTCAAGAAACGTAATGTAACCGGTTACTTGATCGGCGTAACCTGTTACAACACAAGTTATTTTTGTAGCAAGTTATTTTAATTCAGCTACTGGGATTGTTAAATATAACCACCAACTACAGAGTTACACACGAAACGAAACTAGACGTGGTCCTTATTTCACGTAACTAGTTACAATAACCAGCGACGCGCGCCGCCGGTGTGATGCACGATACGGCTACCCGCTACGGTATAATGTGTGTATGAAATAACGCATTTACAAAAATAACTTCTTTTTAATTTGACTCGTAACCAGTTATTCAGTTACACATCGCGTCGCTGGTTATTGTAACTGGTTACGAGAAATTACAACCACGTCTAATGTCAATGTCAGTTCACTTCGTGCTATCTCACAGAGTATTTTATACTATAGGGTAAAATTCATCTGTAAACCTGTGCAGTTATTTATATTTGATAAACTTGCCAGTTTTAACGTGCGAGATATGTGGACTGAGAACAAGTCGGGTGGAAAACATAAAACGAACTTTTATAGCTCAATTTCCACTGGATGAAGATCGGTTAGTACATTTTACGAATTAACTGTACTCTAAATCAACATATCTTAGAAAATATAGAGTTTCAGGACATATTTCTGAACATAAATGTGCAAAGTTTTTCGTAAACACTAGTGTGGTGCAATTTTTTATCGACTATTGATATTAGACGTGGTTGTTATTTCACGTAACTGGTTATTCAGTTACACATCGCGTCGCTGGTTATTGTAACTGGTTACGAGAAATTACAACCACGTCTAATGTCAATGTCAGTTCACTTCGTGCTATCTCACAGAGTATTTTATACTATAGGGTAAAATTCATCTGTAAACCTGTGCAGTTATTTATATTTGATAAACTTGCCAGTTTTAACGTGCGAGATATGTGGACTGAGAACAAGTCGGGTGGAAAACATAAAACGAACTTTTATAGCTCAATTTCCACTGGATGAAGATCGGTTAGTACATTTTACGAATTAACTGTACTCTAAATCAACATATCTTAGAAAATATAGAGTTTCAGGACATATTTCTGAACATAAATGTGCAAAGTTTTTCGTAAACACTAGTGTGGTGCAATTTTTTATCGACTATTGATATTAGACGTGGTTGTTATTTCACGTAACTGGTTACAATAACCAGCGACGCGATGTGTAACTGAATAACTAGTTAAGAGTCAATATAAAAAGTAGTTATTTTTGTAAATGCGTTATTTCATACACACGTTATGCCGTAGCGGGTAGCCGTATCGTATATATTTTTTTCTTCAAGTTGGGGACATTGATTTATAGGAATTTATTCCCTTCTATTAAATAATCTATGGTTTTAGATAGTTAGGTTCGTTAAGTTGGTATTGAGCCATTCCATATGTTTCATACATTCGTAATGGCTTTTTTTTACTAGGAAATCCCGTCTCTTAAAATTAAAACGTAGTGATTACTTGCTCTATGGTCGGTATACTGTAGTAGTATCCTCTTAGTAGTCTGTGATACTGAGCGAAGCGGTCGCTACGTCACATGGCAGAAATTGTGATTCACTGTTTTCGAAGGTAATATTCTTGTTTACAGTTGTTTTTTCTAAGTTATTTTTATTATATAACTATGTAGTATTCCCGACCGGTAGACTTACGTCACATCCATTACGCAACGTAATGTATAAAAGATCGCAAAACGTGACGTAATGGAATTCATAGGCAGTATGTACAATGACTGCACATTCAACAAGCGAATATTTCGCATTTTATAAACTTGATACGTTTTCTTTGATTTACGAGTAGAACCAATTTTCATACCGTCTGCCATTTTTATTCTTGTATTATTTTGATTAAAATATTTAAAGAATCAGTTAAGATTTTTTTTTTTTTAAATTCTATTAAATTGCTAAACTGATTTTTATGAAATTAACTAACCTTTCAGACCCTACAAGTTGGTGTTACTGTAAGTATAGATGCAAAAACTTGAGACCCTGTACATTTGTGTTAATATTAAGCTTTTTATACTTCATCTACAGATATTAATTTATTTACATTGTTATAGACCTGAAAAATGGCTTTGACTACTGCCGAGCGAGCTAAAAGATACAGAGAAAAAATTAAACAAAACCCGGAAAAATATGAACAGTATAAGAAGAAAGAGCTGAAAAGATTAAAAACTGTCCGAAAAAAGATAAGCGAGCTAACCGATGAAGAAAAAAATGAAATGAGAAAAAAATGGAGAGAGCAAAAGAAACAGCAAAAAGAAAGAAAGCAAGCATTTCAACAGAACACCGTGCAACAAACTACCAACGCTCCAACTACAGTTTCTAAATCATATTCAGTCAAGTACCGTAACTTAAGCAGAAAGTTAAAGACATCTGCGAAAAAAACTGAGGCGTACAAAACTGCACTAAATAATGTGAGAAAGAAATTTTACCGTGAAAAAGTGAGGTACGAAAAAGAGGTGTTGATGTTGAAGGCTGAAAATGTTATACTTCGAGCACGTCAAGAATTATTAGAGCTATCACTGAGCGAAACGAATTGTAACTGCAAAAAAACCGCTAATAAACAACTGATTAAAAATATAGTTCTAAAATTTATCAAAAACGTGAAACTTTCCAGCGGATAAAAAGGCAAAATAAGAATAAGCAAGAGTAAACGGGTACTTTCTAACTATAAAATACCCTCCCTACCGTTTATATTTTGTATTTATGTAGTTATTATAATAAATATTTTTTTATTCTCTCTTTTTACTTTTTTTATTAGCACCTACCATGTTTTGTCTCTGCACCACCTTAAGTCCGCCATTGTGCAATGTTTGTGCATAAAGTTTTAATAAATAAATAGAAATGAAAGCATTATATAATAGAGAACATATAGGTAGAATTACGGCTGGAAAGAAAGTAAACAAGAAAAAAATGCAAATTAGGTATCTGGTAGACACCTTAAGAAATCTCTATCAGATTTACAAGGATGAGGGTGGAAAATATAGTTACACAACCTTCTTCAGATACAAGCCGTTCTATATTGTATTGCCAGGTTTAGCTAGCAGAGACACATGCTAAACTATAAGGGCTATTACCTACACAAATACTAGCTAGTTATTGAAAAATGTTGCAAGCGACACGAAATCATTTCGCTACAGATACAACGAATGCAATAAGTGCAAAACTTCTTTTCAATACAGCGAAAACAAACTGCAAGATGTGATTATTTGGTACCAATGGGTCAGGGTGGATAACAAATATGAAATATCAGGCCAGGAGCATGTTAATAAAAAGTCTGTGAAACAACAAATGAAAGGGACTGTAACCGTGTAACAATTAAAGAACATTAAAACGCATGGTTTTGCCTGGGGCAAACAATATCGGCAGTACAGAGCATATGTACGGACTACGGCGCTGCTGCAGCGCTTCAGCAATGTTTGCTGAGAAAAGAGTGGATGGTTTCCATGCTATCATGCTAAAGTGCTGTGCATCTCTCATGAAGCGAATGCGAGCCAGCCCGAACAGCCTTCCGAGTGTTTTCGTGGACCGCTGGGACTCGCCGATGTGGCGGCACTGGATGCGACTACACACTACAGGTGGTCGCGTCCTTGGCTTGGCATAACTTGGCACTTCTGTGCGGTTCCATTTGATTGTGTTGTATTTCTGTTTTGTGTACTAACAATAGATTTATAAGGTTTTATTTTGTATTTCAATTTTTATATGACTAACATTATATGGAATACGTCTGAAATAAATTATTATTATTATTATGTGAAACCTGGTTTTGAATAAACAGGGTTCAGAGAAGGACACGTGCGACAAGGATGGTTTCATCAAGGTAGAGAAAAAGAAGATGGCTCCTTGTCGGAACCAGTGCGGTACTACGCTTGCAGGACCTATCATGCTGCTGCGTCCAGCAGTACCGACGATGATCCTGTACGTGTCTAGACTGCACCACTCCACGAGGGCTGTGAAGATAGTGGAGTATCTGCGTGTCAGGACTAAATGAACTGGGTCGAGATGTTGGAGCCGCGCCACACCGCGTATTTCAAGTCGTTCGTGGTACGTGTTCCAACGCATGATCACGACAAGTTCCTGAAAAAAGAGCCGCCTATGGCCGAAGGGTGTTGTGTACCGCCGGTTTCGTGGCCGGCTGCGTGACACCAGTCAGCGAAACACAACGCCGATGATCCGTGTACAGTAGTTTTAGTTAATATGTTATATGTATTTATGGTATTTTTAAGTTTTATATATTAGTTTATAATTATTTTTATGATATAGTTTGTACCTATTGTATTTTCCTATTGTTTTTTCCTAGTTGCTTGAATTAAAGGAATAAATAAAAATAAAAAACATGTTACGAATCTTACCAATGAAGAAATGTTAATATTATCAATCTATGCACTACGGTGCGTCCAAAAATTCCATAACTTTGCACACCGGAGTCATTTTTGGAAAGGATTGCAGTACTTCATTTGTGACTGTATCTGATGATAACTGCAATGAGCCCCATTCCATCTGGGTACATTTTATACCACTTATCAAAGAGGTAAAACAAATAAATTGTAATATGAAAATTAAGTTCACATTTTTTTTCTGATTGGCCAAGTAGCCAATGCCGACAAAAGAAAAATTCATCATAGAACCTCATCATCAGGCTCGTAGAACCGATGGCCGATGGGGCAGTAAGGTTCTGGAGTGGCAGCCACGTACCGGAAGATGCAGCGAAGGGAGGCCCCCAACAAAGAGGACCGATGACCTGGTGAAGGTCGCAAGAAGCCGATGGATGCGAGCAGCACAAGACCGGTCATCGTGGAAAGCCTTGGGGGAGGCTTTTGTCCAGCACTGAAGAAGAAGCCCTTACAAAACAAGAAGATCAAGTGCCCTTTAAAAATACTGCTTATAGAGGACCATCTACGTTAAAGATGTTTTTAGAAAAATAGAATATTCTTTATTATGTACACCATTTTTTTAAAAATAATAATTATAAACTAGCGCTTGACCGCAATCCCGCCTGATGGTAAGCAGTAATACGATCGTTGATGGTAAAGCGCGCTAGTTTATTAAGAGCCTATTCACTTAGAAAAACTGAGAGAATAGGAAGGAAGACGGCAGTGGAGCGAGGTGATGCAATGTTGAACCCAACAACACGACCAACGATGCTGCGCCAAAGGGAGATTGATCTGAAGACCCTCCACGACCAAAATCCCAACACAAGAACATTAGGCGCATCGTACCTGGCACACATCGCAACACAACTGCTCAGACCCGTCCTCTGGACGGTTTCACCAGACATCATGCCAGAACACGACAAATCCCTAGGCGGCAAGGCTTTGTCTGGTGGGTGGTAACTTCTGCCGGCGGCCTACCACCGAGAATGATATACCATATACACCATATAGATTACAGAACATAAATAAAAATATTGCAAAACTCTCCAACTATTTATTCTTAAAAAATATGGTTTAATGTATGGTTTGCAAGAATTGGCTGTGCTTTTCATGTAGCGAAACAATTTTTCTTTTATTACATTTGTCCTATTTATTTACGCCCGACGCTCGGATGTCCTCCGTGGCGCAGCGGTCAACACACCTGCCTGCGACGTGTAGGCCCCGGGTTCAATCCCCAGCCAGGTCATGATGGAAAACGATGTTTTCCTGATTGGCCTGGGTCTTGGGTTTTTCTATACAGTATGTTAAGAAAACCCTGTCCGACCCGTGAAGGTGTTGTTAGGTATCGATAACTGATTCTACTAATGGATACAAAACCGGGCTAAACTTAAAAATAAAATCCCCCTAAAAAAATAAATATTATGTCGCAAAAAGAGGTAACTTAATAAATCTGCGTTAAACACCCTTCCGTGGGTGGCGGGCGGCAGGGCACGCGGCACGTGGTCGCATCGCTATTCGCTTAAAGTAATATCGGTGTTGTCACTTTTTTAAAAATTACCAAATTTCGGGGAAGTTGGAATTAATTCGCGGGAAAAAAAGATTATTTCAAAATTCATTTGTATTGGTACTATGATGATTACGTAAAGTTTTATATTATATTTGGTCATGTGTTTACCTAACCTTTATTATCCTTATGGGTCGGACAGGGTTTTCTTAAGATACTGTATATGTATCTATTATAAAATAAAGTATCGTCGAGTTAGTATCCCATAACACAAGTCTCGAACTTACTTTGGGGCTAGCTCAATATGTGTGATTTGTCCGTATATATTTATTTTTTTGTTTACAAAATTAAGTAATTGCCACTGATGACTAACTAAATTTTTTGTTATCTAGAAGTGAAATCTTGTTAATTGTGTTTTTTTTTTGAGTAGAGCTTATAAATGACTAAACTATTTTTAATTTTTGGTACTACATACCTCAAGATGTTATATTGTCATATTTAGAGATTTTACGAGTTATTTGTAATGATGTAAACTGAGCTTTATATTTCTTATACGTCACATATCTCATTCCATTAACGTGACGTGTCCTACTTTGCCTGTACCTACTATTTAAACTGATTATCACTGTATATTATAAAACAAAGTTACTTTATTTTTCCCTATGTCCCCTTGAATGATAAATTCTTTAAAACTACGCAACAGATTTCGTTAAGAGTTTTTTTTTATAGATAGAGTGGTTCAAGAGGAAGGCTTTTATGTATATAACATGCATAATATATAAGAGAAACACTGATAATTTTTGAGGTTTCTAACATATGTCGCAAAATAAACCCACTTTTTTGAACTTACATTGCAAATGCTGCGCGCTGGCTGAACCCTATGAGATAGATCAAAATAATGTACTGGAGTATTGTAGACCTTAAAAATGCCTACAAAAAAGTCTGTACTACTATTACTTACTACTATTACTGTAGTACTATTTTTTTACGTTTGAAAAGTAAATAAAATGCCAGTCGAAATCAGAGCCCACTATTTGTTTGTTCCCTGTTCCTATAAATTACGTCATATCAAAGTTAATTTCAGTAGCAGCAGATCTCTTTTTGAATTATTGGAATAGGGATGTTACCTGGGTAAAAAAAATTATTCTATTTAGTCCGTCATTCAGATTGTAGAAAAATATAGGATACGGATATTTTGTTTTATCAAATCAATAAAAATTTGCAAATATAAAAGGCATCTAAGATCAGGAGTGGTGGCTGGTGATGTCACGGGTCGCTAAAAAGTGTAGCGTGCAGTGACATCACACACGTTTTCAACGCACTGTGTCGTATTCATTTTTTGTTTATATGAAAAATGAAAAAATACGTGTCTAGTATTTTTTGGAAATCTGACTGACGGACTTATTAGTTTTTTTTTAGTCGAAGTTATTGGTTGTTTCATTCAGGAGATATCACGATTTATTAAAAACCGCCTGCTACTTGAGTGTTTCTCTGCCTAAACCACGGAGGGAGTGGGCCGGAGTGGGGGACCATTATTTCGAACAAACTTGCTACCCCGGTAGGCTTTCATTCTGTTTGAAGGTGGTGGAACTGGCTATCTATGGACATTGAGGTTGATGTATCTTGCAGAGTCAGATATTGGCTGATGGGCGGCACAGTAGACATTATTTTTATTGAAGGGCCACCGATTCTTGAGGAAGGCTTAGGTAGCTATATCACGTAGCTATATCGCTAGTTTCCATATAAATCTAGGTAAATATGCGCCTCTAGGTTAATCAAAGAGGAATATTTTATCATCTGTTTGATTTTTTTTTAAATAAATATGTCATTATGCACGTAATGTCCCGTACCAGTCGTTGATGTAAAATACTAACTACCAAAAAGTGACGTACCTACCTAATGTTGTTTAGTGGTCAAAATTAGATTAATCGAACTAGTTTAAGTGAATGTGATACCTCTATCATAAGACTGGTTGTAATAAACATTCGAATTATAATATGCTATTATCAATATTACAGGCTAGTTTTATTTTATATAAAAGTTTATTTAGTGACGTAATGGAACTCTTCGTGGACTAAGTACACACTGAACTTCAATTAACGTGAAAACGAATGAATATTTAATGTAAAAAGTAGTATTTTTCTATAGTTTCATTCTTAATGAATAAAATAAAACACACGTAACCTTGAACTAAATACTTTTAAAATAGTGGAATTCCATTACATAACGAACAACTTTCTAGAAATCCACCCACCAAAAACCTAGTGAAGGTCGCGGAATACCGCTGGATGCGGTAGGCGCAAGATCGGTCGTCGTGGAGACCCTTGGGGGAGGCCTATGTCCAGCAGTGGAAGTGCTTCGACTGAAATGATGATGATAGACAGTTTAGACGCGGTTAAAACACGTCAATTCACACAATACTAATATTTTATAGCTATGTATCGACTGTCAGTAGGAATGGATCATCATTTTGAAAGTTTGTCCTTTGTGTTTGTAATCTCTTGTATGTATATGATATATTTTGTATTTGTATTGATTAATATGTGTAATGTTTTCAAATCAAATCAAATCATTTATTATTTGTAAAACATAGGTAACAAAAAATACAGATGTTATAGACAAAATATACAGTGCGCTATGTTTTGTCTTTGGTCAGACATATAATTATGATTTAAATAAAGTTTTAAAGTTCACAAAAATAAAAAAATGTAAATGTCAAAAAATTAGTACAGAAATTAAAAAAACTTAATCGTTCAAGAACTCGTCAACCGTGTATTAACATTTGTCAATTAAAATTCTTCGCAAAGTTTCCTTGAACTTGGAAACAGATAATTTTTTATCTTTTTTTTTTTTGTTTGATCAGGTATTTTATTATATATTCTTGGAGCAATGCCAAAGAAACTTTTGTACATTAGAGCTGTTTTACATTTTGTGTGACACAACTGATTTAAATATTTAGCACGCATTGGATTTTTTTTAACGTCTGAAAATTTGACAAATAAGTGCAAATTATTCTTCACAAATAAAGTTTTGCATTTGTATTGATTTGTGTGTGCTATGATTTTGTTTTATATTGTTTTAAGGAAGTACCTATTTATGTAATTGAGTGAGCTAACACAGAATTAAGCTTAAAATTGTTAGTAACAAAATGAGTCACTGATACTCGATTAAATAAAAATTTATTATTATTATTGAGTTATTTAAGCAGTTGAGCAGACATTTTTTCGAACATATGGAGCAATGGATATGCTTCAAATTAAGAGTTACATATAATGTTTCCGCTTTCGTCTGAGTAGGTACTTCGTTAAGGTCAGAATCATTAATATTTCAAAAGGTCACTTGGATAAATAAATTACAAGCTGTGGGTCGTTTGTTTTGGGTATAAAGGTGAGGATAACAGATGAACTACTTACGAATGGAAAGGGATAGAGAAGTTATTTATAATTTGTTCATATTTTATTCAGATTTTGACCCTTGTCAGCTAACGGATTTGTATTTTAACGAGCTATATTTTACTGGCAATATATGGTGAGATATCCAACAGTGAACCAGTGGTACACATTGAGCCACCCTTCTTGCTTTGTAAACGCTACGTTTCCAAACCGTAATTAGACACGAATATACTCAGTTTTTACTGCAGCATCTGCTGGTAAGTCGGGAACTAGCTAGCATCAAAGACGTCCGTGTGGCGGATCGCAATACGATTTTCGCCGATAAAACGCAATAAAACTTAAGTATTACTTCTGTTATGTGTACTTTTATTATGTGACATTTATTATACCTAATATAGCGTTTATTTGGCTATCGTATACAACTGAAATTACTACAGTAACTCTTTTCATTTGTTTTTAACATCACCTTAAACGTTCAATATGGGTGTATAGTACACAATGTACCACGAACATAGTTGGATCAGTGAGCCGGTTAATTTTATACTTGACTAAAATTGTTGTTGTTTCAGCATAGGGCGAATCAAAGCAGCGCCTAGCAAAATTGGAGGCCACACAAAAGAACACATATAGCAAGCCATGTTGCTAGTAAAAAATGGACGATTCATATTTAAAAATAAAAAACATTGCCAAAAACATTTAATTAGGTAATAAACTTGATTACTTAGTGACAGTTACAAGGCGCTTTATTGCTTTACCTTTTTACTGTAAAATAAATAGGAAGTTTCACTGTGTACAATGTACATATTGGTTCACTGTTGACCTGGCCCCGGTTCAGAGTGTCCCACGTGGTGGAGTCAGTGAGCCATTTGCCATCTTTTAAAAAATCTTAATATCTTGTTACGTTTGGTTCTAAAATTAATATGCAAAATTATAGCCAGATATAATGAAAGTCCTCTAGTAAAAAAAAATGTTCATTATCTTTAGAAACAGCTGAGCTATGAATGTGCAACTTTTTCATGGTTTACTGTTGGACACCTTACCCTACTTACAACATTACGTCTTTGTTTATGCGAATCCCGAAGCACGTGTCCAGTACCTACTTTTAAGTAAAGTATCTATGTAGAAAATTTCAAAATGATATCATGAAAAATCATAAAGTAATAAGATTGTGGTTTTCCATATCTTTTTGTTTTGTACATAGATTATTTACTTAAAAATACTGGACACGTGTTTCGGGTTTCGCATAAACAAAAAAAATATGTTGTATACGGATAACAACAGTAAGAGGCTGAAGCATGAAAGGTTGCAAGAGTTAGGTCCAGTTAGGATCCTCAATCATTTTTACTAGCTTTTCTGACAACCCCATTCATGTCTACCGGCATAATTACTTCAGGGAAATCAAATAATTTCACCTCAAAATTTTTCCCCAAATGTTTTAGTGTTACAAAATAATCAAAACCAAATTTAAATAATTACAAACCGACAGCTACACAACTGAACAGGTGTAACTAAATAAAAGCTTGTAAAGAATTGATAATACTATAACATGGTTAGCATTTCTGAACGACAGTTTAGTTGTCATTTTGTCTGTTCCTGTCACTGTCAGCAAGCTGCAAGTGTCAGTGTTCCTATAAGCGTTCTTGTTTGGGTCAGCGACTGAAAAGTCAGTCTTAGCCAGTCTTTGATTTAACACATTTCTTGATAACTTTAGTGTGTCACCGCGAAGACAAGCTCCAAAAATGGCTGTAAGTATTATTCATACAACGTAAAACTTTCAAAAATCGAAACCATGCTATCAAGCCGGTAAACTAAAACATAACCTCACTTTTAAAATACAATTATCATGTTTTTTCTAATTGGAAGTATCAATTTCACTTTTTTAATTTATACTTTTAATCTCTAGTCGATAGCAGCAGCACAGGTGCAAGAGGTGCGTTCAATTACACGCATCGAGCGAATTGGAGCTCATTCACATATAAGAGGATTAGGTCTTGATGATTCCCTCGAACCTCGGGCTGTGTCTCAGGGTATGGTGGGACAGAAGATGGCAAGGAAGGCCGCTGGAGTTATCCTGCAGATGATTCGAGAAGGTTTGTATTGAATGTTGCTATGGTAACTGTAATTTGTTGGTCTAAACAATCATGGGCGTACCCAGCCTCTGGCCTAGAGGGGGTAAGTCTAGTCTAGTCTATCTGGTCCTGGACAAGAAATGAAGACTTAAGAAAACCAGTGCACCCTTTTTGGCAGTGTTGTTTTGCCGGTTTTTCTTTTGAATGATTTCCTCAGAATATTTTATTAAAATATTTACATTTAAATTACATAATATTTACATTTAAAGCCAAAGCTCGAGAATACTTACCCAAAAAATTGGCAGATTCATCTCACATCTAATTTAATTTATTAGCACCTACCATGTTATATCTCTGCATCACCTTAAGGTAGACTGGTAGAAAATGCCTAAGGCATTAATTCTGCCACTGTGCAAAGTTTGTGCATAAAGTTTTAATAAATAAAGAAATACACAAGCAGCCTAACTACATATTAGCCACGGAACTACACATTAGAAATGGACAGAAGAGCGTCAACTGTCTATGGAATAGCTTAATTTGACAGGAATAAACTAAAATGTTATCTTCTATCCTTTTCTTAATGAAATAGAAAGAAAAAGATGTACTTAACATAAAATTACTTTAATTTGTGCTAAAGAGAATTGGAGCCAATCACTACATAGTTCTCTATTTTAGTACACTGTTACTGATTTGGTTTCCGCACTCAGTGCCTTCAGTAGACCATTGTGCGTGGACCATGGCGGCCTTTGGCGGTTATTCCAGCCAGCCCACCTCCTTCCAGAAGCCCATCAGGTCTCCTAGCCTGTTGAGAAAATCTGTGTAAGATCTTGGTGCTCCTATGGTTTTGTTTCTAATTTGGGTAACGCCTGTACACTCGAAGAGTACATGCACATGGGTTGTCCGTTATGCCTATTGTGTGGAGATGCTTATTCAGCAAGCAGTGGCCCGTAATGATCCCCGTCATCAATCGTAGGGTTTTCCTATCCAGGTGCAACAGCCTTTTGGTTAGCTTGCCATCCAGGGATGGCATAGCCTCCTTGGACTGCCTGCAGCCCGGTGACGAGGACCACCAAATCTCCGCTTGTTTGTAGGTATACCTTTGTAGCCATCTGCGTATTTGAATGAAGGGGATCGGCACAATGGCCTCCGGTCCGCTGAACTTGACGAAAATCCGGCACACAATGAGCAATCATTTCATCGTCCACTTTAACACTCGTAAAGACAACTTATCAGACATTGGATACAACGTTTTTATACATATTCAGAAAGAATAAATCTTGATAATTATTTTAATATGTAACACTAATAAGAGTCCAATAATAAAAATAATTTGTTACTCTCATTTTAATCGCAGAACTCACTGCCACTGTACAAAACTGCACTCACAGTTTATAAACAAACTTTTTTTCCAATGTTATCTGTCAGGTGGGGCACTGTTTTAGCCATCCAAGAATCGTTGTTTAATGCAGAATCATCTAGTAAGAACTTCATGAAGCTCTTTGATACATGTCATAAATGAAAGCTATTTAAAGTGTATGTGTCGGTGAGGCCACCACGGTTGCCTGAACGCTTAATGCCAAAAATTTTTAGGCAACTTTGTTGACCCGGATGCTTGGGTGGATAATGCACTTATAATACAAGAGTCATCATCTCAGCATCTGGGGTCCGCTTTACCAGTCTATCTGCTGATTTTGGCTAAACTTCGATATTTTCCGTGAAGCGACTGCTTTTTTTTTTTTAAACATTGCCCCACACTAGGAATTCCTCCTTTATGTGGGTGCGTTTACAAACATATAAACTCACATACACAAACATGCAGACCCGGAACAACTACTTGTAGGTCATACAAATGTTTGTTCCGTGTGGGAATCGAACCCGCGACACGCAGCGCAGCAGTGAATGGCTTGACTACAGTAGGCCTAGTATGAGTTTTCAATACGAAACTCGTTCGATCGTATCGAGCGCGTTTGGCGCTCTCATTGGTTGAGAGTTCTTACGACCTTGAAGCGGGCCAATCGCTGAGTCAAACGCGCTCGATACGATCGAACGAGTTTCACATTGAAAACTCATACTAGGCCTACTGCTTTAACCGTGCAGTCAATTGTTAGACGTTTGAGGGCACCAACAACCCGTAACGACTGACATTAGATGTTCGTATGGCAAAAATATTTGTACTGCGCGGAGATCGAAACCGCGCCTCCTTGCGCAGCGGCTGCGTTCGCTACCGCTACGCCACGGAGGCTGTCGGCCTACAATACCAGAACGGTGATGCATACTCCCTGGGTGTACTATGTCTAAGACCTCCTGCACACTACAAACTTTCTATCGGCCGATAGTTTGGTCTGGCTTATAATCAGTATGAAGATGTATGCAAGTACACATGCTACAACGATTGGGTATCCGCCGATAAAAAAGTTTGATGGGCTACTCAACTGCATTCAAACTAAACTATCGGCCGACTGCTATATCAGTATGGAGCTCCTCGCAATCGCGCACACCGACCTATTGTTTAGTCGGCCGATTCAACCGATGGTTCATTTCGCTCTGAGGTTTGGCGGCGGATGGTCGTCCATATTTTTTTTCATGATGTCGCTGCCCAGTTGTACTGAATCTACACTTCTGTAGGCCTAGTATGAGTTTTCATTACGAAAATCGTTCGACGATATCGAGCGCGTTTGACTCAGCGATTGGCCCGCTTCAAGGTCGTAAGAAACTCTCAACCAATGAGAGCGCCAAACGCACTCGATACCAACGATCGAGTTTCGTATTGAAAACTCATACTAGGCCTACTGGACACATCTATTGGCCCACCTTAGAGTTTAGGTTTCGATGGCTCCTACCGAAATATGATTGTTAGATTGAACAAAAACTATTGATGCAGTTTTAAACCTGATACATTTTAACATCTTTTTCGATCGTATATTTCGTGTTTTAAATTTAAATTCAGAATACGCCTAACAAGTCGGATATGCGTCTTGTTAAAGGCAATTGATTATTGAATATAAAACATGTTTTATCAAATAAAGGTTTAATTTAATAACGCGTGTTGCCTCCATGGGCATCTACCACAGCTCTCATACGATTAGGCATAGAGTTTATCAACCGCTCTATAAACTTTTGAGGGATCATCTCCCATTCCTCTTCTATGGCAGTTTTCAACTCCGCATCGTCTGGGCAACTGGCTGACGAGCCCTAACTATCTTTTTAGCTCATCCCACATGTGCTCAATGGGGTTCATGTCTGGGCTTCTGGCTGGCCAGTCCATAACTGTAATGTTCACATCCCGAAGATATTCCCTGACGATGCCGGCCGTATGGGCTCTTGCATTATGCATAAAAAGGAAATTTGGGCCCACATAGTCCGCGTATGGTATCACGTGAGGTTCTAAGCACTCTCGAATGTACCTTTCAGCATTTAATGTTGGCAGCCGTGGTCGTGTAACAACCTCAAGTAGAGTTTTGCCGCTCGCGGATATACCGCCCCAGACAGTCCATGAGCCACCGCCATAAGCAACCTTCTCTTCAAAGCAACATTGTGCGAAACGCTCTCCGTTCTACGCCGCGCTCCGCACTCTACGTCGGTAGACCTTCTTCCTTCCATCATTGCCATGTAACACAATTTTAGACTCATCAGAAAAGAGTACACGGCTCCAATCTTGCTGGTTCCAATTTAAATGAGTGCGCGCAAATAAAATCAAATTTTCTTAGTATTCGATTGTTTGATATCAACAAACAGGCTCCAAATTGTCTTTTCGTTTTTTTAAATTCTGTGTTCGAAATTCAAAAAAAGACTTGAATGAAATTGTGAATGGGCCAGGTTCAAAACTGCATAAAAACTTTTTGCTCGACCTAATATAAAATTTTAGATAGGACCAAACGAAACTGAAAATGCAAGGTGGGCCAATAGATGTGTCCAGAAATGTATTTAATATTTCTCGACAATATTGTACAGTCAGAAGCAAAAATATGTATACATTGCCAAGGCTCCAAAAATATGTAAACATCTTCGACTTTAAAACGAAGTGCTCAACTTGAAGAGCATAAAATTGTAGCCATCGGTTCACATCATAAATATGTATACGCTCATTGCTTCATTAAATTATGCCCACCACGAAAGGAACAATACTCTGTACATAGTAAGCGATGGACCTCGGCGGCGAGGTCGGTAGGTGGGTCTTTTTTTGTGTGTTGTGCTGGTGGCCCTATTGGCCTCTTGGAGGAGGGTTATGGGGTCATCAGGGTCTGTGAGGTTATGCCTTGGGCGGCGAAGCTTGGAGATGGTGAGGGGGTATAGTTAGCAGCCGCACCTATCAGGGAATTGAGGTGCTTGGCGGCAGTGTCAAAGAAGCGTTCGGAAAGACGCTTCACGAACTGCTGGATGGTGGGGATTTTGAGATCAAGGTGGAGGAGCTCATTACGGACGAACCAAGGGGCACAACAATACTATGTACATAGTATTGTTCCTTTCGTGGTGGGCATAATTTAATGAAGCAATGAGCGTATACATATTTATGATGTGAACCGGTGGCTACAATTTTATGCTCTTCAAGTTGAGCACTTTGTCTTAAAGTCGAAGATGTTTACACATTTTTGGAGCCTTGGCAATGTATATATATTTTTGCTTCTGACTATACAACGAGTGTTCAAACCCCGACGGACACTTGGTCAAAATTATTTCTTCAGCCAAAACTCCATGCTCTCAAAATTTAATGAAACCTTTACTGTTTTAGGTAAAATAGCAGGACGGGCAGTGTTGCTAGCTGGACAGCCAGGGACGGGCAAAACTGCCATCGCCATGGGCCTTGCACAGGCCCTGGGACCTGATACACCTTTTACAAGCATGGCTGGTAAGCTACCATCACAAGTTATAATGGCGAAATTTTATTATTATGTGCGCGTTTATTGCTTCTTCACCCTGAAACTGTCCCTCGATGTAGGTATGCGGTACAAAAGACGAGGCGAAACTCTTCGTCTTATGTTTCTGAATGATAATTGTGTTGTATCCTAAAAAGTAATTTAATGTCTATTAGATAGATTTATAAAAAACTAAACGCGGTTGTACCCGCGCTTTTTTTATATGCCCCGCTCCTATTGGTAGCAGCGTGATGTTATATAGCCTAAAGCCTTCCTGGATTAATGGGCTATCCAACGCAATAAGAATTTTTCAAATCGTACCAGTAGTTCTTGAGATTAGCGCGTTCAAACAAACATAGATATTGAACACGTATTTTTTCATTTTTCTTTCAATCAAATACTTAGGAAGATATATTGATTTGAAATGTCGCATGACGTCACGCCGTGGTACAAAATATACCACGGCGTGACGTAATTAGCCTCAACTCCGTAACTTTCATGCGCTATATCTCAGTAGTTTTTGGTAATTTCGACAAAATAAAAAATACGGGTCTTATTTTTTTTTTATTATCTATAAGACGGACTAATTATTTTATTAATTTCATACCTTGGATACATCCCTATTTAGGATCTGATGTGTAATAGTGTTTATTTTTTTTACCTTTTACAGGTTCCGAAATATTTTCCTTGGAAATGAGCAAAACTGAAGCTCTTTCTCAAGCTATAAGAAAGTCAATTGGCATCAGGATCAAGTAAGTTCTGTTCAGTTATCTACCGTTATTTTTTCTTTATAATAATAATAATAATAAAGCCTTTTTATTTCCAATAGAAAAAAAAAATTACATCTCTTAAAAATCTATTTTATAATTTTTCATTAATCTGCCGCAACTCCAGAATGGGTGAAGGCCTCCTTCTGTGACGCCCATTTGTCTTTATCTTCAGCTGTTTTTCTCCAACTTTGCCCAGCTACTGCTTTAATGTCGTCTTCCCATCTTGTAATTGGTCTACCTCTTGATCTTTTGCCTAATGATTCCAGAAAGTTACCTTTTTTGATCCATCTGTAGGCTTAGTATGAGTTTTCAATACGAAACTCGATCGTCGATATCGAGCGCGTGTGGCGTTCTCATTGGTTGAGAGTTCTTACGACCTTGAAGCGGGCCAATCGCTGAGTCAAACGCGCTCGATATCAACGATCGAGTTTCGTAAATGCTGAATTTCAAATCGGAACCAGCCCCCTAATCGGCGAACACATTTTTGTCAAATGATTGCGACTAGTTGGGATCGTTTGTACCGAACGGACCAATGGGCGGTCCGAACGATCCCAACTGAACCCAACTAGTCGCAATCATTTGACAAAAATGTGTTCGCCGATTAGGGGGCAGATTTATGTCATTTTTGAGGATGATATTCTCGTAGTTTTTATATATCACGTATTTTATTTTTTATATTTTTGTTTGTGTTTGTTTAAACTGTACTCTCACGATTTACAATTGGATTTACTTTTTATATCTTTTTATTATTACGTTTTTGAAGTGAAACTTCTTTAGGCACGCTTGACTTGGGGAGTAAACTGGCGAAAGCGTTACGAAAAATCATATCGGGCAAGGCGAACGGAAGTTAAGTGGGGTCCTATTTCGTCTGTACTACAAACAAGGAGTTGGCTCATGTAAATATTGCATCCGTGGAAGAATTTAGATTCCCGCGGCCCCACGCGCGCTCGTGATAGAAGACACACCGGGGTGGTTTTAGTCAGTAAAAGTCTGACATACCCCGTCGCCCACCCCAGGGCGGCGGGCATCCTATGAGGATTTCCACCCCGGCAAAAAAAAAATGTAAATATTGCATGACATGTCGAGTATGAAGTTGTGAGTTCGCATCTCGCCGAAGGCAATATATATTTTTTGGATCTTTTTAAGATTTGTTAACAATTGATTACCTGTTTTATATAGTTTAAGTAAGTCTTTAATTTGAAAAGCAACCTCCCGTAGTGCCGATGTACTTTATCACAGAGATAAAAGACTATCAATTAAATTTTTGAAGTGAAACTTCTTTACGCACGCTTGACTTGGGGAGTAAGCTGGCGAAAGCGTTACGAAAAGTGATCGGGCAAGGCGAACGGAAGTTAAGTGGAGGATATAAGCACAGAGGCGCCCGTGGCGCGAGCTTGGTACTACAAGGTCTACAACGAGTTTTTTTTTCAATAAAAATAGAAGATCTATGCAAAAATATATATTTTTTTTTTATATTGAGACACGGATACACTTATTTATTTATTTATTTACACTTAACACTATACATTAAATTTAACGTTGACTGACAACCATTAAGGGGGTCAGTTAACATAAAATTTGGTACCGCCTACTTCACAGTCCCTCCTGTATCCCCCGTCCCTTACTCCTCCTGGATTATCTCGGGAACCAGAGGTCGTGGACTACCCGAGTTTGGGGTCCCCTGATTCAGGAGGAAGAGCCCGACATTTTGGCCCCGGAATCCACTCCCCCTCCCCCCCCAACCCCACGAAACCTATCCCCCCTCCCGACCCCCTTTAGTTACCTCACCCCCCCATTGTTGCATCGGGTGACGTCCGTACGTCGACGCCGGCTGTCGCTGAAAACCAGCGCTGGGCTCTGTTTTTGTATAGAGTCGCAGCATAATGCTGAGCGACAGCCGTTTTGCGTGGATGTGACGCATGTTTCCCTCAACTATTTCTTATTTTTTGTTTTTGTAAACTCTTGCGTCATGTTTATTGTAAATAAACGTTTTTCTTTCTTTTCTTTCTTTCTTACTGTGGTCAGTTAGCCGGTATTTTTTCTTTATATATTTAGAAATTGGTGCAGTGTGGTTACAAAGCACACAACTCAATGGAACAGCTCAGTTTAACAAATTGGCTTATAAATAAGGGAGCAGTAAAAAAAGTAAAACGAGTTATTCTTATTTTCAGGGAAGAATCAGAAATAATCGAAGGTGAAGTTGTAGAAGTGGTTGTCGAAAGGGCTGCTGGGGGAGGGGGGGCGCGGGTGGGACGCCTGACCCTCAAGACTACTGACATGGAGACTAATTACGATATGGGAGCTAAAATGATCGACTCATTGCTTAAGGAAAAGGTAATAAGACTTTTTAATGAAGAATACACGAACTTTGGCATGTTTGGCAAAGTTGGTGCGAATTCCAGTTTTGACAAACTCTACTGAAATCTAGTTACTGGTGTAATTGGACATTGTAGAGGAAGATAATATTAAGTTTGGTATGTTTGGCGAAGTTGGTAAGAATTTCAGTATTGCCAAACTCGACTGCCGCCGGCAGAAGTTACCACCCACCAGACAAAGCCGCCGCCAAGCGATTTGTCGTGTTCCGGCATGATGTCTGGCGAAGCCGTACGGAGGACGGGTTTGAGCAGTTGTGTTGCCATGTGTTCCGGGTACGATGCGCCTAATGTTGTTGTTTTGGGAGTTTGGTCGTGGAGGGTCTTCAGATCAATCTCCCTTTGGCGCTGCATCGTTGGTCGTGTTGTTGGGTTTAACATTGCATCACCTCGCTCAACTGCCGTCTTCCTTCCTATTCGCTCAGTTTTTCTGAGTGAATAGGCTTTTAATAAACTAGCGCGCTTTACCATCAAAGATCGCATCATTGCTTACCATCAGGCGGGATTGCGGTCAAGCGCTAGTTTATAATTATTAAACAAATACTGGTATAATTGAACTTTGTAGAGCTGGAATAATTAAATTTGTTGAAGATTGTAACATCTTACAAGTTCGGTATTTTTGAATCTATCTACATATCTATCTATAGGTACATATCGGTATATATCTATAGGTAGGTCTATAGGTAATCTATAGGTAGGTATCATATAGGTATATATCTATCTATAGGTACATCTATTTAAGTATGACGTTTTTTATATGTTCTATGTGGTAAAAATCTTTACTGACCAAAAAAGTGGGAACGGTTCAGCTAGTAAGAAAGTAATAATAATAATAATAATGATTTTATTATTTAACAGGTCCAAGCTGGTGACGTTATAACCATTGATAAAGCAACTGGCAAGATCAACAAATTAGGAAGAAGTTTTGCCAGAGCCAGAGACTATGATGCCACTGGTAAGCCATTAAATTTGGTTGTATCCTTAAAAATAATTTAATGTCCATCAGATAGATTTATAAAAAAATATTGAACACTTATTTTTTATTTTTTATTTCATTCAAATACTTAGGAAGACATATTGATTCGAAATGTTGCATGACGTCACGCCGTGGTACAAAATATAGCACACCGTGACGCCCCACCTCCTTAACTTGAATAAGCTATATCTCAGTAGTTTTTGGTAATTTCGACAAAATTTATTAATACGGATTTTAATTATTTTTATTATCTATAAGACGAAATAATTATTTTTTTGATTAACATACCTTGGATACATCCCTTTTATATGCTTAGCCTTTTTCTAACTATTTCGGTGTCGGCTTCCAGTCTAACCAGCACTCTAATTGAGTTACTATACAAAGTGTATCTGACATCGTAACGCAAACTTCGCGAAAAGGCTACACCGCATGCCACTAATAAAATTATTATAGTCATTTATACCGTTAATGAGCGGTTACAGAATTCACAGTGTTTAAAAAAATGTGTCGGCTCGGCCTTTGAACGTTGCAAGCGTGCCGCCGCGCATGTTTGTAGGTATAATGTTGCCCCTGAAGTGAACTGTTTTAAATCAGCTGATAGGATAGTTTTTCGAGTTTTGTTCACATTGCGCTTTTTTTTGTAATTACCGAATTAATTAATGTTTCCTTTAAAATCGTATTGGGTTATAAAAGTATAGCAATTATGAACGGTCTAAAATGAAGAAACAGCATATAATTTTTTTTTTAATCAGGAAAAAACCGACGAAAAATTCCACCACTGGGGGGTTCAGAATCATGTACTGGATCCATGGTAATCGTTTGTGCGTCGATGTCAGAGACACCCATTTTTTTGAAGAACATTGCTAATACATTGCTCTATGTGTTTGAAAAATAAGTCTTCCCAACAACGTAAATGATACAACGAATGGTGTTGAACTCTCAAAATGAAATCCATTACAGTTGAATACCAGTATTTAACATGGAGCGACTGCCCCTCTCTCCTCCACAACCCAGTTACTGGGTAATACGACACCTCTTGGATGGACTGGTGGTCAGACTTTCAGGCTAATAATGACTCGTATTAAATTGGTTTGTGCCATAATCCACACGCCTGTCCTGCTGGTTGGGGATCGCAGTGGTTTGATATTCCACAGGAGAAGCGCTGCTGCTCGCTTCCCTGGTGAGAGTTCCCTTAATCGTCTCTCTAGACACCCACCAGAGGATATGAGATGGTACTATTCTAAGCCGAAAGAGGAAAAGAAATGAGGAGATCCGCAGAACAACATCATTCGTATTGAATAAACTATGCAGAAAGACCTGCACGTTAAAAGCTTCAATTAAAGAAAACAATTCAGAATTTAAATTAAGCCGTAGCAGCTAAGAAATCAAAATCAAAGCATTTATTTCAAATAAACCAGTTACAGGCACTTTTGAATTGTCAGAAGGTCGGTCAGTCAGTAAGGTGAAGCTAGTCGCCCATTCCAAAGAGTAGGTACCTATGGAGAAGAACGGGCAAGAAACTCCATGGACACTCCTTTAAATTATCAAGCTATTGATACAAATAAAAAAAGAGATTAAAAGGTCATAGCACACTTAAACGACTCTGCTCCAACACCGCCCTAAACTAAGACGATTACTCGCAGTACACGCGGTGGCAGCTAGCAGACGGCCAGCTATCCACCCGCCGACAGCTCTCGCTTTTCGTAATAGACATAGTTATCGACTCGCAACGCGCGAACTAGCAATTATTGCTATTAAACTTGAGGATGAAGAGAGAAGCGCAAGAAATAACACATGAAGACTTTGGGTTCATAAAATGCTGAAAGCAACTGACTGAGCGGCGAATGCGCGGCGACTGCTATCATTGAGCCCGCCGACAACGCACCGACCGCTCGTCTACAATGTGAGGCCAGCGTAGCGTCAACTACAGACCAGTCTGACGGCGGTACTGTGTGGCGGTGACTGCTAATGTAAAATGTATCTAAAGAGCAACATTTAAAGCCCATATTTAATTTATAGGGTGTATCTGATATCGTAACGCAAACTTCTGAACTGCATGCCACTAATAAAATTATAATAGTGATTTATGTCGTTAATGAGCGGTTACAGAAATCACAGTGTTTAAAAAAGTGTCGTCTGCACGTTGCAAGCGTGCCGCCGCGCGTCAGCTTGGCTAGTGCGCATAATAGTAGAAAAAAAAACTAACATTTTTATTCTTTATTTCTACAGGCCAACAAGCCCGCTTCGTGCAGTGCCCAGAAGGCGAACTCCAGAAGCGTAAAGAGGTGGTCCATACTGTGACTTTGCATGAGATTGATGTTATCAACTCCAGGACGCACGGCTTCTTGGCGCTGTTCTCTGGTAAGTTGGTTAACAAGCAGGTCATCCATCTGTTAATAGATGAATCTTCTCCAGCCTATAGAAGTCCACTGCTGGAAAAAGGCCTCTCAAAGTCTCTCTACATTGAGGGGGTTTGCTATAATCCGTCTATCTCGTTCTTGGTGACCCCGTCGGGACCGTTCCAAGTCCACTTCCACTGTTCACGCTTTTTGAAGAAGGAGTTCATCATAAAGAGTCCCTCCTTCTCCATGAAACCAGCTAACATGTGGCCTTTCTTTCTCCAGTTTAATAACCTCGTCGGTCCGCAGTGTATGCATGTTCAGTGTTGCCAGATCGATCCGTCGTTGTTTGTGGTAGCCGGATATTTTCCGAAGATTCTTCGCACCCCTTGCCCCGCCATTACCACAATGACCAGGAACAGCGGAGCTGCCGGACTCCTAGACTACCGGCTGCCGGACTAGAGGCCTGGGCTTTGTCGTGTGCATTATTTTGGGGGGGTTGCTATAACCCCACGCTTACCGGGTTGGGGATCGCAGTGATTTGATATTCCACAGGAGAAGCGCTGCTGCCCGCTTCTCTGGTAAGAGTTCACTAGTCGCCTCTTACGACACCCACCAGAGGATATGGCAGGGTACTATTCTAAGCTGGGTACCACACGAGGCAGCCCGGTACCATACGGGAATAAATAAATGCGGTAAATAATATCAACAGATGTATACCTTTTTTCGGATTGGAAATCATCAAATAACCTGTCACGCTCTGGTCGGAGCAGAAGGGCGATTCAGACTTTTACTGACTAAAACCCACCCGTGTTCCTTCCTTTGCCTGTGCGCCAGTTCGGACAAGCCACAGCCAAGTCAACGTCTATCCTTAGATCCCAGAATTGGTTTCAATTTTACTATAAAAATATGCAGAACAGGGCGTAATGTTATACAATATGTTAAAGAAAACCCTCTGCGATCCGTGAAGGTATTAATAACCAATCAGTTAGGTATCGATAACTGATTCTAAAAATGCCTACAAAGCCGGGCTAAACTTAAAAAAAATCCCCCTAAAAATAAATATTATTTTGAAAAAGCGAGGTAACTTAATACATGTGCTTTAGGCAACACGGTAGGCATACATGTGCGGGCGAAGGGGGGCAGGGCACGCGTCACTCATAATAATACTGTCTAGTGTTGTCACTTTTTTTAAAAATCCCCAAATTTTGTGGAAGTTGGAATTATTTCGCCGAAAAAAATGATTATTTCAAAATTCATTAGTATTGTTACTGTGATGATTTTGTAAAATTTCATATTATTTGGTCATGAGTTTACCTAACCTTTAGTGCCCTGCTCTCTTTCGCCCGCGCATGTATTGCCTACCGTACATGTATTAATTTACCTCCTTTTGCGAAATAATATTTATTTCTTTAGGGGGATATTTTTTTAAACTTCAGCCCGGCTTTGTAGGCATTAGTAGAATCAGTTATCGATACCTAACAAAACCTTCACGGATCGGACAGGGTTTTCTTTACATATTGTATACTTACATGTAAATCTCATCTATGTTCACAGGTGACACTGGTGAGATAAAGTCTGAGATTCGTGAACAGATCAATAGTAAGGTGGCAGAGTGGCGTGAAGAGGGAAAGGCTGAAATGATTCCTGGAGTACTGTTCATTGATGAGGTAAGTTTTTTAAGTGAATATGTGGCAGTATCTATAACGTGATATGGAAAGAGATACTGACGTCACGCTTAGGGAATGCAATCTCGTTCTCGCGAGATCTCTGCCTTTCTGAGTGAGATTAATCTCGGGGAAAAGGGCGAGATCTCGCGAGATTCTTTGGACATATTAATATAATATATATGTCGGAGATCGTCGATATAATTTTAATAGAAGTTGCTGATTTGATTTACGTAGTAGAGGGGCGAACGCTTGTGACGTTATTTTGTGATGGCGTCACATGGACAGAGTCGCTTTGGAAAGTGGGGTTCGTCGAACGGTCACTTTGCATCGAGACGCGGACCAAGGCACTGCTCCGAACCGAAACTGTCGGTTTGCCTATTCAAATTGTTATTATGAAGATTGGAGGGTATATCTACACGTCGTGCTTCAATTCAAAACTCACCTACGAAATGAAACCTGTACCACCACACCAAGATGCTGTCGACCCTACCGCTCTGCCGTCGCTGTCTCCGACATATAATATAATACGAACACATCACACAGATTGAGCTAGCCCCAAAGTAAGTTCGAGACTTGTGTTATGGGATACTAACTCAACGATACTATATTTTTATAATAGATACATATATAGATAAACACCCAAGACCCAGGCCAATCAGGAAAAGATCGTTTTCTATCATGACCTGGACGGGGATCGAACCCGGGGCCTCCACGTCGCAGGTAGGCGTGTTGACCGCTGCGCCACGGAGACCGACAAACATATTGTGCTTCTTACGGAGCTACTTTCAAAATAATCCGTAATAATGCTTGTGATTTGAACTGAACAAATCTTTCATTTGATTGGTATATTTTGTAATTAATCTATAATTTCTAATAGTCGACTAATTGGTATATTTTGTTAATTAATCTGTAATATGTAATGGATCTCATGAGTATATATAATTTTTTTTTAATTGATGATAATATCTCAGTTTGGTAGTCAGCTTCAACTCAACTTAGATGATAAGTTTTTTTTTTACTTCTCGTTGTTTTGTTTATTATAAGAGATTAGAGAAGACTGTTGTTTCATTTTGTATTTATTATTTGATAGATACGTACATCAAAGTTTATTTCTTAAAAGTTTATTAAAAAATTTAAATTTTAGACATACGTGAATATCTTACAATGCCTTTTTTATTTTTCTAATTGCTATAATATAGTCATTATTTGAAAAAAAAACACACGCAAAACTACCAATCTCGCGAGATCTCGAAATTGACGAAATCTAGCGGTATTGTATTCATAATCTCGCGAGATATCGCTGGAGCCCCAATGTCGCGAGATTTGCATTCTCTAGTCACGCTAAATCCTATATTAAAGATTACCGCGCAACTCGGTCTCAGTGGTAGGCCTTAACATCGGCTGTCGGCAGAAGTTACCACCCACCAGACAAAGTCTTGCCGCCAAGCCATTCGTCGTGTTCCGGCATGATGTCGGATGAAGCCGTACGGAGGACGGGTCTGAGCAGTTGTGTTGCGATGTGTGCCGGGTACGATGCACCAAATGTTGTTGTGTCGGGAGTTTGGTCATGGAGGGTCTGCAGGTCAATCTCCCTCTGGCGCAACATCGCTGGTCGTGTTGGGTTTAACATTCCATCACCTTGCCCAACTGCCGTCTTCCTTCCTATTCACTCTGTTTTTGTATTTGCTTGTTATTTCATCAGCAAAATTCATCAACTCATAACATCCTCTCTTCCAGGCTCATATGCTGGACATAGAATGCTTCTCCTACCTCAACCGAGCTCTGGAATCAGAGACAGCACCAGTTGTCATCATGGCTACCAACCGTGGCATCACTCGTATCAGGGGCACCAACTACCGGTCACCACATGGAATACCTCTGGATCTCCTGGACAGGATGATTATTGTACCCACCTCGCCGTACAGTCATCAGGAGCTGAAGGAGATCCTTAATATCAGGTAATAAATTTACGTAGCGTCCACGCATCGTTTACGCAACAACTACGCAACATTTACGTGGCATTTACGCGGTGACTACGCGGCGTTTACATATCAGTTTAGTCCTTTCAAAACGTCAATTTGACGTAATTTTAGTTACCGTAATTTTAGTTTCGTTATTTTAGTAACTTAAATTTAGTTTAGTATTTTCCCCAAATCGGCTAACTCTAAAAATGACTAAATCTGGTTTAGTCTTTTTTTTTTTGTTCAACTTCCTAAAACTCGATAGATAGTATTGTAATTAGTATATCTAAAAGAGTCTACATTATCAAAAATACTATTTTACGATATTATCCAACAACGGTATTTCAGATCTTTCCTTAAGAGGGGACTCTAGTGCCGAGAAATTTGGAAAATAGGTATTAGAAGAAACTTTTGCCATCGCGGTGCTTCCAAGCTCTCCCGGCAAAGTGCGAAAGAAAGTTACCTACAAAAACGTTGACCAAAAGACTTTTCGTATTCTTATAAGTATCAAAATTTAGAGGAAGAAATATATTCCTATGCTTCTATTATTTTCTTTTTTGTCAAAAACTTATCACGTTTTTCTAATAGTTATCTGAACATCGCGGTAAAAATGGGTTATATTTCGCGATTTTGAAGTATCGTATTACTTCTATCTAAGTTTCGGAAAAAATCAAATGATATGGGCACGTATAATCACGATGTAAAATTGTAGAAAAAAAAATGCTCTAAAAGCATTATCCACTAAGAAAACAGCGGAATGCGTTTATATAGAGAAAGCACCGCTAAGAGTTACCTCTTAAGTGTTGTATAAAAAATATACAGTTTTAATAATCTCCTGAAAAAATTGCTTATAATTATGGAGTTAGCAGGTTTGCGAATTAAGGTATCCATAATCATCACCGGCCGAAAGACGTTCATTGCTGAACCTCCCCCAAGTATCTCCACGACGACCGGTCCTACGCCTCCCGTATCCAGCGGTTTCCGCGACCTTCACCAGATCGTCGGTCCACTTTGTCGGGGGTATACCCACGCTACGTCTTCCAGTGCGTGGTCGCCACTCGAGAACCCGTCGGCCTCATCGGGCATCGGTCATCGGGCTATGTCGGTTACTCCCGTTTTTCTGCGGATCTCCTCATTTCTGATTTGATCACGCAGTGAAACCCCAAGCATAGCCCTCTCCATTGACCTTTAAGTCATCATCATCATCAATAACTTTTTATCGTCCCACTGCTGGGCACAAGTCTCCTCTCATACAGAGAAGGATTGAGCGTAATCACCACGCTTGCTCAATGCGATTTGGCGATTTCAGACTTAGAGTCCAGATTTCCTCAAAATGTTCTCCTTGACCTTGTAATCAGTCATTGGTGTCCAAGATATATTTATGAAAAGTTACGTTGGTACTTGCCTGACCTGGAATCCTTTGTCCACCACGTCTCAGTTCCATATGCCATCACTGAGACACTGCGGTATTTTGGCCTAGAAGATTCTACGTAGCTTCCCGAAAGCAGCCCAGCCGAGTTGGATTCGACGATTGACCTCTTTCTCAAAGTTGGACTTACCGCTGTACATCACACTCGTCTCCACAGAGTAGGCAACTCGTTCATGGGTCAATGTATACACTTTACAACAAGCTTTCCGTGGACATTCGAAATTTACCCATTAAACTATTTAAAAACTATATAAAGGCCAAACTTTGCAGAAAGGGGTATTATAAAATCACAGATTATTTAGAAGACATAAAAGCTTGGAACTGAGCTGCTCGCTCTGTTAAAGCATTGTTATTAAGCAATATGCGTAATTATAAGGTAAATTATTGTAAACATTTTTAATGTATTGACTTGAAAAAAGACGATGATCCCTGAGTTTGTTTCGGCCATTTCTTCTCAGAGGTAGTTGGTTAGGAAATGCCGGCTTCATCTAGTTTAAAAAAAAAAACATGACGTGTAAAAGTGATCTGTGATCCTACTTGCTTAATAAACGATTTCATTTCATTTCCTCACTGGATAGTTTGTCCCCGGTATACGTAACTGTCAACAACTTCGAGAATAGAGGTTCCGATCTTTATAAGAGTCATTTCTGTCATCAGCGAAAGCACTAGGAAGTGTCGATGATTCTCTTTTTTTTATTTTTTTTTAATATTTTTTTTTATTAATTTATAAACCAGCGCTTGACCGCAATCCCGCCTGATGGTAAGCAGTGACGCAATCGTTGATGGTAAAGCGCACTAGTTTATTAAGAGCCTATTCACTCTAGCCTTGAAGACACTCAAATTGTAGTCCGACGGAAACACCGCCGCCGGCAGATTGTTCCAGTCCCTCGATGTACGCGGTATAAAGGAGGAGGCGAAACGCTTCGTCCGGATCGTAGAGGTGTTAACAACATAAGGGTGGAAACTCGCAATTCGACGGGTCGTCCGATGCTGGAACGGAGATGGGGGAATTAAATCGTGCAATTCCCTCGCACACTCCCCAAAATGTATCCTATAGAACACCGAAAGGCTGGCTACTCTACGCCTGTGCTCTAGGCTTTGGAGCCCAACTCGTTTGATCACGTAGTGTAACCTCAAGCATAGCCCACTCCATTGACCTTTGAGTCATCATCATCAACCTTTTATCGTCCCACTGCTGGGCACAGGTCTCAATACCCTCAATATCATACAACAATTCTCAGCCTAATTTAAAAAAAATACTTTTGATCTTGATTTGATTTGATTCATATTCTCTAATAATATTTCTCCATTCTCCAACAGATGTGAAGAAGAAGATTGCCAGATGTCAGGCGATGCTCTGACGGTGTTGACTCGAGTGGCCACCGAGACATCTCTGCGATATGCCATACAACTCATTACTACTGCTTCTCTTGTGGCAAAGCGTAGAAAGGCTACTGAGGTATGTAATGACACTACCTTATAATCATAGACCGTTATTACAAAATAAAATCTAACTTTAGTTCCAGTCTTCCTTTTCTTTCTTTCTTTTTTGGCTTCGCACGGTTTGTGCATTTAGCCAATGTCACGTAATTATGAATTATTCATGTCGAAAAAGACGGCCGCGTGACCCGTCTTACGAGGGAGGTTTGGGACAGTCATAATGTGGCCGCTATGCTGGGATATTTCACTGTTCTTTATGAATTATTTACTAAATGCACTTTTTACTACATAAATCATGCACTTTTATTTAGTAAACAACACTATAAATAATTTTAAAAGTCCAATGAAAAACGAGCGTGACACTCAGCTTGACTTTCCTAGTGATACGACGTAGTCTGCGCGCAGAAATTACAAACAATTATCTTAGATAATAATTTTATTTTCGTGTTCAGTAAATTGCAGCTAAAAAGTATTTGTGAAAATCCTAAGCCCGTAAAATTATGAATGGATAATAGTTGAAGCACGCGGGTCAATTGGCTTGTATCCTAAAAAATAATTTAATGTCCGTCAGATAGATTTATAAAAAATATTGAACACGTATTTTTTATTTTTTCTTTCATTCAAATATTTAGGAAGATATATTGATTTGAAATGTCGCATGACGTCACGCCGTGCTGCAAAATATAGCACGGCGTAACGTAATTAGCCCCCACTCTGTAACTTTAATACGCTATATCTCAGTAGTTTTTGGTAATTACAATAAAATAAAAAATACGGGTCTTAATTTTTTTTATTATCTATAAGACGGACTAATTATTTTTTTGATTTTCATACCTTGGATACATCCCTATTATCCCGCGCCATTCAGCTGTAGATTATCAGAAGTTTACTATTGGTTTGAGCTCACTTTCGAGTTGTATTTATCACTATGTTAAATCTGCCATTTTATGTTTCTAATATTTTATTTATTGATGAAACGATTGTATTACTAAGACAAAACCGTTTCGCTGCGGGAAAACAACCATTATAATTCCACGCTGTATAATACCCTTTTATTTAATCCGTTCTTCTAATTTTACGTCTGCAAAATTTCACAGCAATCGGCTCAGTAGTTACGGCATGAAAGCGGAACAAACAAACCCACTTTCCCATTTATAATATTAGTAAGGACTTACACGGGTAAAACCGCGTGGTGCAGCTAGTCTCATACTATAACTCTGGTTCCAGGTCAGCATGGAAGATGTAAAGAAGGTATACTCTTTGTTCCTTGATGAGCATCGTTCGGAGCAGTTCCTGAAGGAGTATCAAGATGAATTTATGTTCAATGAAGGTGCCGGAGGTGAGCTATGAATTAATTTGTTATAATGTATATGTTAACGGAAATGTATGTAATGCGTCATTGTATACAATTCCTAGGAAATTTATATAATTCCTAAATTTGCTCGGAAATGTGTGAAATAAATTTTATAACACACATTTCCTAGTAAATCTATACATTTCCTAAATAGCTAACGGAAATGTATTACTTTAAAGATGTCCATTAGTATGCGGGGATTATAACAAAACTAACCTAACCTAACCTAATTGTTTCAACCGGAGTCTTAATAATAAATCTGTTTCTAAGTTTAACAACGTGTTTTATTAATTTTATTTATAGAAAGCATGGTTTTATACATTTCCTAATACGATATAGGAATTTTATACAATTTCTAGGAAATGTATACATTTCCCAGGATATGTGTGTATTAAATAATGTTTGGAACAATATTTTACACATTTCCTATATAGCTTCGGAATTGTATACATTTCCTAGTAATTGTATATAATTCCTAGGTTTCATACATTTCCGGTAACATATATACAACGTTATTTTTTGAATATGCAAAGCCTGAAACACGTGTCCAGTATTACTAAATAAAGAAAGCTGTCAAGCTCGTCACTAGTACCACTGATCTGCCGTGAACTGTGTTGTGCGTTCGGTACCCACACTGCTATAATTTCTATATACAGTATGTTAAGAAAACCCTGTCCGACCCGTGAAGGTGTTGTTAGGTATCGATAACTGATTCTACTAATGCATACAAAACCGGGCTAAACTTAAAAAAAAATCCTCCTAAAAAGATAAATATTATTTCGCAAAAAGAGGTAACATAATAAATGTCCGTTGAGCACCCTTCCGCGAGCGGCGGGCGGCAGGGCACGCGGCACGTGTTCGCATCGCTATTCGCTCATAATAATACCGGTGTTCATTAAATTGCAATTAAAAATAGTATCAATTTATTTTTTATTAATAATAAACAATTTTAGAAATTATACTGAGTAACATTTGTAACAAGCAATAGTTTTTTAAAAATCTTTTATACATTTTCCACAAATAGCTTTTTTACAGATTGTGCAGTTTTCACACGTTTTATTTTTTTCACATTTATGATTGACTTTGCATTGCCTCCTCTTAGATCAGACAGACGAGATTAGACTTCTTGACTTTGAGTTTCAGTTGAAGCTGATTTTTTTTTTCACATACTCTGCACGTATATTGCAAACTAGTTGAAGGATAAAATCATGCCGAGAAATTTTTATTCCTGTAACTTTTCGGTACAGAACCACGAGTCTATAGCTGTTAAATTAAGTATATTGTAAAAACGTGAACAGGCCATCTTCGACCAGCTCTTACGGTGTACTTGCGTCCCATTTGATCGATGATGTTCTACACCAAATTTTGTTTCATTATAAAATTGAATCGTCTCAGGCAGCTCATTTTGACCAGTTCCTATGCTAACGTTGGGGTGCAGAGTACTCAAAATCATAACATTTTTTCCTAGATACTCCGTGTCCTCTGCGCGAATTTACAATTATTTTGTTATTTATAGCGGAGGAATCTATTTCGGAGTCGAGATGAAGAAGTGACCTGTTCCGGCTGAAATTCTACATCACGGTTTTCACAAACACTGTCTGATAAATCGTCACCACTATCACCTGACACATCTAGATCTATTTTTCATAATGGACGCTCTCAGCGTACAATATATTTCTGCATCGTTCTCACACGATTGATTTCAAAATGAATGATGTAGTCAAATATTTGTATCAATAGCTTGATAATTTAAAAGAGTGTCCATGGAGTTTCTTGCCTGTTCTTCTCCATAGGTACCTACTCTTTGGAATGGGCGACTAGCTTCACCTTACTGACTGACCGACCTTCTGACAATTCAAAAGTGCCTGGAACTGGTTTATTTGAAATAAATGCTTTGATTTTGATTTTTATATCCCGATATCGCAACATTTATTTTTCTATTTGAGAAATATTGAGACCGCGACTCATTTTTCATAACAAATTACGACTGTTCATTAAACGAAACCAATGTCTACTAAGTGTAATGTAAACAAGCTGAACAGTAACCACTTATTCAGAATTCATTATAAATAAAAACATAAGTCATTAGTCATTATTTTAAAGAAATCATTGTTTACTGTTCTTATCGCTCAAAATCAAAAGTCATTTATTCAAATTAGGCTGAGAATCAGCACTTTTTGAACGTCAATATTACATAAGACAGTCCCCCAAAACGCCCACCCATCGACACTTCCTAGTGCTTTCGCTGGGAAGAAGAAGTGGCGGAACAAACTCCCCAGCAGCACAGCTGTCTGTTCATTTAAAAAAATAACACATGTCTTTATACAATACTATGTATAGTGATGAACACGATAAAATACAACAACAATGAAATTATTTACCATATGCCAGCTACCACGCCAAAATACCAGCAAAGCAAAACAATATATTTATATTTAAATGAAAATGTAATTAACTAAAACTTGTTACTTAACTAAGAAGCCCCAGGCATAAAGGGCGTGACAGCTTACATATTTATGTACTGTAAAAAAGTAAATTATATGAACTCGTATAACGTATCAATAAGCTAATTCCGGAGAAAGAACACAAACATTGTTCTGAGTTAATCAGAGCGACCAGCTATTCTTATCATTTAAATAAGTGTCTGGCTGTCTTTATATGCCGCCACATTGACGGTATGCGGACTTTGTAGGTATTTGTAAAGGAATCTCATATACAACAGGTAGTTTAATATTTTTTATATAGATTTAGCATAACAATATCAAATTAGGAAATGTCATAAAATATAAAAAATACAAAAAATCCATTCTTCGAATGGAAATCTAAAACATACATAATTTAAAAACTTTTATGATAGTTGTCTCACGAAGATAAAGTACTTTCAATAATGTTGATAGAATATTTAATTTAAAGGAGGTTTATTTTCATTTCCTGAGTATTAAACATATAAAGTACTTTCCATAGCCATGGAATACTCGGTAAAATAATTGGATTCCAATTACGACCCTGTTTTCTTTAAAATCAAAGGATGACGATAGATGGCGGGCATGTTTAAAAATGTTTATAAAAACTCCAAATTTATATTTTGGCGGCTAAGTCTTTAGGGATGTCAGTAGAACAAATTTCAGTACGTTTGATTATTAAAGTATATAAATACTGCTCTAATTACCTATTTATTTTAATTCCCATGACAAAGTGTCGCCATCTATTGTCAAGTAGAATAAGTATATTTTTCTCTAGAACTATTCTATTAAATAATGAATAAAATTACTTACACGTGAAATGTAATGCCGTTCGTAGCACTAGAACGTCTGTCCGAGTAATTTTTACAAGATAAAATACAACACTTCATCCTTTTTTACTTAATAATATGAAAATAACACGAAAAACCACCGTTGTGCACAGAACGGCGACAGTACACTGAATAAGGCCACGCCCACTATGATGACGTCAGGGCCTATTGAGAATCACAGTGCCCAGGTGCTTAGGCCGCCTCCTCTCTATATTTGCTCCATGGCTCTGGCCCATAAATACATAAACCTGAATCCCATACTCTATGATTCCAGACTACATAAAACCCACACAACACCACACCACACCACAACACAACACAACATACCACATCACCACCGCCAGCTCTTTCTCTTTCTTTCCGAATCTAATAAGGGCAAAATATCATATTTTATTGTTTCCCCTATTTTTATCTACCCCTTTAATATTAGCGATGTTACGTTATACTAAGCCAAAGAAGAAAGGAAAAAGAAAATGATATACTACTATTTTTTTTTTTTTATTTTGTCACCATACGGTTTGTGCATTGGTCATAAATATATTCAAGTTTTTACAATTTATTTATCTAAAATGTATTTTTTACAGACGCGCCCCAAATGATGGAAGTGACGCCGTAATCAACTCTTCAAAGATTCCAATAAAACTGCTTTAAAATAATTAATTTACAGTAGAATGTGATTTTGGTTCTACAAGAGAAGTCCTATGTTTAAGTTCGGTTTAAGTTTTCGTTAATTAAGTTTATAATAAATGATTAATTAATGTATTTTCTTGTTGTTGTTTTTTTACTTAGCAATCCTATGATAATATATTAGCAACCCTAGTTACACCGAGCCAAAAACAAATATTAAAAATAAAATATAGTAATAAAAAACTAATCAGTTACTTTATCGCATATGAGATTCCGATATTCTTTCATTTAAAAATATTCATCAAGAAAAAAGGACCGACGATACATATCTTAGCATAAATTTAATACTATAGAGGATTTTTTGGCTAAATCGCCAATCGCGCAGAGCCATTAAAACCAATATTTTTTTTTGAAGTGAAACTTCTTTATCGGCGTTGGAAAAAAATTTACCGTCACATTTTTCCGTTACGCGCCATCTTTTTATTAAATTTTTTACTATATTTACCCACCTCGAAGTCCTTCCCCATATCCCTACCTAAAATCCCGGATATCTCGGAAACGGCTGGGAATTTCAAAATTCTGACAAATTCAGTATTCTACGTAATGAAAAATGATTCAGCCTATGTTTTTTTTTTTATAAACATAGGCGTAGTGTTTCTCGCCTAATGGTAAGCAGCGATACAATCGTTAATGGTAAAGCGCATTCGTTTTTTAAGAGCCTCTATTATTATTCACTTTTTAAATAATTATAAACTAGCGCTTGACTGCAATCCCGTCTGATGGTAAGCAGTGATGTAATCGTTGATGGTAAAGCGCGCTAGTTTATTAAACCCATTCACTTAAAAAACCTAGTGAATAGGAAGAAAGACGTCAGTTGAGCGAGGTGATGCAAATTTATAAACCCAACAACACGGCCAATGATGCTACACCAGAGGGCACCACACAACATCATTTGGCGCATCGTACCCGGCAAGCTTCACAACACAACTGCTCAGACCCGTCCTCCGTACGGCTTGACCAGACATCACACCGGAACACGACGAATCGCTTGGCGGCAAGACTTTGTCTGGTTGGTGGTAACTTCTGCCGGCAGCCGATGTTATGGCCTACCACCTACTATTATTCACTCTGGCCTTAAAGATACTTAAATTGTAATCAGACAGGAAGACCGCCGCAAGCCAATGTGCCAGTTCTTTGACGTACGCAAAAAAATGTTTGAGAAACCTCGCTAACATTTTTGAGGTCCAAAGCCATAAATTGTGAATATTTGATAATCGTAATCTTAATGTCGTGACACATCTGCGGAACGTACGGCGCCGAAAGTTCGGCTAAATACGCTCGCAGTGTATTTTAAGTACTCTACGACACATCAGCCGAAATTATACCGCGTTCGACGTGGGGCCTAATCTTCCTTCGGGCGGTTTTTTCAGCTAAAACTCATTTAATGTAGTTTGCATAGCAAGTGACACATCACGCGATGCGTTGCGCGACCGAAAGTTCGGCGGGCGTAGCTGAACGTTCGGCGTGTGTTGAGCATCGCGCGCGTGGTGGTAGCGAAGAGCGGCAACGTCTTCTAAGCCCTCTATAATAGCTAATATTCTAATTAAATCTATTTTTCTGGGCAATTCAGGTACGTCACAAAAACTGCACACCATAAAGTGTCGACACAGACAGACTGACGATGACGCCACGTATCTTTCTGTCGCGTAGAGCGCTTAACAAGACGCCGTTTTTAGACCGTTTGATTTGTCATAACAACTGAATCAAACTGAATATTGCGACTGACACTTCAAGCGCTGAGCTTTCGGCGCCGTACGTTCCGCAGATGTGTCGCGACCCTTAGCCTCACAACGTCACAACCATTGACATATAAGTAATTCAATTCAACTCTTGATTAGGGAAAAGTCAAGCTGAGTGTCTCGCTCGTTTTTCATTGGACTTTTAAAATTATTTATAGTGTTGTTTACTAAATAAAAGTGCGTGATTTATGTAGTAAAAAGTGCATTTAGTAAATAGTTTATAAAGAACAGTGAAATATCGCAGCATAGTGGCCACATCATGACTTAGCCCCAAACCTCACACGTAAGACTGGTCACGCTGCAGTCTTTTTCTACATGAATATGTAATTCATAATTACTTGACATTGGCTAAATGCACAGACCGTGCCAAGCCAAAAAATAAAGAAAGAAAGAAACTCTTGATTAATGGCCTTTATAGGGTTTTTTTTTTTTTTTGACAGGAAAGCTGAGTGTCACGCGCATTTTTCATTGGACTTTTAAAATTATTTATAGTGTCGTTTACTAAATAAAAGCGCGTGATTTATGTAGTAAAAAGTGCATTCAGTGAATAATTCATAAAGAACATTGAAATATCGCAGCATAGTGACTACATTATGGCATTGCATCAAATCTCTTCGCAGTCGGCTCACGCGGCCGTTTTTTCAACTGTCATTGGCGATATCCGCCATTAATGTGATTTTTTTTTTTTTTAAGTATTTCTATAATTTGTTACACGTGTTATTGGCAAAATTGTGGTATCTAACCACAGGGGCCATTGAAGAGTTGAAGTAGAAAAAATAGTTATACAAATAAGAGGTATGTCGACGCCAAAATAAAAAAAAAAAATGCTGTCATCTCTTTCTAATTTTAATGATTTCAATTCGGCACTGTGTGATTTCAAATATTTGCACTGTGCGGGGATCGAACGTGCCCCTCCTTGCGTAGTGGCCGCGTTAGCTACCGCTACTTTTCAACACTACATTATAAGTTAAAAATGACGTTCCTAAATCGTAATCTTTCAATCTTACCGGTAGCCGGTTATCTCTCTTTGGCAAAACTCTATTACTAGTTTCTTCAACAGACTCTTCTGCATCAACATACACATCATTTCCATCCAACATATTATTATTATTTAATAATTCTTCTCCCATGCTATCTTCAAAGACCTCTTTTCTTCTCATCTCTTGTTTCTTCAACATCAATATTTTGGTTTTCATTTTCTCTTTCTAAACTTCCCCTCTCAAACTCATAATCAATATTTTCTTCATCTTCTTCAAATAGTTTATAAATATCACTAACTTTTACACTCTTGTTACACACCTTTAAAAATTCAGACACATCTTTGGCACTGTTATTAAATGTCACATCCCTTGAATACAAAACTTTCGATTCTACAGGATCCCAAATCTTATATCCATTATTTGTAAAACCAACCAACAGTTCTTATTACATCTGGAATCTAGTTTATTAAGTTTAGTGTTTATTTTAAAATATGCCAACGAACCGAAAATATTTAAGTGTTTTAAATTTGGAATTCTATTGAACCACATTTCTCCTGGCGTTCTCTCATTGATGGTGTTAGAACATCTATTAGGTACGCAGCTGTTAACACCGCTTCACCCCATAGATATTTTGGTAATTCCATGTCAAATAATAGGGCCCGGGTCCTTTCCATAACTGTTCGATTTAACCGCTCAGCTTTACCATTGTGTTGTGAAATATAAGGTGTTGTATAATCTATTGCAATTCCTATATTTATACATTTTTTTTTTAAATTGTTTGATGTATATTCACTACCATTATCGCATCTGAATGTTTTTACTTTTGAGTTAAAGTGATTTTCAAACAAGTTTATATAATTTAATATTTTTGCAAAAGCTTCATTTTTAGATCTAATAAGATATTTTTTTGCAAAATGAGTTTAGTTATCTAATAACCATCATATGTGTCAGTATCAATGGGATCACATATGTCACTATGAATTATTTCTAGTGGTTTTGTGGCTCTATGTCTTTCAGTACTAAAAGGTTTTCTATAAATCTTAGCTCGTATGCAAACCTCGTAGGTGTCAATATTATTATCACTATATTTTGAATTTATACCATACACTATTTTTCTAGTTTTGGACACAGGTGTATGTGTGAGAGCTTTGTGCCAAAAATTCTCATTTTTTTTTTGTTTGGTTAATCAACAGCTCTGCATAATACAGTCCGTCACTCCTTAACTCTCCAGCATGTAAGCAGCTGCCATCTTGTTCATAGATTTTACAACTGTTTCTCAAAAATACAATTTTGTAATTACATATTATCAGCTATTTTTGAAATGAAATATTAAATTTTTCTTCAACTTAATAACACATCATTGAATGTGATGTTATGAGAACTTGTGTTTGATTTGCATATAACTTTTCCTTTTGTATTAACAATATGCGTGTTGCCATCTGCTGTCGAAATTTTATGATTACAACTTTCTTTATTATTCAGAAAGTCCTCAGAGTTAATTATATGACTACTTGCTCCAGAGTCCAATATGAATTTTATTGTTTTGTTTTCTTTATTACAATTACTTACCGAAAATTGTGGTTTTCCTAAACAAAATTTAAAGTAATGTGAACAGAACATACAGTTATATTTTTCTGTGCATTCTGTGCTTTTGTGTCCATTTTTTAAGCATTTAAAGCAGGTTACTGTGTTAATTCCTCCTTTTGCTTGTAAAGATCTGCAAAATTTAGCAATATGTCCCTTTGTACCGTAACTGAAGCACGTTGTAATTGCTAGAAATGTTTCACCTTCTATTTGTACATTTTCATTGTATTTTTCTTTGATTTTTAATTCTAATTGTGTTCTCGATGTTAAATTTGTCTTATACCTCTCGTATGCATTTGTGGACTCCCATGCCGTTCTAAAATTTGACATCTCTTTCGGCGGAGCACACAATTTTTGCCATTACTGCCATTTTACTTAATTCCAAACCTGTACTTTTAATGTCCAAGTTCGCTCAATCGTCGAATCTAACTTGGCTGCGCTGCTATCGGGAAGCTACGTAGAATCTTCTCGTCCGAAATACCGCAATACCTGTCTCAAGACAAAAGTCTTCAACCAGTGTGTTGCCAGTGATGACTTATAGAATTGAGACGTGGTCGCTAACAATGGGCCTTATAAGAAGACTCAAAGTCACTCAAAGGGCAATGGAGAGGGCTATGCTTGGGGTTTCACTGCGCGATCGAATCAGGAATGAGCAGATCCCCAGAAGAACAAGAGTAACAGACATAGCCCGAAGAATTGCAACACTAAAGTGGCAGTGGGCTGGATACATTGCCCGTAGAACCGATGCCCGATAGGGCCGATGGGTTCTCGAGTGGCGACCACGCACCGGAAGATATAGCGTGGGTAGGCCCCCGACAAGGTGGATCGACGACCTGGTGATGGTCGCGGGAAACCGCTTGATGCGGGAGGCGCAGGACCGGTCGTCGTGGAGACCCTTGGGGAAGGCCTATGTCGAGCAGTGGACGTCTTTCGGCTGAAATGATGATGATGATGATGACTTTTAATGGATGACAATGTTTATTAAATCGCCAATATCTTCAAGTACTTATGTCATTCTTTTTAAATTTATAGTTATAAAAGTCTTGTAATAAGTGACATTGTTGCGTCTCTATATGTCTAGTTTGATCGAGAGTTCTTATAACATCTTTTGTTGTTTCACTTTCGATTATTCTTCCTATGTATTTCGCATTGACTGAATTGATAATGATATATTTGGCTTTTACGTCTTTGCAGTTAAAATCCCTTTTATTTTTTCCTTTCTCATCCAAATTTTCTAGTACACAATTTAGGCCTTTTGAATAATAATTTTAGTTTTTTTTTTTTTTTTCAATTTTATATAATATGTAAAGAAACCCCCGTCCGATCCGTGAAGTAATGTTAGGTATCGTTAACTGATTCTAATAATGTCAACAAAGCCTTAGGCTTTAGGGCTAAACTTAAAAAAAAATCCCGCCGCAGGAGACGCTCTGGTCGGGCCACGAGACCGAATTCCCAGCCACCCTAGGCGCGGGCCTGCGGGCGGTGAGCAGTGGGCAGCTGGCCGTCCGGTAAGGACCATGCCAGAGTCGATGGCGCGTCGTGTTCCACGCGCTCCTCAAAGATATGTCAGCAAATCGTGACGGGGTCCACGAAGACTGATGCCTCCTGGGTCAGGGTTGCGGGTTGATTAAACAAGAAACCGTGGCCCTGACCGTCGCACAGGCAAGTCAAAAAACACGGATGGGTTTTAGTCAGTAAAAGTCTGACACGTCCTTCCGCTCCGCCCAGAGTGGGGGAAGTTATTTGATAATTTCCCATCCCAACAAAAAAAAGGACTACCATTTGTGTATGACCATTATAAGCACACTCTCAACCGCAACCTGTATTTGCTCATAGGAAGAAAGTTTGTGCTCTCAGTAGACAATAAACTCATTTAAAACTGGTTCCTTAAGCCATTATGGACTTTCAGGAATCCAATTGTAGGTCGTTGGAATTAAAGTCAACATGCTCTGCCTCAAACAGTCCAAAATGGTATCCTAAGAATTTTGGTTTAGGAAGAAAGAAAATCACCAGTATCTACAGATGCCATCAGTAAACTATGAGATCGAGATAATTTAAAAGAGTGTCCATGGAGTTTCTTGCCCGTTCTTCTACATAGGTCTACTCTTTGGAATGGGCGACTAGCTTCACCTTACTGACTGACCGACCTTCTGATAATTCAAAAGTGCCTGTAACTGGTTTATTTGAAATAAAAGCTTTGATTTTGATTTTGGATTTTTAGCAGTACGAGGGACAACACAGAACCTCTAATCATTATCATCTTAGCGTTTATCCCGGTTGCGTCCGCGGCTTTCGCGTTGGAGCCCGGGGTCCGCTTTCCTGGACATTCTCCATTTTGCGCGATCTTCAGCATCCACGAGGAAACGATTTAGACCTAAATCCTCAGAGACGTAAAGATGACAGCACATCCATCTGTCCAATTCCTTTTTTAATTTTCCAAATTTATTTCTAAAGAATTAACGATCAAGGTTGGTTGGAAATATTTGATAGCTTCGGGTAGATTGACCTACTGTTGTCCGTACATAGATAATTTTTTAACCAACTTCAAAAAAAGGAGGTTATCAATTCGACCCGTATGTGTGTACGCAAAATTTCAAGTGTATGTATGTGCGCGCATATTTCCGGAACTACAAGTCCGATTTAAGTAATTCTTTTTTTGTTGTACTATGTTCAACTTAGGGAATACTATAAGTTTCATCAAAATCGGTTGAGTAGTTTTTGAAATAGGATTTCTTTTTCGTATTGATGAGAGTTTATTCTAACATGGGTTATGTATGGCTGACACTATTGTTATGAGGTGAAAAAAGTAATTTTCGAATATCGAAAAAAGGAGTCCGGTCACCTTGACTCCTACTTTTCGAAATGTATCCTTGGGGTGTACCGACCGCCTTCAGCTTTTGGGAGTTGAGATTTCCTCGAATCTAAACTTTGGGCGGTACATAGAGTCCAAGGCCAAGGTAGCTGCCAGGAAACTTGGCGATATCGCAACAGTACTTCACACCAGGGCAGCTTCTAATGTTGTACAAAGCACAGGTCCGTTCGTGTGTGAAGTAGTACTGCAGCCACATTTAGGCTGGTGGTGCTAAGTGTCACCTGGCCTCTTTGGATTCAATAGAGAGGCGTGCGAAGAGGCTGATTTAACTCGAGACGGTCTCCAAAGCCTAGAGCACAGGCGTAGAGTAGCCAGCCTTTCCGTGTTCTATAGGATGCATTTTGGGGAGTGTGCGAGGGAATTGCATGATTTAATTCCCCCATCTCCGTTCCATCACCGGAGGACCCGTCGTACGGCGAGTTTCCACCCTTACGTTGTTAACACCACTACGACCCGGACGAAGCGTTTCGCCTCCTCCTTTATACCGCGTACATGGAGGGACTGGAACAATTTGCCAGCGGCGCTGTTTCCGTCGGACTACAATTTGAGTGTCTTCAAGGCTAGAGTGAATAGGCTCTTAATAAACTAGTGCGCTTTACCATCAACGATTGCGTCACTGCTTACCATCAGGCAGGATTGCGGTCAAGCGCTAGTTTAAAAATTATAAAAAAAAAATGGAAACCGACTTCAAAAAACAAGTGTCTCGAGGTTTCTGTTGTTTAGCTCACCACCGACTTCTAGAACCATGACAAAAGTAAAATATTTTTTCCTTTTAAATGTTTTTTTGTAGTCGGTTTCTATTTTTTTGTAAAAAGTTTTTATTTTTATTATTTACAGTGTTCAGGCCCTAAATTCTGCTAGGAACTTTAAAAAAAAAATACTTGGGAGCATGAATGCAATACACACGCGATAGAAGTGACCTAAAAGAAAGATACTGCATAATGCTTCCTATCTCACTTTCACTTACTGTCTCTATTTTCTCTTTCAAAACATTTAATCATTTTATAAGGTTAATTTGTGCCTTCAATCTCCGTCACTGAGTACTTTCCTATTTCTTATTTTAAGTTTTGTACTCAAAAATTTCCTAGATGCTATCTTAAAAAAAAAAATAGGAAGTTCGAACCACATAATGCAAAAAGCGTAAAAGTTTACCTCCTTGCTCGATAGATGGCGTTGTACGGTTTTCTGAATCGCGCTATGGTTTGGTTACAAGCGTTTCATGACATCTCACACATGTTGCTAAAACGCTTCATTGATAAGACTATAGACTACTATATTCATAATTTTTGGAAAGAATATCTGGAAAGTATTCAGATATTCTTATAAAATAAACGGCGTAAGTATGTGTAATGTATATTTTGTTTATTAATTCTGTTCACCTAGCTAGTGGATAAATACACACATCAAAAGTGTCTAGGGATCAACACATATTTTTGCAATAACTTTTCTCCTGATTGATATTAATTAAAATTTTCTTTAAGGATTCATCAAATAAAGTGTTTTCGTTTGTCACAGTAACGATAAACCAAGTCACCTTTGCATTAATAAAGAAATTTGCCATTTTCCTAATAAAGGGATATTTGACATTTGAACCACTAACACAAAAGTTCGAAAAAAAGACTGAAATAACAGTTTTCTCTAAAATTTTATTGGGTAACTTAAACAATTAATAATCCGTGTTTCTACCGCGAACACTAACAACACAAGAACATCGGTTTGGCATACTCAAAATGAGTTCATCCAAATCACGCTGTGGAATGGCCGCCCATGTTCGTTGCAACAACAAAAAAAGGTCTTCTTGCGACTGGATACCCTCCATATTCGGCAGAGCTCTTCTCTGTAGCATATCCCATGCATGCTCAATCGGGTTCAAGTCTGGCGACTGAGCAGGCCAGGGCAGGACATTGATGTTAGCTGCGGCGAGAGTCTGTCTTACAACTCTTGCGGTGTGCGGTCGTGCATTATCATGCATTAACTGAAATAAGGGACCGATTTGCACTTGTAGAGGAACGATGACGTCTGACACAATCGTCTCAGCATAAATTTGAGCGTTGAGGTTGCCTCTGATCCAAATCAACTCAGTTCTTCCGCCGATCCAAATACCCGCCCATACCATGATGGTTCCACCACTATAAGGATGGACTTCCTGGCAGGATTTTAATCGCTGTTGGCGTCCAGGGGTTCTCCAGTGTCGTATACGTCTTGTATCCGGTCTCATACCAAAACGAGACTCATCAGAAAAGCACACGAAACGCCATTGTTCTTCTGCCCAATTTCTGTGTTCGAGAGCCCATTGATATCGAATCCTACGATTATTTATTTATTCTTTATTGTACACCAATCAAACATGGAACAAAATACATGGAACATAAAACATACAATGGGCGGCCTTATCGCTAGTGCATTGCTATAGGTGGTACCCGTAGCGGTCTTCGGGAATGCGGTTCACTTCATGCAAGCGGTTTCTGACTGTTTGGTCGCTAATTAAGTTCCCTGAAGAGTGATGAAGCCTCACGGCTAACATCATGGCGGTTATTGTTGGAGCTCTTCGAGTTAAGATTTGAATGCATCGGTCTTGTCTCCGTGTGGTGCAGCGATACCGTCCTTCATGGCGCTCAGCCATGGTACCAGTGCTTCGGTAACGTGTCCAAAGTCGACTGATAACACTCTGACTTGTATTCAGAGCTAAAGCCACAGTACGTTGCCGGGAACCAGCTTCTATCATTCCCACGGCTCTGAGCATTTCTTCCCTGCTTAAATGACGTCGCCGCTCCATAATAACGTTGGTTTTAATCAGTAGTAGGGAAACAGTAGCACTAATAATGTCTTCAATGCGTTGTATGTTTTTATAGGGAAAATATTGACAGCTGATTTTCATCTTTTACTCGAATTTGATTCACAGTTCCTGATTCAAATTATGAAATGCACCAAAAAGGATCCATATAAATTTATAAAATCATAAATTTATTACAAAGCCACATCTCAATCTCAAGAAATCCGCATAAAAATGCTTGATCCCTAGACACTTTTGATGTGTGTATTTCCGTCAATTATATGTATACGGATTTTTCTACATTTTATAATGAGTTTTTACATATGTTAGTCGCCGAGATGACACTGCTAGGTAGATTGTGAGCGTATAAGTAGTATATTTAGTAGACGTGGTTGTTATTTCACGTAACTAGTTACAATAACCAGCGACGCGACGTGTAACTGAAGAACTAGTTACGAATCAAATTAAAAAGTAGTTATTTTTGTAAATGCGTTATTTTATACACACGTTATGCCGTAGCGGGTAGCCGTATCGTGCATCAAACCGGCGGCGCGCGTTGCTGGTTATTGTAACTAGTTACGTGAAATAATGACCACGTCTAGTTTCGTTTCGCGTGTAACTGTATAGTTGGTGGTTATATTTAACAATCACAGTAGCTGAATTAAAATAACTATGTACAAAAATAACTTGTTTTATAACAAGTAACGCCGATTAAGTAACTGGTTATGTTACATTTCTTGAAAAAGGCGTTACGACCCACACCTAATATTTAGTTCAGCGTATTTGTACAGGGTGGGCCAAGAATTCGTTACAATTTAAACTTAACACCCCGCGCTAATACAAGCCGCGCGGGGAGCGGGGAGGGGCGTTACCACTAGCTCGCTTCTCGGAAATTTAGTCGCAATGGATCGTTTCACGGGGCCGCAGCGCGCTTATTGTGTGAAACAATTTTAGTTAAACAACAGTTCGCTCATTACTGTGAGACGCTTATTTCGCGTTGAATACGACTTACACGATTTAAATCAGTGTCCGAGTGCTCCATTAATAAAGAAATGGGTTAAAAAGTTCGAAGAGACCGGATCTACACTAAACGTGAAGCAAACCGGCGGCCCACGGACTTCTCGGAGCGAAGAGAACGTGCAGCGAGTTTCCGCATCAGTTCGACGTGATCCAAATTTATCGACGCGCAAACGTTCGGCTGAATTAGGACTATCCCGAACATCATTGCGCCGTATTTTGAAATTAGATATGAAATTACATCCTTATAAGATCCAGTTAGTACAGGAATTAAAACCTAATGATTTAAATTTGCGCAAGTCCTATGCTGAAACAATGTTAGATCGATTCAATAATTTTGACAACCTCTTATTTTCCGACGAAGCCCATTTCCACCTCAACGGACACGTAAACAAACAGAATTGCAGATATTGGAGCAGCGTAAATCCCAAATCTAAACACGCGAGGCCACTTCATTCTCCCAAGGTAACGGTATGGGCTGCAATTTCAGCAAAAGGAATCATTGGGCCCTATTTTTTCGAAGATTCTCGCGGCCGTTCGGTTACTGTGAATTCTGTTGAATATGTAAAAATGTTACGGGGGTTCTTGGCACCGAAGCTACTGGAATTTGCTGGCTACAATCGTAACACATGGTTTCAACAAGATGGAGCCACTTGTCACACATCCAACGAGTCCCTGCCGGTAGTCAAAGAAATGTTTCCGGAAAAGCTGATTTCCAGACGAGGCGACATCTCATGCCCACCCAGGAGTCCAGATTTAACCCCAGCAGACTTCTTTTTATGGGGTTATTTGAAGAGTCGTGTTTATATCCATAAACCAAAAACACTACGTGAACTAAAGGAAAAAATTAGCGAAGAAATGTCAGCGATCTCGCGGTCTCTTTGTCGACGACTATTCGAAAATTTCGGTGCTCGCTTAGAAGAATGCAAAAATCGAAACGGTGGCCATTTAGATGATGTTATTTTTAAAAAATAAATTCCAAATAATTAACTTTCTTGTAAATAAATAATTTTAAAAATATGTCAAATAGTTTTCTTTATACGATTTTTTCAATTGTTAAATAATTTATGGCCCACCTGTATATTAGTATAGCTATTTAACACGTATTTTTTCATTTTTTTTTCAATCAAATACTTAGGAAGATATATTGATTTGAAATGTCGCATGACTTCACGCCGTGGTACAAAATATACCACGGCGTGACGTAATTAGCCCCCACTCCGTAACTTTAGTACGCTATATCTCAGTAGTTTTTGGTAATTTCGACAAAATAAAAAATATGGGTCTTAATTTTTTTTATTATCTATAAGACGGACTAATTAGTTTATTAATTTTCATACCTTGGATACATCCCTATTTATGATCTAATGTATAATGGTGTTTATTTTATTACCTTTTACAGGTTCCGAAATATTTTCTTTGGAAATGAGCAAAACTGAAGCTCTTTCTCAAGCTATAAGAAAGTCAATTGGCATCAGGATCAAGTGAGTTCTATTTCAGTTATCTACCATCTGCTTTTCTTGCATTTATGTAGGGGTCAGCTTCCAATCTTACCGGATGAAGCTGAATACTAATTTATACCGTTATTTTTTCTTTATAATAATAATAATAAAGCCTTTTTATTTCCAGTAGAAAAAAATTACATCTCTTAAAAATCTATTTTATAATTTTTCATTAATCTGAAGTGCCACTCAAGAATGGGTGAAGGCCTCCTTCAGTGACGCCCATTTGTCTTTATCTTCAGCTGTTTTTCTCCAACTTTACCCAGCTACTGCTTTAATGTCGTCTTCCCATCTTATAATTGGTCTACCTCTTGATCTTTTACCTAATGGGGCCTCCCAGAAAGTTAGCTTTTTTGGTCCATCTGTGATCAGTTAGCCGGTATTTTTTCTTTATACTTACATTTTTTTTACATACATTTAGAAATTGGTGCAGTGTGTTACCGAGCACACAACGCAATGGAACAGCTCAGTTTAACAAATTGGCTTATAAATAAGGGAGTAGTAAAAAAAGTAAAACGAGTTATTCTTATTTTCAGGGAAGAATCAGAAATAATCGAAGGTGAAGTTGTAGAAGTGGTTGTCGAAAGGGCTGCTGGGGGAGGGGGGGCGCGAGTGGGTCGCCTGACCCTCAAGACTACTGACATGGAGACTAATTACGATATGGGAGCTAAAATGATTGACTCATTGCTTAAGGAAAAGGTAATAAGACTTTTTAATGAAGAATACACGAACTTTGGCATGTTTGGCGAAGTTGGTGCGAATTCCAGTTTTGACAAACTCTACTGAAATTTAGTTACTGGTGTAGTTGGACATTGTAGAGTAAGATAATATTAAGTTTGGTATGTTTGGCGAAGTTGGTAAGAATTCCAGTATTGCCAAACTCGACTGAAATTACAAGTTTGGTATTTTTGAATCTATCTAAGGTACATCAATTTAAATATGACGTTTTTTATGGGTCTTCTATGTGGTAAAAATATTTACTGACCAAAAAAGTGGGAACGGTTCAACTAGTAAGAAAGTAATAATAATAATGATCAATATCTATTTTATTATTTAACAGGTCCAAGCTGGTGACGTTATAACCATAGATAAAGCAACTGGCAAGATCAACAAATTAGGAAGAAGTTTCGCCAGAGCCAGAGACTACGATGCCACTGGTAAGCCATTAAATTGGGTTGTATCCTAAAAAATAATTTAATGTCCATCAGATAGATTTATAAAAAATATTGAACACATATTTTTTATTTTTTCTTTCATTCAAATACTTAGGAAGATATATTGATTTGAAATGTCGCATGACGTCACGCCGTGGTACAAAATATACCACATCGTGACGCCCCACTTCCGTAACTTGAATAAAAAATACGCGTTTTAATTATTTTATTATCTATAAGACGGAATAATATTTTCTTTGATTATCATACCTTGGATACATCCCTATTATATGCTTAACCTTTTCCTAACTATTTCGGTGTCGGCTTCCAGTCTAACCGGCCCCCTAATCGGCGAACACATTTTTGTCAAATGATTGCGACTAGTTGGGATCGTTTGGACCGAGCGGACCAATGGGCGGTCCGAATGATCCCAACTGATGCCAACTAGTCGCAATCATTTGACAAATGTGTGTTCGCCGATAAGGAGGCAGCACCCTAATTGAGTTACTATACAGGCTGTATCTGACATCGTAACGCAAACTTTGCGAAAAGGCTAGATTGCATGCCACTAATAAAGTTATGATAGTCATTTATATCGTTAATGAACGGTTACAGAAATCACAGTGTTTAAAAAAATGTGTCGGCTCGGCCTTTGAACGTTGCAAGCGTGCCGCCACGCGTGTTTGTGGGTATGATGTTGACCCCTGCTGTGAGCTCTATTAAATCAGCTGATGGGATACTTTTTCGAGTTTTGTTCACATTGCGCTTTTTTTTAATTACCGAATTAATTAATTTTTCCTTTAAAATCTTATTGGGTTATAAAAGTATAGCAATTATGAACGGTTTAAAGTGAAAAAAAAACTGCATATAATTTTTTTTAATCAGGAAAAAACTGACGTAAAATTCCACCACTGGGGGGGTTCAGAATCATGTACTGGATCCATGGTACTCGTTTGTGTGTCGATGTAAGAGACACCCTTTAATTTTGAAGAATATTGCTAATGCATTGCTCCATGTGTTTGAAGACTAAAGTCTTTGACCAGTGTGTGTTGCCAGTGATGACTTACAGAACTGAAACGTGGTCGCTCACAATGGGCCTCAAACGAAGGCTCAGAGTCACACAAAGGGCGATGGAAAGAGCTATGCTCGGAATTTCTCTGCGTGATCGAATCAGAAATGAGGAGATTCGCAGAAGAACCAAAGTCACCGACTTAGCTCTGTAAGCCGCTAAACTTAAGTGGCAGTGGGCAGGGCACATTGCTCGTAGAACCGATGGCCGATGGGGCAGTAAGGTTCTGGAGTGGCGACCACGTACTGGAAGGCGCGGCGTAGGGAGGCCCCCAACAAGGTGGACCGATGACCTGGTGAAGGTCGCGGGAAGCCGATGGATGCGGGCAGCACAGGACCGGTCAGCGTGGAAAGCCTTGGGGAGGCCTTTGTCCAGCAGTGGACATCATAGGCTGAAGGAGAAGTAGAAGAAGATGTGTTTGAAAAATATGTCTTCCCAACAACGTAAATGATACAACGAATGGTGTTGAACTCTCAAAATGAAATCCATTACAGTTGAATACCAGTATTTAACATGGAGCGACTGCCCCTCTCTCCTCCACAACCCAGTTACTGGGTAATACGACACCTCTTGGATGGACTGGTGGTCAGATTTTCAGGCTAATAACGACTCGTATTAAATTGGTGGGTGCCATAATCCACACGCCTGTCCTGCGGGTTGTAGATCGCAGTGGTTTGATATTCCACAGGAGAAGCGCTGCTGCTCGCTTCCCTGGTGAGAGTTCCCTTGGTCGGCTCTTACGACACCCACCAGAGGATGTGAGATGGTACTATTCTAAGCCGAAAGAGGAAAAGAAATGAGGAGATCCGCAGAAGAACATCATTCGTATTGTATAAACTATGCAGAAAGACCTGCACGTTAAAAGCTTCAATTAAAGAAAACAATTCAGAATTTAAATTAAGCCGTAGCAGCTAAGATATTAAAAGATCACAGCACACTTAAACGACTCTGCTCCAACACCCAACTAACATTTTTGTCATATAATCAAACATTTATATGACCTTGAGTCTTATTAAAGTTTTTTAACAGTATTTTTGTTAACTCTTAGTCGTGTACTGGTGCATTATGTGTCCTAAAGTCATATACGCTTTTCGTTGTATAATAATGTCGTGTAGACGTTATTGCGACCTTTTTATACAACCGTCCTATAGCAGTGTGATATACAATATTAACTCTGCTGTCAAAAACACTGCCATATTATATTAACGTGATATGTTATAGAATTTGTTCAAATAAGCACACCTTTAAATGACAATAACACAACTTTACATTGGATAAAAGTCATATTGTGAGCCATTACTCGACACGAAGTCGAATACACGTCGCGACAGTTGTTCTTACATGACATGTAGTCAAATCGCCGACGTAAATATGACTACTATGCGACTTTACAGGACCATATATGACTATTACACGACACTCTTAGCGACTTAAGTTGAATAAAATGGGCCCTAATGCGGTCGAGTAAACGTCCTTATAACGTTTATACGATTATATTATATAACATTAAGTCGCCAACAAAACGTCTACTCGACTTCCTAAATGTTAGTTGGGCACCGCCCTAAACTAAGACGATTGCTCCCAGTACACGCGGTGGCAGCTAGCAGACGGCCAGCTATCCACCCGCCGACAGCTCTCGCTTTTCGTAATAGACATAGTTATCGACTCGCAACGCGCGTACTAGCAATTATTGCTATTAAACTTGAGGATGAAGAGAGAAGTGCAAGAAATAACAGACGAAGATTTTGGGTTCATAAAATGCTGAAAGCAACTGACTGAGCGGCGACGGCGCGGCGACGGCGCGGCGACGGCGCGACGACTGCTAGCATTGAGCCCGCCGACAACGCACCGACCGCTCGTCTACAACGTGAGGCCAGCGAAGCGTCAACTACAGAGCAGTCTGACGGCGGTAACTGTGTGGCGGTGACTGCTAATTTATGATGCTACATTAGCATGTAGCATCTGTAGCAAATGTATCTAAAGAGCAACATTTAAAGCCCATATTTAATTTATAAAGTGTATCTGATATCGTAACGCAAACTTCTGAACTGCATGCCACAGTGATTTATGTCGTTAATGACCGGTTACAGAAATCACAGTGTTTAAAAAAAGTGTCTTTTCGGCCTTTAAACGTTGCAAGCGTGCCGCTGCCCGTCTGCTTGGCTAGTGCGCATAATAGTAGAAAAAAAAACTAACATTTTTATTCTTTATTTCTACAGGCCAACAAGCCCGTTTCGTGCAGTGTCCAGAAGGTGAACTTCAGAAGCGTAAAGAGGTGGTCCATACTGTGACTTTGCATGAGATTGATGTTATCAACTCCAGGACGCACGGCTTCTTGGCGCTGTTCTCTGGTAAGTTGGTTAACAAGCAGGTCATCCATCTGTTAATAGATGAATCTTCTCCAGCCTATAGAAGTCCACTGCTGGAAAAAGGCCTCTCAAAGTCTCACTACATTGAGGGGGTTTGCTATAATCCGTCTATCTCGTTCTTGGTGACCCCGTCGGGACCGTTCCAAGTCCACTTCCACTGTTCACGCTTTTTGAAGAAGGAGTTCATCATAAAGAGTCCCTCCTTCTCCATGAAACCAGCTAACATGTGGCCTTTCTTTCTCCAGTTTAATAACCTCGTCGGTCCGCAGTGTATGCATGTTCAGTGTTGCCAGATCGATCCGTCGTTGTTTGTGGTAGCCGGATATTTTCCGAAGATTCTTCGCACCCCTTGCCCCGCCATTACCACAATGACCAGGAACAGCGGAGCTGCCGGACTCCTAGACTACCGGCTGCCGGACTAGAGGCCTGGGCTTTGTCGTGTGCATTATTTTGGGGGGGTTGCTATAACCCCACGCTTACCGGGTTGGGGATCGCAGTGATTTGATATTCCACAGGAGAAGCGCTGCTGCCCGCTTCTCTGGTAAGAGTTCACTAGTCGCCTCTTACGACACCCACCAGAGGATATGGCAGGGTACTATTCTAAGCTGGGTACCACACGAGGCAGCCCGGTACCATACGGGAATAAATAAATGCGGTAAATAATATCAACAGATGTATACCTTTTTTCGGATTGGAAATCATCAAATAACCTGTCACGCTCTGGTCGGAGCAGAAGGGCGATTCAGACTTTTACTGACTAAAACCCACCCGTGTTCCTTCCTTTGCCTGTGCGCCAGTTCGGACAAGCCACAGCCAAGTCAACGTCTATCCTTAGATCCCAGAATTGGTTTCAATTTTACTATAAAAATATGCAGAACAGGGCGTAATGTTATACAATATGTAAAGAAAACCCTCTGCGATCCGTGAAGGTATTAATAACCAATCAGTTAGGTATCGATAACTGATTCTAAAAATGCCTACAAAGCCGGGCTAAACTTAAAAAAAATCCCCCTAAAAATAAATATTATTTTGAAAAAGCGAGGTAACTTAATACATGTGCGTTAGGCAACACGGTAGGCATACATGTGCGGGCGAAGGGGGGCAGGGCACGCGTCACTCATAATAATACTGTCTAGTGTTGTCACTTTTTTTAAAAATCCCCAAATTTTGTGGAAGTTGGAATTACTTCGCCGAAAAAAATGATTATTACAAAATTCATTAGTATTGTTACTGTGATGATTTTGTAAAATTTCATATTATTTGGTCATGAGTTTACCTAACCTTTAGTGCCCTGCTCCCTTTCGCCCGCGCATGTATTGCCTACCGTACATGTATTAATTTACCTCCTTTTGCGAAATAATATTTATTTCTTTAGGGGGATATTTTTTTAAACTTCAGCCCGGCTTTGTAGGCATTAGTAGAATCAGGTATCGATACCTAACAATACCTTCACGGATCGGACAGGGCTTTCTTAACATATTGTATACTTACATGTAAATCTCATCTATGTTCACAGGTGACACTGGTGAGATAAAGTCTGAGATCCGTGAACAGATCAATAGTAAGGTGGCAGAGTGGCGTGAAGAGGGAAAGGCTGAAATGATTCCCGGAGTACTATTCATTGATGAGGTAAGTTTTTAAAGTGAATAGTTATGTGGCAGTATCTATAACGTGATATGGAAAGAGATACTGACGTCACGCTTAGGGAATGCAATCTCGTTCTCGCGAGATCTCTGCCTTTCTGAGTGAGATTAATCTCGGGGAAAAGGGCGAGATCTCGCGAGATTCTTTGGACATATTAATATAATATATATGTCGGAGATCGTCGATATAATTTTAATAGAAGTTGCTGATTTGATTTACGTAGTAGAGGGGCGAACGCTTGTGACGTTATTTTGTGATGGCGTCACATGGACAGAGTCGCTTTGGAAAGTGGGGTTCGTCGAACGGTCACTTTGCATCGAGACGCGGACCAAGGCACTGCTCCGAACCGAAACTGTCGGTTTGCCTATTCAAATTGTTATTATGAAGATTGGAGGGTATATCTACACGTCGTGCTTCAATTCAAAACTCACCTACGAAATGAAACCTGTACCACCACACCAAGATGCTGTCGACCCTACCGCTCTGCCGTCGCTGTCTCCGACATATAATATAATACGGACACATCACACAGATTGAGCTAGCCCCAAAGTAAGTTCGAGACTTGTGTTATGGGATACTAACTCAACGATACTATATTTTTATAATAGATACATATATAGATAAACACCCAAGACCCAGGCCAATCAGGAAAAGATCGTTTTCTATCATGACCTGGACGGGGATCGAACCCGGGGCCTCCACGTCGCAGGTAGGCGTGTTGACCGCTGCGCCACGGAGACCGACAAACATATTGTGCTTCTTACGGAGCTACTTTCAAAATAATCCGTAATAATGCTTGTGATTTGAACTGAACAAATCTTTCATTTGATTGGTATATTTTGTTAATTAATCTATAATTTCTAATAGTCGACTAATTGGTATATTTTGTTAATTAATCTGTAATATGTAATGGATCTCATGAGTATATATAATTTTTTTTTAATTGATGATAATATCTCAGTTTGGTAGTCAGCTTCAACTCTTAGATGATAAGTTTTTTTTTTACTTCTCGTTGTTTTGTTTATTATAAGAGATTAGAGAAGACTGTTGTTTCATTTTGTATTTATTATTTGATAGATACGTACATCAAAGTTTATTTCTTAAAAGTTTATTAAAAAATTTAAATTTTAGACATACGTGAATATCTTACAATGCCTTTTTTATTTTTCTAATTGCTATAATATAGTCATTATTTGAAAAAAAAACACACGCAAAACTACCAATCTCGCGAGATCTCGAAATTGACGAAATCTCGCGGTATTGTATTCATAATCTCGCGAGATATCGCTGGAGCCCCAATGTCGCGAGATTTGCATTCTCTAGTCACGCTAAATCCTATATTAAAGATTACCGCGCAACTCGGTCTCAGTGGTAGGCCTTAACATCGGCTGTCGGCAGAAGTTACCACCCACCAGACAAAGTCTTGCCGCCAAGCGATTCGTCGTGTTCCGGCATGATGTCGGATGAAGCCGTACGGAGGACGGGTCTGAGCAGTTGTGTTGCGATGTGTGCCGGGTACGATGCACCAAATGTTGTTGTGTCGGGAGTTTGGTCATGGAGGGTCTGCAGGTCAATCTCCCTCTGGCGCAACATCGCTGGTCGTGTTGGGTTTAACATTCCATCACCTTGCCCAACTGCCGTCTTCCTTCCTATTCACTCTGTTTTTGTATTTGCTTGTTATTTCATCAGCAAAATTCATCAACTCATAACATCCTCTCTTCCAGGCTCATATGCTGGACATAGAATGCTTCTCCTACCTCAACCGAGCTCTGGAATCAGAGACAGCACCCGTTGTCATCATGGCTACCAACCGTGGCATCACTCGTATCAGGGGCACCAACTACCGGTCACCACATGGAATACCTCTGGATCTCCTGGACAGGATGATTATTGTACCCACCTCGCCGTACAGTCATCAGGAGCTGAAGGAGATCCTTAATATCAGGTAATAAATTTACGTAGCGTCCACGCATCGTTTACGCAACAACTACGCAACATTTACGTGGCATTTACGCGGTGACTACGCGGCGTTTACATATCAGTTTAGTCCTTTCAAAACGTCAATTTGACGTAATTTTAGTTACCGTAATTTTAGTTTCGTTATTTTAGTAACTTAAATTTAGTTTAGTTTTTTCCCCAAATCGGCTAACTCTAAAAATGACTAAATCTGGTTTAGTCTTTTTTTTTTGTTCAACTTCCTAAAACTCGATAGATAGTATTGTAATTAGTATATCTAAAAGAGTCTACATTATCAATAATACTATCTTACGATATTATCTAACAACGGTATTTCAGATCTTTCCTTAAGAGTGGACTCTAGTGCCGAGAAATTTGGAAAATAGGTATTAGAAGAAACTTTTGCCATCGCGGTGCTTCCAAGCTCTCCCGGCAAGTGCGAAAAGGACAGTTGCAGCTCAGGCTGATTTTACCTACAAAAACGTTGACCAAAAGACTTCGTATTCCGCTGTTTTCTTTTTCAAAACACGACAGATCTCAATTGTTTTTATAAGTATCAAAATTTAGAGGAAAAATATATACCTATGCTTCTATTATTTTCTTTTTTGTCCAAAACTTATCACGTTTGTCTAATAGTCATCTGAACATCATAGTGAAGATGGGTTATTTTTCGCGATTTTGAAGTATCGTATTTCTTCTATCTAAGTTTCGGAAAAAAATCAAACGATAGGGGCACGTATAATCATGGTGTAAAATTGTAGAGAAAAAAAAATGCTCTAAATGGATTATTCACGAAGAAAACAGCCGAAAACGTTTGTATAGAGAAAGCACCGCTAAGAGTTACCTCTTAAGTGTTGTATAAAAAATATACAGTTTTAATAATCTCCTGAAAAATTGCTTATAATTAGGGAGTTAGCAGGTTTGCGAATTAAGGTATCCATCATCATCATCATCATAATTTCAGCCGAAAGACGTCCACTGCTGGACATAGGCCTCCCTCAAGGAGTCCTTTCCCGCGACCTTCACCAGATCGTCGGTTCACTTTGTCGGGGGCCTACCCACGCTGCTTCTTCTGGTGTGTGGTCGCCACTCGAGAACCTGTCGGCCTCATCGGGCATCGGTCCTACGGGCAATGTGTCCAGCCCACTGCCACTTTAGTGTTGCAATTCTTCGGGCTATGGCGATTACTCTCGTTCTTCTGCGGATCTCCTCATTTCTGATTTGATCACGCAGTGAAACCCCATGACTAGCCTTCTCCATTAAGTCATCATCATCAATAAACTTTTATCGTCCCACTGCTGGGCACAAGTCTCCTCTCATACAGAGAAGGATTGAGCGTATTCACCAAGCTTGCTCAATGCGAGTTGGCGATTTCAGACCCAGATTTCCTCAAAATGTTCTCTTGGATCTTATAATCAGTCATTGGTGCCCAAGATATATTAAAGAAAAGTTACGTTGGTAGTTGCCTGACCTGCCCCCTAATCGGCGAACATATTTTTGTCAAATGATTGCGACTAGTTGGGATCGTTTGGACCGAACGGACCAATGGGCGGTCCGAACGAACCCAACTGATACCAACTAGTCGCAATCATTTGACAAAAATGTGTTCGCCGATTAGGGTGCTGGAATCCTTTAAGTGATCTTGAGCTTTCTTATAAGGCTCATTGTCCACCACGTCTCAGTTCCATATGCCATCACTGAGACACTGCGGTATTTTGGCCTAGAAGATTCTACGTAGCTTCCCGAAAGCAGCCCAGCCGAGTTGGATTCGACGATTGACCTCTTTCTCGAAGTTGGACTTACCGCTGTACATCACACTCGTCTCCACAGAGTAGGCAACTCGTTCATGGGTCAATGTATACACTTTTACAACAAGCTTTCCATGGACATTCGACAAACTATATAAAGGTCAAACTTTGCAAAAAGGGGTATTATAAAATCACAGATTATTTAGAAGACATGAAAGCTTGGGACTGAGCTGCTCGCTCTGTTAAAGCATTGTTATTAAGCAATATGCGTAATTATAAGGTAAATTATTGTAAACATTTTTAATGTCTTGACTTGAAAAAAGACGATGATCCCTGAGTTTGTTTCGGCTATTTCTTCTCAGAGGTAGTCAGTTAGGAAATGCCAGCTTCATCTAGTTTAAAAAAAAAAAAAACATATGACGTGTAAAAGTGATCGGTGATCCTACTTGCTTAATAAACGATTTCATTTCATTTCCTCACTGGATAGTTAGTCCCCGGTATACGTAACTGTCAACAACTTCGAGAATAGAGTTTCCGATCTTTATAAGAGTCATTTCTGTCATCAGCGAAAGCACTAGGAAGTGTCGATGGGTGGGCGTTTTGGGGAGACTGTCTTATGTAATATTGACGTCCTCCGTGGCGCAGCGGTCAACACGCCTGCCTGCGACGTGGAAGCCCCGGGTTCGATCCCCGGCCAGGTCGTGATGTAAAACGATCTTTTCCTGATTGGCCTGGGTCTTGGATGTTTATCTATATATGTATCATCTATTATAAATATAGTATCGTTGAGTTAGTATTCCATAACACAAGTCTCGAACTTACTTTGGAGCTAGCTGAATTTGTGTGATTTATCCGTATATATTTATTGACGTTCAATAAGTGCTGATTCTCAGCCAAATTTTTTTTTTTTTATAATTATAAACTAGCTCTTGACCGCAATCCCGCCTGATGGTAAGCAGTGATGCGATCGTTGATGGTAAAGCGCGCTAGTTTATTAACAGCCTATTCACTCAGAAAAACTGAGCGAATAGGAAGGAAGACGGCAGTTGAGCGAGGTGATGCAATGTTAAACCCAACAATACGACCAACAATGCTGCGCCAAAGGGAGATTGATCCGAAGACCTTCCACGACCAAACTCCTAACACAACAACATTTGGCGCATCGTACCCGGCACACATCGCAACACAACTGCTCAGACCCGTCCTCCATACGGCTTCACCAGACATCATGCCGGTACACGACAAATCGCTTGGCGGCAAGACTTTGTCTGGTGGGTGGTAACTTCTGCCGGCGGCCGATGTTATGGCCTACCACCGAGGCTAAACTAATTAATTACTAATTTGAATAAATGGCATTTGATTTGATTCATATTCTCTAATAATATTTCTCCATTCTCCAACAGATGTGAGGAGGAAGATTGTCAGATGTCAGGCGATGCTCTGACGGTGTTGACTAGAGTGGCCACTGAGACATCTCTGCGATATGCCATACAACTAATTACTACTGCTTCTCTTGTGGCAAAGCGTAGGAAGGCTACTGAGGTATGTAATGACACTACCTTATAATCATAGACCGTTATTACAAAATGAAATCTAACTTTAGTTCCAGCCTTCCTTTTCTTTCTTTTTTGGCTTCGCACGGTTTGTGCATTTAGCCAATATCACGTAATTATGAATTATTCATGTCGAAAAAGACGGCCGCGTGACCCGTCCTACGAGGGAGGTTTGGGACAAAGTCATAATGTGGCCGCTATGCTGGGATATTTCACTGTTCTTTATGGATAATTTACTAAATGCACTTTTTACTACATAAATCATGCACTTTTATTTAGTAAACAACACTATAAATAATTTTAAAAGTCCAATGAAAAACGAGCGTGACACTCAGCTTGACTTTCCTAGTGATACGACGTAGTCTGCGCGCAAAAATTACAAACAATTATCTTAGATAATAATTTTATTTTCGTGTTCAGTAAATTGCAGCTAAAAAGTATTTGTGAAAATCCTAAGCCAGTAAAATTATGAATGGATAATAGTTGAAGCACGGGGGTCAATGGCCCCGCGCCATTCAGCTGTAGATTATCAGAAGTTTACTATTGGTGTGAGCTTACTTTCGATTTTTATTTATCACTATGTTAAATCTGCCATTTTATGTTTCCAATATTTTATTGATTGATGAAACGATTGTATTACTAAGACAAAACCGTTTCGCTGCGGGAAAACAACCATTATAATTCCACGCTGTATAGTACCCTATTATTTAATCCGTTCTTCTAATTTTACGTCTGCAAAATTTCAAAGCAATCGGCTCAGTAGTTACGGCATGAAAGCGGAACAAACAAACAAACTGACTTTCCCATTTATAATATTAGTAAGGACTTACACGGGTAAAACCGCATGGTGCAGCTAGTCTCATACTATAATTCTGGTTCCAGGTCAGCATGGAAGATGTAAAGAAGGTATACTCTTTGTTCCTTGATGAGCATCGTTCGGAGCAGTTCCTGAAGGAGTATCAAGATGAATTTATGTTCAATGAAGGTGCTGGAGGTGAGCTATGAATTAATTTGTTATAATGTATATGTTAACGGAAATGTATGTAATGCGTCATTGTATACAATTCCTAGGAAATTTATATAATTCCTAAATTTGCTCGGAAATGTGTGAAATAAATTTAATAACACACATTTCCTAGTAAATCTATACATTTCCTAAATAGCTAACGGAAATGTATTACTTTAAAGATGTCCATTAGTATGCGGGGATTATAACAAAACTAACCTAACCTAACCTAATTGTTTCAACCGGAGTCTTAATAATAAATCTGTTTCTAAGTTTAACAACGTGTTTTATTAATTTTATTCATAGAAAGCATGGTTTTATACATTTCCTAATACGATATAGGAATTTTATACAATTTCTAGGAAATGTATACATTTCCCAGGATATGTGTGTATTAAATAATGTTTGGAACAACATTTTACACATTTCCTATATAGCTTCGGAATTGTATACATTTCCTAGTAATTGTATATAATTCCTAGGTTTCATACATTTCCGGTAACATATATACAACGTTATTTTTTGAATATGCAAAGCCTGAAACACGTGTCCAGTATTACTAAATAAAGAAAGCTGTCAAGCTCGTCACTAGTAGGTACCACTGATCTGCCGTGAACTGTGTTGTGCGTTCGGTACCCACACTGCTATAATTTCTATATACAGTATGTTAAGAAAACCCTGTCCGACCCGTGAAGGTGTTGTTAGGTATCGATAACTGATTCTACTAATGCATACAAAACCGGGCTAAACTTAAAAAAAAAATCCTCCTAAAAAGATAAATATTATTTCGCAAAAAGAGGTAACATAATAAATGTCCGTTGAGCACCCTTCCGCGGGCGGCGGGCGGCAGGGCACGCGGCACGTGTTCGCATCGCTATTCGCTCATAATAATACCGGTGTTCATTAAAATGCAATGAAAAATATTATCAATTTATTTTTTATTAATAATAAACAATTTTAGAAATTAGACTGAGTAACATTTGTAACAAGTAATCGTTTTTTAAAAATCTTTTGTACATTTTCCACAAACAGCTTTTTTACAGATTGTGCAGTTTTCACACGTTTTATTTTTTCACAATTATGATTGACTTTGCATTGCCTCCTCTTAGATCAGACAGACGAGCTTAGACTTCTTGACTTTGAGTTTCAGTTGAAGCTGATTTTTTTATTTTTTTTTTCACATACTCTGCACGTATATTGCAAACTAGTTGAAGGATAAAATCATGCCGAGAAATTTTTATTCCTGTAACTTTTCGGTACAGAGTCTATAGCTGTTAAATTAATAATATTGTAAAAACGTGAACAGGCCATCTTCGACCAGCTCTTACGGTGTACTTGCGTGCCATTTGATCGATAATGTCTACACCAAATTTTGTTTCATTATAAAATTGAATCGTCTCAGGCAGCTCATTTTGACCAGTTCCTATGCTAACGTTGGGGTGCGGAGTACTCAAAATCATAACATTTTTTCCTAGATACTCCGTGTCCTCTGCGCGAATTTACAATTATTTTGTTATTTATAGCGGAGGAATCTATTTCGGAGTCCTCTGATGAAGAAGTGACCTGTTCCGGCTGAAATTCTACATCACGGTTTTCACAAACACTGTCTGATAAATCGTCACCACTTAAATCACCTGACACATCTAGATCTATTTTCCATAATGGACGCTCTCAGCGTACAATATATTTCTGCATCGTTCTCAAACGATTGATTTCAAAATGAATGATGTAATCAAATATTTGTGTCAATAGCTTGATAATTTAAAAGAGTGTCCATGGAGTTTCTTGCCCGTTCTTCTCCATAGGTACCTACTCTTTGGAATGGGCGACTAGCTTCACCTTACTGACTGACCGACCTTCTGACAATTCAAAAGTGCCTGTAACTGGTTTATTTGAAATAAATGCTTTGATTTTGATTTTTATATCCCGATATCGCAACATCTTTTTCTATTTGAGAAATATTGAGACCGCGACTCATTTTTCATAACAAATTACGACTGTTCACTAAACGAAACCACTGTCTACTAAGTGTAATGTAAACAAGCTAAACAGTAACCACTTATTCAGAATTCATTATAAATAAAAACAGAGGTCATTAGTCATTATTTTAAAGAAATCTTTGTTTACTATTCTTATCGCTGTCTTTATACAGTATGTTACGAAAACCCTGTCCGACCCATAAGGGTAATAAAGGTTAGATAAACACATGAGCAAATATAATATAAAATTTTACGTAATCATCATAGTACCAATACAAATGAATTTTGAAATAATCTTTTTTTCCCGCGAATTAATTCTGTAGAGGTATGAGGAACAGGTAGTAAAGTTCACTCATCCTCCATAGAAAAGGGAGGATCCTCCGATCAGACGGGTGTTGTGTCTGGCGGGCACTTGCCCGATGATTGAAATTGGCAAGTTGTATATATGCTAGTTGCACGGTAAACTCTGATTGCGAGATGTAGAATTCGTGTGACGTCAGTATGACGCGTCGTTCATTTTGTGGCGTTTGTAGGTACCGCTACATCACTCCCCTCCGGAGACCGGAGGTCGATAGTGGGCTGAGTCTTGTATCTTGTGATTCTTGCTAGGCCAGCTGAGGTTCCAGTGAGTCGGAACCGGTTGCCGCGTAGTTCACGGTGAGTCGGAACTGTCTTTGAAGATTCCCCAGTGAGTCGGGGTGGTGGGGCGCTGCGTTGTGCTCCAGTGCGTCGGATGTCGTACAGCGCCGGGTTGAGGCTGCGTCGACCAGGAGAGAGGGCTCTGCTTGTTGACCGGCCGAAAGTGCAGTGTGCTGTGCCGAGGTTGCTGATGAGGTTGAGGGTGATGACCAGGTATGCGCGGTCGCTGCATGCTTGTGGTCAGGATACCCGTTGAAGAAGTGGGTGCTGGCTGGGTGGGTGATTCGCCGATGAAGCTTGCGGGAGTGATGATGATGACGTCACGCTCAAGTTGTTGCACGAAGGCTGCGCTGACGTTCATGCTCGGGGACACCATTGTAGAGGTATGAGGAACAGGTAGTAAAGTTCACTCATCCTCCATAGAAAAGGGAGGATCTTCCTACCAGACGGGTGTTATGTCTGGCGGGCACTTGCCCGATGGTTGAAATTGGCAAGTTGTATGTATGCTAGTTGCACGGTAAACTCTGATTGCGAGATGTAGAATTCGTGTGACATCAGTATGACGCGTCGTTCATTTTGTGGCGTTTGTAGGTACCGCTACAATTCCAACTTTCCCGAAATTTGGTAATTTTTAAAAAAGTGACAACACCGGTATTATTATGAGCGAATAGTGATGCGACCACGTGCCGCGTGCCCTGCCGCCCGCCACCCGCGGAAGGGTGTTTATCGCACATTTATTAAGTTACCTCTTTTTGCGAAATAATATTTATTTTTTTAGGGGGATTTTTTGTTTAAACCTAACCCAGTTTTGTATCCATTAGTAGAATCAGTTATCGATACCTAACAACACATTCACGGGTCGGACAGGGTTTTCTTAACATACTGTAGATTTAGCATAACAATATCAAATTAGGAAAAGTCATAAAATATAAAAATATAAAAAAATCCATTCTTCGAATGGAAATCTAAAACATACATAATTTAAAAACTTTTATGGTAGTTGTCTCACGAAGATACAGTACTTTCAATAATGTTGATAGAATATTTAATTTAAAGGGGGTTTATTTTCATTTCCTGAGTATTAAATATATAAAGTACTTTCCATAGCCATGGAATACTCGGTAAAATAATTGGATTCCAAATACGACCCTGTTTTCTTTAAAATCAAGGGATGACGATAGATGGCGGGCATGTTTAAAAATGTTTATAAAAACTCCAAAATTATATTTTGGCGGCTAAGTCTTTAGGGATGTCAGTAGAACAAATTTCAGTACATATGATTATTAAAGTATATTAATACTGCTCTAATTACCTATTTATTTTAATTCCCATGACATAAAGTGTCGCCATCTATTGTCAAGTAGAATAAGTATATTTTTTTCTAGAACTATTCTATTAAATAATGAATAAAATTACTTACACGTGAAATGTAATGCCGTTAGTAGCACCAGAACGTCTGTCCGAGTAATTTTTACAAGATAAAATACAACACTTCATCCTTTTTTACTTAATAATATGAAAATAACACGAAAAACCACCGTTGTGCACAGAACGGCGACAGTACACTGAATAAGGCCACGCCCACTATGATGACGTCAGGGCCTATTGAGAATCACAGTGCACTGGTGCTTAGGCCGCCTCCTCTCTATATTTGCTCTATGGCTCTGGCCCATAAATACATAAACCTGAATCCCATACTCTATGATTCCAGCCTACATAAAACCCACACAACACCACACCACAACACAACACACCACACCACACCACACAACACACCACTCCACACCACACCACACAACACACCACACCACACCACAACACACCACACCACACCATACCACACCACACCACACCACACCACCACCACCAGCTCTTTCTCTTTCTTTCCCAATCTAATAAGGGCAAAATATCAGCAAAATATCATATTTTATTGTTTCCCCTATTTTTATCTACCCCTTTAATATTAGCGATGTTACGTTATACTAAGCCAAAGAAGAAAGGAAAAAGAAAATGATATACTACTAAATTTAATTTTTTTTTTGTCACCATACGGTTTGTGCATTGGTCATAAATATATTCAAGTTTTTACAATTTATTTATATCTAAAATGTATTTTTACAGACGCGCCCCAAATGATGGAAGTGACGCCGTAATCAACTCTTCAAAGATTCCAATAAAACTGCTTTAAAATAATTAATTTACAGTAGAATGTGATTTTGGTTCTACAAGAGAAGTCCTATGTTTAAGTTCGGTTTAAGTTTTCGTTAATTAAGTTTATAATAAATGATTAATTGATGTATTTTCTTGTTGTCTTTTTTTTTACTTAGCAACCCTATGATTATATATTAGCAACCCTAGTTACACCGAGCCAAAAACCAATATTAAAAATAAAATATAATAATAAAAAACTAATCAGTTACCTTATCGCATATGGGATTCCGATATTTTTTCATTTAAAAATATTCATTACGAAAAAAGGATCAACGATACATATCTCAGCATAAATTCAATACTATAGAAGATTTTTTGGCTCAATCGCTAATCGCGCAGAGCCATTAAAACCAAGATTTTTTTTTTAAAACAGACTTCGTAATGAAAAATGATTCAGCCTATGATTTTTTTTATAAACGTAGGCGTAGTGCTTCTCGCCTAATGGTAAGCAGCGATGCAATCGTTAATGGTAAAGCGCATTCGTTTTTTAAGAGCCTCTATTATTATTCACTTTTTAAATAATTATAAACTAGCGCTTGACTGCAATCCCGTCTGATGGTAAGCAGTGATGTAATCGTTGATGGTAAAGCAAGCTAGTTTATTAAACCCATTCACTTAAAAACCTAGTGAATAGGAAGAAAGACAGCAGTTGAGCGAGGTGATGCAAATTTATAAACCCAACAACACGGCCAATGATGCTACACCAGAGGGCACCACACAACATCATTTGGCGCATCGTACCCGGCAAGCTTCACAACACAACTGCTCAGACCCGTCCTCCGTACGGCTTGACCAGACATAAGCAGCTGCCATCTTGTTCAGAGATTTTACAACCGTTTCTGAAAAATACAATTTTGTAATTACATATTATCAGCTATTTTTGAAATTAAATATTAAATTTTTCTTCAACTTCGGGACTAATAACACATCATTGAATGTGATGTTATGAGAACTTGGGTTTGATTTGCATATAACTTTTCCTTTTGTATTAACAATATGCGTGTGGCCATCTGCTGTCGAAATTTTATAATTACAACTTTCTTTATTATTCAGAAAGTCCTCAGAGTTAATTATATGACTACTTGCTCCAGAGTCCAATATGAATTTTATTGTTTTGTTTTCTTTATTACAATTACTTACCAAAAATTGTGGTTTTACTAAACAAAATTTAAAGTAATGTGAACAGAACATACAGTTATATTTTTCTGTGCTTTTGTGTCCATTTTTTAAGCATTTAAAGCAGGTTACTGTGTTATATCCTCCTTTTCCTTGTAAAGATCTGCAGAATTTAGCAATAATTATGTCCCTTTCTACCGCAACTGAAGCACGTTTTAATTGCTAGAAATATTTCACCTTCTGTTTGTACATTTTCATTGTATTTTTCTTTGATTTTTAATTCTAATTGTGTTCTCGATGTTAAATTTGTCATATTCGTCTCGTCTGCATTTGTGGACTCCTATGCAGTTCTAAAATTTGACATCTCTTTCGGCAGAGCGCACAGAATTTTTGACATTACTGCCATTTCACTTAATTCCAAACCTGTACTTTTAATGGATGACAATGTTTATTAAATCGCCAATATCTTCAAGTATGTCATTCTTTTTAAATTTATAGTTATAAAAATCTTGTAATAAGTGACATTGTTGCGTCTCTATATGTCCTAGAAATATTTGATCGAAAGTTCTTATTACATCTTTTGTTGTTTCACTGTCGATTATTCTTCCTATGTATTTCGCATTGACTGAATTGATAATGATATATTTGGCTTTTGCATCTTTGCAATTAAAATCCTTTTTATTTTTCCTTTCTCATCCAAATTTTCTAGTACACAATTTAGGCCTTTTGAATATAAGAATAATTTTAGTTTCTTTTTCCAAATTATATAGTCCGTATTTGTATCTAATTTTGATAACTCGTCCGCCATTTTTGATTAAAATTTGAAGATATAATTTTCAGGAATGTAAATCATCAGGGTTTGAAAAACATTTTCCTATAACATTTTCCATTTTTAGCTTACTGCTGCGCCCATTCTGGACCCATAACCTGTTGTAATTATGAAATAAATAGGTTGCAGTACCTCTTGGGATCCTGTAGTAAAGCTTCCAAAAATAAATCAAATATAGGTAATTCATTATTCCTTTATTCTTACTATGTTTAAAAAAAAAAACAAGACTATAAAAACGGTTATACAAATCACATCTTATAATTTCTTTTTTATATAAAGGTTGTATCTGACATCGACGCACGAACGACTACCATGGATCCAGTACATGATTCAAACCCCCCCCAGTGGTGGAATTTTTCGTCGGCTTTTTCATGATTTAAAAAAAATATATGTAGTTTTTTTCACTTTAGACCGTTCATAATTGCTATACTTTTATAACCCAATAATATTTTTAAGTAAAAATTAATTAATTCGCTAATTACACAAAAAATGGCAATGAAAACAAAACTCGAAAAACTATCTTACCTGCAGTTGATTTAATAGAGTTCACATCAGGGATCAACGTCATACCTACGAACTCGCACGGCGGCACGCTTGCAACGATCAAAGGCCGAGCAGACACTTTTTTTAAACATTGTTATTTCTGTAACCGTTCATTAACGACATAAATGACTATCATAATTTTATTAGTGGCATGTGGTCTAGCCTTTTCGCGAAGTTTGCGTTACAATGTCAGATACAACCTGTATATTCAAACCATTCTTTGTAACAACATTTTTACAACTGCTAAACAACAAAACAGTTTTATCCTGTCTGTCGAATTTGACTTCTAAACTTGAATTTATTTTCTTTATAAAAGGCGGAGGCGGAGCGCGTGAGGCAGCGGGAATCCCAGCGCCCACACGCCACTAGCCGCCGCAGGAGACGCCCTGGTCGGGCCACGACACCGAATCCCCAGCCACCGTAGGCGCGGGCCTGCGGGCGGTGAGCAGTGGGCAGCTGGCCGCCCGGTAAAGACCATGCCAGAGTCGATAGCGCGTCGTGTTCCACGCGCGCCTCAAAGATATGTCAGCACATCGTGACGGGGTCCACGAAGACTGATGCCTCCTGGGTCAGGGTTGCGGGTTGGTTAAACAAGAAACCGTGGACCTGACCGTAGCACAGGCAAGTCAAGAAACACGGATGGCTTTTAGTCAGTAACAGTCTGACACGTCCTTCCGCTCCGCCCAGAGTGGGGGAAATTATTTGATAATTTCCCATCCCAACAAAAAAAAGGACTACCATTTGTGTATGAGCATTATAAGCACACTCTCAACCGCAACCTGTATTTATATTTTGTTCATAGGAAGAAAGTTTGTGCTCTCAGTAGACAATAAACTCATTTAAAACTGGTTCCTTAAGCCATTATGGACTTTCAGGAATCCAAATGTAGGTCGTTAGAATTAAAGTCAACATGCTCTGCCTCTACACTTCCCTTCGCGCCCCCGCGCCGTGTGGTGTGAAGTTAATACGCTCCTGTTATATTTACGAATATCGTGTTCCGTTAATCAGTTCCGGCTGGTGTTTTTCTTTCTAGGTTGTTAAATTTGTGTCTAGTTTTGGTATCGTAAGTTTATTTTTAGTGTTTGTTTTTGTAATTACTGTAAATCAATCAATCTCGGTGAGTACATTTATTTTCTTTTTTGTGAGGGTAACGTAATTTTATTTTTTTCTCACTAGTTTTACTTTCGTTTCGTTAAGTTAGATTTGTTTTCTTGTTTATTAATTAGTTATGTCAACTTATAATGATGACCCGCCTGATCGTGGTGGAGATATATTCCGTAGAAATAATAAAACACTTAGGTCGCCAACGCAGACCTCCGCTAAGCGTCTATTTTGTGAAATGTCTCCGACCGACAAATTAGTAGATGATAGGTCGAAACGCCTACAAATAGCACACAATTCTCCAGAAAAGTCCTCGCCTACATTAAATATGTCCAATAGTAACTGTGATAATTATTACGATTTGGTTTCGGAGGCGTCTGTGTACCTGTCCAAAATCAACGAACTGGTTAACGATAACGGTTCTCGTATAAATGTCGCGAATAAATCATCTATTATGGATATGACTCAACGAGTTACAAGTATCGTGTCTTTGTTAGCTTTAAAATCTTCGTGTAACGAAACAAAGCTTGCTAATACCGAGCGCGAATTAGAAATGATCAAATTAAAATCCGGCGTTAAAACCGTTAATGAGGACAATAAAATGTCGTACGCAGATTCTTTGAAACTGCGGTTGCCTAAAGTGGCCCCGGCTATTGAATCTAGAGTGCCTCTGCCTTGTGTCGTCGCCTATCCGACCCAGGAGCGATCAGCTGACTATGCGTCATCGTCCGCCACTAAACAAGCTCTTATGAAGGCGATTAGACCGAGTGACGATGGATTTCAAATAGTCGGTATTAAAAAAACCGCCAAAGCGGGGGTTGTTCTACGTGTGGCTAATGAAAACCAATTAAAAAGATTAGAATCGGTAGATGCTATAAAGTCTGCCGGTCTCCGCTTAGAAAAACCAAAGGGTCGCCGCCCCCGTCTATTAGTTAAGGACATTCCCGCTTCAATGGAAGACAAAAATTTTTTGCAAGCTATATACCGCCAAAACATTAAAAATGAGTTGCCAATAAAAGAAGACGATTTTATTAAATCCACAAAAATCGTCCGTAGGCGTTCTACCGATACCGGTCGGAAGTGGATAGGCATAGAAATTGAACCTGCGGTACGTAAACATCTTGTGACTACCAAGGATAAATTATTTATTGACTGGGCCACTTGCCGTTTTGTTGATGATATCGAGGTAGTTCGTTGCGCGTATTGTCAACAATTCGGTCATGTTAAAAAGCATTGCGCTAATAAATCACCAACCTGCGCTGTCTGTTCCGAGGCTCACGAAACCAATGTTTGCCCGCATAAGGGCGATTCAAATTTTACCCCGGTTTGCGCGGCGTGTAAACGTTATAAAAAGCCCTATGAGCATCGTTGCGGATCTGAACAGTGCGGTACCTATAAATTAAAACTCGAACAACTTATCCTGCATACTAATTACTAATTAAGATGGATAGGTTAAACATAGGGCAATTAAACCTTCACAACGATAAGGTGGCGACATCAGAGTTAGATAAATTAATTATTGACTACAACTTAGACCTTGTACTCATTCAAGAACAATATCAAAACTCACGTTTACGTCACAGGGTTGTGCAACTGGATTGCAGGGCACGAGCCGGAATTTATGTTACGCGGTCTTCTAACTTTACGGTGACGTCTTTACGTGACCTCATGACGCCACACTGTGCGGTTGCCGAAGTATCATCAGCTTCGTTTAAAGTATTCGTTGTAAGCTGTTACTTTCAATATTCAGATCCTGTTACTCCTCATATACATAATCTCCGTCATGTCTTGCGGTCACTCGCGGGCTGCAAAGTTATCGTTGGCGCGGATGTCAACGCGTCATCGTCTCTGTGGTATGGCAAGGTTCGGGCCACCGATACCGAACGACGCTGCGCTGTTGAGGATTTCATTGCTGAGATGAACCTATCGATTCATAATTCCCCTGATGCACCACCTACTTTCTGCAGCCAAATGGGCGAATCTTGTATTGACGTCACACTTTCAAGTGCGGACGTACGTTTGGATAGGTGGCGTGTCCTACCGGACGCGTCTTGTAGTGATCATCGCCTGATCGTGTACGAATTTGTTCCTGGTTATATTCAGGGTCCGTCTCATATTCCCGGTAATTTCAGATATAGATGTAAAGGCGCGAACTGGGAATTTTTCGGCTCGCTTTTTGCGTGTCACGCCAAAGAATTCACTCGGGACGGGCTGTCAGCTGAAGAAAGTGCTGACATTATGTCAGAAACCTTTACCTACTGTGCTGACATTGCCATTGGTCGCGGTTCTATGACCAATATTCGTAGATGTGACTGGTGGAGTGATTACTTAGTTGAACTGCGTAAAAGATATCGCAGAGCGCGTAGACAGTTAAATAAACTCAAGAGCCGAAAGATTACTGGAGATCTTCTTACGTTCGCTTTAAATGCTTTTAGAGTTGCCAAGTCACGCTACAAAGCATCGGTGGAAAATCTAAGGGTAATTTGTTGCGAAAAATTGTTGATAAGCTTGACAGGGAGGGTCCGTGGTCTCCCTTATATCACGAATTTAAAGCTAACAGATCGGTCGACCTTGCATACGTTCAAGATATTAAAGTCAATGATAAGCATACCACAGGCATAGAGGAAACAACAGAAGTGCTAATTAATACACTTATCCCTGATGATTCACCGGCTAACGATAGCGACTACCACCAACAGATTAGAGCGTGGGCTCCTGTGCCACCTGAATCACCAATGTCAGACGTACCATCTAATGACGAATTTATAAATATTGTTAGAAAACTACCGGTCAACAAATCATCAGGTGAAGATAAAATATCTAATAGGATGATTAAAGAAGCGTGTAAAACAGCGGGTGATGCCATCTTAACTGTATATAACCGATGCATTGCTGAAGGCGTTTTTCCTCGTAAATGGCGACGCGGTTTCTTACGAATAATACCAAAGTGTGGTGACAAACCACCGGATGATCCGAAGTCATATCGTCCTATCACACTTCTACCATCTTTGGGTAAACTTCTTGAGCGCCTCATCGTTCCACGTTTACTACCGAACGGTCCAAAATTCCATAATAATCAATATGGCTTCACCATAGGTAAATCTACAGTCGACGCGGCGCTTTCTGTCAGAAGAACCGTTAACCAATCTGAAAACAAATACGTAATTGGGATCTTCCTGGATATTTCTGGGGCTTTTGATAACGCCTGGTGGCCTATGCTGTTGTTAAAATTAAAAACCCGCGGTTGCTATAGAAACATATATAATCTCGTTTACTCTTACTTTATAAACGGTTCCGCGGTACTTAAGCTCGGTCATTTTTCTAGTACTAAAACACTAACCATGGGATGTCCTCAGGGTTCAGTTGTCGGTCCTTATTTATGGAATTTGGGTTTTGATGACTTCCTCGCGATCCCGCTTCCTTGCGGCTGTTCACTTACTGGTTACGCGGACGATGGCCTACTGCTCATTCAGTCAAGTACCCGAGCTGGACTTGAGAACTTGGCTAATACTTGCCTAAATCTAATATCTCAGTGGGGTGATCGTAACCGCCTAGCATTTGCGCCACATAAAACCTATCAACTTCTACTAAAAGGTAATCTTAAATCATTGCCTACTATTAAATTTAACAACGTTCTCATTAAAAAACAGCAATCCGTATGCTACCTTGGTATGATCTTAGAAAGGAATTTTTCATTTATCGAACATATAAAAATAGTTGGTGAAAAAGCTAAAAAGAACTTTTATGCCCTAACTAGAATATCCAAAGCAACTTGGGGTCTATCATTCCTAACTTTAAAAACTATATATGGAGCTACCTACTTAGGATGTATGTGCTACGGTGCACCTGTTTGGGCCGATAGGGCCAGCATAGGAGCGGCACGACGTAAACTGCTTCAAAGCCAACGTTTGGCATTGATATTTTTATGCAAGGCGTATAGAACGGTTAGTACTGAAGCCTTACCGGTACTGGCAGGTGTACTTCCAGTCGACCTTGAGGTACAGCGACGTGCTTCAATGTACTACTCCGCGAGGGGGGAGGCCATGGACACTAATTTTGTTACACAACGCGACTTTAATAAAATCTCTAGATTATTTAAACCTCAGACTGAAGTCTGGGAGGACCTCTTATCCGAATGGCAAAGTAGGTGGGATAATTCCATCAAGGGCCGGCACCTCCATCTGTTCTTTCCATCCGTTGGCGATCGGCTGGCTAAGACATGGCTGGTGGTTGACCACTGCGTTGCCCAATTTCTCACAGGTCATGGCAACTTTAAAAGTAAACTGTATTCTTTTAAACTTGTTCCTTCCCCTTTGTGTCAGTGTTCTACATCGAACTGTGAATTTGAACAGTCCGCACATCACATCTTGTGGGAGTGTGTTCTTTGGCAGAATGAACGCAATATTATGTTGGATAGTGTACAAGTTACATCCGGAGTCGTTTATTATACGGACCTTGTAGAAACTAGAACCAATTTCCGTGCGTTCAGGCGCTTTTGCCATACCTATTATTGGATCAATTGTAACAGCTAATACCTACTTAGGACCCATTAACTTAATCAAATTTTATTCCGTGGTGTTTGGCAATCTGGGCTTCTCCCAGTTGCAATAATGTCCCTTTGTGCCGTTTGGCCTAGTTCTGTTCTGTCTCCTGCTTGTTATGGAGGGAAGTGGAAAAAATATCTTTTTTCTTACTCCTCCGCTATTCTTTTCTGATTAATTTCGTTGCGGGACCCAAGACAGTTGAATCGTTTCTCCGGGACTCGTCGAGCTTCATTGCTCGGCGTTTTTCTGGCGGTCGCCACTGTTGATTCTGGCTTTCAGGAGTTGCAGTGGTTGGGAAAAGTGTGGCGGGTTTGTCGCAATTAAAAAAAAAAAAAAAAAAAAATGCTCTGCCTCAAAGAGTCCAAAATGGTATCCTAAGATAGTACACTCATTTTGGTTTAGGAAGAAAGAAAATCACCAGTATCTACAGATGTCATCAGTAAACTATGAGATCGAGCAGTACGAGGGACAACACAGAACCTCTAATCATCATCATCTTAGCGTTTGTCCCGGTTGCGTCCGTGGGTTCTGCGTTGGAGCCCAGGGTCCGCTTTCCTGGACATTCTCCATTTTGCGCGATCTTCAGCATCCACGAGGAAACGATTTAGACCTAAATCCTCAGAGACGTAAAGATGACAGCACATCCATCTGTCCAATTTCTTTTTTAATTTTCCAAATTTATTTCTAAAGAATTAACGATCAAGGTTGGTTGGAAATATTTGATAGCTTCGGGTAGATTGACCTGCTGTTGTCCGTACATACATAATTTTTTTAACCGACTTCAAAAAAAGGAGGTTATCAATTCGACCCGTATGTGTGTACGCAAAATTTCAAGTGTATGTATGTGCGCGCATATTTCCGGAACTACAAGTCCGATTTAAGTAATTCTTTTTTTGTTGTACTATGTTCAACTTAGGGAATACTATAAGTTTCATCAAAATCGGTTGAGTAGTTTTTGAAATAGGATTTCTTTTTCGTATTGATGAGAGTTTATTCTAACATGGGTTATGTATGGCTGACACTATTGTTATGAGGTGAAAAAAGTAATTTTCGAATATCGAAAAAAGGAGTCCGGTCACCTTGACTCCTACTTTTCGAAATGTATCCTTGGGGTGTACCGACCGCCTTCAGCTTTTGGGAGTTGAGATTTCCTCGAATCTAAACTTTGGGCGGTACATAGAGTCCAAGGCCAAGGTAGCTGCCAGGAAACTTGGCGATATCGCAACAGTACTTCACACCAGGGCAGCTTCTAATGTTGTACAAAGCACAGGTCCGTTCGTGTGTGAAGTAGTACTGCAGCCACATTTAGGCTGGTGGTGCTAAGTGTCACCTGGCCTCTTTGGATTCAATAGAGAGGCGTGCGAAGAGGCTGATTTAACTCGAGACGGTCTCCAAAGCCTAGAGCACAGGCGTAGAGTAGCCAGCCTTTCCGTGTTCTATAGGATGCATTTTGGGGAGTGTGCGAGGGAATTGCATGATTTAATTCCCCCATCTCCGTTCCATCACCGGAGGACCCGTCGTACGGCGAGTTTCCACCCTTACGTTGTTAACACCACTACGACCCGGACGAAGCGTTTCGCCTCCTCCTTTATACCGCGTACATGGAGGGACTGGAACAATTTGCCAGCGGCGCTGTTTCCGTCGGACTACAATTTGAGTGTCTTCAAGGCTAGAGTGAATAGGCTCTTAATAAACTAGTGCGCTTTACCATCAACGATTGCGTCACTGCTTACCATCAGGCAGGATTGCGGTCAAGCGCTAGTTTAAAAATTATAAAAAAAAAATGGAAACCGACTTCAAAAAACAAGTGTCTCGAGGTTTCTGTTGTTTAGCTCACCACCGACTTCTAGAACCATGACAAAAGTAAAATATTTTTTCCTTTTAAATGTTTTTTTGTAGTCGGTTTCTATTTTTTTGTAAAAAGTTTTTATTTTTATTATTTACAGTGTTCAGGCCCTAAATTCTGCTAGGAACTTTAAAAAAAAAATACTTGGGAGCATGAATGCAATACACACGCGATAGAAGTGACCTAAAAGAAAGATACTGCATAATGCTTCCTATCTCACTTTCACTTACTGTCTCTATTTTCTCTTTCAAAACATTTAATCATTTTATAAGGTTAATTTGTGCCTTCAATCTCCGTCACTGAGTACTTTCCTATTTCTTATTTTAAGTTTTGTACTCAAAAATTTCCTAGATGCTATCTTAAAAAAAAAAATAGGAAGTTCGAACCACATAATGCAAAAAGCGTAAAAGTTTACCTCCTTGCTCGATAGATGGCGTTGTACGGTTTTCTGAATCGCGCTATGGTTTGGTAACAAGCGTTTCATGATATCTCACACATGTTGCTAAAACGCTTCATTGATAAGACTATAGACTACTAGGGACACGGTATCGAATAGAAAGTATCGATACTGTACTCATGAGTAGTATCGATAAAAAAGTATCGTACTCGCAAAAGTATCGGTACAAAAGTATCGATACCTCAAAGTATCGAGTACTTTTCTCAAGCAGGGGCCTACGCCATACGTTAGTAGGGACACGGCATCAAATAGAAAGTACCGATACTCTATTCATGAGTAGTATCTAAAAAAAGTATCGTGCTTGTAAGAGAATCGACACAAAAGTATCGATACCTCAAAGTACCGAGTTCGTTTCTCAGGCAGGGCTTGTACGCCATACGTTAGTAGGGTCACGGCATCAAATAGAAAGTACCGGCACTCTATTCATGAGTAGTATCGATAAAAAAGTATTGTGTTCGTAAAATAATCGACACAAAAGTATCGATACCTCAAAGTATAATACCGAGCCATACTTTAGTTTGTCAATGTTAGTAAGTATCGTTGTTACCTACATTCAGGCAAAATGAAAAAATAACAAATGGTACACACGACAGGACATCAAGCTACCACACACAATCTGTCAGATTTCTTTATTAGAATTTTATATTTATCTCTAAAGCATTATGACTCAAGGTTGATTGGGAATTTTTGACAGTTTTGGGTAGCTTGACTTGCTGTCGCACCTATGTAAATATTAGACAAATAGATACCACCAGTACGTAAAGTCACATTTTTTAAATCTAAAATATTATATATCTCATTCCTTCTCAGTATAATCGCTCGAGAAAAGAAGCTTGTCCAGCTTTTTTAGCGATAGCTGGTTACTGGTTTTAATAATTGTACCTACAGAAGACAGCACATCAAGCTGCTACATTTATTGGATTTTCAACTTTATCGCTAAAGTATCATAGTAATGTTCATGGTAGAGTGGCAATATTTGTCAATTTCAGATAGCTTGATCTGTTGCAGTCGACGGTATTTCCAGTTTTCGAAAACAATCATTCTAAGTGTATTGAAGTTGGAGGAATCAATAAAAATTGAACAAACGAGTTAGAACCAAACAAGTGAAATGTGAATCCGGCAGCCTACCGGCAACGGAAATTATTCGATACGATACCTCGTCAAAAGTACTTGATAAGTAAAAGTATCGAATACAAATGTATCGAGTACAAAAGTATCGGTATCGAAAAAAATCTACTCGATACCATAAAGTATCGATACTTTTTTCGTGTCCCTATAGACTACTATATTCATAATTTTTGGAAAGAATATCTGGAAAGTATTCAGATATTCTTATAAAATAAACGGCGTAAGTATGTGTAATGTATATTTTGTTTATTAATTCTGTTCACCTAGCTAGTGGATAAATACACACATCAAAAGTGTCTAGGGATCAACACATATTTTTGCAATAACTTTTCTCCTGATTGATATTAATTAAAATTTTCTTTAAGGATTCATCAAATAAAGTGTTTTCGTTTGTCACAGTAACGATAAACCAAGTCACCTTTGCATTAATAAAGAAATTTGCCATTTTCCTAATAAAGGGATATTTGACATTTGAACCACTAACACAAAAGTTCGAAAAAAAGACTGAAATAACAGTTTTCTCTAAAATTTTATTGGGTAACTTAAACAATTAATAATCCGTGTTTCTACCGCGAACACTAACAACACAAGAACATCGGTTTGGCATACTCAAAATGAGTTCATCTAAATCACGCTGTGGAATGGCCGCCCATGTTCGTTGCAACAACAAAAAAAGGTCTTCTTGCGACTGGATACCCTCCATATTCGGCAGAGCTCTTCTCTGTAGCATATCCCATGCATGCTCAATCGGGTTCAAGTCTGGCGACTGAGCAGGCCAGGGCAGGACATTGATGTTAGCTGCGGCGAGAGTCTGTCTTACAACTCTTGCGGTGTGCGGTCGTGCATTATCATGCATTAACTGAAATAAGGGACCGATTTGCACTTGTAGAGGAACGATGACGTCTGACACAATCGTCTCAGCATAAATTTGAGCGTTGAGGTTGCCTCTGATCCAAATCAACTCAGTTCTTCCGCCGATCCAAATACCCGCCCATACCATGATGGTTCCACCACTATAAGGATGGACTTCCTGGCAGGATTTTAATCGCTGTTGGCGTCCAGGGGTTCTCCAGTGTCGTATACGTCTTGTATCCGGTCTCATACCAAAACGAGACTCATCAGAAAAGCACACGAAACGCCATTGTTCTTCTGCCCAATTTCTGTGTTCGAGAGCCCATTGATATCGAATCCTACGATTATTTATTTATTCTTTATTGTACACCAATCAAACATGGAACAAAATACATGGAACATAAAACATACAATGGGCGGCCTTATCGCTAGTGCATTGCTATAGGTGGTACCCGTAGCGGTCTTCGGGAATGCGGTTCACTTCATGCAAGCGGTTTCTGACTGTTTGGTCGCTAATTAAGTTCCCTGAAGAGTGATGAAGCCTCACGGCTAACATCATGGCGGTTATTGTTGGAGCTCTTCGAGTTAAGATTTGAATGCATCGGTCTTGTCTCCGTGTGGTGCAGCGATACCGTCCTTCATGGCGCTCAGCCATGGTACCAGTGCTTCGGTAACGTGTCCAAAGTCGACTGATAACACTCTGACTTGTATTCAGAGCTAAAGCCACAGTACGTTGCCGGGAACCAGCTTCTATCATTCCCACGGCTCTGAGCATTTCTTCCCTGCTTAAATGACGTCGCCGCTCCATAATAACGTTGGTTTTAATCAGTAGTAGGGAAACAGTAGCACTAATAATGTCTTCAATGCGTTGTATGTTTTTATAGGGAAAATATTGACAGCTGATTTTCATCTTTTACTCGAATTTGATTCACAGTTCCTGATTCAAATTATGAAATGCACCAAAAAGGATCCATATAAATTTATAAAATCATAAATTTATTACAAAGCCACATCTCAATCTCAAGAAATCCGCATAAAAATGCTTGATCCCTAGACACTTTTGATGTGTGTATTTCCGTCAATTATATGTATACGGATTTTTCTACATTTTATAATGAGTTTTTACATATGTTAGTCGCCGAGATGACACTGCTAGGTAGATTGTGAGCGTATAAGTAGTATATTTAGTAGACGTGGTTGTTATTTCACATAACTAGTTACAATAACCAGCGACGCGACGTGTAACTGAAGAACTAGTTACGAATCAAATTAAAAAGTAGTTATTTTTGTAAATGCGTTATTTTATACACACGTTATGCCGTAGCGGGTAGCCGTATCGTGCATCAAACCGGCGGCGCGCGTTGCTGGTTATTGTAACTAGTTACGTGAAATAATGACCACGTCTAGTTTCGTTTCGCGTGTAACTGTATAGTTGGTGGTTATATTTAACAATCACAGTAGCTGAATTAAAATAACTATGTACAAAAATAACTTGTTTTATAACAAGTAACGCCGATTAAGTAACTGGTTATGTTACATTTCTTGAAAAAGGCGTTACGACCCACACCTAATATTTAGTTCAGCGTATTTGTACAGGGTGGGCCAAGAATTCGTTACAATTTAAACTTAACACCCCGCGCTAATACAAGCCGCGCGGGGAGCGGGGAGGGGCGTTACCACTAGCTCGCTTCTCGGAAATTTAGTCGCAATGGATCGTTTCACGGGGCCGCAGCGCGCTTATTGTGTGAAACAATTTTAGTTAAACAACAGTTCGCTCATTACTGTGAGACGCTTATTTCGCGTTGAATACGACTTACACGATTTAAATCAGTGTCCGAGTGCTCCATTAATAAAGAAATGGGTTAAAAAGTTCGAAGAGACCGGATCTACACTAAACGTGAAGCAAACCGGCGGCCCACGGACTTCTCGGAGCGAAGAGAACGTGCAGCGAGTTTCCGCATCAGTTCGACGTGATCCAAATTTATCGACGCGCAAACGTTCGGCTGAATTAGGACTATCCCGAACATCATTGCGCCGTATTTTGAAATTAGATATGAAATTACATCCTTATAAGATCCAGTTAGTACAGGAATTAAAACCTAATGATTTAAATTTGCGCAAGTCCTATGCCGAAACAATGTTAGATCGATTCAATAATTTTGACAACCTCTTATTTTCCGACGAAGCCCATTTCCACCTCAACGGACACGTAAACAAACAGAATTGCAGATATTGGAGCAGTGTAAATCCCAAATCTAAACACGCGAGGCCACTTCATTCTCCCAAGGTAACGGTATGGGCTGCAATTTCAGCAAAAGGAATCATTGGGCCCTATTTTTTCGAAGATTCTCGCGGCCGTTCGGTTACTGTGAATTCTGTTGAATATGTAAAAATGTTACGGGGGTTCTTGGCACCGAAGCTACTGGAATTTGCTGGCTACAATCGTAACACATGGTTTCAACAAGATGGAGCCACTTGTCACACATCCAACGAGTCCCTGCCGGTAGTCAAAGAAATGTTTCCGGAAAAGCTGATTTCCAGACGAGGCGACATCTCATGCCCACCCAGGAGTCCAGATTTAACCCCAGCAGACTTCTTTTTATGGGGTTATTTGAAGAGTCGTGTTTATATCCATAAACCAAAAACACTACGTGAACTAAAGGAAAAAATTAGCGAAGAAATGTCAGCGATCTCGCGGTCTCTTTGTCGACGACTATTCGAAAATTTCGGTGCTCGCTTAGAAGAATGCAAAAATCGAAACGGTGGCCATTTAGATGATGTTATTTTTAAAAAATAAATTCCAAATAATTAACTTTCTTGTAAATAAATAATTTTAAAAATATGTCAAATAGTTTTCTTTATACGATTTTTTCAATTGTTAAATAATTTATGGCCCACCTGTATATTAGTATAGCTATTTAACACGTATTTTTTCATTTTTTTTTCAATCAAATACTTAGGAAGATATATTGATTTGAAATGTCGCATGACTTCACGCCGTGGTACAAAATATACCACGGCGTGACGTAATTAGCCCCCACTCCGTAACTTTAGTACGCTATATCTCAGTAGTTTTTGGTAATTTCGACAAAATAAAAAATATGGGTCTTAATTTTTTTTATTATCTATAAGACGGACTAATTAGTTTATTAATTTTCATACCTTGGATACATCCCTATTTATGATCTAATGTATAATGGTGTTTATTTTATTACCTTTTACAGGTTCCGAAATATTTTCTTTGGAAATGAGCAAAACTGAAGCTCTTTCTCAAGCTATAAGAAAGTCAATTGGCATCAGGATCAAGTGAGTTCTATTTCAGTTATCTACCATCTGCTTTTCTTGCATTTATGTAGGGGTCAGCTTCCAATCTTACCGGATGAAGCTGAATACTAATTTATACCGTTATTTTTTCTTTATAATAATAATAATAAAGCCTTTTTATTTCCAGTAGAAAAAAATTACATCTCTTAAAAATCTATTTTATAATTTTTCATTAATCTGAAGTGCCACTCAAGAATGGGTGAAGGCCTCCTTCAGTGACGCCCATTTGTCTTTATCTTCAGCTGTTTTTCTCCAACTTTACCCAGCTACTGCTTTAATGTCGTCTTCCCATCTTATAATTGGTCTACCTCTTGATCTTTTACCTAATGGGGCCTCCCAGAAAGTTAGCTTTTTTGGTCCATCTGTGATCAGTTAGCCGGTATTTTTTCTTTATACTTACATTTTTTTTACATACATTTAGAAATTGGTGCAGTGTGTTACCGAGCACACAACGCAATGGAACAGCTCAGTTTAACAAATTGGCTTATAAATAAGGGAGTAGTAAAAAAAGTAAAACGAGTTATTCTTATTTTCAGGGAAGAATCAGAAATAATCGAAGGTGAAGTTGTAGAAGTGGTTGTCGAAAGGGCTGCTGGGGGAGGGGGGGCGCGAGTGGGTCGCCTGACCCTCAAGACTACTGACATGGAGACTAATTACGATATGGGAGCTAAAATGATTGACTCATTGCTTAAGGAAAAGGTAATAAGACTTTTTAATGAAGAATACACGAACTTTGGCATGTTTGGCGAAGTTGGTGCGAATTCCAGTTTTGACAAACTCTACTGAAATTTAGTTACTGGTGTAGTTGGACATTGTAGAGTAAGATAATATTAAGTTTGGTATGTTTGGCGAAGTTGGTAAGAATTCCAGTATTGCCAAACTCGACTGAAATTACAAGTTTGGTATTTTTGAATCTATCTAAGGTACATCAATTTAAATATGACGTTTTTTATGGGTCTTCTATGTGGTAAAAATATTTACTGACCAAAAAAGTGGGAACGGTTCAACTAGTAAGAAAGTAATAATAATAATGATCAATATCTATTTTATTATTTAACAGGTCCAAGCTGGTGACGTTATAACCATAGATAAAGCAACTGGCAAGATCAACAAATTAGGAAGAAGTTTCGCCAGAGCCAGAGACTACGATGCCACTGGTAAGCCATTAAATTGGGTTGTATCCTAAAAAATAATTTAATGTCCATCAGATAGATTTATAAAAAATATTGAACACATATTTTTTATTTTTTCTTTCATTCAAATACTTAGGAAGATATATTGATTTGAAATGTCGCATGACGTCACGCCGTGGTACAAAATATACCACATCGTGACGCCCCACTTCCGTAACTTGAATAAAAAATACGCGTTTTAATTATTTTATTATCTATAAGACGGAATAATATTTTCTTTGATTATCATACCTTGGATACATCCCTATTATATGCTTAACCTTTTCCTAACTATTTCGGTGTCGGCTTCCAGTCTAACCGGCCCCCTAATCGGCGAACACATTTTTGTCAAATGATTGCGACTAGTTGGGATCGTTTGGACCGAGCGGACCAATGGGCGGTCCGAATGATCCCAACTGATGCCAACTAGTCGCAATCATTTGACAAATGTGTGTTCGCCGATAAGGAGGCAGCACCCTAATTGAATTACTATACAGGCTGTATCTGACATCGTAACGCAAACTTTGCGAAAAGGCTAGATTGCATGCCACTAATAAAGTTATGATAGTCATTTATATCGTTAATGAACGGTTACAGAAATCACAGTGTTTAAAAAAATGTGTCGGCTCGGCCTTTGAACGTTGCAAGCGTGCCGCCACGCGTGTTTGTGGGTATGATGTTGACCCCTGCTGTGAGCTCTATTAAATCAGCTGATGGGATACTTTTTCGAGTTTTGTTCACATTGCGCTTTTTTTTAATTACCGAATTAATTAATTTTTCCTTTAAAATCTTATTGGGTTATAAAAGTATAGCAATTATGAACGGTTTAAAGTGAAAAAAAAACTGCATATAATTTTTTTTAATCAGGAAAAAACTGACGTAAAATTCCACCACTGGGGGGGTTCAGAATCATGTACTGGATCCATGGTACTCGTTTGTGTGTCGATGTAAGAGACACCCTTTAATTTTGAAGAATATTGCTAATGCATTGCTCCATGTGTTTGAAGACTAAAGTCTTTGACCAGTGTGTGTTGCCAGTGATGACTTACAGAACTGAAACGTGGTCGCTCACAATGGGCCTCAAACGAAGGCTCAGAGTCACACAAAGGGCGATGGAAAGAGCTATGCTCGGAATTTCTCTGCGTGATCGAATCAGAAATGAGGAGATTCGCAGAAGAACCAAAGTCACCGACTTAGCTCTGTAAGCCGCTAAACTTAAGTGGCAGTGGGCAGGGCACATTGCTCGTAGAACCGATGGCCGATGGGGCAGTAAGGTTCTGGAGTGGCGACCACGTACTGGAAGGCGCGGCGTAGGGAGGCCCCCAACAAGGTGGACCGATGACCTGGTGAAGGTCGCGGGAAGCCGATGGATGCGGGCAGCACAGGACCGGTCAGCGTGGAAAGCCTTGGGGAGGCCTTTGTCCAGCAGTGGACATCATAGGCTGAAGGAGAAGTAGAAGAAGATGTGTTTGAAAAATATGTCTTCCCAACAACGTAAATGATACAACGAATGGTGTTGAACTCTCAAAATGAAATCCATTACAGTTGAATACCAGTATTTAACATGGAGCGACTGCCCCTCTGTCCTCCACAACCCAGTTACTGGGTAATACGACACCTCTTGGATGGACTGGTGGTCAGATTTTCAGGCTAATAACGACTCGTATTAAATTGGTGGGTGCCATAATCCACACGCCTGTCCTGCGGGTTGTAGATCGCAGTGGTTTGATATTCCACAGGAGAAGCGCTGCTGCTCGCTTCCCTGGTGAGAGTTCCCTTAATCGTCTCTCTAGACACCCACCAGAGGATATGAGATGGTACTATTCTAAGCCGAAAGAGGAAAAGAAATGAGGAGATCCGCAGAACAACATCATTCGTATTGAATAAACTATGCAGAAAGACCTGCACGTTAAAAGCTTCAATTAAAGAAAACAATTCAGAATTTAAATTAAGCCGTAGCAGCTAAGAAATCAAAATCAAAGCATTTATTTCAAATAAACCAGTTACAGGCACTTTTGAATTGTCAGAAGGTCGGTCAGTCAGTAAGGTGAAGCTAGTCGCCCATTCCAAAGAGTAGGTACCTATGGAGAAGAACGGGCAAGAAACTCCATGGACACTCCTTTAAATTATCAAGCTATTGATACAAATAAAAAAAGAGATTAAAAGCTCATAGCACACTTAAACGACTCTGCTCCAACACCGCCCTAAACTAAGACGATTACTCGCAGTACACGCGGTGGCAGCTAGCAGACGGCCAGCTATCCACCCGCCGACAGCTCTCGCTTTTCGTAATAGACATAGTTATCGACTCGCAACGCGCGAACTAGCAATTACTGCTATTAAACTTGAGGATGAAGAGAGAAGCGCAAGAAATAACACATGAAGATTTTGGGTTCATAAAATGCTGAAAGCAACTGACTGAGCGGCGAATGCGCGGCGACTGCTAGCATTGAGCCCGCCGACAACGCACCGACCGCTCGTCTACAATGTGAGGCCAGCGTAGCGTCAACTACAGACCAGTCTGACGGCGGTACTGTGTGGCGGTGACTGCTAATGTAAAATGTATCTAAAGAGCAACATTTAAAGCCCATATTTAATTTATAGGGTGTATCTGATATCGTAACGCAAACTTCTGAACTGCATGCCACTAATAAAATTATAATAGTGATTTATGTCGTTAATGACCGGTTACAGAAATCACAGTGTTTAAAAAAAGTGTCTTTTCGGCCTTTAAACGTTGCAAGCGTGCCGCCGCGCGTCAGCTTGGCTAGTGCGCATAATAGTAGGAAAAAAAATAACATTTTTACTCTTTATTTCCACAGGCCAACAAGCCCGCTTCGTGCAGTGCCCAGAAGGCGAACTCCAGAAGCGTAAAGAGGTGGTCCATACTGTGACTTTGCATGAGATTGATGTTATCAACTCCAGGACGCACGGCTTCTTGGCGCTGTTCTCTGGTAAGTTGGTTAACAAGCAGGTCATCCATCTGTTAATAGATGAATCTTCTCCAGCCTATAGAAGTCCACTGCTGGAAAAAGGCCTCTCAAAGTCTCACTACATTGAGGGGGTTTGCTATAATCCGTCTATCTCGTTCTTGGTGACCCCGTCGGGACCGTTCCAAGTTCACTTCCGCTGTCCACGCTTTTTGAAGAAGGAGTTTATCATAAAGAGTCCCTCCTTCTTCATGAAACCAGCTAACATGTGGCCTTTCTTTCTCCAGTTCAATAACCTTCTCGTCGGTCCGCAGTGTACGCATGTTCAGTGGTGCCAGTGTTGTTGTGGTAGCCGGATATTTTCCGAAGATTCTTCGCACCCCTTGCCCCGCCGTTACCACAATGACCAGGAACAGCGGAGCCGGACTCCTAGACTACCGGCTGCCGGACTAGAGGCCTGGGCTTTATCGTGTGCATTATTTTGGGGGGGTTGCTATAACCCCACGCTTACCGGGTTGGGGATCGCAGTGATTTGATATTCCACAGGAGAAGCGCTGATACCCGCTTCTCTGGTGAGTTCCCTAGTCGCCTCTTACGACACCCACCAGAGGATATGGCATGGTACTATTCTAAGCTGGGTACCACACGGGACAGCCCGGTACCATACGGGAATAAAAAAATGCGGTAATCATATTGAGATGTATATCATTTTTTCGGAATGGAAATCATCAAATAACCTGTCCCGCTCTGGACGGAGCAGAAGGGCGATTCAGACTTTTACTGACTAAAACCCACCCGTGTTCCTTCCCTTGCCTGTGCGCCAGTTCGGACAAGCCACAGCCAAGTTAACGTGTATCCTTAGATCCCAGAATTTGTTTCAATCTAATATATGAAATTCTCGTGTCACGGTGTTCGACATTAAACTCCTCCGAAACGGCTCGACCGATTTTGATGAAATTTTTTGTGCTTATCCGGTATCTATGAGAATCGGCCAACATCTATTTTTCACCCCCCTAAATGTTAGGGGTAGTCCACCCCTAATTTTTTTTTTATTTTTTAGACAAAATTTTTAATTTCTATTTTTTTATGATATAACATACAAAAATACATACAATCCCCAATTTTCACTCTTCTACGATCAATCCTTATTTTTTAATAGCCATTTTAGTAATTTAATCTATTATTTATATGGCAAAACAACGTTTGCCGGTCAGCTAGTTTTATTATAAAAATATGCAGAACAGTGCGTAATGTTATACAATATGTAAAGAAAACCCTCTCCGATCCGTGAAGGTATTAATAACCGATCCGTTAGGTATCGATAACTGATTCTAAAAATGCCCACAAAGCCGGGCTAAACTTAAAAAAATCGCCCTAAAAAAATAAATATTATTTTGAAAAAGCGAGGTAACTTAATACATGTGCATTAGGCAACACGGTAGGCATACATGTGCAGGCGAAGCGGGGCAGGGCACGCGTCACTCATAATTATAATGTCTAGTGTTGTCACTTTTTTTAAAAATCCCCAAATTTTGTGGAAGTTGGAATTATTTCGCGGGAAAAAAAATGATTATTTCAAAATTCATTAGTATTGTTACTGTGATGATTTTGTAAAATTTCATATTATTTGGTCATGAGTTTACCTAACCTTTAGTGCCCTGCTCTCTTTCGCCCGCGCATGTATTGCCTACCGTACATGTATTAATTTACCTCCTTTTGCGAAATAATATTTATTTCTTTAGGGGGATATTTTTTTAAACTTCAGCCCGGCTTTGTAGGCATTAGTAGAATCAGTTATCGATACCTAACAAAACCTTCACGGATCGGACAGGGTTTTCTTTACATATTGTATACTTACATGTAAATCTCATCTATGTTCACAGGTGACACTGGTGAGATAAAGTCTGAGATCCGTGAACAGATCAATAGTAAGGTGGCAGAGTGGCGTGAAGAGGGAAAGGCTGAAATGATTCCCGGAGTACTATTCATTGATGAGGTAAGTTTTTAAAGTGAATAGTTATGTGGCAGTATCTATAACGTGATATGGAAAGAGATACTGACGTCACGCTTAGGGAATGCAATCTCGTTCTCGCGAGATCTCTGCCTTTCTGAGTGAGATTAATCTCGGGGAAAAGGGCGAGATCTCGCGAGATTCTTTGGACATATTAATATAATATATATGTCGGAGATCGTCGATATAATTTTAATAGAAGTTGCTGATTTGATTTACGTAGTAGAGGGGCGAACGCTTGTGACGTTATTTTGTGATGGCGTCACATGGACAGAGTCGCTTTGGAAAGTGGGGTTCGTCGAACGGTCACTTTGCATCGAGACGCGGACCAAGGCACTGCTCCGAACCGAAACTGTCGGTTTGCCTATTCAAATTGTTATTATGAAGATTGGAGGGTATATCTACACGTCGTGCTTCAATTCAAAACTCACCTACGAAATGAAACCTGTACCACCACACCAAGATGCTGTCGACCCTACCGCTCTGCCGTCGCTGTCTCCGACATATAATATAATACGGACACATCACACAGATTGAGCTAGCCCCAAAGTAAGTTCGAGACTTGTGTTATGGGATACTAACTCAACGATACTATATTTTTATAATAGATACATATATAGATAAACACCCAAGACCCAGGCCAATCAGGAAAAGATCGTTTTCTATCATGACCTGGACGGGGATCGAACCCGGGGCCTCCACGTCGCAGGTAGGCGTGTTGACCGCTGCGCCACGGAGACCGACAAACATATTGTGCTTCTTACGGAGCTACTTTCAAAATAATCCGTAATAATGCTTGTGATTTGAACTGAACAAATCTTTCATTTGATTGGTATATTTTGTTAATTAATCTATAATTACTAATAGTCGACTAATTGGTATATTTTGTTAATTAATCTGTAATATGTAATGGATCTCATGAGTATATATAATTTTTTTTTAATTGATGATAATATCTCAGTTTGGTAGTCAGCTTCAACTCAACTTAGATGATAAGTTTTTTTTTTACTTCTCGTTGTTTTGTTTATTATAAGAGATTAGAGAAGACTGTTGTTTCATTTTGTATTTATTATTTGATAGATACGTACATCAAAGTTTATTTCTTAAAAGTTTATTAAAAAATTTAAATTTTAGACGTACGTGAATATCTTACAATGCCTTTTTTATTTTTCTAATTGCTATAATATAGTCATTATTTGAAAAAAAAAACACACGCAAAACTACCAATCTCGCGAGATCTCGAAATTGACGAAATCTCGCGGTATTGTATTCATAATCTCGCGAGATATCGCTGGAGCCCCAATGTCGCGAGATTTGCATTCTCTAGTCACGCTAAATCCTATATTAAAGATTACCGCGCAACTCGGTCTCAGTGGTAGGCCTTAACATCGGTTGTCGGCAGAAGTTACCACCCACCAGACAAAGTCTTGCCGCCAAGCGAATCGTCGTGTTCCGGCATGATGTCGGATGAAGCCGTACGGAGGACGGGTCTGAGCAGTTGTGTTGCGATGTGTGCCGGGTACGATACACCAAATGTTGTTGTGTCGGGAGTTTGGTCATGGAGGGTCTGCAGGTCAATCTCCCTCTGGCGCAACATCGCTGGTCGTGTTGGGTTTAACATTCCATCACCTTGCCCAATTGCCGTCTTCCTTCCTATTCACTCTGTTTTTGTATTTGCTTGTTATTTCATCAGCAAAATTCATCAACTCATAACATCCTCTCTTCCAGGCTCATATGCTGGACATAGAATGCTTCTCCTACCTCAACCGAGCTCTGGAATCAGAGACAGCACCCGTTGTCATCATGGCTACCAACCGTGGCATCACTCGGATCAGGGGCACCAACTACCGGTCACCACATGGAATACCTCTGGATCTACTGGACAGGATGATCATTGTACCCACCTCGCCGTACAGTCATCAAGAGCTGAAGGAGATCCTTAATATCAGGTAATAAATTTACGTAGCGTCCACGCATCGTTTACGCAACAACTACGCAACATTTACGTGGCATTTACGCAGTGACTACGCGGCGTTTACATATCAGTTTAGTCCTGTCAAAACGTCAATTTGACGTAATTTTAGTTGCTATGTTTTAAATCATATCTAATCTGTCTATGGAGTCTTAATTTGACAGGAATATACTAATATTTTATCTTGTTTCTTTTTCATAATGAAATAGAAAGAAAAAGATACACTTAACTTCAATTTAATTTAGTTTGTGAACAAGAAACTTGGGGCCAATATTTTGATACTTTAATTCCCAAATCGGCTAAATCCAGATTTACTTTTTTTTTTTTTGTTCAACTTCTTAAAACTCGATAGTATTTTAATTAGTATACAGTATGTTAAGAAAACCCTGTCCGACCCATAAGGATAATAAAGGTTAGGTAAACACATGACCAAATATAATATAAAATTTTACGTAATCATCATAGTACCAATACAAATGAATTTTGAAATAATCTTTTTCCCCGCGAATTTTATTCCAACTTCCCCGAAATTTGGTAATTTTTAAAAAAGTGACAACACCGGTATTATTATGAGCGAATAGCGATGTGACCACGTGCCGCGTGCCCTGCCGCCCGCCGCCCGCGGAAGGGTGTTAACGCACATTTATGATGTTACCTCTTTTTGCGAAATAATATTTATTTTTTTAGGGAGATATTTTTTTTTAAGTTTAGCACGGTTTTGTATCCATTAGTAGAATCAATTATCGATACCTAACAACACCTTCACGGGTCGGACAGGGTTTTCTTAACATACTGTATATAAGAGTCTTCATTATCAATAATACTATCTTACGATATTATCTAACAACGGTATTTCAGATCTTTCCTTAAGAGTGGACTCTAGTGCCGAGAAATTTGGAAAATAGGTATTAGAAGAAACTTTTGCCATCGCGGTGCTTCCAAGCTCTCCCGGCAAAGTGCGAAAGAAAGTTACCTACAAAAACGTTGACCAAAAGACTTTTCGTATTCTTATAAGTATCAAAATTTAGAGGAAGAAATATATGCCTATGCTTCTATTATTTTCTTTTTTGTCAAAAACTTATCACTTTTGTCTAATAGTTATCTGAACATCGCGGTAAAAATGGGTTATTTTTCGAGATTTTGAAGTATCGTATTTCTTCATCTTAAGTTTCGGAAAAAATCAAATGATAGGGGCACGTATAATCACGATGTAAAATTGCAGAAAAAAAAATGCTCTAAAAGCATTATCCACTAAGAAAACAGCGGAATGCGTTTGTATCGAGAAAGTATCACTAGAGTTCCTTCTTAAGTGTTGTATAAAAAAATATACAGTTTTAATACATTTACACACACGCACGATTACACGGTTGCACGATTTAATTCCCCCATCTCCGTTCCACCATCGGACGACCCGTCGTACGGCGAGTTTCCACCCTTATGTTGTTAACACCCCTACGATCCGGACGAAGCGTTTCGCCTCCTCCTTTATACCGCGTACATCGAGGGACTGGAACAATCTGCCGGCGGCGGTGTTTCCGTCGGACTACAATTTGAGTGTCTTCAAGGCTAGAGTGAATAGGCTCTTAATAAACTAGTGCGCTTTACCATCAACGATTGCGTCACTGCTTACCATCAGGCAGGATTGCGGTCAAGCGCTGGTTTATACTTTAATAAAAAAAAAAAAAATAATCTCCTGATATAATTGCTTATAATTATGGAGTTAGCAGGTTTGCGAATTAAGGTATCCATCATCATCATCATAATTTCAGCCGAGAGACGTCCACTGCTGGACATAGGCCTCCCTCAAGGATCTCCACGACGACCGGTCCTTTCCCGCAACCTTCACCAGATCGTCGGTCCACTTTTTCGGGGGCCTACACGCGCTACGTCTTCCGGTGCGTGGTCGCCACTCGAGAACCCGTCGGCTCCATCGGGCATCGATCCTACGGGCAACGTGCCCGGCCAACTGCCACTTTAGTGTTGCAATTCTTCGGGCTATGTCGGTTACTCCCGTTTTTCTGCAGATCTCCTCATTTCTGATTTGATCACGCAGTGAAACCCCAAGCATAGCCCTCTCCATTGACCTTTGAGTCATCATCATCAACCTTTTATCGTCCCACTGCAGGGCACAGGTCTCCTCTCATACAGAGAAGAAGGATTGAGCGTAATCACCACGCTTGCTCATTGCGAGTTGGCGATTTCAGACTTAGAGTCCAGATTTCCTCAAAATGTTCTCCTTGGCCTTGTAATCAGTCATCGGTGTCCAAGATATACTTAAGAAAAGTTACGTTGGTACTTGCCTGATCTGGAATCCTTTAAGTGACCTTGAGCTTTCTTATAAGGCTCATTGTCCACCACGTCTCAGTTCCATATGCCATCACTGAGACACTGCGGTATTTTGGCCTAGAAGGTTCTACGTAGCTTCCCGAAAGCAGCCTAGCCGAATTGGATTCGACAATTGGCCTCTTTCTCAAAGTTGGACTTACCGCTGTACATCACACTCGTCTCCACAGAGTAGGCAACTCGTTCATGGGTCAATGTATACACTTTTACAACAAGCTTTCCATGGACATTCGAAACTTACCCATTAAACGATTTAAAAACTATATAAAGGCCAAACTTTGCAAAAAGGGGTATTATAAAATCACAGATTATTTAGAAGACAAAAGCTTGGGACTAAGCTACTCGCTCTGTTAAAGCATTGTTATTAAGCAATATGCGTAATTATAAGGTAAATTATTGTAAATATTTTAATGTCTTTACTTGAAAATAGACGATGATCCCTGAGTTTGTTTCGGCTATTTCTTCTCAGAGGTAGTCAGTTAGGAAATGCCGGCTTCATCTAGTTTAAAAAAAAAAAAAAACATATGACGTGTAAAAGTGATCGGTGATCCTACTTGCTTAATAAACGATTTCATTTCATTTCCTCACTGGATAGTTTGTCCCCGGTATACGTAACTGTCAACAACTTCGAGAATAGAGTTTCCGATCTTTATAAGCGTCATTTCTGTCATCAGCGAAAGCACTAGGAAGTGTCGATGATTCTCTTTTTTTTATTTTTTTATTTTTTTTTTATTAATTTATAAACCAGCGCTTGACCGCAATCTCGCCTGATGGTAAGCAGTGACGCAATCTTTGATAGTAAAGCGTACTAGTTTATTAAGAGCCTATTCACTCTAGCCTTGAAGACACTCAAATTGTAGTCCGACGGAAACACCGCCGCCGGCAGATTGTTCCAGTCCCTCGATGTACGCGGTATAAAGGAGGAGGCGAAACGCTTCGTCCGGATCGTAGAGGTGTTAACAACATAAGGGTGAAAACTCGCAATACGACGGGTCGTCCGATGCTGGAACGGAGATGGGGGAATTAAATCGTGCAATTCCCTCGCACACTCTCCAAAATGTATCCTATAGAACACCGAAAGGCTGGCTACTCTACGCCTGTGCTCTAGGCTTTGGAGCCCAACTCGTTTGATCACGTAGTGTAACCTCAAGCATAGCCCACTCCATTGACCTTTGAGTCATCATCATCAACCTTTTATCGTCCCACTGCTGGGCACAGGTCTCAATACCCTCAATATCATACAACAATTCTCAGCCTAATTTAAAAAAAATACTTTTGATCTTGATTTGATTTGATTCATATTCTCTAATAATATTTCTCCATTCTCCAACAGATGTGAAGAAGAAGATTGCCAGATGTCAGGCGATGCTCTGACGGTGTTGACTCGAGTGGCCACCGAGACATCTCTGCGATATGCCATACAACTCATTACTACTGCTTCTCTTGTGGCAAAGCGTAGAAAGGCTACTGAGGTATGTAATGACACTACCTTATAATCATAGACCGTTATTACAAAATAAAATCTAACTTTAGTTCCAGTCTTCCTTTTCTTTCTTTCTTTTTTGGCTTCGCACGGTTTGTGCATTTAGCCAATGTCACGTAATTATGAATTATTCATGTCGAAAAAGACGGCCGCGTGACCCGTCTTACGAGGGAGGTTTGGGACAGTCATAATGTGGCCGCTATGCTGGGATATTTCACTGTTCTTTATGAATTATTTACTAAATGCACTTTTTACTACATAAATCATGCACTTTTATTTAGTAAACAACACTATAAATAATTTTAAAAGTCCAATGAAAAACGAGCGTGACACTCAGCTTGACTTTCCTAGTGATACGACGTAGTCTGCGCGCAGAAATTACAAACAATTATCTTAGATAATAATTTTATTTTCGTGTTCAGTAAATTGCAGCTAAAAAGTATTTGTGAAAATCCTAAGCCCGTAAAATTATGAATGGATAATAGTTGAAGCACGCGGGTCAATTGGCTTGTATCCTAAAAAATAATTTAATGTCCGTCAGATAGATTTATAAAAAATATTGAACACGTATTTTTTATTTTTTCTTTCATTCAAATATTTAGGAAGATATATTGATTTGAAATGTCGCATGACGTCACGCCGTGCTGCAAAATATAGCACGGCGTAACGTAATTAGCCCCCACTCTGTAACTTTAATACGCTATATCTCAGTAGTTTTTGGTAATTACAATAAAATAAAAAATACGGGTCTTAATTTTTTTTATTATCTATAAGACGGACTAATTATTTTTTTGATTTTCATACCTTGGATACATCCCTATTATCCCGCGCCATTCAGCTGTAGATTATCAGAAGTTTACTATTGGTTTGAGCTCACTTTCGAGTTGTATTTATCACTATGTTAAATCTGCCATTTTATGTTTCTAATATTTTATTTATTGATGAAACGATTGTATTACTAAGACAAAACCGTTTCGCTGCGGGAAAACAACCATTATAATTCCACGCTGTATAATACCCTTTTATTTAATCCGTTCTTCTAATTTTACGTCTGCAAAATTTCACAGCAATCGGCTCAGTAGTTACGGCATGAAAGCGGAACAAACAAACCCACTTTCCCATTTATAATATTAGTAAGGACTTACACGGGTAAAACCGCGTGGTGCAGCTAGTCTCATACTATAACTCTGGTTCCAGGTCAGCATGGAAGATGTAAAGAAGGTATACTCTTTGTTCCTTGATGAGCATCGTTCGGAGCAGTTCCTGAAGGAGTATCAAGATGAATTTATGTTCAATGAAGGTGCCGGAGGTGAGCTATGAATTAATTTGTTATAATGTATATGTTAACGGAAATGTATGTAATGCGTCATTGTATACAATTCCTAGGAAATTTATATAATTCCTAAATTTGCTCGGAAATGTGTGAAATAAATTTTATAACACACATTTCCTAGTAAATCTATACATTTCCTAAATAGCTAACGGAAATGTATTACTTTAAAGATGTCCATTAGTATGCGGGGATTATAACAAAACTAACCTAACCTAACCTAATTGTTTCAACCGGAGTCTTAATAATAAATCTGTTTCTAAGTTTAACAACGTGTTTTATTAATTTTATTTATAGAAAGCATGGTTTTATACATTTCCTAATACGATATAGGAATTTTATACAATTTCTAGGAAATGTATACATTTCCCAGGATATGTGTGTATTAAATAATGTTTGGAACAATACTTTACACATTTCCTATATAGCTTCGGAATTGTATACATTTCCTAGTAATTGTATATAATTCCTAGGTTTCATACATTTCCGGTAACATATATACAACGTTATTTTTTGAATATGCAAAGCCTGAAACACGTGTCCAGTATTACTAAATAAAGAAAGCTGTCAAGCTCGTCACTAGTACCACTGATCTGCCGTGAACTGTGTTGTGCGTTCGGTACCCACACTGCTATAATTTCTATATACAGTATGTTAAGAAAACCCTGTCCGACCCGTGAAGGTGTTGTTAGGTATCGATAACTGATTCTACTAATGCATACAAAACCGGGCTAAACTTAAAAAAAAAATCCTCCTAAAAAGATAAATATTATTTCGCAAAAAGAGGTAACATAATAAATGTCCGTTGAGCACCCTTCCGCGGGCGGCGGGCGGCAGGGCACGCGGCACGTGTTCGCATCGCTATTCGCTCATAATAATACCGGTGTTCATTAAATTGCAATTAAAAATAGTATCAATTTATTTTTTATTAATAATAAACAATTTTAGAAATTATACTGAGTAACATTTGTAACAAGCAATAGTTTTTTAAAAATCTTTTATACATTTTCCACAAACAGCTTTTTTACAGATTGTGCAGTTTTCACACGTTTTATTTTTTTCACATTTATGATTGACTTTGCATTGCCTCCTCTTAGATCAGACAGACGAGATTAGACTTCTTGACTTTGAGTTTCAGTTGAAGCTGATTTTTTTTTTCACATACTCTGCACGTATATTGCAAACTAGTTGAAGGATAAAATCATGCCGAGAAATTTTTATTCCTGTAACTTTTCGGTACAGAACCACGAGTCTATAGCTGTTAAATTAAGTATATTGTAAAAACGTGAACAGGCCATCTTCGACCAGCTCTTACGGTGTACTTGCGTCCCATTTGATCGATGATGTTCTACACCAAATTTTGTTTCATTATAAAATTGAATCGTCTCAGGCAGCTCATTTTGACCAGTTCCTATGCTAACGTTGGGGTGCAGAGTACTCAAAATCATAACATTTTTTTCCTAGATACTCCGTGTCCTCTGCGCGAATTTACAATTATTTTGTTATTTATAGCGGAGGAATCTATTTCGGAGTCGAGATGAAGAAGTGACCTGTTCCGGCTGAAATTCTACATCACGGTTTTCACAAACACTGTCTGATAAATCGTCACCACTATCACCTGACACATCTAGATCTATTTTTCATAATGGACGCTCTCAGCGTACAATATATTTCTGCATCGTTCTCACACGATTGATTTCAAAATGAATGATGTAGTCAAATATTTGTATCAATAGCTTGATAATTTAAAAGAGTGTCCATGGAGTTTCTTGCCTGTTCTTCTCCATAGGTACCTACTCTTTGGAATGGGCGACTAGCTTCACCTTACTGACTGACCGACCTTCTGACAATTCAAAAGTGCCTGGAACTGGTTTATTTGAAATAAATGCTTTGATTTTGATTTTTATATCCCGATATCGCAACATTTCTTTTTCTATTTGAGAAATATTGAGACCGCGACTCATTTTTCATAACAAATTACGACTGTTCATTAAACGAAACCAATGTCTACTAAGTGTAATGTAAACAAGCTGAACAGTAACCACTTATTCAGAATTCATTATAAATAAAAACATAAGTCATTAGTCATTATTTTAAAGAAATCATTGTTTACTGTTCTTATCGCTCAAAATCAAAAGTCATTTATTCAAATTAGGCTGAGAATCAGCACTTTTTGAACGTCAATATTACATAAGACAGTCCCCCAAAACGCCCACCCATCGACACTTCCTAGTGCTTTCGCTGGGAAGAAGAAGTGGCGGAACAAACTCCCCAGCAGCACAGCTGTCTGTTCATTTAAAAAAATAACACATGTCTTTATACAATACTATGTATAGTGATGAACACGATAAAATACAACAACAATGAAATTATTTAGCATATGCCAGCTACCACGCCAAAATACCAGCAAAGCAAAACAATATATTTATATTTAAATGAAAATGTAATTAACTAAAACTTGTTACTTAACTAAGAAGCCCCAGGCATAAAGGGCGTGACAGCTTACATATTTATGTACTGTAAAAAAGTAAATTATATGAACTCGTATAACGTATCAATAAGCTAATTCCGGAGAAAGAACACAAACATTGTTCTGAGTTAATCAGAGCGACCAGCTATTCTTATCATTTAAATAAGTGTCTGGCTGTCTTTATATGCCGCCACATTGACGGTATGCGGACTTTGTAGGTATTTGTAAAGGAATCTCATATACAACAGGTAGTTTAATATTTTTTATATAGATTTAGCATAACAATATCAAATTAGGAAATGTCATAAAATATAAAAAATACAAAAAATCCATTCTTCGAATGGAAATCTAAAACATACATAATTTAAAAACTTTTATGATAGTTGTCTCACGAAGATAAAGTACTTTCAATAATGTTGATAGAATATTTAATTTAAAGGAGGTTTATTTTCATTTCCTGAGTATTAAACATATAAAGTACTTTCCATAGCCATGGAATACTCGGTAAAATAATTGGATTCCAATTACGACCCTGTTTTCTTTAAAATCAAAGGATGACGATAGATGGCGGGCATGTTTAAAAATGTTTATAAAAACTCCAAATTTATATTTTGGCGGCTAAGTCTTTAGGGATGTCAGTAGAACAAATTTCAGTACGTTTGATTATTAAAGTATATAAATACGGCTCTAATTACCTATTTATTTTAATTCCCATGACAAAGTGTCGCCATCTATTGTCAAGTAGAATAAGTATATTTTTCTCTAGAACTATTCTATTAAATAATGAATAAAATTACTTACACGTGAAATGTAATGCCGTTCGTAGCACTAGAACGTCTGTCCGAGTAATTTTTACAAGATAAAATACAACACTTCATCCTTTTTTACTTAATAATATGAAAATAACACGAAAAACCACCGTTGTGCACAGAACGGCGACAGTACACTGAATAAGGCCACGCCCACTATGATGACGTCAGGGCCTATTGAGAATCACAGTGCCCAGGTGCTTAGGCCGCCTCCTCTCTATATTTGCTCCATGGCTCTGGCCCATAAATACATAAACCTGAATCCCATACTCTATGATTCCAGACTACATAAAACCCACACAACACCACACCACACCACAACACAACACAACATACCACATCACCACCGCCAGCTCTTTCTCTTTCTTTCCGAATCTAATAAGGGCAAAATATCATATTTTATTGTTTCCCCTATTTTTATCTACCCCTTTAATATTAGCGATGTTACGTTATACTAAGCCAAAGAAGAAAGGAAAAAGAAAATGATATACTACTATTTTTTTTTTTTTATTTTGTCACCATACGGTTTGTGCATTGGTCATAAATATATTCAAGTTTTTACAATTTATTTATCTAAAATGTATTTTTTACAGACGCGCCCCAAATGATGGAAGTGACGCCGTAATCAACTCTTCAAAGATTCCAATAAAACTGCTTTAAAATAATTAATTTACAGTAGAATGTGATTTTGGTTCTACAAGAGAAGTCCTATGTTTAAGTTCGGTTTAAGTTTTCGTTAATTAAGTTTATAATAAATGATTAATTAATGTATTTTCTTGTTGTTGTTTTTTTACTTAGCAATCCTATGATAATATATTAGCAACCCTAGTTACACCGAGCCAAAAACAAATATTAAAAATAAAATATAGTAATAAAAAACTAATCAGTTACTTTATCGCATATGAGATTCCGATATTCTTTCATTTAAAAATATTCATCAAGAAAAAAGGACCGACGATACATATCTTAGCATAAATTTAATACTATAGAGGATTTTTTGGCTAAATCGCCAATCGCGCAGAGCCATTAAAACCAATATTTTTTTTTGAAGTGAAACTTCTTTATCGGCGTTGGAAAAAAATTTACCGTCACATTTTTCCGTTACGCGCCATCTTTTTATTAAATTTTTTACTATATTTACCCACCTCGAAGTCCTTCCCCATATCCCTACCTAAAATCCCGGATATCTCGGAAACGGCTGGGAATTTCAAAATTCTGACAAATTCAGTATTCTACGTAATGAAAAATGATTCAGCCTATGTTTTTTTTTTTATAAACATAGGCGTAGTGTTTCTCGCCTAATGGTAAGCAGCGATACAATCGTTAATGGTAAAGCGCATTCGTTTTTTAAGAGCCTCTATTATTATTCACTTTTTAAATAATTATAAACTAGCGCTTGACTGCAATCCCGTCTGATGGTAAGCAGTGATGTAATCGTTGATGGTAAAGCGCGCTAGTTTATTAAACCCATTCACTTAAAAAACCTAGTGAATAGGAAGAAAGACGTCAGTTGAGCGAGGTGATGCAAATTTATAAACCCAACAACACGGCCAATGATGCTACACCAGAGGGCACCACACAACATCATTTGGCGCATCGTACCCGGCAAGCTTCACAACACAACTGCTCAGACCCGTCCTCCGTACGGCTTGACCAGACATCACACCGGAACACGACGAATCGCTTGGCGGCAAGACTTTGTCTGGTTGGTGGTAACTTCTGCCGGCAGCCGATGTTATGGCCTACCACCTACTATTATTCACTCTGGCCTTAAAGATACTTAAATTGTAATCAGACAGGAAGACCGCCGCAAGCCAATGTGCCAGTTCTTTGACGTACGCAAAAAAATGTTTGAGAAACCTCGCTAACATTTTTGAGGTCCAAAGCCATAAATTGTGAATATTTGATAATCGTAATCTTAATGTCGTGACACATCTGCGGAACGTACGGCGCCGAAAGTTCGGCTAAATACGCTCGCAGTGTATTTTAAGTACTCTACGACACATCAGCCGAAATTATACCGCGTTCGACGTGGGGCCTAATCTTCCTTCGGGCGGTTTTTTCAGCTAAAACTCATTTAATGTAGTTTGCATAGCAAGTGACACATCACGCGATGCGTTGCGCGACCGAAAGTTCGGCGGGCGTAGCTGAACGTTCGGCGTGTGTTGAGCATCGCGCGCGTGGTGGTAGCGAAGAGCGGCAACGTCTTCTAAGCCCTCTATAATAGCTAATATTCTAATTAAATCTATTTTTCTGGGCAATTCAGGTACGTCACAAAAACTGCACACCATAAAGTGTCGACACAGACAGACTGACGATGACGCCACGTATCTTTCTGTCGCGTAGAGCGCTTAACAAGACGCCGTTTTTAGACCGTTTGATTTGTCATAACAACTGAATCAAACTGAATATTGCGACTGACACTTCAAGCGCTGAGCTTTCGGCGCCGTACGTTCCGCAGATGTGTCGCGACCCTTAGCCTCACAACGTCACAACCATTGACATATAAGTAATTCAATTCAACTCTTGATTAATGGCCTTTATAGGGTTTTTTTTTTTTTTTTGACAGGAAAGCTGAGTGTCACGCGCATTTTTCATTGGACTTTTAAAATTATTTATAGTGTCGTTTACTAAATAAAAGCGCGTGATTTATGTAGTAAAAAGTGCATTCAGTGAATAATTCATAAAGAACATTGAAATATCGCAGCATAGTGACTACATTATGGCATTGCATCAAATCTCTTCGCAGTCGGCTCACGCGGCCGTTTTTTCAACTGTCATTGGCGATATCCGCCATTAATGTGATTTTTTTTTTTTTTAAGTATTTCTATAATTTGTTACACGTGTTATTGGCAAAATTGTGGTATCTAACCACAGGGGCCATTGAAGAGTTGAAGTAGAAAAAATAGTTATACAAATAAGAGGTATGTCGACGCCAAAATAAAAAAAAAATGCTGTCATCTCTTTCTAATTTTAATGATTTCAATTCGGCACTGTGTGATTTCAAATATTTGCACTGTGCGGGGATCGAACGTGCCCCTCCTTGCGTAGTGGCCGCGTTAGCTACCGCTACTTTTCAACACTACATTATAAGTTAAAAATGACGTTCCTAAATCGTAATCTTTCAATCTTACCGGTAGCCGGTTATCTCTCTTTGGCAAAACTCTATTACTAGTTTCTTCAACAGACTCTTCTGCATCAACATACACATCATTTCCATCCAACATATTATTATTATTTAATAATTCTTCTCCCATGCTATCTTCAAAGACCTCTTTTCTTCTCATCTCTTGTTTCTTCAACATCAATATTTTGGTTTTCATTTTCTCTTTCTAAACTTCCCCTCTCAAACTCATAATCAATATTTTCTTCATCTTCTTCAAATAGTTTATAAATATCACTAACTTTTACACTCTTGTTACACACCTTTAAAAATTCAGACACATCTTTGGCACTGTTATTAAATGTCACATCCCTTGAATACAAAACTTTCGATTCTACAGGATCCCAAATCTTATATCCATTATTTGTAAAACCAACCAACAGTTCTTATTACATCTGGAATCTAGTTTATTAAGTTTAGTGTTTATTTTAAAATATGCCAACGAACCGAAAATATTTAAGTGTTTTAAATTTGGAATTCTATTGAACCACATTTCTCCTGGCGTTCTCTCATTGATGGTGTTAGAACATCTATTAGGTACGCAGCTGTTAACACCGCTTCACCCCATAGATATTTTGGTAATTCCATGTCAAATAATAGGGCCCGGGTCCTTTCCATAACTGTTCGATTTAACCGCTCAGCTTTACCATTGTGTTGTGAAATATAAGGTGTTGTATAATCTATTGCAATTCCTATATTTATACATTTTTTTTTTTAAATTGTTTGATGTATATTCACTACCATTATCGCATCTGAATGTTTTTACTTTTGAGTTAAAGTGATTTTCAAACAAGTTTATATAATTTAATATTTTTGCAAAAGCTTCATTTTTAGATCTAATAAGATATTTTTTTGCAAAATGAGTTTAGTTATCTAATAACCATCATATGTGTCAGTATCAATGGGATCACATATGTCACTATGAATTATTTCTAGTGGTTTTGTGGCTCTATGTCTTTCAGTACTAAAAGGTTTTCTATAAATCTTAGCTCGTATGCAAACCTCGTAGGTGTCAATATTATTATCACTATATTTTGAATTTATACCATACACTATTTTTCTAGTTTTGGACACAGGTGTATGTGTGAGAGCTTTGTGCCAAAAATTCTCATTTTTTTTTTTTGTTTGGTTAATCAACAGCTCTGCATAATACAGTCCGTCACTCCTTAACTCTCCAGCATGTAAGCAGCTGCCATCTTGTTCATAGATTTTACAACTGTTTCTCAAAAATACAATTTTGTAATTACATATTATCAGCTATTTTTGAAATGAAATATTAAATTTTTCTTCAACTTAATAACACATCATTGAATGTGATGTTATGAGAACTTGTGTTTGATTTGCATATAACTTTTCCTTCTGTATTAACAATATGCGTGTTGCCATCTGCTGTCGAAATTTTATGATTACAACTTTCTTTATTATTCAGAAAGTCCTCAGAGTTAATTATATGACTACTTGCTCCAGAGTCCAATATGAATTTTATTGTTTTGTTTTCTTTATTACAATTACTTACCGAAAATTGTGGTTTTCCTAAACAAAATTTAAAGTAATGTGAACAGAACATACAGTTATATTTTTCTGTGCATTCTGTGCTTTTGTGTCCATTTTTTAAGCATTTAAAGCAGGTTACTGTGTTAATTCCTCCTTTTGCTTGTAAAGATCTGCAAAATTTAGCAATATGTCCCTTTGTACCGTAACTGAAGCACGTTGTAATTGCTAGAAATGTTTCACCTTCTATTTGTACATTTTCATTGTATTTTTCTTTGATTTTTAATTCTAATTGTGTTCTCGATGTTAAATTTGTCTTATACCTCTCGTATGCATTTGTGGACTCCCATGCCGTTCTAAAATTTGACATCTCTTTCGGCGGAGCACACAATTTTTGCCATTACTGCCATTTTACTTAATTCCAAACCTGTACTTTTAATGTCCAAGTTCGCTCAATCGTCGAATCTAACTCGGCTGCGCTGCTATCGGGAAGCTACGTAGAATCTTCTCGTCCGAAATACCGCAATACCTGTCTCAAGACAAAAGTCTTCAACCAGTGTGTTGCCAGTGATGACTTATAGAATTGAGACGTGGTCGCTAACAATGGGCCTTATAAGAAGACTCAAAGTCACTCAAAGGGCAATGGAGAGGGCTATGCTTGGGGTTTCACTGCGCGATCGAATCAGGAATGAGCAGATCCCCAGAAGAACAAGAGTAACAGACATAGCCCGAAGAATTGCAACACTAAAGTGGCAGTGGGCTGGATACATTGCCCGTAGAACCGATGCCCGATAGGGCCGATGGGTTCTCGAGTGGCGACCACGCACCGGAAGATATAGCGTGGGTAGGCCCCCGACAAGGTGGATCGACGACCTGGTGATGGTCGCGGGAAACCGCTTGATGCGGGAGGCGCAGGACCGGTCGTCGTGGAGACCCTTGGGGAAGGCCTATGTCGAGCAGTGGACGTCTTTCGGCTGAAATGATGATGATGATGATGACTTTTAATGGATGACAATGTTTATTAAATCGCCAATATCTTCAAGTACTTATGTCATTCTTTTTAAATTTATAGTTATAAAAGTCTTGTAATAAGTGACATTGTTGCGTCTCTATATGTCTAGTTTGATCGAGAGTTCTTATAACATCTTTTGTTGTTTCACTTTCGATTATTCTTCCTATGTATTTCGCATTGACTGAATTGATAATGATATATTTGGCTTTTACGTCTTTGCAGTTAAAATCCCTTTTATTTTTTCCTTTCTCATCCAAATTTTCTAGTACACAATTTAGGCCTTTTGAATAATAATTTTAGTTTTTTTTTTTTTTTCAATTTTATATAATATGTAAAGAAACCCCCGTCCGATCCGTGAAGTAATGTTAGGTATCGTTAACTGATTCTAATAATGTCAACAAAGCCTTAGGCTTTAGGGCTAAACTTAAAAAAAAATCCCGCCGCAGGAGACGCCCTGGTCGGGCCACGAGACCGAATTCCCAGCCACCCTAGGCGCGGGCCTGCGGGCGGTGAGCAGTGGGCAGCTGGCCGTCCGGTAAGGACCATGCCAGAGTCGATGGCGCGTCGTGTTCCACGCGCTCCTCAAAGATATGTCAGCAAATCGTGACGGGGTCCACGAAGACTGATGCCTCCTGGGTCAGGGTTGCGGGTTGATTAAACAAGAAACCGTGGCCCTGACCGTCGCACAGGCAAGTCAAAAAACACGGATGGGTTTTAGTCAGTAAAAGTCTGACACGTCCTTCCGCTCCGCCCAGAGTGGGGGAAGTTATTTGATAATTTCCCATCCCAACAAAAAAAAGGACTACCATTTGTGTATGACCATTATAAGCACACTCTCAACCGCAACCTGTATTTGCTCATAGGAAGAAAGTTTGTGCTCTCAGTAGACAATAAACTCATTTAAAACTGGTTCCTTAAGCCATTATGGACTTTCAGGAATCCAATTGTAGGTCGTTGGAATTAAAGTCAACATGCTCTGCCTCAAACAGTCCAAAATGGTATCCTAAGAATTTTGGTTTAGGAAGAAAGAAAATCACCAGTATCTACAGATGCCATCAGTAAACTATGAGATCGAGATAATTTAAAAGAGTGTCCATGGAGTTTCTTGCCCGTTCTTCTACATAGGTCTACTCTTTGGAATGGGCGACTAGCTTCACCTTACTGACTGACCGACCTTCTGATAATTCAAAAGTGCCTGTAACTGGTTTATTTGAAATAAAAGCTTTGATTTTGATTTTGGATTTTTAGCAGTACGAGGGACAACACAGAACCTCTAATCATTATCATCTTAGCGTTTATCCCGGTTGCGTCCGCGGCTTTCGCGTTGGAGCCCGGGGTCCGCTTTCCTGGACATTCTCCATTTTGCGCGATCTTCAGCATCCACGAGGAAACGATTTAGACCTAAATCCTCAGAGACGTAAAGATGACAGCACATCCATCTGTCCAATTCCTTTTTTAATTTTCCAAATTTATTTCTAAAGAATTAACGATCAAGGTTGGTTGGAAATATTTGATAGCTTCGGGTAGATTGACCTACTGTTGTCCGTACATAGATAATTTTTTAACCAACTTCAAAAAAAGGAGGTTATCAATTCGACCCGTATGTGTGTACGCAAAATTTCAAGTGTATGTATGTGCGCGCATATTTCCGGAACTACAAGTCCGATTTAAGTAATTCTTTTTTTGTTGTACTATGTTCAACTTAGGGAATACTATAAGTTTCATCAAAATCGGTTGAGTAGTTTTTGAAATAGGATTTCTTTTTCGTATTGATGAGAGTTTATTCTAACATGGGTTATGTATGGCTGACACTATTGTTATGAGGTGAAAAAAGTAATTTTCGAATATCGAAAAAAGGAGTCCGGTCACCTTGACTCCTACTTTTCGAAATGTATCCTTGGGGTGTACCGACCGCCTTCAGCTTTTGGGAGTTGAGATTTCCTCGAATCTAAACTTTGGGCGGTACATAGAGTCCAAGGCCAAGGTAGCTGCCAGGAAACTTGGCGATATCGCAACAGTACTTCACACCAGGGCAGCTTCTAATGTTGTACAAAGCACAGGTCCGTTCGTGTGTGAAGTAGTACTGCAGCCACATTTAGGCTGGTGGTGCTAAGTGTCACCTGGCCTCTTTGGATTCAATAGAGAGGCGTGCGAAGAGGCTGATTTAGCTCGAGACGGTCTCCAAAGCCTAGAGCACAGGCGTAGAGTAGCCAGCCTTTCCGTGTTCTATAGGATGCATTTTGGGGAGTGTGCGAGGGAATTGCATGATTTAATTCCCCCATCTCCGTTCCATCACCGGAGGACCCGTCGTACGGCGAGTTTCCACCCTTACGTTGTTAACACCACTACGACCCGGACGAAGCGTTTCGCCTCCTCCTTTATACCGCGTACATGGAGGGACTGGAACAATTTGCCAGCGGCGCTGTTTCCGTCGGACTACAATTTGAGTGTCTTCAAGGCTAGAGTGAATAGGCTCTTAATAAACTAGTGCGCTTTACCATCAACGATTGCGTCACTGCTTACCATCAGGCAGGATTGCGGTCAAGCGCTAGTTTAAAAATTATAAAAAAAAAATGGAAACCGACTTCAAAAAACAAGTGTCTCGAGGTTTCTGTTGTTTAGCTCACCACCGACTTCTAGAACCATGACAAAAGTAAAATATTTTTTCCTTTTAAATGTTTTTTTGTAGTCGGTTTCTATTTTTTTGTAAAAAGTTTTTATTTTTATTATTTACAGTGTTCAGGCCCTAAATTCTGCTAGGAACTTTAAAAAAAAAATACTTGGGAGCATGAATGCAATACACACGCGATAGAAGTGACCTAAAAGAAAGATACTGCATAATGCTTCCTATCTCACTTTCACTTACTGTCTCTATTTTCTCTTTCAAAACATTTAATCATTTTATAAGGTTAATTTGTGCCTTCAATCTCCGTCACTGAGTACTTTCCTATTTCTTATTTTAAGTTTTGTACTCAAAAATTTCCTAGATGCTATCTTAAAAAAAAAAATAGGAAGTTCGAACCACATAATGCAAAAAGCGTAAAAGTTTACCTCCTTGCTCGATAGATGGCGTTGTACGGTTTTCTGAATCGCGCTATGGTTTGGTTACAAGCGTTTCATGACATCTCACACATGTTGCTAAAACGCTTCATTGATAAGACTATAGACAACTATATTCATAATTTTTGGAAAGAATATCTGGAAAGTATTCAGATATTCTTATAAAATAAACGGCGTAAGTATGTGTAATGTATATTTTGTTTATTAATTCTGTTCACCTAGCTAGTGGATAAATACACACATCAAAAGTGTCTAGGGATCAACACATATTTTTGCAATAACTTTTCTCCTGATTGATATTAATTAAAATTTTCTTTAAGGATTCATCAAATAAAGTGTTTTCGTTTGTCACAGTAACGATAAACCAAGTCACCTTTGCATTAATAAAGAAATTTGCCATTTTCCTAATAAAGGGATATTTGACATTTGAACCACTAACACAAAAGTTCGAAAAAAAGACTGAAATAACAGTTTTCTCTAAAATTTTATTGGGTAACTTAAACAATTAATAATCCGTGTTTCTACCGCGAACACTAACAACACAAGAACATCGGTTTGGCATACTCAAAATGAGTTCATCTAAATCACGCTGTGGAATGGCCGCCCATGTTCGTTGCAACAACAAAAAAAGGTCTTCTTGCGACTGGATACCCTCCATATTCGGCAGAGCTCTTCTCTGTAGCATATCCCATGCATGCTCAATCGGGTTCAAGTCTGGCGACTGAGCAGGCCAGGGCAGGACATTGATGTTAGCTGCGGCGAGAGTCTGTCTTACAACTCTTGCGGTGTGCGGTCGTGCATTATCATGCATTAACTGAAATAAGGGACCGATTTGCACTTGTAGAGGAACGATGACGTCTGACACAATCGTCTCAGCATAAATTTGAGCGTTGAGGTTGCCTCTGATCCAAATCAACTCAGTTCTTCCGCCGATCCAAATACCCGCCCATACCATGATGGTTCCACCACTATAAGGATGGACTTCCTGGCAGGATTTTAATCGCTGTTGGCGTCCAGGGGTTCTCCAGTGTCGTATACGTCTTGTATCCGGTCTCATACCAAAACGAGACTCATCAGAAAAGCACACGAAACGCCATTGTTCTTCTGCCCAATTTCTGTGTTCGAGAGCCCATTGATATCGAATCCTACGATTATTTATTTATTCTTTATTGTACACCAATCAAACATGGAACAAAATACATGGAACATAAAACATACAATGGGCGGCCTTATCGCTAGTGCATTGCTATAGGTGGTACCCGTAGCGGTCTTCGGGAATGCGGTTCACTTCATGCAAGCGGTTTCTGACTGTTTGGTCGCTAATTAAGTTCCCTGAAGAGTGATGAAGCCTCACGGCTAACATCATGGCGGTTATTGTTGGAGCTCTTCGAGTTAAGATTTGAATGCATCGGTCTTGTCTCCGTGTGGTGCAGCGATACCGTCCTTCATGGCGCTCAGCCATGGTACCAGTGCTTCGGTAACGTGTCCAAAGTCGACTGATAACACTCTGACTTGTATTCAGAGCTAAAGCCACAGTACGTTGCCGGGAACCAGCTTCTATCATTCCCACGGCTCTGAGCATTTCTTCCCTGCTTAAATGACGTCGCCGCTCCATAATAACGTTGGTTTTAATCAGTAGTAGGGAAACAGTAGCACTAATAATGTCTTCAATGCGTTGTATGTTTTTATAGGGAAAATATTGACAGCTGATTTTCATCTTTTACTCGAATTTGATTCACAGTTCCTGATTCAAATTATGAAATGCACCAAAAAGGATCCATATAAATTTATAAAATCATAAATTTATTACAAAGCCACATCTCAATCTCAAGAAATCCGCATAAAAATGCTTGATCCCTAGACACTTTTGATGTGTGTATTTCCGTCAATTATATGTATACGGATTTTTCTACATTTTATAATGAGTTTTTACATATGTTAGTCGCCGAGATGACACTGCTAGGTAGATTGTGAGCGTATAAGTAGTATATTTAGTAGACGTGGTTGTTATTTCACATAACTAGTTACAATAACCAGCGACGCGACGTGTAACTGAAGAACTAGTTACGAATCAAATTAAAAAGTAGTTATTTTTGTAAATGCGTTATTTTATACACACGTTATGCCGTAGCGGGTAGCCGTATCGTGCATCAAACCGGCGGCGCGCGTTGCTGGTTATTGTAACTAGTTACGTGAAATAATGACCACGTCTAGTTTCGTTTCGCGTGTAACTGTATAGTTGGTGGTTATATTTAACAATCACAGTAGCTGAATTAAAATAACTATGTACAAAAATAACTTGTTTTATAACAAGTAACGCCGATTAAGTAACTGGTTATGTTACATTTCTTGAAAAAGGCGTTACGACCCACACCTAATATTTAGTTCAGCGTATTTGTACAGGGTGGGCCAAGAATTCGTTACAATTTAAACTTAACACCCCGCGCTAATACAAGCCGCGCGGGGAGCGGGGAGGGGCGTTACCACTAGTACGCTTCTCGGAAATTTAGTCGCAATGGATCGTTTCACGGGGCCGCAGCGCGCTTATTGTGTGAAACAATTTTAGTTAAACAACAGTTCGCTCATTACTGTGAGACGCTTATTTCGCGTTGAATACGACTTACACGATTTAAATCAGTGTCCGAGTGCTCCATTAATAAAGAAATGGGTTAAAAAGTTCGAAGAGACCGGATCTACACTAAACGTGAAGCAAACCGGCGGCCCACGGACTTCTCGGAGCGAAGAGAACGTGCAGCGAGTTTCCGCATCAGTTCGACGTGATCCAAATTTATTGACGCGCAAACGTTCGGCTGAATTAGGACTATCCCGAACATCATTGCGCCGTATTTTGAAATTAGATATGAAATTACATCCTTATAAGATCCAGTTAGTACAGGAATTAAAACCTAATGATTTAAATTTGCGCAAGTCCTATGCCGAAACAATGTTAGATCGATTCAATAATTTTGACAACCTCTTATTTTCCGACGAAGCCCATTTCCACCTCAACGGACACGTAAACAAACAGAATTGCAGATATTGGAGCAGCGTAAATCCCAAATCTAAACACGCGAGGCCACTTCATTCTCCCAAGGTAACGGTATGGGCTGCAATTTCAGCAAAAGGAATCATTGGGCCCTATTTTTTCGAAGATTCTCGCGGCCGTTCGGTTACTGTGAATTCTGTTGAATATGTAAAAATGTTACGGGGGTTCTTGGCACCGAAGCTACTGGAATTTGCTGGCTACAATCGTAACACATGGTTTCAACAAGATGGAGCCACTTGTCACACATCCAACGAGTCCCTGCCGGTAGTCAAAGAAATGTTTCCGGAAAAGCTGATTTCCAGACGAGGCGACATCTCATGCCCACCCAGGAGTCCAGATTTAACCCCAGCAGACTTCTTTTTATGGGGTTATTTGAAGAGTCGTGTTTATATCCATAAACCAAAAACACTACGTGAACTAAAGGAAAAAATTAGCGAAGAAATGTCAGCGATCTCGCGGTCTCTTTGTCGACGACTATTCGAAAATTTCGGTGCTCGCTTAGAAGAATGCAAAAATCGAAACGGTGGCCATTTAGATGATGTTATTTTTAAAAAATAAATTCCAAATAATTAACTTTCTTGTAAATAAATAATTTTAAAAATATGTCAAATAGTTTTCTTTATACGATTTTTTCAATTGTTAAATAATTTATGGCCCACCTGTATATTAGTATAGCTATTTAACACGTATTTTTTATTTTTTTTTCAATCAAATACTTAGGAAGATATATTGATTTGAAATGTCGCATGACTTCACGCCGTGGTACAAAATATACCACGGTTGTATGTATATGTAAAAAATAATTTAATGTCCATCAGATAGATTTATAAAAAATATTGAACACATATTTTTTATTTTTTCTTTCATTCAAATACTTAGGAAGATATATTGATTTGAAATGTCGCATGACGTCACGCCGTGGTACAAAATATACCACATCGTGACGCCCCACTTCCGTAACTTGAATAAAAAATACGCGTTTTAATTATTTTATTATCTATAAGACGGAATAATATTTTCTTTGATTATCATACCTTGGATACATCCCTATTATATGCTTAACCTTTTCCTAACTATTTCGGTGTCGGCTTCCAGTCTAACCGGCCCCCTAATCGGCGAACACATTTTTGTCAAATGATTGCGACTAGTTGGGATCGTTTGGACCGAGCGGACCAATGGGCGGTCCGAATGATCCCAACTGATGCCAACTAGTCGCAATCATTTGACAAATGTGTGTTCGCCGATAAGGAGGCAGCACCCTAATTGAGTTACTATACAGGCTGTATCTGACATCGTAACGCAAACTTTGCGAAAAGGCTAGATTGCATGCCACTAATAAAGTTATAATAGTCATTTATATCGTTAATGAACGGTTACAGAAATCACAGTGTTTAAAAAAATGTGTCGGCTCGGCCTTTGAACGTTGCAAGCGTGCCGCCACGCGTGTTTGTGGGTATGATGTTGACCCCTGCTGTGAGCTCTATTAAATCAGCTGATGGGATACTTTTTCGAGTTTTGTTCACATTGCGCTTTTTTTTAATTACCGAATTAATTAATTTTTCCTTTAAAATCTTATTGGGTTATAAAAGTATAGCAATTATGAACGGTTTAAAGTGAAAAAAAAACTGCATATAATTTTTTTTAATCAGGAAAAAACTGACGTAAAATTCCACCACTGGGGGGGTTCAGAATCATGTACTGGATCCATGGTACTCGTTTGTGTGTCGATGTAAGAGACACCCTTTAATTTTGAAGAATATTGCTAATGCATTGCTCCATGTGTTTGAAGACTAAAGTCTTTGACCAGTGTGTGTTGCCAGTGATGACTTACAGAACTGAAACGTGGTCGCTCACAATGGGCCTCAAACGAAGGCTCAGAGTCACACAAAGGGCGATGGAAAGAGCTATGCTCGGAATTTCTCTGCGTGATCGAATCAGAAATGAGGAGATTCGCAGAAGAACCAAAGTCACCGACTTAGCTCTGTAAGCCGCTAAACTTAAGTGGCAGTGGGCAGGGCACATTGCTCGTAGAACCGATGGCCGATGGGGCAGTAAGGTTCTGGAGTGGCGACCACGTACTGGAAGGCGCGGCGTAGGGAGGCCCCCAACAAGGTGGACCGATGACCTGGTGAAGGTCGCGGGAAGCCGATGGATGCGGGCAGCACAGGACCGGTCAGCGTGGAAAGCCTTGGGGAGGCCTTTGTCCAGCAGTGGACATCATAGGCTGAAGGAGAAGTAGAAGAAGATGTGTTTGAAAAATATGTCTTCCCAACAACGTAAATGATACAACGAATGGTGTTGAACTCTCAAAATGAAATCCATTACAGTTGAATACCAGTATTTAACATGGAGCGACTGCCCCTCTCTCCTCCACAACCCAGTTACTGGGTAATACGACACCTCTTGGATGGACTGGTGGTCAGATTTTCAGGCTAATAACGACTCGTATTAAATTGGTGGGTGCCATAATCCACACGCCTGTCCTGCGGGTTGTAGATCGCAGTGGTTTGATATTCCACAGGAGAAGCGCTGCTGCTCGCTTCCCTGGTGAGAGTTCCCTTGGTCGGCTCTTACGACACCCACCAGAGGATGTGAGATGGTACTATTCTAAGCCGAAAGAGGAAAAGAAATGAGGAGATCCGCAGAAGAACATCATTCGTATTGTATAAACTATGCAGAAAGACCTGCACGTTAAAAGCTTCAATTAAAGAAAACAATTCAGAATTTAAATTAAGCCGTAGCAGCTAAGATATTAAAAGATCACAGCACACTTAAACGACTCTGCTCCAACACCCAACTAACATTTTTGTCATATAATCAAACATTTATATGACCTTGAGTCTTATTAAAGTTTTTTAACAGTATTTTTGTTAACTCTTAGTCGTGTACTGGTGCATTATGTGTCCTAAAGTCATATACGCTTTTCGTTGTATAATAATGTCGTGTAGACGTTATTGCGACCTTTTTATACAACCGTCCTATAGCAGTGTGATATACAATATTAACTCTGCTGTCAAAAACACTGCCATATTATATTAACGTGATATGTTATAGAATTTGTTCAAATAAGCACACCTTTAAATGACAATAACACAACTTTACATTGGATAAAAGTCATATTGTGAGCCATTACTCGACACGAAGTCGAATACACGTCGCGACAGTTGTTCTTACATGACATGTAGTCAAATCGCCGACGTAAATATGACTACTATGCGACTTTACAGGACCATATATGACTATTACACGACACTCTTAGCGACTTAAGTTGAATAAAATGGGCCCTAATGCGGTCGAGTAAACGTCCTTATAACGTTTATACGATTATATTATATAACATTAAGTCGCCAACAAAACGTCTACTCGACTTCCTAAATGTTAGTTGGGCACCGCCCTAAACTAAGACGATTGCTCCCAGTACACGCGGTGGCAGCTAGCAGACGGCCAGCTATCCACCCGCCGACAGCTCTCGCTTTTCGTAATAGACATAGTTATCGACTCGCAACGCGCGTACTAGCAATTATTGCTATTAAACTTGAGGATGAAGAGAGAAGTGCAAGAAATAACAGACGAAGATTTTGGGTTCATAAAATGCTGAAAGCAACTGACTGAGCGGCGACGGCGCGGCGACGGCGCGACGACTGCTAGCATTGAGCCCGCCGACAACGCACCGACCGCTCGTCTACAACGTGAGGCCAGCGAAGCGTCAACTACAGAGCAGTCTGACGGCGGTAACTGTGTGGCGGTGACTGCTAATTTATGATGCTACATTAGCATGTAGCATCTGTAGCAAATGTATCTAAAGAGCAACATTTAAAGCCCATATTTATAAAGTGTATCTGATATCGTAACGCAAACTTCTGAACTGCATGCCACAGTGATTTATGTCGTTAATGACCGGTTACAGAAATCACAGTGTTTAAAAAAAGTGTCTTTTCGGCCTTTAAACGTTGCAAGCGTGCCGCCGCCCGTCTGCTTGGCTAGTGCGCATAATAGTAGAAAAAAAAACTAACATTTTTATTCTTTATTTCTACAGGCCAACAAGCCCGTTTCGTGCAGTGTCCAGAAGGTGAACTTCAGAAGCGTAAAGAGGTGGTCCATACTGTGACTTTGCATGAGATTGATGTTATCAACTCCAGGACGCACGGCTTCTTGGCGCTGTTCTCTGGTAAGTTGGTTAACAAGCAGGTCATCCATCTGTTAATAGATGAATCTTCTCCAGCCTATAGAAGTCCACTGCTGGAAAAAGGCCTCTCAAAGTCTCACTACATTGAGGGGGTTTGCTATAATCCGTCTATCTCGTTCTTGGTGACCCCGTCGGGACCGTTCCAAGTCCACTTCCACTGTTCACGCTTTTTGAAGAAGGAGTTCATCATAAAGAGTCCCTCCTTCTCCATGAAACCAGCTAACATGTGGCCTTTCTTTCTCCAGTTTAATAACCTCGTCGGTCCGCAGTGTATGCATGTTCAGTGTTGCCAGATCGATCCGTCGTTGTTTGTGGTAGCCGGATATTTTCCGAAGATTCTTCGCACCCCTTGCCCCGCCATTACCACAATGACCAGGAACAGCGGAGCTGCCGGACTCCTAGACTACCGGCTGCCGGACTAGAGGCCTGGGCTTTGTCGTGTGCATTATTTTGGGGGGGTTGCTATAACCCCACGCTTACCGGGTTGGGGATCGCAGTGATTTGATATTCCACAGGAGAAGCGCTGCTGCCCGCTTCTCTGGTAAGAGTTCACTAGTCGCCTCTTACGACACCCACCAGAGGATATGGCAGGGTACTATTCTAAGCTGGGTACCACACGAGGCAGCCCGGTACCATACGGGAATAAATAAATGCGGTAAATAATATCAACAGATGTATACCTTTTTTCGGATTGGAAATCATCAAATAACCTGTCACGCTCTGGTCGGAGCAGAAGGGCGATTCAGACTTTTACTGACTAAAACCCACCCGTGTTCCTTCCTTTGCCTGTGCGCCAGTTCGGACAAGCCACAGCCAAGTCAACGTCTATCCTTAGATCCCAGAATTGGTTTCAATTTTACTATAAAAATATGCAGAACAGGGCGTAATGTTATACAATATGTAAAGAAAACCCTCTGCGATCCGTGAAGGTATTAATAACCAATCAGTTAGGTATCGATAACTGATTCTAAAAATGCCTACAAAGCCGGGCTAAACTTAAAAAAAATCCCCCTAAAAATAAATATTATTTTGAAAAAGCGAGGTAACTTAATACATGTGCGTTAGGCAACACGGTAGGCATACATGTGCGGGCGAAGGGGGGCAGGGCACGCGTCACTCATATCAATACTGTCTAGTGTTGTCACTTTTTTTAAAAATCCCCAAATTTTGTGGAAGTTGGAATTATTTCGCCGAAAAAAATGATTATTTCAAAATTCATTAGTATTGTTACTGTGATGATTTTGTAAAATTTCATATTATTTGGTCATGAGTTTACCTAACCTTTAGTGCCCTGCTCTCTTTCGCCCGCGCATGTATTGCCTACCGTACATGTATTAATTTACCTCCTTTTGCGAAATAATATTTATTTCTTTAGGGGGATATTTTTTTAAACTTCAGCCCGGCTTTGTAGGCATTAGTAGAATCAGTTATCGATACCTAACAAAACCTTCACGGATCGGACAGGGTTTTCTTTACATATTGTATACTTACATGTAAATCTCATCTATGTTCACAGGTGACACTGGTGAGATAAAGTCTGAGATTCGTGAACAGATCAATAGTAAGGTGGCAGAGTGGCGTGAAGAGGGAAAGGCTGAAATGATTCCCGGAGTACTATTCATTGATGAGGTAAGTTTTTAAAGTGAATAGTTATGTGGCAGTATCTATAACGTGATATGGAAAGAGATACTGACGTCACGCTTAGGGAATGCAATCTCGTTCTCGCGAGATCTCTGCCTTTCTGAGTGAGATTAATCTCGGGGAAAAGGGCGAGATCTCGCGAGATTCTTTGGACATATTAATATAATATATATGTCGGAGATCGTCGATATAATTTTAATAGAAGTTGCTGATTTGATTTACGTAGTAGAGGGGCGAACGCTTGTGACGTTATTTTGTGATGGCGTCACATGGACAGAGTCGCTTTGGAAAGTGGGGTTCGTCGAACGGTCACTTTGCATCGAGACGCGGACCAAGGCACTGCTCCGAACCGAAACTGTCGGTTTGCCTATTCAAATTGTTATTATGAAGATTGGAGGGTATATCTACACGTCGTGCTTCAATTCAAAACTCACCTACGAAATGAAACCTGTACCACCACACCAAGATGCTGTCGACCCTACCGCTCTGCCGTCGCTGTCTCCGACATATAATATAATACGGACACATCACACAGATTGAGCTAGCCCCAAAGTAAGTTCGAGACTTGTGTTATGGGATACTAACTCAACGATACTATATTTTTATAATAGATACATATATAGATAAACACCCAAGACCCAGGCCAATCAGGAAAAGATCGTTTTCTATCATGACCTGGACGGGGATCGAACCCGGGGCCTCCACGTCGCAGGTAGGCGTGTTGACCGCTGCGCCACGGAGACCGACAAACATATTGTGCTTCTTACGGAGCTACTTTCAAAATAATCCGTAATAATGCTTGTGATTTGAACTGAACAAATCTTTCATTTGATTGGTATATTTTGTTAATTAATCTATAATTTCTAATAGTCGACTAATTGGTATATTTTGTTAATTAATCTGTAATATGTAATGGATCTCATGAGTATATATAATTTTTTTTTAATTGATGATAATATCTCAGTTTGGTAGTCAGCTTCAACTCAACTTAGATGATAAGTTTTTTTTTACTTCTCGTTGTTTTGTTTATTATAAGAGATTAGAGAAGACTGTTGTTTCATTTTGTATTTATTATTTGATAGATACGTACATCAAAGTTTATTTCTTAAAAGTTTATTAAAAAATTTAAATTTTAGACATACGTGAATATCTTACAATGCCTTTTTTATTTTTCTAATTGCTATAATATAGTCATTATTTGAAAAAAAAACACACGCAAACTACCAATCTCGCGAGATCTCGAAATTGACGAAATCTCGCGGTATTGTATTCATAATCTCGCGAGATATCGCTGGAGCCCCAATGTCGCGAGATTTGCATTCTCTAGTCACGCTAAATCCTATATTAAAGATTACCGCGCAACTCGGTCTCAGTGGTAGGCCTTAACATCGGCTGTCGGCAGAAGTTACCACCCACCAGACAAAGTCTTTCCGCCAAGCGATTCGTCGTGTTCCGGCATGATGTCGGATGAAGCCGTACGGAGGACGGGTCTGAGCAGTTGTGTTGCGATGTGTGCCGGGTACGATGCACCAAATGTTGTTGTGTCGGGAGTTTGGTCATGGAGGGTCTGCAGGTCAATCTCCCTCTGGCGCAACATCGCTGGTCGTGTTGGGTTTAACATTCCATCACCTTGCCCAACTGCCGTCTTCCTTCCTATTCACTCTGTTTTTGTATTTGCTTGTTATTTCATCAGCAAAATTCATCAACTCATAACATCCTCTCTTCCAGGCTCATATGCTGGACATAGAATGCTTCTCCTACCTCAACCGAGCTCTGGAATCAGAGACAGCACCCGTTGTCATCATGGCTACCAACCGTGGCATCACTCGTATCAGGGGCACCAACTACCGGTCACCACATGGAATACCTCTGGATCTCCTGGACAGGATGATTATTGTACCCACCTCGCCGTACAGTCATCAGGAGCTGAAGGAGATCCTTAATATCAGGTAATAAATTTACGTAGCGTCCACGCATCGTTTACGCAACAACTACGCAACATTTACGTGGCATTTACGCGGTGACTACGCGGCGTTTACATATCAGTTTAGTCCTTTCAAAACGTCAATTTGACGTAATTTTAGTTACCGTAATTTTAGTTTCGTTATTTTAGTAACTTAAATTTAGTTTAGTATTTTCCCCAAATCGGCTAACTCTAAAAATGACTAAATCTGGTTTAGTCTTTTTTTTTTGTTCAACTTCCTAAAACTCGATAGATAGTATTGTAATTAGTATATCTAAAAGAGTCTACATTATCAATAATACTATCTTACGATATTATCTAACAACGGTATTTCAGATCTTTCCTTAAGAGTGGACTCTAGTGCCGAGAAATTTGGAAAATAGGTATTAGAAGAAACTTTTGCCATCGCGGTGCTTCCAAGCTCTCCCGGCAAGTGCGAAAAGGACAGTTGCAGCTCAGGCTGATTTTACCTACAAAAACGTTGACCAAAAGACTTCGTATTCCGCTGTTTTCTTTTTCAAAACACGACAGATCTCAATTGTTTTTATAAGTATCAAAATTTAGAGGAAAAATATATACCTATGCTTCTATTATTTTCTTTTTTGTCCAAAACTTATCACGTTTGTCTAATAGTCATCTGAACATCATAGTGAAGATGGGTTATTTTTCGCGATTTTGAAGTATCGTATTTCTTCTATCTAAGTTTCGGAAAAAAATCAAACGATAGGGGCACGTATAATCATGGTGTAAAATTGTAGAGAAAAAAAAATGCTCTAAATGGATTATTCACGAAGAAAACAGCCGAAAACGTTTGTATAGAGAAAGCACCGCTAAGAGTTACCTCTTAAGTGTTGTATAAAAAATATACAGTTTTAATAATCTCCTGAAAAATTGCTTATAATTAGGGAGTTAGCAGGTTTGCGAATTAAGGTATCCATCATCATCATCATCATAATTTCAGCCGAAAGACGTCCACTGCTGGACATAGGCCTCCCTCAAGGAGTCCTTTCCCGCGACCTTCACCAGATCGTCGGTTCACTTTGTCGGGGGCCTACCCACGCTGCTTCTTCTGGTGTGTGGTCGCCACTCGAGAACCTGTCGGCCTCATCGGGCATCGGTCCTACGGGCAATGTGTCCAGCCCACTGCCACTTTAGTGTTGCAATTCTTCGGGCTATGGCGATTACTCTCGTTCTTCTGCGGATCTCCTCATTTCTGATTTGATCACGCAGTGAAACCCCATGACTAGCCTTCTCCATTAAGTCATCATCATCAATAAACTTTTATCGTCCCACTGCTGGGCACAAGTCTCCTCTCATACAGAGAAGGATTGAGCGTATTCACCAAGCTTGCTCAATGCGAGTTGGCGATTTCAGACCCAGATTTCCTCAAAATGTTCTCTTGGATCTTATAATCAGTCATTGGTGCCCAAGATATATTAAAGAAAAGTTACGTTGGTAGTTGCCTGACCTGCCCCCTAATCGGCGAACATATTTTTGTCAAATGATTGCGATTAGTTGGGATCGTTTGGACCGAACGGACCAATGGGCGGTCCGAACGATCCCAACTGATACCAACTAGTCGCAATCATTTGACAAAAATGTGTTCGCCGATTAGGGTGCTGGAATCCTTTAAGTGATCTTGAGCTTTCTTATAAGGCTCATTGTCCACCACGTCTCAGTTCCATATGCCATCACTGAGACACTTGCGTTATTTCGGACGAGAAGATTCTATGTAGCTTCCCGAAAGCAGCCCAGCCGAGTTGGATTCGACGATTGACCTCTTTCTCAAAGTTGGACTTACCGCTGTACATCACACTCGTCTCCACAGAGTAGGCAACTCGTTCATGGGTCAATGTATACACTTTTACAACAAGCTTTCCGTGGACATTCGAAACTTACCCATTAAACGATATAAAAACTATATAAAGACCAAACTTTGCAAAAAGGGGTATTATAAAATCACAGATTATTTAGAAGACATAAAAGCTTAGGACTGAGCTACTCACTCTATTAAAGCATTATAAACATTTTTAATGTTTTGACTTGAAAAAAGACGATGATCCCTGAGTTTGTTTCGGCTATTTCTTCTCAGAGGTAGTCAGTTAGGAAATGCCAGCTTCATCTAGTTAAAAAAAAAAAAAAAACATATGACGTGTAAAAGTGATCGGTGATCCTACTTGCTTAATAAACGATTTCATTTCCTCACTGGATAGTTCGTCCCCGGTATACGTAACTGTCGACAACTTCGAGAATAGAGTTTCCGATCTTTATAAGAGTCATTTCTGTCATCAGCAAAAGCACTAGGAAGTTGCGATGTGTGGGCGTTTTGGGGAGACTGTCTTATGTAATATTGACGTCCTCCGTGGCGCAGCGGTCAACACGCCTGCCTGCGACGTGGAAGCCCCGGGTTCGATCCCCGGCCAGGTCATGATGTAAAACGATCTTTTCCTGATTGGCCTGGGTCTTGGATCTTTACCTATATATGTATCTATTATAAAATATAGTATCGTTGAGTTAGTATCCCATAACACAAGTCTCGAACTTACTTTGGGGCTAGCTCAATCTGTGTGATTTATCCGTATATATTTATTGACGTTCAATAAGTGCTGATTCTCAGCCAAATTTTTTTTTTTTTATAATTATAAACTAGCTCTTGACCGCAATCCCGCCTGATGGTAAGCGGTGATGCGATCGTTGATGGTAAAGCGCGCTAGTTTATTAACAGCCTATTCACTCAGAAAAACTGAGCGAATAGGAAGGAAGACGGCAGTTGAGCGAGGTGATGCAATGTTAATCCCAACAATACGTCCAACGATGCTGCGCCAAAGGGAGATTGATCCGAAGACCTTCCACGACCAAACTCCTAACACAACAACATTTGGCGCATCATACCCGGCACACATCGCAACACAACTGCTCAGACCCGTCCTCCATACGGCTTCACCAGACATCATGCCGGAACACGACAAATCGCTTGACGGCAAGATTTTGTCTGGTGGGTGGTAACTTCTGCCGGCGGCCGATGTTATGGCCTACCACCGAGGCTAATTGATAACTAATTAATTACTAATTTGAATAAATGGCATTTGATTTGATTCATATTCTCTAATATTATTTCTCCATTCTCCAACAGATGTGAGGAGGAAGATTGTCAGATGTCAGGCGATGCTCTGACGGTGTTGACTCGAGTGGCCACTGAGACATCTTTGCGATATGCCATACAACTAATTACTACTGCTTCTCTTGTGGCAAAGCGTAGGAAGGCTACTGAGGTATGTAATGACACTACCTTATAATCATAGACCGTTATTACAAAATAAAATCTAACTTTAGTTCCAGCCTTCTTTTTCTTTCTTTCTTTTTTGCACGTAATTATGAATTATTCATGTCGAAAAAGACGGCCGAGTGACCCGTCTTACGAGGGAGGTTTGGGACAAAGTCATAATGTGGCCGCTATGCTGGGATATTTCACTGTTCTTTATGTATTATTTATTAAATGCACTTTTTACTACATAAATCATGCACTTTTATTTAGTAAACAACACTATAAATAATTTTAAAAGTTCAATGAAAAACGAGCGTGACACTCAGCTTGACTTTCCTAGTGATACGACGTAGTCTGCGCGCAAAAATTACAAACAATTATCTTAGATAATAATTTTATTTTCGTGTTCAGTAAATTGCAACTAAAAAGTATTTGTGAAAATCCTAAGCCCGTAAAATTATGAATGGATAATAGTTGAAGCACGCGGGTCAATGGTCCCGCGCCATTCAGCTGTAGATTATCAGAAGTTTACTATTGGTTTGAGCTCACTTTCGAGTTTTATTTATCACTATGTTAAATCTGCCATTTTATGTTTCCAATATTTTATTTATTGATGAAACGATTGTATTACTAAGACAAAACCGTTTCGCTGCGGGAAAACAACCATTAAAATTCCACGCTGTATAGTACCCTATTATTTAATCCGTTCTTCTAATTTTACGTCTGCAAAATTTCACAGCAATCGGCTCAGTAGTTATGGCATGAAAGCGGAACAAACAAACCCACTTTCCCATTTATAATATTAGTAAGGACTTACACAGGTAAAACCGCGTAGTGCAGCTAGTCTCATACTATAACTCTGGTTCCAGGTCAGCATGGAAGATGTAAAGAAGGTATACTCTTTGTTCCTTGATGAGCATCGTTCGGAGCAGTTCCTGAAGGAGTATCAAGATGAATTTATGTTCAATGAAGGTGCTGGAGGTGAGCTATGAATTAATTTGTTATAATGTATATGTTAACGGAAATGTATGTAATGCGTCATTGTATACAATTCCTAGGAAATTTATATAATTCCTAAATTTGCTCGGAAATGTGTGAAATAAATTTAATAACACACATTTCCTAGTAAATCTATACATTTCCTAAATAGCTAACGGAAATGTATTACTTTAAAGATGTCCATTAGTGTGCGGGGATTATAACAAAACTAACCTAACCTAATTGTTTCAACCGGAGTCTTAATAATAAATCTGTTTCTAAGTTTAACAACGTGTTTTATTAATTTTATTCATAGAAAGCATGGTTTTATACATTTCCTAATACGATATAGGAATTTTATACAATTTCTAGGAAATGTATACATTTCCCAGGATATGTGTGTTTTAATGTTTGGAACAATATTTTACACATTTCCTATATAGCTTCGGAATTGTATACATTTCCTAGTAATTGTATATAATTCCTAGGTTTCATACATTTCCGGTAACATATATACAACGTTATTTTTTGAATATGCAAAGCCTGAAACACGTGTCCAGTATTACTAAATAAAGAAAGCTGTCAAGCTCGTCACTAGTACCACTGATCTGCCGTGAACTGTGTTGTGCGTTCGGTACCCACACTGCTATAATTTCTATATACAGTATGTTAAGAAAACCCTGTCCGACCCGTGAAGGTGTTGTTAGGTATCGATAACTGATTCTACTAATGCATACAAAACCGGGCTAAACTTAAAAAAAAAATCCTCCTAAAAAGATAAATATTATTTCGCAAAAAGAGGTAACATAATAAATGTCCGTTGAGCACCCTTCCGCGGGCGGCGGGCGGCAGGGCACGCGGCACGTGTTCGCATCGCTATTCGCTCATAATAATACCGGTGTTCATTAAATTGCAATTAAAAATAGTATCAATTTATTTTTTATTAATAATAAACAATTTTAGAAATTATACTGAGTAACATTTGTAACAAGCAATAGTTTTTTAAAAATCTTTTATACATTTTCCACAAACAGCTTTTTTACAGATTGTGCAGTTTTCACACGTTTTATTTTTTTCACATTTATGATTGACTTTGCATTGCCTCCTCTTAGATCAGACAGACGAGATTAGACTTCTTGACTTTGAGTTTCAGTTGAAGCTGATTTTTTTTTTCACATACTCTGCACGTATATTGCAAACTAGTTGAAGGATAAAATCATGCCGAGAAATTTTTATTCCTGTAACTTTTCGGTACAGAACCACGAGTCTATAGCTGTTAAATTAAGTATATTGTAAAAACGTGAACAGGCCATCTTCGACCAGCTCTTACGGTGCACTTGCGTCCCATTTGATCGATGATGTTCTACACCAAATTTTGTTTCATTATAAAATTGAATCGTCTCAGGCAGCTCATTTTGACCAGTTCCTATGCTAACGTTGGGGTGCAGAGTACTCAAAATCATAACATTTTTTCCTAGATACTCCGTGTCCTCTGCGCGAATTTACAATTATTTTGTTATTTATAGCGGAGGAATCTATTTCGGAGTCGAGATGAAGAAGTGACCTGTTCCGGCTGAAATTCTACATCACGGTTTTCACAAACACTGTCTGATAAATCGTCACCACTATCACCTGACACATCTAGATCTATTTTTCATAATGGACGCTCTCAGCGTACAATATATTTCTGCATCGTTCTCACACGATTGATTTCAAAATGAATGATGTAGTCAAATATTTGTATCAATAGCTTGATAATTTAAAAGAGTGTCCATGGAGTTTCTTGCCTGTTCTTCTCCATAGGTACCTACTCTTTGGAATGGGCGACTAGCTTCACCTTACTGACTGACCGACCTTCTGACAATTCAAAAGTGCCTGGAACTGGTTTATTTGAAATAAATGCTTTGATTTTGATTTTTATATCCCGATATCGCAACATTTCTTTTTCTATTTGAGAAATATTGAGACCGCGACTCATTTTTCATAACAAATTACGACTGTTCATTAAACGAAACCAATGTCTACTAAGTGTAATGTAAACAAGCTGAACAGTAACCACTTATTCAGAATTCATTATAAATAAAAACATAAGTCATTAGTCATTATTTTAAAGAAATCATTGTTTACTGTTCTTATCGCTCAAAATCAAAAGTCATTTATTCAAATTAGGCTGAGAATCAGCACTTTTTGAACGTCAATATTACATAAGACAGTCCCCCAAAACGCCCACCCATCGACACTTCCTAGTGCTTTCGCTGGGAAGAAGAAGTGGCGGAACAAACTCCCCAGCAGCACAGCTGTCTGTTCATTTAAAAAAATAACACATGTCTTTATACAATACTATGTATAGTGATGAACACGATAAAATACAACAACAATGAAATTATTTACCATATGCCAGCTACCACGCCAAAATATCAGCAAAGCAAAACAATATATTTATATTTAAATGAAAATGTAATTAACTAAAACTTGTTACTTAACTAAGAAGCCCCAGGCATAAAGGGCGTGACAGCTTACATATTTATGTAATGTAAAAAAGTAAATTATATGAACTCGTATAACGTATCAATAAGCTAATTCCGGAGAAAGAACACAAACATTGTTCTGAGTTAATCAGAGCGACCAGCTATTCTTATCATTTAAATAAGTGTCTGGCTGTCTTTATATGCCGCCACATTGACGGTATGCGGACTTTGTAGGTATTTGTAAAGGAATCTCATATACAACAGGTAGTTTAATATTTTTTATATAGATTTAGCATAACAATATCAAATTAGGAAATGTCATAAAATATAAAAAATACAAAAAATCCGTTCTTCGAATGGAAATCTAAAACATACATAATTTAAAAACTTTTATGATAGTTGTCTCACGAAGATAAAGTACTTTCAATAATGTTGATAGAATATTTAATTTAAAGGAGGTTTATTTTCATTTCCTGAGTATTAAACATATAAAGTACTTTCCATAGCCATGGAATACTCGGTAAAATAATTGGATTCCAATTACGACCCTGTTTTCTTTAAAATCAAAGGATGACGATAGATGGCGGGCATGTTTAAAAATGTTTATAAAAACTCCAAATTTATATTTTGGCGGCTAAGTCTTTAGGGATGTCAGTAGAACAAATTTCAGTACGTTTGATTATTAAAGTATATAAATACTGCTCTAATTACCTATTTATTTTAATTCCCATGACAAAGTGTCGCCATCTATTGTCAAGTAGAATAAGTATATTTTTCTCTAGAACTATTCTATTAAATAATGAATAAAATTACTTACACGTGAAATGTAATGCCGTTCGTAGCACTAGAACGTCTGTCCGAGTAATTTTTACAAGATAAAATACAACACTTCATCCTTTTTTACTTAATAATATGAAAATAACACGAAAAACCACCGTTGTGCACAGAACGGCGACAGTACACTGAATAAGGCCACGCCCACTATGATGACGTCAGGGCCTATTGAGAATCACAGTGCCCAGGTGCTTAGGCCGCCTCCTCTCTATATTTGCTCCATGGCTCTGGCCCATAAATACATAAACCTGAATCCCATACTCTATGATTCCAGACTACATAAAACCCACACAACACCACACCACACCACAACACAACACAACATACCACATCACCACTGCCAGCTCTTTCTCTTTCTTTCCGAATCTAATAAGGGCAAAATATCATATTTTATTGTTTCCCCTATTTTTATCTACCCCTTTAATATTAGCGATGTTACGTTATACTAAGCCAAAGAAGAAAGGAAAAAGAAAATGATATACTACTATTTTTTTTTTTTTATTTTGTCACCATACGGTTTGTGCATTGGTCATAAATATATTCAAGTTTTTACAATTTATTTATCTAAAATGTATTTTTTACAGACGCGCCCCAAATGATGGAAGTGACGCCGTAATCAACTCTTCAAAGATTCCAATAAAACTGCTTTAAAATAATTAATTTACAGTAGAATGTGATTTTGGTTCTACAAGAGAAGTCCTATGTTTAAGTTCGGTTTAAGTTTTCGTTAATTAAGTTTATAATAAATGATTAATTAATGTATTTTCTTGTTGTTGTTTTTTTACTTAGCAATCCTATGATAATATATTAGCAACCCTAGTTACACCGAGCCAAAAACAAATATTAAAAATAAAATATAGTAATAAAAAACTAATCAGTTACTTTATCGCATATGAGATTCCGATATTCTTTCATTTAAAAATATTCATCAAGAAAAAAGGACCGACGATACATATCTTAGCATAAATTTAATACTATAGAGGATTTTTTGGCTAAATCGCCAATCGCGCAGAGCCATTAAAACCAATATTTTTTTTTGAAGTGAAACTTCTTTATCGGCGTTGGAAAAAAATTTACCGTCACATTTTTCCGTTACGCGCCATCTTTTTATTAAATTTTTTACTATATTTACCCACCTCGAAGTCCTTCCCCATATCCCTACCTAAAATCCCGGATATCTCGGAAACGGCTGGGAATTTCAAAATTCTGACAAATTCAGTATTCTACGTAATGAAAAATGATTCAGCCTATGTTTTTTTTTTTTATAAACATAGGCGTAGTGTTTCTCGCCTAATGGTAAGCAGCGATACAATCGTTAATGGTAAAGCGCATTCGTTTTTTAAGAGCCTCTATTATTATTCACTTTTTAAATAATTATAAACTAGCGCTTGACTGCAATCCCGTCTGATGGTAAGCAGTGATGTAATCGTTGATGGTAAAGCGCGCTAGTTTATTAAACCCATTCACTTAAAAAACCTAGTGAATAGGAAGAAAGACGTCAGTTGAGCGAGGTGATGCAAATTTATAAACCCAACAACACGGCCAATGATGCTACACCAGAGGGCACCACACAACATCATTTGGCGCATCGTACCCGGCAAGCTTCACAACACAACTGCTCAGACCCGTCCTCCGTACGGCTTGACCAGACATCACACCGGAACACGACGAATCGCTTGGCGGCAAGACTTTGTCTGGTTGGTGGTAACTTCTGCCGGCAGCCGATGTTATGGCCTACCACCTACTATTATTCACTCTGGCCTTAAAGATACTTAAATTGTAATCAGACAGGAAGACCGCCGCAAGCCAATGTGCCAGTTCTTTGACGTACGCAAAAAATGTTTGAGAAACCTCGCTAACATTTTTGAGGTCCAAAGCCATAAATTGTGGATATTTGATAATCGTAATCTTAATGTCGTGACACATCTGCGGAACGTACGGCGCCGAAAGTTCGGCTAAATACGCTCGCAGTGTATTTTAAGTACTCTACGACACATCAGCCGAATTTATACCGCGTTCGACGTGGGGCCTAATCTTCCTTCGGGCGGTTTTTTCAGCTAAAACTCATTTAATGTAGTTTGCATAGCAAGTGACACATCACGCGATGCGTTGCGCGACCGAAAGTTCGGCGGGAGTAGCTGAACGTTCGGCGTGTGTTGAGCATCGCGCGCGTGGTGGTAGCGAAGAGCGGCAACGTCTTCTAAGCCCTCTATAATAGCTAATATTCTAATTAAATCTATTTTTCTGGGCAATTCAGGTACGTCACAAAAACTGCACACCATAAAGTGTCGACACAGACAGACTGACGATGACGCCACGTATCTTTCTGTCGCGTAGAGCGCTTAACAAGACGCCGTTTTTAGACCGTTTGATTTGTCATAACAACTGAATCAAACTGAATATTGCGACTGACACTTCAAGCGCTGAGCTTTCGGCGCCGTACGTTCCGCAGATGTGTCGCGACCCTTAGCCTCACAACGTCACAACCATTGACATATAAGTAATTCAATTCAACTCTTGATTAATGGCCTTTATAGGGTTTTTTTTTTTTTTGACAGGAAAGCTGAGTGTCACGCGCATTTTTCATTGGACTTTTAAAATTATTTATAGTGTCGTTTACTAAATAAAAGCGCGTGATTTATGTAGTAAAAAGTGCATTCAGTGAATAATTCATAAAGAACATTGAAATATCGCAGCATAGTGACTACATTATGGCATTGCATCAAATCTCTTCGCAGTCGGCTCACGCGGCCGTTTTTTCAACTGTCATTGGCGATATCCGCCATTAATGTGATTTTTTTTTTTTTTTAAGTATTTCTATAATTTGTTACACGTGTTATTGGCAAAATTGTGGTATCTAACCACAGGGGCCATTGAAGAGTTGAAGTAGAAAAAATAGTTATACAAATAAGAGGTATGTCGACGCCAAAATAAAAAAAAAAAATGCTGTCATCTCTTTCTAATTTTAATGATTTCAATTCGGCACTGTGTGATTTCAAATATTTGCACTGTGCGGGGATCGAACGTGCCCCTCCTTGCGTAGTGGCCGCGTTAGCTACCGCTACTTTTCAACACTACATTATAAGTTAAAAATGACGTTCCTAAATCGTAATCTTTCAATCTTACCGGTAGCCGGTTATCTCTCTTTGGCAAAACTCTATTACTAGTTTCTTCAACAGACTCTTCTGCATCAACATACACATCATTTCCATCCAACATATTATTATTATTTAATAATTCTTCTCCCATGCTATCTAGACCTCATTTTCTTCACCATTATTTTATTCTTCTTGTTCAAAAGTAGAAAACTCCTCATCTCTTGTTTCTTCAACATCAATATTTTGGTTTTCATTTTCTCTTTCTAAACTTCCCCTCTCAAACACATAATCAATATTTTCTTCATCTTCTTCAAATAGTTTATAAATATCACTAACTTCTACACTCTTGTTACACACCTTTAAAAATTCAGACACGTCTTTGGCACTGTTATTAAATGTCACATCCCTTGAATACAAAACTTTCGATTCTACAGGATCCCAAATCTTATATCCATTATTTGTAAAACCAACCAACAGTTCTTATTACATCTGGAATCTAGTTTATTAAGTTTAGTGTTTATTTTAAAATATGCCAATGAACCGAAAATATTTAAGTGTTTTAAATTTGGAATTCTATTGAACCGTATTTCTCCTGGCGTTCTCTCATTGATGGTGTTAGAACATCTATTAGTTAGGTACGTAGCTGTTAACACCGCTTCACCCCATAGATATTTTGGTAATTCCATGTCAAATAATAGGACACCGGTCCTTTTCATAATTGTTCGATTTAACCGCTCAGCTTTACCATTGTGTTGTGAAATATAAGGTGTTGTATAATCTATTGCAATTCCTTTATTAATACAATATTTTTTTTAAATTGTTTGATGTATATTCACTACCATTATCGCATCTGAATGTTTTTACTTTTAAGTTAAAGTGATTTTCAGACAAGTTTATATAATTTAATATTTTTGCAAAAGCTTCATTTTTAGATCTAATAAGATCATCATCATCATCATCATCATTTCAGCCGAAAGACGTCCACTGCTGGACATAGGCCTCCCCCAAGGTTCTCCACGACGACCGGTCCTGCGCCTCCCGCATCCAGCGGTTTCCCGCGACCTTCACCAGGTCATCGGTCCACCTTGTCGGGGGCCTACCCACGCTACGTCTTCCGGTGCGTGGTCGCCACTCGAGAACCCGTCGGCCCCATCGGGCATCGGTCCTACGGGCAATGTGTCCAGCCCACTGCCACTTTAGTGTTGCAATTCTTCGGGCTATGTCGGTTACTCTCGTTCTTCTGCGGATCTCCTCATTCCTGATTCGATCGCGCAGTGAAACCCCAAGCATAGCCCTCTCCATTGCCCTTTGAGTGACTTTGAGCCTTCTTATAAGGCCCATTGTTAGCGACCACGTCTCAATTCCATATGTCATCACTGGCAACACACACTGGTCGAAGACTTTTGTCTTGAGACACTGCGGTATTTCGGACGAGAAGATTTTTCGTAGCTTCCCGAAAGCAGCCCAGCCGAGTTGGATTCGACGATTGACCTCTTTCTCGAAGTTGGACCTTCCTAACTGGATAGTTTGTCCCAGGTACACGTAACTGTCAACAACTTCGAGAACAGAGTCTCCAATCTTTATAGGAGTCGGTACAACATGGGCATTAGACATGACTTTCGTCTTGCCCATGTTCATTTTAAGACCGACTCGCTCGGAGGCTCTGCTGAGGTCTTCGAGCATAAAAGAGTTCTAATAAGATATTTTTTTGCAAAATGAGTTTAGTCATCTAATAACCATCATATGTGTCAGTATCAATTGGATCACATATGTCACTATGAACTATTTCTAGTGGTTTTGTGGCTCTATGTCTTTCAGTACTAAAAGGTTTTCTACAAATCTTAGCTCGTATGCAAACCTCGTAGGTGTCAATATTATTATCACTATATTTTGAATTTATACCATACACTATTTTTCTAGTTTTGGACACAGGTGTATGTGTGAGAGCTTTGTGCCAAAAAATCTCATTTTTTTTTGTTTGGTTAGTCAACAGCTTTGCATAATACAGTCCGTCACTCCTTAACTCTCCAGCATGTAAGCAGCTGCCATCTTGTTCATAGATTTTACAACTGTTTCTGAAAAATACAATTTTGTAATTACATATTATCAGCTATTTTTGAAATTGAAATTAAGTTTTTCTTCAACTTCGGGACTAGTAACACATCATTGAATGTGATGTTATGAGAACTTGTGTTTGATTTGCATATAACTTTTCCTTTTGTATTAACAATATGCGTGTTGCCATCTGCTGTCGAAATTTTATAATTACAACTTTCTTTATTATTCAGAAAGTCCTCAGAGTTAATTATATGACTACTTGCTTGCGTGGTTTTACTAAACAAAATTTAAAGTAATGTGAACAGAACATACAGTTATATTTTTCTGTGCTTTTGTGTCCATTTTTTAAGCATTTAAAGCAGGTTACTGTGTTATGTCCTCCTTTTCCTTGTAAAGATCTGCAGAATTTAGCAATATGTCCCTTTCTACCGCAACTGAAGCACGTTTTAATTGCTAGAGATGTTTCACCTTCTGTTTGTACATTTTCATTGTATTTTTCTTTGATTTTTAATTCTAATTGTGTTCTCGATATTAAATTTGTCATATTCGTCTCGTCTGCATTTGTGGACTCCTATGCAGTTCTAAAATTTGACATCTCTTTCGGCGGAGCACACAATTTTTGCCATTACTGCCATTTCACTTAATTCCAAACCTGTACTTTTAATGTCCAAGTTCGCTCAATCGTCGAATCTAACTCGCCTGCGCTGCTATCGGGAAGCTACGTAGAATCTTCTCGTCCGAAATACCGCAATACCTGTCTCAAGACAAAAGTCTTCGACCAGAGTGATGACTTATAGAATTGAGACGTGGTCGCTAACAATGGGCCTTATAAGAAGACTCAAAGTCACTCAAAGGGCAATAGAGAGGGCTATGCTTGGGGTTTCACTGCGCGATCGAATCAGGAATGAGCAGATCCGCAGAAGAACAAGAGTAACAGACATAGCCCGAAGAATTGCAACACTAAAGTGGCAGTTGGCTGAACACATTGCCCGTAGAACCGATGCCCGATAGGGCCGACGGGTTCTCGAGTGGCGACCACGCACCGGAAGATATAGCGTGGGTAGGCCCCCGACAAGGTGGATCGACGACCTGGTGATGGTCGCGGGAAACCGCTGGATGCGGGAGGCGCAGGACCGGTCGTCGTGGAGACCCTTGGGGAAGGCCTATGTCGAGCATTAGACGTCTTTCGGCTGAAATGATGATGATGATGATGACTTTTAATGGATGACAATGTTTATTAAATCGCCAATATCTTCAAGTATGTCATTCTTTTTAAATTTATAGTTATAAAAGGCTTGTAATTAGTGACATTGTTGCGTCTCTATATGTCTAGTTTGATCGAGAGTTCTTATAACATCTTTTGTTGTTTCACTGTCGATTATTCTTCCTATGTACTTCGCATTGACTGAATTGATAATGATATATTTGGCTTTTACATCTTTGCAGTTAAAATCCCTTTTATTTTTTCCTTTCTCATCCAAATTTTCTAGTACACAATTTAGGCCTTTTGAATAATAATTTTAGTTTTTTTTTTTTTTTTCCAATTATATAATATGTAAAGAAAACCCCGTCCGATCCGTGAAGGTAATGTTAGGTATCGTTAACTGATTCTAATAATGTCAACAAAGCCGGGCTAAACTTAAAAAAAATCCCGCCGCAGGAGACGCTCTGGTCGGACCACGAGACCGAATTCCCAGCCACCCTAGGCGCGGGCCTGCGGGCGGTGAGCAGTGGGCAGCTCGCCGCCCGGTAAGGACCAGGCCCGAGTCGAAAGCGCCTCGTGTTCCACCCGCCTCAAACATGTCAGCACATCATGACGGGGTCCACGAAGACCGATGCCTCCTGGGTCAGGGTTGCGGGTTAGTTAAACAAGAAACCGTGGCAAGCGAAGAAACACGGGTGGGTTTTAGTCAATAAAAGTCACACGCCCAGAGCGGGAGAAGTCATTTGATAATTTCCCATCCCAACAAAAAAAGGACTACCATTTGTGTATGACCATTATAAGCACACTCTCAACCGCAACCTGTATTTGCTCATAGGAAGAAAGTTCGTGATCTCAGTAGACAATAAACTCATTTAAAACTGGTTCCTTAAGCCATTATGGACTTTCAGGAATCCAATTGTAGGTCGTTGGAATTAAAGTCAACATGCTCTGCCTCAAAGAGTCCAAAATGGTATCCTAAGATAGTACACTCATTTTGGTTTAGGAAGAAAGAAAATCACCAGTATCTACAGATGTCATCAGTAAACTATGAGATCGAGATAATTTAAAAGAGTGTCCATGGAGTTTCTTGCCCGTTCTTCTCCATAGGTACCTACTCTTTGGAATGGGCGACTAGCTTCACCTTACTGACTGACCGACCTTCTGATAATTCAAAAGTGCCTGTAACTGGTTTATTTGAAATAAAAGCTTTGATTTTGATTTTGGATTTTTAGCAGTACGAGGGACAACACAGAACCTCTAATCATTATCATCTTAGCGTTTATCCCGGTTGCGTCCGCGGCTTTCGCGCTGGAGCCCGGGGTCCGCTTTCCTGGACATTCTCCATTTTGCGCGATCTTCAGCATCCACGAGGAAACGATTTAGACCTAAATCCTCAGAGACGTAAAGATGACAGCAGATCCATCTGTCCAATTTCTTTTTTAATTTTCCAACTTTATTTCTAAAGCATTTACGATCAAGGTTGGTTGGAAATATTTGATAGCTTCGGGTAGATTGACCTGCTGTTGTCCGTACATACATAATTTTTTTAACCGACTTCAAAAAAAGGAGGTTATCAATTCGACCCGTATGTGTGCACAAAATTTCAAGTGTATGTATGTGCGCGCATATTTCTGGAACTACAAGTCCGATTTAAGTAATTCTTTTTTTGTTGTACTATGTTCAACTTAGGGAATACTATAAGTTTCATCAAAATCGGTTGAGTAGTTTTTGAAATAGGAATTTTTTTCGTATTGATGAGAGTTTATTCTAACATGGGTTATGGCTGATACTATTGTTATGAGGTGAAAAAAGTAATTTCCGAATATCGAAAAAAGGAGTCCGGTCACTTTGACTCTTACTTTTCGAAATGTATCCTTGGGGTGTACCGACCGCCTTCAGCTTTTGGGAGTTGAGATTTCCTCGAATCTAAACTTTGGGCGGTTCATTGAGTCCAAGGCCAAGGTAGCTGCCAGGAAACTTGGCGATATCGCAACAGTACTTCACACCAGGGCAGCTTCTAATGTTGTACAAAGCACAGGTCCGTTCGTGTGTGAAGTAGTACTGCAGCCACATTTAGGCTGGTGGTGCTAAGTGTCACCTGGCCTCTTTGGATTCAGTGGAGAGGCGTGCGAAGAGGCTGATTGGTGACCGTGATTTAACTCGAGACGGTCTCCAAAGCCTAGAGCACAGGCTTAGAGTAGCCAGCCTTTCCGTGTTCTATAGGATGCATTTTGGGGAGTGTGCGAGGGAATTGCATGATTTAATTCCCCCATCTCCGTTCCATCACCGGAGGACCCGTCGTACGGCGAGTTTCCACCCTTACGTTGTTAACACCACTACGACCCGGACGAAGCGTTTCGCCTCCTCCTTTATAACGCGTACATCGAGGGACTGGAAGAATTTTCCAGCAGCGCTGTTTCCGTCGGACTACAATTTGAGTGTCTTCAAGGCTAGACTGAATAGGCTCTTAATAAACTAGTGCGCTTTACCATCAACGGTTGCGTCACTGCTTACCATCAGGCAGGATTGCGGTCAAGCGCTAGTTTAAAAATTATAAAAAAAAATGGAAACCGACTTCAAAAAACAAGTGTCTCGAGGTTTCTGTTGTTTAGCTCGCCAACGACTTCTAGAACCATGACAAAAGTAAAATATTTTTTCCTTTTAAATGTTTTTTTGTAGTCGGTTTCTATTTTTTTGTAAAAAGTTTTTATTTTTATTATTTACAGTGTTTAGGCCCTAAATTCTGCTAGGACCTTTAAAAAAAATACTTGGGAGCGTGAATGCAATACACGCGCGATAGAAATGACATAAAAGAAAGATACTGCATAATGCTTCCTATATCTCACTTTCACTTACTGTCTCTATTTTCTCTTTCAAAACATTTAATCATTTTATAAGGTTAATTTGTGCCTTCAATCTCCGTCACTGAGTACTTACCTATTTCTTATTTTAAGTTTTGTACTCAAAAATTTCCTAGATGCTATCTTAAAAAAAAAAAAAATAAGAAGTTCGAACCACATAATGCAAAAAGCGTAAAAGTTTACCTCCTTGCTCGATAGATGGCGTTGTACGGTTTTCTGAATCGCGCTATGGTTTGGTTACAAGCGTTTCATGACATCTCACACATGTTGCTAAAATGCTTCACTGATAATACTACTATATTCCTTATTTATATGGTAATAACTTATTACCTTTAATACCTTTTGTAATTATATGTGTAATTTTTGGAAAGAATATCTGGAAATTATTCAGATGTTCTTATAAAATAAACTGCGTAATCATGTAAAGTAACTACTTTACATACTTTGAAAATTGATGGAGATTCTCATTACATTTGTATTTTGTATGTGTAATGTATATTTTGTTTATTAATTATGTTCACCTAGCTAGTGGATAAATATTTCCGTCAATTATATGTATACGGATTTTTCTACATTTTATAACGAGTTTTTACATAAGTTAGTCGCCGAGATGACACTGCTAGGTAGATTGTAAGCGTATAAGTAGTATATTTAGTAGACCTAGACGTGGTTGTTATTTCACGTAACTAGTTACAATAAGCAGCGACGCGACGTGTAACTGAATAACTAGTTACGAATCAAATTAAAAAATAGTTATTTTTTGTAAATGCGTTATTTTATACACACGTTATGCCGTAGCGGGTAGCCGTATCGTTCATCAAACCGACAGCGCGCGTCGCTGGTTATTGTAACTAGTTACGTGAAATAACAACCACGTCTAGTTTCGTTTCGCGTGTAACTGTATAGTTGGTGGTTATATTTAACAATCACAGTAGCTGAATTAAAATAACTAGCTACAAAAATAACTTGTTTTATAACAACTAACGCCGATTAAGTAACTGGTTATGTTACATTTCTTGAAAAAGGCGTTACGACCCACACCTAATATTTAGTTCAGCGTATTTGTATAATAATAATGTGTAATAATATATAATTATGTCTATGGACATTTAGGGTAGCTCAACGTGTTGTCATTTTAAAGCTCAATGGCGCCAACTGTCTTCAATCTTGTTCACAATTTAAACTAATTTTAACCCTTTAACCGCCATGTCACTGATCCCTTTGATTTACCTCCAGCGCCACGTCACTTTAGGTATAAGTTGGAACAGTGTTGGGAATACTCAATATCGATGCATAAATTCTTTATTTATTCACAATATTAACCTTTCGACAATATTTACTTGTATACTGCTCATACATACATAGAGGCATTATTATAAAAATATAGGTATATACCTAAACGTAATAACACTACAAAATCGGTTATTACCCTACCTACCGACGTACCTTCTTAATATTAAAAAAAACGAGTGTGCTTATGACCACACGACTGAAGTGAAACTTCTTTCGTTCCATCTGTATGTATATATATATATGAAAATAATAAAAAGTGAGAATCCACCTAAGGACTCTCTGTTTCTATTTCCAACTGACAACGAGGAAATCAGTAACATAATAGATGAATTCAAAGATGATAGCGCTCCGGGTCTTGATGGATTTCGACCACTGCTCCTCAAATACATTAAAAGATATATACTGGAACCCTTAAAGTACATATGTAATTTGAGCATGGAAACTGGAGTCGTACCAGATACTTGGAAAACTGCTGTAGTCACGCCTATTCACAAAAGTGGTTCCAGGAATATCCCTGATAACCATAGGCCTATTTCTCTTCTTTGTGTTACAGCAAAAATTCTTGAAAAACTGGTAAACAAGCGCCTCGTCCGCTTTCTAGAAAAAAATTCTCTGCTCTCGGATCGGCAGTTTGGCTTTCGGCAAGGCAAATCTACAGAACAGGCTGTGAGTTTATTGACTAGCATCATCTCTTCAAACATCGACAAGGGACACCGTACAGCCGGTGTTTTCTTAGACCTCGCAAAAGCCTTTGACACGGTCTCAATTCCCACACTCCTAAACAAACTCGAATCTTTTGGTGTCAGAGGCTTGTCCTTGGATTGGTTCAGAGGTTACTTGTCTGGTCGACATCAGCTTGTTAAAATCGGGAATTTCAATAGCGAGAGTCTTCCGGTTATCTTTGGGGTGCCACAGGGAAGCATTCTGGGACCCACTCTCTTCATCATGTACATGGACGACATCCTGAGGCTAAACATCAAAGACTCGGAAGTGATCTGCTACGCTGATGACACAGCTGTTATCTTCCATGGAACCTCTTGGAAGGAGGCTTTGGTTGCAGCCGAGGGTGGGATGAGGATCATAACGTCTTGGCTGGAACATAACCTTCTAACAGTAATTCAAATTCCCGAACGAATTCCACTTCCTAAAACAAAAACCCTATTCGCAACCCGATTCTCGACGTCTCTTCCCATACGAGTGTTCAATGCCATAAGCAAAAATTTTACTGTGCCAAAAGTCTACGCTGAAGCTAAATCGATCCTAAAAAAATGGCTGCTGGAACGGACTTATAACGAAACAGAAAGTTTACTCTGCTCTTAAAAACCACCACACCTTCTGATAATATACCACACACACAAACACTCACACACTCCCACCCACACACACATGCACACACACACACACACACACACACACACACCCTCACACACACACACACACACACACACACACACACACGCTCACTCACACACACTCACACTCACACACACTCACACACCAATACAAACGCACACACACACACCTTAACTGTTTTTGGATGTAAATTTATGCAGTTCCTCTCTTTCAACTCTTGTAAGTTTATGCCTTTCAAATTATCATGTAAAACTGTCAAATAAGAAACCAAACCATTAATATTTAAAAACAATAATAAAGCATCCATCCACTGAGTGATTGATGAATGTATCCAATGAGAATCTCTGCTGCGCTAGCAGAACTTACCTAGTAACTATGTGTAGTGTTGGGGTCACCAAGATACAGGCTGCGCCTAGTTTGGGACCCGCTGTTAATTCTATCTAACTAAATGAAAGCTGTTCTGCTTTTGTAACTGCATGCTATTAATTCTTGTAATTTTAACAAAGTGTAAGCCTAATAAATATGTTTTTTTTTTCAATATATACATGTATATACATATACATATATTAATTTTCTATAAATATTTAAATTTATTTCATGGTTTCATTGGTAAATTAATATTTTTGCATAGATCTTCTATTTTTATTGAAAAAAAAAAAACGAGTGTGCTTATGACCACACGACTGAAGTGAAACTTCTTTTGCACCATCTGTATGTATATATATATATATATATATACATACAGATGGTGCAAAAGAAGTTTATATATATATATATATATATATATATATATATATATATATATATATATATATATATATATGTGTGTACAATATATACATGTATACACATATATTAATTTCCTATAAATATTTAAATTTATTTCATGGTTTCATTGGTAAATTAATATTTTTGCATAGATCTTCTATTTTTATTGAAAAAAAAAAGTGGTTTCCCTCGGGGCCAAAAGGTCGGGCTCTTCCTCCTGAATCAGGGGACCCCAAACTCGGGTAGTCCACGACCTCTGGTTCCCGAGATAATCCACGGGGGGGGGGGGGTGAGGTAACTAAAGAGGGTCGGGGAGGGGGGTAGTTTCGTGTGAATATTAAGGGGTGAGGAAGGGGGTAAGGGAGGGGGGATACAGGAGGGACTAAATAAATAAATAAGTGTATCCGTGTCCCAAAACTAAAAAAAAAAAATTTGCATAGATCTTCTATTTTATCGAAAAAAAAAAACTCGTTGTAGACCTTGTAGTACCAAGCTCGCGCCACGGGCGCCTCTGTGCTTATATCCCCCACTTAACTTCCGTTCGCCTTGCCCGATCATTTTTCGTAACGCTTTCGCCAGCTTACTCCCCAAGTCAAGCGTGCCTAAAGAAGTTTCACTTCAAAAAAAAACTCGTTGTAGACCGTAGACCTTGTAGTACCAAGCTCGCGCCACGGGCGCCTCTGTGCTTATATCCCCCACTTAACTTCTGTTTGCCTTGCCCGATCACTTTTCGTAACGCTTACGTCACGCGTACGCCAGCTTACTCCCCAATAGGGGGACGGTCAATACAGTAAAATACAATTGCTTAAATTAAAGAGCAAAAGGAATAAATAATCACTAATAATTAAAATCTACGCCACCAATAGGGGTGGCGGTCAAAAGACTTACAACTAGAATTAAAATTATGCGTCCCAATAGGGGGACGATAACAGTACAACACACACAATTCCTAACTTAACTAACCTATAAGACACGGCCTGCTCGCCAACGATTGAGTGCGCAGCACCAGGTGAGCCAGTGGGATAGGGCAAGACGGGGGGGAAAGTGGATTCGCTCGGGGCCAAAAGGTCGGGCTCTTCCTCCTGATTCAGGGGACCCCAAACTCGGGTAGTCCACCACCTCTGGTTCCCGAGATAATCCACGGGGGGGAGAGGTAACTAAAGGGGGTCGGGAGGGGGGGATAGGTTGCGTGGGGATGCGGGGGAGGGGGGGAAGGAGGGGGCATAGGCTTCGTGGGGATGCGGGAGAGGGGGGAGGGAGGGGGGAGTGGATTCCCTCGGGGCCAAAAGGTCGGGCTCTTCCTCCTGAATTAAAGGACCCCAAACTCGGGTAGTCCACGACCTCTGGTTCCCGAGATAATCCACGGGGGGGGTGAGGTAATCAATGAGGGGTTGGGGGGGGGGTAATTTCGTGGGTAAATTAAGGGGTGAGGAGGGGGAGTAAGGGAGGGCGGGATACAGGAGGGACTGTGAAGTAGGCGGTACCAAATTTTATGTTTACTGACCACCTTAATGGTTGTCAGTCAACATAAAATTTAATGTATAGTGTAAATAAATAAATAAATAAGTGTATCCGTGTCTCAAAATTAAAAAAAAAAAAAAAATTGCATAGATCTTCAATTTTTATTGAAAAAAAAAAACTCGTTGTAGACCTTGTAGTACCAAGCTCGCGCCACGGGCGCCTCTGTGCTTATATCTCCCACTTAACTTCCGTTCGCCTTGCCCGATCAATTTCCGTAACGCTTTCGCCAGCTTACTCCCCAAGTCAAGCGTGCGTAAAGAAGTTTCACTTCAATAATTCCAGCCTATAAATGTATTATTTAGATCTTGGGTATCCATGATATGTTACAAACAAACGCAATTACTTGTCAAATTAAAATATCGATTTTAAAAATAAATTAAACTAACTAACTTTCTATGTTGAGAACTGTCGTCCCTTCGCAATTCAAGATTGCAAAATAATTAATAACTCTTCGTCTTCACGAAACACGAAAAAGGCCTACAATACTAGTTGCGCTGATCGATAAAGCTATCCCTTGATTTGACGGGGATGGCGGTGTTTTTTTTTTTTTTTTTTGATAAGGCATCTCGTAGTTGACCTTGAGAGGCCGTGACTACTTAACCGGACTTTCCTGTGGATGCCTTAAATGAATTTAAAGCCTCCAGCCAGGGCTATTAAAAACTAAGCGACTGCGCACTAAGGGCACCCCCTGTGGGGTACGAACCTCGGCTTAGGGCGTCGCTGGAGAAAACAGCAAGGGACGGCTGGATCGAATTATTTTATTTTTATTTCGGTTTGATGACCACGGCGTTTCCTAGTACTAGCTCTGAGAAGAAACGGCCGAAACAAACTCAGAGGTCATAGTCGGGAGTTTATATTTACTGGCTCAGCTGCGGCGCGGGCTGGCCTTCAACGGACAAGGGACGGGGAGGGCGAATACTACGTTGAACGCGTCGCGATGGACCTCGGCGGCGAGGTCGGTAGGTCGGTCTAGCTCTGTGTGTTGTGCTGGTGGCCCTATTGGCCTCTTGGAGGAGAGTAATGGGGTCATCGGGGTCTGTGAGAGCGTGCCTTGGGCGGCGAAGCTTGGAGATGGTGGAGGGGGTGTAGTTAGCAGCCGCTACTATCAGGGGATTGCGGTGCTTGGAGGCAGTGTCAAAGAAGCGTTTGGAAAGACGCTTCATGAACTGTTGAATGGTGGGGATTTTGAGATCTAGGTGGAGGATCTCATTACGGACGAACCAAGGGGCGTTTGTGGCTTTACGCAAGAAACGGTTTAGGACTACTTGCATCCTATGGATATGACGCGGCTTGGTGTGTGCGAAGACAGGACAAGCGTACGTCATAATCGGGCGTATGCACGCTGTGTACAAGCGCATTTTGCACTTGAGCGACAGTTTGCTGCGCGGGTTGAGGACGGGGTGGAGTCGACCCAGAGCGTAGGCGGCACGTGAGCGGACCGCCTTAATGATAATGCTCTGAGAAGTTGAGGTTGCGGTCGAGGATCACACCTAGATATTTGGCTTGCTTCCCCCAGGGGATCAGCTCGCCAGACATGGAGATGGGTCGTGGGGTGGGGACGTTTTGTCGCGGCTTTGTGTGGAGTACCGCTTGACTTTTCTGGGGGTTAACTTCGATCCTCCATTTCTTGAACCAGTCAGCCAATTTGTTGACTGCGGTTTGGAGATGGTGTCGAATTCGGTCAGGGCTGAGTCCCGAGCAGTAGATGGCGGTGTCGTCTGCGAACAGTGCGACTTGGGCCTTACCATCTTTCGGGATATCGCTTGTGTACAGCGTGAAAATAAGGGGGGCTAGCACGGAGCCCTGGGGAACACCTGCACGGATGGGGCGGGGGGAGGAGTGTGCTCCTTCGATTTTGTAGCGGAAGGTGCGGTTTGACAAGAAGTCCCGTAAGATGAGAACGAGACGGTCGGGCACTCCGAGTTTGTACAGCTTATAGATTAAGCCGTTGTGCCAGACTTTGTCAAACGCTTTCGCTATATCGAAGTAGACTACGCCTGTGTACATACCACGCATGAACCCTGCGTGGATATGTTCAGTGATGCGTAGGATTTGTTGTGGACAAGAATGTTGCGATCGGAACCCGAGTGAGGCAACTCACAATACAGGCGCGATTTAACCTTGAAGCTCCTTGGCCGCACGTAATAATACGGTGACGGCGACCGGTGAATATTTGCACTAGTGACGTACCGCGTAATGAGATTTTTATATTTTTGTCGAAAAAATTTAAAGAATATTGAACTTAAATACATTTTATTATGTACAAAATTTTGTATCAGAGTAACACTATGGTAATATTGTGGTGAAAGAACCCACTTTCATTGCAAATAGTGATAGTGATTTCTAAAGAGCCTTGTTTATTCTTAGACAAGCTATAAAATATTTTACGAATTTGTCCCATCCCTAGTACTCGTAAAATTACGTGATTGGCGATACAAGTAAGGAGACCAGTGATCACGATGTATTAAAATGTCAAAATTCACAATATTTATCATTCAAAACATTGAAAAATGTCAATAACAATAACGATTATACCCTACTACTTATAATTGACACGTTTTATATGGAGTTTGTGCACTATAAGAACTTATTAAATAAAATAACGTAATTATACGAGTGTTGGCGGTTTAGGTACAGATTTCAGAGCCCGTAATATTATATATTTTGGGGGTAGTCGTAATAGTTACACAAATAAAAATTCGCTCTTATTTCTAAATTCAATATAATTATATTAAAACTATAGTTATAATCATTTATGACATTTTTCAAGAGTACATAGTTGGTACCTGCTGGTGTAGCGTTATCTCCACAATCCTTATATTATCTTCACACTCACTACTAGGTATCACTGAACATTGAATATCGTAATGGATTCTTTGGCGAGCGCTCTCACTGAATTAAGAGACTTGTTTCACTCAAGGATGTCAGCATTTGAAGAAGAACTGCAGAAGGTCCCCTCGTCTCCTGTCACAACGTCTAGCCTGGCTGCGGAGTTTGCAATGTTCCGGTCATTTATTGTGCAGGCTCTCGGTGGCGTCCAGCAGCAGGTGGAGATTCTGGCTCGTACCGTTGATCAGATGGAGATGCGAGGACGGAGAAAGATCTTGCTGCTGCATGGTGTTAATGAGGAGCAGAAGGAGGACACTCCCAAGGTGATTGCCGAGGTAATCTGTACTAAGTTGCAGCTGAGTGATTTCACTGTTGCGGACATCAGCCGTTGTCACAGGATGGGTCGAGCCGTAGCTAATAAAGCCAGGCCTATTCTGGTCAAACTTGGCAATCTTGCGATACGGGATAGGATTTGGTTTTCTAAGGCTAAATTAAAGGCGACAGGCGTCACTCTATCTGAATTTCTAACCAAGGGCCGGCATGATGTGTTCTTGGCTGCGAGGGAAAGATATGGTGTCAACAAGTGCTGGACTAAGGCAGGCTGCGTGTATGTCCTTGGTGCTAATGGTACGCGACATCGGATTGAGACCATCGCCGAGTTGGACAAGATTACGCCGAATCCCAGTGACACCGAGCAGAGTGATTCAAATGCATCGCCTGTGCCAGCTTCAGTCCCGGTTGTTGCTGCTGCGAAGACCGCAAGGTTGAGGCGTGCTGTGGCCTTAAAGAAGTGATGTGTTCAACGTCCGGGTAGCCTTGTTTTTATTATACCTTCAAATAATTTCTTTGATACTGTAGCGGTACCTACAAACGCCACAAAATGAACGACGCGTCATTCTGACGTCACACGAATTCTACATCTCGCAATCAGAGTTTACCGTGCAATTCGCATACATACAACTTGCCAATTTCAACCATTGGGCAAGTGCCCGCCAGACATAACACCCGTCTGGTCGGAGGATCCTCCCTTTTCTATGGAGGATGAGTGAGCTTTACTCCCTGTTCCTCATGCCTCCACATTTGCTCCAATTGCTATAATAACGATCTTGTCAGTTGTCACACTCAATACTGTCACTGTCAGTGTCAATCTATGTCAGTTCATTCGGTGCGTTCCGTTTTTCCTTGCTGTGCAGTGGCAGTGTGTGACTGGTACAAGAAATTGTTTTTCTAGTGTTTTGCTTTGTAGTTTTGAAGTGAAACTTCTTTAGGCACGCTTGACTTGGGGAGTAAACTGGCGAAAGCGTTACGAAAAATGATAGGAAAAAAAATGATGAAGGCGAACGGAAGCAGAGTATAGTCCTATTTCGTCTGTACTACAAATAAGGAGCTGGCTCATGTAAATATTGCATGACATGTCGAGTGTGAAGTTGTGAGTTCGCATCTCGCCGAAAGCAATATATATTTTTTGGATCTTTTTAAGATTTGTTAACAATTGAGTCGAGTATGAAGTTGTGAGTTCGCATCTCGCCGAAGGCAATATATATTTTTTGGATCTTTTTAAGATTTGTTAACAATTGATTACCTAAGAGCACAAATAATTTATAAATTTCGTTCTGTTCTGGCTTTTATATTGTTTTATATATTTTTGCTGAACATTTCTGATATAATTGAAAGTATAGAAGCTTGAAGATATCGTCACAATACGATAATTGGACACAAAGTACAAATTGCTTTCGAGCCTCATAAGCTCAATTATTAAGCTAAGTACCTTGATTGATTAAGAACTATGAATTAGAAGTTACACTTCAGTCGTGTGGTCATAAGCACACTCGTTTTTTTTTATTATTATTTTATTACTGCATATCTTTTTCTAATTTCTGTTTTTGTTGCTCGGACTGCGTAAGTAGATTTTACTTCTATATAATTGATAACGCAACCGGCAGGGCTAGTTTTTAGTCAATCGGTTTATTTTCATTTTATTTTTGTTTATTAATTTATTAGGTAAATATTTATGTCTGTCGATGTAAGTAGTGATAATGGTAGTATTTTTCCATAACAAGCAACGACGACAGTTTTGTGAGTCTACCTTCTCTTGCTGACAGTCTCGCAGCGCAGTTTTCTGATGTTCCTAAAAATTTTAATGTCATACATATTAACGCTCAAAGTATTCCGGCTCATTTCCACGCTTTTAGCTTTGACTGTAAGAACATACATGCTATACTTATTTCTGAATCATGGCTGAAACCTTGCCTCCCGTCATCAAGTTCAATCAAGAAACGACCGCGCAGTCGGTGCCGGTGGTGGTGTGGCCATATATCTCCGTATACAAATTCCCTACTCTTTTGTCAATATATCGGCTCAGCCACCACCGTCAAATGCCGGTGAACATCTCTTCATTGAAGTCGAACTTCACCATTCGAAATTACTTCTTGGCGTCTATTATTGCCCCTCTTTACGCGTTAGTTTCTTTTCTTCCTTTGAAAGCCTCCTAGAAATCCTTGTGCCTTCTTACAGTCATAGCATAGTCATGGGTGACTTTAATACCTGTTTGTTGAAAAAAGTCTATCGATCTTCTTCTCTCACTAATATTGTGGCTTCCAATAATCTTTCCATTCTTCCATTAAGTGCCACCCACCATTTTCCTAACTCTACTCCTTCACTCCTCGACTTAATTTTTGTCTCTTCTCTTGATCACTTTGCCAAGCATGGTCAATCTTTAGCTGACGCCTTTTCCTATCACGATCTGATGTTCCTTTCATATAAAATCCGTCCGCCTAAGGCTAAAGCTAAAATTCTTATGCAACGCAATTTTTGTGGCATGAATGTTAACAATCTTTGCAAAGATGCCAGCAATATAGATTGGTCTGCTCTGTTTGCTTCTGCATCAGTTGATGACCAAGTTAACATTTTTACAACGAGCTTATTGAGCTCTACGATCATCACGCACCTGTTCGAGCAGTTAAGGTTAAGCACTTACCTGCGCCGTGGCTCACAGATGAGATTAAAACGTTGATGGTCAGAAAAGTTGCGGCAAAGTCTAAATTTAAGCGTAGGCCTAATGATGTTAACAGAGAAAGATACATTGCAATCCGTAATCACTGCAACAAGGTGTGCAGGAATGCTCGTCGCCACTACATTCACGCTTCTGTCCAAAATGGGGACGCATCCAAAGTTTGGAAATTTCTTAGAACATTGGGGATCGGTAAAACCCAGCAAGAGACTATCCCAAAAGACATGGACATAAATGCTATGAATAATCATTTTACTGCTTCGTCCAATTTTGATAGGACAATAAAATTGAATACATTAAATTATCTTTCTTCTCTTCCGACTCCCAGTTATTCTCCATTTGTCTTTGGACTCCTAGTACTATGATCTAACGTCAGCTGTGTTGTGCGTTCGGTAACCACACTGCAACAATTTCTTAATGTATTTGATAAAAAAATATAATATGGTGGTAAACAGTATTCAGGTTTCGTATAAAGTAAAAATAAATTTGTATAAGTAGTACAGACCAACTTCAACTTTTTTGGTCTACTCTGAAGTAAGCTACTAGCTGTACAGGACGTCACTTCTCACCGAATGTGTGACACGTGTTTTTGTTACTGCGCAACGACTCGCCTCATATTCAGAGCTGTCAATTGAAATTGAGCTGAACCCTTTTATGATAAGTTGTACAGACCACAGCACTTCAAGCTACTATAATCTGCCAGATTTTTTAATTGGATTTTCAACTTTATTATTAAAGCATTAAGGCTCAAGGTTGATTGGGTATATTTGACAGTTTCGGGTGGCTTGACCTGCATCGTCCAAACAAATAATGTTTTATACTTTGTGATAATTAAATCATTTATTTATGTCCTCGTTGGATTGTTTTTTATTCTACCTGGCCCTGGGGAAGTAGTTAATTTTTTTAATTCATGTCTGTTGCAATATTTTTTTACATGAATCTGAATCGCATTTCTACCCGAATTTCAAAAAAATGTGTCGTTTATACAACAGCTCCAGTTATGCCAAAAACAAGTGATAGAACTTTTAAATAAAAATGTAGATAAATAAGTTTATAAGTATCTGCATGAGTAATGTGAAGGACTACCATGTATTGGGCACGCCACAATAGCGGCGATAAGTCCCCTCTTTGAGGAGTGGCTAGAGAGGCACCACTGCGCCCTCACCTTCCGCCTGACGCATGTTCCACCGGACACGGTTGTTTCGGGAGGTTCCTGTTCCGCATAAGCAGGAGGAAACGCCAGGGTTTCACCATTGTGTGGACCGCCCTGAAGACACGGTGGAGGCCTGCCCGGCTTGAGTAGAGCACCGCCGTGCCCTCGTAGTGGCAATCGGCGGCGGTCTCTCGCGGATCGTAGGCGCGGGCCTGCGGGCGGTGAGCAGTGGGCAGCTCGCCGCCCGGTAAGGACCAGGCCCGAGTCCAAAGCGCGTCGTGTTCCACGCGCGCCTCAAACATATGTCAGCACATCATGACGGGGTCTACGAAGACCAATGCCTCCTGGGTCAGGGTTGCGGGTTGGTTAAACAAGAAACAGTGGCAAGTGAAGAAACACGGGTGGGTTTTAGTCAATAAAAGTCTGACACGCCCAGAGCGGGAGAAGTCATTTGATGATTTCCCATCCCAATAAAAAAAAAGAAAAAAGGTCTACCATGTGTGACCAATATAAGCTCACTCGCAACCTGTATTTGCTCATAGGAAGTTCGTGATCTCAGTAGACAATAAACTCATTTAAAAGTGGTTTCTTAAACCATTATGAACTTTCAGGAATCCAATTGTAGGTCGTTGGAATTAAAGTCAACATGCTCTGCCTCAAAGAGTCCAAAATGGTATCCTAAGATACTACACTCATTTTGGTTTAGGAACAAAGAAAATCACAAGTAGGTATCTATATACAAAAATATATGACCCAAAAGGTACTCACTCTACCTACATACGCTTTTGAATTCTCACCAGCATTCAGTTGGACAGCTTACAAGTGACGGCATAGAGCTGAATCTTATTATTTTATGCTCTTATATCGTCCTATATACGTCACCTGGTGGTTCATATGACCCATCCATTTTTGGACATGGGCCTGTAGTCTACTACAGATGCCATCAGTAAACTATGAGATCGAGCAGTACGAGGGACAACACAGAACGGCTAATGATCATCATCTTAGCGTTTATAGTCATAGTCATAGTCATAGTCATTTATTCATTAACAACAATCATTGTATCTGAAATCACATTTAAAAGAACACATAGTAAAAGAGAAAATCAATACGTTAAATTACATTAAAACACGTTAAACATTAAAAATAAAAATGCATATCAAGAAACACAAGAATTCTGTTACAGATCATCAACAGCATAGAGACACTTATTCAACAGGAAACGTTTAAGCCGACCCTTGAATGAATTTGAGTAAATAGCGCTTTTCATGTCTAGAGGCAACTTATTAAACAATATAATTGATTGATATTTAGGACTGTGCTTTACAACATTCAAAGAAGGATGTACCTTGTAATGCATGATGTCTTGTCTACGTGTGCATTCTCTACTTTGTCGTTCTTCTGCTGTCTCATATTCATGTATGTTTTTGGCCATGTTACATAGAAGCACAAATACATAAATGCTTGGCACTGTAAGTAGGTACCTATATTTAGTCATATAAAATGTTCGCGGCAACTTTCTGTTTGCTGGATATGGACTAATGTGCGAATGGCTCGTTTTTGCAACACAAAAGCTCTTTTGGTGTTATAGTCATAACTTTTTCCCCAAAACATTATGCTATACCTGATTTTTGATTCTACCAACGCGAAATAGACCATTTTTAATTGCTTAATGTCAATTTCTGTTCTAAGTGCTCTTAAAGCATAACATGCGGAACATACCGATGCATTTATTGCATTTAATTCCGATTTCCAATTTAGCTGTTCGTCTATATGTATACCTAAGAATTTAACTTCCTTGACGAGGACAATTTTATAGTTATTCAGAGCAACCTCTAAGTGGTCCTTATTACGGGCTGTCGTTTTAAATAAAAGTATATTGGTCTTTGCAGTATTGATTAACAATTTGTTCATAGTAAACCATTTGTGAAAAGCGCGTAATACTGAATTTACAGTCTCTGTTAATTTATTTATGTCATTTGCTGCCACTATGGCATTTGTGTCATCCGCAAAAATTACTATTTTAATGTCAGGTAAAATTGTATTCATATAATTAATTAAGTCATTAACAAACAATATAAATAAAACAGGTCCTAATATAGATCCTTGGGGTACGCCCGTAGTCATCATTACTGTTGCTGATTTATAGATTTTTTTGTAACCGTTTTGTATTCTGTCAATTTCTACGAACATTTTTCTATTTTTAAGATACGAAGAGAAAAGTTTCAATACTTTTCCTCTTATACCATAATGCGTCAGTTTCTCAAGAAGTAATTCATGGTCAATAGTGTCAAATGCAGAACTTAAGTCAAGAAAGATTCCGGCAACTTTCATTTTATTATTGATCTTTTATCGCGGTTGAGTCCGCGGCTTTCGCGTTGGAGCCCGGGGTCCGCTTTCCTGCACGTTCTCCATTTCGCGCAATCTATCAAGATGCTAAATCCTGTTGACCATGCTGTAAGAGATTGCTGGCACACGTGTCATCACATCAAGCCAGCATTTCTTAGCTCTACCTCGCTTGTTCCGGCCCGGCAGAGGCGCCATGGTAAGACAATTGTTGCCCACGTAACATGCCATTTGCGTAAGACGTGGCCGTACCAGTAGGTGACCCTCCTGCAGTTTGTCTGCTATGTCAACATGAAGACTGCCACGGACGAACACAGAACGCCTAATCTCCCATCTAAACCCACTAGTTAATGAATTTTTGAACCCGACAATGGTGGTGAAGTGTGAACTTTCTATGAGCTGAAGGACCAGCAGTGGCGCCTCCACCGCAACGCCATTTGTCATGCAACTAAGTCCTTTATCTCGACGGTCGACCATAGAAGCATTAGGCATCGAGCTATATGTAGATACGACCTAATTTAGGTCGTATCTACATATAGCTCGACCTTTAAAATCATTAGGACGTATTATAAATACGGCGAACCACACATACGACCTGCTGCTTCTAAGGTCGAGCTATAGATAGGACCTAATGCATCTATGGTATAAATTTATGGTCCAAAAAGCCATTGCGAATGAAATGAATAAGTAAATAATTTAATTTAATGGTCTCTATTTTGTTGTGTTATTTACTTTACTAATATAATTTTTAAATATTGTATTTATGAGATAATAAACAAGATAATGATTCTTTACTTTAGATGCATAATATTGTATAAAGTTAGATGTTTTATTAACTAAACAGAGAGCTGTACCGCTAGGGAGTTTGTTCCGCCATTTATTACCAGCGAAAGCAATATGTAATGTTGCTATTCAGTTCTTATTTTTTATTTCTTTCTTTCTTCTTTGACTTCGCACGGTCTGTGCATTTAGCCAATGAATGTCACGTAATGAATTTTCTTTCATGTCGAAAAAGACGGCCACGTGAACCGTCTACGAGGGAGATTTGAGGCAAAGTCATGATGAGGCCAGTATGCTGCGATATCTCAATGTTCTTAATGAATTATTTACTCAATGCGCGTTTTACTACATAATTCACGTACTTCTATTTAGTAAACAACACTATGAATAAATTTAAAAGTTTGATGAAAAATTTGTGTGACCCACAGCTTAACTTTCCCATCAAAACTCCCAAAAAGTACTTATTCTCTGCCTAATTTGAATAAAAGACATTCGATTTTCAAATGAAATAATTAAAAAAATACTAATAATCTATGAACTGTAATGTCTGAAATAAATAATATTTCGTTTATCAAATATTCGAAAATGGCAATACGCAAGCAGCGTCATGCCAAATGGAAGAAAAAAAAAAAATTTGGTTTTTTATCTATCGGATACTTATGGTAAAAAAAAAATTAACACTTTTAAATTAACTGTTTACTTAACATAAAGAATATTTGATATCACACTGTATCTACATATAAATGTGTAAGCTTGGATCTCTGCTTATTCCTTGTTCCTGTAGTTCTTGATGTTAACGAGGACCCAGGCAGGGACCACGGACCAGCCGACCAGCATAGCGGTGATGAGGACGGCCATCTCCTAGAAAAGTAGAGGAATATAATGTTAATGTTAAATGTTCTGTAGTTTTAATCGACTTTGGAAAAAGAAGTATGTATACTCCTAAGTTTCTCATTAAGGCAAGTATAATAAACTGAGACACTACTTTTTTTCATACATTGCCCATGGACATAGCGTCACAATACATGTATAAAAAAGCATATAATATGACAGAACGGATACAAAAATATTGTTTGTGATTGTCAGTACGCCTTACGATGTTAACACATCGTAAGGCGTACCGACTGTCACAAAAAATATTTTTATTTATGATTTCTTTGTACTTTTGGATTTTAAATTCTCTGTTAATAAGACTGAAAGTATTGAAAATCAGTTGTCATGTGGCATACTGATTTTATGCAAGTATGAACTCAGACTGCGACAGGTTGACTGACTTTAACTGAGTAAAACCCAGCTGTGTTTCTTCACTTGTCAATTAGACTTCTGTGGTAGTTACTGCCAGCCAATGTGTTAAAATGTAAACTATAAACTCTTAGTCACCTTTTAGTTTAGTAAAGCTTTTAACCAGGAAGTTAGTATGTAAACATATCCAAGATTGTAAGTAACTATTGTTCTTCTTTTTTTTTTGTTTTACTTCTTTCCGTTCAGAGGAACGGCAAAGGCATAATATGCCATACAGCCTAGTCTTAAGTAACTTTTTTTCTTCAGTTTATATCTTAATTTATCCTACCTTATCCTAGCTTAACTTAACTTAATCTATTTCCTTTTGTTTCCCACATGAGGCCGACCAGGAGGGGTTCGGGTAAAGACATGATGTGACCACTATGCTACAATATTTCACTGTTCTTTATGAATTATTCACTGAATAAATAATTTAAAAGTCCAATGAAAAGTGAGTGTGGCACTCATTTTGGCTTTCCCGCCAAACCTGAAAAGTAACTATTGTGTTTATTTCTGTACCATAAATAGTAGAAAAAATACTGCAAACACAGAATGATAGAGAACTTTTTTCTGATTGTAGTGGTGTCAAGAAATGGAAAACAACCAGATGCCTTCATTATAGCTTGCGGGTAGGAGCATTAGCAAAATGACATTTTTTCTACTATTTTAGTTCTTCACTAATTTGGGCTTCACATAAAAATCTTCCTTAGTAAATTTATATATTAATCTAGAACTTTAAGTAACTCTAAAATTAAGAAGTCCTACCCAATAACACTTTTCTTATTCATCGTGTTAAAGGCAACGCATTAAATTCACATGTTCTAGTCAATTGAGCTAATATAAAACGGAATGATAAGATTATTATGAGTTAATCTAATAAGATAACAAACAACCTTTTTTTTTAAGAAACACTAAAATTTTATGTTAAGTGAACTAACTTGATGAATAGTCAACAGAAATACAAAATATGCCATTAATTACAGTAAATTAGTCATAATAAAGCCTTCTAATTTGAACTTAGGGAGTATCCATATAACCTATCTTTTTCTTACAATTACGTAATTTGAAAATGGAATATTTTATATTTTGGGAGGATAAAATTATACGTAGATAACACGGGATGCTCTTTAAGAACTTCGTAGAGTAAATTTATAGTGAAATAGGAGGATAATCACTGAAGAAAATACTAAAATATACTTACGCCTTTTGTAACCTTGTTCCTAGCAGGAGTAGCAATTACGCTCATGTTCCTCTGCTGGGCAACATTCTTGAGGATCTGAGCATTAGTTCTGAAAAGGCTCCTGACGGCGAACATTTTGATTTTACTGATAATTTTAACTTCCAAAAAAGACCAAAAATATTCACGACAGAACGCGAAAAACACTGAAAAATCAATCGCAAGTTAGGGATGCCGAAATGTCAACGTCAAAAAAATTACATTTAGTCGATTATGATTTATTTTTTTTTTTTTTTTTTTCCTTTTACCCATTAGGGAAGGCTATAGTCGTTCGACCATATCGCCTAGTCTTTCGTTCCTTGTTTTCTTTCGTAATAATTTTTCAATATAATGTCTTTCGTATTAGGGTATCTTGTTTTTAATTTCGTATTATTTTCTTCTTTCGTAATAATTTCTATTTCCTTTCCCATTTTCCATTAGCCATTTTTCATCAGTATTTGTCAAATCCAAGGTAAACAAACGTAAACGTCATTGTCAAGTCAAAATATAGCTATCTCCTCTGACCTCATAAATAAACAAATTATAAAGTTACAATATATTATGTTCGCAAAGTACACTTTTAAGTTTTATAAACTAGTTTAAAATATTATAATACTTAATACTGCAATATACAATTACCAGGCGTAACAAAAAACAAAAAAAAATTATAACCTAAACGTCCTTTACAGTCTCAGATATAAATTTGTACAAATATATATAAGTTTCGGCATTCATAAGCAGCTCCTGAATACATTGCGGGACCTTATCAGGTTTTTTATAAATATTTAGTAATTCGTCCGACAACACAAGGCGCTGAATGTTGAAAGACGAACACTCAAAGAAGATATGATGCAAAGACTGAACTCTCTGTAATTCACAATACTCACAAAGTGGGGAAGTGGCCATTCTAAGACGATGAAGATGATAATTTAGACGACAGTGGCCAAAACGCATACGACAGATAATTGAATAAAATTTTCTATTTATATATTTTTTATACCTGCAAAACCAAGGTAAGGAGTTTACCTGTACATCCATAGTAGCAAACCAATTACCTTTATTTTGTACCTGTGTAAACTGATATGAGTGTCTCCCCCATGCATGACACATGCGCTGTTTTAAAAGACTAACTGCATCTGTATGTGGTATAGAAACACTCATATCAGACTGCGGAATCAACTCCTCTAAATCAACAATTTTTTTAGCCAGATAATCAGCCTTTTCATTGCCTGGGACACCAATGTGTGAGGGTACCCATACAAAGCTAACTTCAATATTAGACTCTGACAGTTCAGTCCACAACTCTTTAATTAAATAGATTATATAGTTAGTGTTAGCATGTAATTTATTATTTCCCAGATTTTTCAGAACACTCATGCTATCACTTACTACAATCCACTTGTTGTGTCCTGAATAGAAATTTTTTATGTGTGTTAAAGCACTCAAAATAGCAACAGCTTCAGCTGTAAATATGCTGGTATCTTTATGAATTTTATGACCAACACCTATATTTGATGTTGGCTCATAAATAGCAAAAGATACTGCTTTATTACTTTTAGAACCATCACTGTAAACAAATTTATAATCTGACCACTCTGACAACAATGCATTAACTGTCTCTTTAGTAGAAAGTTCCTTTTTATTTTTAATTATTATTTTTATTTCAGGAAATTTAGCTATGAAGGTTCCTTGATAACAAGGCAAAATATTTTTGGATTGGTAGACATTTGCATCTTTAAGAAACTTTATGAAGTTATGAAGCTCCTCTAACATATAAAATGGTTTTCTAGCCAAACTGAAATTAGAATGCAACAAATTGACTAAGAGTCTATTATTAGTTATAGTAAAAAGTTTTAATATGAATCTTTCTTTCAGGTATTGAAAACGTATCCTTAATGGTGGGACATTACATTCAACCTGCATTGCATTTATAGGAGTGCTTCTGAATGCTCCAGTAATAAGACGCAAACATTTGTTTTGCAAAACTTCTAAACTATTTACAATTTTGGTATCTGCAGCAAAACAATAAAAACCATATTCAAAGTGACTACGTACTAAAGATTTATATAACAAGAGTAAAATTTTTGGATCTGCACCCCAATATGAACCAGCCAAAGATTTCAATATATTATATGCTTTACTAATTATATGTTTTATATAATTACTCCAGGATAAATTGTGTGATAAAAGAACCCCTAAAAATTTTACTTCTTGTGAAATGGACAATACACAATTATTATATAGAACAGAAGGCATATTATGACTCTGTTTGCCAAACACAACAACTTTAGACTTAGATGAATTTACATTAAGATCAAGATAGGAGAAATATTTGTATAAATTTGACAAGGCATCATTGACTTTTTGGACAACCTGTGATAAGTTAGTTCCAGTAGTATAGACAACTAAATCATCAGCAAATTGTAAATTTTTAACCTGAGAACCTAATATTAAATTTAATCTACGTATATACAATATAAATAACAAAGGTGACAATATGCCTCCTTGACAAACACCTTTTGATGCGAGTCTAGGACCATAAAGATGACTATTAAATTTAACAAATACTTTTCTATTACTTAAGAAACTACGAACCCAAAATATAAGTTTTTCACTAATCCCTATTTGTAGTTCATGACATAAGATATCTATATTTAAACCATTAAATGCCCCAGCGATATCGAAAAAAACTCCAATTAAATTGCTATTGGCTAATAAAGCATTATGTATATCAAGCTGCAATTGACAGACACTTTCTCTAGCAGACCGATTTCTACGAAATCCAAATTGATTAGAAGGTAAAATAAAATGTTTTTCAACGTAATACTCTAATCGTTGCTTTAATAGTTGTTCAAATATTTTACCAACACAAGAAGTAAGTGCTATAGGACGATAAGAATCAGGATGTGATTCAGGTTTTTCCGGTTTTAATATTGGTACTAGGCAATCTACTTTCCAGTCTTCAGGAATAATATTATTTTCCCATAGTTGATTTACAATATTTGCGAATGATTTTACACCAGAAATGCTCAGTTTCTTAAATAATATATATGGCATTCCATCAAGACCACAAGCAGTGTCTCTTCGGGAAGAGATAGCAGATATTAACTCACTAATTGTAAAAGGTTTTAATAGAAAATTATGAATAGAGTTACTAGAACTAGAGCCGGTGCTATTATTCAATAACGAAGTTGGAGCTTGAGGTACCAAATCTGGAGTGTATTTTTTCAAAAAATCCAAAATCCATGCATCATTTCCAAGATTACTAGAATTATATGTTTTGTTATATTTACGCATGAATTTCCATATGATAGATAGTGGTGTGCATCTGTTGAAAGTTTCACATAAGGACAACCAGCTTTTTTGTCGTTCTGTTTTTATAGTTAATTTTTTAAGTGCACGAAGTCTTTTAAAATTTAAATAAGTTGCTTCTGATGGATTATTTTTAAAATTTATATAAGCGGTTTTGAAGTGTGATACAGCGTCCGTACACTTTTGGTTCCACCAAGGAAGAGAAGGTCTTTTAAACCTATTTGTAGGACATGAGCGAGTGCTCATATTATTTATATTTTTATTGCCATTAAAATTAGAATTAGCAGCAGCTGTACGTAAAACTGAACAAAAATGATGATATGATTCAAGTGGACATATATTAGCTGTATTAACTAACATTTCACAGTTTTACTGTACATTTTCCAATCCACCATTTTGTAATTTGGAAAGATGGGAAAATGTTCAGTGTTCGGGCAGTTTCCAAAAGAATCTTTATTTTGACCATTACTAACCACTACTTTAATAATTGCAGGAATGTGATAACTACTACCAAGAGGACTATCATGTATATGCCATTCACAATTAAGTGCCAATGAAGGGGACACCAAAGTCAAATCCAATGCATTGGGACGCCATGTTAATGAGCCAACTGTTGTTGCTTGACCATTATTAAGCAGAATTAAATTATTTTCATCAATGACCTCTAATATATTTCGACCACGTGATGAGTCAGAACCACAACCCCAGGAAGTGTGATGAGCATTGAAGTCTCCAGCAAATAAAAAAGGTCCAGGGATCGATTTCACCAAAGAATCAAAGTTATCTTTATTGAAAACTGGATCTGAATTAAGAGGACTGTAGAAGCTAACTATACTTATCATCTTATTATTGATTGAAATTTGTACGCAAATATTTTGTAAAGAATTGTCAAAATAGGTGTTAATTTTAGTATAATTAATACTTTTATGAATTATAATGGCAACCCCATTATGTTTGTTACCACAATCGTTTCTTTCAATGTTGTAATTTTTAATTTTAAAGTATTGCCCATGTCTAAACCATGTTTCACTAATAATTGCTATATGGATATTGTATGTATAGAGGAAATTGGTAAATATATGTTTATTGCTATTTAAACTCTGTGCATTCCATTGCATTATGTTTAAATTTGATAAATCCATTAAGAAGCTGGAATTTTATTTCTTAAAGTTGTTTTTAGTACCTCTTTAATTGAGGAAGAGTTTATAGGTGTATCTTTATTACTAATGATTTTTGTTATTGTTTCAACTATAATATTTATAAAATTATCCGATTTCATTAAGTTACTAATCTGTACATCTAAGTTTTTTGCCGATAACGCTGGAAATGCACCAACATTAAAAAGGTCAGAATATGCAACACTTCTTGACTTAATTTTATTTTCTTCAATTTTTTGTTTTTTAATTGTACAAGATGAGGAGATAGCTATATGATCACCCTTGCAGTTTGCACACTTGGCATTTTTAGGGTCGACTGGACAATCCTTAAAACTATGATCTAAAGTGCAAATTGAGCATACCTGTGGATTACGACAGTACTTGGCAATATGACCATATCGAAGACATCTTAAACATTGCTTTACGGGTGGAATGTAGTTTTTGACTTCGTGACGCCATGAGTCCAAATATACATACGCAGGTAGTATTGTAGAAGCGAAAGTAACAGCCACAGCTTGTGTAGGTACAAATTCTACACCGCCGCCGCCGCCGCCGATACCCTTTACTCTTCGCATGAATCGTCTTACTTGGATGACATTTTTTGAGCTGCCAATTAGTGAGAAAATTTCTGCATTCGACATCTCCACAGGAACTGAAGTCAAGACACCGGTAACCTCCGTGTCTGCAGCAGGAATGGACGCTTTGATATTCAGTTGGTCTAATATCTTCTTATTCTTTAGAAACATGTTTGCATTGTTCGGCAAGTCGAACGTAATGCCAACCTTGTACTTGTTGATAGTTCGCATATGCATTACGCCTGAAACTCCATGCTCGCGTATGCCTTTCGACAGGGCCATACGATCTCTATCGCTGAAGGTCTGGTTTTCTTCCAAGTGGTTCAAGAAAACGACGAGTTCTTTTTTCTTGGTATCCTCTGGGTATTTACGCGAGTACCCCTTAACTTTATAAATTGCATATTTATCTTTTTTGGGCTCTGCGGCTATCACGGATTCCGCCGAGTCGGAATCAGTAGATACCTCCTGAGGATCCAGAGGTGGCTCCCCTTCCTTCCTCTTTCGCTTCTTCGCCATTATAAACTTTCTTTATAGGTAACGTATAGAATACGATTTAAGTATTTATGAAAATATTTACAAGAACAATGTACAAAAAGGAAAAAACAAAATTTTTGTATAAAAAAACGCGCCTTTCCTTTTCAACGTTTTCCCGCCTTCCGATTATGATTTAGTCGGGTGTTATGTTTTTTTTTTTCTTTTCTTCTTTGGCTTCGCACGGTTTGTGCATTCAGCCAATGTCAAGTGTGTTGGGATTGTTAGGTACTAAAGGTAGGGAAACGGATTTAAAATTTTACGGAATTTTGGATAGGACGGAGATATAGGATCAGTTTTTTTTTTTTTTTTATGTAAGAATGATGTGAAGTTTACAATGGCAAATATTTACAACTTTATATTATTTAAGGTGATGAATGAGACTATACATTTATATACAGGAAAACTATTTGTACAAAGTAAAGATAGTATTGAAGTAGGAAAAGGAATATCAAGGGATAACAGGTTACAGAAGAAGGAAGAACGGTCATACAAGGGACAGGAGAAAAAGATATGGTTAAGGTCGCCTACATCTGTGCCACAAGAGCAAATGGGATCGTCAATAATGTGAAATTTGAAAAGATGGGATGGGGAACAAACATGGCCCAGTCTCATTCGTATTAGAATAGAGGTCTCCATTTTGCCAAATTTTGCCCTGCCAAACCATGGTTTTTCCGGAATCTCGGGTTGGACAAGAGAAAAGTAATGTCCTTTCAATCTGCTACTGGTATCCCAGGCTACCTTCCAGGTGTCCCGGAGAAAACCCTTAGGCAGAGTTAAAAGGTCATAATTAAAAATTTTATATGGGACTAAGTCCCCACAATGCACCGCATCACTAGCTAGAGCATCGGCCACTTCATTGCCTTGGATTCCAGCATGGGCCGGAATCCATGCAAACTGTAGCGAGATGCCCCCAGTGGTCATTCTAAACGCAAATTCTCTTATAGACAAAATAATAGAGGTCTGCGACTTGTCTTCGTAAGGGGATTTGTTAATGGCTAGAAGAGCGCTTCGAGAGTCAGTAAAAATAATTGCTTTTTTTAGTTTTAAAACACGAATGTATTCTAAGGCTTTTAAAATTCCGAAACATTCCCCTGTAAAAACGGAAGTCTCCGGAGGTAGTTTTATTTTTTGTGTGATCTTAAATTGGGAATGGTAAACACCTACCCCAACACAACCTGTTGGAGCACGTTTGGCAGCATCAGTAAAAATGTGGTGGTATTCTGAGTGTTCAGACAAAAAATAATTAAATTTTGAACAGTAATTGGGATCCGATTTATTTATACAATCGTAAGTTATGATGGGACTGAACTGAAAACTTTCATAACTACTGCAGAATATGGGGAGTTTATTGGAACGATGAACAGGTGAAGAAAGTGATAGGAACTTTTTATAGCTAACTAGTAAACATGGAGCACGTTTATGAGACCAGTAATCAGAATATTCCATCTGCAACATTAGCGAGTCCAATTTGGGAATGAGAGGATGAGTTGAGAGCTGAAGAATACGGAATAAGTATTTGTCTGATAAGAATTGTCTTCTTAGATATAGGGGTGCTTCCCCACATTCAACTTGGAGTGCATTAATAGGACTCGACTTCATAGCACCTGTAATAATACGTAAAGCTTTTGACTGGATACGATCCAATTTTTTAAAAGCCATTATACTACCAGGTTCCAGAACAAATAATCCATAATCCAGAGTACTTCTGATAATAGCATTGTAGATTAGTTTTAATGAAAAGGGATGAGCACCCCACCACACACCAGAGAGGCAACGAAGCATGTTTAAGTGCTTTTCACACTTGTTAACAATGTAATCGCAATGTGGAACACTGCTTAATTTACAGTCTAATATTACACCTAGATATCTGAATTTATCTTTTACCGGAATAGGTATTCCTTTATACAACAAATTTACAAAAGGAATATTTTTTTTTCGAGTGAATAAAACTACTGCACTTTTAGACGTGGATATATCCAAGCCATTTAAGTGCAACCAAGACTCAAGAATAGATAAAGCAGAATTTATATAAGAGCAAGCTTGATCAACAGAGTGACTTGATGAATATAATAACAAATCGTCGGCGTATTGAAGAACATTTACATGATTGTTTAAGGACGAGTCCATATCAAAAGTATAAATGTTATATAGAAGGGGACTGAGCACTGAACCCTGTGGGAGACCTCTCCATATAAGGCGAGATACCTCATGATCTTCTATTAGAATGTTGACAGAGCGTGCAGTCAGAATTTTAATAATAAAATTCGACAAAGTTGATGGAACCTGTAAGGCGTTTAGTTTATTTTGTAAAATTGATAATACTACATTATCATAAGCTGCATTTATATCCAGAAAAACTGCTACTGTGGAATGGTTACTAGAAAAGGATGACCGAATGTCCGATGTTAAAATGCTTAAGCAGTCAGTGGTGCTTCTGCCCTTTCTAAATCCATATTGGGATTCTGCTAAAAGGCCCTTACTTTCAACATACCATTCTAGGCGATTTTTTATTAAATGTTCTGCTAATTTCATTAAAATAGAAGATAAAACTATAGGATGATATGAAGAAGCATCAGATGGAATTTTATTTGGTTTAAGGAATGGCAACACCATTTGACGTTTCCATTCATCAGGGATATGTCCAGTGTACAAAACAGAATTAACAATATTTAAATAATAATTGAGGACGTCGTCATTTAGATGAGCAAAAAAGGAATATGGGATGCCGTCAATGCCCGGCGCGGAGTCCTTAGTTTTACAAATAACACCCCTTAATTCATTGAGCGTAAATGGCAAACCGAGCGTTGCAGAAGTATTATGGATGTTAGTTAGGTGCAAGAGGCAGGTTAGGTTCAATAACCTCAGGCACCCAAGGAGGGGCCAATATATTTAGGAAATCACTGGCTAAAGAATCGGGAATAGGAGCAGGGTCTTTATAAATAGACCTAAATCTACGAATATTACGCCAGACGATCGTAGGATGAGTATTCGGTGAAATTGATGTGCAAAAGTTACGCCATGATTCAAACTTTTTCTTCTTGAAAAGTTTACTAGTTTCATTAATAATATTAGTAACAATTACAAAATTATTATCAGACATATCCAAGTTATAATTGTGTTCAGCCTCTTTCCGTTTCTTTAACAATTCTGTGCACTCTGAGTCCCACCACGGAGGTGAAGGGATTGTACTAAAATTTTTGTTTTTAACAGGGAAAACTTCATCTGCTGCTTCAATTAATATGTGCGCTAAAGCTATTACAGGTATTTTCATTACTATCAGTAAGGAGAGGCAAGGAGCAAACCTTACTGTCAACAGTGGCTCTAAATTTATCCCAGTCATTACTATTTCCATTTGGTAATTTATGTTTTAAATTTGATTTCTGTTGTTGTGGTTTTGACTTGGAAAGAGGGTATTTAATAACTATTGGAAAATGGTCACTACCATAAGTAGAGGTAAGAGTGTGCCAAGTTAATAAAGAGGCTAAACTAGGAGAACAAATGGAAAGGTCAATTGCGCTTTGGTTTTGATTGGGTGCACACCGACGTGTGGCTTCTCCTGAATTTAAGATACATAAGTTGTGTAAGTCTATAATATCTAGTAATTCATCCCCATAACTGTTAGATGTTGAACAACCCCATGATGGGTGATGGCAGTTAAAGTCCCCTAAAACCAAAAATGGTTTTGGTAGCAAAGAAAATAGATTATTGACCTCTTGAAGAATAGAAGAAGAAGGGTGAGGAATGTAGATAGAAACAATACAAATATGATACAATTGAATAGCTAAAATCGAAATTTCCTCACTGTGAGGTGGTAATGTAATAGAAGTAAAAGGGATAGAATTCTTGATAAGTATAGCTACTCCACCATACCCATCAGATCTATCCTTTCTAATGGTTAAATAACCATTAATTTTAAAAATATGAAATGGTTTGAGCCAAGTCTCTGCTAAAGCAAAGACAAATGGATCATATTTGTTTAATAAATGAATGACATCACTTTTTTTGTTTATTAGACTGCGGCAGTTCCACTGGATTATATTGGATTGGTCCATTATGACTGGATTGAGATACATTGTATGATTGGGCAGCGTTGGACGGTGTTATGTTGAACTGGGAGAGAAGATTATGTAAAGCTGAAAGAAGATCATTAATGGAAAAATTTGTGTCTTTTATTTCATTGTTATTATTGTTAGTCAAAGCACAGCCATTTAAAGGCTGAGGTATGGCAAAATCTCTAATAATAGTATTATGTGCATTTTTATTATACCCATGTTCATGTTTTGGAGGCATTCGTGGTTTTAGGAAAACAGTCTTTTTGTAACTATGAGAAAGATTAGCATTAGGGGATGTCTGTGACGTATCTGAAGATGTTCGCGATGGAGAGGATAAAAGTACATCTGCATAAGATTTACTTACTGAGGGATGTAGTTTAGCTGCTTCAGCATAGGAAACTGAATTTTTGGCCATGTATGTTTTGATTGATTTTTGTCTAGAGAATTCTGGGCAAGATTTATCAATCGCAAAGTGAAATCCAGAGCACAGACAACAAGATGCAGTTTCTAGAACTTTATCACAGTTGTGATAAAACTTCAGCGAGGTGTGGACCTGCACTGAATTTTAGTGTGACCAAACCTACAACAGTTAAAGCATTGAATTGTAGGGAATATATATAACTCCACAGGTAACGCATTATAACACATAAATATTCTCTTGGGCAAAACCTGTCCATCAAAGGTAACTACTATGGACTGGGATGGTTTCCAGACAGCTGTTCCGTCAACATTGCTTTTGAAATTTAAACGTCTGATTTTTAATATTGGTCCACAACCTATTGGTACTGATATGTTATCGATTACTTCCTCAGGAGACCATTCTGCAGGAACACCACGTACTAATCCCATTCGTGTTATATTAAAGGTAGGGATAAAGGCTTTATAATTGTGTGTTTTTAGGCTTTCATGGACAATAAAAGAATTTGCGTCTAGATGATTGGAAAAAGAAAGTGCAATTTTATTACGACCAATTCTTTTAACGCTCCCATTAATTATGTTTTTGAAGGCGTTTTGTTTTAAAAACTTACCAAATGTGATGGGGTGCAGTGTCGTACCGTCATTAGGTGCTGTAAAGTTCTTTTGAACATGAATCAAAAATGGCGCGCTATCCGATTGTTCGTAGCTTGTTCTGCCAATCTGAGGGGCAGGTACCATAGAAGGAGCGGGGATGTCAGTAATTGCTATAGGCTGAGTAGGCATAGTTTTGGTATTAGGTACTGGAACTAATTCAACAACTTTAGAATCATTGCAGTTACAACCCGTGGAGTCCGACCCATGATTTTTGCGGGTGCGGCGACGTTTATTGCAATGCTTGCAGAGATGTAAACGTGACCTTTTTAAGTTTCGAGCCGAGGAAGAAACATCTGTATCCATACCCGATTCATTAGATTGAACTGTGATGAAAACGCCTGCCGGGGGAACTAGTTCCCCCGGGTCGGGCGGGTCGTTCATACTTAGAAACTAATATAAAATTATATAAGCTTACCACTACCGGTGAAATAATCACTAAAACTAAGTAAAAACTATAAATAAAAGAATATAAAACTAAAAAACTACTGTGACTGATCCTATATTACACAATTTTAAAATTTCCAACTTCGGTTCATAAAAAAACGCGTCCGCCAAGTTCGAAGTTTCCCGCGCTTTTTTTTCGGGTGTTATGTTATTTTGTCGTGACCATTGACATAACCGGACATACCTACCAAAAAAAACGAGTATATTTTACTGAGAGGATAAAATGGCCGCTAATAGAGCTGCCCATGTTTCTTTATAACAACATCGATAAAAGATTACGAGAATAGTATTTTTTTTGAAGTTTGTTTTGAATTTTATGGTCTTGGAATTTAAGCTGTTAGCTATTACAAGAAATAAAAAATATATCGAATAATTTATGTAACCGTGTTAGAGCCTTGTTAGACGTTTGCAACGGAGGGAACATATTCAAAGAAATCTTAATATTCACGATGGACTCTCGGCGCGGAAGTATTCTGTGATACATTATTTTTTTTAATAATTATAAACTAGCGCTTGACCGCAATCCCGCCTGATGGTAAGCAGTGATGCGATCGTTGATGGTAAAGCGCGCTAGTTTATTAAGAGCCTATCCACTCAGAAAAACTGAGCGAATAGGAAGGAAGACGGCAGTTGAGCGAGGTGATGCAATGTTAAACCCAACAACACGACCAACGATGCTGCGCCAAAGGGAGATTGACCTGAAGACCCTCCACGACCAAACTCCCAACACAACAACATTAGGCGCATCGTACCCGGCACACATCGCAACACAACTGCTCAGACTCGTCCTCCGTACGGCTTCACCAGACATCATGCCGGAACACGACAAATCGCTTGGCGGCAAGGCTTTGTCTGGTGGGTGATAACTTCTGCCGGCGGCTAATATTATGGCCCCTTCCTATTATAATATTATTGACACATAAATGTGAAAGTGAAGATGGACGCAAAAACAATTAAACGGATGAAATTTAACACACATTAGTACAGATGACAGCATGTCAAGCTACAAGTCCAGTACCTAAAGTTAAAAATCCGGGAATAGAAAATTTGTGATAAATTGGGTTGTAGGTATCCTAAAAAATAATGTAATGTCCACCAAATAGATTTATAAAAAATATTGAACACGTATTTTTTATTTTTTCTTTCATTCAAATACTTCGGAAGATATATTGATTACAAATGTCGCATCAGCATGACGTCACACCGTGGTACAAAATCTACCACGGCGTAACGTAATTAGCCCCCACTCCGTAACTTTAATACGTTAAATCTCCATAGTTTTTGGTAATTTCGACAAAATAAAAAACACGGGTCTTAATTTTTTTTACTATAAGACGGACTAATTATTTTTTTGATTTTCATACCTTGGATACATCCCTATTGTTGTAGCATTATTTAAATAATTATGTTTCTATGCCTTTTGACAAATTGATCGCTTCACAAACGTTTTGTAACTTATTCATTAAATTAACATGAGAGTTGTTAGAGACATAAAAATATTACTACGTGTAAAAAATGGACTTTGCGGGTTTTGAAACTATACTTCTCAATATTTTATACATATTTTGAATTAAGTACCAACACCGAAGGTAGGTTGTTTCTAACATGCAGGATGATTGTGAGTTTTCAGTAAAAGTCAACAATAATTTATTTTTAATAAAATTTCTCTCGGTGGTAGGCCATAACACCCGTCGCCAGCAGAAGTTACCACCCACCAGACAAAGCCTTGCTGCCAAGCGATTTGTCGTGTTCCGGCATGATGTCTGGTGAAGCCGTACGGAGGACGGGTCTGAGCAGTTCTGTTGCGATGTGTGCCGGGTACGATGCGCCAAATGTTGTTGTGTTGGGAGTTTGGTCGTGGAGGGTCTTCAGATCAAATCAAATCAATCAAATCAAAGCATTTATTTCAAATAAACCAGTTACAGGCACTTTTGAATTGTCAGAAGTTCGGTCAGTCAGTAAGGTGAAGCTAGTCGCCCATTCCAAAAAGTAGGTACCTATGGAGAAGAACGGGCAAGAAACTCCATGGACACTCTTTTAAAATATCAAGCTATTGATACAAATATTTGATTACATCATTCATTTTGAAATCAATCATGTGAGAACGATGCAGAAATATATTGTACGCTGAGAGCGTCCATTATGGAAAAAAAAACAACAATTCAGAAATTAAAATACGCCGTAGCAGCTAAGAGATGACCAGTCCCCTCTGACGGCGTCCGTTCACGAACATGACGTATGGATCAGCATCATTCAGCTCAACCATATTGAAGGGAACCTAATGACCCAACACACACGCCACCACCAGCGAGACATTTGAGTGAGCATGACATACTCTCAACAGCCATAGCACTATCAAGTCAATAAACGACTAACCCAACAAATAGATGCTTTACAGCAAATAGATCGTGCTCACACGTGTTCCATGCAATTATACAATACTAAGAAATTGAATCTACACAATGCAAAGACAGTTTTGTCCAAGGTTCAGCAGCTCCAACGGTGTTCCCGAATGCTAAGTTTAGCTCCTGTGCAGCTGCACCAGTGCCGAATACCCCTGTCAGCGATGCAATTCCGTAACGTACAATATGCCTGGCTACATAGTGTGTACTGGCTACAGATCAATCTCCCTTTGGCGCAGCATCGTTGGTCGTGTTGTTGGGTTTAACATTGCATCACCTCACTCAACTGCCGTCTTCCTTCCTATTCGCTCAATGTGAGTGAATAGGTTCTTAACCTTCCGTAAACCACGTGGATAAAATTTACGTCCTGCACTATGTGGGGTTTCTCGTACCCAAATATTGTTCCATCTTTAAATAGATATTGTTTTATTAAAGTTTATTTTACATGTATTATTATTATTTATGGACTATAAACATTTATGGATAATAAACATTTTTAATATCTGTAGGTATTATAACAAAAATAGTACTTCTATTACTAACTAAGAGGAGACAATCTTCTTTGGCTTAGCCTTATAAAAAAAAACTATTATCTACTAAATTCTAATTGCCCTTTATTTCAGAGCCCAATGAGATAAAAACAACAATTAAATAAAAATAACTAAATATAATTAGTCTTCTTGGGAGCTCAGTCGGTTCAAATTTGAACAATTTTTACAAAAAAAAATGTGCGTGCTCTAAGCATATAGGTATTTTGCACCACTCATAACCGTACTTAGTCTTTCGATCTTTCCTCCTATCGCATTCCGAACATCTTGTTACACGTCTTGGATTTTTATTTGGCGGTTCCACACTTGTTTCACCACTTATTTTAAAACATGTATGTGCTTACGAGATTCCCTTGAAACTCGTGGATTATCTTTACGGTTTCTCAGGTGCTCTTCAATCAAACTCATTCCTAAACCACGAAGAAACTCCCTCCTATTGTTAGGTTTTTTTTTTTGCTTCAATACCATTATTGAACATATGAGTCCTAGAAAATAAATGAACATACAGTTATAATAAGTAATAAAAAACCTACTTAAATAAATATTTATGTAGAAATACATTGTGACACCCGACCTCATTTTGCAGGCGATCGTCCTCTGCGCCTGCGACCCCACTTCTAAATCAATGTTATGATGTGATTTGGCAACGTCACAATTCCAGCTACACGAGGTTTCGTGGAATTCGCCACGTAGTTGAAAAAGATACGACAATTTTTGTTTCGCTGGGTTTTATGAAACCCCACGTGGTTTACGGAAGGTTAATAAACTAGCGTGCTTTACCACCAACAATCGCATCACTGCTTACCATCAGGCGGGATTGCGGTCAAGCGCTAGTTAATAATTATTTAAAAAAAAATAACAATGTATTTAAACAAATCAGTGTTATTCTTTCCTGAACATTACAATTTTGTTCAGGTAATTTCTATACGAAAAAAAATCTACCTTAACAAGTTAGATATTTCCCCATAATATTAATATCTCAAATTCATGCACAGACGACAACACATTAAGCTACTATAATCTGTCAGTTTTCTTTATTAGATTTTCAACTTTATCTCTAAAGCATTGAGGCTTAAGGTTAATTGGGAATATTTGACAGTTTCGGATACCTCCATTATACTTTTGAATAATAAATATTTATGTTTTGTGTCATGTTCACAATCCCCAGAAACAAATAAATTTTTTGATTCTGCATAAAAATAGGCAATTTCAAAGGCATATTATTCCGTGAATGATTATTTAAATGATAAGAATAGCTGGTCGCTCTGATTAACTCAGGACAATGTTTGTGTTCTTTCTCCGGAATTAGCTTACTGACACGTTATATGATTTCATATAATTTGCTTTTTTACATTACATAAATATGTAAGCTATCACGCCCTTTTTGCCTGGGGCTTTTTATTTAAGTAATGAGTTGTTAGTTAATTACATTTTCATTTATATATATATATATATGACGGAGGAAGAACCTCCGTGGTGTTTTTAAAAAGTGTGACGTCAGCATAGCTGACGTCACAAAGGTTATCTTCACGATCATCACTCATTTTGGATCTTCCAAAGGAAACTTCACAAATTCCGCAACAACTTCTTTTATTCGACAAACAGCGTAATGACGTCACAACTAGGTCCTTACTGTTCGACGGCTCAGAACTGAATGCCCGAGTGCCGGTCGTGCGGTCGTATTTATAGTCGTCGCCCCCACTCTCGTGCAAATATTACAATAACAAAGATAGTGATTTGCTGTTTAACGTTAATTTGACATCGTAATAAACTGTAAAGTAATTAATCTACTGATTTTAGAACCATCAAATTATGAATGTTAATTATTTAAGTGATTAAATATTGTGATTGCGCCGACACGGCCATTCTGACAGGCGGTGCGCGCTCTGCACCAGCCTCGTTGATTCTCCCCGCGATATCTGTAAGAATAGAAAGAACTTCCTCTGAGTTGGATATCTGAGAACAACTTGCGTTGCTTTATATTAAGTAGTTATGTAATAACAGGCAGTCTAAGAATATCAATAAGGTAATGTAAGTTTTTGGAGGTTCTCGAAGAGGTCTCGGAGGGTTCTCGGAGGGTTCTCGGAGGGTTCTCGGAGGGTTCTAGGAGGGTTCTAGGAGGGTCTCGGAGAATCTCGTAGGGTCTCGGAGAATCTCGTAGGGTCTCGGAGAATCTCGTAGGGTCTCGGAGAATCTCGTAGGGTCTCGGAGAATCTCGTAGGGTCTCGGAGAATCTCGTAGGGTCTCGGAGAATCTCGTAGGGTCTCGGAGAATCTCGTAGGGTCTCGGAGAATCTCGTAGGGTCTCGGAGAATCTCGTAGGGTCTCGGAGAATCTCGTAGGGTCTCGGAGAATCTCGTAGGGTCTCGGAGAATCTCGTAGGGTCTCGGAGAATCTCGTAGGGTCTCGGAGGGTCTCGTAGGGTCTCGGAGGGACTCGGGGGGTCTCGGAGAATTCCTATTGCATTTGTTAGGCTATTTTGAAATGATTGAATTTAGTTACTTACCCCTTATTCTGATGGGTGGTTGTTTGGTTGTATTCGCAAGTTTCCTCGTACGTCGATGGTATAGGCTCTGCTGCAGGATCTCGATGAGTAGGCAGACTTTGATACGGACATCGAAATCCATCCAGTTTGTACGCTCTGATCGCTTGATCGATATGCTGGCACCATTCTCGTAAACCGATGAGAGTATCTGGATCAAATGATGGTAGATAGACGTCCTCAATCCTTATTTTTGCTTCGGCTGGTGTAGCACATAAGTGCTTCGACATTTTCTGCATCATTTCCTATATTTGCATCATAAATTGTGGCCCATCTGCATTCCATGGTCGGTACATTTGCGGTCTTGATTGGAACACAGGTTCTAACGGTGCATTGGTAACCAACACGGGCTCGCGCTGCTGGGTGATAGTTGGTTCCAATTGATCAGGTGGTGACGGTCTGATAAGGAAGCGGTTTGGGTAGGAGCTTCCTGCAATCCCACTTCTGATGACGGAGGAAGAACCTCCGTGGTGTTTTTAAAAAGTGTGACGTCAGCATAGCTGACGTCACAAAGGTTATCTTCACGATCATCACTCATTTTGGATCTTCCAAAGGAAACTTCACAAATTCCGCAACAACTTCTTTTATTCGACAAACAGCGTAATGGCGGTCCTTACTGTTCGACGGCTCAGAACTGAATGCCCGAGTGCCGGTCGTGCGGTCGTATTTATAGTCGTCGCCCCCACTCTCGTGCAAATATTACAATAACAAAGATAGTGATTTGCTGTTTAACGTTAATTTGACATCGTAATAAACTGTAAAGTAATTAATCTACTGATTTTAGAACCATCAAATTATGAATGTTAATTATTTAAGTGATTAAATATTGTGATTGCGCCGACATATATATATATATATATATATATATATATATTGTTTTGCTTTGCTGGTATTTTGGCGTGGTAGCAGGCATATGGTAAATAATTTCATTGTTGTTGTATTTTATATACGTAGTATTGTATAAAGTCAGGTGTTTTTTTTTTTAAATGAACAGACAGCTGTACTGCTGGGGAGTTTGTTCCGCCACTTCTTCTTCCCAGCGAAAGCACTAGGAAGTGTCGATGGGTGGGCGTTTTGAGAGGGCTGTCTTATGTAATATTGATGTTTAAAAAGTGCTGATTCTCAGCCTAGTTTGAATAAATGACTTTTGATTTGATTTGAACATACAAAATTATAGTTTTAAATATTTTTTTGACATTTTTTAAAATGTTTACAACTTTTTTTGATGGATAAACCAGACCATCTCGAGATTTTAAAGTAATTACTAAAAACTTTTTTAAATTCTCATTTTAAGAAGTTTTGGGGTCCTGCACATTTTGCAAGCAAAGCTTGGGACTCAAATTTCAATAAAATTCTTTCCTTTGTTCCTGTGCTGTGTTTAAAATGATATTCTTCATCTTGAGGATTAATACTCGTGTGGTCGTCTAATAGTTCCGGCAAGTTCGAACGCCATTTTCTAAGATTTAGACCGTCTGTCTTAAGAAGGTTTGTCATCTCTACTTTGAGACATTTAGCAGCAGTCGCGGTATAAGCCCCGTGCATGAGCGCATCCATGTAAAAAGAGTTTTCTAAGACATCAGGAGTACTACTATCGGAATAATTTGGCCTTTCATCGATGGCAAGTTGTTTCAGTGTCATCATGGCCAGGAAGGGTGCGGCCTTTGTACCATAAGTGACAGTCGCTAGCTGATATTCTTGCAACGGTTGGGATTGATGATTTCTCCAAATAATTTTCTGGAACATTTGATGATCAGGATGTAGCCAAATGTTACGGAACATCTTTTCAATATCGGCAGTAAATGCGTACTTAAATTTTCTCCATTTCAGGGTGAGACTTAAAAGATCCTGTTGTAGGTTCGGCCCCCTGCAATAGAAGAAGAAATATAGAAAAAATATAGAAGACCGAAAGGCTGGCTACTCTACGCCCGTGCTCCCACAGCGTCAAAAAAAAAAAAAGGATAAGTTACAATCCGTGTGCAGTTTCTGGCCTGCCATCGGACGCGTCCCCAGGTGGCGGATAGGGGAACGGCCCCCAGATATGGGGGTTACCCGTTTACCGGCGCGGACCAAAACCAGACGTGGGGACCGATCGGCGGTCACATGCGCGCCGGGTCGGCCACCACTTCAGGTGGTTGACGTAACCCGAACTCCGGGTCACCGTCGGGCAACCCAGTCTCCTCACTGAGAGGAGCTGGGGGCCCCGTTTGCTCTCGGGCAAACGAGTGGGGCTAAGAGGAAGGACACCTCGCTAAAAAACCCTTGGCTGCTGCGTCTTCTCGCACAAGAAGACGTACCCAGCCGGGCCCCTCCCTATGGAGGGCCCACTGTGGGCCCGCCTTCTGGCGGGAATCGCCGGCGGGGGATTGGTAGAAAGGCTCTGCTATTTCCCATGACCCCACCACTAAGGCGATAGCGGCACACCGACATCGCCTTAGTGGCGGGGTCATTCCCACAGCGTCAAAAAAAAAAAAAGTGAAACTAAAGTGCTAAGTGAAGTGCAAATAAGACATGGCTTAAAGGTCTTAGAAACCAGGCCATAAAATCCAAAAAAAAAAATCTCAATCTACATCAAATTTCTAAGTATACTAAAATACATTACATGATTACACTACACAACCAGAATGTCAGTCAAATATATATAAACATATTAAAACAATTATACGAGAAGAGTCAGAGTAGAGTGAAATTAGAAGACGTAGGACCACCTATAAAAATAAAAAGAGGAGTTAGACGGGGCGACCCCATTTCACCCCGTCTTTTCGTAGCAGTGCTAGAGATGGTCATCGGCAAATTGAAATGGCAAAATTTGGGAATTAATATAAAGGGAAAATATCTGTCACATTTGAGATTTGCTGACGATATAGTTCTTTTAAGTGAAGATTACAGGGAATTACAATATATGATAACCACTCTGCATAAAGTTAGTACACAGGTTGGCTTAAAAATAAACTTAACCAAAACTAAAATAATGACTAACAGCATTCAAGAACCTATTTGGCTAGAAGACTTATAACTAGAATACATGAACAAGTATATATATCTAGGGAAACAAATTTCATTCAGCGCTCAAAATAATCTAGAAGAAATAGATAGAAGAATTCAAAAAACATGGAATAAATTTTGGAGCTACAAAGAAGTACTGAAAGGAAATTTTCCGATTAAACTTAAAAAGAAAGTAATGAATACATGCCTCTTACCTTCGTTAACGTACGCCTGCCAAACGTGGAAATTTACCCATAAAATAAAAAACAAAATCAAGACAAGTCAAAGAAGTATGGAGAGGAGTATGATGAAAATTAGCAAACTACAGAAGATACCACACAAAATTATCCGAGAGAAGTCAGCTATTACAGATGCCCTTAGTCATGCCCAGAAATTAAAATGGCAATGGGCAGGTCACGTAGCCAGAATGACCGACAAAAGGTGGACCATACGAACTACACCATGGCGAGGCCCAGCCGGCTACAGAAAAAGAGGCAGACCACTATCAAGATGGGTAGACGACATAACACACATAGCAGGTAGAAACTGGGCAACTGTCGCGAAAGACAGGAAAGCATGGCAATCTCTGGAGGAGGCCTTCACCTCAGAAAGGGTTCCTGCTCACTAGCCTAGCAATTACTGTAGCAATTTTTATTATTTAATTACATAATAGAAATTAATCATAATAATAAAAAAATAAAAGGTTTAACCTAACTTGTAAAATTTGGCAGGAAATAAAAGGCATTTTGTTTTATTTATACATGTCATAGAGGTGGGCGTTGTATGAACGAACCGTTTACCTAAACTGTTTTTTGTACGTGAACGATAGAACTAGTTTATAGTTCACAGATAAACTAGTTTATTCGTCGACTGGTTGACGAGTCCGTTGTCGTGTCGCGGTCGCTACGGAACGGACCGAGTGAACCCGAACATTGCCGACGCGAGCGAGGAGTCGCGACACCAACTGAATAGACCGCTTACTTTACGCTCGCTTGTTTTACTAATTGACTATCTCTTTCTTTTTCGGCACGTGCTCAACCTGTGACGTTTTGATGGGAGCGCTACACGAGAAACGTCTCTATCGTAATAAGAATAAGAAATAAAAGTTGCGAATTTTGTTTGTTTTAGTAGTCTATAGTTTAATAAATTAGTTGTTGTTGGAAATTTGAAATGTTGCGTCGTCGCGCGGTGGACGAAATTTATGCAATAAAAATACAAAAAAATTAAAAACCCAAAAAAAAAAAAACGAAAGAAATTCATAAAATATAAAAATTTAAAAACCAAAAAAAAATTGTAAATATCTACTTGTAAATATTAAACTCATAATTTGATTAATGTACATAGTTGATTATTATGAATGAAAATGAACATATAATGCAATTAACTTTTAAATACGCCAAGTTTATTACATACCTACTAATTTAAATATAAGTATGCATAATAAGCTTGCCAGTCCTAAGCCTGGAAAAAGTACGAAGGGAAGTTCATTTCAACAATATGTCATTTCATTCTCAATAATCTCGTTTACCAAACGACGACGTATGTACATACCTATTCACATCGTCAAATTGGTAAACGAGACTTTCGTTCGTTCACGTTCACTAATCGTTTATGTGATGAAGTAGTCTTTTCGACGACGACGTAAACTAGTCGAAAATTAGACTGTTTTTTAAACTAGTTTATCGTCGACGGTAAACGGTCTTGTTGCGTCGACTGTAAAATCGTCAATAAAGGTGGTCGTTTCAAACCATAAATAGTTTCAATAACTATGTATTGGTTCAATACCTAAAATACGGTATTCGATTCTACAATAACTATTTATTTGGAAAAACTATTTATTGGCGAAAACGTTTTACTCGCCGCACCAACACTGCGAGTCGCGTCCGTCAGTACTAAGTATATTCTTACTCGGTTACTCGGTTCTGTAATACCTAATACCACCTAATAACTATTTATCGGGTAAAACTATTTATTTTGCGAATACACGATATACGCTTTACTCGTCGCACCTACTGCGAGTCTCGTCTCCTCGATGTAGATTGTGGGCGTACCCGATACCGAACCGAAATATTCCGACGGCGCACGACGAATGGCGATTACGATTTACGATGAGCGAGTCCTAGGAAAAAAAGGAAGAAGGGATTTGACTTGTAATTCGTATGCAATAGATGCAATTATCGAAAAAATGTATTTAGGTCACGGTTGAAAGTTGACCTTCAGGTTCACAGAAAGGGGCACTTGTCTGGGTGAAAAGTAAATTGCAAATTTTACCTATCTATTTTTATTTTAGTTGTGTATGTTCTAATGCAAAACTTTCTACGCGCGTGCGATACTTTTTTGTTCTTTGTGTTATTTCTTTTATTATTATTTCTTTTTCTTATTGCTTTTATAGTATAACTTAGGTGTGTAAAAATAAACACACGTAAATTATACTTATGAATATGTAGTTATATGTTATAATTTTCACAAATATTGGTTTATAATTTCTAAAATCCATTCAAAACTAATACCGAAAACCACTGAAAACTTAGTTACTCTAGTTATCCACGAAACGAGTAATGTCAATACCCGCCAAAGGTACCGGTACACCGCCACCGACCTCGGTATCGGCAATAAATAGTTACTAAAATAAATAGTTTCAATACCCGTTATCGGGTGTCAAACCAATACATAGTTTCGGTATTGCAAAAACACGTACCGACCCACTTCTAATCGTCAACGACCCACCATGTCATGATTACACTGTTTATAAGAATATCTGAATACTTTCCAGATATTCTTTCCAAAAATTAAACTTAGAGGTGTTTCTGAGAAACAAGAATCCTCAGTCAGTCAGTGAAGCATTTTAGCAACATGTATGAGATGTCATGAAACGCTTGTAACCAAACCATAGCGCGATTCAGAAAACCGTACAACGCCATCTATCGAGCAAGGAGGTAAACTTTTTACGCTTTTTGCATTATGTGGTTCGAACTTCCTATTTTTGTTTTTTTAAGATAGCATCTAGGAAATTTTTAAGTACAAAACTTAAAATAAGAAATAGGTAAGTACTCAGTGACGGAGATTGGAGACACAAATTAACCTTTTAAAATGATTAAATGTTTTGAAAGAGAAAATAGAGACAGTAAGTGAAAGTGAGATAGGAAGCATTATGCAGTATCTTTCTTTTAGGTCACTTCTATCGCGTGTGTATTGCATTCATGCTCCCAAGTATTTTTTTTAAAGTTCCTAGCAGATTTTAGGGCCTAAACACTGTAAATAATAAAAATAAAAACTTTTTACAAAAAAATAGAAACCGACTACAAAAAAATATTTAAAGGGAAAAAAATATTTTACTTTTGTCATGGCTCTAGAAGTCGGTGGCGAGCTAAACAACAGAAACCTCGAGACACTAGTTTTTTGAAGTCGGTTTCCATTTTTTTTATAATTTTTAAACTAGCGCTTGACCGCAATCCTGCCTGATGGTAAGCAGCGACGCAATCGTTGATAGTAAAGCGCACTAGTTTATTAAGAGCCTATTCACTCTAGCCTTGAAGACACTCAAATGGTAGTCCGACGGAAACAGCGTCGCTGGCAAATTGTTCCAGTCCCTCGATGTACGCGGTATAAAGGAGGAGGCGAAACGCTTCGTCCGGGTCGTAGTGGTGTTAACAACGTAAGGGTGGAAACTCGCCGTACGACGGGTCCTTCGGTGGTGGAACGGAGATGGAGGAATTAAATCATGCAATTCCCTCGCATACTTCCCAAAATGCATCCTATAGAACACGGAAAGGCTGGCTACTCTACGTCTGTGCTCTAGGCTTTGGAGACCGTCTCGAGTTAAATCAGGTTCACCAATCAGCCTCTTCGCACGCCTCTCCATTGAATCCAAACAGGCCAGGTGACACTTAGCAGCACCAGCCCAAATGTGGCTGCAGTACTACTCCACACACGAACGGACCTGTGCTTTGTACAACATTAGAAGCTGCCCTGGTGTGAAGTATTGCCGGACCTTTGCGATAACACCTCAAAACAATAGTATCAGCCATAACCCATGTTAGAATAAGTTCTCATCAATACGAAAAAAATTCCTATCTCCAAAACTACTGAACCGATTTTGATGAAACTTATAGTATTCCCTAAGTTGAACAATACATAGTACAACAAAAAAAGAATTAAGTACTTAAATCGGACTTGTAGTTCCGGAAAACGTTTGTGTGCGCATACACAAACGTAAAAACATATATACAATACATGCATACACTTAAAATTTGGCTTACACACATCGTCATCATAATCATTTCAGCCGAAAGACGTCCACTGCTGGACATAGGCCTCCCCCAAGGTTCTCCACGACGACCGGTTCTGCGCCTCCCGCATCCAGCGGTTTCCCGCGACCTTCACCAGATCGTCGGTCCACCTTGTCGGGGGCCTACCCACGCTACGTCTTCCGGTGCGTGGTCGCCACTCGAGTACCCGTCGGCCCCATCGGGCATCGGTCCTACGGGCAATGTGTCCAGCCCACTGCCACTTTAGTGTTACAATTCTTCGGGTTGTCTCGGTTACTCTCGTTCTTCTGCGGATCTCCTCATTCCTAATTCGATCGCCCAGTGAAACCCCAAGCATAGCCCTCTCCATTGCCCTTTGAGTGACTTTGAGCCTTCACATAAGGCCCATTGTTAGCGACCACGTCTGAATTCCATAAGTCATCACTGGCACCACACACTGGTCGAAGACTTTTGTCTTGTGACACTGCGGTATTTCGGACAAGAAGTTTCTTCGTAGCTTCCCGAAAGCAGCCCAGCCGAGTTGGATTCGACGATTGACCTCTTTCTCGAAGTTGGACCTTCCTAACTGGATAGTTTGTCCCAGGTACACGTAACTGTCAACAACTTCGAGAACAGAGTCCTCCTTTTTTTGAAGTCGGTTAAAAAAATATGTATGTACGGACAACAGCAGGTCAATCTACCCGAAGCTATCAAATATTTCCAACCAACCTTGATCGTTAATGCTTTAGAAATAAAGTTGGAAATTTAAAAAAGAAATTGGACAGATGGATGTGCTGTCATCTGTACGTGTCTGAGGATTTAGGTCTAAATCGTTTCCTCATGGATGCTAAAGATCGCGCAAAATGGAGAATGCCCAGGAAAGCGGACCCCGGGCTCCAACGCAGAAGCCACGGACGCAACCGGGACAAACGCTAAGATGGTGATGATTAGCCGTTCTGCGTTGTCCCTCGTACTGCTCGATCTCATAGTTTACTGATGGCATCTGTAGATACTGGTGATTTTCTTTGTTCCTAAACCGAAATGAGTGTAATATCTTAGGATAACATTTTGGACTCTTTGAGGCAGAGCATGTTGACTTTAATTCCAACGACCTACAATTGGATTCCTGAAAGTCCATAATGGCTTAAGGAACCAGTTTTAAATGAGTTTATTGTCTACTGAGATCACGAACTTTCTTCCTATGAGCAAATACAGGTTGCGGTTGAGAGTGTGCTTATAATGGTCATACACAAATGGTGTTTTTTTTTTGTTGGGATGGGAAATCATCAAATAACTTCTCCCATTCTGGGCCGAGCGGAAGGGCGTGTCAGGCTTTTAATTACTTAAACCCTACCGTGTTTCTTGACTTGCCTGTGCGACGACCAGGGCCACGGTTTCTTGTTTAACTAACCCGCAACCCTGACCCAGGAGGCATCGGTCTTCGTGGACCCCGTCACGATGTGCTGACATATCTTTGAGGCACGCGTGGAACACGACGCCCCATCGACTCTGGCATGGCTCTTACCGGGCGGCCAGCTGCCCACTGCTCACCGCCCGCAGGCCCGCGCCTACGGTGGCTGGGAATTCGGTGTCGTGGCCCGACCAGGGCGTCTCCTGCGGCGGCTAGTGGCGTGAGGGTGCTGGGATTCCCGCTGCCTCACGCGCTCCGCCCCCTCCTTTGCTTTAGTAGTCCTTCACATTGTTGAGGTTGAATTTTAATATTGTCTCTGGTTGATTATTTATATAAATAAAATAAATTCAAGTTTAGAAGTCAGATTCGACAGACAGGAGAAAAATGTTTTGTTGTTTAGCAGTTGTAAAAATGTTGTTACAAAGAATGGTTTGAATATATATATACAGTATGTTAAGAAAACCCTGTCCGACCCATAAGTATAATAAAGGTTAGGTAAACACATGACCAAATATGATATAAAATTTTACGTAATCATCATAGTACCAATACAAATGAATTTTGAAATAATCTTTTTTTCCCGCGAATTAATTCCAACCTCCCCGAAATTTGGTACTTAATTTAAAAAAAAGTGACAATACCGGTATTATTATGAGCGAATAGCGATGCGACCATGTGCCGCGTGCCCTGCCGCCCGCCGCCCGCGGAAGGGTGCTTAACGCACATTTAGCCCGGTTTTGTATCCATTAGTAGAATCAGTTATTGATACCTAACAATACCTTCACGGGTCGGACAGGGTTTTCTTTACATATTGTATAAAAGAAATTATAAGATGTGATTTGTATAACTGTTTTTATAGAGTCTTGTTTTTTTTTTAAACATAGTGAGAATAAAGGAAGATTGAATTGTATTTGATTAATTTTTTGAAGCTTTTACTACAGGATCCCAATAGGTAGTGCATCCTATTTATTTCATAATTACAACACACATTGCTCATGCAGAAACTTACAAACTTATTTATATGCATTTTTATTTAAAAGTTTGGCACTTGTTTTTGGCAAAACTAGAGCTGTTATACAGTATGTTAAGAAAGCCCTGTCCGACCCATAAGGATAATAAAGGTTAGGTAAACACATGACCAAATATAATATAAAATTTTATGTAATCATCATAGTACCAATACAAATGAATTTTGAATTTTCCCGCGAATTAATTCCAACTTTCCCGAAATTTGATGATTTTAAAAAAAGTGACAACACAGGCATTATTACGAGCGAATAGCGATGCGACTACTTGCCGCGTGCCCTGCCGCCCGCCGCCCGCGGAAGGGTGTAATCGCACATTTATTAAATTACCTCTTTTTGCGAAATAATATTAATTTTTTTAGGGGGACTTTTTTTAAGTTTAGCCCGGTTCTGTGTCCATTGGTAGAATCAGTTATCGATACCTAACAACACCTTCACGGGTCGGACAGAGTTTTCTTAACATACTGTATAAACGACACATGTTTTTGAAATTATGGTAGAAAAACAATTTGAATTCAGATTCATGTAAAAAAATATTGCAACAGACATGAATTAAAAAATTAACTATTTCCCAAGGGCCAGGTAGAACAAAAAACAAACCAACGAGTACATAAATAAATGATTTAATTATCACAAAGTATAAAACATTATTTGTTTGGACGACAGCAGGTCAAGCCACCCGAAAAACTGTCAAATATTCCCAATCAACAAACCTTGAGCCTTAATGCTTTAATAATAAAGTTGAAAATTCAATGAAAAAATTTGGCAGATATTAGTAGCTTGATGGGCTGTGGTCTGTACAACTTATCATAAAAGGGTTCAGCTCAATTTCAATTGACAGCTCTGAATATGAGGCGAGTCGTTGCGCAGTAACAAAAACACGTGTCACACATTCGGTGAGAAGTGACGTCCTGTGCAGCTAGTAGCTTACTTCAGAGTAGACCAAAACGTTGAAATTGGCCTGTACTGTACAACTTTGGAGTTTTGGCGGGAAAGTTAAGCTGAGTGTCACGCTCATTTTTCATTAGACTTTTATAATTGTTTATAGTGTTGTTTAATAAATAAAAGTGCGTGATTTATGTAGTAAAAAGTACATTCAGTAAATAATTCATAAAGAACATTGGTTTAACGTAGCATAGTGGCCTCATCATGACTTTGCCTCAAACCTCCCTTGTAGAAGGTTCACGCGGCCGTCTTTTTCGACATGAATGAAAATTAATTACGTGATATTGGCTAAATGCACAAAGCGTGCGAAGCTAAAGAAGAATGAAATAAATAAAATACTATACAACTTATTTTTTTGTTTATACGAAACCTGAATACTTATAGTTTGTTCAGAATAAGCAACTGAATCGATTCCAATCATTTTTATACCATGTCATATTTTTTCTCAAATACTACATTTAGAATTTGTTGCAGTGTGGTTATCGAGCGCACAACACATCTGAGGGTGGATCATGGGCGGGCGAGCGGTGCGTTGATCATATTTATGTTACGACAACCAACTAAGATAACAAGCTCATAACTTTGTAGTGTTTTTTTTTTATAATATCTTACTAAGTTATTAAAGTTGAAAGTTATTTCAGATTAGGTTCATAATTGTAGATAGTACAAAAGGCAGAGGCACCGATACCCTTTGGTAAAAACTAAACTTAATTTAAATGTAGTACATCCTTTTCTTTTTAATTCAATAAGAAAAAGACAAGAGATAAATATTAGTTCAGTCTTGAAAAACCTTAACGCAGTTTATTGATAACCTAACCAAACAACAACAACGCCGATTGCCGCCAAAATCGGCGAAGACTTGAACAAAATGGCCGCCCCTCTTACAATTGGCGCGCATTCTCTTTCCAGCCAATCATATTCATCTCTGAACTGTCGCTGCAGGAGAATTGGTCCGATGGTGTTGAGGACTTTCTTGTGGTAATCATTCAGATATTTAATCTAGAAAAAGAACAATATTTAAAGATTTTTTTTTTGTTATACTGATTAATATGATGTAGAGCTGTGACAAACCGGATGTATTCGTTACTGAGTAACGGGTGCGTTATCTAGTATGAAGTAACGAAACGATAGACTCGAATGCATTTCGTAACTCGTACTTTTCGTATGAGCACCTACACTGTTTCAGTTCACGCAAGTATAATGCATCAGAAAAGTCATAAAATTAATTAATGGCGCCACTGTCGCTTCCCTCATAGAGTATTGTAGCCTCATTGGCTAAAAATCTGTTGTCATAACTTTTTTGACGCATTATACCGTTGATGCGTGTGTATATCGAAACATCGTTACTGCTTTAAATTACCTAGTACCTAGTATTTGTTGCTTTTTCATTAATATAATCGATGCGTAATGTATAGCGATGTAGTCGTAACGAATTCAGTCGTATATTGCGTAGGCGTACTGTACGCGTACGCAATACGACTGAATTCGTTGCTATATTATAACATAGCGTGTTAAAAGGTGTCAGAAGTAACGAGTAACGTAACGATACGATAGTAACGAGTACTAATTGTTAAAGTAACGAATACATGCGGGTATACTTTTTTTTGTTACTTTTACACCTCTGGCAATGAACTGTTGGAGCCATAGGAAGCAGTCCTTAACTTTTTCAGAGATTATTGTGTCTGTGGCTAATACACTAACCGTGCGGTGCCAAAGTAAAAAAAAAAACATTTTATGCTATGCAATCCGATCCTGTTTCTTATCTTTATCAAATTAAAAAATTATATTGGATCAACAAGTTTGAGTACCTAAGTACCTACTATGTATTAGTAAAAGTGAACAGGGGCGAAACAATTTCCATACATTTCATAGACAATAAAATGCTAAGTTATTTTGAAAACTATAACCAATTATGTGATGACTCCATACCATAGATGTTGGAACTTACCTCAAAATCAGTGAGAAGCCCGATGTCCAGTGAAGCTACCTGGTGTGGTACCAGAGATATTGTGCGGAAGCCGACCACGCCTCGACCGGCGAAGTCTCCTTGTAAATCAGCAGCCTGTAAGAAAAGATACAATGAATAGAATACTCTTTATTATGTACACCATATAGATTACAGAACATAAATAAAAAAATTGGCTGTCTGTAGAACTCCGTCTACTGCCGATATTTGAACGTGATAACGTCTATTACATGGTAATTTTTTCTGGGTGCAATGAAATTATCTATACATATAATAAAACAGTAGGACCCGGTGTGTCTGTACATTGAAGATAATTGACAAAAATGGAGTCAGGGCGATAAAAGAAAACCAATGAAACACAAAAAATTTTTTTTTGAATTTTTTGTCTGTCTGTCTGTCTGTCTGTCTGTCTGTCTGTTTGTTCGAGCACATCTTCGTAACTACTGAATGGATTTTTATGCGGTTTTCACTAATGAAGAATGCACACTCCCGGGCAGTGTATAGGCTTTGTTTCATCAAAATCGGACAACAGACAAAAAAGTCAGTCTAGGTAACAATATTTGGAAAATCACTTAACTACCATAGCTTTAGAAGAAAAGGTTGTCATAGAGACATTTAGAAGAAAAGGTTGTCATAGAGACATAATCAACAGCGTTGTCAAAAACTGTCATAACAATGAAAATATTAGTGTAATATGTAAATATATTAAATTATAGCGTAGTGTTGAGTAGAAAAATTAATACAGCACAGCATAGGTACAGCTTCTTACGCTAAGATATCACCAAGTCGCTGAAACTTAGGCATGAAGTTGAGCACCGTGTCTGTAAGCTGGATAACGAGTCTTGGTGAAGTAAAATGTTATCAGAACAGCGCCTCATTGTACTATAATGCGTATTATGACCTGCAGAAATGAATGATATAAATGTAAGAATATAAATAAATAAGTGTAAGTATCTGTAGGTAAATACATAACACTACAACTATTAGGTGCGCTGCTCACGTTTTTTAGTACATATAAAATCCAATAGATGTCACTGTGCGATTTTATCATTTCTAATTCGTATCCATCAATCGAAATATAGTTTCAAAATTAATTTTATATTTGTGCTTTTTAATAGGTAAAAAATCTCAAAAAATATAACAACTTACCTGCTACGAATACGGATATTTAGAGATTGCTTTGCGATTTGGATTACTTGGTTTAGAGGATATAAATAGGATTGTGTTTAACGTTTTTATTTGGCTTTCTTCTTCGAAATTTTTATTTTGTTAAAAATAATAATACAATACTTAGAAAATGACCCGAAAAAGGTCTAATCTATCTATCTACACCAGAGCATCGAAAAGAATGCGAATGACTAGATCTCAAGAGTCTAATGAAGAGAGGCAAGAACGACTTAGGGCAAGTCGTGAACGTATGTCATGGCTTAAAATAGGTGTACCAATAATGCTGCTGCGTAACCTTACTCCTCCAAAATTATGCAATGGTACACGACTAAAAGTAACTGCTCTACAAAGAAATTTAATCCAAGCTCAGATTCTTACTGGATGTGGCTCAGGGGAAACTGTATTTATTCCACGAATCCCACTCATCCCTAATAACTTTCCATTTGAATTTAAGCGCACACAGTTTCCTGTAGCCGTTTGCTTCGCCATGACTATAAACAAATCCCAAGGTCAGACTCTCAGGACTGCTGGTGTCGACTTAAGATCTGATTGTTTTTCCCATGGTCAAGTGTATGTGGCTTGCTCACGAGTAAGCAGCCCAGACAACCTTTTTATTCTAGCACAAGGCGGTAAAACGGTTAATGTCGTTTATAAAGAAATTCTTTAAAGTATCTCCATTATTTAACTTTTTTTAATTTGCTAAATTCAAACAAGTAATTTAAAAAACTAAAAGAAAAACATTTTTACTTTATGCATATATCATAAACAAGTGGAAAACTAATAACGGTTTTTAGATGTAAGTTTTATCTCTATGAAGATCTCTTCCAGCCATGAAAAAGGTGAAAAGAGTTGCAAAAGTATAATTACTCAATATAAAACTCAATATACTTCAAGCCCTGCCAATTTAGGTAGTTTCCCAAAAGTTCTAAATTCAGAATATCATAAAGCAATTTTTAACCAACAAAAGAGAAGAGAAAGCTTAGGACAATCAAAATTCCACGCGGACGAAGTCGCGGGCAACAGCTATAAATACTTTTTACTGATTAAAACGCAATACTTTTGTTGTATGACTACCGGTCGCCCGCGGCTTCGCCTGCGTGGTATTGCGTTTGTCACAAAAAGTGACTAGCATGACTTAAATTTTCCCCGTTTTTTCCAGGTTTTTTCCACATTTTTCGCCGTATTTCTGCTCCTATGGGTTACAGACTAATGTTATACAGCTTAAAGCTTTCCTCTATAAACTAATAAAAAAATATTCAGTTTGCTCCCTTTACCTACCATGCCAAGGATTATATCTACTATATAAAAGTATCTACTATATATAAGTCCGGTTTTCCTCCCTGACGCTATAACTCCAGAACGCACGAACCGGTTTCCACGGTTTTGCATTCGTTGGAAAGGTCTCGGGCTCCGTGAGGTTTATAGCAAAGAAAATTCAGGAAAAATTCAACAGAAAAGTGGGGAAATCGTTTTTCACATACTTCATTCAAGCTCCGGCGACGGGGACGGGGGCGGGGGCGGGGACGGGGACGGGGACGGGAACGGGGACGAGGACGGCGATGGCGACAGCGACTAGCCTGAAAAAATCAGTAGTTCCCGAGGGATAACGCGCGATAAACACTTTCTGTGAAAAAACGAAAACCACGCGGGCGAAGCCGCGGGCGGCCGCTAGTTTAAAATAAAGTAATGTATAACATTTATATTTTTATTTAATAGTTTGTTTAAATTTTCTAAAAAATAAAAAAAAGCAAAAAGAAAAAGAAAAAAGAAAAAGAAAAATTAAAAAGGAAAAATTTAAAAATTAAAAAGGATAAAAAACGTCCGCTGCCGTCAGGAATCGATCCGCGGCACCTCTTGAGTGAGTCGATATTAATCCGAGCGTTTCACCACTCGGCAATCAATGCTGAAATGAAATGAAATGAAATGAAATGAAATGAAATCGTTTATTAAGCAAATAGGATCACCGATCACTTTTACACGTCATATATATTTTTTTTTAACTAGATGAAGCCGGCATTTCCTAACTGACTACCTCTGAGAAGAAATAGCCGAAACAAACTCAGGGATCATCGTCTTTTTTCAAGTCCAGACATTAAAAATGAGAATTTTTACAATAATTTATCTTATAATTACGCATATTGCTAATAACAATGCTTATCAGAGCGAACAGCTCAGTCCCAAGCTTTTTTGTCTTCTAAATAATCTGTGATTTTATAATACCCCTTTTTGCAAAGTTTGGCCTTTATATACTTTTTAAATCGTTTAATGGGTAAGTTTCGAATGTCCATGGGAAGCTTGTTGTAAAAGTGTATACATTGACCCATGAATGAGTTGCCTACTCTGTGGAGACGAGTGTGATGTACAGCAAGATTGTGTTTGTTCCTGGTATTTATATTATGAATATCGCTTATTTTCTTAAAATCCGATATATTTTTATGTACGTACATTAGATTTTCAAATATATACTGTGAAGCTACAGTCAGAATGTCCACCTCTCTGAATTTTTCTCTAAGAGAATCTCTAGGACCAAGGTTGTAAATGGCTCGAACAGCCCTTTTCTGTAAAACAAAGATGGTATTGATGTCCGCACAAGTTCCCCAGAGAAGAATCCCATAAGTCATCAGACTATGAAAATAACTAAAATAAACAATTCTGGATGTATCCACATCAGTTATCTGTCTAATTTTCTTAACAGCAAAGGCGGCGGAACTGAGTCTACCCGACAGCTTCTCAACGTGAGGACCCCATTGCAACTTGGCGTCAATAGTCAATCCAAGAAAAACTGTCGACTCGACAGGGATCAACTCTACTCCATTCAGTTGAACATTGGTACTTAGCTGCCTGACATTTGGCGTAGAAAATTTAATGACTTTAGTTTTTTTTTTTCATTTAAAAGAAGGTTATTTACATTAAACCAATGGACAACTTTAAAAAGTGCATTGTTAACTTCGTCAAAATTGACTAGCTGACGCTTGACTTTAAAAATAAGAGAAGTGTCATCCGCGAACAATACAATGTTGTGATTATCCCTCACGTGATGAGGTAAGTCATTAATATAGATTAAAAACAAGAATGGACCTAGAATTGAGCCCTGTGGAACGCCCACGGTGACCACAGATCCTGCAGATCTCTTACCATTAACATCAACCCTCTGAATTCGATTATTCAGATAAGAAGTCAGAAGGTCGAGAGCTCTGTCCCTTAAACCATAATGGTACAATTTCCTAATAAGAGTATCATGATGTACGCAATCAAAGGCCTTGGACAAATCACAAAAAATACCAAGAGCATCTTGCGATTCCTCCCAGGCCCCAAATATGTTCTTTAGCAACGCCACGGCCGCATCTGCAGTTGAACGACCCTTTGTAAAACCAAATTGTTTCACGTGCAATAAATTATGTAAGTTAAAATGCCTTAACAACTGTTTCAAAATTAACTTTTCAAAAATTTTGCTCAAAGTTGGTAATATCGAGATTGGCCGAAAATTCGTGGGATCAGTTGAGCTACCAGATTTGAACAGTGGAATTACTTTGCTAAGTTTCATCAAATCAGGAAATATACCAGATGTGACACAAGAATTAAAAACAATTGCCAAGAAAGGTGCGATAACATCTATTATCGAAGCTACAGTGTATACTGACAAACCCCAATGATCAGCAGTTTTTTTTACATCAAGATCCTTAAAAGATTCTATAATATCTTTAGCAGTCACAAACGCAAATTCAAAGTGCTTGTCACATTCTGGAACACATTCTTTTAGTATAGTGTAAGCAGAAGTGGAGGAAGAAGACAAAGTTTTTGTAGTTATTATTGGAATATTAGTAAAAAAATTCTCAAACTCAGTTGCTACCTCCAAGTCCGCCTTTATATCTACATCGTTAATTTTAAGATGGAAATCGCGATTTTGTGCTTTGGTTCTTCCAGTTTCAGAATTTATAATTTGCCAAGTTGTTTTGATTTTATTTCCAGAAGATTTTATTTTATTTTTAATGTGTATGGCTTTTGCTGAGGAACAGGCTCTTTTAAACGTTTTTGAATAATATTTAACAAATTCTTGAAAAGTTTCATCATGGTTATATGTTTTTTCCTGATACAATTCATACATTTTTTCCCGGCTTTTATAAATACCTGGGGTTGCCCAGTCACTAAATATAAGGCGGTCGCTAACAGACAATGTTTTTTTTTGTGAAAACTTTCATAAATTCACAATGAATCAGGTTAAATAGTTCACTATACGCATGATCCGGGTTGGTGTGATGAGGCAAGCCCGGTAACTTTTCAATTAAATTATTTTTAAATTGTCCTAAACGATTTTCATTTACAGGAACAAAACTCACAAGTTTTCTTTGAGCTCTGACTTCACTTTTATGAGGAAAAGTAACTAACTGGCCACAGTGATCAGAGTCTAACTCATTTATAATTAAATGGTCAGAAGGTCTTAAGTTAGTAAAAATGTTGTCTAAACAGGTGGCACTTGTGGCAGTTATTCTAGTCGGCTCAAAGAATCTTGCGTACAAATTATAAGACTTGAATAATGACATAAATTTACTAACTGTAGCTGATTTCTCTAGGACATTAATGTTGAAGTCTCCACAGACAACAACTGTTTTGTTACTATGACAAGTCTTTAATAAAACTTCCTCCATATATTTTTCAAAAATATCATAGGAAGCACATGGGGGCCTGTAGACACTTATTACAATGAACTGCTCAAGCTCGATGCAAGCGATTTCAATAACTCGCTCAACAGAGAGGCTTACAATATCAGCCCGTTCTTTAAATTTGATATTGTTACGAACAATTATTAGGGAGCCACCCCTTATCATATTCACTCTGCTGAATGAGCTAGCAATCCGATGGTTATTAAAGCTGAACATGAACTGATGGGCTTTTAACCAATGTTCAGTAAGACAAACAATATCAATATAACTACAGTTCATGAACTTTAATCATGCTTTAATCATGTATGCGAAAAACTGCTACTAATTGTTTACAACCGTGCTTTTAGGTAAATAATATTGCACTCTAAAGCTACAAGGCTAAGGTTAGTTTTAGTAGGCGTGGACTCCGTGTAGCGTCAGATTCGGCCGTTACGCAGTTTTCGCGAATGACTCCCAGCATACCGATTTAATAGACGTTATCACGTCAAAATATCTAATGGACACTATTCCCTCGTCTACAAATTAACCAAATTGAAGTTCTTAGACTTGTCAAATATGTCCGCGCCTGACGTGTGGCGCCTAAATCAAATCGCCTCTAAACCATCGACATTTATACTGATGGACATGCCGTACGCGTATAATCTGCAGTAATTTTTTGGGTTGAAAAGAGTTAGAGAGATGGCCTATGCTTCGGCCTAGCACTATCACTTTCCTCATAGATGATTGATGATTTTGAGAGAGATAAAGATAGACCGAAACTTCGTTTCCTCTTTTTCTTTCGGAGTGCCACAATTCTCATCTCATCTTCTTCTTCTTCAGCCTATGGATGTCCACTGCTGGACAAAGGCCTCCCCCAAGGCTTTTCACGCTGACCGGTCTTGTGCTGCCCGCATCCATCGGCTACCCGCGACCTTCACCAGGTCATCGTCGCCTTCCTACGCCGCGTCTTCCAGTACGTGGCCGCCACTCTAGAACCTTACTGCCCCATTGGCCATCTCATCTCTAAGGCATGTCCATTCGTATATGTCGATGGTCTGAACTGTCAATGAAGTATCTTAATTTGACAGGATTACTCTAAAATGTTATCTTCTATCCTTTTCTAAATGAAGTAGAAAGAAAAAGATGCACTTAACTTAAAATTACTTTAGTTTGTGAACAAGACTGAAGACAGTTGGCGCCATTGAGCTTTAAAATGACAACACGTATAGGGTAAAATCTACTCTATGATCTATGGATCTACCGGATATATCCATAGACCTATATAAGAGTTTTTTGGCGGGAAAGTCAAGCTGAGTGTCACGCTCATTTTTCATCGGACTTTTAAAATTATTTATAGTGTTGTTTACTAAATAAAAGTGCGTGATTTATGTAGTAAAAAGTGCATTCAGTAAATAATTCATAAAGAACAGTGAAATATCGCAGCATAGTGGCCATCGTAAGACGAATCACGCCGTCTTTTTCGACATGAACAATTCATTACGTGATATTGGCTAAATGCACAAACCGTGCGAAGCCATAAAAGAAAGAAAGAAAGAAAAGACCTATATAATTACACATTATTATTTATTATACAATTACGCTGAACTAAATATATGCTATACGCTCAAAATCTAGGTCGCAGTGTCATCTCGGCGACTAACATAAATGTTAAATAATAGCTTATTAAAATGTAAAAAAGTCCGTATATAATTGATGGAAATATTCAACCTTCTAGGTAAACATACATACTTATAAAATAAAATATTATACATACAGACGAAATGAGAACCTGCTTAAATTTTCGAAGTGTGCTAAAATAAAATCCTTGCTAATATTATAAATCGGAGTGAGTTTGTTTGTTCCTCTTTCACGCCGTAACTACTGAACAGATTGTTTTGAAACTTTGCAGACGTAAAGTCAGAAGTGCGCTGTGCGGATGAAATAATAGGGTACTTTTTATCCCGGTAAAATTGATATTCCCGAGGGTATTCTATTAAGTGCGATATAACCGAATTCCACGCGGGCGGAAAGCTAGTAATTACATACCCCCTTATTCATAAAAGATGCTAAAAGTTAACTAGTGATTAGCGATTCTTTAACCATACATTTTAGACGTTTGCACGTCACTTAACTTTAATCTTCGTTTATGAATAAACCCCTTAAACATGTTTATTCATAAAGGATGATTTAAGTTAAGTGACGTTAAAAGGTCAAAATTGAATGTTTAAAAGAATCGCTAATCAGTCTCTAGTTAACTTTAATCAGCGTTTATGAATAAGGGGGTTAAAGTACCTATTAGGCTATTACCTAATTTAACACTGTCCTGTTTATAAGAATTTCTGAATAGTTTCCAGAGATTCTTTTAAAAAATAATGTTGTAATAAAATTTTTATCGAGAGTCTGGTATATTCAAATTTATCAACATGTGTGAAGAGGTGTTATGAAACGCTTGGAACGAAACCATAGCGCGATTCAGAAAACCGTACAACGCCATCTATCGAGCAAGAGGGTAACCTTTTACGGTTTTTGCATGATGTGTTTAGAAAGTTCCACAAAATTCGTCTTTGTGAGTAACATGCCGTTTTGTTTTTTGTAAAATTTAATGTTCTGTACAAAACTTAAAACAAGAAATAGGTAAGCCATAGGCGTACGTAACCAGGTTTTTTCTTCATCGAAGGGCATTCATGGATGAGAATCCATGATTGTCATTTTGCCATTTGAGGTCTATCGTACGATTCGTCTGGTTTCATGCGATATTTGAAATCGTAAACAATAATAGCACGAAAATAGCCTCGACGCAAATCTATTTTTCAAAGAGACACGATAATTTTAATTATCTCGCAAAAAAGGCGGAGCGAAGTTTTGATTTTGGAACGTACCTATTATTAGTTATAAATAATCATATTTTAAAATTAAATTATAACTGGCCAGTTTCTCATACATAAAAACTTTTTGTCGCAATTCTTTCTGAGTGACCTTGTGCAAAAAATAACGTTGCATAATAATTCTATATTGGTACCTACTTTAAAAACAAAGTTTTTTTTTTTTTTTTTATAATTATAAACTAGCGCTTGACCGCAATCCCGCCTGATGGTAAGCAGTGATGCGATCGTTGATGGTAGAGTGTGCTAGTTTATTAAGAGCCTATTCACTCAGAAAAACCGAGCGAATTCGAAGGAAGACGGCAGTTGAGCGAGGTGATGCAATGTTAAACCCCACAACACGACCAACGATGCTGCGCCAAAGGGAGATTGATGTGAAGACCCTCCGCGACCAAACTCCCAACACAACAACATTAGGCGCATCGTACCCAGCACACATCGCAACACAACTGCTCAGACCCGTCCTCCGTACGGTTCTGATTAGTTTTAGTTTTACGATCTTCCTGTACAAATCAAAATAAATAATATTACAGCTAAGCACTCACTCGAATGTGGTTAGAAGAATTGTTCAGTTCTATAGTTTCCACCAGATCTTCATGACGGATCCCGTATTCACCAACCTCGTAGTAACCAGGTTCTAGAAAAAAAAACGAGTGTGCTTATGACCACACGACTGAAGTGAAACTTCTTTCGCTCTATCTGTATGTATATATACAATATATATATATGTGTGTGTTCAATATATACATGTATACACATATACATATATTAATTTTCTATAAATATTTAAATTTATTTCATGGTTTCCTTGGTAAATTAATATTTTTGCATAGATCTTCTATTTTTATTGAAAAAAAAACTCGTTGTAGACCTTATAGTACCAAGCTCGCGCCACGGGCGCCTCTGTGCTTATATCCCCCACTTAACTTCCGTTCGCCTTGCCTGATCACTTTTCGTAACGCTTACGTCACGCGTTCGCCAGCTTACTCCCCAAATCAAGCGTGCATAAAGAAATTTCACTTCAAAAAACATTTCGACGTCACAAATATCTGCAGGTCAGTTGATACTTTACATCCGCTTATTGCGTTCCATCTAATTTATGTGTATTTATGTTATAATATCTAAGTTATATGTACTTTCGAAGTATATCTTGGACATCAATGACTGATTAAAAGTTGAAGGAAAACATCTTGAGGAAATCTGGACTTTAAGCCTGAAATCGCATTGCGCAAGCGTGGTGATTATGCTCAATCCCTCTCTGTATGAGAGGAGACCAGTAGGCCTAGTATGAGTTTTCAATACGAAACTCGACCGTCGATATAGAGCGCGTTTGGCGCTCTCATTGGTTGAGAGTTCTTACGACCTTGAAGCGGGCCAATCACTGAGTCAAACGCGCTCGATATCAACGATCGAATTTCGTAATGAAAACTCATACTAGGCCTACTGTGTGGCTACACGATTACGATTGGCCCTCTTCAAGGTCTCAACCAATGAGAGCGCCAAACGCGGTCGATATCGTCGATCGAGTTTCGTAATGAAAACTCATGGTAACCACACTGTGCCCAGCAGTGGAACAATAAAAAGATTGTTGATGATTGCGTTCCATAATATATAAAAACATCTTTTGAACATAAACGCAATAAGTGGACACTTTAAATTAATTTTTCTTATATCGTCATACATTATTTCATTAGACTAGATCCCAATTTCTCTCTATACACACAACCAAACTTAACAAAGCAGATATCATAATACCCAGAATTTATCAGAGATAAGTATTTTTTTTAATTATTATAAACTAGTGCTTAACCGCAATCCCGCCTGATGGTAAGTAGTGATGCAATCGTTGATGGTAAAGCGCACTACTTTATTAAGCCTATCCACTCCAATAAAACTGAGTGAATAGGAAGGAAGACGGCAGTAGAGCGAGGTGAAGAATTTTAAACCCAACAACATGACCAACTTTGCTGCGCCAGAGGGAGATTGATCTGGAGACCCTCCACGACCAAACTCCCGGCACAACAACATTTGTCGCATCGCAACACAACTGCTCAGACCCGTCCTCCGTACGGCTTCACCAGACATCATGCCGGAACACGACAAATCGCTTGGCTGCAAGACTTTGTCTGGTGGGTGGCAACTTCTGCCGGCAGCCGATGTTATGGCCTACCACCGAGAAAAAGAAAGAGAAAAAGAATTGTTGCGACTGCCTGACTTATTCGATCAGTACAGCCCGTTTACTGAGTAACACGATCCGGCTCGAAGGACCATATTATGTTGACGATGATAAGTCGAGTGCTCAGTTCTAGGAGCGTATATGTATATAGAATACATGAATACAACGATACACTGTGTTTGTCATAGTAAGAATTTGAGTGACGCAATGCTTTGCGTGGGAGGACCGTGCTCACTCAGCCACCGTACGATTCCAACCAGTAGTAGGTATGACTTGTATAGACACAACACCCCCTTGGTAAGATTTCTGACTACGCGTAACAACACCAACAATCTGTAAGTGACAGTCAGAACGTCTTCAAGTGCTTTTCGAGGCAGGGTGGGGTCTGTCTATGTACCTTACGAGTGGTTACCGATCCAGGATTGAGTTGTGCAAACGTAACATTACCTTTATTGACCGACCGAGTCGCTAAGTTAAAGCCAGATAACTTACCGTTACTATAGATCATTTTAGGCGCGATTCCAGGATCATCAGCGGTAGGACCGCTAAGGATCCAGATGGGCCCTTCATGCACGTTCAGAAAGTGTCCCACGCCATGTCCTGTACCATGGCCGTAGTTTAGTCCCACGTCCCATAGAGCCTTGCGTGCCAAGACTTCTATTACGTTGCCCTGGAAGTATGGAAATAGGAAGTACTCTATTATGCACACTATATAAATTACAGAAAATTGCCAATAACACGTGTAACAAATTATAGAAATTCTTTGAAAATTTTATTTAACAGTAATAGCGGATATCGCCAATGACAGTTAAAAAAGATGACCGCGTAAACCGTCTATGAGGGAGGTTTGAGGCAAAGTCTTAGCAAAGCCACTATACTGCGATATTTCAATATCCTTTATAGATTATTTACTGAATACACTTTTAACTACATAAATCACGCGCTTTTATTTAGTAAACGACACTATAAATAATTTTAAAAGTGTAATGGAAAATACGCGTGACACTTATCTTAAGTTTCTCCCATAGGGTGACAGTATTCTATTCTTCCTGTTGGTCTGTATTTCAGGGAACACGTACATTTTCGTTACAACCAAAAAGATCGTATATGGTTATTATTAACAAAATAAAACTAAAAATTAAGTTACTGAATTAAAAACTGCAGTAGACCTCGATTATCCGGACTAATGGTTGTCGATGGGCTTCCGGTTTTTTTTTTAATAATTATAAACTAGCGCTTGACCGCAATCCCGCCTGATGGTAAGCAGTGATGCGATCGTTGATGGTAAAGCGCGCTAGTTTATTAAGAGCCTATTTACTCATAAAAACTGAGCGAATAGGAAGGAAGACGGCAGTTGAGCGAGGTGATCCAATGTTATACCCAACATCACGACCAACGATGCTGCGCCAAAAGGAGATTGATCTGAAGACCCTCCACGACCAAACTCCCAACACAACAACATTTGGCGAATCGTACCCGGCACACATCGCAACACAACTGCTCAGACCCGTCCTCCTTACGGCTTCACCAGACATCATGCCGGAACACGACAAATCGCTTGGCGGCAAGGCTTTGTCTGGTGGGTGGTAACTTCTGCCGGCGGCCGATGTTATGGCCTACCACCGAGAAAAATTATAATAATTGAAATTATAATTTTTCCCGGATAATTGAAAGTCCTGATAATCCAATATATGAAGAAAGGCGGGCTTTTACCATACATATGGAGGACGGGTCTTGTACTTGTGTTGGGATGTGTGCCGGGTACGATGCGCCAAGTGTTGTTGTGTCGACAGTTTGGTCGTGGAGAGTCTTTTTTTTTTGCCGGGCTGGAAATCCTCATAGGATGCCCGCCGCCCTGGGGTGGGCGACGGGGTCTGTCAGACTTTTACTGACTAAAACCACCCCGGTGTCTCTTCTATCACGAGCGCACGTGGGGCCGCGGGAGTCTAAATTCTTCCACGGCCCCACACCATCGTGCTGGCCCGGTCTGTCCGGGCCTCGTCTCCTGCACGGTGTAGTGGGGTGTTAAACTACCCCGTGCATCGCCTCAGAGGTGCGCGGCGACACTCGCGCGCGCCTCCCCCTCGGGGTCCATCAATATGGGGCGGGGACTTCCCCATGTCCCTCGCCCCTGGATCCATTCATGGGGGGCGGAAGAGGGCGTTATCCGCCCTTCCTCGACGCTCGGTGCGTCTTCTGCGGCCTGGGAAGGGAGTTGAGATCTCCCTCTCCCGTTCCGCAGCTTCCTTCTGCGACATCACGTCCTCGCAGAAGGACACCACCGCGTCACACGACTCTGCGCTACCGACCATCCTTCGCACTACTGCCGGCAGCGTCAAGTCGCCGCCTACTTCGTTTGTGAGGACACGGCGCTGCTCCTCCCAAGCCACACTCTTAATAAACTAGCGCGCTTTACCATCGACGATTGCATCACTGATTACCATCAGGCGGGATTGCGGTCAAGCACATATCGTCGGGGATAGTGCAAATCCGCGTAACTAGCATTGGACAATCCCGCGTATCTGACAAAGGTAGCCAATTACAGTTTTCGCGGCCAAATCTCGCAAAATCTTAATTGGCTGCCACCGCCTTGACACGAGTTCATTTCGACTAATCGGAAGCCAGAAATCGCCCAGTAACAACACTGCGTATCTATCGCGAGCAAGTATCAACGCCGCGTAAATGAACGAAAATTAGTAAAAAGGTATATTATTTGAAATTAAACGACCAAAAATATAAAGAATGCTTAAAGACATTCTGAAGGACATTAGACATAAGACAGTAAGGTACTGGTTAGGAGAGACACTGAGAAACGAAACAACAATGAACAAGAGGGAAAATACCTAATGCGTTGCCTATGTTAAAATAATTTGCGCAATTTTTTTAAGGGATATGCCCAAAATGCTTTTTAACTGCAGAAAAGAAAGTACGAAATTATATTTAGAACCAATAATACAGCCTAAACGTGAACTATACAGTATCTATGTTGAAATGACAACAAAAAAGGCACATAGGGTAGTTTCCAGAAAACTATTTCAAGATGTTCAACCAAAAAAAAAGATGCATATAATCTATGTTATTTGCATATAGTATGTAATATTATATAGTGAAGAAATATATCAACAACACTTGTCACAAAAAGATTTAGCTATACAAGAAAATATTTAAAAAAAGGAAGTAAAAAAAAACAAAGTGGTATTCTATTTTTCGCTCTTTCTTTGTCTAAAGTCTTTTCATGTGGAAACATTTTCACAGCTTATAAGTCAGCAGTCATAAGTCACTGTTGACTTACAAGCTGTGAAATTGTGTTCATTTTTTATTATTTAAAGCTAGTGTACTGTATTGCAAAACAAACCTTATGGTTCATAATTTACAATCTGGGCACTAATAATGATAGACAAAATAAAATGGACAAACACAAAACGGAAATGTTGTGACTTCTACCGCTCTCCTGTTACTGGAGATGCAAAAAACATTATAATTACACAAAAAAAAATTAGAAAAGGGTCACACCCAGATAGAGTTGGATTCCGTTTACTCTATAATTGAAAGAAAATTTAAAAATCGTGAAATATTTATGCATACATAGACATACGCTGCGGCTGGTTACCTATACAGAAGACCGAGGAGTTTAACCTACCCCTCTGCTTGGCGTTGGTGGACAACTAAAAAGGCTTTGATTCGATCGAGACCTGGGCTGTACTGCAGTCTCTCTAGCGGCGCCAAGTAGACTATCGGTACATTGAAGCGCTGAAGGGTTTGTACGAAAACGCCTCCATGTCCGTCCGAATACAGGACCAGACCTCGAAACCAATACCTCTGCAGCGTCGTGTCAGACAGGGAGATGTTATTTCCCCGTAACTGTTCACCGCTGCACTCCAATGTCTACAAGGTTCTGAACTGGAAAGGACTGGGACTGGAAAGCTCGGGAATACCTACGCAAGAAATTGGCAGATTCATCACATATATAATTTTTTTTTTCTTTTCTCTATCTATGATTTTTTTTTAACTCTCTCTTCTGTTTATATTTTGTATGTATGTATTTATGTATTTAATATAATTTTTTTTATTTTTTTTTTCTCTCTTTTAACTTTAATTTGTTTGCACCTACCATGTTTTGTCTCTGCATCACCTCAAGGTAGACTGGTAGAAAATGCCTAAGGCATTAAGTCCGCCATTGTGCAATGTTTGTGCATAAAGTTTAAATAAATAAATAAACATCAATCGCGAGTACACTACACAGCTTCGGTTTGCTGATGATATCATAGTCATGGCTGAGACCGCGGAAGACCTGAGTACAATGCTTGAAGACCTCAGTAGAGCCTCCAAGCAAGTCAATCTTAAAATTAACATGGACAAAACCAAAGTCATGTCTAATGCCCATGTTGTACCGACTCCTATGAAGATTGGAGAATCTGTTCTCGAAGTTGTTGACAGTTACGTATACCTGGGACAAACTATCCAGTTAGGAAGGTCAAACTTCGAGAAAGAGGTCAATCGTGGAATCCAACTCGGCTGGGCTGCTTTCGGGAAGCTACGTAGAATCTTCTCGTCCGAAATACCGCAGTGTCTCAAGAGAAAAGTCTTCGACCAGTGTGTGTTGCCAGTGATGACTTATGGAATTGCGTCGTGGACGCTAACAATGGGCTTTATAAGAAGGCTCTAGGTCACTCAAAGGGCAATGTAGAGGGCTATGCTTGGGGTTTCACCACATAATCGAATCAGGAATGAGGAGATCCGCAGAAGAACGAGAGTAACTGACATAGCCCTAAGAATTTTAACACTAAAGTAGCAATGGGCCGGGCACATTGCCCGTAGGATCGATGCCCGATGAGGCTGACGGGTTCTCGAGTGGCAATCACGCATCGGAAGACGCAGCGTGGGTAAGTCCCCGACAAGGTCGTGGGAAACCGCTGGATGCGGAAGGCGCAGCACCGGTCGTCGTGGAGATCCTTGGGGGATGCCTATCTCTAGCAGTGGACGTCTTTCGGCTGAAATGATGATGATGATGGATTTCAAAACCGCGTATATTCCTCTTAAGTTCTAATGTTATAATTTTATGGTTAAATCAAATCCGCGTATTTGTCGTAGGATCTTAATTATTTGCCTCGATAAGGATGGTCGGCTCCTGCCGGCCAAGTCCCATCGCCCCGCGCTGGCGGCCGAGAGGCGAGCGAGCCAGCCCCAAGAGAGGGAGCGGCGGGAGACTGAGCCGGCGACTTTGATGCCGCCCGCCAACATGCCTAAAAAGGCTAGGCCGGCGGCAAAAAAGAAGCCGAAGGGTCCGAGCGGGCGCGGAGGGGCAGAAGCCCCTGCCCCTGAGCAGAAACGGGCCCAGGAGCAGATCGCCGGAGGCTCCGCTCAGGTGCAGCCTCTGGTGCTGGAGGGGCGGGAGACGTGGGCGACAGTGGTCCGTAAGAAGAAGAAGGCCACTACTGCCACGGCTCCCGCTCCGGCGCAGAAGCCTAAGGGGCCCAAATCGGCGGCCCCGAAAAAGGCAGCCAAGAGGGCACCTAGGGCGCCGAAGAGGCCCGCCGTACTGATGGCCCTCAAGCCCGCGGCCGTGAAGGAGGGCGCCACGTACGTGGACGTCCTCCGGAAGGCGCGGGCGGCCATCAGCCTCGCGGAGATCGGGGTTGGGCCGGGTAAGGCGAGGAGGTCCATGACGGGAGCTTGGCTTATCGAGCTCCCAAAAGAGACCTCCCCCTCCCAGGCCGACGCCTTGGCCAAGAAATTGGCTGAGGTGGTCGGGGAGGTGGCCGACATTACCCGGCCCACGAAAATTGCCGAGATCCGCGTGGCGGGCCTCGATGAGTCCCTCACTCAGGAGGAGGTGAGGGGGGCCCTGGCGGAGGCGGTCAAGTGCCCGCCCGACAAACTTCGGGTGGGCACCATAGCCCTGGGGGCGCGGGGCACGGGCTCGGTCCGGGTCTCGTGCCCCATAGAGGCCGCGAAGGGGCTGGCGGAGCGGGGCAAGGTGGTGGTGGGCTGGAGTGTGGCCACCATCCACCTTTTGGAGCAGCGCCCCATGCGCTGCCGCAGGTGCCTAGCGAGGGGGCACACTGCGGCGCTCTGCCCCCCCTCTGCCAAGGACCGGAGCCGGCTTTGCTTCCGGTGCGGCAAGGAGGGCCACATGGCTGCGGCCTGTAAGGCCCCTGTTAAATGCGCGCTATGCGCAGACAGGGGCCTGCCCAGCGGCCACAGAATGGCCGGCGCCGCATGCGGAGCCCCTCCGGTCCGAGGCCGCCCTGTAGTGGGACCGCCAGCGGGACCACCAGCGGCCGGCTCTGCGACCACCGCAACGGAAGGGACACCGATGGACACTGCTAATGCCCAGTAGGTCCAGCGGTGCCATTCTACAGGTTAATGTCAACCACTCCGCCACGTCACAGGACCTCTTGTGTCAGGACATGGCGGAGTGGGGAGCAGACCTGGCGGTGGTGGCAGAGCCATACTTTGTTCCGAACTCGGTCAATTGGTTAGGGTCGTCGGACGGCCTGGCTGCGATCACGCGACCCGCCGCGAGCACCGGCCCCCCTCTCGTTCTTAGGGAGAGGGGTCCGGGGTTCGTCGCGGTTCAGTGGGGGGGAGTGGTGGTCATTTCGACCTACTTCTCCCCCAATCGCAGCCGGGCCGAATTCGAGCGCCTCCTGGCAGCCGTCGAGGGGACGGTCAGGAGGGCGGCTCCACGCCCCGTGTTGGTGGCGGGAGACTTCAACGCCAAGCATGGCGCGTGGGGGTCTCCCGTCACGAACGTCTTCGGTGAGGACCTGGTGGAGTGGGCCCACTGCTTGGGTCTCCAGGTCCTCAACCGGGGCAACACCCCGACGTGTGTGAGGTGGCAGGGTGAATCAATAGTGGATGTCACCCTGGCCACCTCGACCCTAGCCGACCGAGTTCGGAACTGGCGGGTAGAGACGGCGGTGGAGATCTCGGACCATAGGTACGTCCGCTTCGAGATCTCCACTGCGGGGCCTGCGGCCCCGCTCCACCTGGGCCCAGCGGCAGGCGCCTCCTCGTTCCCGAGGTGGGCGCTTGCACATCTCCGGAGGGACGTTGCCGAGGAGGTGGCGACGTTCCGAGCGTGGGCCGAACCACCGGCCCACCTCATTGGAGACGCGGACGGCATGGCGGACCTACTCGCTGAGGACCTGGAAGTGGTCTGCAGCGCCGCCATGCCGAGGGCCCAGGGACCCCGCCGAAAAAAGCAGACATACTGGTGGACGCAGGAACTCGCTCACCTGCGTGCCGCCAGTATGGCTGCACGGCGCGCCTACCAGAGGTGCAGGAGGCGCGCCGTAAGGGCGCCCGGCGAAGAGGACGGTCTTCGCCGGGCATACAGGGAGGCTCATCGAGCCCTGCGTACCGCCATATGCAGGGCAAAGGTCGCTGCCGCTGAGGAGTTCCTCGCACTCCTCGACAGCGACCCCTGGGGAAGGCCCTACAGGGTGGTGAGGGGGAAGCTGCAGGGAGCGGCACCCCCCACATCCTGTATGGAGCCGGGCCTACTTAGAAGGGTCCTGGAAACTCTGTTTCCGAACCCGGGACCCTTCACGCCCCCCAGGATGCCCGCCTCCAGTTCATCCACTCTGGAGGTGTGGACCGATGGGCCTCCCGTATCCGACGGTGAGTTGGACTCCGTCAGGGAGAGGCTCCGAGCCAAGAACAAGGCTCCGGGCCCGGACGGCGTCCCTGCGAAGGTGATGGCAATTGCCATAGAGCCCCTGGGGGACCGGTTCCGCGCGGTCATGGACACATGCATCGCGACGGGCCGCTTCCCCAGGAGGTGGAGGGTGGGCAGGCTCTGCCTCCTTCGCAAGGACGGACGTCCTGCCGACTCACCGTCGGGTTATAGGCCGGTCGTGCTCCTGGATGAAAGCGGAAAGTGCTTTGAGAGGATCATCGCCTCTCGCATCCAGGAGCACCTAGAAAGCCGTGGACCGCAGTTGGCGGACTGCCAGTACGGCTTTCGGACCGGCCGGTCCACGATGGACGCGGTGGCTCGCCTCAAGAGGTGGACTGAGGCGGCCACAGCGCGGGGTGAGGGTGTAGTCGCGGTGTCGCTAGACATCGCGAACGCGTTCAACACCCTCCCCCACGAATGCATAGAGGCGGCACTGAAGTTCCACGAAGTGCCCCTCTACCTCTGCGCCCTCGTGCGGGACTACCTCCGTGAGAGGAGGGTGCTGTACGAGGACGCAGAGGGTCGCGTCCAGTCGTGGGCCGTAACTGTTGGAGTACCCCAGGGATCAGTGCTCGGTCCCCTGCTCTGGAACCTGGGGTACAATTGGGTTCTGCGTGGCGCGCTCTTGCCGCGGATGGACGTCGTCTGCTTCGCGGACGACACTTTAGTCGCGGCCAGAGCGCGTGACTGGGAGGAGGCGGTTCACCTTGCGTCGGTCAGCACCTCATTGGTCGTCCGGCGCATCCGCCTCCTGGGGCTGGAAGTGGCTCTCGAGAAGACGAGGGCCATGACCTTCCACGCCCCACGACGCAGAACCCCACCGGGTCTCCGTATCCGAGTGGAGGGGGTCCGGGTTCCCGTCGAGGTGCATATCAAGTACCTCGGCCTGATCCTGGATCCCCGCTGGAGTTTCGAGGAGCATTTCAGGCTCCTCGCTCCGCGGCTGTGCTCATTCGCAGCCGCACTCGGACGGCTCCTCCCCAATCTTGGGGGGCCGAATTCGGCGTGCCGTCGGCTGTACCAGGGAGTGGTGCGGTCGATGGCGCTCTACGGAGCCCCGGTGTGGGCGGAGCGCCTTTCCCGGGCAACAGTGGCCCTGCTGCGGAGGCCGCAGAGGGTCATCGCGACACGGACCGTGCGGGCATACCGCACGGTCAGTCATGGGGCGGCCTGCGTGCTCGCGGGCACGCCCCCGTGGGAGGTCGATGCCCTGGTTCTGTCCCAGGTGCATCGACACCGTGTCGCGGCCCGGGAACGGGGGGAACGACCGGCCTTCGAGGAAGTAAGGCGGGTCAGATTAGCGGCTCAGGGGGAGGCCCTGAGCCGGTGGAGGGAGGCGCTCCGCTCCCCAGCTGCCGGCCACCGGACGATTGGAGCGATTCGTCCGGTGTTGGAGGGATGGGTTGGGCGCCGGCATGGCAGCCTTACCTTCCGCCTAGTGCAGGTACTGACCGGACATGGGTGCTTCGGTCACTACCTGCACCGAGTCGCCCGTCGGGAGGAGTCACCGCGGTGTCATCACTGCGACTCCCCCGACGACACGGCCGAGCACACCCTGGTGGAGTGCCCGGCCTGGCGGAACGAGCGCCGCGATCTCGTTGCGGCGCTCGGAGGCGGACGCCTCTCACTGGCAACCATGGTACGAGCCATGGTTGAAAGTGAGACGGCATGGGAGGCTGCCGCCTCCTTCTGCGAGACCGTCCTCTTGCAGAAGGAGGCTGCGGAGAGGGAGCGGGAAGAGGACGTACTTGCCGCTCCCCTCCGGCGTAGACGGGTGGGGCGAAGAAGGCGGGGGACGAACCCCCGTCTCCTTTAGCCCCAGGGTGTGACCAGCGCGTGCGGGTAGCTCCCGCACGTGCATTGCACAGCGGTCACCACGTCTGGGGATTATTCCGTTACCGGGTAATCCCCCTTTGGCGCGGAAACCGGCCTTACAGGGGAGGGCCGGCAAGCCCTGAGGGTGTCACGGAGTACTTGGCCTTCGGGTCGGCCCCGTGACACTCTCAACACAGGGCCCGACGGTAACCGGGTGGTTTTAGTGGGTATTCCCGGCTTCGGCCGGGCGAGTCCCACACACGCTCGTCGCCTAGCTAGCGACGGGTATGGTGCGTAAAGGCATTTCCACTCGAGAAAAAAAAAAAAAAAAAAAAAAAAAAAAAAGGATCTTAATTATTTACATAATTGATGTTATTTTTATATCAAGATAAAGAACATATTAATAATTACTTTCTAAGTATGTAAAAATAAGCTTAAAATTCATTGAATTAAAAAAGTTATTAAGTTTTAACCTTCCCCTGTAAAATTTGATCTATTGCAGATACGCGGCCTTTACATATGGTAGATTCGCGGATTTGCACTATCCCCGACGATATGTAATGAAAGGTGTTTATTTAAATTACATATCAGCGAAAATCAACATTTATTAAGAAATTGTACGTAATGTACGCGCAGAGGGCGAGGACGGCATGAGTGGCGTGACGTTATGCCAGTTCCGACACGTTCATCTTAGAATAAACTCGACACGGTTGGTAGTCCGGATAATCGTGGATCCGGATAATCGGGGTCCTTCTTCTTCAGCCTATGGATATCCACTGCTGGACAAAGGCCTCCCTCAAGGCTTTCCACGCTGGCCGGTCTTGTGCTGTCCGCATCCATCGGCTTCCCGGGACCTTCACCAGGTCATCGGTCCACCTTGTTAGGCCCCCAACACGCTGCGCCTTCCAGTACGTGGCCCATCGGCCATCGGTTCTACGAGCAATGTGCCCTGCCCACTGTCACTTAAGTTTAGCGACTCGCAGTCCGCAGAGCTATGTCGGTGACTTTGGTTCTTCTGCGGATCTCCTCATTTCTGATTGGAATACGCAGAGAAACTCCGAGCATAGCTTCCATTGCCCTTTGTGTGACTCTGAGCCTTCGTATGAGGCCCATTGTGAGCGACCACGTGGGAAATGACCTACCTACTGTACAAGAAAAAAATACGAGTGTGCTTATGACCACACGACTGAAGTGAAACTTCTTTCGCTCCATTTGTATGTATGTATATATATATATGTGTGTACAATATATACATGTATACACATTATACATATATTAATTTTCTATAAATATTTAAATTTATTTCATGGTTTCATTGGTAAAGCAATATTTTTGCATAGATCTTCTATTTTTATAGAAAAAAAAAGTAAAAAACTCGTTGTAGACCTTGTAGTACCAAGCTCGCGCCACGGGCGCCTCTGTGCTTATATCCCCCACTTAACTTCCGTTCGCCTTGCCCGATCACTTTTCGTAACGCTTACGTCACGCGTTCGCCAGCTTACTCCCCAAGTCAAGCGTGCGTAAAGAAGTTTCACTTCAAAAATTAATATTATTTCGCATAAAGAGTTAACGTAATACATGTGCGGTATGCAACCCTGACGCGGGCGGCGGGAGGCAGGGCACGCGGCATGTTGGCGCATCGCTTATAATAATACCGTCAAAATAGTGTTGTCACTTTTTACAAATTACCGAATTTCGGGAAAGTTGGAATTAATTCGCGGGAAAAAAAGATTATTTCAAAATACATTAATATTGTTACTATGATGATTACGTAAAATTTTATATTATATTTCATCAACAATCATGCTATATTTGTGAACTTCTTAAATTCGCCGCATTATTAGAAGCTGTGCTTGTTCGGCCTAAAAATTTGAATGAAATTACACGCCCACGTACGCAAAGATTATGCACACAAGCAAATAATTTTATTCACAGACGCGTATGGAAGAGGCACATTAGTAACTGCTTATGTCGCTACGCGAACTGGCGCGAGCGTCGTGACGAAGTTGAGTTGCGCGGACAGCATTGTAATGTGTGTTAGTAGTTTGCATTAGCCCCAATAGATGGCAGTGTTATCAACAGTCTTTCAGTTTTAAGTTTGTAGTATATAAATTATTTTAATGTAATTATTTTATTATATATTTTTTTAGAAAATTATTAGGGTATGCAATGCTTATCTGCTTCTAAGGAGCGCACGCGCCTGCTCGAAAGCAATTTGTACTTTGTGTCCAATTATCGTATTGTGACGATATCTTCAAACTTCTATACTTTCAATTATATCAGAAATGTTCAGCAAAAATATATAAAACAATATAAAGGCCAGAACAGAACGAAATTTATAAATTATTTGTGCTCTTAGGTAATCAATTGTTAACAAATCTTAAAAAGATCCAAAAAATATATATTGCCTTCGGCGAGATGCGAACTCACAACTTCATACTCGACTCAATTGTTAACAAATCTTAAAAAGATCCAAAAAATATACATTATCTTCGGCGAGATGCGAACCCACAACTTTATACACGGCATGTCATGCAATATTTACATGTGCCAACTGCTTCGTTGTATTACAGACGAAATAGGACTATACTTTGCTTTCCGTTCGCCTTGCCCGATCATTTTTGTAATATTTTTCGTAACGCTTTCGCGAGTTTACTCCCCAAGTCAAGCGTGCCTAAAGAAGTTTCACTTCAATATATTACATATAATATAGGTATTACTTACCATAGTCCCTATAGGAAGCACGGTAGTAGCCAAATTGATCTGTCCCTTTAATACTCGAGTGAACGCCATGCGCTGAGCAGCTGTAGGTGAACCGCTCATATGACGCGTCCGTGTTATGTCTGTGGTGCCTTCACTGTGGACGTAAAAATAATCCATAGACATTAATTATAATACAGCCTCCGTGGCGTAGCGGTAGCGAACGCGGCCGCTGCTCAAGGAGGCGCGATCCCTGTGCAATGCAAATATACAGAATGAGTTTTGATTGATTAATATTTAGATAAATTATCTTTGTCGAAAATCATTGAATACGTGTATTTTATTTTAGCATCATTCAATACAAAAATATTGAGATATCACATCACAAAGTTATCAAAATTTGATAAAAAAAAATATAAAAAGTTCATGTTTCTTGACATCGCGCCGTGCCGTCGGTTAGCCCGCCCCACGCTCCGCCAAAGTTCATTGAACACAATCGTTTTAAATCAGTGACTACGCAGAGCGGATAATTCTTTCGAGAAAATGATTTAATATGAAAATTTTACGTATCATTTTTTTTTTCAAAAATGGAATTAGTGAATGATACCTAAGGCCTAGAAAAAATTTGGACGGTGACTAAAAAATCTTACTGTATGTATGCATGAATAAGAATATTTGCACTGGTCTGGTCGTGCATCGGAAAGCACGTTAAGTCATTGGTGCCGTGGGGCAATCGCGCTAAAATAATTCAACCAAAACAGAATTGGATCGCAACCAAACCATAACTATTGTTATGTTTCGTATCGCGCTAATGGTTTAACCATAACTGGATCGGAATTGGAACGTTACCGCTGTCAAATAAAAAAAATGAAACAAATCTAACTTTTTCTGTGCCATTTGTCAAACTTACGTCTAAACGATTAGATTTACTTATAATTTATTTAGTTTTAATTATTATATCTGACGAAATGTATCACTCATACATTGATTTTACTTCAATCGAAGTATAGAATCGAAACTTTAGCGCGATACGAAATGTGATCGAAACTAAACCATAACTTTAACTGAATTAGATACGAACAAGAGTTTAACTTCTACTGTTTTATTTAGCGCGATTACTCCCCCCAGCCCCCCTCAGTTGCCATACGAACATCTAGTGGCAGTCGTTTCGGGTTGTTGGAGCCTTCAATAGTCCAACAATTAGTTAACTGCAGACGGCAGTCGCTTCACGGAAAATATTGAACTTTAGCCAAAATCGGCAGTTAGACTGGTAAAGCGGACCCCAGACTCCAAAGCTGAAAAAGCTTCGGATGCGACTGAGATGATGATGACTAATTATAATAAAGCTAAAGAGTTGAGTGGAGTACCCTTGGCACGTATATACCCTTAGATTTCATGTTGTATTTTTTTTTAATAATTATTAACTAGCGCTTGACCGCAATCCCGCTTGATGGTAAGCAGTGATGTCATCGTTGATGGTAAAGCGCGCTAGTTTATTAAGAGCCTATTCATTCAGAAAAACTGAGCGAATAGGAAGGAAGACGGCAGTTGAGCGAGGTGATGCAATGTTAAACCCAACAACACGACCAACGATGCTGCGCCAAAGGGAGATTGATCTGAAGACCCTCCACGACCAAACTCCCAACACAACAATATTAGGCGCATCGTACCCGGCACATATCGCAACACAACTGCTCAGACCCGTCCTCCGTACGGCTTCACCAGACATCATACCGTAACACGACAAATCGCTTGGCGGCCGATGTTATGGCCTACCACCGAGAAATTATATATTTTACTTACAAGTACTGCCCCCCAGAGTCCACCAGCAGCATATCATCTGGTCTGATGATCCGCTGTGGCCCCTCTCTTTGAGGACTGTAGTGTATGATGGCACCATTTTCACCAGCGCCCGCAATTGTGGAAAATGATGGACCCACGAAGTTATCTTCTTGGCTGAAAAATAATAATGAGGGTAATTTTTGGTAAGTAAGCCAAAATGGCTACCAGGAAACTAGAAGTTATTGCAAAGGTCCGGCGCTAGCTGTCCTAGTGTGAAGACACTAGGACAGCTCCTAAGCTTTGTATAACACAAAGCGCAGGTCCGTTCGTGTGTGGAGTACTGCATTCACATTTTGGTACAGCAAAATATTTTCTGGCTACTTTGAACTCAGTGGAGAACCATGCCAAGAGGCTAATTGGCGACCCGCATTTTTTAAGAACAATTTCCAAAGCCTGGAACACAGGCGTAGGGTAGCCTTTTGGTGTTCTATAGGATGTATTTTGGAGAGTGTGTCCGAGAATTATATGACATAATTCCGCCATCTGCATTCCATCAACGGACGACTCGTCGTCGGGGGGGGGGGGGGGGGGGGGGATAGGTTTCGTGGGGTTGCGGGGGGAGGGGGCGGGGGACAGGGGGGAGTAGATTCCCTCGGGGCCAAAAGGTCGGGTTCCTCCTCCTGATTCAGGGGACCCCAAACTCGGGTAGTCCACGACCTCTGGTTCCCGAGATAATCCACGGGGAGGTGAGGTAACTAAAGGGGGTCGGGGGGAGGGGAGGTTTCGTGGGGATGGGGGGAGGGGGTAGTGGATTCCCTCGGGGCCAAAAGGTCGGGCTCTTCCTCCTGAATCAGGGGACCCCAAACTCGGGTAGTCCACGACCTCTGGTTCCCGAGATAATCCACGGGGGGGTGAGGTAATCAATGAGGGGGTCGGGGGGGGGGGTAGTTTCGTGGGGATATTAAGGGGTGAGGGGGGGGGAGTAAGGGAGGGGGGATACAGGAGGGAGTGTGAAGTAGGCGGTACCAAATTTTATGTTAACTGACCCCCTTAATGGTTGTCAGTCAACATAAAATTTAATGTATAGTGTTAAGTGTAAATAAATAAATAAATAAGTGTATCCGTGTCTCAAAATTTAAAAAAAAAAAAAACTCGTTTTAGACCTTGTAGTATTTTTATTTTATTTTATTTTTTGGCTTCGCACGGTCTGTGCATTTAGCCAATGTCAAGTAATTATGAATTATTCATGTAGAATAACACTGCAGCGTGACCAGTCTTACGTGTGAGGTTTGGGGCTAAGTCATGATGTGGCCACTATGCTGCGATATTTCACTGTTCTTTATAAACTATTTACTAAATGCACTTTTTACTACATAAATCACGCACTTTTATTTAGTAAACAACACTATAAATAATTTTAAAAGTCCAATGAAAAACGAGCGTGACACTCAGCTTAACTTTCCCGCCAAAACCCCCGACCTTGTAGTACCAAGCTCGCGCCACGGGCGCCTCTGTGCTTATATCCCCCACTTAACTTCCGTTCGCCTTGCCCGATCATTTTTCGTAACGCTTTCGCCAGCTTACTCCCCAAGACAAGCGTGCGTAAAGAAGTTTCACTTCAAAAATACATTGAAGTGTAAAAATAGAGTTGATCACAATAATTACCTTCGGAACTTCACCATTTCATCTGATAGGTTAATTTCGGAGACCTGCAACCCCGCTGCTACTTGCCGTTCCAACCAATGCAAGGATCTGACCACGGCTACCCCAACCTTAATATGGGCTTGGCGGAAACCCTGGTGGTAAGCAAATATATATCACAACATCAGAAATTTCATCAGAATTTCGTAAAATAAGGTCATCATCATCTTAGCGTATAATCTCAGTTGCAGCCGCGGCTTTCGCGTTGGAGCCCGGGGTCCGCTTTCCCTACATATGTAAACGCTTCCATTTCGCATGATCTCTGGCATCCCATGGTGTGAGATTGTTGGCACGCATGTCATCTCTTACAACGTCAAGCCAGCACCTCTTTGGTCTATCTCGCTTATTCCGGCCCGGCGGAGGCGCCATGGGAAGACATTTGTTACCCACGTAACGTGTGTTTTCGTAAGGCCGCTGCCTCGAATATTGCGGGCAGCGGGGTGGCGGGTGCAGCGGTGCGGGAGCCGGGCGGGCATCGAAATTAGCGGGCAGATCGCGCGTCACTATAGCCGCGTGGTGTTGTGTTCACAATTGTGTCGACGAGATATTTGTTTTTATTCGCGAAAGAAATGTCTGAAAAATGGCGGCAACATCTTTTTGATTCAAATTTATTCCTAACGCTCGATCACCGCTCGCTGCCCGCCCGTTGCCCGCAAGATTCGAGCGCGAGAAGTACACCGCTCGCTGCCCGCCACCGTCCCGCTGCCGCGCCGCTGTTTTCGAGAACCGGTCCGTTTGATTTTACGCATAAGATTCTGCCGCTCACTCGCCGCCGCCGCTGCCGCCCCTCTGCCCGCAAAATTCGAGGCAGAGGCCTAAGACGTGACCATACCAGCGTAGGCAAACTTTTTGCAGTTTGTAAAATAGGGCAATAATGAATAACCCTAGGCATTGTTAATGTGTGTAGATATTCACCAATCCAAAGATCAACCGCGTCAAGTATAGCTTAACTTGATCGGTTGAGCAGTGCGGCTGTTTTGTTTTTTTTTTTTAATAGTTTTGTTTACCCAAAGTTCAACGTCATTCTTCACGCATTTCTTCAGAGCAACTGGAGAAACTGAGGTTGACAGAATTCGAGCTGGGCCTTCCTGAAAATATCACAAAGAAATGATTCAGTCCTCTCTCGGAGACTCATAATAAAAATTCGGTCGTGTTTAGATAAAAAACTTTTATACTTATTAATTTTAGATAAATATTACCTAATGATTTAGTCCTGTCAAATGAAGAAACTCCATAGAGAGTTTACATACTAGTAAAAACATGGCTACTAAAATACGTCAATATAAAGACCCACCAACTTATCTGTGAAATGGAGAAAATTGGAACTACGGCCGCCATGTTGAAATGTCATTCGATTGTGGCAGCTACAGGTTAGTGTTGTCTACTCTCTTTTTGTAAATTATCACATATTTTTATCACTAGTTAACTTTAAGCAATGTTTATGAATATGAATAAATGGGTTAGTTTGTAAGTGGGTTATCTACATTATGTCAATTTAATGCCAGAGAAATCGCTGGTTTAGCTGCATTAATTTTCTTATATTAGGAGACTATTTAGTACTTATATTTGAAGACTTATATTTAGTATTAATGTTAGGTACTGTTTAAAATAATAAAATTATGTTTATATGTTTACCTAGTTTCTTATCTGACATACCCAATCATGGGTAATTTTTATTAATTTTCAACACTAAAGCGACGGTGTCGCTACCACTCAGTTCACAGATATGTTGGTAGGACTGTACCACAGGCGCGGATTAATTTGACAAGACTACTTAAAATAATATTTATCTTCCGTCTTTTTCTTAATAATATAGAAAGAAAAAGATGCACTGAACTTAGAATTAGTTTAGTTTGTGAAGAAGAAAATTGGTGCCACTGGCTAATACAACAAAATAGATTAGTTTAGTCCTGTCAAATTAGTTCGCGTCTGACGTAAACGCCCAATTGGGCGTTATATTATTCTGGTAAGTTGGTCGCAGATGGTTTTGGTCTAAATTATGGAATAAGACTTTTTGTGACCAATGCACAAGCCATGCGATGTCAAAATTTTTAACAAACCTTCTAATAGTACAGATTTTTCTTTTTAATTGGATCATACCTCGATCGACAATAATACGGCGTGACTAGCTTCATCAGATACCCAAATAGTGCCTTGGTCGCCTAATTCATTCTGAAAAAAAAAACATTCTAATTTTAAAAAAAGCATGTGTGCAATTTATAAACAAGAGAGGTCTAGATATAAATTGCACACATGCTTTTTTAAAACACATACCAGGTCCCTCAGAAAGTATTGCGACAAAAAGTTTTTATGTATGAGAAACTGGCCAGTTATAATTTATTTAAAAAATATGATTATTTATAACTAATAATAGGTACGCTCCAAATTCAAAACATCCCTCCAGATTTTTTGCGAGCTAATTAAAATAATTATCGTGTCTATTTGAAAATTGGATTTGCGTCGAGACCATTTTCGTGCTATGAATTTTTATGATTTCAAATGTCGCCTGAAACCAGACGAATTGTACGATAGACTTCAAAAGGCATCATGAATAAAGGCCCTTCTAAGACAACCGTGTATCGGTGGCATAATGAATTAAGCCGAGCCATTTATAACCTTGATCTTAGAGATTCTCTTAGAGAAAAATTCAAAGAGGAACATTCTGAATGTAGCTTCACAATACATATTTTTCAAACCCTTATGTATGTACATAAAATATATCGAATTTTAAGAAAATATGCGATATTCATAATATAAATATCAGGAACAAACAAACTTGCTGTACATCACACTCGTCTCCAAAGAGTAGGCAAGTCATTCATGGGTCAATGTATACACTTTTACAACAAGCTTCCCATGGACATTCGAAACTTACCCATTAAAATATTCAAAAGCTGTATTAACACCAAACTTTGCAAAAAGAGGTATTATAAAATCTCAGATTATTTAGACGACAATAAAGTTTGAGATTGAGCTGCTCGCTCTGTTAAGCAATGTCATTAAGCAATATGCGTAATTATGCTTCAATTATGACACTTTAATCACTGTTTTTTTTTTAAATCAGGTAAATTGATTGTTATGTACAAAACAAACACATATTGTTATTGTAAACATTTACATTTTTAATGTCTGGACTTGAAAAAAGACGAAGATCCCCGAGTTTGTTTCGGCTTTTCTTTTCAGAGGTAGTCAGTTAGGAAATGCCGGCTCCAGCTAGTTTAAAAAAATATGACGTGTAAAAGTGATCAGTGATCCTACTTGCATAATAAACGATTTCATTTACTTTCACTAAGCGCGGTCAACTAACTTTGGGGGATGAAGAAAGAAGTGGTCGTCCTTTGACGGCTGTTACCGAAGAAACGTGGAGCAATGAAAAGTTTGATCCAAGACAATAGAAAAATTACATACCAAGGGGGAGGGAGGCCATGGACACTAATTTTGTTACACAACGCGACTTTAATAGAATTTCTAGATAATTTAAACCTCAGGCTGAAGTCTGGGAGGACCTCTTATCCGAATGGCAAAGTAGCTGGGATAATTTCATCAAGGGCCTCCATCTATTCTTTCTATCCGTTGGCGATCGGCTGGCTAAGACATGGCTGGATGTTGACCACTGCGTTGCCCAATTTCTCACAGGTCATGGCAACTTTAAAAGTAAACTGTATTCTTTTAAACTTGTTCCTTCGCCTTTGTGTCAATGTTCTACATCGAACTGTGAATTTGAACAGTCCGCACATCACATCTTGTGGGAGCGTATTCTTTGGCACAATGAACGCAATATTATGTTGGATAGTGTATAAGTTACATCCGGAGTCGTTTATTATACGGACCTTGTAGAAACAAGAACCAATTTCCGTGCGTTCAGGCGCTTTTGCCATACCTATTATTGGAATCAATTGTAACAGCACATACCTACTTAGGACCCATTAACTTAATCAAATTTTATTACGTGGTGCTTGGCAATCTGGGCTTCTCCCAGTTGGAATAATGTCCCTTTGTGCCGATTGGCCTAGTTCTGTTCTGTCTCCTGCTTGTTATGGGGGGAAGTGGAAAAATATCTTTTTTCTTACTCCTTCGCTATTCTTTTCTGATTAATTTCGTTGCGGGACGCAAGACAGTTGAATCGTTTCTCCGGGACTCGTCGAGCTTCATTGCTCGGCGTTTTTCTGGCGCTCTCCACTGTTGATTCTGGCTTTCAGGGGTTACAGTGAGTAGGAAAAAGTGTGGCGGGTTTTGTCCCAATAAAATAAAAAATTAGATAGCAAGAAATTCAGCATAAGCTGCAGATTGGATCAGGATGCCTTTACGAGATTCTTTCTACAAGTGCATCTTCGGTTCCGGAGGATAGTTTCACACTGGGTGCCGAATAATCTCATCGATGCTTAGAAGCAGGCACGGGTGGAATGGTGCCATGATATGATATACATAATTAAAGCAGTCTTGTCTTGGCGTGTTTACGACATCCTTACAGGTGATGAATATTTGATTTATCAATACGATCCAGAAACTAAGCGCCAGTCGAAGGTTTGGGTGTTTCAAACCGAATCAACGCCTACCAAAGTGAAGCGATCTAGAAGCGGGGGTAAGATTTTGATAGCCAGCTTATTCAGTTTGACTGGCTACTTGGTATCAATTCGCTTTCAAAACCAAAGTAGTATTGACGCTAAATGGTATACAGTAAGTTAAGAAAACCCTGTTCGATCCATAAGGATAATAAAGGTTAGGTAAACACATGACCAAATATAATATAAAATTTTACGTAATCATCATAGTACCAATACAAATGAATTTTGAAATAATGTTTTTCTTCCGCGAATTAATTCCAACTTCCCCGAAATTTGGTAATTTTAAAAAAAGTGACAATACCGGTATTATTATGAGCGAATAGCGACGCGACCACGTGCCGCGTGCCCTGCCGCCCACCGCCCGCGAAAGGGAACCACCCCGCGAAAGGGTGGTTAACGCACATTTATTAAGTTACCTCTTTTTGCGAAATAATATTTATTTTTTAGGGGGATTTTTTTAAGTTTAGCCCAGTTTTGTATGCATTAGTAGAATCAGTTATCGATACCTAACAACACCTTCACGGGTCGGACAGGGTTTTCTTAACATACTGTATACTAAATGCTTGATAGAAGTTTTCTCTGTTGTGAGCAACAAGCGACCAAACACAGGGCTTCACGGGTTACTGCTTCACCACGATAATGCGTCCGCTTACACCACGATCAAAACGAGGGACTTCCTGGACAGTATTTCGGTCAAACTCCTGGGACACCCTCCTTACAGCCCTCACCTAGCACCGTGTGACTTCTTCTTTTCTCGGTGGTAGGCCATAACATCGGCCGCCGGCAGAAGTTACCACCCACCAGACGAAGCCTTGCCGCCAAGCAATTTGTCGTGTTCCAGCACGATGTCGGGTGAAGCCGTACGGAGGACGGGTCTGAGCAGTTGTGTTGCGATGTGTGCCGGGTACGATGCGCCAAATGTTGTTGTGTTGGGAGTTTGGTCGTGGAGGGTCTTCAGATCAATCTCCCTTTGGCGCAGCATCGTTGGGCGTGTTGTTGGGTTTAACATTGTATCGCCTCGCTCAACTGCCGTCTTCCTTCCTATTCGCTCAGTTTTTCTGACTGAATAGGTTCTTAATAAACTAGCGCGTTTTACCATCAACGATCGCATCACTGCTTACCATCAGGCGGGATTGCGGTCAAGCGCTAGTTTATAATTATTAAAAAAAAATAAAAGAGGTGTCTGCGGCGGATTGAAAAAAGTGTTTCGAAAACTGGTTCAGACGCATAACACTGTCTTTGTATCGAGGCTGGTGGAGAATATTTTGAAAAGATGTACCATATATGTGATATACCATATAAATATTTTAATTTAATTTTCGCAATACTTTCTGAGTGTCCCACGTATATGTTTAACTGTGCAACAAAAAGTAGAATTATGCGTTTCTTTCTAATGGAGTCTTCCATTGTTTTATACAAGAGAAAAAATAAGCACAATAATAAAAGCCTACTGTTATATTTTTTCTACACTTTACACTGCTTATTTTGTTGTGTCTGCGATTACAAAAGCTAACTTAGTTTATTAAAAATAAAAGTTTTTGTAAATATCAATTCACTGAAAAAACTACCAAATATTTCCAAAGACATTTTTTTATATTCTGGTATACCAGTAGTAAAGGATGCACTACTCTAGTGCTATCTCAGGCGTCTCGATCGGACGCGCTGCGGTAAATTAAACCTTATTGTACTGTCACAAGGTTTATAATTGTCTTCAGAGTAAACCGTAATTCACGATACAGTTCTTACAAAGTCATCATCATCTCAGCGTTGATCCCAATCGCACCCGAAGCATTTTCAGCTTTGGAGTCTGGGGTCCGCTTTTACTAAGTCTAACTGCTGATTTTGGCTAAACTTTGATATTTTCCGTGAAGCGAATGCCGTCTGACAACCCGAAGGCGATGTCGAAAGATTGCAATTAGACTATTGGACTTTTGAGGGCTCCAACAACCCGTAACGACTGCCACTAGATGTTCGTATGGCAACCGGGACCAACGACTTAACGTGCTTTCCGAGGCGCGACCAGACCAGTGCAAATATTAATATTCATGCATACAAATATTACCTATTAGAATGATGCAGGAAAACGTGCATTGTTTACTTACAGATAGATCCTTAAGGTAGTTGAATATATCCGCATAAGGACGTGCTTCCACTAAAGTGTTTTCTGATGCTAGATGTGCTGAAATATCAGCGGCGAGGACTCCATCGTGCCAGAAAAGTATCACATTACCGAAATTGGGCTGAAAAGAAAAAAGAAAAAAATATTTTTCTCCTTTTTTGACGTAAGGAATCTGCATTATAAGGTAAAGAATCTGCCTTGCCTTAAAAGGGGGGAAAATGTTATCAAAGCATTTTCGCTTACCCCCATTGCCTTATTGACAAACTAAACAAATTTTAATTTCAGTGCATATTTTTTTTTCCATTTTATTAAGAATGGGACAGATGATAAAATATTAGTTTAGTACTGTCGAATTTAAATATTCCATAGACAGCTCAGACGTGATTAAAAACATGCCGTCTAAAGATACGTCAATAGGGATGTCAATGTATCCAAGGTATGAAAATTAAAAAAAAAATTAGACCATCTAATAGATAACAAAAGAAAAAAAAAATAGGACCCGCATTTTTTATTTTGTCGAAATTACCTAAAACTACTGAGATATAGTGTATTAAAGTTACGGAGTGGGGGCTAATTACGTCACGCCGTTGTATATTTTGTGCCACGGTGTGACGTCATGCGACATTTCAAATCAATATATCCCTAAGGATTTGAATGAAAGAAAAAAATAAAAAATACATCCTCAATATTTTTTATAAATGTATCTGATGGACATTAAATTATTTTTTTAGGATACAACTCAATTTACGTCAGGTGCGGACTAATTTGATAGGACTAAACTTGCATTTATCTTCTGCCCCTTTCTTAAAAAAAAATTAAATTAAGCGCCCACAGCGGCGGCGCGGCGTGGCACGGCGGGACCATAGGATACTATGATCCGCTGCGATATGTGTCCTATGCTTGGTAACCACACTGCATCACATTTAAAATATATTTGGGAAAAAATATAACATGGTGTAAAAATGATTTCAGTTGCTTATTCTGAACAAACTATATTCAGGTTTCATATAAACAAAAAATAGCCTTGTGTATTGCCATTTTGTCGTTTTTTTTTTTACTTACCGAACTTGGGTTGGCCCTAATGAGAAGGTAGGAAAAGAATACAGGATTAAACGGAATGTCGGATCCACGAATGTTGAGCGTATCTGAAAGTAATTTAAAAATTGTTATTTTTTATATACTTTATTATATTCCAAAAACAAACATTATACAGGCTGTTTCTTGTAAAGTATCAACTGTATCAAGCTGATGCCACTTTGTAAGAAACATGCTGTATATAGGGCAACCTCCGTGGCATGGCTGTAGCGAACGCGGCCGGCAAATATTTGTGTGCATGAGTATGAATATTTGCACTGGTCTGGTCGTGCCTCGGAAAGTATGTACGTTAAGCAGTTGGTCCCGGTTGCCATACGAACATCTAGTGGCAGTAGTTACGGATTGTTGGAGCCCACAAAAATCAAACAATTGGTCTAACTGCAATGCTTAGATATCGCCTTCGTGTTGTGGAGGACAGACGGCAGTCGCTTCCCGGAAAAAATCGAAGTTTAGCCAAAATCAGCAGTTAGACTGGTAAAGCGGACCCCAGACTCCAAAGCTGAAAAGCTACGGATACGACTGGGATTAACGCTGAGATGAAGACAAAGAGACCCTGTATAAAGGGTGTATCTGACATCGACGCACAAACGAGTACCATGGATCCATGATTCTGAACCCCCCAGTGGTGGAATTTTTCGTCGGCTTTTCCATAATTTAAAATATATATATATATATATATATATATATATATATATATATGTAATTTTTTTCACTTTAGACCGTTCACAATTCCTACACTATTATAACCCATTAAGATTTTAAAGTAAAAATTAATTAATTCGCTAATTACACAAAAAAGCGCAATGAAAACAAAACTCGAAAAACTACGTTATCAGCTGATTTAATAGAGTTCACATCAGGGATAAACGTCATACCTACAAACCCGCACGGCGGCACACTTGCAACGTTCAAAGGCCGAGCCGACACTTTTTTTTTAAACACTGTGAATTCTGTAACCGTTTATTAACGACTTAAATTACTATCATAATTTTAATAGTGGCATGCGGTTTAGCCTTTCCGCGAAGTTTGCGTTACGATGTCAGATACACCCGGTATAATAAATATGTACTTACAAGCAATGTCATCTAGAGCAGTCAGGAGTAACGCGGAGGCACCCCTAGTGTTCATTTGTTGAAGTAATTCCCAGATCTTACCAAAAGACTGCTGCCCTGGACAACATAAACTAAAAATAGTATAATACGGCCTACAGTTAGTTGTTTCCGGTCTGGATGTTTGTGGATGTGAGTTTATATGTTTGTAAATGCACCCACGATACAGGAGAAATATGGTTTTTGTATATTCATTTTTGCCACAGACTTCCGAAATCAGTTATTTTTCACTTTATAGTGATTTTTTTGTGGTATTCTGTTTTTTTTTTTTTGTAAAAAAGTTTTTATTATTCAATTTGTTGACTTTTTTATAATATTGACTGCAATGTCGTCCGATTGTAAGCAGTGATGCAATCGTTGATGGTAATACGCGCTAGTTTATTCTACAACATTATTTTTTGTTTATGCGAGTCCAGTGTTATTAAGAAAAGAATCTATGTACAAAATTTCAATACGATATAATGAAAAACCACAAAGTTATGAGCTTGCTATTCTAGTTGGTTGTCCCAACAAAAATATGGTCAAAGCTACGCACTGGCGGCGAATCCGGTGGGTTGACCTCTGGCGTCAGCTGTGGCGCGCGGCGCAAGTATTATGATCTGTCGTAACCGGTAACCACTTTGCAGCAATCTCTAAATGCATTTGGGAAAAAATTTAACATGGTGTAAAAATGATTGGAATTGATTCAGGAATCAGCACCCTAAGCAATTGCGTAAAATTATAACTATCAATTGGAATCATTTTGAAGCATATTGATAACTAGCAGTCGCCAGCGACTTCGTTCGCGTGGACTTAATTATGCTCCGCTCTAATTGGCCACAGAGTGTTGTGATATAGCCTAAAGCCTTCCCGGATTAATGGTCTATCCAACGCAAAAAGAATTTTTCAACTCGGACCAGTAGTTCCTGAGATTAGCGCGTTCAAGCAAACAAACAAACTAACTCTTCAGCTTGATATATTAGTATAGATAGATAGAGTATAGATAAAACTCACATACACAAACAAACAGACCCAGAACAACTACTTGTAGGTCAAACAAATATTTATTCCGAGCGGGAATCGAACCCGGGACACGCAGCACAGCAGTCGATCGCTCACTCAGTCACTGGACCAATGGATCAAATGGATGTTTGATGGCTATCTAACGCAAAAAGAATTTTTCAAATCGGACCAGTAGTTTCTGAGATTAGCGCATTCAAACAAACTCTTCAGCTTTATACAGAGTGGTGCTGACAATACGACAATAAATGAAAACACGAACAATGTTGGTTGGTGGTAATAATCCTAAACCATAAAAAAAAAACTAGTATCAAAAATAAAAAAATGAAAAATTCAAACAAACTAAATCGCATAAAATTGCAAACGGAATAGAACATCCTTTAAAAATATTGGCTCACTGACCTCCGATCGGCTACAGCGCGATCCTGTATCGACTTGCTTTTTTCGCGCCATTATGATTAAAGTTTAGTACCGCAGGATGCGGCGGTCATTAACCTGTAAGCGTTTCCTTATCAAATTAAAAAATGTGAAAAATTAAAAATAATTTCCTGTGACTAAACTAATGGACATATTTATATGGTTTTTTCTGGGTCGACTGAGAATGTGTTGACGATGTTTAATTTATTGTCGTATTGTCAACACCACTCTGTATATTAGTATAGATTCATTGCTCCATATGTTCAAAAACTGTGTCTGTCCAACATCGTAAATAACTCAATGAGTGTTGTTGAACTGTCAAAATGCAACCCTTTGCTTCTCATAATGTGCTACAAAATTACCATGCTGGTAAAATTGCATATTTTTTGTGAATTAATTTAATTATTGGGCGTTGTATTATAATTATGTAATGTGAGATTAGGGATTATTTCTGTTATCATCATTTAAACGTCGGCCCCATCGGGCATCGGTCCTACGGGCAATGTGTCCAGCCCACTGCCACTTTAGTGTTGCAATTCTTCGGGCTATGTCGGTTACTCTCGTTCTTCTGCAGATCTCCTCATTCCTGATTCGATACCGCAGTGAAAGTATTTTAAATACATTTATTTATTTATTTAATCATACACTTACTACCATTACAGGTTGCTTAACCTATTGCGGCCGAAAGGATACATTTAACGACATACATTTTGGAAACTTACTCATATAATAAATAAAATTTAATTAAAACAAATCTAATAAAATTTAAACAATAAAATAAAAAAATAATATTAAAATTTAAAACAACACTATTCGATACAAAGTTTGTTGAGCAAACATATTTCCGAACATTTGGAGGAATAAATAGATTAGCAATTATTTTCAAAATTAACGTACATATCATTTTATTTAATTTCAGAAAATAAAAATAACAATGCCAAGTAATATAAGTCAAACAAAAAAGAAATGATGATTCAGTCAAATTAAATGAAAATATAAAATCCCAAAACAAATGTCAGTCAAGTCCTGCCAAATTATACAAACCGCCCCTAACGGTTCCCGGTGCAAAAGTGCCCGCAACGCTTGCCGCATTGCCACGTTGGATGGCGATGGCTAACCTTTGCACCAAGAACGAGCCGGAGCGGGAGTCACCCGATTTGTCACGGAGTCTATGCCCCAACTCACTAATGAGCTTCTTGGCCTCAGTACCCCAACATCCCAAGGTCTCCACGGCAAAAGGTACAAAGTGGTACCGGTCCGTCAACGGCGCATACTTCACCCTCTTCCTTTCAGCGGCGTCATCAGCTGCCGCCGACGGTGAAACGACCGTGCGGCCAAGATGGCTAGTTGCCACAGTGTTGACGCAAATTGCATCCCATATTAGGCAACAGAGCGAAAGGCCACTAGGATGCTGGATAGCACAGTGTCATTAAAAGAACTCTTGCAAACTTACTAAAGTGACGTGTCCATATATAAACTCACCGGTATATTCAACGGGCAACGGTATCAAATCATTGTGAGGCCTCGCTGGAGGCCCGTCGCTCAGTCTCGCTCGAGCTATGTCCACCAAGTTATCATAAATAGCTTCTAGATTTACATTAACCGATGCTAAGGCTGCCTTTAAAAGAAAAACAGGGCAAATTAAATTTGGTCACACCACGACCTGCATCAAAATGACTTAACTCACTATTACTTTTATTTAATTAATTTTGCTAATCCATTACTCCATATATAAAGGGTGTATCTGACATCGACGCACAAACGAGTACCATGGATCCAGTACATGATTCTGAACCCCCCAGTGGTGGAATTTTTCGTCGGCCTTTTTCAGGATTAAAACAAAATATATGTAGTTTTTTTCACTTTAGACCGTTCATAATTGCTATACTTTTATAACCCAATAAGATTTTAAAGTAAAAATTAATTAATTCGCTAATTACTTACGCAAAAAAGCGCATTGAAAACAAAACTCGAGAAACTATCTTATCAGCTGATTTAAAAGAGTTCACATCAGGGATCAACGTCATATCTACAAACCCGCACGGCGGCACGCTTGCAACGTTCAAAGGCCGAGCCGACACTTTTTTTAAACACTGTGAATTCTGTAACCGTTCATTATCGACTTAAATGACTATCATAATTTTATTAGTGGCATGCGGTGTAGCCTTTTCGCGAAGTTTGCGTTACGATGTCAGATACACCCTGTATATCGCCATCATCATCATCATCGACCTTTTTATCGTCCCACTGCTGGGAACAGGTCACTCATACAGAGAAGGATTGAGCGTAATCACCACGCTTGCTCAATGCGGGTTGGCGATTTCAGACATAAAGTCCAGGTTTCCTCAAGATGTTTTCGTTTATATATTATAAACTAGCTGTTGCCCGTGACTCCGTCCGCGTGTTGATATAAAATAAGCGCCTGTTAAAATAATGGGAGCAATATGTACGCGTTTGCCCCCGTTTTTTGCAACATTTTTTGTTACTGCTCTGCTCCTATTGGTCATAGCGGGATGTTATATAGCCTATGTGCTTTGTCAGGCTCTAGACTATCTGTGTACCAAATTTCATTACAATCGGTTCAGTAGTTTTGGCGTGAAAGGCGGACAGACAGACAGACAGACAGAGATTAGTATGCATAGTATGGATTATAAACTAGTGCTTGACCGCAATCCCGCCTGATGGTAAGCAGTGACGCAATCGTTGCTGGTAAAGCGCACTAGTTTATTAAGAGCCTATTCACTCTAGCCTTGAAGACACACAAATTGTGATGTCAACAACGTAAGGGTGGAAACTCGCCTTACGATGGGTCGTCCGATGATGGAATGGAGATAGCGGATATGGGGAGGCGGGGATGTTCTACAGAGCACAGGTCCGTTCGTGTGTGGAGTACTGCAGCCACATTTGGCCCGGTGCTGCTAAGTGTCATCTGGCCACTTTGGATTCAGTGACTGATTTAATTCAAGACGGTCTCCAAAGCCTAGATAGAGCACAGGCGTAGAGTAGCCAGCGTTACGGTGTTCTATAGGATGCATTTTGGTGAGTGTGCGAGGGAATAGTATGAATTAATTCCCCCATCCCCGTTCGTCAATCGGACGACCCGTCGTACGACGAGTTTCCACACTTCCGTTCTTAACACCACTACGATCCGGACGAAGCGTTTCGTCTCCTCAACAATTCCTCGAACAATTTCCTAGCGGCGGTGTTACCGTCGGACTACAATTTGACTGTCTTCAATGCTAGAGTGAATAGGCTCTTAATAAAATATTACGCATTACCATCAACGATTGCGTCACTGCTTATCATCAGGCGGGATTGATGTCAAGCGCTAGTTTATAATCCATACTATCCATACTAATCTCTGTCTGTTAGTCTGTCTATCTGTCATTCCGGCTTTCACGCCAAAACTACTGAACCGATTGTAATGAAATTTGGTACACAGATAGTCTAGAGCCTGAGAAAGGAAAAAAAATATTTTTGCAGATAAAGTTGAAAATCGAATAAAGAAATCTGACAGACTGTAGTGGCTTGATGTGTTGGCGTCTGTTCATTTAAATTCCGCCTAATCATGCAATTCCCTTGCACACTCTCCAAAATGCATCCTATAGAACACCTATAAATTAATTGGGGGACAAGAGCATGAAAAAGATGACACGAGATCAACATTACTTACTTCTAAAGTACGCCAGGAACTGCGGGTATAAGTGGTTGGATCGACGGCCACGACAGTATGTTGTGCCATATTGGCAACTAACCATTGTTGGAGAGTTGAATCCATTCCTGTGAAAAGAGAGAAATTCAGTTAATACCGTATTGGACTACGTAATAAGAGTAATAATAACTAAAAACAAAGGATCATCTCTTTATTTCTCGGTGGTAAGCCATAACATCGGCTGCCGGCAGAACTTACCACCCACCAGACAAAGTCTTGCCGCCAAGCGATTCGTCGTGTTCCGACATGATGTCTGGTGAAGACACACGGGGGTAAGTCTGAGCGGTGTTGCGATATGTGCCGGGTACGATGCGCCAAATGTTGTTGTGTTGAGAGTTTGGTCGTGGAGGGTCTCCAGATGAATCTAACTCTGGCGCAGCATCGTTAGTCGTGTTGTTGGGTTTAACATTGCATCACCTCGCTCAACTGCCGTCTTCCTTCCTATTCACTCAGTTTTTTTTTATCTTCCTATCATCAATGATTGCCAAGCACTAGTTTATAATTATTAAAAAAAAAACATTTACCTAATTTGAATTTGGAATTATTTTCTTTAAAATTTAAACTTTTCATGATACCAAAACCAGCCAGATACAATTTATAGAGAAGAGATTTTATTACAAGTTCACGTACTACGTGGGGCACTAAGAAAGTCCCAGCTAAAGCACTAGGAAGAGCGGGCGTTTTTGGGGGGACTGTCTTATGTAATATTGACGTTCAAAAAGTGCTGATTCTCAGCATAATTTGAATAAATGACTTTTGATTATGATTTTGTTGGGGCCTGTCAGAGCAGTACCTCACTGATTCCGACAAGGACGCTTCTACTTCCTATTCTCTACTTTAATGAATCCATCCTTATGGCACGTGTCCTTCACTGGACCCTGCCTTTTCAGAACCCGCTTTGGCTTTGACAGGGTCCGCCCCGTTTACCCTCTTTTGTTTTACCCGCTAGTTTTAAAGTCAGCCTAGTGAAGCGTCATTGTTGATTGATGTGAGGGCGACCATCTGAAAAACTATGTTTGGAGACGGGGCCAGCGCACCAAGCTTGTGACAAATCGCTTTGCATCCGAGTGATAGTTGAATCTAGTGTTATAATTAAGTTGGTGTCTTGTTGCTTAGACTGTACATTGTTCATTTGACTGTGTATTTCGATTATTAAACCCTGTGTTGTTTAAACAACGGTGATTGTAAGAAGGACTTGTGATTTTTCTACTTACGCCCACCTGCTTTTCTATACACTATGTAACAAAAACCCTGTTGTTCCTTTCAGGGAAATATAATTTTACCTACAAGCACATCATTAATGAAGTAATTTGAAAACAGTTATCATTGTCTAGTCGAAGGGTCACAATCAAATACCTATTAAAACCGAAAAATTCGTTTTTTTTTAGAATATCTGATTTTATAAGTTAAATTGGCGGGAACGTTCTACTTATGTCTAGTTTCTTCATGCAGAATTGCAGAGCTAAGAAATCAGTTACAGATTATAAATATTAATAATTAAACATTTATTTTAATTATTTTTGTTGAACAATTTTATAAATTACTTGCTTTATTACGTCCGTATGCCGATTCTTAAACCGTAGGTTGAAGTAACAACAGGATTTTTGTTACATATTGTATACCCACATACATCACACAATATGAGTTCTAATGAAGGCGCTCCTGTTCCTTTAAATATTTTAGGCCCCATAAATAAAAAATAATGATTAATAAAAGTTATCTTTTGTTGGGGTAAAGGAGTCCTCGAGTGGAGACCGCGTCCCGGCAAACTTAGCGAGAGATGGAGCGACGACATCAAAAAGGTGGCTGGTAGCGGCTGGCGGAGAACTGCTCAGGATCGAGCTTGTTGGCGTGCCATGGAAGAGGCCTATGTCCAGCAGTGGACGAATAGAGGCTGATGATGATGATGATCGTTTGTAATAAGCAGGCCATATTAGCTGTAGGAGGATGGAGGATGTCTTCAAGGTTCCAAGGTTCTGGACTGGAAAGGACTGGGTATCAACATCAATTGCGAGTACATGACACACCTTCGGTTTGCTGATGTCATGCCGTAGTCATTGCTGAGACTGCGGAGTACAATGCTCGAAGACCTCAGTAGAGCCTCCGAGCGAGTCGGTCTTAAAATGAACATGGACAAGACAAAAGTCATGTCTAATGCCCATGTTGTACCGACTCCTATTAAGATTGGAGACTCTGTTCTCGAAGTTGTTGACAGTTACGTGTACCTGGGACAAACTATCCAGTTAGGAAGGTCCAACTTCGAGAAAGAGGTCAATCGTCGAATCCAACTCGGCTGGGCTGCTTTCGGGAAGCTACGTAGAATCTTTTCGTCCGAAATACCGCAGTGTCTCAAGACAAAAGTCTTCGATCAGTGTGTGTTGCCAGTGATGACTTATGGAATTGAAAGAAAGAAAGAAAGAAAAATGCGTTTATTGACATTACAGCAAAATACATACATATAAACTATAAAACAATAAAACCCAGCTTATAATGCCAAAAGGGCCTCAGCTCAGCATAATGTCAGATGACATCAATGTGCCATCTGACGCTGATTTTCAGCTGCAACCCACGAGTGCCATACGCTAGAATTTCAAAAACAATGGGCAACAATGGGCCTTATGAGAAGGCTCAAAGGGCAATGGAGAGGGCTATGCTTGGGGTTTCACTGCGCGATCGAATCAGGAATGAGGAGATCCGCAGAAGAACGAGAGTAACCGACATAGCCCGAAGAATTGGAACACTAAAGTGGCAGTGGGCTGGACACATTGCCTGTAGGACCGATGCCCGATGGGGCCGACGGGTTCTTGAGTGGCGACCACGCACCGGAAGACGTAGCGTGGGTAGGCCCCCGACAAGGTGGACCGACGACCTGGTGAAGGTCGTGGGAAACCGCTGGATGCGGGAGGCGCAGAACCGGTCGTCGTGGAGAACCTTGGGGAAGGCCTATGTCCAGCAGTGGACGTCTTTTGGCTGAAATGATGATGATGATGATGATTAGCTGTAGAACTGACGACAGCGTTAGCCGTGTTCTGTCGTGTGGAGACAGATTGAGAGAGCGTCCCAATGTCTTACCACGATGTCAATGTCTTGCGACGATTTTTGCAAGATGGATGATAGCGGCTGGATAAGAGGTACCGAACATTGAATTGACAGACGTGTATTAAAAAAGGCTCTCATGTATGAATGTGCGAGATCAATTCCAGGTCAGGCAAGTACCAATATAACATTTCTAAAGTTATATGTCCATTCTATGTATATCTTGGATACCAATGACTGAAGGTGAAGGAAAACATCTTGAGGAAACCTGGACTTTAAGTCTGAAATCGCCAACCCGCATTGAGCAAGCGTGGTGATTACGCTCAATCCTTCTCTGTATGAGAGGAGTCCTGTGCCCAGCAGTGGGACGATTAAAAAAGAAAGGTTGATGATGATGATGATGATGTCCAGCAGTGGACGGTCATAGTCTGATGATGATGATGATGTCCAGCAGTGGACGGTCATAGTCTGATGATGATGATGATGTCCAGCAGTGGACGGTCATAGTCTGATGATGATGATGTCCAGCAGTGGACGGTCATAGTCTGATGATGATGATGATGTCCAGCAGTGGACGGTCATAGTCTGATGATGATGATGATGTCCAGCAGTGGACGGTCATAGTCTGATGATGATGATGATGTCCAGCAGTGGACGGTCATAGTCTGATGATGATGATGATGTCCAGCAGTGGACGGTCATAGTCTGATGATGATGATGATGTCCAGCAGTGGACGGTCATAGTCTGATGATGATGATGATGATGGTGTCCAGCAGTGGACGGTCATAGTCTGATGATGATGATGATGATGTCCAGCAGTGGACGGTCATAGTCTGATGATGATGATGAGGATGTCCAGCAATGGACGGTCATAGTCTGATGATGATGATGATGATGTCCAGCAGTGGACGGTCATAGTCTGATGATGATGATGATGTCCAGCAGTGGACGGTCATAGTCTGATGATGATGATGATGTCCAGCAGTGGACGGTCATAGTCTGATGATGATGATGATGATGGTGTCCAGCAGTGGACGGTCATAGTCTGATGATGATGATGATGATGTCCAGCAGTGGACGGTCATAGTCTGATGATGATGATGAGGATGTCCAGCAATGGACGGTCATAGTCTGATGATGATGATGATGATGTCCAGCAGTGGACGGTCATAGTCTGATGATGATGATGATGATGATGTCCAGCAGTGGACGGTCATAGTCTGATGATGATGATGATGATGTCCAGCAGTGGACGGTCATAGTCTGATGATGATGATGATGATGTCCAGCAGTGGACGGTCATAGTCTGATGATGATGATGATGATGTCCAGCAGTGGACGGTCATAGTCTGATGATGATGATGATGATGATGTCCAGCAGTGGACGGTCATAGTCTGATGATGATGATGATGATGTCCAGCAGTGGACGGTCATAGTCTGATGATGATGATGATGATGTCCAGCAGTGGACGGTCATAGTCTGATGATGATGATGATGATGGCCAGCAGTGAACGGTCATAGTCTGATGATGATGAAGAAATCTTCTCTTAGTTATCCACCCACCTTGTTTCATCAGCGTCCACAGAGTACCATCCACTTCCACCTCAAACTGCGTCCAGTATCTTGCATCAGTCCATACCAGTGCCTTGTCACCTGTCACCAGAGCAGTGCCTGATGAGCCTCTGAGACCTGATAGCCATTCACGACGGGCATCAGCCGGGGCGATGTATTGTGACTGAAAAAATTGGTAGGTAATTTAGTGGTGCATACCTTTCTGGTCTGGGTGTTTTAAAAGAGAAGGAACTTGAGAAGTATAGAAATAAATTTGACATCGCCAGTAATTAGCGATGTGCTATTTCTATGGTTAAGCCAAGATTAAGAAGATTGTCCCATGGACATTCGAAACTTACCCATTAAACGATATAAAACCTATATAAAGGCCAAACTTTGCAAAAAGGGGTATTATAAAATCTCAGATTATTTAGAGGATAGAGAGGCTTGGGACTGAGCTGCTCGCTCTGTTAAGCATTGTTATTAAGCAATATGCGTAATTATAACGTAAATTATTGTAAACATTTTCATTTTTAATGTCTGGACTTTAAAAAAGACGATGATCCCTGAGTTTGTTTCGGCTATTTCTTCTCAGAGGTAGTCAGTTAGGAAATGCCGGCTTCATCTAGTTTAAAAAAAAAAAAAATTAAAAAAAAAACATATGACGTGTAAAAGTGATCGGTGATCCTACTTGCTTAATAAACGATTTCATTTCATTTCATTTCATTCGAAAACCTTGTAAAAAACATGCAAGCTCACCTATCACATTCAAATAAGTAGAATCCATTATGCTTAGTACATTTTATATTTTAATACTTAAGTAATTGTTTGGAGCTTGCAAATGAAATATGTTATGTGGTACCTAGAATTGCAAGTAGGCGTGAAGTACGAGCAACCCGCTTGTTCTACACAGAGCAATGTAGAACAAATGCTGGGGAGAAGGCTCCTCTTCGCCGATTATTGAAAATTTACAATTCCTATTTTGCAAATCTGGATATTTTCGCTCTTAACCAGAGCGAGTTCAGAAAAATGGCTATTGATTTACTTTCTGATAATCCTTAACTCTTACTGTTTCTTGCTGATGTTTGGTGTGACGTGATTGTGCCCATGGACCATATCTGGACGGGGCACGCTGTCTTGAATTTGTTTGTGATTTTTAGGGTTTAATTTTAGTTTTATAATTCGTTACTTTCTCACTGTCTCCTTCTGTATACGTCCGTTTCCTTATGTCTTGTACAATCAATATGATTCCGTGGACATTGGTGTGGGTTATATGTTTGTTAACGTGTTATACCTTACCTAGATTGTTAATATTGTAACATGTAACTGTTTTTTGTTCCAAATAAATAAAAAAAACCCGATTTTTGTAATTTTTAACAGACTTCAGAAAGGTGGAGGTTCCTCAATTCGACCGTATATATGCTTTTTTTATATTTGTTCGCGGATAACTTCATAGTTTATTAACCAATTTTGATATTTTTTTTTGTTCTGTTGGAAAGAAGACATTCCCAAGATGGTCCCATGATAAGGACATCAGGGTTTGATGGTGGAAGACCAGAGAAATCAAGGGGAACTTTCAGAAATCGTAGGGGCAAGCAGTGCGTTTGTAAGTTTTTCATTAAATATTTTAGCGTCAGCATCCAGTCTAACCGGATGCAGCTGAACAGTACTTTTCACAACTAAAAAGTGTAAAAATAAAAAGGTGTCTTTGGTTGTTGTATATTAGTTTTTGTTATTACTCTGTGAATGATTTTTGAAATGTCTCCTCTCTTCCCAAATAAATATAAAATGTTTAAAATAAGAATAAGAGACATTGGCGCCGATTCTGTTGTTCAGAAACTAAACTAATTTTAAGTTATGTGCATCTTTTTCTTTCCATTTCGTTAAGAAAAGGATAGCAGATAACATTTTAATTTAAACCTGTCAAATTCAGATATTCCATAGACAGTTTAGACGCGATTATAAACATGACGACTAAAAATACGCCAGTTTACGTCAGAAGCGCACTAATTTGACAGGTCTAAACTGACATTTTATCTTCTGTCCTTTTCTTAACGAAATGGAGAGAAAAAGAAGCACATAACTTAAAATTAGTTTAGTTTGTAAACAACAGAATCGGCGCCAATGTATCTAATAATTTAATGATTCATTTTAATGTAACTATTCAAAATTTGCATGCCTAATTTAAGGTAGATAGTATAAGGCTCTGAAATTATGTAAACATCAAGAATAAGTATAAGAAATTTTATTTGCCCAAACATGTGTATACATACAGAAATGCAGAATAAAAAAACTCATGCATGTAGGATCATACATAATTATTATAATAGAATGGATGACTTATATCAAATTTTATATATAATAGATATCGTTCGCAACTCAAACAAATTAATAAAATGAAATTCAAATATTTACATTAATTAAACAATTACTAGAATATTTAAGAAAGAGAGAAAGAAAAGAAAGAAATCGTTTTTATTCCGCACAAACAAAACGCACTTGACAACTAAATACCATAAAAATTAAATATTACAATGATAATTATCACAACTGAGATTTACAACGTTATTAAAACAATTAAAATTTATAACATAGGCATTTTAAGTTCCCCACTACTACAGGACCACAATTACTACAATGTTAGTTATACCTTATTATTTATAATAATTACTGAATCATTTAAAAAATCATTAATGCTATAATATGCTTTTTGGGCTAAAAACTTTTTCATTGTTTCTTTGAGTTTAGACACTGTTTGCTCTTTCCAACTTTTGGATAATCTGTTATAGATTATTGGTGCCATACAAAAGACACTCTTGTGCATAAGTGTATATAATCAATATTTTATATACCTACTTTCTGTGCAAATAAATATAATTGAATTGAATTATTTACTTCCCCCATCTCCGTTCTGTTGGAAGTAATCTCAACTCCTTTGTGAGAATACTGGCCGAATCAAGGATTGCGTGTTTTTAAATAGTGAATGTCATAATAACTAGAAGGTTTGTACTGCGTCAAATTGACGTAGTTCACTATAAAACATATTGTTGTAAAGATGTCTAAATTGTAATAGTTATTTCTAGTAATATATATGAACAAAGGAAGATATGTAATAAAGGGGTTTGAGTCCTAATTTTCATCTTTCATTTGTGAGCCCTGCAAGAGACCTGTAAGGTTCAACAGGTTATGGGCCCAGCAACGCGAAGAAAGTAATACGGTTGTATAATTCTTTTTTATTTTAAACAAATTGTTTATAAATTATTGAGAAAAATAGAAAATAGTGATGACTTAAGGCTGAGAGTGATAAGATTTTGAAGTTTTTGTTTCTCGACGAGTAAATATTCCTGATTCGAATGAAAAATTAAATTGAATAAAAATAATTGTACAGGATTCTTATCAATTTTTTTTTAATGGACTTATTTTTGAAAAATAATTGAACTGGATTTATTTAATTTTTTTTCTTGGATTTTTGAAATGGAACGAAGACGATTTATTTAAATAAAAAATGGATAAACCAGTGAAGCCGGTACTATCTAAGGATGGCAACTATAATTCCTGGCTAGAGAAAATAAAATTGAGGATCGTGGCTCATGGACATGGAGACATATTGGCCACCACGAAGTCGCAGATACCGGATTGCAAGGTAACAGATGCGAGTAAGCTCGCAGTCTCCGAGGCAGCAGGCAAGTCACTAATTTTAAGTTCCGTAGATGAAAACATTGAAAATTTTGTGATTTCTTGTGAAACGACGCTACAGATGATCGAAAAAATTGAATAAAATTTTCCTGTGCAATAGAGATACTCAAATCAGCAGCCTTTTAAATGAATTTTACACATTTAAATTAAAAACTAATGAGTTGATGACTGATATTGCTAAATTTGAACAGATTGTTAATAAACTTAAACGTCTTGGACACATAGTATCAGAAGTTGAGCAGACAACGCGCATCATTGCTATGCTTCCCGAACAATATAAATTTTTCCGGCTTGCTTGGGATTCCACACCAACAGAAAACAAAACTTTGGATATGCTTGTAGCCAGACTACTGAAAGAAGATAAGTTGTCCGTAACAGATGACGCATTCAAAGCTAACGAGCGTGAATGCTTTATTTGCAAATCGAAAGAACACATCGCGAGATTTTGTCCAAAAAAGGTTCAACCATCTACGAGCAGAGGCAATTGTGGCTGTAGATGTAGGTACAATACTAGGTATATGCCTGATAACCGATTCTGTAAATTTTGTAAGCGGACAGGACATACAATAGACACGTGCTTTAAAAAGAACCAGAACAAGAATGTAAGTACCATCGAAGCCGTTTTAGACTCAGGGGCTTCTTCTCACATGTTTAGTGACAGCAGATTATTATATAATTTAAAACAAATTAGCACGCCGATTGCTTGTGCTGACAAACAATCCATTAAAGCAGATGGTATTGGGGATTGCTTCACTGAAACTGTTTCGTTATATAACGTCTTGCATGTTCCGGAAATAGCAAAGAATATTGTATCAGTTGGAGCTCTGTGTAAACAAAACATTAAAGTAATATTTTTTGAAAATTTTGCAGTAATCCAACACCGTGGTAGATCAATTTTGGAAGCTACTAGAAATAATAATGGGTTATATATTATCACATTGAACGCCGTATTTCCCGAAGTTTCTGCATTTCTTGCTACAGATATCCATACGTGGCATAGACGTCTGGCACACATTAGTAATGTTGAGGACACAGCAAAAATTGTTGATGGTATTAGCCTAACAAATAAAACATATCCATCCAAGCTTTGCGAAGTTTGTGCGCAAGCTAGGCTTACTAGGTTGCCATTTTCGTCCGTGCGTACTCTTGCCATCAAACCTTTACAAATTGTACATACAGATGTTTGTGGTAAAATCGAAACTGAAACTTGGGATGGTAGGAAATATTTTATAACCTTTTTAGATGATTTTACACACTACAGTCGGGTTTATTTACTGCGTAATAAGTCTGAAGTAATAGATTGCATTAAACATTTTGTTCAATGGGCAGAAAGGCATTTCGATCAAAAAGTAGAAATTATTCGATGTGACAATGGAGGTGAATACTGCAGTAGCCAACTAATGAATTGGTGTAGGGATAGGGGTATTACGTTAGATTATACGGTTCCTTATACTCCTCAGTTAAATGGAAAAGCCGAAAGGTTAAACAGGACGCTTTTGGAGAAAACTCGAGCTCTACTATTTGATGCTAATATGCCTAAGTTTCTATGGGGAGAGGGTCTTTTCACTGCAGTGTACCTACTCAATAGGACGTCAACATCTACAAAACATAAAACACCTTTTGAAAATTGGCATAACAGAAAACCAGATGTATCTAATTTAAGAGTTTTTGGAGCGAAAGCATATTGTAAAGTAAATAAAAATTTAGGTAAGTTAGAAAAACGTTGTTTAATTGGTATTTTAGTAGGTTACAGTCTGAATTCATATATAATTTGGAACCCTGTTAGAAAACATATTTTTTACTCGAGAGACGTTGCTTTTGATGAAGAAATAAATGATTATCGGGAAATATCAAAACAATTTTCTTTCAATTCAAACAATTTAAATCAGTTTACGTCTAGATCATTCTTGGAAAACATTCGACAGTCGGGAACAATTGAAGATGGAACAATTGAAGATGGAATAAATGAAGGGCGAACAAATGAAAGTGATTCAGAGAATGAAGAAATAAGTGAACAAATAAATGAGTGTAGGGAACAAAACACAAGGATACAGTTGGACAACCAAAGGGAAACCAGTATTGGGAGAAATTTTGGAGATAGAGTTGAAGTAGAAGTTGAAATAAATCATGAGATTGATAATGAAGCTGATACAGAGGAGGTGATAACTGAAAATGTGGCAAATATAGATGAAGCTAGTGAAGATATTGAGAATTTAGAAGATGTAAATGCGGAAATAGTAGATGATGATCTATTTTTAGATGCGAGTCAAGAGATTATTGAAGAGAGAGTTAATGAGTGTGAAGAAGAATCTAGTGTACCCAGGAGGAATCCTTATAGAGAGAGGAAGGTTCCTAGTAGATTTAATGAGTTTGAAATGGATTTCTTAGCAGAGTGTGCAATGCTTTCTTATGAAAAAGCGATAGCGTCAAGTGAGAGAGACAAATGGTTAGAAGCAATAGAGGAGGAAAAGTGTTCGTTAGAGAAGAATGGGACATGGGAATTAGTAGACGAAAAAGAAGCTTACGGAAGAAAATTACTGACTAGTAAGTGGGTTTTTGCGAAAAAGGCAGATGGAAGGTACAAAGCAAGATTAGTAGCAAGGGGCTTCGAGCAGAAATATAAGGTGGATTATGATGAAACATATAGTCCAGTTGTAAACACTGTTTCTTTAAGGATTATACTTTCAATAGCAGCACAAAAGGGTTTGAAACTTCGGCAATTCGACATCAAGACAGCATTCTTACATGGAAATTTAACAGAAACAATTTTTATGCTAATTCCGAAAGGTTATCCAGTGAGCAAAGGCAAGGTATGCAAGTTAAAGAAGAGTTTATATGGGTTAAAACAAGCTCCGCTCATGTGGAATATCCGTTTTACAGATTTTTTAAAGAAAATGGGTTTTGAAAAATTAAAGTCAGATCATTGTTTGTTCACAAAAGCAACTGGGGATGGAAATTTTATTTATTTGGCGATATACGTTGATGATGGGTTAATTGCAGGGAGTTCCTTAGTAGAGTTAGATAAAATTTTGAAAGAATTAAGTAAAGAATTTGAAATGAGGGTTTGTGAGAAGGTATGCAATTACGTTGGGATAGATGTACACTGTAGTGAGAAGGTTGTTAGGATCAATCAAGAGAGTTATATCCAAAAATTAGTTAATAAATTAAATCTGCAAGATGCAAATAGTCGAACAGCACCCACCATTTTAGTTGCTGAACATCCAAATGTGGGAGATACTCATTTAACTGATGAGTATAGAGAGGCTGTGGGGTCGCTTTTATATCTAGCGAATAAGACGCGACTGGATATTGCGTTTCAGGTTGGATATTGCAGTAGACACCAAAATTGTCCAAATTTAAATGACAAAAATAACATCTCGTCAATCCTTAAATATATCAAAGGTACTCCAAAGGTAGGTATAGAGTACTCCAGGGATGGCGGTGGTGATCTGGTGGCATACTGCGATGCAGACTTTGCAGGGGATTTGGATACTCGTAGAAGCACTACAGGATATGTTATCTGCTACGGAGGTGGTCCGATTGCTTGGGCGTCTAGAAAGCAACCAATAGTAGCTCTTTCTAGTACAGAGGCAGAGTATATTGCTGCAGCTGAATGTTGTAAAGAATTATTATATATTCAAAATTTACTAAAAGAATTAATTAGTACTGTACCAAAGACCCGTTTGTTAGTAGATAATCAGTCAGCAATTGCATTAATGAGGAATGGCGTGCTAAACAGAAGGAGTAAACACATAGATGTCCGCTTTCATTTTTTAAAGGAGAAATTAGATGAGCACCTTTTCGAAGTTGAGTACTGTCCCACAGAGAAACAGTTAGCAGATTTACTTACCAAAGGTCTAACGAGTGTGAAGTTTTTAAGGTTACGTGAACAATTGTGTTGTGTGGTTTAAGAAAGTGAACTTGAAACGTTTTACGGTATTTGAGTGAATAGTAGGATAATTAGATTGTAAGTTAGGTTAGTTTAAGGGGGTGCACTTAAGTTTTGTGATAATCAAAGATTTTTATTAGGGGAGGAGAAACACTGCGTTAGCGCAGTGGAAGCGTGAGCATAATAATATTGGAAAAGGTTTGTGAACTCTTTTATATGCGTTTTTTTTTTGACTCCTCTCTTTATAATAATTTTTGGTTTATAGGTACGATTCATGGGATTATGTATATGGTTTTTAGATTTATGTGGTTGTGTATGATTTGTAGTTTTTCTTTGTTAAGGTTGGTAGAGTGTTTAGTTTTTTGTCTTATTGTTGTGAGGTTTAGGGTTAGTTTTATGTTTGGGTTTGGTTGTTTAGAAAGTTTTTGAGAAAATGGTGTGTTGTCCAAAGTGTTAAAAAAAATTTAATGTATTTAAGATGTTTAAAGTGGTTCTGGATGTTTTCTCTCCAAAGGGTTGAGATTAAGGGGGGGGTGTGTTGGAAGTAATCTCAACTCCTTTGTGAGAATACTGGCCGAATCAAGGATTGCGTGTTTTTAAATAGTGAATGTCATAATAACTAGAAGGTTTGTACTGCGTCAAATTGACGTAGTTCACTATAAAACATATTGTTGTAAAGATGTCTAAATTGTAATAGTTATTTCTAGTAATATATATGAACAAAGGAAGATATGTAATAAAGGGGTTTGAGTCCTAATTTTCATCTTTCATTTGTGAGCCCTGCAAGAGACCTGTAAGGTTCAACACGTTCCACCATCGGACGACCCGTCGCGTCGCACGGCGAGTTTCCACCCTTACGCTGATAACACCAGTACGATTAGAACGAAGCGTTTCGCCTCTTCTTTCATACCGCGTCATCGAGCGGTGTTTCCGTCGGACTACAATTTGAGTGTCAAGGCTAGAGTGAATAGGCTCTTAATAAACTAGTGCGCTTTACCATCAACGATTGCGTCACTGCTTACCATCAGGCGGGACTGCGGTCAAGCGCTGGTTTATAATTTATACAACGTGTAAAATAAAGGGTATATATATACCAAGGGCATGGCATCTTTACATGATATCGGAAGGTTTTAACTCAAAATAAAATACTCATGAATTTATACTAAATTTTCGGTTCGGTGTGTTTCTTAAATTCAAATCATAACAAACGTGCACCACACTACATACGTTAATAACTACTCGTTACACGTCACATTACTTGCAAAATCACGATAAATGTCTTCAAAAATTCTGTGCGCCTAGTATGGTAGTAGCCTATCACAGGCGGTGTTTTTTCTCGTAACGAGATAGGATTAAAAAACCCTTCCAATATCGATTGATATCATGTAAAGATGCCATGCCCTTGGTATGTATATACCCTTTATGTTACACGTTGTATAAAAAAGGAGTATCTCTTTCGAAAAACCCGCAGACTTGGCAGATGCCCTAAGCACCTTCTCCTACTTACATTATGTGCATCAGCTGTGGGTACGATGTACGCGTCCACACCCATTTCCCGCATCACGCTGCGCACGGCCGCCAGGCGGTCAGCAGCAGTCTCGCGACTCATTTTACTGGCTGGGATGTCGCTTACTGTGGATACATGGAAGGAATAATTAACTATCATCAACAACCTTTTTATCGTCCCACTGCTGGGCACAGGTCTGCTCTCATACAGAGAAAGAAGGATTGAGCGTAATCACCACGCTTGCTCAATGCGGGTTGGCGATTTCAGACTTAAAGTCCAGGTTTCCTCAAGATGTTTTCCTTCACCTTCAGTCATTGGTGTCTAAGATATACTTAGAAAGTAAATATAACTTTAGAAAATTTACATTGGTACTTGCCTGACCTGGAATCGAACCCGCGCACTCATACTTGAGAGGCTGGTGTTTAAACCACTAGGCCACCACGACTTTTTTTTTTAAATTAACTATTCATACTAATATTATAAATGCGAAAGTATCTCTGTCTGTCTGTCTGTCTGTCTATCTGTCTGTCTGTCTGTCCGGCTTTCACGCCAAAACTACTGAACCGATTGAAATGAAATTTGGTACACAGATAGTCTAGAGCCTGAGAAAGGACATAGGCTATATAACATCCCGCTATCACCAATAGGAGCAGAGCAGTAATAAAATATGTTGCGAAAACGGGAGCAAAAGCGGGCGTAAATATTGCTCCCATTACTTTAACAGGCGCTTATTTTATATCAACACGCGGATGGCGCCGCGGGCAATAGCTAGTTATAGAATATAATACTGGCAGTCATCGACGTGCGTCGTTTCAACCTACGTCGAATAATGTTTTCACACTCGTGAGTTGTGGTGGAATAGTTGTTAAAACACCAGCCTCACAAATATGAGTGTGAGGGTTGGATTCCAGTTCAGGCAAATACCAATCTAACTTTTCTAAGTTATATGTACTAAAGTATATCTTGGACTCCAATGACCGATTAAAAGGTGAAGGAAAACATCTTGAGGAAACCTGGACTTTACGTCTGAAATCGCCTGAGGAGACCTGTGCCCAGCAGTGGAGCGATAAAAAGGTTGATGATGATGATGATGACAATTTCATCAAACTTAAAGGGTGTCTCTGACATCGACGCACAAACGAGTACTATGGATTCAGTATATGATTCTGAACCCCCTAGTGGTGGAATTTTATGTCGGTTCTTTCTTGATTAAAAAAAAATAATATGTTTTTTTTCACTTTAAACCGTTCATAATTGCTATACTTTTATAACCCAATAAGATTTTAAAGGAAAAATAAATTAATTCGCTAATTACACAAAAAAGCGCAATGTGAACAAAACTCGAAAAAACTATCTTATCAGCTGATTTAATAGAATTGACATCAGGGGTCAACGTAATACCCACAAACGCGCACGGCGGCACGCTTGCAGCGTTCAAAGGCTGAGCCGATAATTTTTTTTAAACACTGCGATTTATGTCACCGCTCTTTAACGATATAAATGACTATCATAATTTTATTAGTGGCATGCGGTCTAGCCTTTTCGCGAAGTTTGCTTTACGGTGTCAGATACGCCCTGTATGCCAATTGTTTAGATTTCGGGCATAGGAGAATTCAATTATCGCGAGGTTAATGTCCGTGGGGCTGGCTACTTAAAACTAACTTTTGATAATAAAGCATGTAGGTAGATCATCAATCACGTAAACACTAGATACACTGTCTCGAACAAAACTCTTAACAAAAATGGCGACAAGTATTAAGCAGTCTAAAGTAGTCAAAATAAATATACATTAATTTAAAATCAGCCTTAAGTGCAGTGTATAAAGTTCTTATCACGAAGCAGTACAGAAAGCCATTATTTTTTACGACCGAGTCTGACGTCAAACCAAATTCAACCTTACACGCATGTGTTAAAGTCAGAATTATAAAGTAAGTACTAAATAAAAGAAACACCCAAGTGCTGCGTTGTGCGTTTATTCAATTCACCATTTTTTTACGTTGAGTGTGAATCTAGTGTTTATGTGATCGAAGAGGTAGGTATAACATATGTAATAAATACAGTTTTCTTTTTATTTTGCATCTGTGTGGCTCCTAATTCTTGAATTATCAGAGTGGTGCTGACAATACGACAATAAATTAAACATCGTGTACCTCAACACATTCTCATTCTATCCATAAAAAAAACATAAATATATCCATTAGTTTAGTCACAGGAAATCATTTTTCACATTTTCTACATGATGCACATGTTGATAAGGAAACGCTTACAGGTTAATGACCGCCGCATTCAATGGTACTAAACTTTAATAATAATGGCGCCAAAAAGCAATTCGATGCAGGACCGCGCTGTCGCCCGCTGATCGGAGGTCATTGAACCAATATATATAGATTTATTTTTTTATAATTATAAACTAGCGCTTGACCGCAATCCCGCCTGATGGTAAGCAGTGATGCGATTGTTGATGGTAAAGCGCGCTAGTTTATTAAGAGCCTATTCACTCAGAAAAACTGAGCGAATAGGAAGGAAGACGGCAGTTGAGCGAGGTGATGCAATGTTAAACCCAACAACACGACCAACGATGCTGCGCAAAAGGGAGATTGATCTGAAGACCCTCCACGACCAAACTCCCAACACAACAACATTTGGCGCATCGTACCCGGCACACATCGCATCGCAACACAACTGCTCAGACCCGTCCTCCGTACGGCTTCACCAGACATCATGCCGGAACACGACGAATCGCTTGGCGGCAAGACTGTCTGGTGGGTGGTAACTTCTGCCGGCGGCCGATGTTATGGCCTACCACCGAGGGAACAAATATCGGGGAATCGAACCCAGGACACGCAGCACAGAAGTGGATCGCTCAACCACTGGACCAATGGATCAAATGGATATTGATTGGCTCAAAATTGACATAATTACTTACCAAAAGTGGGTGCGTCTGGTTCAGCAGAGTTATAATACGGGATATGGCCAAACGCCATATTTGATGTTAATCTGAAAGTTGATAAATCATTTAAAGTAAAAAGGCAATACATGGTGTATCTGACATCGTAACGCAAACTTCGCGAGAAGGCTACACCGCTTGTCACTAATAAAATTATGATAGTAATTTATATTTAATGAGCGGTTACAGAAATAACAGTGTTTAAAAAAACGTTCGGCTCGGCCTTTGAACGTTGCAAGCGTGCCGCCGCGCGTGTTTGTGGGTATTTGACCCCTGATGTGAACTCTATTAAATCAGCTGATAGGATAGTTTTTTCGAGTTTTGTTCACACACAACATCACACACTGTTTTGATGTTTGAGCAGTTATGTTGCGATGCGTGCCGGGCACGATGCGTCTAATGTTGTTGTGTCGGGAGTTTGGTCGTGGAGGGTCTCCAGATTAATCTCCCTCTGGCGCAGCATCGATGATCGTGTTGCTGGGTTTAACATTGCATCACCTCGCTCAACTGCCGTCTTCCCTCCTATTCACTAAGTTTTTTAAGTGAATAGGCTTAATAAACTAGCGAGCTTTACCATCAACGATAGCATCACTGCTTATCATCAGGCGGGATTGCGATCAAGCAGTAGTTTGTAATTAAAAAAAAAAATAGACGAAGATTTTGGATGGACCAGCGGCGATGGCACGGGCTTCGCGGACGCTGCGCGTACCGCTCGGATACAACGAGCAGCCACCAAGGTTTCAACTACCTGTCTGCTAATTTATGATGCCAATGTAAAATATATCTAAAGTACAATATTTAAACACCATATTTGAATTATATTTCTTTTGCCAGGTGGGAGCAGAGTCGTTTAAGTGTGCTATGGATATGGCTACCTTAAGGGAACTCACCAGGAAAGCGAGCAACAGCACTTCTCCTGTGGAATAGCAAATGGGGAAGCCTTTGTCCAGCAGTGGGCCTTTATAGGCTGCTAAGAAGAAAATTGGAGTGGAGTGGGGTCACTTTAGGGAGTTGGTACTTTAGGGGCTACGTCCATTGCCCTACCACAAATCCGGACCCGAGGTTCCGATGCGTAGTTTTCCTTCTCTTAGAAGTCTTGGGGTAGACTCAAACACCCCATTCCTTAAGGAGGTCTGCAGTGGCGGGCTACCAATCGGGGGTTGCAAAAGGATCGTACGTTCCCGCGACCTCGGGCGTAGGTGACGTGGTTCTTAGTCAGGAAGAGCCTGAAGGACTCCGCTGCCCACCAGTGGCAGACATGGAGGATTTTCCAAACCGGAAAAAATAGTTTATCGGCTACTTATGGTTACTTAACCGCTCCTGTAGTTCATATGAGTGCTTCAATAAAACCAAAAAACTTTACTAAGCGACTATTCGCTTAGGCCACAGCCCTCGGCATCCGACGTCACTGGGGTAGGGCAGAAAAGACAGGCTGGAACGTATTTATTATACCGTATCACCTTCTGCTTCATCAGCCTATAGAAGTCCGCTGAAAATACAAAGGCCTCCCCAAAGCTTACCACAATGACCGGTCTTGTGCTGCTTCCTGCAACCTTCACCAGGTCATCGGTCCACCTTGTTGGGGGCCTCCCTACGCTGAGTCTTCCGGTACGTGGCCTCCACTCCAGAGCTTTACTGCTCCACCGGCCATCGGTCCTAAGTTCAATGTGCCTTGCCCACTGCCACTTAATTTTAGCTTATTTTTATGGAAAAAACAGGTGTTTCACGCACGCCTCAAAGAGATGTCAGCACATCGTGACGGGGTCCAGAGCCGCCAATAGATTAAAGACGGCCTACCAGGTCCAAAAAGATGCATAGCTTGGTATATTGCCTTTTAATGTTGAAACAAAATAACACTTTACTTACATTATACATATTGAATACACTAAAGCACGTATCTCCGCCATTTTCCACCAAATAACACTAATATCTTATTGAATAACAAAATCAATATATTATCAGTATTATTGTATAGTTTTATCGCGAGCCATTGTTGATAAGATTAGTATTTAATACTTGACACGCGATTAAAATTATCCTTCATGAAGATTTACAAGCATAGGTAGGTATTCACAGTCATCCAAGAAGAGTTTCACTTCAGTCGCAAAGGGTGTCATTTCGAGGTCTTTGCTAGCACGGTGGTAGACCATAACACGGCCCATACCATAGGACGGGTCTGAGCAGTTGTGTTGCGATGTGTGTCGGGTACGATGCGCCAAATGTTGTTGTGTCGGGAGTTTAGTCGTGAAAGGTCTCCAGATCAATTTCCCTCTGGCGCAGCATCGTTGTTCGTGTTGTTGGGTTTATCATTACATCACCTCGTTCAATATTGCTTCCTATTCACGAAGTTTTTTGAGTGAATAGGCTCTTATTAAACTAGTGCGCTTTACTATTAATAATTCCATCACTTCTTACCATCAGACGGGATTGCGGTCAAGCAAGCAAATTAGGGTGCGGATCTTAAGTGGGTAGAAGTTTAAAATGGAACCGATCGGTTTCGATGTCAAATGGGTGCGAGAATCACAATGCTCTGTGCTAGTTCGCGAAGAGCTCTTGAAAGGTCTATGCAAGTTCGTGAAGAGCTCTTGAAAGGTCTATACAAGTTCGTGAAGAGCTCTTGAAAGGTCTATGCAAGTTCGTGAAGAGCTCACGGAATAAAGGAGGACGCGTAACGCTTCTTCCGGATAGTAATGGTGTTAACAACGTAAGGGTGGAAACTTGCCGTACGACGGGTCGTCCGATGGTGGAACGGAGATGGGGGAATTAAATCATGCAATTCCTTCGCACACTCCCCAAAATGCATCCTATAGAAGACCGAAAAGCTGACTACTCTACGTCTGTGCTCTAGGCTTTGGAGACCGTCTCGAATTAAGTCAGGGTCGCCAATCAGCCTCTTCGCCTGCCTCTCCACCGAATCCAAAGTGGCCAGGTGACACTTAGTAGCACCAGCCCAAATGTGGCTGCAGTAGCATTAGAAGCTGTCCTGGTGTGAAGTACCACCGGACCTTTGCGATAACGCCAAGTTTCTTGGCAGCCACTTTGGCCTTGGACTCAATGAACCGCCCAAAGTTTAGGTTCGAGAAAATCTCAACTCTCAAAAGCTGAAGGCGGTCGGTACACTCCAAGGATACATTTTGAAAAGTAGGAGCCAATGTGAACGGGCTCCTTTTGGCGGTGAAATGACACGCCTGCGTTTTAGCGGCATTGACTGCTACAAGATTGGCATTGCCCCATTCATTGCATATTGCATTAAATACTTCAACTTCATGGCAATAAAGTAGAAATTTCCATGATATATGATCGTAGTAACAAAAATAATGCTTCGGTATGCTTGAGGGCTAATGCATCGGCAGCTTTGAGGATATGCTTCGGGATACTTCGGGATCCTTCGGTACGCCGTAGCCCGCCCGCCCGCCGTAACACTCGTGGGTAGCTCAGCATGCTTTAGGTCGCCTCGTGATCTCTAAGATTGTTGCTGCATGCCAAGGCATTGTTTCCGACAGTGTGCACTTGCATATCTTTTTCTTGCCGATGCAGATATTGAGCGCCGGGCCTTAAGGCTCGAAGCTAGCGGGCAGATCACTCGTCACTATAGCCGCGTAGTGTTCACGATTATGTCGACGAGATATTAGTTTTTATTCGTGAAAGAAATGTCTGAATAATGGCGGCAACATCTTTTTGATTCAAATTTATTCCTAACGCTCGATCACCGCTTGACTTAAAGTACACCGCTCGCTGCCCACAAGATTCGAGCGCGAGAAGTACACCGCTCCCTGCCCGCCACCGCCCCGCTGCCGCGTCGCTGTTTTCGAGTACTGGTCCGTTTGATTTTACGCATTGATCCTGCCGGTCACTCGCCGCTGCCGCCGCCGCGCTCCGCTGCCCGCAAGATTCGAGGCAGAGGCCTAAGGCTCATTTACACGCTGATAAGTAGCAAGTGCTGGTGTGAAGCGATTAGTCGACAATGTTAAGTGTCAAGTAATAGATCAGTTGGTGTATAGCGATTCTTGTATGTTAAAGTATGTATGCTATGCATTTGTCAAAGCAAAACTGTTTACACGTTGTTTAAGGATGGGCGACGATGCGATTGCGGGGGTTCCGCGGGAGAGCGAGGAAGCTTTTTTTATGGTACAAAACCCGCCACACTTTTCCCATCCACTGCAACTTCTGAAAGCCAGAATCAACAGTGGAGACCGCAAGAAAAACGCCGAGCAATGAAGCTCGACGAGTCCCGGAGAAACGATTCAACTGTCTTGGGCCCCGCAAGGAAATAAATCAGAAAAGAATAGCGGAGGAGTAAGAAAAAAGATATTTTTTCCACTTCCCTCCATAACAAGCAGGAGACAGAACAGAACTAGGCCAATCGGCACAAAGGGACATTATTGCAACTGGGAGAAGCCCAGATTGCCAAGCACCACGGAATAAAATTTTATTAAGTTAATGGTTCCTAAGTAGGTATTAGCTGTTAGAATTGATTCCAATAATAGGTGCCAGCCCTTGATGGAATTATCCCACCTACTTTGCCATTCGGATAAGAGGTCCTCCCAGACTTCATTCTGAGGTTTAAATAATCTAGAAATTTTATTAAAGTCGCGTTGTTTAACAAAATTAGTGTCCATGGCCTCCCCCCTCGTGGAGTAGTACATTGAAGCACGTCGCTGTACCTCAAGATCGACTGGAAATACACCTGCCAGTACCGGTAAGGCTTCAGTACTGACCGTTCTATACGCCTTGCATAAAAATATCAATGCCAAACGTTGGCTTTGAAGCAGTTTACGTCGTGCCGCCCCTATGCTGGCCCTATCGGCCCAAACAGGTGAACCCTAGCACATGCATCCTAAGTAGGTAGCTCCAATATAGTTTTTAAAGTTAGGAATGAAAGACCCCAAGTTGCTTTGGATATTCTAGTTAGGGCATAAAAGTTCCTTTTAGCTTTTTCGCCAACTATTTTTATATGTTCGATAAACGAAAAATTCCTTTCTAAGATCATACCAAGGTAGCATACGGATTGCTGTTTTTTAATGGGAACGTTGTTAAATTTAATAGTAGGCAATGATTTAAGATTACCTTTTAGTAGAAGTTGATAGGTTTTATGTGGCGCAAACGCTAGGCGGTTACGATCACCCCACTGAGATATTAAATTTAGGCAAGTATTGGCCAAGTTCACAAGTCCAGCTCGGATACTTGACTGAATGAGCAGTAGGCCATCGTCCGCGTAACCAGTAAGTGAACAGCCGCAAGGAAGCGGGATCGCGAGGAAGTCATCAAAACCCAAATTCCATAAATAAGGACCGACAACTGAACCCTGAGGACATTCCATGGTTAGTGTGTTAGTACTAGAAAAATGACCGAGCTTAAGTACCGCGGAACCGTTTATAAAGTACGAGTAAACGAGATTATATATGTTTCTATAGCAACCGCGGATTTTTAATTTGATAACGCCTGGTGGCCCATGCTGTTGTTACAGCATAGGCCACCAGGCGTTATCAAAAGCCCCAGAAATATCCAGGAAGATCCCAATTACATACTTGTTTTCAGATTGGTTAACGGTTCTTCTGACAGAAAGCGCCGCGTCGACTGTAGATTTACCTATAGTGAAGCCATATTGATTACTATCAAGCTTACTTTGGGGCTAGCTCAATCTGTGTGATTTGTCCGTATATATTTATTTATATTTATTTTATTATTTACTATGGAATTTTGGACCGTTCGGTAGTAAACGTGGAACGATTAGGCGCTCAAGAAGTTTCCCCAAAAATGGTAGAAGCGTGATAGGACGATATGACTTCGGATCATCCGGTGGTTTGTCACCACACTTAGGTATTACTCGTATGAAACCGCGTCGCCATTTACGAGGAAAAACGCCTTCAGTAATGCATCGGTTGTATACAGTTAAGATGGCATTACCCGCTGTTTTACACGCTTCTTTAATCATCCTATTAGATATTTTATCTTCACCTGATGATTTGTTGACCGGTAGTTTTCTAACAATATTTATAAATTAGATGGTACGTCTGACATTGGTGATTCAGGTGGCACAGGAGCCCACGCTCGAATCTGTTGGTGGTAGTCGCTATCGTTAACCGGTGAATCATCAGGGATAACTGTATTAATTAGAACTTCTGTTGTTTCCTCTATACTTGCGGTATGCTTATCATTGACTTTAATGTTTTGAACGTATGCAAGGTCGATCAATCTGTTAGCTTTATCGGAGAGCGGGGAAGCTACTTAACAGCAAAATTAGAGCGGTATTCTAATCATTTTACTTCGCACCTGCACTTGGCACTTAACACTGATAACTTAACAGCGCGACCGTTTACACGTTGATTTTACCAATCACTTGACACTTGCACATTGCTACTTAACAGCCTGTAAATGAGCCCGAATATGTATAAATAGCCCACTCTTGATATCTCAATGCAATTTCGCGAAGAACTCTTGAAGGTCCGAGTTCGTGATTTGCGGGTACAAAATTGTACCTAAACATTGATAAAATATTTTATTGATTAGATTTAATTATATGATACAATAGCGTAGATTAAGATAATGTAATATTTTTTGATAACTTGAGCAAGTAGGTTCGATTGGAGATAAGTTTTAGAAATTCTTTTTTTTTATAAATTATAAAATAGTGCTTGTCGCAGTCCCGCCTGATGGTAAACAGTGATGCAATCGGTGATGGTAAAGCACGCTAGTAAGTGAAAACTATAAAGTTTGCGGGTCTTCGCTTAGAAAAACCAAAGGGTCGCCGCCCTCGTCTATTAGTTAAGGACATTCCCCCCTCAATGCAAGACAACAATTTTTTGCAAGCTATATACCGCCAAAACATTAAAAATGAGTTGCCAATTTCATTAAATCCACGGTGGTCCTTGGTGGCCTATGCTGTTGTTAAAACTAAAAACCCGCGGTTGCTATAGAAACATATATAATCTCGTTTACTCGTACTTTATAAACGATTCCGCGGTACTTAAGCTCGGTCATTTTTCTAGTACTAAAGCACTAACCATGGGATGTCCTCAGGGTTCAGTTGTCGGTCCTTATTTATGGAATTTGGGTTTTGATGACTTCCTCGCGATCCCGCTTCCTTGCGGCTGTTCACTTACTGGTTACGCGGACGATGGCCTACTGCTCATTCAGTCAAGCACCCGAGCTGGACTTAAGAACTTGGCCAATACTTGCCTAAATTTAATATCTCAGTGGGGTGATCGTAACCGCCTAGCGTTTGCGCCGCATAAAACCTATCAACTTCTACTAAAAGGTAATCTTAAATCATTGCCTACTATTAAATTTAATAACGTTCCCGTTAAAAAACAGTAATCCGTATGCTACCTTGGTATGATCTTAGAAAGGAATTTTTCGTTTATCGAACATATAAAAATAGTTGGCGAAAAAGCTAAAAGGAACTTTTATGCTTTGGAGGTACGGTAATTCTATGTGTGCTGTATGTATGTCGATGTATGTCGCTATAATGCCCTAATTAGAATATCCAAAGCAACTTGGGGTCTATCATTCCTAATTTTAAAAATTATATATGGAGCTACCTACTTAGGATGCATGTGCTAGGGTGTACCTGTTTGGGCCGATAGGGCCAGCATAGGGGCGGCACGATGTAAACTGCTTCAAAGCCAGCTTTTTGCATTGATATTTTATGCAAGGCGTATAGAACAGTCAGTACTGAAGCCTAACGGTACTGGCAGGTGTATTTCCAGTCGATCTTGAGGTACAGCGACGTGCTTCAATGTACTACTCCGCGAGGGGGGAGGCCATGGACACTAATTTTGTTACACAACGCGACTTAAATGAAAATTTCTAGATTATTTAAACCTCAGACTGAAGTCTGGGAGGACCTCTTATCCGAATGGCAAAGTAGGTGAGATAATTCCATCAAGGACCTCCATCTATTCTTTCCATCCGTTGGCGATCGGCTGGCTAAGACGTGGCTGGAGGTTGACCACTGCGTTGTGCAATTTCTCACAGGTCATGGTACCTTTAAAAGTAAACTGTATTTTTTTAAACTTGTTCCTTCGCCTTTGTGTCAATGTTCTACATCGAACTGTGAATTTGAACAGTCCGCACATCACATCTTGTGGGAGTGTATTCTTTGGCAGAATGAACGCAATATTATGTTGGATAGTGTACAAGTTACATCCGGAGTCGTTTATTATACAGACCTTGTAGAAACTAGAACCAATTTCCGTGCGTTCAGGCGCTTTTGCTATACCTAGGACCCATTAACTTAATAAAATTTTATTCCGTGGTGCTTGGCAATCTGGGCTTCTCCCAGTTGCAATAATGTCCCTTTGTGCCGATTGGCCTAGTTCTGTTCTGTCTCCTGCTTGTTATGGAGGGAAGTGGAAAATATATCTTTTTCTTACTCCTGCGCTATTCTTTTCTGATTAATTTCGTTGCGGGACCCAAGACAGTTGAATCGTTTCTCCGGGACTCGTAGAGCTTCATTGCTCGGCGTTTTTCTGGCGTCCACAAAAGTTAACCCAACCGGCGCGTTTCTTCCCTCGCTGCAATCTTTTAGATTTAGCGAGGATCCTGTTGTATGTCATTAGGTTATCGCTACTTATCGCCCCATTGTAGGCCCTTTCAGCATCGTTCCTTTCCTTTATGGCTTTTGTACATTCCTGGTCCCACCATAGAGGAGAAGGAATTTTTCCACGAGCAGAATTTTTAAGGGGAAAGCATGAGTCAGCACTGGCTGTTATAGTAGAAATTCGGTTTTCATAACAGTTTGCCACTTTTAAGGGACTAAGAGACTTAAAATCCTGTGAAACTAAATTTGTAAGACAGTTAATTTTGTCCTCCAATAGTGAGGAATACTCCGTCCAATCAAAGTTAGGCAGATTATTATACCTCAAGAGTGGACGGCTCGATTTTTCTAAGTATGTCGTATCAGCTTAAGATATTAAAATTAGGTAGTACCCACAGTCTTATAACAAACTGTCACTGACAAAATGAAGTCATTTGTTTTTCGCCTTCTCGTGGAACTAATACTTTTAATAGCATGTTTGTGTATTCTATTAGTGTCTTATTTAACGATTTAGACCTAAATCCTCAGAGACGTACAGAGAGCACATTCAGCTACTCCACTACTTACAATCTGCTAAAGGGGAATGCCGAAACCTGTACCAAACGCTTATAAAAAATATATTTCCCTTAAATACTTAAACACTTTTTGCGGCGTGTCTAAGGGCGGTCGCAAAAGTGACAAGGAGACCTGGTGGTGGAACGACACAGTCCAGAGGGAGACAAGGGTGAAGAAAGCCCTCTTCAAAACGTGGCAGGCGACCGGATCTCCTGAAGATCGCGACGCATACAAGGTTGCCAAACGTGCCACTAAAAGAGCTGTAGCCAGAGCCAGACGAGACCACTTAGAACCGCTCTACCAGAAGTTGGAATCGTCTGAGGGGCAGAGCTCATTTACAAGTTGGCACGTTCTAGGGTGAAGGTGGCACAGGATATATCCAAGTGCCGTTGTGTAAACGACCCTACTGGCAACCTGCTTTGCGAGGGTCGCGCGGTGAAGGAGAGATGGCGCATGTACATGCACGAGCTGCTGAATAAGCAGCACCAAGAGGTGCAGACACCGGAACTCCCTCCGAACCTTGGGTTAGTGCCCCCGATAATGCCTGAGGAAGTCCACACGGCTCTTCGTCGCATGGCGAATCGGAAAGCTATCGGTGCTGACGGAGTCCCCATTGAGGCCTGGAAGGCGATGGGTCCTCGCGGTGTGGGCATGTTAACGAACTTTTTGAACCGCGTGTCCCTGACCGGCAAAATCCCGAGTCAATGGAAGCTGAGTATTATCACTCCAGTCTTCAAAGGCAAGGGTTCTGTACAGGAGTGAGGTAACTACCGCGGTATAAAGGTTGTGGGCATCCACATAGACATGGTGAGTAGGCGTCTCTTCACATCACAGATATCTGACGCCTACACACCATGTTTATGTGGATGCCCACAAGGTCATGTCCCACACCATGAAGATCCTCGAGAGGATTTTAGACTCCCGGATTCGACAGGAGTGTGCTGTCTCGACATATCAATATGGGTTCCGTCCAGGGTACGGAACCACGGACCCTATCTTCGCCCTATGGATCACCACGGAGAGATACAGCTCGAAGAACACGCCTCTGCATATGCTCTTTTTAGACATGCAGAAGGCCTTCGACTGTGTCCCTCGGGGGTGATCTGGTGGGCACTGAGGTCCAAAGAGGTACCAGAAGCCTATGAGACATCTACCTCAATTCCGATTCCGTTGTTAGAACCGCTGTTGGCGACACTAAACCCTTACCCATCACCGTCGGTGTACACCAGGTATCCGTCCTTAGTCCGTTCCTGTTCAGCATGATATTAGATGTCTTGTCAGACAGCATCAAGAATTCACATGAGCAACCTAACCTCCCTGCTTGCTCATGTATGCTGATGATATCGCGCTGGCAGACGCGGACAGGGAACGGTTGGTGCGGCGGGTAAATGTGTGGAAGAACTCGCTTGAGAACGGAGGTCTTAAACTTAATGTGGCGAAGACGGTGTACATGGCCAGCAACACCACAGACCCTATGCCTGTGTGCATAGGCGGAGACAGGGTCGAGTGCACAGACCGATTTAAATACTTGGGGTCTGTGCTCCACGCGTCCGGCGACATTCATTGCGACGTTAAAGCACGCATTTCCGCAGCTTGGGCAAAATGGCGTAAGATGACAGGTGTCATTTGTGACCCAAAAATGCCAATTAAGCTTAAGGGACAGATCTATAAGACCATCATTAGGCCTGTCCTTCTGTATGGCAGTGAGGCGTGGCCTGTGCTTGAGCGACACACGCAGGAGCTGAGTGTCACGGAGATGAATATGCTGCGGTGGATGTGTGGAGTTACGCGGAAAGACCGCATCAGGAACTCCCGCATCCGTGGCAGTCTCCGTGTCCGTGACATAGCAGACAAACTGCAAGAGAGTCGCCTGCGCTGGTACGGCCACGTCATACGTAAACTGGCATGGCATGTTACGTGGGTAACAAATGTCTTGCCATGGCGCCTCCGCCGGGCCCATTCCTCTTCTATGGCAGTTTTCAACTCCTGCATCGTCTGGGCAACTGCCTGACGAGCCCTAACACGTCCTTTTAGCTCGCCCCACATGTGCTCAATGGAGTTCATGTCTGGGCTTCTGGCTGGCCAGTCCATAACTGTGATGTTCACATCCCGAAGATATTCCCTGACGATGCCGACCGTATGGGCTCTTGCATTATTTATTTATTTATTTAATTTATTTATTTATTAACTATGGACAACTTACAGCTAGAACAAACAGAATAAGTCATCACTTATAAAAAACATATTGTACAGAGATAGTGTTGACAACACACCACAGCTACCTAGATTATAAATATTAAAAAAAAAACAAACACTACAAAAATAAAAAAGCAAGCAATATAACATACCAGCTTAAGTTACACACAAAGATAACAATGATAAAAAAAAGTCCCAACATACATAAAAGTCTCAATCAAAAAAGCTACGGCTCATGCATTTTCTGGCCGAGGAGACACTCGTTAAAAAGGGATCGAAATCGTGCCGCTTACACATGTTATTAAAGGTTCTACTTGCTCGCACTGTAAAAGAATTTTGTCTGTACCTAATTTGTAGAGGTTAATGGAACACGCAAAGGTGCATTCCATCGCTTTGACCTTCCGGGAACGTTAAAATAGAATTTTGATAGAATAATAATAATAGAATATTATCATGCATTAAAAGGAAATTTGGGCCCACATAGTCCGCGTATGGTATCACGTGTGGTTCTAAGCACTCACGAATGTATCTTTCAGCATTTAATGTTGGCAGCCGTGGTCCTGTAACAACCTCAAGTTGAGTTTTGCCTCTCGCGGATATACCGTCCCAGACAGTCCATGAGCCACCGCCATGAGCAACCCTGTCTTCTAAGCAGTATTGTGCGAAACGCTCTCCCTTACGTCGGTAGACCTTCTTCCTTCCATCATTGCCATGTAACGCAATTTTAGACTCATCAGAACAGAGTACACGGCTCCAATCTTGCTGTGTCCAATTTAAATGAGTGCGTGCGAAATGAAGGCGCGCTGTTCGGTGGGCTCGCGTTAGTTTGGGCCCATTAGCTGGCTTGTGTGGTACCATATTGCGTTCTTTTAACCTTCTCCGAACAGTTAGAGCGCTCACAGATATTCCGTGAAAATCGCAAAGTTGGTTTTGTATCTCAATAGAGGTAAGGTGACGATTTCGCAAGCTGGTCGTCACGATGAATCGATCCTGCCTTTCAGTTGTGACCCAAGATCGTGGCCTTCCTTGGCGACGAACAAAGCCGCCAGTCTCTAGGTACCTCCGATAAACATTTCGGACCGCAGATCGACTTAAATTACGTTGAGCACTCAAATTTCTTTGGCTGTGTCCGGCCTGAATAAGTTTCACAGCTTGCGCGGTGACTTCAGGTGAAGTATCCATAGATTATTGATAGAACCTCACCTTAATCTTAAGAATAAGTAAGGTTTGTTGCAAAACCAAAGATATCAATCACTTTTTCAAGAATTAAATCCAAGTAAACCATTAAAATCAAGTTTTCTTAGTATTCGATTGTTTGATAGCAACAAACAGGCTCCAAATTGTCTTTTGTTTCTTTAAATTCTCTGGTCAAAATTCAGAAAAAGATTATTGAATGAAATTGTGAATGTGCCAGATTCGAAACTGCATATAAACTTTTTGCTCGACCTAATATAAAATTTTAGCTAGGACGAAACTGAAAATGCAAGGTGGGCCAATAGTAGGTCCAGAAGTTTATTATATACTACACACTACACAGAGTATTCACATCAAGCTTAGTGTATTCTATATTAAATTCATTCGTTATTAAATGACAAGGTAGTCATTTCCATATTAAGAGTAGTCAACAGAATAAAAGCTTAATCAAGGCACGATAATTGGTTTGTGTAAAAGTTATTTGACACTAAATATTAAGGAAGTTGATTCCCCATAAAAAGTAGCCAACAAAGTAGAACTATATTGAAGGTAGATTATTTAGGTTATATTGGTCTGTAATTAAATCCTTTTGACCTTAGACCTTATTTTTACATAAAAACAAGCTACTAAAATAAAAGCTTAATGAGGGTAGATGATTTGGTAATAGAGAGGTAGTTATTTCCATATGAAAACAGCAAATAAAATTAGAAGCATAGTGGAGTAGATTATTAAGAGATATAGGTAAATTGGCATAAGCAATGGTCTAAGTAATAATACCAATATAATAACAAGACTCGTTTAATCAAATTCAGAATAATAACAACATAAACATAACTTAGAATAAATCTGCACAATTTACAAATCGTAGTAATGTTTTACTTAACTTTGCTTTCCAACGAAACTCCTCATAAGTCAAGACTCCCTTTAAAAATCACTTGATCCACCACACCTGGTTTTACCAGAGGTCCGCACAGCTCAAAAGCCAAATAGCAACTGCCTCCCACCGTCGTAGGTACACTCCGTTTATTATAACATTGGCTCTAGTAAAAAAAGTTGGGGTGATCTCGTAACGAAATGACTTGACGAGTCAAATGAACATCCATATTTTGTTAAAACAGTGTTACAAAATGAATTAACTTAAATAATTTAGAAACGTTGTAACCAAATTCATTATTGGTTATATTAATTATGTTATTATTAAGTAGAACTTATTTATTATTACATATTCTTAAATTCACAATAACAAACATATTCAAATCTAAACGACAACTAACTTCCCGTTTGTAGTAAGTACATAGAAACTAAAAATATAATTAATCGATATATTCCTAAGGTGAATGATTCTTTTAGGTCTGTGTTCGCAATAAAAAGTGGTAAAAAATAAACTACAAAACTCAGTTCAACACCACTTAGTGCAAATAACGATCAATATTCTCAAGAATGCGCACAATGATTTACCATTGAAGTATAGGCAATACGTGATTAGAAAATTGACAAAATATTAAAAAATACTAAAATCACCAGTTATTGACATCTAGGATCCAGTTGTCCATATCCAGTGGGCGACAGTTACCCAGTAATGGACATCCAGTCATCGACACCGAAGAATATAAATTATGACTGACATGATAGTATTTGGTAAGGAGAAAAATAAATTAATACAGTTCAATTTGAATCATTATATTAATTTTAATTAAAAGAGGTACCTATGTAATCATTAAATATACAGTCTGTAACTTGAATGTTATTTGTGCACAAAATTTCGAGAGGTGCAAATTAAGATGAGATTTCTGGCCATCTAAAAAAAGTAGAAGTGGCTTCTATATTTTCTCCTTTTCAAGCGACGGGTGAAGATATTAGTCACATATTCATAGAATGTGCTGCTGCACATCCACCCACATTCATACTTCCCTATCGCCCAATTTTCAGGCACACTGACTGCGATATGTGACGGAATTCGTTCGTAGTTGTAAACTATCATGGGTGGGGCAAGCTGTCCAGCAGCGTTTCCGGTAAATAAAACTATTAGATTTTCTTTTTCGTCACCACACGCAGAGTAAAGATGTTTATCCCCTTTTTTGCTATAACACGACCTGGTTTTGGCGATAAAAAAATGCACTCTCGTCAGCATTGAACATTCGGTTTGGGTCTTTGAATATTTCTTTTAAATTATTTTCTTCTAAATAGCCATTTATTTCTTGAAACCGCTTTCTTATATCTTTTTCAGATACGTTGTCCCGAGCCATAGATACCTAGATTTTCCGGCAATTTTGCAGTCAAAATTGGATGTCTTTTTAGGAATAAATTACACCACTTTTTTCCAGGTCTGTTGTTTGTAAAGGGGTTCGATATTATTTCATCCTTTAATATTTTTTGCACACTGTCTAGTAGGCAATCATTTAAATTAGGAAAGTATTTTTCAGCCATGTCTAAGAGCCACCTAACCAAAATTTCTTCATGCTCATTTAAAATTATTGTTAGGCCCCATTGTACACTTTATAGGAGTCTTTCCTGATATTTTATTATAAAGTGTTACACGAGGCACCCCAAATGATTTAGCAGCAATGGCAACATTCTCTTCATTGCGAACAGCTTTCACCACATAGCCCGTCTGTTCAGGCGAATAATTTTTTCTTGGAGCCGCCTGAAAGAAAACATAAAAACCAGTAATGAACACTCATTGGATTCAGTAATCGACATTTTGTTCTTTACTGGGATGTGGACTCCATTTGTTGTTTGTTTTGTTTTAGAAATGCAATTAAACTGCATGGAAAAAGGAATCAGAACGGTGTACCCGCTTAAGAAATGTCTACAAAATTAATTATGGGCATGTGTCCATTATTGGAGAAACCTTAAGAAATGCGTGATAATGAGCGGGGCGAATAATTACAAATTATCATTTCAATGCTTAGTTTTAAAATCAATTAGAATTCAGTTACAATAAATAACAAACACATAATTAAAAAAAAAAATAGACTCACCTTCTTAATGATTATGGAAGTAAAATTGGATCCTTCCAGAGGAACACTAACTTGGTCAATGTTTACTTCGCCAACTTGAAACAAAACGGCCGATCGCACTGACGTATAATTATGGGGCTAATAGGAGGTCAGTCTCTAAGATTAAGTGTTGCTATACCAAAATATGAGTGTACATGGCTTGTTTTCATTCAATAAAGTTAAAAAGTGTCCATCACTGGTTCTTTCACCCTAGTCTTAAATGTAACAAAATACTCACTAAAATAGTACCAAATTTTAAAATATGCCATCACGGTCGTATCGCTATTCGCTCATAATAATACCGTCAAAAATGGTGTTGTCACTTTTTTTAAAATTTGCAAATTTTGGGGAAGTCGGAATATTAATTCCAAATTCCACATTTTTTTTTTTTTGTAAATTTTCGCAAAAAAACATAATTCAATATTCATTAGTACCTGTACTGTTACTATGATGTTTATGTAAAATTTCATTGTTTATCTAGTCATGTGTTTACCTATTACCTTTATTATCCTTATAGGTCGGACGGGGTTTTCTTTACATATTGTATACAGTCCTCAAGGTAAACTCAGGGTAAACGAGTCCTCGAGTGAAGACCTTGCCTCGGCGAGATGGAGCGACTACATCAAAAAGGTGGCTGGTAGTGGCTGGCGGAGAACTGCTCAGGATCGAGCTTGTTGGCGTGCCATGAAGGAGGCCTATGTCCAGCAGTGGACGAATAGAGGCTGATGATGATGATGATGATTAGTGTCTTATTTAATTATTTAAACCTAAATCCTCATAGACGTAGGTACAGATGACAGCACATCCAGCTACTACAATCCGGCCAATTTCTTTTTTAGATTTTCAACCTAATTTCTAAAGCATTAAGAATCAAGGTTGATTGGTAATATTTGATAGTTTCGGTTAGATTCACCTGCAGTCGTCCGTACATAAATAATAATTTTTTTTTTATTATTTAGTGGGCCCTAAATTCTGCCAGGAACATTACAAAAAAAGCATGGGAGCGTAAATGCAATGCCACGGGATAGAAGTGACCTTAAAAAAAGAAATACTGCATAATGCTTCCTATCTCCTTTTCTCCCACTGTCTCCATTTTGTTTCAGTGATCATCAAAACTTTTAATAATTTTAAAGAGTTCATTTGTGTCTACCGTCTCCGCCACTGCGTACTTGTCTTAGTTTAAGTTTAGTACAGAAAAATTAAATAAAAAAAGACATAATGATACTTACAAAGACGAATTCCGTGGAATTTCCTAGATGCTATCTTAAAAAAGAAATAGGAAATTCGAACCACATCATGCAAAAAGCGTAAAAAGTTTACCTCCTTGCTCGATAGATGGCGTTGTACGGTTTTCTGAATCGCGCTATGGTTTGGTTACAAGCGTTTCATGACACCTCTTCACACACACTAACACTTCACTTGCTGGGAGCAACAGCTAACAGTATTCAAGGCCCTCTTATATTTTTAATATAAATATTTTTGTAAAGAATATCTGGAAATTATTCAGATATTCTTCTTATATGTGGATACTGTTTGTATTCAGATTAATAAAATAACGAAAATGCTATCTTTGTTAATACAGATCAAAGTTGTCCACAAAATTACAAAAGAGAATATAAAAATTGTTATTAAAATAATGAGTACCTAATTGTTTTTAAATAAATTTTTGAACAATGAAAATATAAAAAAAAATTTAAAAGGGATAAAAGCCTCCGAGCGAGTCGATCTTAAAATGAACATGGACGAGACCAAAGTCATGTCTAAGGCCCATGTTATACCGACTCCTATAAAGATTGAAGGCTCTGTTCTCGAAGTTGTTGACAGCTACGTATTTTGTTTTGCTTTGCTGGTATTTTGGCGTGGTAGCTGGCATATGGTAAATAATTTCATTGTTGTTGTATTTTATCGTGTTCATCACTATACATAGTATTGTATAAAGACATGTGTTTTTTTAAAAATGAACAGACAGCTGTGCTGCTGGGGAGTTTGTTCCGCCACTTCTTCTTCCCAGCGAAAGCACTAGGGAAGTGTCGATGGGTGGGCGTTTTTGGGGGACTGTCTTATGTAATATTGACGTTCAAAAAGTGCTGATTCTCAGCCTAATTTGAATAAATGACTTTTGATTTTGATTTTGTATACCTGGGACAAACTATCCAGTTAGGAAGATCAAAGTTCGAGAAAGAGGTCAATCGTCGAATCCAACTCGGCTGGGCTGCTTTTGGGAAGCTACGTAGAATCTTCTCATGCGAAATACCGCAGTGTCTCAAGACAAAAGTCTTCGACCAGTGTGTGTTTCCAGAGATCACGTATGGAATTGAGACCGTCGCTAACAATGGGCCTTATAAGAAGGCTTAAGGTCACTCAAAGGGCAATGGAGAGGGCTATGCTTGGGGTTTCACTGCGCGATCGAATCAGGAATGAGGATATCCGCACAAGAACTAGAGTAACCGACATAGCCCGAAGATTTGCAACACTAAAGTGGCAGTGGGCCGGGCCCGTAGGACCGATGCCCGATGGGGCCGACGGGTTCTCGAGTGGCGACCACGCACCGTAAGACGCAGCGTGGGTAGGCCCCCAACAAGGCGGACTGACGACCTGGTGAAGGAACTTTCTATGTCCAGCAGTGGACGTCTTTCGGCTGAAATGTTGAATGAAATAATGAGATATTATGAGGAATGTGTTTTATTTAATATTTTGACTTAAAATCCAGTTTATTAGACTGACATTGAGATTAACATTAATTGTTATTAATATGTATTTCGTTTGCGTTTGTGTTAATATGGAACAAATTCCATAAGCATATATTTTACTGTAAGTACAGACACACACACATCAAGCTACTAGAATCTGTCAGATTTCCATAAAAGATTTTCAACTTTATGTCTTAAGCATTAAGGTTCAGGGTTGATTAGGGATATTTGGCAGTTTCGGGTAGCTTGAACGGCTATCGTCCGTAAATCTGCAATTCTATTGCAAATTGTCATAATGGACATCTCTGTCGAAGTCGTCCATCATTATTTTCTTGGTTTTTTCCACTACGCGGATCCAATCGTCTTTAGTAACCTTAGTAAGTAACCTGTGGCACACTTAGGGGGCTGGGGGGGCACATTTAGTACTTCATCAATTTTTACAGCCGACAGCGACACCTGAACTCTGGCGAGTGAACAACTTGGCAGCCATCTTATCCCAAGTGTCAAATAAAGGTCAAGTCCAAGTGTCATATTTTTCAATTTCAATTTTCGAGATAAGGAAGCAAGATGGCGGATAGAGAATCAAACAATTTTATTTTATTTAGACTTGTGTTGAATGAATATAACAAAGATTTTTGTTATCATGTTTCAACTCCCAAGAAAATATTGTATTTTTGACTGTGATGTTTTAGGTAAGTGTTTATTACTGTACCCTACCGTATTATCTATATAAGTAAGAAGGTTTTTACATCATATAATTTATTTATTTTTTGGCCAAATTCTGATAAGTAATTATTCACAAATTTCATTCCAATTTCAGTTGCACACGGTGTACCCCTTCTCCGATTACCAAACCCTGAAAAGGACCCTGATTTGTTCACTACTTGGATAGCCGCTGTTGGCAGCCAAGTTAGAGAAAGTGATCAAATGAAGATTTATAAGAACAAGATGATTTTGATCAATCAAGACAGCTGGAGGTCGTCTTATTTGTTCAGCAACACCAACAGTTAATTTGAATCGTACGTAGAATTAAGTTAGCTCAATATTTGTGTGAACACAACATTTATTACCATACCAAATTGTTCCAATTCATATTTACAATCAATTGAGGGGTGATTTTTGAAAAGGATTTATTTCTGTATGAACTCTACAGAGAAATAGGCCCTTGTGACTTTGTGAAAGGGCTTAATTCTATATGAACTCTGCAAAAGAAATGCAGTCCTTCCGAAAAGTCACTCCTCAATTGGGTTTTGCTAATCAGTAACTTAAAAGTACCTACTCTTAAAATTGTAGAAGAAGCAGGGATTTTGGATTATTAATTTCCGGATTTGATGAATAGATAGAACGTCTTAGTTATTTGACTTCACACAAACTTAATTTTGCTTCAAAGCGCTATATTTATTCTTTATTTTGTATGAGCCATATTGAGCGCGTGTCTGATTTCTACTGACTAAAACCCACCCATGTTTCTTCACTTGCCTGTGTGACGGCCAGGTCCACGGTTTCTTTTTTAACCAACCCAAAACCCTGACCCAGGAGGCATTGGTCTTCGTAGACCCCGTCACAATGTGAACTGGTAATGACCTTGCATTGTATGTTACAGGTAATCAACAAATAATCAGTACCTACCTTTGTGGAGACAGACCATAAATACTCATAATCTCGGCTTTAATCCTAGTTACAAAGTTTCAACCCCAAACTGTTAATTTGTGACACTTTCGGCTAATTTGTAATATTATTTCGGTGTACTTCATATTAGCGTAATGTTTTATGTAACGATTTTATGGTTACATACTGTCAGCTGTAAAGTTTCCACTCATAAAATAAATAAATTACTGAATACTTTTTTTTAATCATCTGAAAACCCAGACCTATAATATACATAGCTACGTACGCATAGATACGTAGCTATAACATACATAGCTACGTATGCATAGGTACGTAGCTATAATATACATAGCTACATACGTATAGCTACGTACCTATATCATTAAGCTACATACGTATAGCTACGTACCTATATCATTCTCTAGTAGTTGTTCACCCGCCAATTGGTAGAGGGCATCACTTTCCATACATGCAAATTTTACCGCAGAGTTGGCACTCTTTAACTATATACTTACTATACTCTTTGGCACATGCTTCTTTCAATAAATCCTCCATTTTGTTTACACTGAAAGACTTCTCAGGACTTGAACACGAGCGATTTTGCTTACTAAAACTTATTAAAATTACTGTAATTAATTTACGGGCAAAGAGAGATGCAAAGAGACCTGCTTTCTCTCTCGCCGTATGAGCCAGTGTTCCATCAGGCCTAACAAGCAGAGGCAGTGTGGGCCGACAGAAGTTCGCCTCGACCGATTTGGGAAGGGACCAAAAAGACCTGCTACCGGAAGGCTGCGCAGATAACTTGTTGCCAATTTGGGTAATACGATCGAAGCGAGCCTTCTCTAGCGCCTTTTTGTAGGACTTGGCAGCACGGTTAAAGGCTCTCTTCTTTGAGCTTAGATCCGGAGCTCCGCGGTCACGAGCGTCAACCCAGGTGAGAAATGCCGTGTGCTTACGCTGTTCGGCTTGAGCACAATCAAACAAACTATGTTTAATTTTAAATATGCGTTTTCGTTGACATTTAGAAATGAGCAAAAATACAATTAAATAATAAAGAACGCTTTCATTGACAACGATCGTTATTAGTAAGTTCAATTATTCGGTCATTTTTAACGATTATTGATATAAAAGTGAATTTGAAGAGTCACAACACTACGGTATAGTACTACGTGACTTTGACACGACGTCGAGAAAAAATACTATTTATTGTCTACATTGGTTACATTGCTTTGCTTGAAAAATTTTAATGTAGATTAAGAGTTGCGCAATTTGTGATAAGATAAAAATAACTTTAAAATTACGTGGTTTTATGAAACGTCAAATTGCACTTCTTAGATTTGAAGAACTGTAGTTATGACTTTGTGCCAATTTCAAGTAAAATAAAAATCTTCAAAAGTTCTCCTTTCTTTTATGGCTTCGCACGGTTTGTGCATTTAGCCAACGTCATGTAATAAATTCATGTCGAAAAGGACGGCCGCGTGAACCGTCTTACGAGGGAGGTTTGAGACAAAGTCATGATGTGGCCACTATGCTGCTATATTTCACTGTTGTTATGAATTATTTACTGAATGCACTTTTTACTACATAAATAACGCATTTTATTTAGTTCATCATCATCAGCCTCTATTCGTCCACTGCTGGACATAGGCCTCCTCCATGGTACGCCAACAAGCTCAATCCTGAGCAGTTCTCCGCCCGCCACTACCAGCCACCTTTTTGATGCGTCGCTCCATCTCGCCCAAGGGCGTCCTACGCTACGATTGCCGAGACGCGGTCTCCACTCAAGGACTCGTATACCCCAACGGTTGTCGGTCCTGCGGCATATGTGGCCAGCCCATTGCCACTTCAGCTTCCTCACAGATATGTCGGTGACTCTGGTCCTCTGTCGGATCACCTCATTTCAGATGCGGTCCTTCAGAGAGACGCCCAACATAGCCCGCTGCATAGCTCGCTGAGCAGCTTTAAACTTATGGACTAGTCTGACTGTTAGTGTCCACGTCTCGGCTCCGTAAGTCATGACGGGTAGGACGCACTGGTTGAAGATTTTAGTCTTCAAACATTGGGGTATGGGCGACAAAAATACCCGGCGAAGTTTACCAAATGCTGGCCATCCCAGCTGGATCCTTCTATTTGCCTCCTTCTCGAAGTTGTTTTTCCCTATTTGCAACGTTTGCCCGAGGTATACATATTCTGAAACAACTTCGAGCAGCATTCCGTTTACGGCAACCGATCCCGGAGTGACTCGTTCATTGAACATAATTTTGGTCTTGTCTAAGTTCATCCGGAAACCGAAGCGTTGGGAGGAGTCAGCTAAGTTGGCCAACTTTTGTTGCAGCTCTTGCTGCGTATCCGCCATGATGACGATATCGTCCGCAAATCACAAGTGTGAGATGTACTCGCCATTGATGTTCATGTCCCGACCCTGCCAATCCAGCGTCTTAAACATATCCTCGAGGGCATTGGAGAACAATTTGGGGGAAATAACGTCCCCTTGTCTCACTCCTCGCTTAAGAGGGGTATGTTTAGTCTGCTGGTTCTGGACTTGGAGGGACATTGTGGCGGCATCGTAAAGACATCTCATCACTTGGATATATCGCCTATCGACTTGGCATCGCTGCAAAGATTCCAGAACAGACCAGGTCCCGATGGAGTCAAAGGCCTTCTCGTAGTCCACAAATGCTAGACACAGGGGCTGATTATACTCTTCGGTATTCTGTATAATCTGCCTCACTGTGTGTATGTGGTCTATGGTAGGTACTAAATCCTCCTCGAAACCCGGCCTGCTCAGGCGGCTGGAATTCGACGAGTCTGCGCGCTAGTCGGTTCGTGATCACTCTCGAAAACAGCTTGTAGACATGGCTCAAAAGCGAATTGGGTCTATAGTTATTCAGTGAGGTTTATCACCTTTCTTGAAAAACAGAACCACCACGCTCCCGTTCCATGCCTTAGTGCTTGTTCACGTAGACTCGCGGGCGCGGTGGCGGGCTCGGTCACGAAATATCAAACAAATGACGAAATATCAAAGTGTTCACGTATGAAACGCACGTGCGGTGTAAGTAGCGGGCTAGCAGGCGACCGGCGCGCGCGGCGCGCTCGCTACAATTACAAACGCGAGAGATGTTTGTGTGTGTTCACGTTAAACTAGCCGCAAAGCGCGCGATTACCCCGCGACGTCAGGTAAGATCAACCAGTTTGAACTTGTCGCTTGAATCTACAGCACGTTTCATTTATGCCGTTCAATACAGAAAAGTTTATTAGTGCTATTCAGGCTAGATGCTAGAACTCCGATTTGGCAAAGTAAACACACTCATCAACACGTCACAATCGCGCAAACGCCTGGCGGCTAATGTGAACACGAACTCGCAACGTCTCCGCGCCCGAACCCGCGCCCGCGCCCGCGCGTTCCTACGTGAACAAGCACTTAGAGTTCTCCCCGAAAAAAGAGCAGAATTAAATATACGCTGAAGCTCTTTTAGCACAGGCGTACCCGCAGTTTTTAAGAACTCCGAGGTAATCCCGTATTCTCCTGGGGCTTTCCCATTTTTAAGCTGTCTTCGGTGTAGTTCCGTGTGAGAGTGGCTTTGGAATCTTCGGTGCGGGGAACTGGTTTAGGCGCTTGCGAGGTATCCAGCTGACTATAGAAGGTTTCAACTTCCACAAGTACCTCCGGCTCCAAAGTAAATTATTTAGTTAACAACACTAAATAATTTTAGAAGTCCAATGAAAAATGAGCGTGACACTCAGCTTGACTTTCCCGCCTAAACTCTCATTAATAAACCAAATCGAGTACTTTTTAGAAAATCGTTTCTATTAACAAGTTTTATAATAATGGCAATACGGCAATGCCATTCTATCACCGATAATATTGATTGATCATTATGAATGTAGCAGATTACAAACTTAGCACAATATAGTCTCCATCCCCGCGCAGTGCAAATATTTGTATGCATGAATATTTGCACTGGTCGGAAAGCACGCTAAGCCGTTGGTCCCGGTTGCCATACGAACATCTAATGGCAGTTGGCATCTAATGGTTGTCGGAACCCTCAAAAGTCCGACAATTGGTCTAACCGCAATGCTTCGATGTCGCCTTCGGGTTTTGGAGGTCAGACGGCAGTGGCTTCACGGAAAATATCGAAGTTTAGCCAAATGAGCAGTTAGACTGGTAAAGCGGACCCCAGACTCCAAAGCTTTTAATTCTATTACAACTTGTAGAGAACTCCTTAACACATTTACACAAACCCCCTTATTTATAAAACCTGCTTAAAGTTAACTAGTGATTAGCGATTCTTTAACTATAAATTTTTGACCTTTTAACGTCACTTAACTTAAATCATTCTTTATGAATAAACACCACAGTGTGTAAGGGGTTTATTCATAATCGATTATTAAAGTTAAGTGACGTGCAATCGTCTAAAATGTATGTTTGAAAAATCGCTAATCACTAGTTAACTTTAAGCAGCGTTTATAAATAAGGGGGAGAGAATCATACGCATTATGACGTCAAGATTTCTGTAAACACTTGTATTTAATATAATTATTAATTATAACTTTGCAACCCTTCCAATATCTTTTGATATCTTTCAAAGAAGCCAAGCCCTTGATATGTATACTATTTACGTTACATGTTGTATAAAATAAATTTTAATAAACTATTACAATAAATGCTATCACAAATGAAGGAAAATAGTTGAAATAAGCAGTACCTTTGTACTCAGATCTTCATTTTGTTGTATCTTTATGTATTTTATTGTGTGTACATAAATAATAAAATAAATAAATAAATAACTAAATTAATTAATGACACAAGACCAATTAGATAAGCTTGAGCGACTTCAAAATGTTTGTATAAGGTTCATATTCGGTCTGCGCAAATATGACCATGTATCCGAATTTCGTGTGAAGCTCAAGTGGTTACCAATTTGCCTTCGTCGGAATGCTCATATTCTTTCCCTTCTATATAATGTGCTTTTTTCTCCTTTCACCCCTGTTTATCTCAAGAATCGTTTTCAATTTCTGTGCAACTCACATACTAAATCGTTAAGGTCATCAGATAACTTAAAGCTCAAAATGCCTATGCATTCCACAACGTTTCTAGATAAATCTTTCGCTGTTCAGGCCCCTCGTTTGTGGAATGCATTGCCAATTGAAATTAAACGCGCACAATCGTTACTGGACTTCAAGAGACTTGTGAGGGAACACTACTTGTCGTCGTTATGAATGGCTATTTATACTATTAAAGTATCTATGTATTTATGTATGTATTTGTGTATCTATTTTAGTAAATATTTGGCACCAACGACAGTCCCATATGTGGTTCAGGAGAATCTGTCCATTCTTTGGTTGCCTGGAAGAAATCGCATTAGCGATAAGGCCGCCCATTGTATATTTTATAATCCATGTATTTTGTTCGATGTTTTATTGGTGTACAATAAAGAATAAATAAATAAATAAATAAATAAATAAATTAATTAATTAATTAATGATTTACTTTCATCGGTCGTTTTCCTCAAGCATCAAATTAGCTTAGCTAACTAATATAGCTTAATTTTGATATATTTTTTAACATTCCAATTTTATCCAAAATTCTAATTTTAAACATTATTATTGTAAAAACAAAACAATTCATTTTCTCATTAAAAATATGGCGGACAGTACCTAGGTATACCAGCGTCTATATAAAAATCATCAAAACCCTTTGCGTACATCGATAAATAGTGGATTAGTTTCCTAACACTTTGTTTTTTAAAATTGGCAACCTTTTCAGCACATTTTAATTTTAAAAAGTTGTGCGAACTATCTTCAATCATTTTTAAAAATATGATGTGTCAAAGTGATCAGTGACTACCTACTTGCATAATAAACGATTTCATTTCATTTTTATTACTTAGAAAATATACAATACAATCACGGGCGTACCCTGAAGGGGGCTCAGGGGGAAGCAACTGTATACCTACATTAACAAAATGTACGATGTAATTGCCAAAAAAACTGCGATTTACTTACGATTACCCACTCTAAAAATCTGACTTGCCCACTTGGGGTACGCCCATGAATACAATATTAATTCAAACACAAAAAATAGAATACATTTCTTAACTTAAAGACTATGTCGCACCTTTAGAACAATAGAGACCTAATTCGAAATTTGAATATTTCAATGTTGATATGTTGAACTTGTTGCAACTTGTAGCAATGTTGAACAATACAACAGAGACGGTTGTTCGAAAAGGACTCGTCCTTTTCCTGAAAACCAAGATGGTCTTGCAAGGTAATTGTATGAGTCAACAATGAAATCTTCAAATTTCGAATTAGATCTCTATTGTTCTAAAGGTGCGATGTATTTTCATGAAAAATATTGGTTCACAACCATTTCAAGTAAGGTTTGTCAGCCGATAACTAAATCCCTGTTTTACGGGCACACAAAACCTCGTTAGCTGGACCGGTATTACATGTTTTTTTTTGAAGATGGAATATCATCATCACTTGATTCTCCCGCCCTGGGCGGAGCGGAAGGGTGTGTTAAACTTTTACTGACTTAAACCCACCCGTGCCTTCACTTCCCTGTGCGCCAGAGCCACGGTTTCTTTTTAACCAACCCGCAACCCTGACTCAAGAGGCATCGGTCTTCGTGGGCCCCGTCACGATGTGCTGACATTTCATTGAGGCGCGCGTAAAACACAACGCGCCGTCGACTCGGGCCTGATCGTCACCGGGCGGCGAGCTGCTTGCCGCCCGGTGGCTGGGAGTTCGATGTTGTCTCCCGACCAGGGCGTCTCTTGCGGCGATTAAAGATGAAGCTTCTAGCTTTAACCCCTTTTACAGATCAACTGGGGCGATCCACTTTTACGGATCAGATGGGGCGCATGACGGGCGAGTATAAGTATACGGGGCATGTGTAAGTGTATGGGGGGTGATTGGAAGTGTATTTGGGGCGAGTTTATGGAGTTCGAGTGTAATTATATGGGACGAGTCTAAGTGTATGGGGGTGAATGTCAGTGTATGGGGGGCGAGTGCAAGTATATCGGGGACAAGTGTAAGTATATGGGGGTGAGTGTAAGTATATGGGTGTGAGTGTAAGTGTATGGGGGTCGAGTGTAAGTATATGGGGGTCGAGTGTAAGTATATTGGAGTTGAGTGAAAGTGCATGGGGGTCGAGTGTAAGTATATAGGTGTGGGTGTAAGTGTATGGGGAGCATGTGCAAGTGTATGTGGGTTAGTGTGGGTTCGAGGGGGTTGTTAATGAGTGTGGCAACCCTAACTAATACACTGGGAAGGTAGTATCGACATCGAAAGCCCACGCGTGCAGTCCTCCTTTCATGTCCTTCACTTTATGTCGGTGTTCTTCTGGTAACATATCTAGGACCATCTTAGCTGCTAGCTGGGAGTCGTTGCCGCGGCGGCAGAGGAAGATTACTGGAACAATAAAAAAAAACAAATTAAAATTTACTGGTCCATTCAAATCCAGCCAAAATGTCCCATCAAATATTGAGTCCAATCAAATACATTTTAATTACAACGTAACCACTTGTTTTGCCAAGTCATATATAGCACGTCCACGCAAGCAACGCCATCTGTTGAATGAATCACGTATTACTTCATAGACGTTCAACACTACTTGGATTCTCTCAATTCTGTGACACTGCATCGATCGATTACGTTCGTCCAAAAATTCAAAGTTACGCCGCTAGAGGTCGTTACGTATATGTAAGTATACCTTGGTGCACATATACAAACAATAAGAAAAACAATGCACGCCGAGCCTCGGGCGGCGGTCAATTAGTCCGACACTACTGGACAAACAAGCTGGTCTTCTGTCTTCTTCTTCTTCCTCTTCTTCAGCCTATGGATGTCCACTGCTGGACAAAGGCCTCCTCCAAGGCTTTCCACGCTGACCGATCTTGTGCTGCTCGCATCCATCGGCTTCCTGCGACCTTCACCAGGTCATCGGTCCACCTTGTTGGGGGCTTCCCTACGCTGCGTCTTCCAGTACGTGGCCGCCACTCCAGAACCTTACTGCCCCATCGGCCATCGATTCTACGAGCAATGTGCCCTGCCCACTGCCACTTAAGTTTAGCGACTTGCAGAGCTATGTCGGTGACTTTGGTTCTTCTGCGGATCTCCTCATTTCTGATTCGATCACGCAGAGAAACTCCGAGCATAGCTCTTTCCATTGCCCATTATGTGACTCTGAGCCTTCGTTGAGGCCCATTGTGAGCGACCACGTTTCAGTTCCGTAAGTCATCACTGGCAACACACACTGGTCAAAGACTTTAGTCTTGGTATCTTTGACGACAAGAAGATGTATTGTAGCTTCTCGAATGTTGTCTAGTCGAGTTGGATTCGACGAGATACCTCTTTCTCGAAATTGGACCTTCTGTGGTTATTAGGAAATGAATAACCACGCCCGCTAATTCGCGATCGGGAATCGTGCCTTAATCGCCTGGATTGTGAGGAAGAAATCCTCTATAAATTAATTACCGTAACCGCAAGCAGTGTATGGACCCCTTATTATGTAGTGCACTCGCAACGGGTGGAGAGCATACAACGAGCTTTCACGAGGCATCTTGCGTTCACAACAAGAGGCTTCTCCCACAGAAAGCCATACATTGAGCGAATGAAACAATTTGGAATGGTATCTCTTCGCGATCGCAGACGCCTGCTAGATCTATGCTTCCTTCATAAATTATTTAATGGAATAATACAATGTAGTTACCTTTTGCAAAGTTTCTCTGTATCAGTTCCAAGAATCTACCCTAGGGCAAAAAAAAATATAAAGGTATTTGATACACCTTTTGTGAAAACTAATCTCGGTTTACAATCCCCAGTTATACGAATGAGTAACGAATACAATAATGCTGTTATAAACACACCAGACCTTGATATATTCAGCGACAAGCTACCAGTATTCAAAAAAAAAATCACACTATCCTTGTCAACTTAGTTTTAACTTTTTTTTTTTGTCCTCAATATAGTTTGTTTTATTCATTATTATTTTTTGATTTAGTTTTGTGTATTTTATATGTTCTTAACTTTATTCTAAATATTTGTCACTCTCTGATTCACTTCTTGTTTGTATTAGTCTTAATGTAGCGTAATGTATTTTTCGAGGCAGTAAAAAAATATATAAATCAATGCTATGTACGCCGTAATTGTCATGTACATTAGTCCTATAGTTATTAAGATTACCTTAGCATAAGTTTAATGTATGTGATGTGGCTGTGCTTTAAATAAAATAATAATAATAATAATAATTACCCCAATTCCACGGTGGGATACGCGCCAAGGGTATGCATGGCTGATGGGTGATCAGTTATTAGCGCCAACCTCGACGGACCTGGTAAACGTCGTTGTAGTGAGTCTTCTTGGGGGAATGGGCGTCACCCCTCAAGCGACCTTTTATATCGACCCTACTCGTGGGAACAAAAATGAATAATTACATAGAAAAAGAAAACAATCATAAATTGGTACAACAAACACTCCTTAAAAGTCTTTTCAAACATACGAGAAGTAATTCTCTTGGCGCACAACTAGATGAAATAGAAAAATCCCACACAGATGCAGCAGCAACAATTAGCAACCCAAACAACGAACAAGACTACACATCATGGCAAAATGACCAAGTGCCTAGGAATAGGAAAGCTGAAGCAAGTCCTGAAATGAAGGACATCCTAAAACAACATTTACTATCCAAACTCAAAATAGATTCCAAGTTTTGGAAAATCTAGATGGTACTGAGCAGACTAAAGAATATAAAGAGCTTAGACCACCGAAACCAGAACCCATATTCGTCACTGGAGTCATAGACATAAAGAAGTTGAAAGACCTTCTTACTACTATTGAAGAAACTGATAAATTATATACTATGACAACCCTAAGATCCGGTCATATTGTAAAAGTAATGCCAGTAGATGTAGATACCTATAAACGCATAAGAGCTAGTTTTATCGAGAAAGAAGTTAGCCATTATACCGATAGACTCAAAAGTGAAAGAGCATACTGAGTAGTCCTGCGTGGCTTACACTCGTCCGAGGAGACCGAAACAATAAAAAATTAGCTTCACGAACCTGAACATGAAGTAAGACACATAACAAATATAGAAACAGAAACACAAAACAACCTAAGCGAGCTATAAAGGCTGCTCAAAATATAAGTAATGTCGAGACTTGATTATGAAAAACTCCAATAACAAATTCACTGAACAAAAAAAAGTAATCAACAAGCAAACATAAAACTTAACGTGCCGAACAAGCATAGAACGAAACTACAAAAAAACACGCCCAAGTAGCAAATTCCAACAACCCATCAGCAGCAAAAGCTTTTTTTTTTAATAATTATAAACTAGCGCTTGACCGCAATCCCGCCTGACGGTAAGCAGCGATGTGATCGTTAATGGTAAAGCGCGCTAGTTTATTAAGAGCCTATTCACTCAGAAAAACTGAGCGAATAGGAAGGAAGACGGCAGTTGAGCGAGGTGATGCAATGTTAAACCCAACAAGACGACCAACGATGCTGCGCCAAAGGGAGATTGATCTGAACACCCTCCACGACCAAACTCCCAACACAACAACATTAGGCGCATCGTACCGGCATACATCGCAACACAACTGCTCAGACCCGTCCTCCGTACGGCTTCACCAGACATCATGCCGGAACACGACTAATCGCTAGGCGGCAAGGCTTTGTCTGGTGGGTGGTAACTTCTGCTGGCGGCCGATGTTATGACGGCTGACGTCAAGGATCCAAACAACTACAACGAGGTACTGGATGTGATGTTTGAAAAATTACAAAATATGATGACTATTAGACAACATGATGGATCGAATGGTCCAATTAATCCCAGGCCTTATAAAACATCCCTACACTTAAGGGTAATTAATTACCTGGAACGCCAACGGACTAACCGAACGCAAATTGGAACTTGAACTTTTCCTAAAAACTGAACAAGTAGATGTCGCCTTAATCTCAGAAACGCGTTTTATCTCAAGAACCAATTTTAGCTAGCAGAACTACAAAGTTTATAACACAAACCACCCTTCTGGTAACTCTCATGGTGGAACTGCTATTATAATGGAAAAGAAAAAGGAAAACATCAAACATTATCTTCTTGAAGAATATCAAACTGAAACAATACAGGCTTCCTCAGTCAGAATCCAGTATAACAAAACAGAAACAACATTATCTGCCCACCGAGACACATTATCACCTCAAATGACTTTATCATTGTTCTGACGCTTGATGTCTCGACGCGAACTAACGATAATAATCGTTAGTTCAAGCGGTTGGGCGTTCTCATTACGGCCAGCAAAGGCCACGTGTCACTCAATTCACACACATCAGTCAATTAGCTCATTTTAACTATAACTTTGGAACAAACTAGGTAGTATGAGTTTATATAAACTTAACATCTTTTATTGTATTCTGCAGATCATACACTACATATATCTTTATTTCCAGAGCGGCGTCACTCGGTGTATTAATAGGCCTACTGTGCGCGCCCGATATGTGACAAATCTGGGATGCTTGAACTTTCTATCTACCTATTGCTAGGTACTGACCGTTTGCTGAAGTCTCCTCCACACAGCGCAGTAATCGCTCCAGAGCGGCGCCACTCAGTGTATTGACAGGCCAGCTGTGCGCACTAGATATGTGACACATCTGGAACTCTGAGTCCGCGCGGACATCTACTATGTAGACTGGCTGCTTCTCTTTAAGAAGCCGAGAGACTTCAGGCGCTGATATGCGGTTGTGTTTAGGTAAGATTTGAAGATCTAATTCCTGAAAAGAAAAGGTTGATTTCAGGAGTTGAGAAGAGTTGCAAAGAAGAGTTCCGGCCGAAAGGTGTTGTGTACCGCCGGTTTCGTGGCCAGCTACGTGACACCAAAATACTAGACACGTATTTTTTGTTTTATCAAAACAATAAAAATTGACAAATATAAAAGGCATCGCATCAAAGATCAGGAGTGGTGGCTGGTGACGTCACTGGTCGGTAAAAGTGTAGCGTGCAGTGACGCCGAGTTTTCAACGCACTGTGTCGTCTTCGTTTTTTGTTTAGATCCTTTTATCAAACCTGACCAGATTATCCTGATATCAAAGGTCGCTGTAATAAAGAATACGCATGGTAGTTGCATTGTCAACTAGCTGGACCCGGGGTTCTTTTTTTTTTTTTTTTAATTTGTTTTGCCTGCTGTCCCTTCTTGCGTGCCAAGAATTCTTTTTTCCTTGTTTTTTGTCTGCCAATACCTTTTTTCCGCCTACTCTTTTGCGGCATTGGCCTTGTCATTATTTCTTTTCTTTTGGGTCACTCTTTTCCCACGTCTTATGTTTTATTCTTTTCTTTGTCATTCTTTTCTCTTTTAATTATTTTTTTACAATTAATTATACTTTTCTACTTTCTACTTATAATCTATCTTAATTACACTTTAATCCTAAATAATTCCTGCCGACGGCACAGCGCTTGGCTGTGCTGCCCTCGTCCGGTTCCTTTCGATGGCCACTTTTGCAACCTTGAGGCAAAACCGCTCCAGGTACGGCCTGGAGTGCTTATTCGCCATAAGGTCGGCTATGGATCTTTCTGTTAATTCTATGACAGTACTTAATTCCAGGTCGTACCTGTCGCGGTTATGCCTCGGACATTCAAGTAGCAAATGCTGAATTGTTTCGGACGCCTGTGTGTCACACACACAGGCTGGACTCTCCTTAAGTTTAAACTTATGCAGGTACGCGGCGAAGCCGCCGTGACCAGTCAACATTTGCGCCCAGATAGACGTCCTGTCGAGGCACTTCAGGACCTTGCGCGCGCGCACCACATCGGGGAAGAACATCCGCGTGACCCCAGCCGTGGCCCCGCCGGTGTACCTCCCGTTCCAGACAGCTACTGTGCCCTCCCTCAAACGTCGCTTGACGTATGAGACTGGACACCTGTCATACGCTGGGGTGACCCTGGACTGGGCCGCCGCCTGCCTAGCCAATTCGTCGGCGCGCCTATTGCCGGGGATCCCGACATGAGCTTTCACCCAGAAGAACCGGAGGATTTTACCACTCCCCTCTTGCTCCCTGATATTCTTACGAATATGGGTAGCAAGGGGGTGGTGCGTTTCCGGGTTACGAATCAAGTCGAGCGAGGATCGAGAGTCGCTGAGCACCGCCACGCAGTCGAAGCCTCTCAGGACAACCAGGTCCGTAGCCCTGGCTATCGCGAGCAGCTCCGCCTGAAAGACGGTACACATCGGCTCCAACCTCATTCGCTTGGTCCGAATCTCGGACCCATCCCGCCAGTATGAATATGCCGCCCCGACCCCTTCATCCGATTTACTACCGTCTGTGTAAATCAGATGAGCGGGGAGCTGTAGCTGAGCCACAGTTTCAGGGAGCATATTCTCCAGACACTGATAATCAACATCTGGCTCACTGGCGGGGTGAGGGGCCTCCGTAAAGGCCCTACGCTCCTTCAGTTCGCGGGACTCCAGCTCATCTATCGGACGTCCCCGTTTGCACTCAAACAGCCGGGCGACCTCCAACACTCGAAGATTGAGCGGGAGGAGACCCGACAGCGTGAGTGCTGCATTGAGCGACACCGTACGATGTGACTTGGCGATCTTCTGTGCAAAGCCCCTTTGGACGGTAGCAAAGGTTCTTTGCACAGAGATTTTCTCGGCGGCTTTCGCCCAGGAGCTCGCGCCGTACAGGATGGTGGGTTCGATCACCGCGGTGTATATCGTCCTGATGATCTCCGGACACAAGCCCCAATCCACCCGAGCCATCGCCGACAGTTTCCTATACAGGTTAGTTGCCTTGCGTTGAAGGTCAACTTACTGTCGACGATGACTCCGAGGATCTTGATCTCGGTCACCATCGAGATGTCAACGCCACCCATCTGCACGACCGGAGTGTCATATTTAAGCTTGCGCGTGACAACCATCGCCTGAGTTTTTTCGGCGGAGAAGCGCAGCTTATTTATGACACCCCACTCGTGCACACAGGCTAAAGCGGCATTGGCATCCCGCTGGATCCCGAGCGCTGTGTGCCCAGAGAACACCAACACGATATCATCCGCGAACGCCTGCACGTACGCGCCCAGCGAATCCAGGTTGTCCAGTAGAGGGTCCAGCAGCATGTTCCAGAAGAGAGGCCCACCGATGGAGCCTTGGACACAGCCCTTGGACTGAGGCTTCCGCATCGTCTTCCCCGCGTAGCGCACGACTACGCTCCGGTCCCTGAAATAATCCTCGACAAGACGTCTAAGATTAACGGGAATCCTCTTCTCAATCATTCTGCACTTTATAGCAGGCCACCATGCATTGTCAAACGCCCCCTCGATGTCAAGAGAGACTATCAGGGCGATCTCCTTCTTGTGGAGGATGCCTCTGACGTGTTGCATCAGGTCGTACAGCGCGTCCTCCGTGCTCCGCTGCGGAACGAAGCCGTATTGCCGCGCATTGGGCAAGAAGTGCCAGCGGATTCGCCGGCAGAGAATTTTCTCTAATATCTTGCCCAAGATGGAAAGTAGTCCAATGGGGCGATACGACTTTGCGCGGGCATAGTCTGGACGCGCCGGCTTCCTGAGCACCACGACAGATGCCTCATTTACAAGTTGGCACGTTCTAGGGTGAAAGCGGCACAGGATATATCCAAGTGCCGTTGTGTAAACGACCCTACTGGCAACATGCTTTGCGAGGGTCGCGCGGTGAAGGAGAGATGGCGTACGTACATCCACGAGCTGCTGAATAAGCAGCACCATGAGGTGCAGACACCGGAACTCCCTCCGAACCTTGGGTTAGTGCCCCCGATAACGCCTGAGGAAGTCCACACGGCTCTTCGTCGCATGGCGAATCGGAAAGCTATCGGTGCTGCCGGAGTCCCCATTGAGGCCTGGAAGGCGATGGGTCCTCGCGGTGTGGGCATGTTAACGAACTTTTTGAACCGCGTGCCCCTGACCGGCAAAATCCCGAGTCAATGGAAGCCGAGTATTATCACTCCAGTCTTCAAAGGCAAGGGCTCTGTACAGGAGTGAGGTAACTACCGCGGTATAAAGACACACACCATCCACACAGACATGACAGGCATCCACATAGACATGGTGAGTAGGCGTCTCTTCACATCACAGATATCTGACGCCTACACACCATGTTTATGTGGATGCCCACAAGGTCATGTCCCACACCATGAAGATCCTCGAGAGGATTTTAGACTCCCGGATCCGACAGGAGTGTGCTGTCTCGACGTGTCAATATGGGTTCCGTCCAGAGTACGGAACCACGGACCCTATCTTCGCCCTAAGGATCACCATGAAGAGATACAGCTCGAAGAACACGCCTCTGCATATACTCTTTTTAGACATGCAGAAGGCCTTCGACTGTGTCCCTCGGGGGGTGATCTGGTGGGCATTGAGGACAGTTTGTTTTAAGACTGTGGGTACTACCTAATTTTAATATCTTTAGGTGATACGACATACTTATAAAAATCGAGCCCTCCACTCTTGAGGTATAATATTCTGTCTAACTTTGATTGGACGGGGTATTCCTCACTATTGGAGGACAAAATTAACTGTCTTACAAATTTAGTTTCACATTATTTTAAGTCTCTTAGTCCTTTGAAAGTGGCAAACTGTTATGAAAACCTAATTTCTACTATAACAGCCAGTGCTGACTCATACTTTGCCCTTAAAAATTCTGCTCGTGGAAAAATTCCTTCTCCTCTATGGTGGGACCAGGAATGTACAAAAGCCATAAAGGAAAGGAACGATGCTGAAAGGGCCTACAATGGGGCGGTGACTAGCGATAACCTAATGACATACAAGAGGATCCTCGCTAAATCTAAAAGATTGCAGCGAGGGAAGAAACGTGCCGGTTGGGTTAACTTTTGTGGACGCCAGAAAAACGCCGAGCAATGAAGCTCTACGAGTTCCGGAGAAACGATTCAACTGTCTTGGGTCCCGCAACGAAATTAATCAGAAAAGAATAGCGGAGGAGTAAGAAAAAAGATATATTTTCCACTTCCCTCCATAACAAGCAGGAGACAGAACAGAACTAAGGCAATCGGCACAAAGGGACATTATTGCAACTGGGAGAAGCCCAGATTGCCAAGCACCACGGAATAAAATTTTATTAAGTTAATGGGTCCTAGGTATAGCAAAAGCGCCTGAACGCACGGAAATTGGTTCTAGTTTCTACAAGGTCTGTATAATAAACGACTCCGGATGTAACTTGTAAACTATCCAACATAATATTGCGTTCATTCTGCCAAAGAATACACTCCCACAAGATGTGATGTACGGACTGTTCAAATTCACAGTTCGATGTAGAACATTGACACAAAGGCGAAGGAACAAGTTTAAAAAAATACAGTTTACTTTTAAAGGTGCCATGACCTGTGAGAAATTGCGCAACGCAGTGGTCAACCTCCAGCCACGTCTTAGCCAGCCGATCGCCAACGGATGGAAAGAATAGATGGAGGTCCTTGATGGAATTATATCATCTACTTTGCCATTCGGATAAGAGGTCCTCCCAGACTTCAGTCTGAGGTTTAAATAATCTAGAAATTTTCATGTAGGTCGCGTTGTGTAACAAAATTAGTGTCCATGGCCTCCCCCCTCGCGGAGTAGTACATTGAAGCACGTCGCTGTACCTCAAGATCGACTGGAAGTACACCTGCCAGTACCGTTCCGTACCCCCCCAAGTTCCTTCACCAGGTCGTCAGTCCGCCTTGTTGGGGGCCTACCCACGCTGCGTCTTACGGTGCGTGGTCGCCACTCGAGAACCCGTCGGCCCCATCGGGCATCGGTCCTACGGGCCCGGTCCACTGCCACTTTACTGTTGCAAATCTTCGGGCTATGTCGGTTGCTCTAGTTCTTCTGCGGATCTCCTCATTCCTGATTCGATCGCGCAGTGAAACCCCAAGCATAACCCTCTCCATTGCCCTTTGAGTGACCTTAAGCCTTCTTATAAGGCCCATTGTTAGCGGCCACGTCTCAATTCCATACGTCATCTCTGGCAACACACACTGGTCGAAGACAAAAGTCTTCGACCAGTGTGTGTTGCGAGACACTGCGGTATTTCGGACGAGAAGATTCTACGTAGATTCCCGAAAGCAGCCCAGCCGAGTTGGATTCGACGATTGACCTCTTTCTCGAAGTTGGACCTTCCTAACTGGATATTTTGTCCCAGGTACACGTTACTGTCAACAACTTCGAGAACAGAGTCTCCAATCTTTATAGGAATCGGTACAACATGGGCATTAGACATGACTTTCGTCTCGTCCATGTTCATTTTAAGATCGACTCGCTCGGAGGCTTTTATCCCTGTCTTTTATATTTTCATTGTTCAAAAAATTATTTAAAAACAATTAGGTAGGCTCGTCGAAAAAATATCGATACATCGATATATCGATATTATTTTTTCAATGTATCCATATTTTTGAGCGATATTTAATGTTTCGATGTATCGATATAAAATTACAAGTATTGAAAAGGTATAAAAATCGATATTATTTATAATTAAAAAATCCTAAAAAAGAATACTTTTTTATACTAACATTTTTTAACAAATTACATTTTTCTTGTCTTTGGTCGACTGCAATATCTAGATCAGCCTATAATACCCAGAAAAGAGAATCCTACAAAATTCTGGTTTGATTGTCGTCATTTTACTCCAGTCCTTTCCGACATAGCTCTAAAGTATTTGATATCGCCAGCGTCCTCGGTTTCCTCAGAGAGAGTGGCATCTGCTGTAAATCTCGCAGTACCCAATAACAGAAGTCGGCTTACAGCCGAGCATGAAAATCAAAGAGTTTTTCTTATGTCTGTATCAGATAAATATTGGTTTGATTAATAAATAATTAATGTTTTTTATTGTTGTCCTTGATTTAAAAAATTTAAAAATGATGTCTATTGATTAGTATTTATCTAGTAATGTAAGATGATTGAAGTAGATTAGGCCAAATATTTTTTTTCCTATCACACCGATATATCGATATTTTTAAATAAAAATATCAATATCGATATTGATATATTCAAAAATTATCAATACAATATATATCGATACTTTATTGCATTTCCGACATCCCTACAATTAGGTACTAATTATTTTAATAACAATTTTTATATTCTTTTTTGTAATTTTGTGGACAACTTTGATCTGTATTAACAAAGATAGCCTTTACGTTATTTTATTAATCTGAATACAATCACTATCCAGATTAATTCAATTGAGATATAAGAATATACTGAATAATTTCCAGATATTCCTATCCAAAAATATTTTTCATTCCACGACGGAACACAAGGTAAGTCCCGTAGATTTGTTTGTGGAGTGGTCGGAGATTAAGTGAAGTGTGTGCGTGTGTGAAGAGGTGTCATGAAACGCTTGTAACCAAACCATAGCGAGATTCAGAAAACCGTACAACGCCATCTATCGAGCAAGGATGTAAACTTTTACGCTTTTTGTATGATGTGGTTCGAATTTCCTATTTCTTTTTTAAGATAGCATCTAGGAAATTCCACGGAATTCGTCTTTGTAAGTAACATTATGTCTTTTTTTATTTAATTTTTCTGTACTAAACTTAAAATAAGACAAGTACGCAGTGGCGGAGACGGTAGATACAAATTAACTCTTAAAAATTATTAAATGTTTTGATAGTCACTGAAACAAAATGGAGACAGTGGGAGAAAAGGAGATGGGAAGCATTATGCAGTATTTCTTTTTTTTAAGGTCACTTCTATCCCATGGCATTGCATTCACGCTCCCATGCTTTTTTTGTAATGTTCCTGGCAGTATTTAGGGCCCACTATTAATAAAAAAAAAAAAAATATTTATGTACGGACGACTGCAGGTGAATCTAACCGAAACTATCAAATATTACCAATCAACCTTGATTCTTAATGTTTTAGAAATTAGGTTGAAAATCTAAAAAAGAAATTGGCCGGATCGTAGTAGCTGGATGTGCTGTCATCTGTACGTCTTTGAGGATTTAGGTTTTAATAATTAAATAAGACATTAATCATCATCATCATCATCAGCCTCTATTCGTCCACTGCTGGACATAGGCCTCCTTCATGGCACGCCAACAAGCTCGATCCTGAGCAGTTCTCCGCCAGCCGCTACCAGCCACCTTTTTGATGTAGTCGCTCCATCTCGCCGAGGCAAGGTCTTCACTCGAGGACTCGTTTACCCTGAGTTTACCTTGAGGACTGTATACAATATGTAAAGAAAACCCCGTCCGACCCATAAGGATAATAAAGGTAATAGGTAAACACATGACTAAATAAACAATGAAATTTTACATAAACATCATAGTAACAGTACAGGTACTAATGAATATTGAATTTTGTTTTTTTGCGAAAATTTACAAAAAAAAAAAATGTTGAATTTGGAATTAATATTCCGACTTCCCCAAAATTTGCAAATTTTAAAAAAAGTGACAACACCATTATTGACGGTATTATTATGAGCGAATAGCGATACGACCGTGATAGCATATTTTAAAATTTGGTACTATTTTAGTGAGTATTTTGTTACATTTAAGACTAGGGTGAAAGAACCAGTGATGGACAAGACCCCAGTGATGGACACTTTTTAACTTTATTGAATGAAAACAAGCCATGTACACTCATATTTTGGTATAGCAACACTTAATCTTAGAGACTGACCTCCTATTAGCCCCATAATTATACGTCAGTGCGATCGGCCGTTTTGTTTCAAGTTGGCGAAGTAAACATTGACCAAGTTAGTGTTCCTCTGGAAGAATCCAATTTTACTTCCATAATCATTAAGAAGGTGAGTCTATTTTTTTTTTTAATTATGTGTTTGTTATTTATTGTAACTGAATTCTAATTGATTTTAAAACTAAGCATTGAAATGAGAGATAATTTGTAATTATTCGTCCCGCTCATTATCACGCATTTCTTAAGGTTTCTCCAATAATGGACACATGTCCATAATTAATTTTGTAGAAATTTCTTAAGCGGGTACACCGTTCTGATTCCTTTTTCCATGCAGTTTAATTGCATTTCTAAAACAAAACAAACAACAAATGGAGTCCACATCCCTCCACATGACTCCTATAAAGTGTACAATGGGGCCTAACAATAATTTTAAATGAGCATGAAGAAATTTTGGTTAGGTGGCTCTTAGACATGGCTGAAAAATACTTTCCTAATTTAAATGATTGCCTACTAGACAGTGACCAAAAAATATTAAAGGATGAAATAATATCGAACCCCTTTACAAACAACAGACCTGGAAAAAAGTGGTGTAATTTATTCCTAAAAAGACATCCAATTTTGACTGCAAAATTGCCGGAAAATCTAGGTATCTATGGCTCGGGACAACGTATCTGAAAAAGATATAAGAAAGCGGTTTCAAGAAATAAATGGCTATTTAGAAGAAAATAATTTAAAAGAAATATTCAAAGACCCAAACCGAATGTTCAATGCTGACGAGAGTGCATTTTTTTATCGCCAAAACCAGGTCGTGTTATAGCAAAAAAGGGGATAAACATTGTGGTGACGAAAAAGAAAATCTAATAGTTTTATTTACCGGAAACGCTGCTGGACCCAAGATAGTTTACAACTACGAACGAATTCCGTCACATATCGCAGTCAGTATGCCTGAAAATTGGGCGATAGGGAAGTATGAAAGTGGGTGGATGTGCAGCAGCACATTCTATGAATATGTGACTAATATCTTCACCCGTCGCTTGAAAAGGAGAAAATATAGAAGCCAATTCTACTTTTCTTAAATGGCCACAAATTTCGTCTTAATTTGCACCTCTCGAAATTTTGTGCACAAATGACATTCAAGTTACAGACTGTATATTTAATGATTACATAGGTACCTCTTTTAATTAAAATTAATATAATTATTCAAATTGAACTGTATTAATTTATTTTTCTCCCTACCAAATACTATCATGTCAGTCATAATTTATATTCTTCGGTGTCGATGACTGGATGTCCATTACTGGGTAACTGTCGCCCACTGGATATGGACAACTGGATCCTAGATGTCAATAACTGGTGATTTTAGTATTTTTTAATATTTTGTCAATTTTCTAATCACGTTTTGCCTATACTTCAATTGTACATCATTGGGCGCATTCTTGAGAATATTGATCGTTATTTGTACTAAGTGGTGTTGAACTGAGTTTTGTAGTTTATTTTTTACCACTTTTTATTGCGAACACAGACCTAAAACTGTCGATAATTGGATCATTCACCCTAGGAATATATCGATTAATTATATTTTTAGTTTCTATGTACTTACTACAAACGGGAAGTTAGTTGTCGTTTAGATTTGAATATGTTTGTTAGTGTGAATTTAAGAATATGTAATAATAAATAAGTTCTACTTAATAATAACATAATTAATATAACCAATAATGAATTTGGTTACAACGTTTCTAAATTATTTAAGTTAATTCATTTTGTAACACTGTTTTAACAAAATATGGATGTTCATTTGACTCGTCAAGTCATTTCGTTACGAGATCACCCCAACTTTTTTTACTAGAGCCAATGTTATAATAAACTGAGTGTACCTACGACGGTGGGAGGCAGTTGCTATTTGGCTTTTGAGCTGTGAGGACCTCTGGTAAAACCAGGTGTGGTGGATCAAGTGATTTTTAAAGGGAGTCTTGACTTATGAGGAGTTTCGTTGGAAAGCAAAGTTAAGTAAAACATTACTACGATTTGTAAATTGTGCCGATTTATTCTAAGTTATGTTTATGATGTTATTATTCTGAATTTGATTAAACGAGTCTTGTTATTATATTGGTATTATTACTTAGACCATTGCTTATGCCAATTTACCTATATCTCTTAATAATCTACTCCACTATGCTTCTAATTTTATTTGCTGTTTTCATATGGAAATAACTACCTCTCTATTACCAAATCATCTACCCTCATTAAGCTTTTATTTTAGTAGCTTGTTTTTATGTAAAAATAAGGTCTAAGGTCAAAAGGATTTAATTACAGACCAATATAACCTAAATAATCTACCTTCAATATAAGTAGTTCTACTTTGTTGGCTACTTTTTATGGGGAATCAACTTCCTTAATATTTAGTGTCAAATAACTTTTACACAAACCAATTATCGCACCTTGATTAAGCTTTTATTCTGTTGACTACTCTTAATATGGAAATGACTACCTTGTCATTTAATAACGAATGAATTTAATATAGAATACACTAAGCTTGAAGTAAATACTCTGTGTAGTGTGTAGTATATAATACACTTCTGGACCTACTATTGGCCCACCTTGCATTTTCAGTTTCGTTTCGTCCTAGCTAAAATTTTATATTAGGTCGAGCAAAAAGTTTATATGCAGTTTCGAACCTGGCACATTCACAATTTCATTCAATAATCTTTTTCTGAATTTTGACCAGAGAATTTAAAGAAACAAAAGACAATTTGGAGCCTGTTTGTTGAGATCAAACAATCGAATACTAAGAAAACTTGATTTTAATGGTTTACTTGGATTTAATTCTTGAAAAAGTGATTGATATCTTTGGTTTTGCAACAAACATTACTTGCTAGGGCTATGCTTGGGGTTTCACTGCGCGATCGAATCAGGAATGAGGAGATCCGCAGAAGAACGAGAGTAACCGACATAGCCCGAAGAATTGCAACATTAAAGTGGCAGTGGGCTGGACACATTGCCCGTAGGACCGATGCCCGATGGGGCCGACGGGTTCTCGAGTGGCGACCACGCACCGGAAGACGTAGCGTGGGTAGGCCCCCGACAAGGTGGACCGACGACCTGGTGAAGGTCGCGGGAAACCGCTGGATGCGGGAGGCGCAGGACCGGTCGTCGTGGAGAACCTTGGGGGAGGCCTATGTCCAGCAGTGGACGTCTTTCGGCTGAAATGATGATGATGATGATGATGATTACTTATTCTTAAGATTAAGGTGAGGTTCTATCAATAGTCTATGGATACTTCACCTGAAGTCGCCGCGCAAGCTGTGGAACTTATTCAGGCCGGACACAGCTAAAGAAATGTGAGTGCTCAACGTAATTTAAGTCGATCTGCGGTCCGAAATGTTTATCGGAGGTACCTAGAGACTGGCGGCTTTGTTCGTCGCCAAGGAAGGCCACGATCTTGGGTCACAACTGAAAGGCAGGATCGATTCATCGTGACGACCAGCTTGAGAAATCGTCGCCTTACCTCTATTGAGATACAAAACCAACTTAGCGATTTTCACGGAGTATCTGTGAGTGCTCTAACTGTTCGGAGAAGGTTAAAAGAACGCAATATGGTACCACACAAGCCAGCTAATGGGCCCAAACTAACGCGAGCCCACCGAACAGCGCGCCTTCATTTCGCACGCACTCATTTAAATTGGACACAGCAAGATTGGAGCCGTGTACTCTTTTCTGATGAGTCTAAAATTCGTTACATGGCAATGATGGAAGGAAGAAGGTCTACCGACGTAAGGGAGAGCGTTTCGCACAATGCTGCTTAGAAGACAGGGTTGCTCATGGCGGTGGCTCATGGACTGTCTGGGACGGTATATCCGCGAGAGGCAAAACTCAACTTGAGGTTGTTACGCACGATTTCGATCCCTTTTTAACGAGTGTCTCCTCGGCCAGAAAATGCATGAGCCGTAGCTTTTTTGATTGAGACTTTTATGTATGTTGGGACTTTTTTTATCATTGTTATCTTTGTGTGTAACTTAAGCTGGCATGTTATATTGCTTGCTTTTTTTATTGTTGTAGTGTTTGTTTTTTTTTAAATATTTATAATCTAGGTAGCTGTGTTGTGTTGTCCAAACTATCTCTGTACAATATATGTTTTTATAAGTGATGACTTAAAATTGGCTGTCAGTCTGACATACATTTTTTTTTATTCTGTTTGTTTTAGCTGTAAGTTGTCCATAGTTAATAAATAAATAAATAAATAATGCAAGAGCCCATACGGTCGACATCGTCAGGGAATATCTTCGGGATGTGAATATCACAGTTATGGACAGGCCAGCCAGAAGCCCAGACATGAACCCCATTGAGCACATGTGGGGCGAGCTAAAAAGACGTGTTAGGGCTCGTCAGCTGTGTCCAATTTAAATGAGTGCGTGCGAAATGAAGGCGCGCTGTTCGGTGGGCTCGCGTTAGTTTGGGCCCATTAGCTGGCTTGTGTGGTACCATATTGCGTTCTTTTAACCTTCTCCGAACAGTTAGAGCACTCACAGATACTCCGTGAAAATCGCTAAGTTGGTTTTGTATCTCAATAGAGGTAAGGTGACGATTTCTCAAGCTGGTCGTCACGATGAATCGATCCTGCCTTTCCGTTGTGACCCAAGATCGTGGCCTTCCTTGGCGACGAACAAAGCCGCCAGTCTCTAGGTACCTCCGATAAACATTTCGGACCGCAGATCGACTTAAATTACGTTGAGCACTCACATTTCTTTAGCTGTGTCCGGCCTGAATAAGTTCCACAGCTTGCGCGGCGACTTCAGGTGAAGTATCCATAGATTATTGATAGAACCTCACCTTAATCTTAAGAATAAGTAATGTTTGTTGCAAAACCAAAGATATCAATCACTTTTTCAAGAATTAAATCCAAGTAAACCATTAAAATCAAGTTTTCTTAGTATTCGATTGTTTGATATCAACAAACAGGCTCCAAATTGTCTTTTGTTTCTTTAAATTCTCTGGTCAAAATTCAGAAAAAGATTATTGAATGAAATTGTGAATGTGCCAGGTTCGAAACTGCATATAAACTTTTTGCTCGACCTAATATAAAATTTTAGCTAGGACGAAACGAAACTGAAAATGCAAGGTGGGCCAATAGTAGGTCCAGAAGTGTATTATATACTACACACTACACAGAGTATTTACTTCAAGCTTAGTGTATTCTATATTAAATTCATTCGTTATTAAATGACAAGGTAGTCATTTCCATATTAAGAGTAGTCAACAGAATAAAAGCTTAATCAAGGTGCGATAATTGGTTTGTGTAAAAGTTATTTGACACTAAATATTAAGGAAGTTGATTCCCCATAAAAAGTAGCCAACAAAGTAGAACTACTTATATTGAAGGTAGATTATTTAGGTTATATTGGTCTGTAATTAAATCCTTTTGACCTTAGACCTTATTTTTACATAAAAACAAGCTACTAAAATAAAAGCTTAATGAGGGTAGATGATTTGGTAATAGAGAGGTAGTTATTTCCATATGAAAACAGCAAATAAAATTAGAAGCATAGTGGAGTAGATTATTAAGAGATATAGGTAAATTGGCATAAGCAATGGTCTAAGTAATAATACCAATATAATAACAAGACTCGTTTAATCAAATTCAGAATAATAACATCATAAACATAACTTAGAATAAATCGGCACAATTTACAAATCGTAGTAATGTTTTACTTAACTTTGCTTTCCAACGAAACTCCTCATAAGTCAAGACTCCCTTTAAAAATCACTTGATCCACCACACCTGGTTTTACCAGAGGTCCTCACAGCTCAAAAGCCAAATAGCAACTGCCTCCCACCGTCGTAGGTACACTCCGTTTATTATAACATTGGCTCTAGTAAAAAAAGTTGGGGTGATCTCGTAACGAAATGACTTGACGAGTCAAATGAACATCCATATTTTGTTAAAACAGTGTTACTGTTCAGCCATCTATCAGTCAACTCAATCTTATTTTGAACATGAATGTAATTTTAGTTATATTAGGGGCCGATAGATGGCGCTTTTTATTTGAGTGGTAAAATTAGAAGTCGGTGTCAAGATTCTCCGACAGTAACATATATTTTAAGGAAATAAGGTTCAATTTAGTACATTTTATGTATTCAGGGATGGTAGAATAAACATTGGATTTAGTAAACCTATGTTTCATTTTTGATATCAGAACTTGAGACGTAGGGACCCGTAGTGTCATGTGACCCTCACTAAGCCCGAGGATTCGCATGACCTACATCTTCAGCAGCAGTTCTTTCTACCAGCTCGCAACGTGAGCGAGCACCATCACCCCTAAACCCTCACGAAGCCCGAGGGTTTAACATGGTCCTTCGAGCCGGATGGTAACCTGTGGAACCAGTTCATCATCAGATGCTAAGCCTACTGTGAATAAGGATAGCATCAGCCCGAACGTGCCCAATTCAAGAGGAGTTGTTCCGGTGTCAAAGCGGTCGACCAACGGCCGGACTCGGAGTCAGCAGCAGCGGGACGCGCGGAGGGAGCAGGACACAACGCAACAGCAGCAAGGAGGCGCTGCACTGCAGACGACTTTAGTGGTTAAAGCTAAGTGTTACAAGCGAAAACCGTGAGTACTTTTAAAATTCATTCCTGCCAAGCAAAAGTGATCTTAATATTAAAGTGAAAATTAACTTAGTGATTGTGCAACGTAATCTTAGACTTAGTTAGATTTAAGGCAAATTGCGTTCCGACGGGGAACCTATGCCCGATTTCTTTTAAAATTTGTAACGTCCAAACACTTAGAAAAATTTTGTTGTTCATATGGACTTAGAAAACTTTCCTTGAATGTTTTATATTGTTATTGACTTAGATATACATCATAAAAAAAGGTTGTAAAAATGTCTCAATTGCAAACTTATGTCAAGGTGCAGAATGACCTGTATGCTCGTTTGTCGAAAGCTAAAAGTAACTTCAAGAAGTCACCCAAGGATAGGATTACCAAACCATATGTAGAAGCCAGGTTAGAAAACGTTGAAAAGCTGTGGGCTCAATTTAGCTTGACACATACACAGATGATTAAAGATTGTGAATCAATTGAGTTAACAAAGTCGCCTTATGTTATAAACGATGTTTACTTCAACACTGAGGAATTATATTTAGATGTGAAATGTGAACTAAAAACTGTTTTAAATGCATTCAAGGGTAGTAACGATGCTTCACCGATTGCGGGGTCGTCATCAATTTCGGACAGTAGAAACATGCCCATAAAATTGCCTACAATAACAATCCCAACTTTTTCTGGGAAATATACTGAATGGATCACCTTTAGAGATTTGTTTCTTTGATTCATAAAAACGATAAAATAGATAAAGTGCAAAAACTTCATTACTTAAAAGGCTACCTTACAGGTGAGGCAGAGCAACTTTTGCGACACATTCCAATATCCGATTCAAATTATGATAAGTGCTGGGCTCAATTGGAAAGTCGTTACAATAATAAAAAATATCTTTCACATTGTATCTTAAAACGTTTGTTCAGTCAAAGAAACATAACCAATCAATCAGCTAGTGGCTTAAAGGATCTAATGGATACCACATCTGATTGTTTAAATGCGCTTATCAATCTGGATTTGAATGACACAGCAATTAAAGATATATTAATCATTCATATCCTAACACTTAAGTTGGATCCAGATAGTCGCAGGGAATGGGAGTTAAGGGTAACTTCAAACAATGATTCATCCATGCTACCAACGTTTGAGCAATTCAAAGACTTCTTAACCAGTAGGTACAGAGCATTTGAATTCTTAGAATCTAGGTCGAGTACAAATCAAAATGTGAATACAACTAAAGCAAAGGTATTTCACACAGTAGCTTCGAGTTGTCCTGTTTGTACTGAAGAGCATAAGATAGGGAATTGCAAACAGTTCATTGGTAAAGATGTGGACGCTCGGCGTAAGTTCGTACAAGAAAAGCACTTATGCTTCAACTGTCTGGGGGCTAACCACTCTGCCAGGCTTTGTAAGTGTACAGTCACTTGTAGAATTTGTCAACGTAAACACCACACTTTGTTGCATTCTAAAGGCGAGCAGGAATCGGTTGGCGAGAAGGGCACTCATACGGTTGGAGCAGAAAATCAAGAAGTAGTAGCTTGTTTTTCAAAGGGTTCAGCTAATAACCAAGTTTTATTAGCAACAGCTTTAGTGAAAGCTGTATCAAATAACGGGTCTATGTTCACGGTTAGGGCTTTGTTAGATCAAGGCTCTCAAGCGTCCTTTGTTACGGAGCACATTGTCCAAATCTTGGCATTAAAGAAAACACCAGCTAAGGGTTTGATAGTTGGTATAGATGTCAACCACAAAGTAGAGTTGAATTCGGTTGTTAAAGTTAAAATACGGTCTAGGATTGATCCATCTGTGGAATTGGAAGTTAATGCATATGTTTTAAAATCACTTACATCTTTATTGCCTAATAGGGAAACAGCACATTTAGATTGGGTACAATTCCAAGATATACAGTTGGCGGATCCCAAATATCATAAACCAGATAAAGTTGATTTCTTGCTGGGGGCAGAAATTTATTGTAAAGTTTTACAAAACGGGTTGAAGAAGGCTTCGGGTTGCAGTGCGGTGGCTCAGCGTACTTCTCTGGGGTGGATTATATCAAGAACAATATCTTCTGCTTACCACAAGTCTTCCGATATCACCGTGATGCACGCCCTCGTAGGCGATGACGAAATCCTGAAAAAGTTTTGGGAATTAGAGAGAGAACCAAATGTGAATAAGAAGCGTGCACTCACCGAAGCAGAGATTAAATGCGAAGAAATATTTACAGCTACAACTACAAGGAATGATAGTGGACGTTATGTTGTGAACTTGCCGTTCCGAACTGAAGATCCAGGCTGCAAATATGGAAAAACAAGAGAAATAGCAATGAGAAGATTTTACGCTTTAGAAGCTAAACTACTCCGGAATGAGGAATTGAGGGTTAAATATATAGACGTAATCAATGAGTATCTCGAATTGGGGCATATGAGGCCGGTAAGCAAACCGGACTACCAAGCAAACGAAGCTGTATATTTACCTCATCACGCAGTAGTTAGAAATGACAAAGACACAACCAAGGTGCGTGTGGTATTCGACGCTTCTTGCAAGGGAAAAACCGGCATTTCGCTCAACGATGACCTAATTGTTGGGCCAAGTCTCCAACCTGATTTGCGGCATCTATTGATGCGTTGGAGAAGATATCCTATTTGCATGGTATCAGACGTAGTCAAGATGTACAAGTACGCATAGCGACAAAACATCAAGTTTTTCAACGTATCTTATGGAGAGAAAACAAGGACTCTGAATTGAAAGATTACCAGCTTCAGACGGTCACGTTTGGCACTGCAGCGGCACCATTCTTAGCGGTTCGAGCTATGCAACAACTAGCATACGATGAAGGAAAGAGATATCCTCTTGCAGCTGAGAAAATATTAAATGATTTTTATGTTGATGATCTTATGACAGGTTGTGAATCCGTGGAAAACGGAATGGAAATATTTACCCAAATGGAAAAGATACTCGCCAAAGCAGGGTTTCAATTGCAAAAATGGTCGAGTAACAGTGATGAGCTTCTGGGAAAAATTATAAATGGGAAGAATAAAGATCGTGCGGAACAGGGACTTTGGATCAAGCAAGATGAAATGTTAAAAACACTAGGACTCACCTGGAATCGAGGATCTGACACATTCCAGTATTTGGTTCAGCTGCATCCAGTAGAAGAACCTGTAACCAAAAGGAAAATGTTATCTGACATCGCAAGATTATTTGACCCCTTAGGGTGGGTCGCTCCAGTCATCGTAAAAGCAAAAATGCAAATACAAGCATTATGGATCTCGGGAATAGGATGGGATGAAGAAATTCCTATGAAAATAAAGGAGGAATGGTATACTTACCGACAACAATTGCCAGTTTTAGCGGAGCTTTCCATACCGCGATGGTTGAAGACGAAACACAATAACAAACACATCGAATTACACGGATTTTGTGACGCATCAAAGTCTGCCTACGCCGCGGTTGTGTATGCTCGAGTGATCGATATTAATGGTGGAATATCGGTCACTCTTGTAACTGCTAAAACTAACGTGGCACCTATAAAGACAGTCTCAATTCCTCGGTTAGAGCTGTGCGGGGCAGTACTGTTAGCAAAACTCATATCAGAAATATCCTCAGTCATGGGTATCGATAAATGTAACTTGCACTTTTGGACAGATTCTGAAATTGTATTGGCTTGGTTAAGCAGTCACCCAAACAAGTGGAAAACCTTCGTCGCAAATCGCGTTTCGGAAATTTTATGTATAAGTGAACCACATCAATGGAACCATGTCACATCAAAAAATAATCCAGCTGACTGCGCATCACGGGGTATGCACGCCTCAGAATTCATACATTTTAAAATGTGGTTGGAAGGTCCTGAGTTCCTCAAAGATACAGTAATTCTAACAGGTAAACTCAAATCAGTTTCAACTAAAATGGAGGAACTAAGAGTACACGTATCAGTGAATACCGATGACTTTATCTGGGATAAATATTCATCACTAGATAAACTATTGCGCATAGTAGCGTATATGAAGCGGTTTCTCCAACTGAGAAAACCAAAGACCACGAGGAAAGGCTTCAACTATATTACCGCAGAAGAGCTCGAATTAGCGTCAGAGACATGCATAAGGGTTAGCCAAAGCAAGGCATTTGAAGTGGTGATCACCAATCTAAAAAATGGGGAAATTTGTAAGGAGAAGTTCTTAAAATCCTTAAGTCCTTACCTGGATTCCAAACAGATCTTGAGGGTGGGCGGTAGATTGGAATGTTCAGATCTGAATTACAACCGTAAACATCCAATAATGATGCCCAGTAACGATCACTTCACCAACCTCTTGATAGCAGACGCGCATAAAAGAACTCTTCATGGAAGTCCACAGCTCATGCTCAACTATTTGATCACGAAATACTACATCCTAGGAGCCAAGCGGTTAGTTACGGCATATGTAAGGAAATGCGTAACTTGTATCAGGTATGCAGCTAGAACCAAACCTCAGCTAATGGGTCAATTGCCACCTGCTCGAGTTATACCAAGCAGGCCATTTAAAACCAGTGGAGTAGACTATGCGGGTCCGATAAACCTAAGAACATCTAAAGGTCGTGGTCATCACGCATATAAGGGATATATTTGTTTATTCGTTTGTTTCTGACAGCCTCCGTGGCGTAGCGGTAGCGAACGCGGCCGATGCGCAAGGAGGCGCGGGTTCGATCCCCGCACAGTGCGAATATTTGTATGCATGAATATGAATATTAGCACTGGTCTGGTCGTGCCTCGGAAAGCACGTTAAGCCGTTGGTCCCGGTTGCCATACGAACATCTAGTGGCAGTCGTTACGGGTTGTTGGAGCCCTCAAAAGTCTAACAATTGGTCTAGCTGCAATGCTTAGATATCGCCTTCGGGTTGTGGAGGTCAGACGGCAGTCGCTCCACGGAAAATATCGAAGTTTAGCCAATATTAGCAGTTAAGACTGGTAAAGCGGACCCCAGACTCCAAAGCTGAAAAAGCTACGGATGCGACTGGGATTAACGCTGAGATGATGATGATGATGATGATTTGTTTATTCGTTTGTATGGCCACAAAGGCTGTCCATATCGAGGTCGTAAGCGATCTCACCACAAAAGGGTTCATTGCCGCATTTAAAAGGTTCGTGGCCAGACGGGGCCACTGCAAACATTTGTGGAGTGACAATGGTACTAATTTCCAGGGTGCTTCTAATGAGTTAGATGCAATGTTTCGCTCTGAAAATTCAACTATAACTAAGGAAATTGCTACAGCTTTAGCTGCTGAGGGAACAACGTGGCATTACATTCCACCACATGCCCCAAACTTTGGCGGTTTGTGGGAAGCCGGGATTAAATCTTGCAAAGGGCATATGCGCAGGGTAATAGGAAACTCTACTTTGACTTATGAAGAATTGTCAACTCTTTTAAGTCAAATAGAGGCATGTTTGAATTCACGTCCCTTATGTAGGATAACGGATTCCAATAGTTGTGATGTTTTAACGCCAGGGCACTTTCTTATCGGGGAACCTATTATAAACGCCCCAGATAGAAATTACGAAGAGACTAACATATCTAGTCTAAAGAGGTGGCATTTAGTGCAACAAATGCTGCAACACTTTTGGAGACGTTGGTCTACCGAATATCTATCCACTCTGCTCCATCGGTATAAGTGGTCTACGCAAACTCCTGAACCGAACATAGGTGACATAGTCTTAATTAAGGAGGATAACATGCCCCCCTGTCGGTGGCTACTCGGCAGAGTGGTTGAGAAACATCCAGGGTTGGATAACCTAACACGGGTAGTTACGCTATGTAGAAACGGTTCTAAATTTAAGCGACCAACTTCGAAACTGTGTGTCCTACCTATAGCTTAGCTATAAATTAGCTTTTAGTAGCTACCTATAAATTAGCTTTTAGTAGGAACTTATCATTAGCAATTTAAGCATGTTTTTATTATGTGTGTCTATTTTTTAAGGGATATCTTTAATACGTATATGTGTGTTGTAATTTGTAATGTCTTTAAGTAAGAGTAAACTTTAATTTGTAATTGCTTTAACTAAATAGTGTGAAGGACATAATGTTCACAAAATGTCCTTGGTGGGCGGAATGTTCAGCCATCTATCAGTCAACTCAATCTTATTTTGAACATGAATGTAATTTTAGTTATATTAGGGGCCGATAGATGGCGCTTTTTATTTGAGTGGTAAAATTAGAAGTCGGTGTCAAGATTCTCCGACAGTAACATATATTTTAAGGAAATAAGGTTCAATTTAGTACATTTTATGTATTCAGGGATGGTAGAATAAACATTGGATTTAGTAAACCTATGTTTCATTTTTGATATCAGAACTTGAGACGTAGGGACCCGTAGTGTCATGTGACCCTCACTAAGCCCGAGGATTCGCATGACCTACATCTTCAGCAGCAGTTCTTTCTACCAGCTCGCAACGTGAGCGAGCACCATCACCCCTAAACCCTCACGAAGCCCGAGGGTTTAACAGTTACAAAATGAATTAACTTAAATAATTTAGAAACGTTGTTGTAACCAAATTCATTATTGGTTATATTAATTATGTTATTATTAAGTAGAACTTATTTATTATTACATATTCTTAAATTCACACTAACAAACATATTCAAATCTAAACGACAACTAACTTCCCGTTTGTAGTAAGTACATAGAAACTAAAAATATAATTAATCGATATATTCCTAGGGTGAATGATCCAATTATCGACAGTTTTAGGTCTGTGTTCGCAATAAAAAGTGGTAAAAAATAAACTACAAAACTCAGTTCAACACCACTTAGTACAAATAACGATCAATATTCTCAAGAATGCGCCCAATGATGTACAATTGAAGTATAGGCAAAACGTGATTAGAAAATTGACAAAATATTAAAAAATACTAAAATCACCAGTTATTGACATCTAGGATCCAGTTGTCCATATCCAGTGGGCGACAGTTACCCAGTAATGGACATCCAGTCATCGACACCGAAGAATATAAATTATGACTGACATGATAGTATTTGGTAGGGAGAAAAATAAATTAATACAGTTCAATTTGAATAATTATATTAATTTTAATTAAAAGCGGTACCTATGTAATCATTAAATACACAGTCTGTAACTTGAATGTCATTTGTGCACAAAATTTCGAGAGGTGCAAATTAAGACGAGATTTGTGGCCATTTAAAAAAAGTAGAATTGGCTTCTATATTTTCTCCTTTTCAAGCGACGGGTGAAGATATTAGTCACATATTCATAGAATGTGCTGCTGCACATCCACCCACTTTCATACTTCCCTATCGCCCAATTTTCAGGCATACTGACTGCGATATGTGACAGAATTCGTTCGTAGTTGTAAACTATCTTGGGTCCAGCAGCGTTTCCGGTAAATAAAACTATTAGATTTTCTTTTTCGTCACCACAATGTTTATCCCCTTTTTTGCTATAACACGACCTGGTTTTGGCGATAAAAAAATGCACTCTCGTCAGCATTGAACATTCGGTTTGGGTCTTTGAATATTTCTTTTAAATTATTTTCTTCTAAATAGCCATATATTTCTTGAAACCGCTTTCTTATATCTTTTTCAGATACGTTGTCCCGAGCCATAGATACCTAGATTTTCCGGCAATTTTGCAGTCAAAATTAGATGTCTTTTTAGGAATAAATTACACCACTTTTTTCCAGGTCTGTTGTTTGTAAAGGGGTTCGATATTATTTCATCCTTTAATATTTTTTGCACACTGTCTAGTAGGCAATCATTTAAATTAGGAAAGTATTTTTCAGCCATGTCTAAGAGCCACCTAACCAAAATTTCTTCATGCTCATTTAAAATTATTGTTAGGCCCCATTGTACACTTTATAGGAGTCTTTCCTGATATTTTATTATAAAGTGTTACACGAGGCACCCCAAATGATTTAGCAGCAATGGCAACCTTCTCTTCATTGCGAACAGCTTTCACCACATAGCCCGTCTGTTCAGGCGAATAATTTTTTCTTGGAGCCGCCTGAAAGAAAACATAAAAACCAGTAATGAACACTCATTGGATTCAGTAATCGGCATTTTGTTCTTTACTGGGATGTGGACTCCATTTGTTGTTTGTTTTGTTTTAGAAATGCAATTAAACTGCATGGAAAAAGGAATCAGAACGGTGTACCCGCTTAAGAAATGTCTACAAAATTAATTATGGGCATGTGTCCATTATTGCAGAAACCTTAAGAAATGCGTGATAATGAGCGGGACGAATAATTACAAATTATCATTTCAATGCTTAGTTTTAAAATCAATTAGAATTCAGTTACAATAAATAACAATAACATAATTAAAAAAAAATAATAGACTCACCTTCTTAATGATTATGGAAGTAAAATTGGATTCTTCCAGAGGAACACTAACTTGGACAATGTTTACTTCGCCAACTTGAAACAAAACGGCCGATCGCACTGACGTATAATTATGGGGCTAATAGGAGGTCAGTCTCTAAGATTAAGTGTTGCTATACCAAAATATGAGTGTACATGGCTTGTTTTCATTCAATAAAGTTAAAAAGTGTCCATCACTGGGGTCTTGTCCATCACTGGTTCTTTCACCCTAGTCTTAAATGTAACAAAATACTCACTAAAATAGTACCAAATTTTAAAATATGCTATCACGGTCGTATCGCTATTCGCTCATAATAATACCGTCAAAAATGGTGTTGTCACTTTTTTTAAAATTTGCAAATTTTGGGGAAGTCGGAATATTAATTCCAAATTCCACATTTTTTTTTTTTTTGTAAATTTTCGCAAAAAAACAAAATTCAATATTCATTAGTACCTGTACTATTACTATGATGTTTATGTAAAATTTCATTGTTTATTTAGTCATTTGTCGGACGGGGTTTTCATTACATATTGTATACAGTCCTCAAGGTAAACTCAGGGTAAACGAGTCCTCGAGTGGAGACCTTGCCCCGGCGATATGGAGCGACTACATCAAAAAGGTGGCTGGTAGTGGCTGGCGGAGAACTGCTCAGGATCGAGCTTGTTGGTGTGCCATGAAGGAGGCCTATGTCCAGCAGTGGACGAATAGAGGCTGATGATGATGATGATGATGATTAGTGTCTTATTTAATTATTTAAACCTAAATCCTCATAGACGTAGGTACAGATGACAGCACATCCAGCTACTACAATCCGGCCAATTTCTTTTTTAGATTTTCAACCTAATTTCTAAAGCATTAAGAATCAAGGTTGATTGGTAATATTTGATAGTTTCGGTTAGATTCACCTGCAGTCGTCCGTACATAAATAATCATTTTTTTTTTATTATTTAGTGGGCCCTAAATTCTGCCAGGAACATTACAAAAAAAGCATGGGAGCGTAAATGCAATGCCACGGGATAGAAGTGACCTTAAAAAAAGAAATACTGCATAATGCTTTCTATCTCCTTTTCTCCCGCTGTCTCCATTTTGTTTCAGTGATTATCAAAACTTTTAATAATTTTAAAGAGTTCATTTGTGTCTACCGTCTCCGCCACTGCGTACTTGTCTTATTTTAAGTTTAGTACAGAAAAATTAAATAAAAAAAGACATAATGATACTTACAAAGACGAATTCCGTGGAATTTCCTAGATGCTATCTTAAAAAAGAAATAGGAAATTCGAACCACATCATGCAAAAAGCGTAAAAAGTTTACCTCCTTGCTCGATAGATGGCGTTGTACGGTTTTCTGAATCGCGCTATGGTTTGGTTACAAGCGTTTCATGACACCTCTTCACACACACAAACACTTCACTTGCTGGGAGCAACAGCTAACAGTATTCAAGGCTGTCTTATATTTTTAATTTAAATATTTTTGGAAAGAATATCTGGAAATTATTCAGATATTCTTCTTATATGTGGATACTGTAAACTGTTTGTATTCAGATTAATAAAATAACGAAAATGCTATCTTTGTTAATACAGATCAAAGTTGTCCACAAAATTACAAAAAAGAATATAAAAATTGTTATTAAAATAATGAGTACCTAATTGTTTTTAAATAAATTTTTGAACAATGAAAATATAAAAAAAAATTTAAAAAGGATAAAAGCCTCCGAGCGAGTCGATCTTAAAACGAACATGGACGAGACCAAAGTCATGTCTAAGGCCCATGTTATACCGACTCCTATAAAGATTGAAGGCTCTGTTCTCGAAGTTGTTGACAGCTACGTATTTTGTTTTGCTTTGCTGGTATTTTGGCGTGGTAGCTGCAGTGCCGTAACTAAGGCGGTGCCAGCAGTGCCCAGGCACAGGGCGCAGACCCTGGAGGGGCGCAGAAATGACCAGACTAGTATCTACTTTTATCTCATGCATGGTAGCTAGTAGGTACATTTTGTTTTATTGCGAACATGGTGTAGACGCGCCCTACTGTACTATCTATAGTTATATTTAAATCGCATTTTCAAGCGATCTTGAAACAACAACACATGTAAAGGTGGATTATCGGTTTTATACATTTAGTATGGTAACGTTCACACTACTGCTTAACGTGTTGTGATGGTTTATGTATGGAACCGATACAGTTCTGACGCGTCAGTCGTCACGTCACGATACATCAGACAAATGTATATCCACCTTAAGTCTTGCTGGCAATATGACATACATAAACAAAAGTACCTACATAAACCGTTATTTTCAATGATATCTCACAACAAAAAAATCTCCAATAAAAATATTTTTATTTTTTTATAAAAATAAAACAAAAAGTAAAACACATGACAGAGCTAAACTAAAAATTACTAAATAGTTACTATGTAAACTTGTCCTTTTAAGAACGCATCCAATATTCATTAATATCTGAACGCATCGATCATGCCGCGCCGCGCCGCCGCACACTGGGCCGAATTGCCAATTTACGATGCCGAAAATAAAGGATAAGTTTTTTTACATTAAAAGTTAGTAACAATGTTTCATAATAACTATTGGAAGGCACAGTGAGATAAAGTAAAAAAAAAAATCAGATCAAAAGCTTTATTTTAAGTTCTAAACCCCTATATATTATGTCCCTGAATTACGTTATATGCTACACACTAATATTGTGATCGTCCAGATCATCATCGAAGTCTTCGCTGTCTTTTTCTTGAACATCTTCGCTAAATAGAAATGTAGACATGCGCAACATTCCTATAACAACGTCATTAAATTTCTCTGCTTGTCTCTTGGGTTTTTCTCTGTGGCTAGTTACGACAGGATCCGAAGATATAAACATCCAGTGGATAATATCCGAATTTGTATATATTCTGGACATTTTTCGGGAGTGATATTGTCGCAAACTCTTGTAACTTTTATGAGATGTTTCTATTACATCTTCTGACAATAGACCTACGGACAAAGTCATAGACTTAATGATTTCAGCACCGTGAATTTTGTACCATCCATATAGATTTACCGCTATTTCAGCTGTGGTGATACAATAAGTCCTAAATTTCTCTTCGTCTAGTAATTTCCAGAAGAAACGACACACAAAATATTTGCAAATCTTTCGATAAATTCTTTATTCACACCTGTGATTCTAGAAACCTGTTTACAGTGTTTTTTACAGAAGACGAGTGAGCCGTTTCCATTTTTTTTTAACTTTTTGGAGATGAAATTGTTGCAAGTGTAAGAACTTGAGCTGCTTTTCTTTTAGCAGCTTTTATCAGACTGGTTTCAGTCGCTAAACTAAGTATTTCAGGCGTATAACGCGAGACAAGAGACTGAAGTTTTCTCAAACAACTTTTTAGGCCTACCTCTCTTTGAAGAAGAAGTCGGTTGTGTTATAGACTGCATTTCGGGGAGTTTGAATTCTTCACTGAGCCAATTGGCGTACTTATCGTTAAAACGATCGAACATATATTTACATTCACGCCATTAACTTAAAAAATTGTCACAAACACTTTTACGACTTCTTTTAATTGCTTTATCAAAGTCTCAGACGGGTTCACTATGCTATACTTGTCCATTATATATTGTAATAATCGTTCATTACAGTTAGATGACGAAAAACCGAAGAAACGTTCATCTCTTAACAATATAAATAACTCATTTCTATACAACTTCCTCTGATGAGATACCGGCACAACGCGACTACCTGCAAATAAATAGCTCGATTTAACTGAGGGGCAGCCACGGGGACGGGATTTTTGGCTGCTTTTAATCTACATAGGTTGTAGATTAAAAGGAAGTATAAAATGTAACGGAACTTTTTATAAAAATATGCAAACTCTAGTGAAAATAAAATATTTTAGTTAAAAATTAGTCTACCACTAAAAATCATATTTGTGCTCAACGCACCTTCTTCGTTTTCTTTACTACTGGTGTGTTATTTTATTCTCTGTTTTTTTATAGACTTTTGTTTTTCTGTGAGTTTGTCATTACATTGAATCCCTACCAGCGGCCTTTTCATACAGTCCTAAAAATATCCACCTCCACAATTAATATAGTGGTCCTTCTCCCGTTTTTTAAGCCATGGTAGGGACGCGGTCAAGTGCCGCTAAAATGAAAGCCGCGAGTGCGACGCAAAATATTTCCAAAAATTTTGGAAACAAAAACGAAACCGCAACTACGGTTCAAAAACCAGCTGGTTTGCCCAGCTGCGGTAGCAGCTCTGTTTCAGGATCTGGTACGGTAAGGAGCCGTACTCTTTTCATTGAAGCGGACTACGCTCAAAAAATTTTGATGTAGAGCGCGCTACAGCGGAGCGCGAGCGTGATCGTGAACGCCTAACTCTCGAACATGAGCGCGCCGCTTTAGAGCTACGTAAGCAGGCAGAAATTGCTGCTTTGGAAGAAAGAGGTAACACGTGTAGTGATAGAAGTCGTCGGTCAAGTCGTGTTTCCCACGGGGATATACAAAAATGGGTAAATGATTGCGTAAACGTAGCTATAGCAGATACAGATTTAACAAAGGAGCCGCAGAACGTTAATATTTTAACAGATCTGTCTGTCAATAGACCAAGTGTCCATTTCACACAGCGTTCTACGGTTGCCGCGGTATCTCCAGTAGAGGTACCTAATAACAGCTGTATCTCTATAGCCAATAATATTTCTAACGCGTCAGTCCCTAGTAACCTAAAACACCCTACATGTTCCTCTAATAATATAATACTACCTTCCACAGAAATAGCTCAATTAGCTCAAGCGATAGCATCGTTAAATAATAATACATCCAGACCCAAATTTGGGGACGGACGTCTACCATCTTTTGATGGAAAAGCCATGGATTGGTTAATACTAAATAGAACGTACGAAGACACAAAGGTAATGTATTCGGCGTCAGATAACCTAACGCGCATCAATTTAGCGCTAAAAGGAGCAGCTCGGGAAGCGGTCTCTGTACTGTTAGTCTCAGCGCGGGACCCTTCCGAGGTGATGGAAGCCTTAGCAATTAGATTCGGGAAACCTGAACATATAATACTACAAGAGGTTGCAGCCCTTCGTGCCCTTCCAAAAATCAACAACTCTGAAGGGGAAGATTTGCACAAGTTTGCCTATCGCGTCCGTAACTCGGTGGAAGTATTGCGACTTTTAAATGAAAAGCCATATCTAGATTCACCTGATATCTACCAAACTGTTTTAAGAAAACTTCCACTTCTGTTACGAACACGATGGCAAGACTACGCATACATCCATTTCCCCACACCGAGCGGGGACTGTAAGCTGCAGCTACTAGCTCGTTTTCTCGCACGTGAAGTAGACCTTCAGCTCCGATTTGGTCTAATTAATGAGACATTGAGCCTTGTCAGGAAAACCGACATAGTTCACGCTGCACAATTTGATGGTACCACCGACAATTCAATTTCGCTTCCTTCTACCCCTAAAATTCATAAAAATAATTCAATTTCATCTGCAACAAAATTTTGTTATTTTTGCAGTAAAAATCATGACTTATGTCTTTGTGATTCTTTCAAATCATTGACAGTTACTGACCGATGGCAGTTTGTCAAAGATAAAAAACTATGCCATAAATGTCTTGTCAAAGGAGCTCACAGTTATAAAAAATGTAGAATTGACAAAGATATTTGTAATATTAAAAAATGCAACTCCGCGCATCATAAGTTGTTGCATATCGCCTATATTGTAGAAAATGAGGACGACCAACACGAGGCGACCTCATCAATATCTGAGCAACCTGAGGAAGCTTGTAATAATACAAACGAGGTAACAGATTTTATTGCCCATGCTAGCAACTCAACTACGCAGTTTAAAAATCTAGATTCGTCTCGACCTGTGCTTAAGATTCTTCCGGTTACAGTTTCAGGCCCGGCTGGTAGCGCTGATACTTACGCTCTCCTAGACGATGGCGCTACCGCCACGTTTATTGACTCTGAACTGGCAAGACAGATAGGTGTAAAGGGTCCAACAGTGGAGTCCCAGTTAAAATGTGTTAGTGGATTGTCAAAGAATGTACGAGTTGAATATGTAGACTTCGACATCCAGGGTCGCCACACCCACAAGACGCACCGAGTCTGTCAGGCACGCTCTATAAAATCTCTTCAGCTAGCTAAACAGTCAGTTTGTCCTCAAGCTGTCAATGCCTATCCTTATCTTTCTGATTTAAAATCTATTCTTTGTTACGACAACGTCCAGCCTAAAATTGTAATAGGGATTGACAACTGGCATCTGACCTTACCTCTAGCCGTACGTAAAGGTTCCAATGCTCAACCTGCGGCCATTAAAACTCACTTAGGATGGGTTCTATTCGGATTTTGTTCCAGTAGGACAAAACCGGTTGTGTTCGTCAATCATATGCACTTTGATGAACCCGTTGAATTTGTACAAAGCCAATCAATTGAAACTTTGTTAAAGGATCAATACAAGCTTGACTCTATTGGTATTTCTAAAAAGGAGCCACGTAGTGCAGATGACGAGCGCGCTATCCATATCCTGGAGCGTACCGCCAATCATCTTCCGTGTGGTAGGTTCGAAGTAGGTTTGCTGTGGAAATCAGACAACCCTACTGTACCTAATAGTTACCCGCTCGCTTTATCGCGATTTCTTAGCCTAGAAAAGAAAATGATTAGCGACCCAGTGTATGCTGAGCGCTACAAAGCAAATATCCACGACTTGATAAATAAGGATTACGCAGAAAAATTTCAAACTGCACATCCTATTGATTCGATTTGTTGGTATTTGCCTCATTTTGGTGTGGTAAATCCTAATAAGCCGGCGAAATTGCGCCTCGTCCACGACGCCGCTGCAAAGATAAAAGGGGTTAGTTTAAATTCTCTTTTATTAACAGGGCCGGATTTATTACAATCTCTTTATAATATTTTACTTCGTTTTAGAGAGGGCAAGGTAGCAATGACAGCTGACATCAAGGAAATGTTTCCTAGGTTTAAAATTAGGGAACAGGACCGTGATGCGCAAAGATTCTTATGGCGAGACAGTCCTAACGAGTTAATTCAGACCTTTAGGATGTCTTCAATGATTTTTGGAGCTGTCTGCAGCCCATGCACAGCTTCTTATTTGAAAAATAAAAATGCACTGGAAGTCAAGGATCAATTTCCACAAACAGTAAACGCTATCATTCATGACACCTATATGGATGATTTTATTGGATCTGTGACCTCCAGTGACGTAGCAGCTCAGTTGGCTGCCGATATAGTCCATGTCCATGCTCGTGCGGGTCTTGAAATGCGCGGATGGGTATCTAATGACCCACTAGCACTGAAACTTTTACCAAGAGACCTTATTTCGGAAACAGTGGCGGCTCATGTTAATCTCGCGAATTTTCCACCTTCCACACCTTGTGTCAGAGCATTGGGACTATACTGGCATCCATCTACTGACTTATTAAGTTTTAACACTCCGACCAAAAACGGAGAAGAGCTTCTGCCTCAATTACTTACCAAGCGGATAGTACTTTCTTTAATTATGCGTATTTTCGATCCACTGGGTATCCTCGCTCCCGTTGTTATCCGTGGTAGAATTTTGTTTCAAAATGCATGGCGGATGAATTTAGATTGGGATACCGAACTCCCTTTATCTGAAACCAAATCCTGGACCAACTGGTTCCAAGATCTGATTTCAACATCACAATTAAAAATTCCACGCTGCTACAATTCGTGCAGAATTGAACCCAGTCAAGTCGAACTGCATGTCTTTGCAGACGCTAGTGCGCAAGCGTACGCAGCTGTAGCGTACTGGCGCTTCCTCTTTTCAAACGGAGACATTCAGCTCGCATTGATATGTAGCAAATCACGTGTAACACCTCTTAAACCATCTAGTATCCCTAGGTTAGAGCTACAAGCTGCACTAATAGCTGCTAGACTAGCTACGTCCATTGTAGATGCAGTTAGATTAAATATTTCTAGACGTATATTTTGGTCCGATTCAATGAACGTTTTGGGTTGGCTTAGGAATGACGCACGCACATATAAGCCTTTCATTGCTCATAGAGTGGGTGAGATAATAGAACTCACAGATGTGAAAGAGTGGCGGTGGGTCCCAACCGGTCTTAACCCCGCTGATGATGCGACCCGTCTAGGTCGTGGTTCAATCACACCAGAGTCTCGTTGGTTTAAGGGGCCTGATTTTTTACTAGCTCCAGAAACTGAATGGCCTATTATCGCACCTAGTACTTCTCATAACACGACCGTACTCGAAACTCAGACTATGAGATCAATTCATGAGGTTGCAGCTCATATCATCATTAACCAATCATTCGATCAACCACTCTCAGCGGATTCACGACGTTTCAGTTCGTGGTCTCGCTTAATCAGAGCCACAGCATACGCTCATAAATATCTATCATTGCTGCGACTACATTCACTACGAAAGAAAGGTATCTATGTTAATTTCAGCCATAAAGTTCCCAATCTCATTTTCACGTTTCATTTAGCATCAACACCAACTCCAAACGTTAAACATAATCACGGCCTTCTGCCCACGATGCTAATCTTCGATGATTTACAGTTAGCGACGACACACGTTCTACGTAAAAGTCAGTTAGACTCTTTTTCTCAGGAGATCAACTCCATTCGAAATCGACTACCCGTATCAAGTCATAGTAGATTAGCTAAATTACCGGCTACGCTTGATGATGAGAAAGTTCTACGTCTGTCAACTAGAATTGTTGAAGCCGTCGACGTTAACGAAGAGGTGAAAAAGCCCGCCCTGCTCGATGGTAAACATCCTACTGTCCGACTTCTCGTCCTCAACTATCATCAACGGTCGGCCCATGCAAACACCGAATTGGTTGTGAACGAGCTCCGCCAGAGATTTTGGATTTTGAGCCTCAGAAACACTGTAAGAACAGTAGCCTTTAACTGTCAATTTTGTAAAATTCGTCGAAGCATCACCTACCAACCGCCCATGGGAAATCTTCCAGCTGCCAGGCTAGCCCATCACTGCAGACCCTTTTCGTTTGTGGGCTTAGACTACTTCGGTCCCACAACCGTGACCGTCGGACGAAGATCTGAAAAACGGTGGGTGGTATTGTATACCTGCTTAACCGTTCGAGCTGTCCACCTTGAAATCGTACGCTCATTATCATCCGATGCTGCGATTATGGCTCTTAGAAGATTTATAGCTCGTCGTGGTACTCCAACTGAAATCCACTCCGACAATGGCACGTCTTTCGTTGGCGCTAATAGAGAATTAAAAACGCTTTATGCTCAAGCTGTACCTGACTTTGCTGCTAATGAAATGATAAAATGGAAGTTTATTCCCCCATCGGCTCCTTTCATGGCAGGTTCTTGGGAAAGATTAGTCAGGTCAGTCAAGACAGCCTTAAAAGTAACCTTGGGGGCTAATGTACGTACGCCGACAGAGGAAGTATTCTCCACACTTCTCTGCGAAGCCGAAGCTTTGGTGAATTCACGCCCTTTAACGCATATCTCATGTGATCCAGAATATCCGGAAGCACTCACTCCATCACACTTCATCTTAGGAAGCTCCTCCGGACGGCCTATCCCAGCAGAACTAAATGACAGAGATGACTGCAGCAGATCGGGATGGAAGCGGGCAGTACGCATGGCCGACCGATTTTGGACAAGATGGGTTTTGGAATACCTGCCTACCCTGTCACCCAGGAGGACAACTGGACAGCCTCCTGCAATCACCCTCGGAGACCTGGTGGTAATCGCCGACGGAACGTTGCCGCGAGGGTCCTGGCCCAAGGGACGTATAGTTGCCACCTACCCAGGCAAAGATGGCGTGATACGGGTGGTAGATATAGCCACTCAGGCAGGCGTGCTCCGTCGGCCCGTAAAGAAAGTGGTCCCTTTAGTTTAAAAAGGGGAGCATGTGCTCAACGCACCTTCTTCGTTTTCTTTACTACTGGTGTGTTATTTTATTCTCTGTTTTTTTATAGACTTTTGTTTTTCTGTGAGTTTGTCATTACATTGAATCCCTACCAGCGGCCTTTTCATACAGTCCTAAAAATATCCACCTCCACAATTAATAATATTACTGCTCGATTTATAAAAGAATTGACAAATAAACAATGAGAATTAGAAGTACGTACCTGGTGCTTTACTCTCCATATTAAAAAACTCAAAATTATCAAGCACAGCAGCACAAAACAAACGTGGTTACTTAGCAATTTTTTGGGCGCAACTGGCCCTTATTTATCGTACGAGAAAAAGGGATACAAAGTGCGCTCGCACAGTCTTTTGTGTTGCTTTTGAGGACGCTATTGTTTTGTTATTCTATTGTTCGTTTATCGAAGACACTAAACAAGGTATTTTTGTTAAGTTTCCGGACATCGTAAAATTATATTATTGGCATCGTAAATTGGCAATCCGGCCCAGTGTGCGCCGTCCCAATGTTCGGGGATTCCCCGATACATCGCTAATACGCATTCAATTGGCCGACCGTAGCGGAGGTTATAGTTATTGATTGTTTTGTCAACTATTGACATTATTCGTATAAAATGACATTAATTTAAAGTAAAATTGTGTGTGAGAGTGAATAAGGTTATTGTTGATTTGTTGTTCGTTGATAAACTCGTTTGGGTAAGTTAGAAAATTGTATTTAAAGATTTAAGGTCCATCAGGCAAAGTGAAGTCAAGTACTAATGAGGAATTTTCAGATAGAAAATTAAAAAAAGAGAATATAAGATCTTATAGAGATGGTGCCCTATGCGTGTGGTATGTCAAAAATAAAGATTTATTGATTGAACGACATATAAATATTACTTTTTCGGCTTTTACGTAACGAAAGCGTATATTTGCTTTTGACATACATGTCACCTTTTGATCAATACTTGAACGATAGTTTTTATTTTTTAATTTGCTGTCTGAAAATCCCTCAATAATAAACAATAAAAAAAATAACGAAAAAATGGCTAGTAAGATAGCCGAAACACGAAGTTTTCCGAACTACATATACAGGATGTAAGTGACAGCGTTGCGAAAACTTTAACCATAGCTTCAGACCATCATCCTAAATATCGTACAGCAAGAACGTTTGTCGGAAAAAAAAAAAAAAAATTGACTTCTCGTACAAAATCAGCGACCAATTTGAATATTTTGTATGAGAGGTCGGTTCTTGCTGTAGGTTGTTAAGGATGACGGTCTAAAGCCTTGGTTATAGTTTTCACTAGGGTGTCACTTACACCCTGTATTATATACTTATCAGACTAGGCGTGATTCGCGATTCTTTTTTCAGAAATATTACCTGTCGGTTACCGTAAGCTAAGGACTCACGCTATAACAAACAACATGTCACAAAAACGTCCATCTGGTTCTGAATTTCGTAAGAGAAAACGCGTTAGAGAGATGGAAGCAAAAAAAATGGAAAATACCTTACGAAAGTGGACAGTCACACAACAAGAAAACAGTCAGGAAGATGTGTCCAATGATGACGTTTTGGCCCTCACTGGTATGTCTGGAACTAAATCTGGAAACAATTTAAAGATAATATATAAAGAAAAAGAAGACAACCCAGTCAACCCATCCCAGCAAGACTTGACCTTACCCATCACCACCTTTTTTTTTTTTTTTTTTTTTTTTTTTTTTTTTGCCGGGGTGGAAATCCTCATAGGATGCCCGCCGCCCTGGGGTGGGCGACGGGGTATGTCAGACTTTTACTGACTAAAACCACCCCGGTGTGTCTTCTATCACGAGCGCGCGTGGGGCCGCGGGAGTCTAAATTCTTCCACGGCCCCACACCCTACCCATCACCACCAGTCCAAGTTCTGAAATTCAAATTGAAAAAGCAGCTGCTACTGATAAGATCCAGTTAGACATAAACGATCCTGTTTCATGGTTACCATTAACTGATCACATTCGTTGTTTCCTTGTCGAGAAAGGTCCTGATCAAGGAAAAGTAAGTCAAAATATTTCTTCAACTGAAGACGCAGGACGAAAATTTAATATACATTGGTTTACAAAAAAAATGAGCAATGGCGAGATGCTACCCAGGTCTTGGTTGATTTACAGTAAAAAAAGAGATGCAATATTTTGTTTCCCATGTATACTTTTCGGTTCTTCCTCGACTAAGCAAATAATGCCGGCCCTGGCTGATGCACAAAAAGGATTTAATGATTGGCGTCATTTAAGTCCACGTATTCCTGAGCACGAAAACTCTACATTTCATAGAGAAAATTGTATTAAGTGGAAAATGCTTGAACAGAAAATAAAACGTAAGACCACAATAGATGCATCCTTACAAAAGGCTATTGATCAAGAAACAAATAAGTGGAGACATATTTTAAAAGTGTGTACCAACATACTTTTGTTTTGCGCGGAAAATAATTTACCACTCAGAGGCTCTCATGAGCGTATTGGAGAATCAGGATCTGGAGTTTTCTTAAGTGCCGTCGATATGATTTCAAAATTCGACCCTGAACTTAGAGCGCATATTGAATCGCTTCATAAAGGAAATATTTCATATTTTACGCCTTATATTCAAAACGAGCTTATAGATATTCTTGCCTCTGAGGTCAAAAAACAAATTTTAGACGATGTTCGTGCGGCAAAATACTTTTCCATACTTTTTGATTGTACGCCAGACGTATCGCATAAAGAACAGATGTCACAAATATTGAGATTCGTAAAAGTATCCGAGCAGAAAGTTACAATCGAAGAACGGTTCATAGATTTCATCCAGTCTCATGAAAAAACGGGCGAGGGATTGTCGAAAGAGATTTTAGAGAAATTAGAAGTTGATGGATTGAATATTCAAGATCTTCGTGGCCAAGGCTACGACAATGGTAGTAATATGGCCGGTAAATATAACGGAGTCCAAGCCAAAATAAAACAAATTAATGAAAATGCTGATTATGTGCCGTGTGCAGCGCATTCTTTGAATTTATCTGGCGTACACGCTGCTAGTGTCACACCTGACATGATCACATTTTTTGGATTAATCCAGAAAATATTTGTGTTTTTTTCGAGTTCAACGGTCAGATGGCAAACTTTAATGAAATGCTTAAATATTTCTTTGAAAAAACACGCCGACACTAGATGGGCCTCTAAAGCTAGGGCTGTCAAAGCTTTGAACTCGCAAATACCCCAAATCTGGTGTGTGCTAAAGATTCAAACTACCAATGATTACAATGCTGAAACAATTTCTACAGCTAAAAGCATAATGGACCAAATTAATTATAAATTCATATGTACTCTCCAAATTTGGGATAAAATTTTGGAATCTGTTGACAAAGTGAATGTAGCTCTACAGTCTAAAACTATGACTATCGACAAAGCTTCTGAATTAATAAAGGGATTAACAAACCAGATACAAAATATTCGCGAGACTATAGACATTGTTTTCGAAAAGGCAAAAAAGATTTGTGAACAATGTGGCATTGAAGACAATTTTCCTGAAAAGCGACGAAAGCGAGTAAAAAGACACGATTTAATTGAAAGTTCAGACTCCGGCTACGACATTACTCAGCAACAAAGTTTCAAAATTCAGATAAATGAAGCAATAGATACAATCATTTCTGAATTAAAATGGCGATTCGAAAAACTACGCGACATACATAACTCTTTCGGTTTTTTGACCTTAAAACACATTACTACATATTCGGTTGAAGAACTAAAAAAATATGCAGCTGATTTGAGCATCAAATATTCTGCAGATATAAATGCGACAGAATTTTGGTCCGAAATAGAAACTTTGAAGAGTCAAGTTGAAGCGACTACATTATTTGATAATTGTGAATGTCAGTCAAGTATGGGTCTTCTCAAAGCTATAGTGGAACTGGATTTAAAGGAAATGTTTCCCAATATAGTAGTCGTTTTAAAGATATTTTTAACGATGCCAGTGACTGTAGCTTCTTGCGAGAGATCGTTCAGTAAGCTCAAATTAATAAAAACGTATCTGCGCTCGACGATGGGTCAAGAATGATTGTCTGGCCTAGCAATTTTGTCGATTGAACGCGACATAGCACGGCTCCTGTCATATGAAAATGTAATAAAGGACTTCGCAATGAGAAAAGCGAGGAAAGTAAATCTTTAAGTAATCTTAAAGTAAGTACTCATTTCTGTATTTGAGCAACTATTTTTGAATAAACAATTTTTATCTTAAAGAAATATACTAAGTAGGTACTTACATACTTTGGTTAACAATAAATAGATAGATTTATTTGTATGCACATTTGTCAATTTTATTTTCAGAGCCTGGTTAGAGCATTTTTCAGGGGCGCAGTTTTGAAAGCTCGCACTGGGTGCATAAAAGGCTAGTTACGGCACTGAGTAGAACTATATTGAAGGTAGATTATTTAGGTTATATTGGTCTGTAATTAAATTCTTTTGACCTTAGACCTTATTTTTACATAAAAACAAGCTACTAAAATAAAAGCTTAAAGAGGGTAGATGATTTGGTAATAGAGAGGTAGTTATTTCCATATGAAAACAGCAAATAAAATTAGAAGCTTAGTGGAGTAGATTATTAAGAGATATAGGTAAATTGGCATAAGCAATGGTCTAAGTAATAATACCAATATAATAACAAGACTCGTTTAATCAAATTCAGAATAATAACAACATAAACATAACTTAGAATAAATCTGCACAATTTACAAATCGTAGTAATGTTTTACTTAACTTTGCTTTCCAACGAAACTCCTCATAAGTCAAGACTCCCTTTAAAAATCACTTGATCCACCACACCTGGTTTTACCAGAGGTCCGCACAGCTCAAAAGCCAAATAGCAACTGCCTCCCACCGTCGTAGGTACACTCCGTTTATTATAACATTGGCTCTAGTAAAAAAAGTTGGGGTGATCTCGTAACGAAATGACTTGACGAGTCAAATGAACATCCATATTTTGTTAAAACAGTGTTACAAAATGAATTAACTTAAATAATTTAGAAACGTTGTAACCAAATTCATTATTGGTTATATTAATTATGTTATTATTAAGTAGAACTTATTTATTATTACATATTCTTACATTCACAATAACAAACATATTCAAATCTAAACGACAACTAACTTCCCGTTTGTAGTAAGTACATAGAAACTAAAAATATAATTAATCGATATATTCCTAGGGTGAATGATCCAATTATCGACAGTTTTAGGTCTGTGTTCGCAATAAAAAGTGATAAAAAATAAACTACAAAACTCAGTTCAACACCACTTAGTGCAAATAACGATCAATATTCTCAAGAATGCGCACAATGATTTACCATTGAAGTATAGGCAATACGTGATTAGAAAATTGACAAAATATTAAAAAATACTAAAATCACCAGTTATTGACATCTAGGATCCAGTTGTCCATATCCAGTGGGCGACAGTTACCCAGTAATGGACATCCAGTCATCGACACCGAAGAATATAAATTATGACTGACATGATGGTATTTGGTAAGGAGAAAAATAAATTAATACAATTCAATTTGAATCATTATATTAATTTAAATTAAAAGAGGTACCTATGTAATCATTAAATATACAGTCTGTAACTTGAATTTCATTTGTGCACAAAATTTCGAGAGGTGCAAATTAAGACGAGATTTGTGGCCATTTAAAAAAAGTAGAATTGGCTTCTATATTTTCTCCTTTTCAAGCGACGGGTGAAGATATTAGTCACATATTCATAGAATGTGCTGCTGCACATCCACCCACATTCATACTTCCCTATCGCCCAATTTTCAGGCACACTGACTGCGATATGTGACGGAATTCGTTCGTAGTTGTAAACTATCATGGGTGGGGCAAGCTGTCCAGCAGCGTTTCCGGTAAATAAAACTATTAGATTTTCTTTTTCGTCACCACACGCAGAGTAAAGATGTTTATCCCCTTTTTTGCTATAACACGACCTGGTTTTGGCGATAAAAAAATGCACTCTCGTCAGCATTGAACATTCGGTTTGGGTCTTTGAATATTTCTTTTAAATTATTTTCTTCTAAATAGCCATTTATTTCTTGAAACCGCTTTCTTATATCTTTTTCAGATACTTTGTCCCGAGCCATAGATACCTAGATTTTCCGGCAATTTTGCAGTCAAAATTGGATGTCTTTTTAGGAATAAATTACACCACTTTTTTCCAGGTCTGTTGTTTGTAAAGGGGTTCGATATTATTTCATCCTTTAATATTTTTTGCACACTGTCTAGTAGGCAATCATTTAAATTAGGAAAGTATTTTTCAGCCATGTCTAAGAGCCACCTAACCAAAATTTCTTCATGCTCATTTAAAATTATTGTTAGGCCCCATTGTACACTTTATAGGAGTCTTTCCTGATATTTTATTATAAAGTGTTACACGAGGCACCCCAAATGATTTAGCAGCAATGGCAACATTCTCTTCATTGCGAACAGCTTTCACCACATAGCCCGTCTGTTCAGGCGAATAATTTTTTCTTGGAGCCGCCTGAAAGAAAACATAAAAACCAGTAATGAACACTCATTGGATTCAGTAATCGACATTTTGTTCTTTACTGGGATGTGGACTCCATTTGTTGTTTGTTTTGTTTTAGAAATGCAATTAAACTGCATGGAAAAAGGAATCAGAACGGTGTACCCGCTTAAGAAATGTCTACAAAATTAATTATGGGCATGTGTCCATTATTGGAGAAACCTTAAGAAATGCGTGATAATGAGCGGGGCGAATAATTACAAATTATCATTTCAATGCTTAGTTTTAAAATCAATTAGAATTCAGTTACAATAAATAACAAACACATAATTAAAAAAAAAAATAGACTCACCTTCTTAATGATTATGGAAGTAAAATTGGATCCTTCCAGAGGAACACTAACTTGGTCAATGTTTACTTCGCCAACTTGAAACAAAACGGCCGATCGCACTGACGTATAATTATGGGGCTAATAGGAGGTCAGTCTCTAAGATTAAGTGTTGCTATACCAAAATATGAGTGTACATGGCTTGTTTTCATTCAATAAAGTTAAAAAGTGTCCATCACTGGTTCTTTCACCCTAGTCTTAAATGTAACAAAATACTCACTAAAATAGTACCAAATTTTAAAATATGCCATCACGGTCGTATCGCTATTCGCTCATAATAATACCGTCAAAAATGGTGTTGTCACTTTTTTTAAAATTTGCAAATTTTGGGGAAGTCGGAATATTAATTCCAAATTCCACATTTTTTTTTTTTTTGTAAATTTTCGCAAAAAAACATAATTCAATATTCATTAGTACCTGTACTGTTACTATGATGTTTATGTAAAATTTCATTGTTTATCTAGTCATGACTCATGTGTTTACCTATTACCTTTATTATCCTTATAGGTCGGACGGGGTTTTCTTTACATATTGTATACAGTCCTCAAGGTAAACTCAGGGTAAACGAGTCCTCGAGTGAAGACCTTGCCTCGGCGAGATGGAGCGACTACATCAAAAAGGTAGTGGCTGGCGGAGAACTGCTCAGGATCGAGCTTGTTGGCGTGCCATGAAGGAGGCCTATGTCCAGCAGTGGACGAATAGAGGCTGATGATGATGATGATGATTAGTGTCTTATTTAATTATTTAAACCTAAATCCTCAAAGACGTAGGTACAGATGACAGCACATCCAGCTACTACGATCCGGCCAATTTCTTTTTTAGATTTTCAACCTAATTTCTAAAGCATTAAGAATCAAGGTTGATTGGTAATATTTGATAGTTTCGGTTAGATTCACCTGCAGTCGTCCGTACATAAATAATCTTTTTTTTTTTATTATTTAGTGGGCCCTAAATACTGCCAGGAACATTACAAAAAAAGCATGGGAGCGTGAATGCAAAGCCATGGGATAGAAGTGACCTTAAAAAAAAGAAATACGGCATAATGCTTCCCATCTTCTTTTCTCCCACTGTCTCCATTTTGTTTCAGTGACTATCAAAACATTTAATAATTTTTAAGAGTTAATTTGTGTCTACCGTCTCCGCCACTGCGTACTTGTCTTATTTTAAGTTTAGTACAGAAAAATTAAATAAAAAAAGACATAATGTTACTTACAAAGACGAATTCCGTGGAATTTCCTAGACGCTATCATAAAAAAGAAATAGGAAATTCGAACCACATCATACAAAAAGCGTAAAAGTTTACATCCTTGCTCGATAGATGGCGTTGTACGGTTTTCTGAATCGCGCTATGGTTTGGTTACAAGCGTTTCATGACACCTCTTCACACACGCACACACTTCACAATCTCCGATCATACTCTACCTTGGGACTCAGTGTGTTCCGTAGTGGAATGATAAATATTTTTGGATAGAATATCTGAAAATTATTCAGATTTCAGATATTCTTCTTATATCCCAATTGAATTAATCTGGATACTGATTGTATTCAGATTTATAAAATAACGTAAAGGCTATCTTTGTTAATACAGATCAAAGTTGTCCACAAAATTACAAAAAAGAATATAAAAATTGTTATTAAAATAATTAGTACCTAATTGTTTTTAAATAATTTTTTGAACAATGAAAATATAAAAAAAAATTTAAAAGGGATAAAAGCCTACGAGCGAGTCGATCTTAAAATGAACATGGACGAGACCAAAGTCATGTCTAATGCCCATGTTGTACCGATTCCTATAAAGATTAGAGACTCTGTTCTCGAAGTTGTTGACAGTAACGTGTACCTGGGACAAAATATCCAGTTAGGAAGGTCCAACTTCGAGAAAGAGGTCAATCGTCGAATCCAACTCGGCTGGGCTGCTTTCGGGAATCTACGTAGAATCTTCTCGTCCGAAATACCGCAGTGTCTCGCAACACACACTGGTCGAAGACTTTTGTCTTCGACCAGTGTGTGTTGCCAGAGATGACGTATGGAATTGAGACGTGGCCGCTAACAATGGGCCTTATAAGAAGGCTTAAGGTCACTCAAAGGGCAATGGAGAGGGCTATGCTTGGGGTTTCACTGCGCGATCGAATCAGGAATGAGGATATCCGCACAAGAACTAGAGTAACCGACATAGCCCGAAGATTTGCAACACTAAAGTGGCAGTGGGCCGGGCCCGTAGGACCGATGCCCGATGGGGCCGACGGGTTCTCGAGTGGCGACCACGCACCGTAAGACGCAGCGTGGGTAGGCCCCTAACAAGGCGGACTGACGACCTGGTGAAGGAACTTTCTATGTCCAGCAGTGGACGTCTTTCGGCTGAAATGTTGAATGAAATAATGAGATATTATGAGGAATGTGTTTTATTTAATATTTTGACTTAAAATCCAGTTTATTAGACTGACATTGAGATTAACATTAATTGTTATTAATATGTATTTCGTTTGCGTTTGTGTTAATATGGAACAAATTCCATAAGCATATATTTTACTGTAAGTACAGACACACACACATCAAGCTACTAGAATCTGTCAGATTTCCATAAAAGATTTTCAACTTTATGTCTTAAGCATTAAGGTTCAGGGTTGATTAGGGATATTTGGCAGTTTCGGGTAGCTTGAACGGCTATCGTCCGTACATCTGCAATTCTATTGCAAATTGTCATAATGGACATCTCTGTCGAAGTCGTCCATCATTATTTTCTTGGTTTTTTCCACTACGCGGATCCAATCGTCTTTAGTAACCTTAGTAAGTAACCTGTGGCACACTTAGGGGGCTGGGGGGGCACATTTAGTACTTCATCAATTTTTACAGCCGACAGCGACACCTGAACTCTGGCGAGTGAACAACTTGGCAGCCATCTTATCCCAAGTGTCAAATAAAGGTCAAGTCCAAGTGTCATATTTTTCAATTTCAATTTTCGAGATAAGGAAGCAAGATGGCGGATAGAGAATCAAACAATTTTATTTTATTTAGACTTGTGTTGAATGAATATAACAAAGATTTTTGTTATCATGTTTCAACTCCCAAGAAAATATTGTATTTTTGACTGTGATGCTTTAGGTAAGTGTTTATTACTGTACCCTACCGTATTATCTATATAAGTAAGAAGGTTTTTATATCATATAATTTATTTATTTTTTGGCCAAATTCTGATAAGTAATTATTCACAAATTTCATTCCAATTTCAGTTGCACACGGTGTACCCCTTCTCCGATTCCCAAACCCTGAAAAGGACCCTGATTTGTTCACTACTTGGATAGCCGCTGTTGGCAGCCAAGTTAGAGAAAGTGATCAAATGAAGATTTATAAGAACAAGATGATTTTGATCAATCAAGACAGCTGGAGGTCGTCTTATTTGTTCAGCAACACCAACAGTTAATTTGAATCGTAAGTAGAATTAAGTTAGCTCAATATTTGTGTGAACACAACATTTATTACCATACCAAATTGTTCCAATTCATATTTACAGTCAATTGAGGGGTGATTTTTGAAAAGGATTTATTTCTGTATGAACTCTACAGAGAAATAGGCTCTTGTGACTTTGTGAAAGGGCTTAATTCTATATGAACTCTGCAAAAGAAATGCAGTCCTTCCGAAAAGTCACTCCTCAATTGGGTTTTGCTAATCAGTAACTTAAAAGTACCTACTCTTAAAATTGTAGAAGAAGCAGGGATTTTGGATTATTAATTTCCGGATTTGATGAATAGATAGATAGAACGTCTTAGTTATTTGACTTCACACAAACTTAATTTTGCTTCAAAGCGCTATATTTATTCTCTATTTTGTATGAGCCATATTGAGCGCGTGTCTGACTTCTACTGACTAAAACCCACCCATGTTTCTTCACTTGCCTGTGTGACGGCCAGGGCCACGGTTCCTTTTTTAACCAACCCGCAACCCTGACCCAGGAGGCATTGGTCTTCGTGGACCCAGTCACAATGTGAACTGGTAATGACCTTGCATTGTATGTTACAGGTAATCAACAAATAATCAGTACCTTTGTGGAGACAGACCATAAATACTCATCATCTCGGCTTTAATCCTAGTTACAAAGTTTCAACCCCAAACTGTTAATTTGTGACACTTTCGGCTAATTTGTAATATTATTTCGGTGTACTACATATTAGCGTAATGTTTTATGTTTACATACTGTCAGCTGTAAAGTTTCCACTCATAAAAAAATAAATTATTGAATACTTTTTTTTAATCATCTGAAAACCCAGACCTATAATATACATAGCTACGTACGCATAGATACGTAGCTATAACATACATAGCTACGTATGCATAGGTACGTAGCTATAATATACATAGCTACATACGTAGAGCTACGTACCTATATCATTCACTAGTAGTTGTTCACCCGCCAAATGGTAGAGGGCATCACTTTCCATACATGCAAATTTTACCGCAGAGTTGGCACTCTTTAACTATATACTTACTATACTCTTTGGCACATGCTTCTTTCAATAAATCCTCCATTTTGTTTACACTGAAAGACTTCTCAGGACTTGAACACGGGCGATTTTGCTTACTAAAACTTATTAAAATTATAATAACTATGTTTAATTTTAAATATGCGTTTTCGTTGACATTTAGAAATCAGCAAAAATACAATTAAATAATAAAGAACGCTTTCATTGAAAACGATCGTTATTAGTAAGTTCAATTATTCGGTCATTTTTAACGATTATTGATATAAAAGTGAATTTGAAGAGTCACAACACTACGGTATAGTACCTTACTACGTGACTTTGACACGACGTCGAGAAAAAATACTATTTATTGTCTACATTGGTTACATTGCTTTGCTTGAAAAATTTTAATGTAAATTAAGTGATTAAGAGTTGCGCAGTTTGTGATAAGATAAAAATAACTTTAAAATTACGTGGTTTTATGAAACGTCAAATTGCACTTCTTAGATTTGAAGAACTGTAGTTATGACTTTGTGCCAATTTCAAGTAAAATAAAAATCTTCAAAAGTTCTCCTTTCTTTTATGGCTTCGCACGGTTTGTGCATTTAGCCAACGTCATGTAATAAATTCATGTCGAAAAGGACGGCCGCGTGAACCGTCTTACGAGGGAGGTTTGAGACAAAGTCAAGATGTGGCCACTATGCTGCTATATTTCACTGTTGTTATGAATTATTTACTGAATGCACTTTTTACTATATAAATCACGCATTTTATTTAGTTCATCATCATCAGCCTCTATTCGTCCACTGCTGGACATAGGCCTCCTCCATGGTACGCCAACAAGCTCAATCCTGAGCAGTTCTCCGCCCGCCACTACCAGCCACCTTTTTGATGTCGTCGCTCCATCTCGCCCAAGGGCGTCCTACGCTACGATTGCCGAGACGCGGTCTCCACTCAAGGACTCGTATACCCCAACGGTTGTCGGTCCTGCGGCATATGTGGCCAGCCCATTGCCACTTCAGCTTGCTAATACTCACAGCTATGTCGGTGACTCTGGTCCTCTGTCGGATCACCTCATTTCAGATGCGGTCCTTCAGAGAGACGCCCAACATAGCCCGCTGCATAGCTCGCTGAGCAGCTTTAAACTTACGGACTAGTCTGACTGTTAGTGTCCACGTCTCGGCTCCGTAAGTCATGACGGGTAGGACGCACTGGTTGAAGATTTTAGTCTTCAAACATTGGGGTATGGGCGACGAAAATACCTGGCGAAGTTTACCAAATGCTGCCCATCCCAGCTGGATCCTTCTATTTGCCTCCTTCTTGAAATTGTTTTTCCCTAATTGCAACGTTTGCCCGAGGTATACATATTCTGAAACAACTTCGAGCGGCATTCCGTTTACGGCAACCGATCCCCGGAGTGACTCGTTCATTGAACATAATTTTGGTCTTGTCTAAGTTCATCCGGAGACCGATGCGTTGGGAGGAGTCAGCTAAGTTAGCCAGCATTTGTTCCAGCTCTTGCTGCGTGTCCGCCATGATGACGATATCGTCCGCAAATCACAAGTGTGAGATGTACTCGCCATTGATGTTAATGTCCCGACCCTGCCAATCCAGCGTCTTAAACATATCCTCGAGGGCATTGGAGAACAATTTGGGGAAAATAACGTCCCCTTGTGTCACTCCTCGCTTAAGAGGGATATGTTTAGTCTGCTGGTTCTGGACTTGGACGGACATAGCGGCGGCATCGTAAAGACATCTCATCACTTGGATATATCGCCAATCGTCTTGGCATCGCTGCAAAGATTCCAGCACAGACCAGGTCTCGATGGAGGTAAAGGCCTTCTCATAGTCCACAAATGCTGATTATACTCTTCTGTCTTCTGTATAATCTGCCTCACTGTGTGTATGTGGTCTATCGTACTAAATCCTCCTCGAAACTCGGCCAGCTCAGGCGGCTGGAATTCGTTGAGTCTGCGCGCTAGTCGGTTCGTGGTCACTCTCGAAAACAGCTTGTAGACATGGCTCAAAAGCGAAATGGGTCTATAGTTCTTCAGTGAGGTTTTATCACCTTTCTTGAAAAACAGAACCACCACGACCAGAATTAAATATACGCTGAAGCTCTTTTAGCACAGGCGTACCTGCAGCTTTCAAGAGCTCCGAGGTAATCCCGTCTTCTCCGGGAGCCTTCCCATTTTTAAGCTGTCCAAGAGCCACCACGATCTCGGCTAGGCTGATATCAGGGAGATATTCGGTGTAGTGCCGTATGAGAGTGGTTCTGGAATCTTCGGTGCGGGGAACTGGTTTTGGCGCTTGCGAGGTACACAGCTGACTATAGAAGGTTTCAACTTCCACAAGTACCTCCGGCTTCAAAGTAAATTATTTAGATAACAACACTAAATAATTATAGAAGTCCAATGAAAAATGAGCGTGGCACTCAGCTTGACTTTGCCGCCTAAACTCTCATTAATAAACCAAATCGAGTACTTTTTGGAAAATCGTTTCTATTAACAAGTTTTATAATAATGGCAATACGGCAATGCCATTCTATCACCGATAATATTGATTGATCATTATGAATGTAGCAGATTAAAAACTTAGCTCAATATAGCCTCCATCCCCGCGCAGTGCAAATATTTGTATGCATGAATATTTGCAATGGTCGGAAAGCACGCTAAGCCGTTGGTCCCGGTTGCCATACGAACATCTAATGGCAGTTGGCATCTAATGGTTGTCGGAACCCTCAAAAGTCCGACAATTGGTCTAACCGCAATGCTTCGATGTCGCCTTTGGGTTGTGGAGGTCAGACGGCAGTCGCTTCACGGAAAATATCGCAGTTTAGCCAAATGAGCAGTTACACTGGTAAAGCGGATAAAAGCTTTGGATGCAACTGGGATTAACGCTGAGATGATGATGATGAAGACGAACTTAGCACAATGACAATGAAATCGTGTTGGAATGACAAATTTATAGCAGACTAGGGCCCCAGGTCTTGCTTTTAATTCTATTACAACTTGTAGAAAACTCCTTAACACATTTACACAAACCCCCTTATTTATAAAAACTGCTTAAAGTTAACTAGTGATTAGCAATTCTTTAACTATACATTTTTGACCTTTTAACGTCACTTAACTTAAATCATTCTTTATGAATAAACACCACAGTGTGTAAGGGGTTTATTCATAATCGATTATTAAAGTTAAGTGACGTGCAATCGTCTAAAATGTATGTTTGAAAAATCGCTAATCACTAGTTAACTTTAAGCAGCGTCTATAAATAAGGGGGAGAGAATCACACGCATTATGACGTCAAGATTTCTGTAAACACTTGTATTTAATATAATTATTAATTATAACTTTGCAACCCTTCCAATATATTTGATATCTTTCAAAGAAGCCAAGCCCTTGATATGTATACTATTTACGTTACATGTTGTATAAAATAAATTTTAATAAACTATTACAATAAATGCTATCACAAATGAAGGAGAATAGTTGAAATATTATAACTAAATTAATTAATGATTTACTTTCATCGGTCGTTTTCCTCAAGCATCAAATTAGCTTAGCTAACTAGTATAGCTTAATTTTGATATATTTTTTAACATTCCAATTTTATCCAAAATTCTAATTTGAAACATTATTTTTGTAAAAACAAAACAATTCATTTTCTCATTAAAAATATGGCGGACAGTACCTAGGTATACCAGCGTCTATATAAAAATCATCAAAACCCTTTGCGTACATCGATAAATAGTGGATTAGTTTCCTAACACTTTGTTTTTTAAAATTGGCAACCTTTTCAGCACCTTTTAATTTTAAAAAGTTGTGCGAACTATCTTCAATCATTTTTAAAAATATGATGTGTCAAAGTGATCAGTGACTACCTACTTGCATAATAAACGATTTCATTTCATTTTTATTACTTAGAAAATATACAATACAATCACGGGCGTACCCTGAAGGGGGCTCAGGGGGAAGCAACTGTGCCCACCCTGAAAATTTCGCAGGACACGTATAAACTCCCCTGTTTACTAAACAAAGTGTAAACGAGGACTTATCTCTTACTTTTGTAGGATCCTCTACACAAATACTTTGCAACATACACATACATACAATACCGGTTTGTCGACATCATTATATCGACATGGCAATATCGACATGGCCCCGTCCCTATTACCACTTAAGTATATAACTACATATACTCCGGCCGCCTGTGTACGCGCAGGGGTCAAGACAGTGTTTTACCTACTACGACGCGGAACGCATGTTGCTTGCTAAGCTACTTTACTTTAAGCTTATGTATTTACCAGTGTTTAATATCTTATTGCATTTGGCTGTGACTTTCCTTTTCTGCTTCTATAACTTCCGTGCTAAAAACTATACTGTGCTATTTGTGTACGTGCTATTCTGCCTATTGACTATCTTGTGCTTGCTTCCGCTTTTTCTACTCTAGTGCCTTCTAAACATTTGGTGTTAATGTGTGTATGGACGGACTTGAACAATACAACATTTGAAACAGTGAGTCGAACTTTTATTTCCATCCACCGACACCTACATTGATCACGTCGGGGTCACCAATGTAGGTGTCGGTGGATGGAAATAAATGTTCGACTCACTGTTTCAAATGTTGTATTTCCATCCACCGACACCTACACTTTTAAATAAACCACGCAGTATACCTACATTAACAAAATGTACGATGTAATTGCCAAAAAACTGCGATTTACTTACGATTACCCACTCTAAAAATCTGACTTGCCCACTTGGGGTACGCCCATGAATACAATATTAATTCAAACACAAAAAATAGAATACATTTCTTAACTTAAAGACTATGTCGCACCTTTAGAACAATAGAGACCTAATTCGAAATTTGAATATTTCAATGTTGATATGTTGAACTTGTTGCAACTTGTAACAATGTTGAACAATAAAACAGAGACGGTTGTTCGAAAAGGACTCGTCCTTTTCCTGAAAACCAAGATGGTCTTGCAAGGTAATTGTATGAGTCAACAATGAAATCTTCAAATTTCGAATTAGATCTCTATTGTTCTAAAGGTGCGATGTATTTTCATGAAAAATATTGGTTCACAACCATTTTAAGTAAGGTTTGTCAGCCGATAACTAAATCCCTGTTTTACGGGCACACAAAACCTCGTTAGCTGGACCGGTATTACATGTTTTTTTTTTTAATTTGGAATATCATCAAGTGACCTTTCTCCCGCCCTGGGCGGAGCGGAAGGGAGTGTTAAACTTTTACTGACTAAAACCCACCCGTGCCTTCACTTCCCTGTGCGCCAGAGCCATGGTTTCTTTTTAACCAACCCGCAACCCTGACTCAAGAGGCATCGGTCTTCGTAGGCCCCGTCACGATGTGCTGACATCTCATTGAGGCGCGCGTAAAAAACAACGTGCCGTCGACTCGGGCCTGATCCTCACCAGGCGGCGAGCTGCCCACTGCTTGGCGCCCTACGGTAGCTGGGAGTTCGATGTTGTCTCCCGACCAGGGCGTCTCTTGCGGCGATTAAAGATGAAGCTTCTAGAAGCTTCATCTTTAATCTTTAAATTTAAGGGGTTAAAGCTAGCTTTAACCCCTTTTACAGATCAACTGGGGCGATCCCCTTTTACGGATCAAATGGGGCGCATGACGGGCGAGTGTAAGTATACGGGGCATGTGTAAGTGTATGGGGGGTGATTGGAAGTGTATTTGGGGCGAGTGTATGGAGTTCGAGTGTAATTATATGGGGCGTGTCTAAGTGTATGGGGGTGAGTGTCGGTGTATGGGGGGCGAGTGTAAGTATATCGGGGTCGATTGTAAGTATATGGGGGTGAGTGTAAGTATATGGGTGTGAGTGTAAGTGTATGGGGATCGAGTGTAAGTATATGGGGGTCGAGTGGAAATGCATGGGGGTCAAATCAAATCAAAGCATTTATTTCAAATAAACCAGTTACAGGCACTTTTGAATTGTCAGAAGGTCGGTCAGTCAGTAAGGTGAAGCTAGTCGCCCATTCCAAAGAGTAGGTACCTATGGAGAAGAACGGGCAAGAAACTCCGAGTCGAGTCAACTCTCGGGTCGAGTGTAAGTATATAGGGGTGGGTGTAACTGTATAGGGAGCGAGTGTAAGTGTATGTGGGTTAGTGTGGGTTCGAGGGCGTTGTTAATGAGTGCGGCAACCGTAACTAATACACTGGGAAGGTAGTATCGACATCGAAAGCCCACGCGTGCAGTCCTCCTTTCATGTCCTTCACTTTATGTCGGTGTTCTTCTGGTAACATATCTAGGACCATCTTAGCTGCTAGCTGGGAGTCGTTGCCGCGGCGGCAGAGGAAGATTACTGGAACAATAAAAAAAAAACAAATTAAAATTTACTGGTCCATTCAAACCCAGTCAAAATGTCCCATCAAAGATTGAGTCCAATCAAATACATTTTAATTACAACGTAACCACTTGTTTTGCCAAGTCATATATAGCACTTCCACGCAAGCAACGCCATCTGTTGAATGAATCACGTATTACTTCATAGACGTTCAACACTACTTGGATTCTCTCAATTCTGTGACACTGCATCGATCGATTAAATTCAAAGTTACGCCGCTAGAGGTCGTTACGTATATGTAAGTAGGTAAACCTTGGTGCACATATACAAACAATAAGAAAAACAATGCACGCCGAGCCTCGGGCGGCGGTCAATTAGTCCGACACTACTGGCCAAACAAGCTGGTCTTCTGTCTTCTTCTTCTTCCTCTTCTTCAGCCTATGGATGTCCACTGCTGGACAAAGGCCTCCTCCAAGGCTTTCCACGCTGACCGGTCTTGTGCTGCCCGCATCCATCGGCTTCCCGCGACCTTCACCAGGTCATCGGTCCACCTTGTTGGGGGCTTCCCTACGCTGCGTCTTCCAGTACGTGGCCGCCGCTCCAGAACCTTACTGCCCCATCGGCCATCGATTCTACGAGCAATGTGCCCTGCCCACTGCCACTTAAGTTTAGCGACTTGCAGAGCTATGTCGGTGACTTTGGTTCTTCTGCGGATCTCCTCATTTCTGATTCGATCACGCAGAGAAACTCCGAGCATAGCTCTTTCCATTGCCCTTTATGTGACTCTGAGCCTTCGTTGAGGCCCATTGTGAGCGACCACGTTTCAGTTCCGTAAGTCATCACTGGCAACACACACTGGTCAAAGACTTTAGTCTTGAGACACTATGGTATCTTTGACGACAAGAAGATGTATTGTAGCTTCTCGAACGTTGTCTAGTCGAGTTGGATTCGACGAAGATACCTCTTTCTCGAAGTTGGACCTTCTGTGGTTATTAGGAAATGAATAACCACGCCCGCTAATTCGCGATCGGGAATCGTGCCTTAATCGCCTGGATTGTGAGGAAGAAATCCTCTATAAATTAATTACCCCAATTCCACGGTGGGATACGCGCCAAGGGTATGCATGGCTGATGGGTGATCAGTTATTAGCGCCAACCTCGACGGACCTGGTAAACGTCGTTGTAGTGAGTCTTCTTGGGGGAATGGGCGTCACCCCTCAAGCGACCTTTTATATCGACCCTACTCGTGGGAACAAAAATGAATAATTACATAGAAAAAGAAAACAATCATAAATTGGTACAACAAACACTCCTTAAAAGTCTTTTCAAACATACGAGAAGTAATTCTCTTGACACACAACTAGATGAAATAGAAAAATCCAACACAGATGCAGCAGCAACAATTAGCAACCCAAACAACGAACAAGACTACACATCATGGCAAAATGACCAAGTGCTTACGAATAGGAAAGCTGAAGCAAGTCCTGAAATGAAGGACATCCTAAAACAACATTTACTATCCAAACTCAAAGTAGATTCCAAGTTTTGGAAAATCTAGATGGTACTGAGCAGACTAAAGAATATAAAGAGCTTAGACCACCGAAACCAGAACCCATATTCGTCACTGGAGTCATAGACATAAAGAAGTTGAAAGACCTTCTTACTACTATTGAAGAAACTGATAAATTATATACTATGACAACCCTAAGATCCGGTCATATTGTAAAAGTAATGCCAGTAGATGTAGATACCTATAAACGCATAAGAGCTAGTTTTATCGAGAAAGAAGTTAGCCATTATACCGATATGAAATGAAATGAAATGAAATGAAATGAAATGAAATCGTTTATTAAGCAAGTAGGATCACCGATCACTTTTACACGTCATATGTTTTTTTTTTATTCTTTTTATTTATTTTTTTTTAACTAGATGAAGCCGGCATTTCCTAACTGACTACCTCTGAGAAGAAATAGCCGAAACAAACTCAGGGATCATCGTCTTTTTTAAAGTCCAGACATTAAAAATGAAAATGTTTATGTTGTATCATACATCACTACTCTGTAGTCGAGTAACTAATACATCTCTATGTATTAGTGTCTATGAATATAGTCTATAGTCTTGTCATTGTAACTTAGGATCTGACCTAGAAGATGTCGATTATAATGTAATAATTATACAAGTGTAATAAACCAGTCTAATTATCTAAAGTCTTTAATATTTACCAACCGAACAATCATACATGGTGTCAGAAGAGTGAAAAAACCCAATACGAAGAAAGAAAAATAAAAAAAATGCAAAAGTCGGATGGCGTCGGTGGCAGCCATGACACCGGAACTCCAATGAACAATGGCTTGAAGGCGCTTAGAATATCGTCAGATGCAACAAACAACAATTACGAAACCTGGAAGCGCTGGTGGCAACAGTTCGAATTATACTTGTTGGCAACGGGTTTAGACAAGTCCGGTGAGAAACGCAAGATCGCCATTTTATTACATCACATTGGTGAAAAATGCTTAAAAATTTTCAACACATTCAACATAAATATTGGAGAAAGCACATTACATGACGTCAAAGCCAAATTCGACGAATTTTTTCAACCTAGAAAAAATATTACCATGTGTCGTTACATGTTTTTTACCACACGTCAACAGAAATCGGAAAGCATCGAGGATTTCTTAACCGATCTCGAAAATAAGAGCCAAGATTGCGAATTTGGAACGCTCAGAGAATCTCTTATCAGAGATATTTTTATCGTCAACTTGAGTTTGGACTTAGCACATGTACGTCAGAGACTGCTGCAGGAACCTGATCTGACATATCAGAGGATGCGAGAGCTAGCTAGGACACTCATCGTCGCACAGCAGGATGCAGACCAAATTGTCAAGAGGTCCACTAGTCAAGAGTCTGAAAAAGTCATGCATCTGCGTCGGAGGAGCCGTGGTCGAGCGGAGCGTCAGCGACGGCGAGCTTCACCAGTCAGTCAGCAGGGATCCAGCGCAGGGAGGTCAAAGTCAAGTCCCAGTCCTGAGAAGCGCTCGAAGACGTGTAGCCGCTGTGGACAACACCACCGCTACAAATGTCCAGCGCAGGGAGCTAAATGCAGGTCATGTAACTCTTATGGTCATTTTGCAAAATTTTGTTACTCCAATAATAAAAAAGTCAGTCATTTAGAGTCGTTAAGTTCAACTGGTAGTCAAGATAATTTTGTTGGAATTTTAAATTGTCATAACTTCAGTCATAGTCATAAGTCTAGTCAATATAATTGTCATTTAGAGTCACAAAGTCATCACAATCGAAATCATTACAGACATAGCAGGTTGTCATACACACAGTCACATACTAGGTTACAATCAACGGTCAGGTCGCACATAGGCCAGTCGCAGTCAAAGTCTAAGAGATCTCATGAGGACTCATCTTGTCAAAAAAAATATCCTGTGTCATATTTCTGTGATGAAAGTGGTGATAATGTCATATCTGAGAGGTCTAATAAAAAATGCCTCAGTGATGAAAAAAGTCTGGTGACTGATAAGTCTAAGAGATCTCATGAAGACACATCTTGTCATATGTCATATCTCAATGATGAAAACACTAAACAGTCTGAGAGATTCACAGTCAAGTCAAAAAAGTCAAAAAGTCTTAGTCGAGATTCATATCTTAATGATGAGTACAGACACAAGTCTGAGGAATCTCACACAACAAACACTTGTAGAATTATTACAGCAAAGTCAACACATAGTAAACAGGTCAATACAGTCGAGTCAAAACAAAACAAATACTATTCTAAACAGTCATGGAACATAAACATTTTAGTTGGTCATACACAAATTAATTGCATTATTGACTCAGGAGCTGATATCAATATTATGTCAAAGAGAACTTTTCAATTTTTGAAATGTCAAAGTCAAATGTCACTTGAGAAATGTCAAATAAACATTAGTGGGTTTGGTGGTATATCAATACCCATTATGGGCAAAGTCAATGTAAAATGTAGTTTATCTTTAAATAATAGCACTATTAGTGTAAATATAGTGTTTATAGTCGCAGATTTAGTTTGTCCGAATGTTTTAGGTCTACCAACTTGTAAAAAATTAGGTATAATTCAAAGAGTTTTCTCTGTGTCTCAACAAAATTTTAGTGAACAAATTCTTACACAATACAATGATGTATTTCAGGGTCTTGGATGTCTACCTCAAGTCTGTCGCCTGAAACTCAAACCGGAAGCAGTGCCATGCGTGGATGCTCCGAGAAGGGTACCCTTCGCTTTACTGAACAAACTGCGCGATGAATTGGATCGCATGGAGAAAATGCAGGTCATTGAAAAGGTTATTAAACCTACAGAATGGGTGAACAGTATAGTGATAACAGTCAAAAGCACGGGTCAGTTACGAATTTGTTTAGATCCTAGAAATTTGAATAAGAATATTATAAGGGAAATTTATCCACTTAAGTCAATAGATGAGATCAGATCTCAACTAGCAGGAGCTGTTTGTTTTTCTCATTTAGATGCATTTTCAGGATTTTGGATGCTTAAACTAGATGAATATAGTTCTGATTTATGTACATTTCAAACACCTTTCGGTAGATATAAATATTTAAGGTTACCTTTTGGTATTAATGCATCGTCTGAAATTTTTCAAAGAGTCATGATGAATTTGTTCGGTGATTTAGAAGGAGTTCTAATATTCATCGATGATATTTTGGTATATGGACCAAACGAGTCAGTACATAATGAGAGAGTACATAAAGTCATGCAACGAGCACGTGAAGTCAATTTAAAGTTCAATAAGTCTAAATGTAAATTTCTAGTTTCAGAAGTCTGTTTTTTAGGGTATGTTTTTAGTAAAGATGGTGCTAGGGTTGATGAAGAGAAAGTAAAAGCAATTGTCAATATGCCCACACCAAAAAATGTCAAAGAATTGCAAAGAATATTAGGTATGATCAATTATTTAGGTCCCTTTATTAGCAATTTGTCTCAAAAAACTCAAATTTTAAGAAATCTTTTGAAGAAAGATTCAGTCTGGACTTGGGATGAAAATCATAGTCAATGTCTTAAGAGTTTAATCGATGAAATTACAAATTCACCAGTTTTAGCTCATTATAATCCCAATGTACCATTAGTCTTGTCAGTCGATTCGTCAAAGTCAGCATTAGGAGCAGTCATTATGCAGAATAATAAACCTATTGCTTATAGTTCAAAAACATTAACTCAAACTCAGTCAAGGTATGCTCAAATTGAGAAAGAATTGTTAGCCATTCAGTTTGGTTGTGAAAAATTTCACCAGTATGTGTACGGTCATAAAGTAACTGTTCATACTGATCATAAACCTTTAGTCTATCTTTTTAAAAAGCCATTACATGATGTACCAGCAAGATTGCAACGTATGATGTTAACTTTACAAAAATATGATTTGGAAGTTATACATGTTCCAGGTAAAGAAATGTTTATATCTGACACTCTGTCTAGAGCAGCATTGAAAGAACATTATATACCTGAGAATGAGTCAGAAATATCTTGTCATGTCAATTTAATGCATTCAAGTCTAGCAGTCACAAAGGAGTACTGTACAAAATTGTTACAGAACACTAAGAAAGATGATACTTTGCAATTGTTAAAAAAGTATTATTATGAAGGTTGGCCAAAAAATAAAAATAATGTCAGTCTGTCAATAAAACCATTTTGGAATATACAAGCTGAAATTCATGTAGTCAAAGATTTGTTGTTCAAAGGGTCAAAATTAATAGTACCACAGTCAATGTATAAGGAAATGTTAGGTAAAATTCATGAAGGTCACCAAGGTATAAATAAATGCTTAAAACTGGCTAGAGAGTCTTTGTACTGGCCAAGCATGTCAGCTGATATCAAAAACTTGGTAGAACAATGTTATGTATGTGCACAATTTAAACCAAATAATCCAAAGGAACCACTAAAAAATTTTGAAATAAATAAATATCCATGGCAACAAGTAGGTGTTGATTTAATGTATTTTGATAACCTCACTTATTTAATTGTCACAGATTATTATTCTAAATTTATAGAAATAGCTTTGTTAAATAAAAACAGTACAGCAAAGAATGTAATAACACATTTAAAGTCCATTTTTGCTCGTCATGGAATACCTTTATCTTTAGTGTCTGATGGTGGTCCTCCTTTTCAGTCATTAGAATTTAAAAATTTTATGCATGAATGGGACATAGAACACATTGTAACTAGCCCATATCATCCACAGTCAAATGGTCAAGCAGAGAGTTCAGTCAAAATTATCAAAAACATGTTAAAAAAATGTAAAAGAAACTCATCTGATCCATACATAGCTTTATTACAGTATAGAAACACACCTAAGAATAATTTACCATCTCCAGCTCAATTGTTAATGTCCAGGAATTTAAGAAATAACATTCCTATGTCTTATAAGAAATTAAAACCTAAAGTGGTTACATTCAAAAATTATAAAGAATGTGTCAAGCAAAATAATAAAAATAAGTCTAAATATTATAATAGAAATACAAAGTCATTGTCATTATTGTATCCCAATGATCATGTATACTTTAAAAGAAAGCCTGATAGCAATTGGGAACAAGCCATTGTCAAGCTAAGGTTGGCTAATAATAGGTCATATGTCGTTGAGGATGTCAATGGAGTTAGGTATAGGAGGAATAGGGTTCATTTAAGACACAAATATTCTCCTATGCTATCCAATTCGTCGCAGGGGAGAGAGGAAGGTAACAGGCAGGAGTCTAGACCTCAAGAGCTCTCATCTCAATCCTCAGTCAGTCAACATGTAACTCGTTCTGGAAGAGTTGTAAAGCCAACCAGAAGGCTAATTGATGAAATAGATTAAGTAGAACATTGTATACTAGATTAAGACCTAACTATAGTCTTAAGTCATTGTCTAAATTGTAACTAAGTCAGGTTTCTATAATATTGTTTGTCAAGGGTTAATTTAAACTTAAACAGGGGGGATGTTGTATCATACATCACTACTCTGTAGTCGAGTAACTAATACATCTCTATGTATTAGTGTCTATGAATATAGTCTATAGTCTTGTCATTGTAACTTAGGATCTGACCTAGAAGATGTCGATTATAATGTAATAATTATACAAGTGTAATAAACCAGTCTAATTATCTAAAGTCTTTAATATTTACCAACCGAACAATCATACAGTTTACAATAATTTACGTTATAATTACGCATATTGCTTAATAACAATGCTTAACAGAGCGAGCAGCTCAGTCCCAAGCCTCTCTATCCTCTAAATAATCTGAGATTTTATAATACCCCTTTTTGCAAAGTTTGGCCTTTATATAGGTTTTATATCGTTTGATGGGTAAGTTTCGAATGTCTATGGGAAGCTTGTTGTAAAAGTGTATACATTGACCCATGAACGAGTTGCCTACTCTGTGGAGACGAGTGTGATGTACAGCAAGATTGTGTTTGTTCCTGGTATTCACATTATGAATATCGCTCATTTTCTTAAAATTAGAAATATTTTTATGTACATACATAAGATTTTCAAATATATATTGCGAAGCTACAGTCAGAATGTTCACCTCTCTGAATTTTTCTCTAAGAGAATCTCTAGGACCAAGGTTGTAAATGGCTCGAACAGCCCTTTTCTGTAAAACAAAGATGGTATTGATGTCCGCACAAGTTCCCCAGAGAAGAATCCCATAAGTCATAAGACTATGAAAATAACTAAAATAAACAATTCTGGCTGTATTCACATCAGTTATCTGTCTAATTTTCTTAACAGCATAAGCGGCAGAACTGAGTCTACCCGACAGCTTCTCAATGTGAGGACCCCATTGTAACTTGGAGTCAATAGTCAATCCAAGAAAAACTGTCGACTCGACAGGGATCAACTCTACTCCATTCAGTTGAACATTGGTACTTAACTGCCTGACATTTGGCATAGAAAATTTAATGAATTTAGTTTTTTTTTCATTCAAAAGAAGGTTATTTACATTAAACCAATGATAAGACTCAAAAGTGAAAGAGCATACTGAGTAGTCCTGCGTGGCTTACACTCGTCCGAGGACACCGAAACAATAAAAAATTAGCTTCACGAACCTGAACATGAAGTAAGACACATAACAAATAAAGACACAGAAACACAAAACAACCTAAGCGAGCTATAAAGGCTGCTCAAAATATAAGTAATGTCGAGACTTGATTATGAAAAACTCCAATAACAAATTCACTGAACAAAAAAAAGTAATCAACAAGCAAACATAAAACTTAACGTGCCGAACAAGCATAGAACGAAACCACAAAAAAAACATACGCCCAAGTAGCAAATTCCAACAACCCATCAGCAGCAAAAGTTTTTTTTTTTTTAATAATTATAAACTAGCGCTTGACCGCAATCCCGCCTGACGGTAAGCAGCGATGCGATTGTTAATGGTAAAGCGCGCTAGTTTATTAAGAGCCTATTCACTCAGAAAAACTGAGCGAATAGGAAGGAAGACGGCAGTTGAGCGAGGTGATGCAATGTTAAACCCAACAAGACGACCAACGATGCTGCGCCAAAGGGAGATTGATCTGTACACCCTCCACGACCAAACTCCCAACACAACAACATTAGGCGCATCGTACCCGGCATACATCGCAACACAACTGCTCAGACCCGACCTCCGTACGGCTTCACCAGACATCATGCCGGAACACGACTAATCGCTAGGCGGCAAGGCTTTGTCTGGTGGGTGGTAACTTCTGCTGGCGGCCGATGTTATGACGGCTGACGTCAAGGATCCAAACAACTTCAACGAGGTACTGGATGTGATGTTTGAAAAATTACAAAATATGATGACTATTAGACAACATGATGGATCGAATGGTCCAATTAATCCCAGGCCTTATAAAACATCCCTACACTTAAGGGTAATTAATTACCTGGAACGCCAACGGACTAACCGAACGCAAATTGGAACTTGAACTTTTCCTAAAAACTGAACAAGTAGATGTCGCCTTAATCTCAGAAACGCGTTTTATCTCAAGAACCAATTTTAGCTAGTAGAACTACAAAGTTTATAACACAAACCGCCCTTCTGGTAACTCTCATGGTGGAACTGCTATTATAATAAAGGAAAACATTAAACATTATCCTCTTGAAGAATATCAAACTGAAAAAATACAGGCTTCCTCAGTCAGAATCCAGTATAACAAAACAGAAACAACATTATCTGCCCACCGAGACACATTATCACCTCAAATGACTTTGTCATTGTTCTGACGCTTGATGTCTCGCGCAATCGATCAAGCGGTCGGGCGTTCTCATTACGGCTAGCAAAGGCCACGTGTCACGAATTTGACGCGCACATCAGTTCATTGACTCATTTTACCTATAACTTTGGAGTTATAGGTAAAATGAGTTTATATAAACTTAACATCTTTTATTGTATTCTGCCCACATCATCTAAAAGTAGTGTGTGACCTGGCAACAGATCATACGGTACATATATGTATTTCCAGAGCGGCGCCACTCGGTGTATTTATAGGCCTGCTGTGCGCGCCCGATATGTGACAAATCTGGGACGCTTGAACTTTCTATCTACTTACCTATTGCTAGGTACTGACCGTTTGCTGAAGTCTCCTCCACACAGCGCAGTAATCGCTCCAGAGCGGCGCCACTCAGTGTATTGACAGGCCAGCTGTGCGCACTTGATATGTGACACATCTGGAACTCTGAGTCCGCGCGGACATCTACTATGTAGACTGGCTGCTTCTCTTTAAGAAGTCGAGAGACTTCAGGCGCTGATATGCGGTTGTGTTTAGGTAAGATTTGAAGATCTAATTCCTGAAAAGAAAAGGTTGATTTCAGGAGTTGAGAAGAGTTGCAAAGAAGAGTTCCGGCCGAAAAGTGTTGTGTACCGCCGGTTTCGTGGCCAGCTACGTGACACCAAAATACTAGACACGTATTTTTTGTTTTATCAAAACAATAAAAATTGACAAATATAAAAGGCATCGCATCAAAGATCAGGAGTGGTGGCTGGTGACGTCACTGGTCGGTAAAAGTGTAGCGTGCAGTGACGCCGAGTTTTCAACGCACTGTGTCGTCTTCGTTTTTTGTTTAGGTATATGAAAAAAGAAAAATACGTGTCTAGTATTTTTTGGAAATCTGACTGACGGACTAATTAGCTTTTTTTTTTTAGTCAAGTACCCTATTCTTGTTTTTTAAATAATATGACTTTTATTAGAATTTACAACAATTATTACCTACTGTATTATTTGCTAAATTTGAATTTCAAAGTATGTATTATTTTCTAGTATTCCATCTTCGAGTCGATGAACTGCAAATGTTATGTACGCCATTAAGTAAATAAGTAAGTAAGTAAGTAAATACGGACAAATCACACAGATTGAGCTAGCCCCAAAGTAAGTTTGACACTTGTGTTATGGGATACTAACTCAACGATACTATATTTTATAATAGATACATATATAGATAAACATTCAAGACCCAGACCAATCAGGAAAATATCGTTTTCCATCATGACCTGGCCGGGGATCGAACCCGGGGCCTCCACGTCGCAGGCAGGCGTGTTGACCGCTGCGCCACGGACCGACACCGGCCATTATTGTCACATACATCAGACCATGAATTGAATAGTTTATTTTTTATTAAAAGAAATCTGACCTTTTCCCAACTATATTGGGGTCAGCTTTGAACACCAGTATTTTACACGAAGCGACTGCCTATCTGACATCCACAACTCAGGTACTAGGTAATACGATACCCCTTCGATTGGCTGGTTGTCAGATTTTGCAACTTCTGAAGACCCGTAACATCTTCAAATGACAGCCGAGACCTACGTCTTAACGTGCTTTCCGATGACAAAGGGGTTATGTTTGTAAAGATGGGTCACCCACCCACAAGCCAACCGCGCCAAGCGCTGCTTGACCTGATCGATCCACCTGTGCAGTTCTAATTATTTAGCGACAAATAAAACAACTAAAATGACAACCTCCGTGGCGTAGCGGTAGCGAACGCGGCCGTTGCGCAAGGAGGCGCTGGTTCGATTCTCGCACAGTGCAAATATTTGTATGCATGAATATGAATATTTGCACTGGTCTGGTCGTGCCTCGGAAAGAACGTTAAGCCGTTAGTCCCGATTGCCATACGATCATCTAGTGGCAGCCCTCAAAAGTCTAACAATCGGTCAACTGCAATGCTTACATATCGCCTTCGGGTTATGGAGGTCAAACGGCAGTCGCTTCACGGAAAATATCGAAGTTTAGCCAAAATCAGCAGTTAGACTAAGCTGAAAAAGCTACGGATGCGACTGGGATTAACGCTGGGATAATGAAATAAAACAACAAAAATTTTAAATACATAATTATTATTTAAAAATATGTAAAGAAAAATACCTAATTTTCTTTAATTTAAATTTCCCGCGTTATGATCGCCATAGATACATCCTTGCGCGCTAGCTCCTATGATATTAGTCTAAAAAAATAAGTTTTGTTTGTCTATAAGAAAGATGGTCTGTGGTCTATGAAAGAGAGATAACCTTAAATACGTCACGGCGTAATTAATTTTGAAAAATAATCTTTAAAATAGAAAATACTGTTGTAAATGCCTTTAGGAACTGACATTGTGATTAATAACATTAGATGTCGTTTATTTGCTTACAGAGAAACTCAATTGTGTTTGATTGACTTTGTCACCCAAAGCATAAATATTTCGGAAGAAGTCTTATAAATATAGTAAAAAGTTGCTACTTAACAAGACACTACAACAATTTCTAGTTGACCTACTTCTATTCCCACACGGAACACATATTTGTAAGGCCTACAGGTAGTTGTTCCGGATCTGGCTATTTGTGTATGTGAGTTTTTTGTAAACGTACTAACGATACAAGAGTAATTCCTAAATCAGGAAACGTTTAAAAAAATACCTTTTATAAATCTTTGTTTCTTTCAAGTCCTTTAGAATAATATTTTAGAAGAAAGCTCGAGTTTTTAAGTCCTGAGGAACGGTAACTTTCAAAGACGCAGTCTCAGCGACAAACAAAATCTCACCCTGGAAAGTCAGGTGATGTACGCTTAGAGTAGCTGTCAATAATGTCAATCCCTAGCATCAGTTGAGACTGTCAATCGCTAGCATAGGTTGGGAATGACTGCTTACTCCACCCGAGTTTTTATGCTGAAATTGTTACAGGATAGCACTGCAGTGCCGATAATTTCCTACAAATGCATTTTTATCCATTACCCAAAATACGTTGCGTTCCAAATATGGCACGATATTCTATGACGGCCAATGTTCATTCAAATTACTAACTTCATAATAGAAACCATCGCATTTCTGCCCTTCGAACCCAAAATTGATATTATTATGCTGCTTAACCAAATCACAGACATCCCTCTGATGTTTGGGCTTAAAAATCCTTAAATTTTTCCTACTTAATATTTTAGCAAACGTTTTCCTCGAAGCCGGACTAATACCTTTATCAGCCATATCTCTCTGGTATACATTATAGAGTTGGAATTGATTCTTGACATCCAAATCTATATACTTAATATTAGAGTTCAAACTCGCACAAAATTGACATTTAGGGTCGATTTTCGGTAGCGTTTCTATATATTCTACAACATTTAATGACTTTAAAGGCACTTTCGGAGATTTAGGTTTCGTTTCCTTGGCCAGCCAACAGCGCACCATAGCTTCTTTTATTCCTAAAGTGTTCAAAAAGGTTACTCTACACACTTGGACCTTTTCGGAATTCAAATTTAGATGGTAACATTTGGAATCGCCTTTTCGGGACAGTACTCCTTTGTGGCTTGTCCTCCTACGTTTAGCAGGCACGGAATCAATTAAAGACTTAACGAAATTCTTTTTTTCCTTCCATTCCAAGCGCCAGAAGTGTTGGAAAATCTGACATCTGTCAGAATCTGACAGTTTTTTGCAGTGACGCGTGTTACTCTTTGCGCAGAAGTCGGATTTGCAAGAAGGTCCTAATTTTCTTTCCGATTTCAGCACGTCTTGGACCCAGGATTTTTTTTCTCCTGCTGTTGTAGTACGGAAACCGAAGTAGCGTTGTCCTGTCATTCGTTTTTCCTTTTCTTGTTTTCTTCTTTCTGATTTTAGACGGGATTCTTGTTTTTTCTGTGGGAGAAGAGAAGAGTCTGTATAGTGTGAGTTAAGTTGGACATAATAGTTTATGGTAATGTATTAATGGACTTCTTTTTAATCGTGCTTATAGAAATTGGTGTGAAAAATCAAAATCAAATCATTTATTAAAATTAGGCTGAGAATCAGCACTTTTTGAACGTCAATATTACGTAACACAGCCCAAAAAAAAAAGAATGAAAATAAATTGAATTAATTAATGAATTGAATTGAATGGCAAAAGCCTGGTATGTTTAATTTTCCTGAACACTTGGGTATGGATGAAGCCACTTCAAAAGCTCTATTGGCGTATGTATTATTTTTCAATTATACATAAAAATAAATTTAAAGGCATATTATTCCGTAAATGATTATTTAAATGATAAGAATAGCTGGTCGCTCTGATCGAGACTTCGATCGATCGAGAATAAAAATAAAAAAATAAATAAATATATACGGACAAAACACACAGATTGAGCTAGCCCCAAAGTAAGTTCGAGACTTGTGTTATGGGATACTAACTCAACGATACTATATTTTATAATAGATACATATATAGATAAACATCCAAGACCCAGGCCAATCAGGAAAAGATCGTTTTCCATCATGACCTGGCCGGGGATCGCCGATTAGGGGGCAGGACAATGTTTGTGTTGTTTCTCCGGAATTAGCTTACTCACATAACATGAGTTCATATAATTTACTTTTTTACAATACATAAATATGTAAGCTGTCACGCCCTTTATGCCTGGGGCTTTTATTTTATGATATATTTATTTTATGACTGATTATAAGGTGAAGGAAGTGAAAACATCTTGAGGAAACCTGGACTTTAAGTCTGAAATCGCCAACCCGCATTGAGCAAGCGTGGTGATTACGCTCAATCCTTCTCTGTATGAGAGGAGACTTGTGCCCAGCAGTGGTACGATAAAAAGGTTGATGATGATATTTTTTGACATTTTAATTATTCTGACTTAAATTTTTTGACATTTATTTAATAAGAAATGGTTCCTCATTTGGGTCTGACATTTTAATAAAAGCAGTAATTATGCATGATTTTATATTGACGATTTTAATTATTTTGACATTTTTTTCACATTTCATTAATAAGATTTCCTCATTTGGGTCTGTCATTTTAATTGGAAACAATAATTATGCATGATTTTTTAAAATATATTCTTAGAGGTTATTATTTTGTTATTATGGGCCAGATGAACACCATATTTATGAACTCCTACTGGTACAACACAGCCCGCTGTTATACAATATGTTAAGAAAACCCTGTCCGACCCATAAGGATAATAAAGGTTAGGTAAACACATGACCAAATATAATATAAAATTTTACGTAGTCATCATAGTACCCATACAAATGAATTTTGAAATATTTTTTTTTTCCTGCGAATTAATTCCAACTTCCCCGAAATTTGATAATTTTAAAAAAAGTGACATCACCGGTATTATTACGAGCGAATAGCGATGCGACCACGTGTCGCGTGCCCTGCCGCCCGCCGCCCGCGGAAGGGTGCTTAACGCACATTTATTAAGTTACCACTTTTTTGCGAAATAATATTTATTTTTTTAGGGGGATTTTTTTTAAATTTAGCCCGGTTTTGTATCCATTAGTAGAATCAGTTATCTATACCTAACAACACCTTCACGGGTCGGACAGGGTTTTCTTAACATACTGTATGTAAATCTGTACTAATTTACCTGTGTTAACAAATAAAATGATTTGATTTACAGAATTGCACGGCTGGACAATGTCTGTAGTATGAAATAAAAAGAAGCCCGTTCACAAATAGTAATTCCAAGACCGCGAATGTTGCCAAAAGAAATTATAATTTGAAAATAATAAATCAAACCAGAAGAAAATCAACACTATTAATTTTGAATATCAACTTACCTTGAACATTCGCAGTTTTGATTTTTGTTCTTAAACACAAACACATTTTTTTAAATTTTGTACAATAGGGTAGTTGACTAAAAAAAACTAATTAGTCCGTCAGTCAGATTTCCAAAAAAAACTAGACACGTATTTTTTAATTTTTCATATAAATGAAAAATGAAGACGATACAGTGTGTTGGAAACTCGTGTGGCGTCACTCCTTGCTACACTTTTTAGTAACGAGTGACGTCACCAGCTCATGATCTTTGTTGCCATTTAAAATTTTATTGATTTGATAAAACAAATTATACGTAGCCAATATTTTTCTATAATCTGAATGACGGACTAAACAGAATATTTTTTTTACCCAGGAAACATCCCTGTTGGCTTAGAATCAATTCCAATCATTTTTACACCATGTTATATTTTTTCACAAATACATTTAGAAGACGCCACAGGTCAATGCACCCGGCTCGCCCGCATGAACGGAGCGTGGATCATATTTTTTTTTTGTGCAAAACCAAGTATGATAAGAAGCTCATAACTTTGTGGTTTTTCATAATATCTTTTTGAAATTTTGTACATAGATTCTTTACTTAAAAATACGTGTCCAGACGTGTTTCGGAGTCACTCAATTCGCTAGAGGATTAGACAGAAGTTGAAAAATGTTTTTTGGCAGGTTTCTCAGCTATCCGGCAGATTCGTACGGGCTCGTCCGGAGCGGGAGCAAACATAAGGAGCTTAGAACATCGTTTCACAGCGACGCGGATTGGTACGCACGCGACCTGCTCCGGTGGGAGCCCGTACTTCTCCTGCCAGCTACCGTATCATATAATTCGAGCGAGTTAACTGTGCTCGCTCTGTGACGTCCTTCGGATGAAAAAAATGAGAATTATGTTTTAAAAAAATATAAATTACATTTTTTTATGTTATTAAAAGGTCGTTTTGATGATAAAGCGTCATAATACTAGATCATTTTACTCAAAAAGTTCTGCAATTAAATTGATACATATGGACTGAAATAAAATGTTGGTGCAACCAACAGGCTTCACTAACGCGTCGAAAATGTAAAAAACTTAACAAAGCAAAAACTCCACGGAAACAGTAATAATAATAGGCTATTTGGCAGTATGAATATAATTGTGATTATTTGCTCTAAATGCATAAAATGAGGTTTCTTTATTTTTTAAATTATAAACTAGCGCTTGACTGTAATCCCGCCTGATGTAAAGAGGTGATGCAATCGTTGATGATAAAGCGCGCTAGTTTATTAAACCCATTCTCTAAAAAAACTTAGTGATTAGGAAGGAAGACGGCAGTTGAGCGAGGTGGTGCTATGTTAAACCCAACAAGACGACCAACGATGCTGCTCCAAAGGGAGATTGATGTGGAGACCCTCCACGACCAAACTACCGACACAACAACACTTGGCGCATCGTACCCGGCACACATCGCAACACAACTGCTCAGACCCGTCCTCCGAACGGCTTCTTTGTCATTTACATGAGTTTTAATGGAAATAATAACAATTACTATACCCAAAAACACAAAAATATGTTTGGCATTTTGTTTCTCGCGCCACATATTGTGAAACGATCCAGATTGGCTAATGTCACGATGACGTCATACGCTCATATACACTTGTTGTCGTTCTATGCGTTCTCAGGTGTTTTAGCGTTTTTAGAAGATTTTTAGAACGATTTGTGGTATTTTTTTAGTTTTCTGACTGACAAATAACAGATAAACACGAACACGACTGCGGAACCGAAAATCGTTTATAAGTTAGTGACGTCACTTACAAAGCGCGACGCCATATTGCTGAATAAAGCGTTTCGGCGGTTTACTTGAATTTTTAATTTTTATTTGCATGTTTCTTACGAAATACGTATTTAAAATTTTAAAAAAAACTTGGTGAACTTCTTAACCGCAACTAAATAATTCAAGATAGAAATTATAAATCTGTCAAATAGCCTATTGTAACAAAGATGCTATCGTTACTCAGCGCTTACGGCGAATGTGGGGCGACGCGCGGGGTAGCGCGGGGGAGAGGGGTCGTATTCTCGAGGTGCACAGTTAAGTTAGTACTGAATGAACCCACGTTTCAGAGCGCTGCGGGCGTGATCCGTGCGGGGCCTTCCGAGCAAGGACTGCCCGTACGGATCTGCCGGATATCTGTGGTCAACGACGCGTTGTGTTTCACGCGCGCCTCAGAGAGATCTCAGCACATCGTATGCAGCACGATGTCCACAAATACCGATGCCTCCTGGGTCAGGGTTGCGGGTTGGTTAATAATGAAACCGTGGCCCTAGCGCACAGGCATGTGAAGAAACACGGGTGGGTTTTAGTCAGTAAAAGTCTGACACGCCCTTCCGCTCCGTCCAGAGCAAGAGAGGTCATTTGATGATTCCCTATCCCAAAAAAAAGGTACACTTTATCGCTTAACGATCTCCGGCCGCCATAAAAAAAGTCCATGCGGACGACGAAATTGGGGCCGTGTTGTTGCTCGAACGCTAAGGCACAAGGAGGGGACATGCAGTACTTATAGAATAGAATACTCTTTATTATATACACCATATAGATTACAGAACATAAATATAAAGATTTTATAAAGGGCGGCATAATCTTTTACAGAGAACCTTTGGATGGAATACTAAGGGGAAGGATAGAGAAATAATGTAGGTAGTGTACAGTTTACTATTAACAGAGATTATACAATAAATATAAAGGGTATATCTGACATCGACACACAAACGAGTACCATGGATCCAGTACATGATTCTGAACCCCCCAGTGGTGGAAGATTTCGTCGGCTTTTTCATGATTAAAAAAATATATACAGTAGAAACTCGATTAACCGGACTAATTGTTGTCGTTAGGCATCCGGATAATCGAAAATCCGGATAATCGAATGTATGAAGAAAAGCGGGCTTTATGTATACATATGTAGTACATATGTACAATAGTGTTATTCAAAAACAACAAATACATATTAACGAAAATCAATGTTTATTAAGAAAGTGTTAAAAGATACATTTTTCAAAATTGTATTTGGTAATTTGCGTTTGGTAATCATAAAATAAAATATGTAATACATACATACATATGTAAGTTTAATTTGGTTTAAAATATTTGGTAATTGTCATTTGACGTAAGCCACTTTTTCTCTTCATTGCTGCTATATCACGAATTCGTTTCAGCTGCAGTAAACTTACAGTATCACTCTCTGTTTGTTTTTCAAACCACTTCAGAGCTATTTCCAGGGCACGAATTCCATGACGAGATTTAAATCTGTACAACCATCCGTTACTTGCCACAAACGATTCATTGCCACCTATTTTTTTATTTAACTGTAATGCTTTTTCACACAGTAAAGGCCCAGATATCGGTTGCCCAGTTGATCGTTTTTGTAAAAACCAACAATATAAAGCGTCTTCTAAAAGTTCATTTTTCGGTTTCTTCATCATTTCTCTATGTTTACTCCCGTCTTCACTATCTAATTTGCAGGTGTACAACAAAATTGAATCAGTATTCTTCTTAATGTCACTTATCGTGGATGTACCTACACCATACTTATCAGCTAACTTACGACCAATTTCTCCTTTTTTTAATGAATCAATAATATTTATTTTGTCTTTAAGCGATAGAACCACTCTCTTACGCTTTGACATTTTTGACACGTGACACGCGTGTCCGAGCCCAGTAACAATTGCTAACTAAAACAATAAGTAACTAAACGCGTGGGGAGCACACTCTGCGGGGCGCGGGGTGCGCGGATGGGATTACTGCCAGTTCTGACACGTTCATGCTTGCATAAAGTCGAGTCGTTGGTATATTGGTCGTGGTTGGTAGTCCGGATAATCGCGAATCCTTATAACTGAGGGCCGGATAATCGAGTTTCTACTGTATGTAGTTTTTCTTCACTTTAGACCGTTCATAATTGCTATACCTTCATAACCCAATAAGATTTTAAATTAAAAATTAACTAATTCACTAATTAGACAAAAAAGCGCAATGAAAACAAAACTCGAAAAACTATCTTATCAGCTGATTTAATAGAGTTCACATCAGGGATCAACGTCATACCTACAAACTCGCACGGCGGCACGCTTGCAACGTCCAAAGGCCGAGCCGACACTTTTTTAAACACTTTGTATTCTGTAATCGTTCATTAACGACATAAATGACTATCATAATTTTATTAGTGGCTTGCGGTCTAGCCTTTGCCCGAAATTTGCGTTACAATGTCAGATACACCCTGTATACGTTAAGTGTATCATACTAGTTTAAATAAATCTATACATGTAATTAATAAATATAATACAAGAGCAAATAAAATCTATGCTAATATATAAAGCTAAAGAGTTTGTTTGTTTGAACGCGCTAATCTCAGGAACTACAGGTCCGATTTGAAAAATTCTTTTTGCGTTGGATAGCCCATTAATCGCTGGCGGCCGCTAGTCACTACACAATATAAAACAAAGTCGCTTTCTCTTTCCCTATGTCTCTATGTATGATAAAATCTTTAAAACTACGCAACGGATTTTGTAGCGGCTTTTTTAATAGATGAATTGATTAAAGAGGAAGTTTTATAATATGTATAATAACATCCATTAATAAGTGGAGAAATACTATTATTTTAGATGTTCCTAATGTGATGTCGTAAATAATTAAATTTGTTCCGCGTTTGCAGTGAAACGCAGGCTGAACCTCAAGAGATTTATCAAAATAATGTACTAAATATTGTACACATTGAAAAGGCCTACAAAAAGTCCGCGGTGGTATATGTCTGTCTCTTATGGATATCCCACAATAACATTTTTGTCATTGACTTTTTACGACAAATATTTTAAGCAATTTTAACCAATACGGCATTAATCCTTATGTAAGTTAATACCTTAAATATATTGTCGATTTAATATAGATCTATACCGCCCTTTACAGCATAAGATTTAAATGAATATTTTCGTAGATATTACAGATTTAAAAATTGGGAGTCGCGTTTGCGGCGGGAGCGACAGGCTGCTATGTTTTTTTATACAACATTAACAGTTTCTTTTTGTAGTGTATTTAGTACCAGCATTGTACCCGTGCGAAGCCGGGGCGGGTCGCTAGTGAAATATAAAGAAAAATATGCACTTAATTTAAATTTAGTTTAGTATGTAAATAAGGGAATGGGCTCAAATATAATACATACAAAATTTATACAAAAATATTATTATAAAAGACACTTACATACCACCTCTATTTTCGAGAAAGCAGAAAAATAACAATTATTTATTTACTATAAATTCAATACTAAATAAAACTAAAACTAAGCTTCACAAAATTAAAAAAAAAAAGGTTTGAATATGAGGTCTGTTATACACTACTATAGTAAGACCGTTTAAATGAGTCTTCGGCTGCGGAGTACAGGGACGCGGGGGTACGACGAAAACGGGGGCCGAGGGAGGAGCGGGCGGCATGCGCTTTCCCGTGTTCGTTCATTTCGTTCGCTGCGCGGTTAGCGAGCGCATGTGTTAACAGTTGCGGACAGTCTGTGCAAGTTATACACGAGATTACATTCTCAAGACGAGTCGAATTATCTTCGGACATAAAATTAATAGTCAGTGTAAGCAAGTGGTTTTTAATGTATACAAATATTTTAGATAAAGGAAAGTGGATCCAAATTGTGCTGAATATTAACAAGATATAAATTTAAACAAAACTGTAGCAGAGGTTACTGGAATATCGGAAAAGTCTGTATCTAGAATTGCACAACAAGGGAAACTATTAAAGGACAACGAGAAGTGTAAATCACCGCGTAAGCCAAAACAAATTCGCAAAAAATGAGTTGAAATAGATGATTTCACAAAAGGAGTGGTAAGGAGAAAAGTTACTCAGTTTTACAAAATTAAAAAAAAAATACCCACATTAAATACTATACTTAGAGCAGAGGATATATTACACTGCGGTAGGGAATATTTACGATTATTATTACATGACCTGGGTTTTAAATTTAAGAAATGCGGATTTAAAAGGAAACTCCTCATCGAACAGCCAAATATAACATCATGGCGGTGGAATTATTTAAGAACTATTAAAAAATATCGTAGAAAAGGAAGACATATTTTATATCTTGACGAAACGTATGTAAATGCATCGCATAACGTCTCAAAATGTTGGCAGTCAAAGGATAAACACGGCTTGCTATTTCATGTCGGTAAAGGGGATCGTTTGAACATTGTACATTGCGGAGGACAAACTGGATTTGTCGATGGAGCACTTGTGATATACAAATCCAAATGCAAAACAGGTGATTATCACGATTCTATGAACTCTGAGAATTTCAGTAAATGGATAAATGAAAAACTCATGCCTAATATACCACCAAATTCAACCATAGTCATGGATAACGCAGCTTATCATTCCGTTCGAGAAGAGAAAAAACTATGGTTTCTACTAAATTAGCTATGCAAGACTGGTTACGACGTCATGATGTGCCTTTTGATGACAAACTTAGAAAGGATGACTTATACAAATTAATAAAAAGACATTTCACAGAAGAAATTTACAAAATCGATGAGTTACTAAAAAGAAACGGACATGAATTATTACGTTTGCCTCCATATCACCCAGATCTGAACCCGATTGAGTTAGTCTGGGATGATATTAAAGGACAATCGACTCTAATTTGGATCAGAAAAAAAATATCTTAGAGAGGTTATTTGCTGAATATTCCGTAGAGAAATGGGAGCACTGTGTAAACCACGTAATTAAATTAAGGACAAATACAGCAAACATGACAATATTGTAGATGATGTTGTTGATTTTATTATAAATGTGGAGGAAGATGCTGATGATTCTGATGATGGTAGCCTCGAAAGTGAAGAATCGAGTTCTAGTGATGTTGATATGGAAATAAGTGATTGATTTATATTTTTTATAGTGCAAGAGTACCTTGCATAATATTTAATTTTGTTGCTTTATTGCCATAAATAATACTTTTATTATGTAATAAAATACAGGTAAGGAATCTTATTATTTGTTTAAAGTAATTCTGGCACTATTAGGTAGTCAAATTAAACAACATTACTGTATTTTATGATTTGTTTCTTTTCTTTTTTTCTTTCTTTTATTCCTGAGAAAGCTTTTTACATTCGTACTGAGGTAATATAAAATAATAATTAATATTTTAAATGCGGAAATAACTCTGTTTGTCTATCTATCAGTCTGTCGCGCTTTCACACTAGAACTTCTGTATCGATTAAAATGAAAAGGACATAGGCAAATTTTTGCCTGAAAAAGTCGCGGGAAACTAGCTAGTAAATAATAAACACAAATCTGTAGTCGTCAATTAACTACATAATAAAAAAAACACACTTTCATCGTTAACTAATATGACGTCACATATCTTAAGACCTAACCAATATGAATTTCAGCTCTTGTGTATCACACTAAGTGGGCCTACCGCCCGCACCTCCCCTCGACCCCCGTTTTCGTCATACCCCCGCGTCCCTGTACCCCGTGGGCGAAGACTCATTAAAGCGGTCTTACTATAGTAGTTGTATTGCACTCCTTGGCCGAGTTAAATTGAATCTGTATAAAAACTAAGCCAAAATATAGGAAATTAACATTAAAAACAGTTAACTATACCTAGCATTAAGTGTACATTGTGCTGGCCCAGGCTCCATACATTTCTGAAACATCTCCTTTCATCCCAATCAGTTCAGACGTTTAAGCGTGACGAAGCAACAAACACACACTCGCTCTCAAACATACGCCTCTTAATAGTAATTAGTGTACTAATTATCACATCGTTTTACCTTATCATTAGCGGGTGCCCTGCAGTATGCTTCATAATCCACCAGATGTGTGATGGTGGGGCTGTCTGAGCAGGCTGCGCACATGGAGTTACGTTTGCGTAGACGTACTAAGAAAAAAAAGCAATAAAATTATAACAAACTTTCAGGGTCCGATTAAGTTATCTGGTGTTCAGCGAACACTCTGGTACTATGGATTCAGTAATTCTGTTCACCTTTGCGATGCAATATCGTAGTTATTAAAAAAAAAACATCGCTGCATACATTTCCACACTTCTCTATGACTTTTTTTATATAATTATAAACTAGTGCTTGACCACGATGCCGCCTGATGGTAAGCATTGATGCAATCGTTGATGGTAAAGCGCGCTAGTCTATGAAGAACCTATTCATTCAAAAAAAAAACTGAGTGAATAGAAAGACGGCAGTTTGAGCGAGGTGATGCAATGTTAATCCAACAACACGACCAACGATGCTGCGCCAGAGGGAGATTAATCTGGAGACCCTCCACGACCAAACTCCCGTCACAACAACATTTGGCGCATCGTATCCGGCACATATCGCAACACAACTGCACAGACCCGTCCTCCGTACGGCTTCACCAGACATCATGCCGGAACACGACAAGACTTTGTCTGGTGGGTGGTAACTTCTGCCGGCGGCCGATGTTATGGCCTACCACCGACTTCACTTCACTTTCCTCACTATTCTTTTCCAAACATGTAGAGAAAAATACATATACAACGTGTTGTAACTGAACGGGTACACAATATGTTAAGAAAACCCTGTCCGACCCATAAGGATAATAAAGGTTAGGTAAACACATGACCAAATATAATATAAAATTTAACGTAATCATCATAGTACCAATACTAATGAATTTTGAAATAATCTTTTTTTCCCGCGAATTAATTCCAACTTCCCCGAAATTTAATAATTTAAAAAAAAATGACGTTACCGGTATTATTATGAGCGAATAGCGATGCGACCACGTGCCGCGTGCCCTGCCGCCCGCCGCCCGCGGAAGGAAGCTTATCGCACATTTATTAAGTTACCTATTTTTGCGAAATAATATTTATTTTTTTAAGGGTTTTTTTTTAAGTTTAGCCCGGTTTTGTATGCATTAGTAGAATCAGTTATGGGTACCTAACAACACCTTCACGGGTCGGACAGGGTTTTCTTAACATACTGTATACATTCCAAGGGCAAGGCTTGTTTAGATGATATTTACAACATGTAACGGAAAGAGTATAAGTTATTTTTTTGTTTATACGAAACCTGAATATAGTTTGTTCAGAATAAGCAACTGAATCGATTCCAATCAGTTTTACACCATGTTAGGTTACCAACTTGCCAACTCACCAGTTTTAGGCACCATATCCTCAGCATCGATGATAAACATCCTCTCGACTAATAACTTTTGTGGTGACATGTCCAGGATGTATTTGAGAGCCTCCATCGCTTGTAGAGTACCTGTTTGTAGAAGAAAGAGATGAAGTGTAGAAGGAAAAGAGAATACTTACATATGTATGGAAGACTTGTCAACACAAGGCTGTAGACTTATAAAATGGGGGCCAATCTAACTTTGACAATAGAATCTTAAAAGTTTTTGACACAAAATTACTTGGACAACATGATTTTAATAGATTACTTATATGACCTGATTTAACTCTGAAAATATGATTTTAAAGTTAACAAACACAATCTCATTTAACGTTAACAAAATTATTTTAAAAGTTATTGTTTGACAATACTATTTTAAAGGTTAAACTAATAAGACACAATTTTACTTTGACACGTACCCCCTTATTCAAAAACGCTGCTTAAAATAAACTTGTAATTAGTGATTCTTTAACCATACATTTCTAAACTTTTAGCGTCACTTAATTTAAATCATCATTTGTGAAAAAACACCACAGTGTTTAAGGCGTTTAATCATAATCGATGATTAAAATTAGGTGACTTTAAAAGATCAAAAATGTATGGTTAAAGAATCAAGATCACTAGTTAATTTTAAGCAGCCTTTATGAATACGGTAGCACGATTTTAAAAGATTACTTATATCGCCTTATTTAACTTTAACAATGTGATTTTAAAAGTTAACTTAATGACCTTATTTAAATTTGACAACATGATTTTGAATGTTAACTAATACGTCCTTATTTAACCTTGAGATTTAACACTATTTTGTAAGTAGATGTTTGTTAATTGGGTTGTATCCAAAAAAATAATTTCAAGTGTAATTAGCCCCCACTCCGTAACTTTAATACGCTATATCTCAGTAGTTTTTGGTAATTTCGACAAAATAAAAAATACGGGTCTTAATTATTTTTTTTATTATCTATAAGAAGGACTAATTATTTTTTTGATTTTCATACCTTGGATACGTCCTTATTCAGTGCATTTACTTACCTATAACACCTGGTACGGGTCCAGCCACACCATGGGCAGAGCAGGAGCCCACTGCGTCAGGAGACGGCGGCGTCGGAAACACGCAGCGGTAGCAAGGGCCTCGGTATGTCACACCCTAGGGAAATCAAGAAAATAAATAATATACGAAACAGTCAGTGAGGTGCCTGAGCGATTGACTGCTATACCGCGTGTCGGGGATTTGATTCCCATATCGTCACCGTAGAGTGAAAACCTCGGGAATGCATTTTTGCTCAAATTTATTTTATTGCGTTTTTGGGAAGAAAACCTCACTACACACATCCTGATCTGTAGGCCTAGTATGAGTTTTCATTACGAAACTCGATCGTCTTTATCGAGCGCGTTTGACTCAGCGATTGGCCCGCTTCAAGGTCGTAAGAACTCTCAACCAATGAGAGCGCCAAACGCGTTCGGTATCGACGATCGAGTTTCGTCTTGAAAACTCATACTAGGCCTACTGACTAATTTGTTCATTCGATACTCCTAGCGACATCTATGACACTAAATGAGAACCTCGTAAACACGCGCAGCTGTCAGTTTCGTGTGGATACCTAGCAATGAACGTGTAGTTTCATTTTATTTTCATTTGGGCTATCTTATAGTACTGAACAGATTTGGGTATGAAAGCGGGTTAAATCTCCATATCTAATATATAAAATTCTCGTGTCACAGTTTTCGTTACCATACTCCTCCGAAACGGCTTGACCGATTTTGATGAAATTTTTTGTGCTTATCCGGTATCTATGAGAATCAGGCAATATTTTTTTTGTCTATAAAATTATTTATATGGCAAAACAACGTTTGCCGGGTCAGCTAGTTAATTAAAAAAAAAATATAAATGTCGCCGTACAAAAATTTTACAGCACGCAGTTTTTTCTTCCTCCTGAAAAGTTACTATTTTTGCACTTACGAGGTTTTCACTCTACGGCGACGATATGAAAAAAATATTTATATGGCCTACGGGTAGTAGTTCCGGGTCTGGCTGTTGGTGTGTGTCAGTTTATACTATATGTAAAGAAAACAGACCCGTGAAGGTATTGTTAGGTATCGATAACTAAAACTAAAAGCCGGGCTAAACTTAAAAAATATCCCCCCTAAAAAAATAAATATTATTTCGAAAAAACGAGGTAACTTAATGCATGTGCGGTAAGCAACACGGTAGGCATATATACGCGGGCGACACAAGAGCACCCTGAATGCGTTATTATACTGTACGCGCAGGTCGCTGTATGCCCGCTGAGTATACGTGGTCCACAGGCTGCACGTGTAAAACGACTGGCAGAAGGCCTAATTGTAATAACTGCAAAAAATCTCTTACCTTTTCGCCAGAATGCGTTTCACTTCTATAACCGTATATGGTGAGCTGTCCCTCCATCTTGAGGGCACTGCCTGATATCAAAGGTCGCTGTAATAAAGAATACGCATGTTAGTTTCATTGTCAACTAGCTGGACCCAAGGGTTACAGCCGTATTATTTCATTGTCAACTAGCTGGACCCAGGGGTTACACCCGTATTAGTTTCATTGTCAACTAGCTGGACCCAGGGGTCACACCCGTATTAGTTTCATTGTCAACTAGCTGGACCCAGGGGTCACACCCGTATTAGTTTCATTGTCAACTAGCTGGACCCAGGGGTCACACCCGTATTAGTTTCATTGTCAACTAGCTGGACCCAGGGGTCACACCCGTATTAGTTTCATTGTCAACTAGCTGGACCCAGGGGTCACACCCGTATTAGTTTCATTGTCAACTAGCTGGACCCAGGGGTTACACTCGTATTAGTTTCATTGTCAACTAGCTGGACCCAGGGGTTACACTCGTATTAGTTTCATTGTCAACTAGCTGGACCCCGGGGTTACACTCGTATTAGTTTCATTGTCAACTAGCTGGACCCCGGGGTTACACTCGTATTAGTTTCATTGTCAACTAGCTGGACCCAGGGGTTACACCCGTATTAGTTTCATTGTCAACTAGCTGGACCCAGGGGTTACACTCGTATTAGTTTCATTGTCAACTAGCTGGACCCAGGGGTCACACCCGTATTAGTTTCATTGTCAACTAGCTGGACCCAGGGGTCACACCCGTATTAGTTTCATTGTCAACTAGCTGGACCCAGGGGTTACACTCGTATTAGTTTCATTGTCAACTAGCTGGACCCAGGGGTTACACTCGTATTAGTTTCATTGTCAACTAGCTGGACCCAGGGGTTACACTCGGATTAGTTTAATTGTCAACTAGCTTGACCCAGGGGTTACACTCGTATTAGTTTCATTGTCAACTAGCTGGCCCCAGGGGTTACACCCGTATTAGTTTCATTGTCAACTAGCTGGACCCAGGGGTTACACCCGTATTAGTTTCATTGTCAACTAGCTGGACCCAGGGGTTACACCCGTATTAGTTTCGATTCCGTGGGAATACCGGGATAAAAAGTTAGGAAACTTTTTGTCAAATTAAGATATTCCATAGTCAGTTTAATCGCAATTAAAAAATGGTGGTAGGCCATAACATCGGCTGCAGGCAGAAGTTACCACCCACCAGACAAAGTTTTTCCGCCAAGCGATTCGTCGTGTTCGGGATGATGTCTGGTGAAGCCGTACGTAGGACGGGTCTGAGCAATTGTGTTGCATTTGGCGCATCGTACCCGGCGGTAAGATGCGCCAAATGTTGTTGTGTCGGGAGTTTGGTCGTGGTCTCTGGCGCAGCATCGTTAGTGGATCGTGTTGTTGGGTTTAACATTACATCACCTCGCTCAACTGCCGTCTTCCTTCCTATTCAGTCAGTTTTTTGAGTGAATAGGCTCTTAATAAACTAGCAGGCTTTACCATAAACGATCGCATCACTGCTTACCATCAGGTGGGATTGCGTTCAAGCACTAGTTTATGACTATAAAAAAAAAAGATACCTCAGTTAACTCATGCGCGGACTAATGTAATAGGACTAAACTAATATCTAATATCTTCTGTCCTTTTCTTAATGCCATAGAAAGAATAGGATGCACAGACCTTAGATACAGTTTATTTTGTGACCAATTAAATCACCATCATTATCAATAAAATCATTCTAAAAGCAACTTTACTGACACAACAGTAAGGTTTTGTATTGGTTTAAATTGTTTGAAATAGGTTTTTTTAATGACTTACCTTAATAAGACAGCTCAGATCACTAAGTAAGTACCTAGTAGGTACATTGTCAGTGCAATCGAGGATGACGTCATATCTAGATGCTATCTCCAGGGCATTCTTAGAATCGAGTTGGATGTTATATGGTGTTATCTTAATGCGGGAGTTTATGCTGTAAATTAATAAAAAAATAAAAAAAGTTATTAAAATTTTCTTCTTCAGCCTATAGAAGTCCACTGCTGTACAAAGCCTTCCAAAGGCATGGGGGGGGGGGCATAATTCCCAAGCTTGGCAGACGACTGGCGAATGAAACTTTTCATAATAATATCGCGTAACTCCTACGACAAAGGTACAAAAACTTCAAACAATAACATTGCTATGAAATTTAATCTAGGCGTTTTAACGTGTCTGCAGCGATTTTTATTGGTAATTATGTTTGTCACTGGTGATTTTGCGTTAAAGTACTTGAAGTAAATATGTACAAAGAGGTAATTGCACCAAAAGAGCTTGATACAACGGATTTACGATATTCCTTGATCTTGTGATATCAAACCAAAATAATGCACTTAAGAAACTTTTTTAAGTTTATTAGTTCACGAAAGTTATAAGAAATTATTGAACACAAAACAATTCATGAGTGAATATACAGAGTGGTGCTGACAATACGACAATAAATGAAAACACGGACAATGCTGGTTCATAGGAATAATCCTAAACCTTGATTAAACTAAACAAAAATTTGATATTCCACAGGAGAAGCGCTGCTGTCCGCTTCCCTGGTGAGAGTTCCCTTAGTCAGAAATCAGAAATATTTTATTTGTGAAACATAGGTACAGTGGTTATTAATATTTAAGGATAAAGTGCGCTATGATCAGCCTATTATAGGCATACAAATTCAAAAAATTAAATAAAAAATAACTAAATAAATGATTACATTATAATAGGAATAATTAAAGTCAAAAATTCATAATAATTTCTTAAGTTAACGTCAAAGTTATCCTGATTTAAATACAATATTGTCAAATAAGCAAATCACGTAACGTTATTAAAAATGAAGTCAAAACAATTAGTTAAAAAAATGTCAATACAATTTGGACGAAAATAATTCAAAGTAAAAGAAAAAAATTACAATTGTACAATGTCAAGATTTATCCAATAAAAAGTCCGATACACTATAATAACATTTTTGACACAGCATACTTCTGAGTTTTAATTTAAATGAATTAACAGGCAATTTTTTTTAGCTCTTTTGGCAATTTATTATATATAACTGGTGCCATGTGAAATACACTTTTATACATCAAGGCAGTATTCGTTTTTGGAATACACAGACGACTTTCGTCCCTTTGTGTCCGATTGAGAGCTACAGATACTAAGGTAAACAAATGAGGATTTTGTTTAACGAAAGCCGCTACTTCAAATACATATAGTGACGGTAGTGGTAGAATGTTGTGCTTCTTAAAGAAAGGCACACAGCTTTCTGTCGACTTTAAACCAAACATAGCTCGAATGCAACGTTTCTGCGCTTTAAACGCAATATCTTTGTCGGTGGAATTCCCCCAAAAAATTATGCCATATCTGAGAACAGATGCCACCAGATTATGATACGCAATTATAAGGGCACCGGAGTTTATTTTAAATGCAAGTGTATGTAGGTAGAGCAAAGGCAGATTTACTAACTCGTTTGCATAGTTGTTGAATATGTGGCTTCCAGGTCATTTTGTCATCAATATATAGGCCTAAAAATTTATAATTGTCTACTTCCTCTATTTTTTGCATGTTATAATTTATATTTAGGTTATTTGGTGCCGGTAAACGTTGTCTAAAGTACATTAATTTAGTTTTGCTTAAGTTGGCTTTGAGGTTATTGATATAAAGCCAATTCATGACTAAGCTCGCCTCCCTAGTCCCTCCCTAGTCGCCTCTCTAGACACCCACCAGATGATATGGAATGGTACTATTCTAAGCTCGGTACCACACGGGACTTCTAAGACTTTTTTTTATTCGCTCTGTATAGGCATGGTTCATCAGTATTGTAAGGAGCAATATGGTCCTACAGTCAAAGACACACTGATGGCCGCCGGAGGGGAGGCACATCCCTTCGGCGCCAACATAGGTGTGCGAAGATGGCACCCTTGGGGTGCAACCCAAGGACGGGTCTCCATTTCTGGAGACCGAAAGAACTAGACCACGGTCACGGGGCCAAAAAAGGAGCCACCGAACTTTTTTCTAGCGCCCCCGTGTCGGAGACGTAGAGAAGTCCAGCAAAGTGGTATTCTGATAGGACCTGGCTATTGCTTTGCCAGAGCCGCGGGTACCATGACCCCTGACGCATAGGCAAGTAAAGGAACACGTCGGTTTAAGTCAATAACAGTCTCTCACGCCCTTCTACTCCGCCCAGAACGGGATAGATCCTTCCCGAAATTTCGATTTGCACTTAAAACAATTGTTGGACTTTTGAGGGCTCCAACAACCCGTAACGACTGCCACTAGATGTTCGTATGGCAACCGGGACCAACGGGTTAACGTGCTTTCCGAGGCACGATCAGACCAGTGCAAATATTCATATTCATGCATAAAAATATTTGCACTCTCGCCTACTTGCGCAGGCGCCGGGTTCGCTACCGCTACGCCACGGAGGCTGTCAAAATATTCACTGCCCGACGAAATTGGCATATTTTCAGTTACTATGTTACGAACACGTACCTCCGCAATGTAGCAGCTGCCGATTCAGCCTTATTAGTATTCTCATCCTGTTCAAAATGCAGAATCTGCCGATGTATATTTGTTAGCTCGACTACATCATAGTCAATGATGCCAATCTCACCTGCAAAGGGAAATGGAATCTCCATTATCTTCATCATTTATGAGGAAATGGGTATAAGGTTCCCTCAGTTCACACAGAAAAGGGAGGATCAACTGACGAGACGGGCGTCGTGAACTGCCGGACGACTGATGTCGGGACGTTGTATCACTAGGTACATAGTATAAAACAAAGTCGCTTTCTCTGTCCCTATATCCCTGTATGTATGCTTAAATCTTTTTTAAATAGATAGTGATTGAAGAGGAAAGTTAATAAAGGGTCTATCTGACATCGACGCACAAACGAGTACCATGGATCCAGTACATGATTTTGAACCCCCCAGTGTTGGAATTTTTCCTCGGTTTTTTCATGATTTAAAAAAAATATATATGCAGTTTTTTTTTTACTTTAGACCGTTCATAATTGCTATACTTTTATAACCCAATAAGATTTTAAGCAAAATTAATTAATTCCCTAATTACACAAAAAAACGCAATGTGAACAAAACCCTAAAAACTATCTTATCAGCTGATTTAATAGAGTTCACATCAGTAGGCCTAGTATGAGTTTTCAATACGAAACTCGTTCGATCGTATCGAGCGCGTTTGGCGCTCTCATTGGTTGAGAGTTCTTACGACCTTGAAGCGGGCCAATCGCTGAATCAAACGCGCTCGATACGATCGAACGAGTTTCGTATTGAAAACTCATACTAGGCCTACAGGGATCAACGTCATACCTACAAATACGCACGGCGGCACGCTAGCAACGTTCAAAGGCCGAGCCGACACTTTTTTTTAAACGTTGTGATTTCTGTAACCACACATTAACGACATAAATGACTATCATAAATTTATTAGTGGCATGTGGTCTAGCCTTTTCGCGAAGTTTGCGTTACGATGTCAGATACATCTTGTATGTATAATAATATCCATTAAATCGTAAACAAATACTGTTATTTTTGAGGTTTCTAATTTGATGTCGTAAATAATTAGATTTTACATTTCTCAAAATAATGTACTAGGTATTGTACAAATTTAAAAGATCTACAGAAAACTATGCGATGGTATATGTCTATCTCTTATAGATTAAATTATTTGTCATTTACTTTTTACGAAAAAAAATGGCTAATTTTTGAAGCGATTTTTACCAATACAGCATTAATTCTTACCCAATTAAATACCTTAAATACATTGTTGATTTAATATAGATCTATATGGCATGTGCCAAAAACGTGTGTATAAATTGTATCTAATTACCGTGAAATAAGGTTTAATTTTCTTTAGCTCAAATAGAGGACAGTATATCAAAGTTTTTACGTCATTCTTGGCGCCCTACTCTGAGGTCTGAGGCCTCCACTGTCTACAATATTCTATTATGTAACAAATTACCAACGCTAGCCGCAGCAAGGTACATAGCCGCTGGACAGCTGCGGCCCCCGGCTCCTATAATGAAAACTGAGGCCTCCACTGTCTACAAAGTTTTTCAATATGTGACAATTTACCAACACCGCCCGTAGTGAGGTACATAGCCGCGGGCCACCCAAGGCCTCCATGCCCTACTACGAAGACTAAGGCCTACACTGTCTACAATGTTCTTCAATATGTGAAAACTTACTAATAACAGCCGTATCGATGTATATAGCTGCTGGACAGCAGAAGCCTTGGGCTTCTATGGTGAAGACTGGGGCCTCCACTGTATACAATGTTTTTCAATATGTGACAAGTTACCAACATCACCCGCAGCGAGGTCATAGCTGCGGGATATCCGGGGCCTCCATGCCCTACTATGAGGACAGAGGTCTCCACTATCTATGTATAAAGTTCTATAATATGAAACAACTTACCAACGCCAGCCGCGGCGAGGTACATAGCCGCGGGACACCCGAGGCCTCCAGCTCCCACTACGAGGACTTTGGCCTCGCAGATACGGCTTTGACCCTTAACTCCTATGTCGCGAAGCAGGATCTGACGGCTGTACCTGTAGGTGAGTAGATTTGCTTATAAAATTCCCATAGCGAAATGTCATGTCCAAGGAATACCTATTCATTGCATTGTTATAGCTAAAGACAAGCTGATGCCAGTTTTAGAGTTCTGGGATTCCCCTGTCCATCAATACAACGTTATTTTTTATATATGCGAAACCCGAAACACCTGTCAAGTATTTTATGTATAAAATTTCAAAAAGCTATCATGGATAACCACAAAGTTATGAGCCTGTTATGTTACCAGCTTGTCCCAACAAAAATATGTTCAACGAGCCGTTCGCCCGCCCGCGCTTGCATCAGCGCGGCGCGGTGGTGGCCCTAGGGCACTATGATCCGCTGTGAACTGTTGTGCGCTCGGCAACCACACGGCAACCCTTTTTATATATATTTGGGATAAAACATAACATGGCGTAAAAATTATTGGAATCGATTCAGTTGCTTATGCTGAACAAACTATATACAGGTTTCGTAAAAAAAAAAAGTAACGTTACAACAATACAACCTGGAGACAGACACATAGACAGACAAATTCGTAATAACTAGACTGTTGAAACTTCCACAGATGATGTATGTATGATGTGTAGTAATTATGAATGGTCTAAAGTGAAAAAAACTGAATATATATTTTTTTTCAATCAGGAAAAAGCCAACGAAAAATTCCACCACTGGGGCTTCAGAATCATGTACTGAATCCATGGTACTCGTTTGTGCGTCAATGTCAGATGCACCCTCTATAGCTCCGATTAAATAATAAATTTAAAACCACGAAAAATGACACTAAATTGCGACGTTGCCAGTCCTGCGTAATAGACGCTCTAAAGTAAGATCCATTACAACATATATTATTTCCAGTTCAACTTACCTCTCTATGGCCCATTTGGGAAGTTGCCCACACCTGACCAGTGGCTCTGGTCCACTGGTCTCAGCCGCTGTCGCAGTGCTAATAAAATCTCCGCTGGCTAGTTGTGACTGAAAATTTTAATTAATCAATCATTCCTCTGTAAAACTATTGATACTCCCAATCGAATTCTGTAAAAATATCGCTATGAAAAGTTGGGTAAAGTGAGCTTAGAATTAGTGGTCAATGATATCATCATCTCAGCGTTAATCCTAAGTCTGGGGTCCGCGTTACAGTACTGCTGATTTTGGCTAAACTTCGATATTTTCCGTGAAGTGACTGCCGTCTGCCCTCCGCGACCCGATGACGATATCGAAGCATTGCAGTTAGATCAATTGTTGGACTTTTGAGGGCATCAACAACCGTAACGACTGCCATTATATGTTCGTATGGCAACCGAGACCAACGGCTTAACGTGCTTTCCGAGGCACGACCAGACCAGTGCAAATATTCATGTCCATGGATACAAATATTTGCACTGCGCGAGAATCAGCGCAGCGGCCGCGTTCACTACCGCTACGCCATGGAGGCTGTCGTAGTTGTCAATGAGATAAATCTCTCGCATTAGCTGGACAGATCACTTCACACAAGTTATCCCAGATGGTCACACTCAGACCAGGACAGCTTCTAAAGTTATAGAAAGCACAGGTCCGTCCGTGTGTGGAGTACTGCAGCCACATTTGAGCTGGGGCTCCAAAATGCCACCTGGCAACTTTGGATTCGGTGGAGAGGCGTGCGAAGAGGGTAATTGGCGAACCAGATTTAGTTCTAAATAGTCTTCAAAGCCTGGAGCACAAGCGAGGAGGAGCCAGCCTGTCGGTGTTCTATAGAATGCATTTTCGACAGTGTGAGGGCGAATTGCATGACTTAATTCTCCCGTCTCCGTTCCATCATTGGAGGACCCATCCTATGTCGTTGACTATTACAAATTTTAGACAATTTAAGTGTTTTCAAGGCCCGCAGGAGACGCCCTGGTCGGGAGACGACACCGAACTCCCAGCCACCGTAGGCGCGGGCCTGCGGGCGGTGAGCAGTGGGCAGCTCGCCGCTCGGTAAGGACCAAGTCGACCAGGCCCGATTCGACGGCGCGTCGTGTTTCACGCGCGCCTCAAAGAGACGTCAGCACGTCGTGACGGGGTCCACGAAGACCGATGCCTCCTGGGTCAGGGTTGCAGGTTGGTTAAACAAGAACTGGCACTGGGCGTCGCACAGGCAAGTGAAGAAACACGGTTTCAGTCAGTAAAAGTCGGACACGCCCTTCCGCTCTGTTCAGAGCGGGAGAAGTCATTTGATGATTTCCCATACCAAAAAGGAGGAGGAATCAGGAGTGAATAGGTGGGATTGCGGTCAGGCTATAGTTTATAATTATACAAAAAGAAAAAGATGGTTACAGAAATAACAGATTACACATGGACATTTATTTTGCTACATTTACACAACATAACATCATGCTGTATTCTCTGGTGTAGAAAGCAGAGGGTACTGGGTAGACGGTATATCTAGATATACTGAACTACAACCCTCTTTTGGGTTGTCAAATTTTATTAGAATGGGAGGATTGCTCAGATACCTCAAATTCGAATTTTCTATAACTGATTGATTGTATTGATAACTGACTCTACTAAGGCCTACAAATCAAATCAAAATTGTTTATTTCAAATTAACCATCCCTTGGTGCTTTTGAATAGTCAATGTCGGACAGTCCAAGGAAAGTGAAGCTAAATTGCATGTTCCAAAGTGTAGATCTCTATGGAGAAGAATGTGCAAGAAACTCCATGGACACTCTTTTAAAATCATAGTATGGGTTACTTTTCTTTGTTACATATTTCTGTTGCTTCTATATACAAAACTGGGCTAAACTTAAAAAAGAAACCCCTAAAAAAATTAATGTTATTTTGCAATCAATTTGCAGTAGGCAATACATGCATGAGGAAAACTGGCCAGGGCACACGGCACTCGGTCGCATCGCTATTCGCTCATAATAATACCGTCAAAAATGGTGTTGTCATGTATATAAAAAATACCAAATTTAGGGGAAATTGGAATTATTTGTGGAAAAAAAGATTATTTCAAAGTTCATTAGTATTGTTACTATGACGATTATGTAAAATTTAATATTTTATTTGGCCATGTGTTTACCTAACCTTTATTATCCTTCTTTCTTTCTTTTCTTTAGAGTGAATACTACTTCAACTCTGCAATGGCCCCTGTGGTTACTATACCACAATTCTGCCAATAACATGTGTAACAAATTATAGAAATTCTTTAAAAATTTTATTTCACGATAATGGCAGATATCGCCAATGACAGTTCAAAAACGGCCACGTGAGCTGACTACGAGGAGATTTGATGCAAAGCCAGGATGTGGTGACTATGCTGCAATATTTCAATGATTTTACTACATAAATCATGTGCTTTTATTTAGTAAACAACACTATAAATAATTTAAAAGACCAATGAAAACTGAGTGTGACATTCATCTAAGCTTCTATGTCAAATAACCTCTTTATTATCCTTATGGGTCAGATGGGGTTTTCGTTACATATTGTATAATGAAATTGAGTTTATGCTACATTTTTATAACATTTTAATAGTAAATTTCTGTACATTTTGGTCTACTAAATTGTCATAAAAATAAAGTCAAACTTTATTTCTGCATAATGTGTATAATTACTATACATAGTAAGTTTTATGGTCTTCCTGTAAAAGTCACAGTAAATACTTTTTGACGGAATAAATATGGAAGGGAAACCAGAGCAGAGACTGTCACATTTTGATTGTGCGCATAAAAATCTTGGAGTAGTGCCGAATACAATGTATGGCTGAAGGCAATATCCCTGTCGATTTTTATTTGCTGAACGTGTTTTCTCAATAGAGCGTCGTTGTACGGACATAAACTATTACTCACTTCTAAAATCATTATTATTTTTCTAACATCATCCCTAGTTATTTGAGGACGGTGCAACTTTGTCATGCTATTATATTAGTCGCCAAATTAGTAGCTTAGCTCTTTTTATTCATATAATCTTTTACATAGCCCAATAGTTTGTTTAATAACGTTAAAATTACATTTTAAACTATTTAAAGAAAATTACTAACTTCGAATACCTCGCGCCGAAGTTTCACCATTTCTTTCTCCTTTTCTTTTAAAGATTTACGCAATTCTTTGATTTCATTCTCTAGTCTAACTATCTGCTCCATTTTAAACTATTTAAAACTGTTCTCTTATAATTAACAGGTGTAAATTATAATTTTCGGTCAATTTTAACCATACATAATAAAATAAACAATAATGATAATACGTTGCAGTACACCACACATTTGCATAAGAGTGAGATAGCCATTGCCCTTCTTAGCAGAGTAAAAGTGACAGGAATAAAAACAATGCTGTAAAACAACATTTTTATTTTAAAACTTGGAGTACATCAAGTACATGTAACGCGTTTCTTAAATCTGACGTTTCTAGTGATGGATCGGGGCTGTAAATATTAAGTCGATTAATTGAAATGAAATTTAGGAAATTATACTGAGGTACAATGGGGGGGGTTTCGTCCGAAATGAGATCCTCCATCTAGATCTCAAAATCCCCACTATCCAGCAGTTCATGAAACGCCGTTCCAAGCGTTTCTTTGACGCAGCCGCTGAACATCACAACTCTCTGGTGTCGCGGCAGCAAAGTACACCCCCTCCAAAATCAGTAAGCTTCGCCGACCTAGGCACGCTCTCACAGACCCTGATGACCCCATAACCCTCCTCCAAGAGGCCAATAGGGCCACTAGCACAAAACACAAAAAACCGACCTACCGACCTCGCCGCCGAGGTCCATCGCGACGCGTTCAACGTAGTAATCGCTGTTCTCTCTAGCGATACCCTAAGCCGAGGTTCGTACCCCACAGGGGGTGCCCTTAGCGTGTAGTCGCTTAGCTTTTAATAGCCCTGGCTGGAGGCTTTAAATTCACTTAAGGCAGCCACAGGATAGTCCGGTTAAGTAGTCACGACCTCTCAAGGTCAACTACGAGATGCCATATCAAAAAAAAAAAAGTGCAATTAGGAAAAAGCGCCAATTTCTCTCGGTAGGTGGCGTCTTGTCGTTGGTATCCAAGAATATTGAATAACATGGATTTTGCGCGAAGAATAAAGATCTGAATCCTAAAAAATGACCTTGATACAATTCATTTATGTTTTGCATCTCTTTCATCAGGGTGACAATATTTTTACTTGCTCTAGGACATTTTGTGAAATTATTTTTATAAATTGAGGAAATTAGGTACATTAACATTTTAATGTAGTTTCCGTCTGTGTTAATTTTGGCTTAGCAGTAGTATATCTGTGCTTATTAATAATAATCTATTAATTTATTGATATAATTATTCTAAAACTGAAGCGTGTTTGTTTGGTTAATCGCGCTAATCTCAGCATCAACTGGTGCGATTTGAAAAACTCTTTCACTGTTAGATAGCCCATTTATTGAGGAAAGTTATAAGTTATATAACACCACGCTTCAACTAATTGGAACAGACGAGTAAACAAAGGTGCGGGTGAATCAGCTGGGTATCAAGAGCTAGTTTATTATAATGCATTACTAATGTAAACAGACGACCGTGTATATTAGCAGTAATACTCTGATATCAGTCTACGTCCGACGGTTTAGGTTGCAGTACAATTCACGAGTTATGGCATGCATGAAGTTATCCGCTAGCAACTTTAAAAAAATAGATGCCGTTAGCTATTTAGTTTAGTTAACTAGTTAGTTCTACAGTACAATTCACGAGTCATCGTGAATTATACTGTAGTTAACTAAAGGTCAAAAAATTATATTATGTGTTTTTATTTTAAAAAAGTCCTATAAAAGATACACAAAGGTTATTTAAATTTAGTTTCTATCCTAACATAGATTCCTTGATAACTACATAATTCCAGATAGGCTGTTTTTATGTAGATCCAGAAGAAGAAAAGAGCAGAGAAGAGAAATCCTTACTCTTGACCCAGATACATACATTATTGTAGGAATATTACACAAAAATTGCCGCTCCATATATTTGTGTTTAGCTGCATTTTACTGCTCGTGATTGATGGTGCAACTTGTTTAAGTAAACTTGTACAGCACTTACCCAGACAGTGTTTAACAGCAAGTCTTCATTATGTCTTGCGTTATGTTTCCCAATCGAGGATATCCCAGAGTACTAAGGTTTAATTCATTTATATATACATATACTGTTGTTTTCATGATGCAGTTCCGCATACACATCCAAGATTTCTGGCATGGCTTTTTCTAGGTTTTGTATAGGCATTTCTCGTATTCTGCGTCTGTTGTGATTTCTTTTGGTAAGTGCGTGATATTATCCTAGATAGGATTTGTAGGAATTGTTGTCTGATATCTTTATTGTTTGCAATAACGCGGGTATTTCTTGATATTCTTAAAAAATCCTCCCGGCACTCGTTAACTACGATTATATGTGGTTTAAAACGAACGAATAAGGTTTTTATTTCATATAATCCTTGCACATTGATATGCAGCATGAGTAATTTATAATTTTGAGTTTTATTACACATAAACATAAAAATAAGTTTTCTATGGACACTGTATATTATCAAAACATGATCAAAACAATGTTGATTAAGCTTCTATAATAGTAACTTATTCAAGATGACATTACAGCCGTTCAATATTAGTTTTGTTGCCGTCAAATAGCAGGTCATGGTATGAAATTCGATACAAAAAAAGTGAACAGTTTTTGTAAACGTCAACGCAACAGGACTGTTGCAGGCCTGCTAATAAGACGTCATGGTACAGAAAACTAATTTAGGACTGTTTCTGCCCTGCTATAAGAGCTCATGGTAAGGCCCCAGGTAACTAGGAAAACTTCATTTTATTTTGGCAACTTTTAATTTAAGTGTAAGCGAAATGGAAAACATAACAAAGGTGAATAACCTTGACTTCAGTTATTTCTTCTAAGTGTAAAATCCATGTTCTTCAATATTCTTGGTTCAAGTAGAACCATGAAAACGATGCCTTGCAGCGCCACCACTAGGTGAGGCAAATTTATCCAAACCATGATTTCCGTCAAATTTTCAAATAGGTCCAATATAAGTGACCCGAAACGAAACTAATGACTTCCGCGCGCACCCGCACTTCACTTCACTTAGCTCTTTTACCGTATGTATAACTCTGGTACTGACACGCATACTCCGCGCTTGCATTTCTATCTTAATAGACATTTATCTGATGTAGTGTTAATTGCCTTTATTCATAAACGTTACTTAAACTTAACTATTGAATTATTGATTAGTGCGCGTGAGCGTTTGAGCATAATTAATCTTTTGCGGGTACAATAACTTAAATGTATTGCTCATTCGTAACCCATTTATCATGGCTTAACTACGATCGCGCGTTACCTTCCAATCTTCACACACCAATCGTCAATATTACGTAAGGTAGGATCCAAGTTTGGAATATAAAAATGTTCTACAAGCCATTATTGAACTGTAAATCAAACTTGTACCAAGCTAACATCGCGTAGATTATTTGACGATGTGTTACCATAAAACGATGTAACCCTGGTTGCATTGTTTTGTCATAACAGGGTCGCATAGTGCTGCTCGACGCCTGCCTCTTTGGCCCCTTGTGCAGAGAGGGGCCGAAACTGGACGACAACTACTTCGGTTATCGTCGGGGACGCTCTACCATAGACGCCATAAAGCGCGTGAGAGACCTAGCGGAGGATACGGTGTCCTGGGGTGGGGTGGTGTTGGCGGTGTCTTTAGACATCTCCAACGCCTTCAATACCCTACTCTGGAGCTGTATTAGGGAGGCCCCGAAATACCATCGGGTGCCTTCCCACCTCCGCCGCATAGTAGGGGATTATCTGGAGGACAGATGCGTCATCTATCGGGGAAGTGACGGTGCCGGTCGGCACCAAAATTCGTGCGGTGTTCCACAGAGATCGATCTTGGGACCGCTCCTGTGGAACATCGGCTACGACTGGGTGCTGAGAGGTGAGCTCCCGTCGGGCGCCGACTTGACGTGTTATGCGGACGACACGCTTGTCACGCCCTGGGGGAGCTCGCACAGGGAAGCGACGTTGATAGCCACGGCTGCGGTGTCACAAGTGGTCGAACCGCATCGGGGCAGTGGGGCCCGGATAGCTGTCAAGTCCATCATGAAGTACACACATCAAAAGTGTCTAGGGATCAACATATATTTTTGCAATAACTTTTCTCCTGATTGATATTAATTAAAATTTTCTTTAAGGATTCATCAAATAAAGTGTTTTCGTTTGTCACAGTAACGATAAACCAAGTCACCTTTGCATTAATAAAGAAATTTGCCATTTTCTTAATAAAGGGATATTTGACATTTGAACCACTAACACAAAAGTTCGAAAAAAAGACTGAAATAACAGTTTTATCTAAAATTTTATTGGGTAACTTAAACAATTAATAATCCGTGTTTCTACCGCGAACACTAACAACACAAGAACATCGGTTTGGCATACGCAAAATGAATTCATCCAAATCACGCTGTGGAATGGCCGCCCATGTTCGTTGCAACAACAAAAAAAGGTCTTCTTGCGACTGGATACCCTCCATATTCGGCAGAGCTCTTCTCTGTAGCATATCCCATGCATGCTCAATCGGGTTCAAGTCTGGCGACTGAGCAGGCCAGGGCAGGACATTGATGTTAGCTGCGGCGAGAGTCTGTCTTACAACTCTTGCGGTGTGCGGTCGTGCATTATCATGCATTAACTGAAATAAGGGACCGATTTGCACTTGTAGAGGAACGATGACGTCTGATACAATCGTCTCAGCATAAATTTGAGCGTTGAGGTTGCCTCTGATCCAAATCAACTCAGTTCTTCCGCCGATCCAAATACCCGCCCATACCATGATGGTTCCACCACTATAAGGATGGACTTCCTGGCAGGATTTTAATCGCTGTTGGCGTCCAGGGGTTCTCCAGTGTCGTATACGTCTTGTATCCGGTCTCATACCAAAACGAGACTCATCAGAAAAGCACACGAAACGCCATTGTTCTTCTGCCCAATTTCTGTGTTCAAGAGCCCATTGATATCGAATCCTACGATTGTGCATTGATATAGGTGGTACCCGTAGCGGTCTTCGGGAATGAAGGTTCACTTCATGCAAGCGGTTTCTGACTGTTTGGTCGCTAATTAAGTTCCCTGAAGAGTGATGAAGCCTCACGGCTAACATCATGGTGGTTATTGTTGGAGCTCTTCGAGTTAAGATTTGAATGTATCGGTCTTGTCTCCGTCTGGTGCAGCGATACCGTCCTCCATGGCGCTCAGCCACGGTACCAGTGCTTCGGTAACGTGTCCAAAGTCGACTGATAACACTCTGACTTGTATTCAGAGCTAAAGCCACAGTACGTTGCCGGGAACCAGCTTCTATCATTCCCACGGCTCTGAGCATTTCTTCCCTGCTTAAATGACGTCGCCGCTCCATAATAACGTTGGTTTTAATCAGTAGTAGGGAAACAGTAGCACTAATAATAATGTCTTCAATGCGTTGTATGTTTTTATAGGGAAAATATTGACAGCTGATTTTCATCTTTTACTCGAATTTGATTCACAGTTCCTGATTCAAATTATGAAATGCACCAAAAAGGATCCATATAAATTTATAAAATCATAAATTTATTACAAAGCCACATCTCAATCTCAAGAAATCCGCATAAAAATGCTTGATCCCTAGACACTTTTGATGTGTGTGTCTGGGATTGGTGCTCGACAGCCGATGGGAATTCGGGCCCCACTTCCGGCGGCTGGCGCCCAAGCTGATGAGTGCAGCAGGCGGGCTATCGACGTTGCTTCCCAACATGGGGGTCCGAGCGCCGCCTGTAAAGATAAGTTAAGATATAACTTACGCAAAAAGAAACTTTCTTATGATAAGGCTGTATGGCTCTGTACCGTTGCCTTTCCTTATGGGAAAAGAGGAATACTACTATTGTATTGACTGACAGACATCACAGACAGTTACCTACCGTCAGTGTCGATTTGACGTTTCAAATTAACATTTCGCTTTGCGTTTGCATCTGCGATCTCCGGTCGCGAAGCTATCGCAATTTTATTGTTGTTACTATAAAATAACGATCTAATTAGTCGCTATAACGGACTATACGATCGTAGTTTAGCGATAAACATAACAGCGATCAATATTTGCCTGTTATTTTTGGCAAAAACTTGTGTAATGTAGTGAAAATGTGATCAAAAAATATGTGTCGGCGTTTTCTGATCACATATCAGGGTTCTAATAACAATTTGCTTGATTGTTTCATTGAAACGAAGTGTTTCGTTCGTGTTTTATGATTTAGCAGCCGTCGTGTGGGTCGTACGTAAGTATTCAGTATGTTTTTTATGTCCAATTGAAATTCTTTCTAACCTCGACCCTTTGGTTGTAAATTATCAGTTTTATGGCATTTTAGTAATGTAAGATGTATTTATACATATTGGCGTTAAATTAATGGATAACTTTTGATAAGAATTTACATAAACTACATTTTAAAGTTGTGTTTTAGTAAGAAAACAATTTATAATTTTCTTGCCCGTTACCCAATTTATTTTGAGTCTGCACAACATGCCTCCACTTCTCAACCAACAAAAACCCTCCTTTCTAACGATATCCTTATTAACATACTCCATCTAGAGCTTGTTCAGTCTTCTCCTACTCCAATAGGAAATCCAATTAGAAACCAATAATTGGTTTATTGCTATGCTAACAAAATACCCCTTTTTATGTGAATATATATGAACATAGCCTTTAAATTAGTTATTATTTGTTGCCATAGAAACCATAATTCACTTTTTCTTTTCGCCATACTAACATTCCGTAAAATACTTAATGAAGAAATCTAGAAATGCTTTAGTTGCTCCTGTGATTGAAAGTTCTGCTTGATTTCTCTGACCTGATGACTATGTGGTCCCATAGTCATCAGCTCTGGGAAGTGTACCCTATCAAACAAAAAAAGGATTTTGCAAATTGGTCCAGGCGTTTTAGAGTAACAGTCGGTGAACATACATAAAAAAAAAGATTCTGACAAAATGAGGACTTCCTCCTTTTTTTTGAAGTCGGTTAAAAAGTAAAAATTTACAATTATTTGGCTGGACCAGTATTGTTGAAATTCTTGTTTTATTACAAATAAAAAAAAAAAAAAACAGCAGACTTCCAAAAAACACTACAAAGTGAAAAATAAGTAATTTCAGAAGTTGGTGTCTTTGATTTTTGTATGTTCGTTTTTGACACAGACTTAAATTAGTTATTTTTGACTTTGTAGTGTTTTATGGAAGTCTGCTGGTTTTTTTTTTATTTGGAATAAAACAAGTTTTTATTTTACACTTTTTAGTTGTGAAATGTACTTTTCAGCTGCATCCGATCAGACTTGATGCTGACGCTATTATACTTAGTTGGGAAAAGGTCTGTAATCAAACGACACAATTTTGTTTACTTTAATTTTTAACCGAAAATTTGGTTTGTAAACGAAACCACTGAACCGATTTCAACTTAAATTCGGTCTCTTGATTTTAATTGATTGTTGCATAAGCGTGACAAGTAGGTAGTGGTTGGCCTACGACACCAATCCCACAAATTTTTGAGGAATTCTCTCGACTGCCTATGGTCGTCATCATCACATTTAACCCCTTTGGGTGCAAAGTACTCATGAATATAAATAAATTAAGATCAAATACAAGATAACTACTGTCAACCGTTGAAGAGTTCCATGAACTGGCCTTTGTTCTCATCATCAGAGCCTTAATGACAGTCACAACCCATCTAGGTGTAAAGTTCTTATCAATACAAATTAATCAAGCACAAACACAAGGTAGCTGCTGTGAATCGTTGAGGAGTTCCGTCGACTGTCTAGGGTCTTCATCATCAGATCTACTGCAGATTTTCATTTTAACCCACATAGGAGCAAAGTTCCCATCAATATAAATGAATTAAGTTCAAACACAAAGTAGCTACTGTAAACAGTTGAGGAGTTCCCGGAACTGGCCTTTGCCTTCATCATCACATCCCTTATGACAGTCACAACCCATCTGGGTGTAAAGTTACAAATTAAACAAGCACCTTTATTAAATTGTAGTGCTTTAAAATACTTAGAAATGCACTAGTCGCCCTTACGATTTTCGAAAGTTCCTCTTGATTTTTCTAACTTTCCAGCATCAGATCCTGACCAGTAGCCCTAGTATGAGTTTTCAATACGAAACTCGTTTGATCGTATCGAGCGCGTTTGGCGCTCTCGTTGGTTGAGAGTTCTTACGACCTTGAAGCGGGCCAATCGCTGAGTCAAACGCGCTCGATACGATCGAACGAGTTTCGTAATGAAAACTCATACTAGGCCTACTGGTGACTATGGGACCACCTGGAAAATGTTACTTTTCAAACAAAAAAGATTTTTGCAAATTGGTCCAAGAGTAATTGGTGAACTTAAAAAAAAGATTATGACGAATTGAGGACCTCCTCCTTTTTTTTGAAGTCGTTTAAAAATATCCGTAACAACTGTTGGTGAACCCTATTTAATTACCTAAGTAAATACATTTTTGGTTTTCACTAAAGCCTTGCCGCCAAGCGATTTGTCGTGTTCCGGCATGATGCCTGGTGAAGCCGTACGGAGGACGGGTCTGATCAGTTGTGTTGCGATGTGTGCCGGGTACGATGCGCCTAATGTTGTTGTGTTCGGAGTTTAGTCGTGGAGGGTCTTCAGATCAATCTCCCTTTGGCGCAGCATCGTTGGTCGTGTTGTTGGGTTTAACATTGCATCACCTCGTTCAACTGCCGTCTTCCTTCCTATTCGCTCAGTTTTTCTGAGTGAATAGGCTCTTAATAAACTAGCGCGCTTTATCATCATCGATCGCATCACTGCTTACCATCAGGTAGGATTGCGGTCAAGCGCTAGTTTATAATTATTATTATTAAAAAAAAAATGTTAATCTTATTTCCAGTACATGATGATGGAAGGTTGTTGTTCCCGCTTCACGGCGGCTGAAGGCGGCGCCCGTCTCGCCGCGGCAGCTGCTACGAAAAATATCCTCGCAGTGGAATACGCCAGCTTCATACCTGTCCGGCTGCTGTATGAGAAGGCCTATCAGATACGAGGGTGAGTGCTGTTAATTCTGCAGCAGTGGCACAATTGCATTGCATTACTGCATACCTACCATCAGGTGGGATAGCACCTGAAGAAAAACCTACCTATGTTAATCAATAAATCTTTTCAGCCCACTAAGTGAAGCCAAGAAACGGTCAGTGTACATCACTCGTGCTACACGTGTACAAGTTGTGGCTTTTGAGCTGAAGATCCTGACCGACTTGGGCACGGTAGCTGCACAAGCGTATGAAGAAGTAGATGACTGGGATGCAGAGCTGGAGTCTAAGGAGGTAAGGAGTAATAAATAGAAGTAAGAAAAGAAAAGGATAACTGTCATGCAGTACTAGTATATAAGATGTTAGTATATATGCATGTTAAATATAAATAAAGATAAAGATCGGGCTAGCCGAAAAAGGATAAAATAAATAAAGTTAGGAGATCCATCCTCTCATCCCTTCCCGTAGTAATGTAATCCTGGAAGGAAATCCGGGTTTCCCTAGTAGCATAGCTCATAATGCCCTGTGATGGCGGGTGCATCCAATCCCTCCATCCTTTTTTTTTAAAAAAAAAAAAAAAAAAAAGGAGGTAAGGATGAATGGTATTGTAGCAATACTTATGAATATCTACAGTTCCCGGCACGTAACTTGCAAGAGTCGTTAGATGCGTAGAAATCGTTTTTAGATCTGTTTGGTGGTGCGTGCGGGACGCGGGGTATGAGGTAGCACCGATCCGAGCGCGCGATTAGGGCGTCAGTCGAGCGCCGCCTCCCGCACCGCGTTTATGTCCCGTTTGCTCCCGATTACACTTTATTTATTGACTCACTTTATTGATTACATGGGAACGAATGAACGTATTCATTAGTTCCCAAGTGCCGCCTCCTTTGACAGCCTCCGTGGCGTAGCGGTAGCGAACGCGGCCGTTGCGCAAGGAGGCGCGGGTTCGATCCCCGCACAGTGCAAATATTTGTATGCATGAATATGAATATTTGCACTGGTCTGGTCGTGCCTCGGAAAGCACGTTAAGCCGTTGGTCCCGGTTGCTTTACGAACATCTAGTGGCAATCGTTACGGGTTGTTGGAGCCCTCAAAAGTCCAGCAATTGGTCTAACTGCAATGCTTAGATATCGCCTTCGGATTGTGGAGGTCAGACGGCAGTCGCTTCACGGAAAATATCGAAGTTTAGCCAAAATCAGCAATTAGACTGGTAACGCGGTCCCCAGACTCCAAATCTGAAAAGCTACGGATACGACTGGGTTTAACGCTGAGATGATGATGATGATTCGTTCCCAAGTGCACCATGCGCGAATTTACCCCCACTAAGTCAAAATCTTGCCAACATACGTGCCGGGTACTGTAAATGGTATCTAAAACGCCATACGTGTCTTACTGACGTCACACAAATTCTACTTTTCGCAAGCAAAGTTTGCCGTGCAACTAGCATACAGTACAACTTTCCGACATCAACCGTTGGGCAAGTGCCCACCAGATATAACATCAATCTGCTCGGCATTTCCCCCGAAAATGAAATGCTTATACTGACCTGCAGGATTTTTTTTTCACCTTGGCTTTGGACTCAATGAACCGCCCAAAGTTTAGGTTCGAGGAAATCTCAACTCCCAAAAGCCGAAGGTGGTTGGTGCACTCCAAGGATACAGTCCGAAAAGTAGGAGCCGAGGTAATCGGGCTCCTTTCGGCGGTGAATACACACGCTTGTATTTTGACGGCGTTGAATGCCACAAGATTGGCTTCGCCCCATTCGGAAACTGCCTGTAGTGCAACATTCGTACGCTCTACCATAGCCTCTCTTTCGGACCGGATTGTTTCCTTACTAGCCCGAGCACCCGGCAGGTATCTCCCCACAACTGATGCAAATAAGTGGGATATATGTATGTATAACGCTCAAACTAACGCTTTTGTTATTATTATTATTATTGCATTTTTGTTTTTATTTGTACCGGTTCGGTGACAGTTGTGTTTTTTTTTTTTTTTTTTTTTAGTGGTATGGCTCCATCGATGACCGATGATTCTGCCAACGTCAAGGTGGAGAGAACAAAAGTAAAATAATATTATACGTAGAGGAAATAGACTGTTGATCGGTAGTATTAGCGATGGTTCTTCTTTGGGCTAAAACAAACACAAGACAACACAAATATTAGTAAACATAAAGATTGGAAAAGGTTAAATTTTGATTTTGTTAAGGGAAATAAACTTATATAAGATTTTAATGAGTGGGGTATGAGCCAATGTTAAAAGGAAAGGCAGGTTGACAGGACGAGGAATCTGTTTAGGAAGCAGATCATATAGAGGATGGGATAGTTTAGGACAGGAAAAAAATATATGTTCTAGAGATCCCTCTTCAAGACCACATTCACAAAGGGAATGGTCCCTGACCCTAATTTTAGCCAAGAATACTGGAGAGCAAACAAAACCAAGCCGGAGACGAATTATAACAGAGGTAGCTAACTTGTTGACATATTTATGCTTAAAAAACCACGATTTAGGAGGGATAGAGGGTTGAATAGACCCATAAAATTTACCTTTAAGGAATCTGGAAGATTGCCAAAGGACATTCCATGAACGAAAGAAGGAGGGACGGGCTAGAGCGCGTAGGTCACGTGGGAAGCAGTAATTGTAAGCTATGCTGCCTGATGTAATTGCAGTTTTTGCACAAGAATCCACAAATTCATTACCAGTAATGCCAGAGTGACTGGGAATCCACGCTATAACAACCTCGATTCCCATTTGATGACACTTATACAGCGATGCTCTTGTTTTAAGTGTGATGGGAAAGTTTTTCTTTGCACGGAATGGGTTTTTTAATAAATCCTGTAGGCAACTTTGAGAGTCTGTAAGAATGAGGGCCTTATTAAGTTTATGAGACTCTATGAATTTCACAGCTTCTAATAGAGCTATTGCCTCAGCTGAAAATATAGAGTTCTGAGAGGGGCTCTTAAAATTCAAAATAACATTGAATTTGGGGATCCAAACCGCAGATCCCACCCAGTCCTCGTTGGAAGATTTGGAAGCATCGGTATAGACGGTCACCCAATCAGACCATTCACTACCAAGAATACCAGAAAGGCTTTCATTGGCATTCAGGCAGTCCTTGTTGATGCCAAAATTTAGAAATATTCTTGGCTGATATATCAGCACTGGGAAATCAGTTTCAAAAAGAGGGTTGATGCTAGTTTGAAAGATAGGGGCAGACAGGTCCTTATATTTTCTGAAAGAATTGACAAGGAGAGGGGAGGCTTTATGTTTCCAGTATGGGGAGGACGAAATATGAGAAGATAAAGAGTATATTAAAGGAAATAAAGGATGAGAACTAGAGCGGATACAGTTAGTAAAAAATCTATCCGCAAGGTACTGACGACGGAGGTGAAGAGGAGGATCAAGGCATTCCACCTGAAGAGCATTAATGGGGGAGCATTTCATGGCACCTGTTATAATTCGAAGGCACTTGGATTGAATTCTCTCAAGCTTTGACAGAGCGATTTTATTGCAGGGTTCTAATAAAAAAGAAGCATAGTCAAAATGGCTGCGAACTATTGCATTGTATAGAAGCTTTTGGCAAAAAGGGTGGGCACCCCAGCGTACGCCCGATAGGGCTCGCATGACGTTAACACCCTTTTCTGCTTTTCGCACACAGTGATTTAAGTGATCTATACCTGAGAGCTTAGAATCCAGGATAAGGCCCAAAAACTTCACCCGATCCTTAATGGGAATCGATTCATGACCTATCAAAATATTAATGTCTGGAATGTTTCTCCTACGAGTAAAGATTACTGCACTACATTTGGGGACAGATAAAGAAAGGTTATGATCCAAGAGCCAATTATTTAAATAGAAAAGCGCAGAATTAAGTTGGGTAGTAGCCACAGAGAAAGAAGAGGATACAGAATAAAGGACAATGTCATCAGCATATTGAAGAATTTTACAGAAAGGAGAGACAGTGAGATCTAAGCTAGAGGTGTATAGGTTATAAAGGATGGGACTTAAGACTGAGCCCTGCGGTAGGCCCAACCAAACAGAGCGAGGAGGGAGAAGGGTAGCTTGATACCGGACTGAAATGGATCGACACGTCAGTAAGCTGCTAATTATGTTAATCAGTCTCACAGGGATACTCAGCTCGAGCATTTTCTGCCTGAGTATTGGAAGCTGGACACAATCATAAGCTGCAGAGATATCAAGGAAAACACCAATAACATGGTTATTCTGAGAGAAAGCAAGGCGGACGTCTGAGGTAAATATGCTTAGGTTATCTAAGGTACTCTTTCCTTTTCTAAACCCAAACTGACTATTTGATAATAGGCCTCTACTCTCTAAAATCCATTCCAGTCTATTTTTGATTAGATTCTCCATTATTTTGGCGAGCACAGAGGATAAGGCTATTGGACGATAAGATAATGGATCCTTTGGATCCTTACCTGATTTAAGGATTGGGATTATAATTTGGGTTTTCCAGGAAGGAGGAATTTCGCCAGAAAAGAATATTTCATTCATAATCTGTAGTAAAAGTGTTTTGCAGGAGTCAGAGGATTTCCTAATGAAAGAATAGGGTATGCCATCTATACCTGGAGCGGAATCACGAAGATGGTCAAGAGCAAGAGAAAGTTCAGAAAAGGAGAAAGGATCATCCATTATATTGGAAGAAGAGTTAAGGCAGGAGAGTTCGTACGGAGGAAGACATTCGCGCTCAGGAACAAAAGGAGGGGCTAACCTACAGTGGAAGTCATGGAGAAAGAAACTAGGATCGTTGGCAGTAATATTAAAATCTTGCATGGCTCGACGATACGATTTGAGTCTATTCCAGACGACAGATAGAGATGAACAAGGGGAAAGGGATTCACAGAACTTGCGCCAGCCAAGAGATTTCTTATTGGAAAGAAGTCTGGCAGTGCGTGCTGCAATCTGTTTATAAGATATATAGTCAACCATATCTAGAGACGATGAAAACCTATTCTCCGCCTCCTTGCGATGGCGGACGCTTAATGAGCACTCAGCATCCCACCAAGGAGGAGAAGAAACTAGCTTGCGGGAAGTTGGTTTTAATGGAATAGATGATTCAGCCGATGACAAAAGAGCAGATACAAAAAGCTCATAGAGGAGAAGGAAATTGGACGAGTTACATCGAGGGAAAGAATCAATTTCTCTGTCAAGGCAATTGGAAAATTCATCCCAGTTGGCCTGAGCAAGACAGTACTTTAGAAGAGGTTGGAATGGTTTGGGTGGAGGAACAGCTGAAGGAGGGAAATAAGAAATAGAAATAGGAAAGTGATCACTTCCAAAGGAATTTGATAACACTGACCAGGATAGATGGCAGACTATAGACGGAGAACAAAAAGACAGATCTGGGACACTAATGTTTTGGGATGGAGAAACTCTGCGAGTGGCAGATCCATCATTCAGGATACATAGATTAATGTCATCCAGAAGATCTAACAGACAGGAAGAACAAGGATCATTGCAATGGGATCCCCAAAGTGTATTTCTACAATTAAAGTCACCCAAGAGAATAATGGGGGGAGGAATAGCAGAAAGGATAGATCTAAGTTCAGAAATAATGTTAGGATTGGGATGGGGAATATATACAGAGATAAAAGAAATATCTGAAGCCCTAGCGGCAACAACATGAAGACCTGAACAATGACTTGGTAAGGAAATTTGCGTGAAATTAAGACATCTATTGACTAAAAGGGCAGAACCTGCCCTTCCATCATCTCTGTCATCGCGGAGGCATGAGAAGCCTGGTATCCTGAAATGGGATCCAGGCCTAAGCCATGTCTCCGATACAGCAAAGACAGATGGTTTAAAATTGTTTATTAGGAAGATCATATCGTGCTTGTTACGTTGGATACTTCTACAATTCCATTGTAGAACTTTGAGATCCATTGGGAAGATTGTTTTGAGATAACACAGATAGTAATTGTTCTACAAGAACAGAGACATTGTACGGTAGAGAATCTGAGAATTTGGAAAGCATATTAATGAGAGAGCAGAGGAGAAGTTCAACCAGATTATCATTGGGAGTGGTAAGAGGAGAGGTTTCAGAAGGAGAAACAAGAGCACAACCATTAGGTTGTGAAGAAGAAGGAGAGGCTACTATAGAATTTTGAGTGTAAGTGTCATAGGACTTGCCTAAGACAGATTGGGGGCGACGAGGAGTGAAAACAGTTTTTTTGTAGGAGGTCACTGGAGAGGTAGCAGGTTGTAAAGGAGGAGGTTGTACATGTTGAGGTAAAGTATGGGATAGACGAGGAGAAGCAGCAGCCTCAGAGAAGAGACGCTTAGGCTGGGGATACCTCATTGAAGCTTCCAGGTAGCTAATATTTTCCTGAGACATGACCGTTTTTATAGCCTTCTGACGGGCATGCTCGGGGCATTTTGGGTCAATAGCTTTGTGGTTACCACCACGACATAGGAAACATGTGACATCTGAGTCCTTAACTGTGCATGATTCGCCACTGTGGTTTTGGGAGCAACTATAGCAGCGCGGCTGTGATCTGCACTGATTTGCTATGTGCCCAAAGCGACAGCAATTACGGCATTGGATGGTAGGAAGTTGGTATACGGAGACCGGGAGCGATGCATTATAACAAAAGACTCTTTCGGGCAGAATTTGTCCTAAAAAGGTAAGGACCACAGAGTTAGATGGGATCCAGGTTGTGGAGCCATCCTTTCGGGATTTTACGTTTAACCGCCTAGCTCTGATCACCTCGCCACAGTTTCCGTTGAAAGAAATTCCTTGAACCAGTTCTTCAAGAGACCATTCAGTGGGGATGTCTCTAACGACACCCATCCTAAAAATGTGGAATTTTGGTATATAAGCTTCGAATTTGTTGCTCTCCAGTACACCAAGGGACAAGAAATTGTTTGCATTGTCAGCTGACTTAAAGTCTACGGAGATTTTATTCCGACCCATATTTTTGATGCCACCCTCTTTAATGCCTTCCACATTATGCTTATGCAGGAACTGTGCAAACTTTAAAATTTTAAAGGACAGACCAGCTGACGGTTCCGACTCTGCCCTTGTAACATAGACAATGAAGGGCCCCTTGTCTAATTGCGAATAACTTAATTTAGCATTGGTTTCGTATCCAGGTTTGGTATAAACGGATTGGATCGATTCCGCTGGAGACCGAGTCTTCTTAGCCACAGAGCTTATATTATTAGGTTCGGCTAGAGGTCTCTTAGATGCTCTTGGGATATCAGGAGGTAATCCTCCGCCCCCATCCGGGGGTTCATCCATAATAAAAACGACTTACCTAACTTTTGATGTACAAATAGTCCACCACCGAGACAAAACAAACACACAAGCCAGAACAAACACACAAGTCAAAAGATTAGAAACAATACGCAGTCAATAAACAAAATAACCTAAAAATCTGACACTCTCAACCAAGCGTTGGACGAGAACCCCACAGTTGTGTTTGTTTGCTGCACCGGGTGACGTCTTTACGTCGGCACCGGCTCTCGCTGAAAACCAGCGCTGGACTCTGTTTTGCATAGGGTCGCAGCATAATGCTGAGCGATAGCCGTTTTGCGTGGATGTAACGCATGTCAACTATTATCACTCAATTGTTTTTGTATACTTTAATGTCATGTTTACCGCAAATAAACGATTTTTGTTTCTTTCAAACCGTGAGAAGTCATTTGATTATTTCCCACCCTAAAGAAAGGGGGCTTTATGGATCAATTAGATTAATAATTAAAATGGAAAAATGAAGACTGGTTTATAAATAAAGTTTATTTCCACCATAAAATATTTTTTCCCTTTATATTCCAGGTCGTAATCTGCACATCTTCAGTTCTGAAGGAGATCTTAGAAAGAGGACATCTGCCCATGAGTAATATCAACGTCCTCATCGTGGATAGCTGCCATCTTGTATACAGGGATCACGACTTGAAATATGTGAGCATACTCTTTTTCTTTTTTTTTTTAATAATTAAACTGAGTGAGTAGGAAGGAAGACGGCAGTTGAGAGAGGTAATGCAATGTTAAACCCAACAACATAACCAACGATGCTGCGCTAGATGGAGATTGCTCTGGAGTCCCTCCACGACCAAACTCCCGACACAACAACATTTGGCGCATCGTACCCGGCACACATCGAAACACAACTGCACAGACCCGTCCTCCGTACGGCTTCACCAGACATCATGCCGGAATACGACAAATCGCTTGGCGGCAAGACTTTGTCAGGTAGGTGGTAACTTCTGCCTGCAGCCGATGTTATGGCCTACCACCGAGTTTATGTTATAAGCACTATAATATCCGGCACTCTGTATCCAGTCTATGCTTGTGAATATCCGACCCTTTATTTCTAGGCCGTCGCAGCCGGATATTTAGGATTTTTTGCTAATATTAATTGGACAATTGTTTTAATTTCGTTCACAGTCTGATTTATCTCAATCTATTCATAATACATTATAGTAATTTTCGTTTGACGTTGACAAGAGACTGTAACTTTATTTTTAATCTATTATAAATTACGAAAGCAGAGGTGGCCTAGTGGTATAAGTTCTTGCAATGAACCGTGTAGAAAATATCTGGGGAATTAAATATTTTACCAAATTTTATAAATGAGTGTTTGAACGATATCGACAGTGATACCAGTAGGCCTAGTATGAGTTTTCATTACGAAACTCGTTCGTCGATATCGAGCGCGTTTGACTCAGCGATTGGCCCGCTTCTAGGTCGTAAGAACTCTCAACCAATGAGAGCGCCAAACGCGCTCGACATCGACGATCGAGTTTCGTAATGAAAACTCATACTAGGCCTACTGGCGTAACACTTGCAAGCATGTCGAAAAATTTGAAGAAGAATATAGCAAATATTTCGATTTTGACTTCGAGTTAACGATTTTTTTTTTAATAATTATAAACTAGCGCTTGACTGCAATCCCGCCTGATGTTAAGCAGTGATGCAATCGTTGATGGTAAAGCGCGCTAGTTTATTAAACCCATTCACTTAAAAAACTTAGTGAATAGGAAGAAAGACGCCAGTTGAGCGAGGTGGTACAATGTTAAACCCAACAACACGACCAACGATGCTGCGCCAGAGTGAGATTGATGTGGAGACCCTCCACGACCAAACTCCCGACACAACAACACTTGGCGCATCGTATCCGTCACACATCGCAACACAACTGCTCAGACCCGTCCTCCGTACGGCTTTACCAGACATCATGTGGACATCATTAATGTGGATTCAACTGATGGCACACTTCTGAGGATGAATAATAATTAATTTTAATAAAACTTACTATTAAAATATTTGTTTTATTATCATTGTTGGTTTCAAAGAAAAAATAATTTTAACATTGATTATTTGTATGCTAACCGTAGCTCGTTCACGCGCACGCACACTTTTACACGTATACATATACGACTTGAACAAAACTAAGAGCCACGCGCGTTCGTGAATTGCAAGAACTATATCTGCTTAGATTTACAAGCTGTTGTAGGTCATAGGTCCAAACCTCGTCAGTCGCTTTTGTGGAACTGTTGTAGGTCATAGGTCCAAACCTCGTCAGTCGCTTTTGTGCAACTGTTGTAGGTCATAGGTCCAAACCTCGTCAGTCGCTTTTGTGCAACTGTTGTAGGTCATAGGTCCAAACCTCGTCAGTCGCTTTTGTGTAACTGTTGTACGTCATAGGTCCAAACCTCGTCAGTCGCTTTTGTGTAACTGTTGTAGGTCATAGGTCCAAACCCCGTCAGGCGCTTTTGTGTAACTGTAAATAATTTCATCACCACTGCTGTCAAAACGTTGAAGGAAAAAAAAAACATTGTGAGGAAACCGGCACGTCCTAGAGCCAAAACTTCGAAGGCATGTGACATGTAGCAACTCGCACTGGACCCGCGTGGTAGCGGAGAGGAGGACTGTGTCACAGGAGAGTGAACATTATAGGCTGATTGTGTGTATGTATTAATAAAAATAAAATAAACAGATAGGACAAAAAGAACAGAAAGAGATACAGATGATGGTGATGCTTATTTGATAAGAAATCTCTTTCAGCATAATTATTGACAGATTAGATGGTTGGCGCAGTTTTTTTTTTTTAAATTTATTAAAATTATAAACTAGCGCTTGACCTCAATCCCGCCTGATGGTAAGCAGTGACGCAGTCGTTGATGGTAAAGCGCACTAGTTTATTAAGAGCCTCTTCACTCTAGCCTTGAAGACACTCAAATTGTAGTCCGTCGGAAACACCGCCGCTGGCAAACTGTTCCAGTCCCTCGATGTACACGCTTCTCCACCGAACCCAAAGTGGCCAGGTGACACTTAACAGCACCAGCCCAAATGTGGCTACAGTACTACATACACGAACGGACCTGTGCTTTGTACAACAATAGAAGCTGTCTTGGTGTGAAGTACCGCCGGACCTTTGCGATAACGCCAAGTTTCTTGGCAGCCACATTGGCCTTGGCAGTGGTTAAACTATTTCGAGAAGGCCCACAGTGGCGGGCCAGCTCCAATCGGGAGTTCCGGAAGCAATGTTCGTTCTCACAACCCCCGGTGTAGGTGTGAGATGGAACACCAGGGTGGTTAGTCAGCAGAAGGCTGACAGACCCCGTCACCTGCCCCAGGGCGGCGGACATACATGAGGATTTTCCACACCGGAAACAAAAAAAGTGGTTAAACTATTGATTGTTGCGCTGCGTGTCGCCGGTTCGATCCCCGCACGGAACAAATGTTTCCTACCTACAAGTAGTTGTTCCAGGTTTGGCTGTTTATGAGTTTATATCTTTGTAAACGTACCCACGATACAGGAGAAATTCCTAGTGCGGACCAATGTTTAAAACACAGTTTTAGTTTTCTCGGTGGTAGGCCAGCCATAACATCGGCCGCCGGCAGAAGTTACCACCCACCAGACAAAGCCTTGCCGCCAAGCGATTTGTCGTGTCTCGGCATGATGTCTGGTGAAGCCGTACGGAGGACGGGTCTGAGCAGTTGTGTTGCGATGTGTGCCGGGTACGATGCGCCTAATGTTGTTGTGTTGGGAGTTTGGCCGTGGAGGGTCTTCAGATCAATCTCCCTTTGGCGCAGCATCGTTGGTCGTGTTGTTGGGTTTAACATTGCATCACCTCGGTCAACTGCCGTCATCCTTCCTATTCGCTCAGTTTTTCTGAGTGAATAGGCTCTTAATAAACTGGCGCGCTTTACCATCAACGTTCGCATCACTGCTTGCCATCAGGCGGGATTGCAGTCAAGCGCTAGTTTATAATTATTTTTTTAAAAAAAAACATCGATTATTTTTTTTTTCCACAGATAATGAAATCCTATAAGCAGTGCCCACAAGATGAACAACCCACAATTTTAGCATTAACTTACCCTCTGTTCGCTCCAAATAAAAAAGACACCGACGTAAAAGACAACCCAGATAGAAAAGACGAAGCAAAAGAAGAGGTGCCAGATGGAGATAGTCAGAGAAAAAAGGAGACGCAAGATGCTCAAACGGCTTTATTAAGAAGAAAGAAAGAGACGCCAGACCCACCTACGGACGAGAAAGAGATGGATGAACCGTCAGGTCAGAAATATTTACTTTTTAATCTTTATCATTCACTAGCAGCCACTCGTGACTTCATTCGCGTTTTTTTCTATGCTCCGCTCCTATTGATTGCAGTGATTTTATATAGCCTAAAGTCTTCCTGGTTTAATAGGGTATCCAACAAAAATAATTTTTCAAATCGGTCCAATAGTTCCTGTCAAATTAGATAGTTCTCCTGGGTCAGGGTCAGGGTTGGTTAAAAAAGAAACCGTGGCCCTGGCACACAGGCAAGTGAAGAAACACGGGTGGGTTTTATTCAGTAAAAGTCTGACACGCCCTACCGCTCTGCCCAGAGCGGGAGAAGACATTTGATGATTCCCCATCCCAACAAAAAAGGGGGGTTTATTCATAAACGATAAAAGTTTTCATCATTGCATCATTTTATTTGTATTATTTTTATAATTATAAACTAGTGCCCGCCTGGTAAGCTGGTAAGCATCGATGGCTTGGCGTAAATTGGCGCATTTTTAGATATCGTCTAAACTCATTATAATCACCATCTCAGCGTTAATCTCAGACGCATCCGAAGCTTTTTCAACTTTGGAGTCTGGGGTCGGCTTTACCAGCCTAACTGCTGATTTTGGCTAAACTTCGATATTTTCCGTGAAGCGACTTTCGTCTGACGTGCACAACCCTAAAGCCTAAAGGAATTTTGAGGGCTCCAACAACCCGTAACGACTGCCATTAGGTGTTTGTATGGTAACCGGGACCAACGGCTTAACGTGCTTTCGGAGGCACGACCAGAATAGTCCAAATATTCATACATACAAATATTTGCACAGCGCGGGGATCAATCTCGCCCTTCCTTGTGCAGAGGCCGCGTTCGCTACCGCTACGCCAGAACTATCTATGGAATTTATTAATTTGACAGGGCTAAACTATTATTAATAATACTGCTACTACTACTATTATTAATGGGCTTCATACGAAGGCTCAGTCACACAAAGAGCAATGAAAAGAGCTATGCTCGGAGTTTCTCTGCGTGATCGAATCAGAAATGAGGAAATCCGCAGAAGAACCAAAGTCACCGACATAGCTCTGCAAGTCGCTAAACTTAAGTGGCAGTGGGCAGGGCACATTGCTCGTAGAACCGATAGCCGATGGGGCAGTAAGGTTCTGGAGTGGCGGCCATGTACTGAAAGACGCAGCGTAGGGAGGCCCCCAACAAGGTGGACCGATGACCTGGTGAAGGTCGCGGGAAGCCGATGGATGCGGGCAGCACAAGACCGGTCAGCGTGGAAAGCCTTGGGGGAGGCCTTTATCCAGCATCCATAGGCTGAAGAAGAAGAAACTATTATTTTAGCGTCTGTTCATTCATTGATCTTAACTGGTAAATCAAAAGCAGAAGTTTGTTTGATACCGCGTATCCCTATGATCCCAACTGATATGTCATTTGAGTTCAAACGATTACAATATCCTGTGCGTTTATCATTTGCTATGTCCATCAACAAAGCCCAAGAGAAAACATTTCACGTTTGTGGTGTGAATTTGGAGGAATCATGTTTTTCAAATGGCTAACTTTATGTTGCCTGTTCGAGAGTCGGTACCCCCAGTCGTTTATGTATTACATGCTGGAAATGCAAAAGACGAGACGAAACGCTTCGTTCGGATCGTAGTGGTGTCAACAACGTAAGGGTGGATACTCGTACGACGGGTCGTCTGATGATGGAATGGAGATAGGGAATTAAGTCAAGCAATTCCCTCGCACACTCTCCAAAATTCATGCTATAGAACACCATCAGTCTGTCAGTGAATTTTAGATTTTTGTGATCTAGAAGTTTTGTAGAATCATTTTATAAAAATATATGTAATTATCGTTTATCAGGTGCTTTACCAAGGATGGCAGTAACGAAGTATGAAGAAATGGGTTTGTATGAAAACGTGGATGATTTCGATATGTATGAAAAGCTGGAGTGGAAGATTGAGGAGTTGGAGAAGGAGCTGTGCTGTCAGATGGATCTGGCTGAAGATATTGATGGGGGAAAGAGGTGAGTGTAGATTAATTTATTTATTTTCAGTCTAGGTTGTCATACTGTAGCCTCCTTTTCCTTTTTGACGTGACAACGTCTATTAAATTGGTACGGCGTGGAGTCATTCTCGAAAACACCGTAACGGCCGAATCTGACGCCACACGGAGTCCACGCCTACTTTACCCCACCCCTAGAGCGCCCGATGTGTAAACATGTAATAGACATTGTCACGTTCAAATATCGGCAGTAGCCGGAGTTCTATAGACAACCAATTTTTTTTTCAAAAATAGAAAGAGCGTAAGAAAAAGCTTTTTTTTTTTTTTATAATTATAGATTAGTGTTTGACCGCAATGCCGCCTGTAAATATCCTTGTGATTCGTCACCTAACCACCATAAGTGTGGATTCTGTTTGAATATGGGGTTAAAATCTATTTTATGTCATAATCCAGATCATTCATTCAAAGCAATGTCAAGGCAAAATGGCAAGGTCTTGCCGCCAAGCGATTCGTCGTGTTACGGCATGATGTCTGGTGAAGCCGTACGGAGGACGGGTCTGAGCAGTTGTGTTGCGATGTGTGCCGGGTACGATGCGCCAAATGTTGTTGTGTCGGGAGTTTGATCGTAGAGAGTCTCCTGGTCAATCTCCCTCTGGCGCAGCATCGTTGGTCGTGTTGGTCTTGCGCTTAACATTGCATCACCTCCGTCAACTGCCGTCATCCTTTCTATTCCTAAGTTTTTTTAAGTGAATAGGCTTAACAAACTAGTGCGCTTTACCATCAACGATTGCATCACTGCTTACCATCAGGCGGGATTGCGGTCAAGCACTGGTTTATAATTATTAAAATAAAATAAAAACAAAAAAAAAAAAGAAAGACGGGCTCCGTGGCGTAGCGGTTGCGAACGCGGCCGCTGCGCAAGGTGCAGTAGGCAGTGCAAATATTTGTATGCATGAAGGCCGTGCCTCGGAAAGCACTTTGTTATAATAGTTTATAACGAGAACCTTTTTGGAACCGTTCCCGCCTGACCAAAGGGGCGGGGTTCTAGATTCTAGAAGCTTCCTTTAAAATTATATGACGCGCGCACCTTTTGTTTTTGACAAGAGACGTCTGATTTCCACCATCGGGTTTGCATTCCGATAACGTGCTTCATTTTGCGAATTTTAAAAGTTTACATTTTTTTTTTTAATAATTATAAACTAGTGCTTGATCGCAATCCCGCTTGATGGTAAGCAGTGATGTAATCATTGATGGTAAAGCGCGCTAGTTTATTAACCCTATTCACTGAAAAAAAAAACTGAGTGAATAGTAAGGAAGACGGCAGTTGAGCGAGGTGATGCCAACTTAAACCTAACAACACGACCAACGATGCTGCGCCAGAGGGAGATTGTCAGACCCGTCCTCCGTACGGCTTCACCAGATAACACCAGCAATTTATCAACAGAAGGAATAATTCCTGTACCGTGGGTGTGTTTATAGACATTTAAACTCACATACGCAAACAGCTACCTGTAGGCCATATATTTCCGTGCGGCAAGCGAACCCGCCACAAGCGACGCAGCAGTCGATCGCTAAGCCCACCAATACAATTATATCCCATATTGTTTTCAGGATATCAACATCAGCAAAACCACGTGAACTGATTATTGAATACTCCGCGCGGCCTTCAGAAGAAAAACTCCCTCCATTATATTTAGAACTAGAGAAATATATGAGAGACACAGTGCAAGACGCTTTAGACTTTATTGAGGACCATCGGTAAGCTTTTATTATAACTCGCGCAAGTTAACTGTGCATCTCGCTGGAATGCGCATTCGCCGTAAGCAATGAGTAGCGACAGCATCTTTGTTACAAATGTCTAAATACAGTTTAAATCCCCTGTTGTTATTAGTGTTTCTGTGGAGTTGTTGCTTTGTTTTTTTATTAAGTTTGTTTTTGTTTTCGACGCGTTAGTGAAGCCTGTTGGTTGCACAAATATTATATTTCAGTCCATATGTATGAATTTAATTGCAAAACGTCATGAGTAAAATGATCTAGTATTATGACGCTTTGTCATCAAAACGACCTTTTCTAAACATAAAAAAAATGTAATATACAGTATGTTAAGAAAACCCTGTCCGACCCATAAGGATAATAAAAGTTAGGTAAACAAATGACCAAATCTAATATATAAAATTCTCGTGTCACGGTGTTCGGATTTAAACTCCTCCGAAACGGCTCGACCGATTTTGATGAAATTTTTTTGTGCTTATCCGGTATCTATGAGAATCGGCCAACATCTATTTTTCATCCCCCTAAATGTTAGGGGTAGTCCACCCCTAAATTTTTTTTTTATTTTTTAGACAAAATTTTTAATTTCTATTTTTTTATGATACAACATACAAAAATACATACAATCCCCAATTTTCACCCTTCTACGATCAACCCTTATTTTTTAATAGCCATTTTAGTAATTTAATCTATTATTTATATGGCAAAACAACGTTTGCCGGTCAGCTAGTATAATATAAAATTTTACGTAATCATCATAGTACCAATACAAATGAATTTTGAAATAATCTTTTTTTCCCGCGAATTAATTCCAACTTCCCCGAAATTTTACCTCTTTTTGCGAAATAATATTTATTTTTTTAGGGTTTTTTTTTTTTTAAAGTTTAGCCCGGTTTTGTATCCATTATTAGAATCAGTTATCGATACCTAACAACACCTTCACGGGTCGGACAGGGTTTTCTTAACATACTGTATATTTATTTAACATACTTCTCATTTTGTACAAACGGTACCATCCGAATGACGTCACAAAGCGAGATGCACAGTTAACTCGTGCGAGTTGTATTCAAAACCCTACCTTTGTAGCTTATCCATTGAGAAACATTTAATAAAATTACATGTAGTTTATTTACAATTCAACTTATCGTCAAAGGAACAGCGTAACGTAATAGCCTAATATTGAATTTCAGTATCCGTCGTTTATGCTTAATAAAGAAGGAGCTGAGTTTTATAAAAGTTTGCTTGTGCGGCCTCGTTTCTGGCATACAAATTTGTATGTCAATTTCCTAGCTCAATATTTTTTTTTTATTATTTGTACAAAGTGCCTCAAAATTCAACGATAAGCCGATACTAAAAGTTGAGCCTCCTCATGACTACTTGTGGAAAAATAAATAAAACATCTGTTTTTTGTTTTTTTTGGATTGGTGTCCACCTTTTGGTTCCGGCTTATCGTTGAATTTTAAATAACGTTAAAAGGTCAAATATGTATGTTTAAAGAATCGCTAATCACTAGTTAACTTTAAGCAGCTTTTATGCATAAGGGGGATAATGTACAGAGTAACATTAGCAAAGAGTGTACATCCTGTGCCCTCCCCCATTTTTTCTCTCTATATGGCATCTCGTAATTGGCCTTGAGTGGTCGTGACTACTTAACCGGACATAAAATCTAATCGACAGCACGCTAAGGGTACCGTCTATCGGTTACGAACCTCGGCTTAGGGCGTCGCTGGAGAGGCTGGATCGAAAATGATTTTGATCGGTTTGATGAATCGTAATACCCTCTCGCCGCTGTGAGGACCGTTTTATACTCTAGTATTAGAAGTGGACTAGTCTGACCGTTAGTGTCCACGTCTCGGCTTCGTAAGTCATGACGGGTAGGACGCACTGGTTGAAGATTTTAGTCTTCAAACATTGGGGTATGGACGACGAAAATACCCGGCGAAGTATACCAAATGCTGCCCATCCCAGCTGGATCCTTCTAGTTGCCTCCTTCTCGAAGTTATTTTTCCCTAATTGCAACGTTTGCCCGAGGTATACATATTCTGAAACAACTTCGAGCGGCCGCTCAGCGAGCTATGGAGCGGGTTATGTTGGGAGTCTCTCTGAAGGACCGCATCAGAAATGAGGTGATCCGACAGAGGACAAAAGTCACCGACATAGCTGAGAGGATTAGCAAGCTGAAGTGGCAATGGGCTGGTCACATATGCCGCCGGGCCGACAACCGTTGGGGTACCGTGGGGGTCGAGCCCTCGAGTGGAGACCGCGTCTCGGCAAACGTAGCGTAGGACGCCCTTGGGCGAGATGGAGCGACGACATCAAAAAGGTGGCTGGTCGCGGCTGGCGGAGAACTGCTCAGGATCGAGCTTGTTGGCGTGCCATGAAGGAGGCCTATGTCCAGCAGTGGACGAGTGGCTGGCTGGCTGATGATGATGATGATTACGTCGTACGTCATGTTCGTGAACGGACGCGGTCAGAGGGGACTGCTCATCTCTTAGCTGCTACGGCGTATTTTAATTTCTGAATTGTTGTTTTTTTTTTTCATAATGGACGCTCTCAGCGTACAATATCTTTCTGCATCGTTCTCACACGATTGATTTCAAAATGAATGATGTAATCAAATATTTGTATCAATAGCTTGATAATTTAAAAGAGTGTCCATGGAGTTTCTTGCCCGTTCTTCTCCATAGGTACCTACTCTTTGGAATGGGCGACTAGCTTCACCTTACTGACTGACCGACCTTCTGACAATTCAAAAGTGCCTGTGACTGGTTTATTTGAAATAAATGGTTTGATTTTGATTTTGATTAAAAGTGGGGCAACGTAGCACGCTACGACGTAGTGAGCTATGGCGTAGCGAATCCCCACTCTACGTCGCACCGAGGAGGTAGGGAATAATGCAGCGCCTGGCCCGATGCTGGAGCCGTTTACAATATCATACCGACATTTAACTTATTGTATACCAGCACCTTAATTACGTTAACACACTATAACTATCAATAGGAATCGTTGAGAAGCAAATTGCTAATCTATTGCTCTATATGTTCGAAAACTGTCTCTGCTCAACAAGATAAATTACGTAATGAATATAGTCACACTGTGAAGTGGAAAAAATATCTCTTTTCTTACTCCCCCGCTATTCTTTTCTGATTAATTTCGTTGCGGGACCCAAGACAGTTGAATCGTTTCTCCGGGACTCGTCGAGCTTCATTGCTCGGCGTTTTTCTGGCGGTCTCCACTGTTGATTCTGGCTTTCAGGAGATGCAGTGGGTGGAAAAATGTGTGGCGGGTTTTGTCCCAAAAAAAAAATAGTTCACTGTCAAAATGAAACCCCTTTGCTACTGATACTATGTTACGCAATTACCTTCCTGGATAACAAACACTAGCTATTCCAATGCTTTCATTATAAAACATTGAAAACTATAGCTGATAGGTGGGACAGTGACGTAGAATAGTTTGAGTGGTTTTTCTAGTAAATGTAAGTATTAATATTTGACAGCCTCCGTGGCGTGGCGTAGCGGTAGCGAACGCGGCTGCTGCGCAAGGAGGCGCGCTTTTATGCATGAATATTAATATTTGTACTGGTCCGGTCGTGCCTCGGAAAGTACGTTAAGCCGTTGGTCCCTGTTGCCATACGAACATCTAATGGTAGTCGTTACTGGTTGTTGGAGCCCTCAAAAGTCCAACGATCGGTCTAACTGCAATGCTTCGATATCGCCTTCGGGTTGTGGAGGTCAGATGGCAGTCGCTTCACGGACTGGTAAAGCGGTCCCTGGATTCCAAAGCTGAAGTAGCTTCGGATGCGATTAGGATTAACGCTGAGATGATGATGATGTAAGGACTAATACTAGTTTCTGAGTCATGTGTACACTAACCAAATGGATGAATGGTCGGTCTCCGTGGCGCAGCGGTCAACACGCCTGCCTGCTACGTGGAGGCCCCGGGTTCGATCCCCGGCCAGGTCGTGATGGAAAAACGATCTTTTCCTGATTGGCCTGGGTCTTGGATGTTTATCTATATATGTATCCATTATAAAATATAGTATCGTTGAGTTAGTATCCCATAACACAAGTCTCGAACTTACTTTGGGGCTAGCTCAATCTGTGTGATTTGTCCGTATATATTTATTTATTTATTTTATTTATCCGAAATAAAAGTCAAACTTTTTTGTTTTTTATTTTATTATTATTTTACTCTCGCTCGCTGTAAAAACTGTTCAAGGTACTTTTTTCTTTTAAAAAATGTTTTTTCTTTCATTTACAGACACGACCCCACAGAGATTTATGGAGACGAGATGTATGATGAATTTATGAGCATTCCACATCCCACCATCGATCCTAAGAACATATTCAAACAGTTTTTGTATGTTTTGGAACAATTAGGTGAGTTTCCTTAAATACGTTAGGGCTCATGGTTAAGTGATAATAGCTGCAGGAGTCGATCGATCAGGTAAAGCTACGCTGCAACGGTCGGTGAGTGGATGGGTGATTATATTTACATATCAAAATCTCACCGTGCCTTGAAAGTCACGTTGGTGTTTTCTGCCCTTTCAACACAGCCCCGTTTGTTGCATGGTCATGGGTCCTGGGTGCGAGTTTTGCCATCAAACGATTCGTTGTGTTCTGGAATGATGTCTGGTGAAGCCGTACGAAGGTTCGTACCCGGCACACATCGCAACACAACTGACCCGCAGTTGTGTTGCGATGTGTGCCGGGTACGATGCGCCAAATGTTATTGTGTCGGGAGTTTGATCCTATGCTAAGTGTGGGGCGACGTTAAAAAAAGAACGTAAACTTGGTGATAAGTTATCATTTATTGAATTTCAGGTCCGTACGCAGCCGACAAAGCAGCATTCTCCTTACTAATAAAACTAGAAAAACTAAAAATTAAAATCCCTTACGAAAGGCATTTTATCCTAATGTGTTTATGCACCACTGTCTTTGTGAAAATTCGATGTTACACCGAATTACTATTCGAGAAAATCGAAAATGAATGGGAACGAATAAAGACATTCTCATCCCCAAAAATAATGAGATTTGCTGAAATTTTAGAGACATTTAGACCGCCGGATACTCGAAACCAGAGTTTGGTTAGACATGATAGTGGTAATATCCCGACGGATACTAGATATGACAATGAGACTGTTACCGGTTGTGATACTATTAATAAAGAAAGCATGAAGAAAATGTTAAATGATATTGAAGAATGTGATTTCACGACTTTAGGCAATAAGATACAAGACAGAGTTAATACTTACGAGTGTAATTTGAAAGATCTTGACTCACCCACCGATGAAAACTCAAAAAATAGATCTAACAATCCGCATACTCAAATATGTCAAACGGATATTAAGGGTAACATTGATAATAGCGATGAAATTTTAAAAAGCCCATCGAATACTACCATAAGTGATACTGATACTACAGATAAATCCGAAAATTCCATGAATAAGACGGATACTCGTGTAAGTGGAACGGATATTCGTGGCAACGAAATTATGGCGCAACAGAGAGGCCTGATAGGATTTACGAGACGTTCTGGACATAGACTGAGGTAAGTTATTTTTTTCTTTAATAATTATAAACTAGCGCTTGACCGCAATCCCGACTGATGGTAAGCAGTGAAGCGATCGTTGATGGTAAAGCGCGCTAGTTTATTAAGAGCCTATTCACTCAGAAAAACTGAGCGAATAGGAAGGAAGACGGCAGTTGAGCGAGGTGATGCAATGTAAAACCCAACAACACGACCAACGATGTTGCGCCAAAGGGAGTCTAAAGACCCTCCACGACCAAACACTCAACACAAAAGTTATGGCAATCATTTATGTCGTTAATAAGTGGTTACAGAAATCACAGTGTTTAAAAAAAAGTGTCGGCTCGTTCTTTGAACGTTGCAAGCGTGCCGCCGTGCGGGTTTGTAGGTATGATGTTGAACCCTGATGTGAACTCTATTAAATCATCAGCTGATAAGATAGTTTTTCGAGTTTTGTTTTCATTGCGCTTTTTGTGTATTTAACGAATTAAGTAATTTTTACTTTAAAATCTTATTGGGTTATAAAAGTATGGCAATTATGAGCGGTCTGAAGTGAAAAAACGACATAATTTTTTTTTCAAATCACGAAAAAGCCGACGATAAATACCACCAATGGGGGGTTCAGACTCATGTACTGGATCCATGGTACTCGTTTGTGCGTCGATGTCAGATACAGCCTTTATAGCCTAAAGCCTTCCTGGATTAATGAGCTAAAAAAGAAATTCTCAAATCGGACCAGTCATTCCTGAGATTAGCGCGTTCAAACAAACTCTTCAACTTAATATATTACCCGCTACACCGCTACACTGCTGAGCACTGGTCTCCTCTTATACAGAGATGGATTGAGCGTAACCACCACACTTGCTCATTGCAGATTGGTGATTTTAGATTTAAAAGTACAGGTTTTCTCAAGATGTTTTCCTTCATCCTATAATCAGGCATTGGTATCTAAGATATACATACATAGAAAGTACATACATATAACATAAAAAAGTTACATTGGTTCTTGCCTGACCTGGAATCGATTCATACTTTAAAGGCTGGTGTTTTATTTTTAACCACTAGGCCACCACAGTATTTTAATATAATTTTATTATTTTTAAAGGGGTAAAACCAGACTGCAAAGAAATAACGCAGCAAGAGCTCTACAAATGCAACAGAATCCGGATGCTTTGTGTGGTATCGTTTACATGAAGGAACCGCTAATCGCTAAGATAATGTTCAGTATGATGGTGGTGAGTGATTTCTATATATTATCAAGTAATTGCATAGCTTCTATCGCGGGCTTTGAGCGCGGAGACCGAATCTAGAAATTCCGTAACGAAAATAACCTAACATCGCAACAATTATTGTACAGAGTGGTTGCAAACGGAATAGAACATCTTTATAAATATTGGTTCACTGACCTCCGATCGGCGACAGCGCGATCCTGTATCGACTTGCTTTTTTCGCGCCATTATTATTTAAGTTTGGTACCGCAGGATGCGGCGATTATTAAGGTGTCGATATGTTTTTTTTTTATTATATGCTCCGCTGATATTGGTCGCAGCGTGATGTTATATACCCTAAAGCCTTCCTGGATGAACGGACTATCTAACGCAAAAATAATTTTTCAAATCGAACTAGTAGTTCTTGAGATTAGCGCGTTCAAACAAACAAAGAAACTCTTCAGCTTTATATATTAGTATAGATTTATTTATTTTGAATCTTATTTCAATGATTTTCATTCCACGGGCCGCGGCACCCTATTGCATCCCACGAACCGCACTAATAGTCAAGCAGTTATAATAGCTAAGCAAGTTGAAATAAGGTTGAATCTTGTGCAGGGGTCATTTCGATCAATGTGGCGCAGTCCGATCGATGCACGGCATGATTAAACGAATATTTGTTACTATATTTTCTGTCCCTTTTTTAATGAAATAGAAAGAAAAAGATGCACTAGACTTAAATTTAGTTTAGGTAGCGAACGCAGCCGCTGCGTAAGGAGGCGCGGGTACGATCCCCGTGCCGTGCAAATATTTGTATGCATGAATATAAATATTTGCACTGGTCTGGTCGTGCCTCGGAAAACACGTTAAGCCGCTGGTCCCGGTTGCTATACAAACATCTAGTGGCAGTCGTTACAGGTTGTTGGAGCCCTCAAAAGTCCAACAATTGGTCTAACTGCAAAGCTTCGACATCGTCTTCGGGTTGTGGAAGTCAGACGTCAGTTCGACGCTTCACGGAAAATATCGATGTTTAGCCAAAATCAGCAGTTAGACTGGTAAAGCGGACCCCAGACTCCAAAGCTGAAAAAGCTTCGGATGCATCTGGAATTAACGCTGATATGATGATGACTTAGTCGCCTCCCGCATCGATGACTGCATCACACCGTCTTCGCATAGATCCAACCAGGACTTCGCACAAGTTCGAGCCTCTCAATGAATCCCAAACTCCTTCGCAATGGGTGATGACTGCTTCCTTATTTCCTATTGTCCCATTTCTGGATCATCAAACTTCATAAATTTTCAATGGGGTTTAAGCCTCGAGACTTCAAAGCTGAAAAAGCTTCGGATGCGACTGGCATTACCGCTGAGATGATGATGTACAAGGGGTATTCGAATACAACGCACGTTTCTTTCCTAGGATATGTCACGCAGTAACAGCCGCCTCAGCTACATCTCGGCTCAGTACTGCGCCACTGAGACTCCTGCCGACCCCGGCACGGAGCCCCGTGAATGTCAGCGACAGGCAAAGAAACAGGAAGATGTGTTGAAGAAGTAAGTATTACATCATTTCATCAGAATAGAGGTATCATAAAATCACAGATTATTTAGAAGACAAAAAAGCTTGGGACTGAGCTGCTCGCTATGATAAGCATTGTTACTAAGCAATATGCGTAATTGGGTTGTATCCTAAAAAATAATTTAATGTCCATCAGATAGATTTATAAAAAAATATTGAATACGTATTTTTTATTTTTTCTTTCATTCAAATACTTAGGAAGATATATTGATTTGAAATGTCGCATGACGTCACGCCGTGGTTCAAAATATACCACGGCGTCACGTATTTAGCCCCCACTCAGTAACTTTAATATGCTATATCTCAGTAAGTTTTGGTAATTTCGACAAAATAAAAAATACGGGTCTTCGTTTTTTTTATTATCTATAAGACGGACTAATTATTTTTTAATTTTCATACCTTGAATACATCCCTATTATAACGTAAATTATTGTAAACGTTTTCATTTTTAATGTCTGGACTTGAAAAAAGACGATGATCCCTGAGTTTGTTTCGGCTATTTCTTCTCAGAGGAGAGCGTCATCAAGTTTAAAAAAAAATGACGTGTAAAAGTGATCAGTGATCCTACTTGCTTAATAAACGATTTCATTTCAGAATAGAATACTCTTTATTATGTACACCATATAGATTACAGAACGTAAATAAAAATATTTTACAAAGGGTGACACAATGGGCGGACTTATCGCTATCAGCGATCTTTTACAGACAACTTTTCATCAGCAGTTTTTTGCCCTTCCCTTTCATTCGTTCCCACTTCTGAGACAAAGTGTGGCTACCACGAGAAATCATCAAATGACTTCACCCACTTCACTACACTTCACTTCACTCTTTGGGTGGACCGGAGGGGCGTGACTTTTACTGATTAAAATCCACCCGTGTTTCTTAACTTGCCTGTTTCGGAGGCACGGAGGGGTCTCGGTACGTAAAGATGGTCATTCATTCAAAGACTTCGCGGCAAGTGTAGGTCAAACCTGAGCAATCGCCCTGCAGGGTAATTTTGTAACACACTATAAGTAGCAATGTGTTTCAATTGGACAGTTCAAATACTTTCATTGTGTTATTTACGTTGTCGAGCAGGCACGTTTTTGAACATGGATTAGCAATATAAAAATAAAATAAAATCTATTTATTTCAGGCAACATGCCTATATATTGTTAATGTACAACTTAAAAACTGTGTTAGTATTAAATAAAAAAAAGAATTAATTAAGGCATTTGCCCCCCTCTGGGGCACCAGACACACGCACTTGCGCTTGAACCCAGTGCCGCAGAAGGGGGCTGTCCAGCTTGTGGCTGAGCACGTTCAGAATGGTGTTGGCGCTCCCACGCGTGCGAAACATCAGCGATGCGATGCGACGCCGCAGCACAGTATGTGCGCCGTCTGTGTGCGCGTACGCAAACATCGCAGACGCACTACAGTAACGTGGGAGCCCCACCAGCACCCTGAACGCATTATTTTACTGTACTCGGAGAGCGTTGATGGTTGATGCAACATGCTTCGAAATGATTCCAATTGATAGTAATTACGGTGCAGCTGTTGTAATTTACCCACGGGTAGGGGGGCGGGTCTTCCATCTTCAAATACATTTTGACAGCCGCTTTTCTGAGTATTTTTTCCATTTTACGAATATTTTTCTATGTGCCTTTTCTTCGGATGAGAAATCATCAAATGACTTCTCCCGCTCTGGACGGAGTGGAAGGGCGTGTCAGACTTTTACTGACTAAAACCCACCCGTGTCCCTTCACTCGCTTGATCAAATCAGAACTGATGAGATTCGCAGAAGAACGAGAGTAACCGATATAGCCCGAAGCAACACTTAAGTGGCAGTGGGCCCGGCACATTGTCCTTAGGACCGATGCCCGATGGGGCCGACGGGTTCTCGAGTGGCGACCACGTATCGGAGGACTCAGCATGGGTAGGCCCGCGACAAGGTGGACAGACGACCTGGTTAAGGTCGCAAGAAACCGCTGGATGCAGGAGGCGTAGGATTGTCGTCGTGGAGATCCTTGGGGGAGGCCATGTCCAGCAGTGGACGTCTTTAGACTGAAATGATGATGATTTTTTTTTTTTTTTTTTTTCGGACAAATCACACAGATTGAGCTAGCCCCAAAGTAAGTTCGAGACTTGTGTTATGGGATACTAACTCAACGATACTATATTTATAATAGATACATATATAGATAAACATCCAAGACCCAGGCCAATCAAGAAAAGATCGTTTTCCATCATGACCTGGCCGGGGATCGAACCCGGGGCTTCCACGTCCCAGGCAGGCGTGTTGACCGCTGCGCCACGGAGGACGTCAAATCGAATCGATTATATTCCTTCACTTGCCTGTGCCAGAGCTTAAGTATCTCTGAAACAAGCCACTTCCGTGGCAGTCTTCTGTAGGTCTTGGAACTAATTAACATATTACTTTTCCAGGTTCCGTATGCATGAGTGTAATTTATTGTTAGCGACGTCAGCGTTGGAGGAAGGGATTGACTTGCCTCGATGTAACCTCGTTTTGAGATGGGATGTACCTGTTTCGTGAGTATTATTCTTAATCTTCTACTTCTCAGCTTGAACGTTTTTTTTTTTTTCGAAACCCGAAACACATGTCCAGTATTTTTATGTAAAAAATCTATGTACAAAATTTCAAATAGATATCATGAAAACCACAAAGTTATGAGCTTGTTATCTTACTTGGTTGTCCCATCTAAAATATTGTTAACGCTCCGCTCGTGCGGCCAACCGGTACCTGTGTAAGCTGTTGCGCGCCAAGTACCTACGATGATCTATCGTAAACTCAATTGAGCGCTCGGTAACTACAACGCAACAATTTCTAAATGTATTTGGGAAAAAATATAACATGATGTTTCATTTGGAATCGATTTAGTTGCTTATTCTGAACAAACTAAATTCAGGTTTCGTATAAACAAAAATGACGGTGCATATAATATGTAAATGATGATAATCTTTGTAGAAGTATTATACCTAAATTTGCTCTTTTTACTCACCTAGATATCGTTCCTACGGCCTCTGCCGTGGCAGAGCTCGAGCGGTGAGATCCGCAGCTGCCCTGTTGTGCAGCGACAATGCTGAGACCACACAGATGTTACTGCACAACGTTGCAACGTACAGAGAGCTTGATCAGGTGAGCAAAAATTCTTTTTTTATTTATAATTTCGCACAAAGAGGTTACGTCTTACGAAATTCGGCATGTTACGTGGGTAAGAAATGTCTTGCCATGGCGCCTCCGCCGGGCCGGAACAAACGAGGAAGACCAAAGAAGTGCTGGCTTGATGTTATAAGAGATGACACGCACCACGGAACGCTAGAGATCGTGAGAAATGGAGGAAATTGAGCAAGAAAGCGGACCTCGCGCTCCAACGCGAAAGCCGCGGATGCAACCGAGAGATGATGATGAATTTCGCACAAAGAGGAACGGTTTGGCGGCACAGTTGCCGCAGTGATCTAGATTGGGGAAATGAATAGTACTTTCCTGGATTTTGGGGTTGGCTTTCAATATAACCGGATTCAGCTGAATACCATTATTGGGGAAATTCATATATTAAACCGACTTTTTTTTATCATCATCATCATCATCATCACCAACTTTTACCTTCCCATAATATAAAGGGTGTATCTGACATCGACGCACAAACAAGTACCATGAATCCGGTATATGATTCTGAATCCCCCAGTGGTGGAATTTTGCGTCGGCTTTTGCCGATTTAAAAAAAAATAATATGCAGTTTTCTCACTTTAGACCGTTCATAATTGCTTTTATAATCCAATAAGATTTTAAAGTAAAAATTAATTAATTCTTTAATTACACAAAAAATCGCAATGTGCACTATACTAGAAAAACTATCCTATTAGCTCATTTAATAAAGTTCGCATCAGGGGTCAACGTCATACCTACAAACACGCACTGCGGCACGCTTGCAACGTTCAAAAGCCGAGCCGACATTTTCTTAAACACGGTTATTTCTGTAACCGTTCATTAACGACATAAATGACTATCATAATTTTATTAGTGGCATGCGGTGTAGCCTTCTCGCGAAGTTTTCGTTACGATGTCAGATACACCCTGTATACAATACTATTTTTTGTTTATGCGATAGCCGAAAGACGTGTCCAGTATTTATAAGTAAATAATCTATGTACCAAATTTCAAAAAGATATCATGGAAAACCACAAAGTTATGAGCTTTTTATCCTACTTGGTTGTCCTAACAAAAATATGATTCACGCTCCGTTCAAGCGGGCGAGCATGCGCCCGCGGAAGCTGCTTAACGCGCTTAGTAACTGCACTGCAACAATTTCTAAACGTGAAAAAATATAACACTGTAAAAATGATTGGAATCGATTCAGTTGCTTATTCTGAACAAACTGTATTCAGGTTTCGTATAAACAAAAAATAACCTTATATAAGTAAAATTTCAATGAATACTACTTTTTATAAGGTACGGAAGACAGCAGGTCAAGCTACCCGAAACTGTCAATCAACCTTGACTCTTAGTGCTTTAACTATAAAGTTGAAAATCTAATAAATAAATTTTACAGATTGTAGTAGCTTAATGTATTGTCGTCTGTAAATATACACTCTCTCGCGCGCCCATACACACAAAAAAAGAAACCATTAGACTTTAAATCCAGACTTATCTAACCATATTTTCCTACAGATTATAAGCAGAAAATGCGGCTGCGGCATTCAGGATGAACCACCGCAAACAGAAGAAGACCATGCTGACGCCTTCACCAGCTTTGTCAAACCATACTCTCCTAATGACAATACCATTAACATTAATACTAATCAGACAGCTAACTATCAAGATACTGACAAAAGAATTGATGTTTTTGTCACGTTTGGATCAGTTAATGACAATGTCATTAACTTCAAAAGCGAAAGAAAAAGAAAATCTAAGAAAGATGATGCTAAGAAAGCTAATGATAAAACTGATTTAGAAAAAGGTAAATGTGGAAAGTTTATCAGTAATGAGGTTGGTGATGAAATTAATAGGAAAAGTCAAAATATATCCATTCGCAATGATTGTAGTAACAATGGTAATAAAACAGAAATGTCTGAAGGAAATAATAACAAATCAAAGGAGAGAATAGACAATTATAATATAGGAATTAATAATAATAGCATAGACAATGACCATTTCAATCTGATAACGAATGAAAAAGTCATTGAAGCTATGGATATAGTTAATGATACGTTTAACACAGTTAATGACGCTATAAATACAGTTAATGAAGCCATAAAAAAAGATGGAATGGATGATATTATACACCAAATTGAAGAATTAACCGTTTGTGGTAGTTTTAACGAAGAAAAAACACAGCAAAATAGTGAAACTGGGGAGAGAGAAGTAAATATTGAGAATACTAAAACAGATAATGAATCTAAAGATGAATATCAAAGTTCTAAACAATATATCGATGAATATCATAAACTTCAAGATACTTCAAATACGAACAGTATTGACGATATTACGAATAAAAATACTATCACAGTTACTGTTAAATCAAATCCGAACGACCTGGACAATAATTCAAAACTATCGACTATCGTTGATACTGGAAATCATGATACTCAATTAATTAAAGCAAATGAGCCGAATGTTTACTGTAACAAGTGTTTTAACGTGAAGTTGAATGGTGTATGTTTGTGTTCAAATGTGAATCTGTATAATCAATTGTTGACTAAATCTAACCTCAGTAAAAGTGATATTAGGAAGAATTTCAGTGAATCTGATAGTTCTGCGAGTGTGGATTTGAGCACGGCTATTGCCTTGATTAATAGGTGAGTTTAATTTAAATATTGATATTAAATACCAGGTGTACCGGAAAGTTTTTTCCGGTTTTTCTGACAGCCGGTAGCCGTAATATGGATTTTTTTTCCTTTTCTTCCTTTATGGCTATGACCAATGTCTTTAGCCAATGAAGTATTTTTTTTATTATTTCTTTCTTTTTTGGCTTCGCACGAGCTAATGTCACGTGTTGGGATTGTTAGAAAAGCCAATCCGTAATAAATTTTTATTCATGGCGAAAAAGACGGCCGCGTAAACCGTCTATGAGGGAGGTTTGAGGCAAAGCCATGAAAAGGATACTATGCTGCGATATCTCAATGTTCTTTATGACTTATTTACTAAATGCACTATTTACTGCATAAATCACGCACTTTTATTTAGTAAACAATACTATAAATAATTTAAAAGTCCAATGAAAAATGAGCGTGACACTCCGCTTAAAGTTCCCGCCAAAACTTCCATTAAAATAATTTGACATATATGTCATTTTATTCTACTGTCATTAACCTTCAAAAACTACTCATTTACATTCTGACTAAGTAATAGTGTCATAGTGTTGTTCGGACGACAGCACGTTAACTTACCCGAAACTGCCTAATATTCCCAATCAACCTTGAGCCTTAATGCTTAAGAGATACTGTTGAAAATCTAATAAAGAAATCTGACAGACTGTAGCAGCTTTTCATGCTGTCTGATGGTAAAGCGTGCTAATTTATTAAGAGCCTATTCACGCTAGCCTTGAAGACAATTAAGTTATTTTTTCTCAGATATTGTGGCAAGCTCCCGTCAGACACGTTCACCAGGCTTGCTCCTCAATGGTGGATGGAAGAAGTTCAGCTGCCAGTAACAGGATCTGGGGAAACCAGGACGGCGTACATCTGTACTTTGCGACTACCTCTCAACTGTCCTGTTAAATATAACATAGTTGTGAGTATACAAAAATCATCAGCATCGTCATTTTTTTTTTTAATAATTATAATCTAGCGCTTGACTGCAATCCCGCCTGATGGTAAGCAGTGATGCTATCGTTGATGGTAAAGCGCCCTAGTTTATTAAACCCATTCACTTAAAAAACTTAGTGAAGGAAGGAAGACGGCAGTTGAGCGAGGTGATGCAATGTTAAACTCAACAACACGACCAACGATGCTGCGACACATGGAGATTGATGGAGATCCTCCACGACCAAACTCCCGACACAACATTTGGCGCATCATAACCGGCACACTTCGCAACACAACTGCTCAGACCCGTCCGCCGTACGGCTTCACCAGACATCATGCCGGAATACGACGAATCGCTTAGTGGTAAGACTTTGTCTGGTGCGTGGTAACTTCTGCCGGCAGCCCACGGCAGCAACACAAATATTTGTGTGACCTACAAGTAATTTTTCAGGATCTGGGTGTTTGTGTATGTGACTTTATATGTTTGTAAACGCACCCACGATACAGGAGAAATTCCTCGATAAGGGCGACGTTTTTCTTTTTTAAAAAAAAAACTATCTGGTTTTTCCAGGGCCATCCCATGCCAACAAAGGTGTTGGCCAGAAGAATGGTAGCGCTTCAAGCTTGCAGGATACTTCACAAGTCTGGAGAACTGGATAATCAGCTGATGCCTATAGGTATTTTTCCACTTTTTACCTATTTTTATTTTTTTTTCCAACATGTACATCATGTAGAAAATGTGAAAAATGAAAAATAATTTCCTGTGACTAAACTAATGGACATATTTATATGATTTTTTATGGGTAGACTGAGAATGTGTTGAGGTACACGATGTTTAATTTATTGTCGTATTGTCAGCACCACTCGCAATACGTTGACGCAATATCAATTACTTGAATTTTTATCCGTAATTTTGATTTGAATTGAAACTAATAATTTGTAATAGTTTTGTGGAAGTCAGTTGTACTTTTTAATTTTACTTTTAACATGAAAAATAATGTTTTTTATTACTACACACTAGTTGTGACAAATAAACTATTAATTAAACATGGCGTTGTTAGGTACTAGCGAAACCAGCCGCGCGGCGCAATAATCTCGCAGCGGTGTAATCTACTATTTACTACACGTAAAAACGCACACATATATTCACGCACACATTCACACATACACACACACTCAAAGGTACATAAATACATAATTTTTAGTACACCACTAGTTTAAAATATTATGATGACGTGCTGTGCTTGTCCCGGAACTATTACTAACGATGTACATTGATTAGGTGAAGACGCTGGTACCCTAAACACAAGTTAAATCTTACATGGGGTGCCAGAGCTCGACAATAACTCTGTTTCCCTAATTGCATAGTATCATATACAGTCTGTTAAGAAAACCCTGCCCGACCCGTGAAGGTGTTGTTAGGTATCGATAACTGATTCTACTAATGAATACAAAACCGGGCTAAACCTAAAAAAAACCCCAAAAAAAAAATATTATTTCGCAAAAAGAGATGACTTAATAAATGTGCGTTAAGCACCCTTCCGCGGGTGGCGGGCGGCAGAGCACGCGGCACATGGTCGCATCGCTATTCGCTCATAATAATACCGGTATTGTCACTTTTTAAAAATTACCAAATTTCGGGGAAGTTAGAATTTATTCCCCGGGAAAAAAGATTATTTCAAAATTCATTTGTATTTGTACTAAGTATGATGATTACGTAAAATTTTATATTATACTAGCTGACCGGCAAACGTTGTTTTGCCATATAAATAATAGATTAAATTACTAAAATGGCTATTAAAAAATAAGGGTTGATCGTAGAAGGGTGAAAATTGGGGATTGTATGTATTTTTGTATGTTGTGTCATAAAAAAGTAGAAATTAAAAATTTTGTCTAAAAAATAAAAAAAAATTTAGGGGTGGATTACCCCTAACATTTAGGGGGATGAAAAATAGATGTTGGCCGATTCTCATAGATACCGGTTAAGCACAAAAATTTTCATCAAAATTGGTCGAGCCGTTTCGGAGGAGTTTAAAGCCGAACACCGTGACACGAGAATTTTATATATTTGGCCATGTGTTTACCTAACCTTTATTATCCTTATGGGTCGGACAGGGTTTTCTCAACATACTGTATGTGATTTCTATTTATAAAAAAATCCTTACTTTTGTTCACAGGAAAAGAAAATTTCAAAGCGGTTGAGTTGGAAGCTGTGAACACTATGTGTGTTTATACCGGGGGTGATCACACGGAGACACACGACTCAGCTCGGCCCGGCTCCACCAAGAGGCGTCAGTATTATTATAAACGGGTAAGTCGTGACGCCGTACGGAGGACGGGCCTGTGCAGTTGTGTTGCGATGTGTGCCGGGTACGATGCGCCAAATGTTGTTGTGTCGGGAGTTTGGTCGTTGAGGGTCTCCAGTAGGCCTAGTATGAGTTTTATTACGAAACTCGATTGTCGATATCGATCGCGTTTGACTCAGCGATTGGCCCTCTTCATGATCGTAAAAACTCTCAACCAATGAGAGCACCAAACGAGCTTCAATCGGGGATCAATCTCCCTTTGTTGTGTTGTTGGGTTTAACATTGCATCACCTCGCTCAACTGCCGTCTTCCTTCCTATTCGCTCAGTTTTTCTGTTTTCTGAGTGAATGGGCTCTTAATAAACTAGCGCGCTTTACCAACTACGATCGCATCACTGCTTACCATCAGGCGGGATTGCGGTCAAGCGCTAGTTTATAATTATTAAAAAAAAAAAGTCGTGACGCCGTACGGAGGACGGGTCTGAGCAGTCGGGTTTGTAATGTGTGTCGGGTACGATGCGCCAAATGTGGTTGTGTTGGTAGTTTGGTCGTGGAGGGTCTTCAGATCAATCTCCCTTTGGCGCAGCATCGTTGGTCGTGTTGTTGGGTTTAAAATTGCATCACCTCGCTCAACTGCCGTCTTCCTTACTATTCACTCAGTTTTTTTTGCTTTACCATCAACGATTGCATCACTGCTTGCCATCGGGCAGGATTGCAGTCATACACTAGTTTATAAGTATACTAGCGACCCGCCCCGGCTTCACACGGGTGTAATGCTGATACTACTCGTATATACACTACAGAAAACTGTGAACATTACAAATGCGACATCCCACAATTTTTAAATCTGTAATATCTTCTAAAATATTCATTTAAATCATATGCTGTAAAGGGCGATATAGATCTATATTAAATCGACAATGTATTTAAGGTATTAAATTGGATAAGGAGTAATGCTGTATTGGTTAAAATGGCTTCGAAAATTTGCCGGTATATGTCGTAAAAAGTAAATGAGAAAATAAATGTTATTGTGGGATATGCGGGTATGGCACGCTGGCCTCTTGAGTAAGCTTCCAGCGTACGGCATTTCCCCTAGCCTGACTGGCTGGGTAAAAGACTTCCTGACTGAACGGTCCCTCCGAGTTGTTGTCGACGGATGCTCATCTGAGCCCATGTCGACTAATGCCGGTGTTCCTCAGGGGTCTGTTCTCTCTGCAACTCTGTTTCTGCTGCATATTAACGATCTGCTGATGCCCGGTATCTATGTGTATGCAAATGACAGCACAGTTGTGGAGAGATACCTGCCGGATGCTCGGGCTAGTAGGGAATCAATCCGGTCCGAAAGAGAGGCCATGGTAGAGCGAACGAGTGTTGCACTTCAGGCAGTCTCCGAATGGGGCAATGCTAATTTTGTAGCATGCAATGCCGCCAAAACACAGGCGTGTCTTTTCACCGCCAAAAGGAGCCCGTTCACCTTGTCTCCTACTTTTCGAAATGTATCCTTGGAGTGTACCGACCGCCTTCAGCTTTTGGGTGTTGAGGTTTCCTCGAACCTAAACTTTGGGCGGTTCATTGAGTCCAAGGCCAAGGTGGCTGCCAGAAAACTTGGCGTTATTGCAAAGGTCCCGCAGTACTTCACACCAGGGCAGCTTCTAATGTTGTACAAAGCACAGGTCCGTTCGTGTGTGGAGTACTGCAGCCACATTTGGGCTGGTGCTGCTAAGTGTCACCTGGCCACTTTGGATTCAATGGAGAGGCGTGCGAAGAGGCTGATTGGTGACTCTGATTTAACTCGAGTTGGTCTCCAAAGCCTAGAGCACAGTCGTAGAGTAGCCAGCCTTTCGGTGTTCTATAGGATACATTTTGGGGAGTGTGCGAGGGAATTGCACGATTTAATTCCCCCATCTCCGTTTCACCATCGGACGACCCGTCGTACAGCGAGTTTCCACCCTTATGTTGTTAACACCTCTACGATCCGGACGAAGCGTTTCGCCTCCTCCTTTATACCGCGTACATCGAGGGACTGGAACAATCTGCCGGCGGCGGTGTTTCCGTCGGACTACAATTTGAGTGTCTTCAAGGCTAGAGTGAATAGGCTCTTAATAAACTAGTGCGCTTTACCATCAATGATTGCGTCACTGCTTACCATCAGGCGGGATTGCGGTCAAGCGCTGGTTTATAAATTAATAAAAAAAAAAAATATTCATAAGAGATAGACATATACCATTGAGGACTTTTTTGTAGACCTTTTAAATGTGTACAATATTTAGTACATTATTTTGATAAATCACGTAGGGTTCAGGCTGCGTTTCACTGGAAACACGGGCACAAAATATGTAATTATTTACGACATCACATTAGAAACCTCAAAAATAATAGGTTTTCTCCCCAATTTAATGGATGTTATTATACATACAGACTGGTGCTGATAATACGACAATAAATGAAAACACAGACTATGCTGGTTCATAGGAAAAATCCTAAACCATAGAAAAAAAACTAGCATCAAAAATAAAAAAAAATGAAAATTTCAAACAAACTAAATCGCATAAAATTGCAAACGTAATAGAACATCCTTTAAAATATTTATTTATTTATTAGGTTAGCTAACAGTTATGTACACTAATACATTTATGAAATAACATTTTAATATTAAACTATTTCAAATTAAACAGTACAAGAAGAAGTATGAATTAACAAAATAGTAAAATCAGGATTATATTAATTAAAGCAAGTAAATTAATTAATTAATTCTTAACATTATTATGACTTAATTTTATTTTATTTTAAGAAACCCTCGGAACACAAATGAAGAATTGATTTAATAAATTTCCCGATGCTGTCATGGTGTATATCGATTACGTCAACGCAGCTGTTAATTATCTTGCATAATCGGGGAATAGCCGAGTTTGCACCAAGGACGGTTCTACGCAGAGGTGGATAAAGGGGGGTACAGTTACCATGTGGGAGTCTGGTAGGGGCGCGGAATCTAAAAAGGCCAAGCAATGTTGGGCAGTCAATTTTGTTTTATAATATTGGTTCAATGACCTCCGATCAGCAATGCGATTGGCCCGCTTCAAGGTCGTAAGAACTCTCAACCAATGAGAGCGCCAAACGCGCTCGATATCGACGATCGAGTTTCGTAATGAACACTCATACCAGACATACTGGTCGCAATCATTTGACAAAAACGTCTTCGCCAATAAGGCGGTTTTCACACTGCCCCGCATCATGCTGCATATTGCGTGTCGACGCACCTACGCGCGTTCGTGCGGGAGTGCAGATCTGCATCATCGTGCGGGTTTTTTGCGCACTCACGCGCGTTGGTGCGTTTTGTTGATTCACGCACGGTGGCTCTCATTTATTCGCCGTTCTCTGTGGTGGTCGTGCAGTACTAATTAATGTCATTCCAGAATAATTTTTAATTCCAGAATTCCATTAAGTAATTCAAGATAGCTGAGTGGTTTTTGATTTCGAATATAAATCGATCGATATCGAGATCCATTTTCAAACACACACGTCACGCCCATTTAAAATCACGCGCGGCACTGCGGGATTCGGTGTGCCATACCTTGCGTCTCGCCCCGCACCTACGCGCGGGGGTGCATGTTTCTCCGCGCGTACGCGCGTGATCCGCATGAACGCGCGTGGATGCATTTTCAGTGTGTTAGACTGTGCGTGTTTTCCATACAAACGGAGATACTTACAAGCAACGGAAGAACACGCATCCACGCGCTACGCTGCATCATGCGGGGCAGTGTGAGAATCGCCTAAGGGGGCGGGTTTGCGTCTTTGTGTATGTGAGTTTATATGTTTGTAAAAGCACCGGATTTATCCGGATATTCGTAGGTTAGTCTAAATAGGCTGTTAATAAATTAGCGCGCTTTACCATCAACGATTGGCTTCACTGCTTACCGTCAGGCGGGATTGCGCTCAAGCACTAGTTTATAAAAAAAAAAAAAAACATTTTTTTTTTGTACTTCCAGACAGCCTGGGCCTTCACAGACTGCCAGCCGGTCATAGACACAACAGACGCGCAGATATACCCGGGACTAGATCCGGAACAGATGGACATTGACAGTGACACTGAAGTCGTTAAGGAGTGCAAACATAAGGATAAGACTAAAGAGCCGAAAGTCAAAGAGGGGGCAGGTGAGTTATAAAGGGTGTATCTGACATCGACGCACAAACGAGTACCATGGATATATGCTTACACTGATTGTTCTTTGATTTTCCTCTTGTAGTTTAAATTTGCAATTGTTTGTTTTTTTTTTTTAACTCAAAGCCAGTACACACTATATAGCCAGGCATATTGTACGTTACGGAATTGCATCGCTGACAGGGGTATTCGGCACTGGTGCAGCTACACAGGAGCTAAACTTAGCATTCGGGAACACCGTTGGAGCTGCTGAACCTTAGACAAAACTGTCTTTGCATTGTGTAGATTCAATTTCCTAGTATTGTATAATTGCATGGAACACGTGTGAGCACGATCTACTTGCTGTAAAGCATCTATTTGTTGGGTTAGTCGTTTATTGACTTGATAGTGCTATGGCTGTTGTGTTGAGAGTATGTCATGCTCACTCAAATGTCTCGCTGGTGGTGGCGTGTGTGTTGGATCATTAGGTTCCCTTCAATATGGTTGAGCTGAATGATGCTGATCCATACGTCATGTTCGTGAACGGACGCCGTCAGAGGGGACTGGTCATCTCTTAGCTGCTACGGCGTATTTTAAATTCTGAATTGTTGTTTTTTTTTTTCCATAATGGACGCTCTCAGCGTACAATATATTTCTGCATCGTTCTCACACGATTGATTTCAAAATGAATGATGTAATCAAATATTTGTATCAATAGCTTGATAATTTAAAAGAGTGTCCATGGAGTTTCTTGCCCGTTCTTCTCCATAGATACCTACTCTTTGGAATGGGCGACTAGCGTCACCTTACTGACTGACCGACCTTCTGACAATTAAAAGTGCCTGTAACTGGTTTATTTGAAATAAATGCTTTGATTTTGATTTTGATTTTGATCCAGTACATGATTCTGAACCCCCCAGTGCTAGAATTTATCGTTGGCTTTTTCATGATTTGAAAAAAAAAAAAATATAGTTTTTTTCACTTTAGACCGTTCATAATTGCTATACTTTTATAACCCAATAAGATTTTAAAGTAAAAATTAATTAATTCGCTAATTACACAAAAAAGCGCAATGAAAACAAAACTCTAAAAACTATCTTATCAGCTGATTTAATATAGTTCACATCAGGGATCAACGTCATACCTACAAACTCGCACGGCGGCACGCTTGCAACGTTCAAAGGCCGAGCCGACACTTTTTTTTAACACTTTGAATTCTGTAACCGTTTATTAACGATATAAATGACTATCATAATTTTATTAGTGGCATGCGGTGTAGACTTCTCGCGAAGTTTGCGTTACGATGTCAGATACACCCTGTATAAAAATACTAATAATTTTATTTTCAGAAATAGTCTATAGTTTTAAAACTCATACTTACACTCACTCATACTCGCTCATTCACACTCACACATATTCAGTCATACATACTCACAGTCATTCTTACTTACTCACGCAATAAAAACCTATTTTCATGCCTAACGAATGTATATTCGAAATTTCATTAAAAACGGTTTAGCCGTTGTGGAGGAGTTCCAGCACTAACACTGAGACGAGATAATTTTTTATGATATATATTTCATAAGTTTGAAAATCACATATTTAATCAGGTGGTAGGCCACAACATCGGCTGCCGGCCGAAGTTACCACCCACCAGATAAAGTCTTGCCGCCAAGCGATTCGTCGTGTTCGTGATGTCTGGTGAAGCCGTACGGAGGACGGGATGGATCAGTTGTGTTGCGATGTGTGCCGGATACGATGCGCCAAATGTCGTTGTGTCGGGAGTTTGGTAGTGGAGGAACTCCAGTTCAATCTCCCTCTGGCGCAGCAGCGTTGGTCGTATTGCTTGGTTTAACATTGCATCACCTCGCTCAACTGCCGTCTTCCTTCCTATTCAATCAGTTTTTTTGAGTGAAATAGGCCCTTAATAAACTAGCGCGCTTTACCACCAACTGTTGCCTCACTGCTTAACAACAGGCGGTATTTCGGTCAAGCACTAGTTTATGATTATAAAAAAAATCTAATAATGTATAGAATGAAATGGCAGCTGCAAAGGCTGACTTTTATTCGATCCGGGGCCCGGAATGTCATGGAGCCCCGGGCCTTTGCCCGAAGTGCCTAATGGTTCTGCGGGCAATAAAGCAGAGCGTATGCTTAACCCAAGCCTTTTCTTGTTCACAGCCAAAAAGCGCAACATGCTCTACGCAATAGTTTCGAAGCTATGGTGTGCGTTACCAGAACGATACAACACTCGTGGTAGAAGACTCCATGCTCCTCAACTGGCGAACCAGGCGATAGGCATCCTTATGTCTCGACATGAACCTGACAGGTAAGTTGTGCAGGTCCAATTGAATTGGCTTACCGAAGTATCCGTACTTTAGTGTAGTAGAGTGTAGCGTAGTGGGGGTTTTGTAGTGTAGTATATTGTAGCTTCTTTAAGCTACAATATACAGTGACACTTGGTTAAGTGGGACTTGGATAAGTGAGAAACCTCCATAACTGGAACCCATGCTGAGGTCCCAACACTTTGGCACTGAATTACCTCTGTTAGTGGGACGAGGTAAGCCTCTATATCTGGGATTTGTTCTTTCGATTTATCATCATAGTTACCTCTATAACTGAGAAAGCGAGTAAATTTTATATGCATTAACCTCTGTAACTGAGATAACATTGTGTGCACCTGTTTGGGCCGATAGGGCCAGCATAGGGGCGGCACGACGTAAACTGCTTCAAAGCCAACGTTTGGCATTGATATTTTTATGCAAGGCGTATAGAACGGTCAGTACTGAAGCCTTACCGGTACTGGCAGGTGTACTTCCAGTCGACCTTGAGGTACAGCGACGTGCTTCAATGTACTACTCCGCGAGGGGGGAGGCCATGGACACTAATTTTGTTACACAACGCGACTTTAATAAAATCTCTAGATTATTTAAACCTCAGACTGATGTCTGGGAGGACCTCTTATCCGAGTGGCAAAGTAGGTGGGATAATTCCATCAAGGGCCGGCACCTCCATCTATTCTTTCCATCCGTTGGCGATCGGCTGGCTAAGACATGGCTGGAGGTTGACCACTGCGTTGCCCAATTTCTCACAGGTCATGGCAACTTTAAAAGTAAACTGTATTCTTTTAAACTTGTTCCTTCCCCTTTGTGTCAGTGTTCTACATCGAACTGTGAATTTGAACAGTCCGCACATCACATCTTGTGGGAGTGTGTTCTTTGGCAGAATGAACGCAATATTATGTTGGATAGTGTACAAGTTACATCCGGAGTCGTTTATTATACGGACCTTGTAGAAACTAGAACCAATTTCCGTGCGTTCAGGCGCTTTTGCCATACCTATTATTGGAATCAATTGTAACAGCTAATAACTACTTAGGACCCATTAACTTAATCAAATTTTATTCCGTGGTGTTTGGCAATCTGGACTTCTCCCAGTTGCAATAATGTCCCTTTGTGCCGATTGGCCTAGTTCTGTTCTGTCTCCTGCTTGTCATGGAGGGAAGTGGAAAAAATATATTTTTTCTTACTCCTCCGCTATTCTTTTCTGATTAATTTCGTTGCGGGACCCAAGACAGTTGAATCGTTTCTCCGGGACTCGTCGAGCTTCATTGCTCGGCGTTTTTCTGGCGGTCGCCACTGTTGATTCTGGCTTTCAGGAGTTGCAGTGGTTGGGAAAAGTGTGGCGGGTTTTGTCCCAAAAAAAAAAAAAAAATAACATTGTTTGTTTACTCATTCTTATTCTGCCCACAAATTCCACACGTAATTTCAAGTACGTGAGTACAAATTTTGAGCTTCAATTACCTTCAGTTTTAGTTTCGCTTTGCTATCATTCGGATGTTTATTTGAAAAATTCCAAAACGAAAGCTAATATCCGTTTATGAAAGTGGGAAGGATTAATGTAATTATGGCTATTAATGGAACCCTCTGTAAATGAGACAGATATTTATTTATACCTGTATATCTGAGACACTGGGTAAGTGGAATACCTCTATAAGTGAAACGACATTGCAGGTCCCTTGATGTTCCACTTAACCATGTTTCACTGCACTACACTACACTTAGTGTAGTAAATTGTAGCGTATTGCAGCGTAGTGTAGGGTAGTGTACTGTATTGTAATGTAGCATATTATAGCGGAGCGTAGCATAGTATAGCAAAATCAAAAAAATCAAAATCAAAGCATTTATTTCAAATAAACCAGTTACAGGCACTTTTGAATTGTCAGAAGGTCGGTCAGTCAGTAAGATGAAGCTAGTCGCCCATTCCAAAGAGTAGGCACCTATGGAGAAGAACGGGCAAGAAACTCCATGGACACTCTTTTAAAATATCAAGCTATTGATACAAATATTTGATTACATCATTCATTTTGACATCAATCGTGTGAGAACGATGCAGAAATATATTGTACGCTGAGAGCGTCCATTATGGAAAAAAAAAAAAAACAACAATTCAGAAATTAAAATACGCCGTAGCAGCTATGATAGCGTACTAGAACGTAGTGTAATGTAGCCTAGTGTGGCGTAGTGTAGGTTGGTACAGTGTAGTGTAGCGTAACGTAAGATGCTCTGCGCAATAGATTTAAAGCTTTGGTGTGCGTTACCAGAACGATACAACACTCGTGGTAGAAGACTCCATGCTCCTCAACTGGCAAACCAGGCGATAGGCATCCTTATGTCTCGACATGAGCCTGACAAGTAAGTTGTGCCGGTCAAATTGAATTGGCTTACGGAATTATCCGTAATTTAGTATAGCAGAGTGTAGCGTAGTGTACGGTATTGTAGTATAGTGTAGCGTAGTGTAGTGTAATGTAGCTGTGGCGGCAACGTGCCTGCCACGAAAGATTTTGAACAAGATTCAAGTGGACTGTATTTAGGATTGCAATATACTACAAATTGTAAGTAAATATGTGATAGAATGATGTCTTAAGAGTATGGGGTTTATTCATAAAGGATGATTACAGCTAAGTGACGTCGAAAGGTAAAAAATGTATGGTTAAAGAATCGTTAATCACTAGTTAACTTTAAGCAGCGTTTATGAATAAGGGGGTATATTTCTCTGATTAAGGTGCTAAAAGCGGCACCTTTAACATTCAGATGCGGATTACATAGACCACCAGACCAGATCACGAGGAGGCGCGTCGACACAATTCATTGGCAGACTCCCTAACTTTATTAATTCTGAATTTGGAGGCGTAGATCCCTCCGGGGGTTATTTTAAGTACTTAATACTAATTACGTTACTTGTGACCGTTAGATGATCGCGACCATAACTCGCTAGCTTGTCAGTTCGACATGGAGTGCATTTGCTACGCCGTGCGGCGGTTAGCGGAAGACGCACACTCTATGGTCACGTTACGTTCCTTTAGGTTTTCGACAGCGTTCACCGCTAATAAACACAAAAGCAGAGGAGATATTGAACAGTAGCCTAGTGTGGCGTAGTGTAGGTTAGTGCAGTGTAGTGTAACGCTGTGTAGTGGCTTAGTGTAGCCAGCGCTCAATTTCTGTGCAACTCACATACTAAATCGTTAAGGTCATCAGATAACCTGAAGCTCAAAATGCCTATGCATTCCACAACGTTCCTTGATAAATCTTTCACTGTTCAGGCCCCTCGTTTGTGGAATGCATTGCCAATTGAAATTAAACGCGCACAATCGTTACAGCAATTCAAGAGACAGTAGGCCTAGTATGAGTTTTCAATACGAAACTCGTTCGATCGTATCGAGCGCGTTTGGCGCTCTCATTGGTTGAGAGTTCTTACGACCTTGAAGCGGGCCAATCGCCGAGTCAAACGCGGTCGATATCGGGGAACGAGTTTCGAAATGAAAACTCATACTAGGCCTACTGGTGAGGGAACACTACTTGTCGTTATAATCTTGTTAAATAAACACTTTATGGCTATTTATACTATTAAAGTATCTATGTATTTATGTATGTATTTGTGTATCTAATTTAGTAAATTGTAACAATGATATTTGCACCAACGACAGTCCCATTTGTGGTTCAGGAGAATCTGTCCATTCTTTGGTTGCCTGGAAGAAATCGCATTAGCGACAAGGCCGCCCATTGTATGTTTTATGTTCCATGTATTTTGTTCGATGTTTTTTTGGTGTACAATAAAGAATAAATAAATAAATAAGACCGCTAAAATTTAAATATTAAAATACTTGTTCATTCAGTTTGCAGATCCCATCGTTCCCTGTGTACACTCGCTCCGGTGAAGTGAGAGTGTCTGTGGAACACGTGCCCGACGCTGATGTCAGGATGTCGCCGCGACGAGCTAAACTTGTTAGGAGGTAAGAATTACAGCAACACACTTGGCCGTCATTATCGGGAGAGGCCCGTGCTTAAATAGAGAGTCCTGTGGCTAAATGGATGGAACTGTGCCTAAATGGAGGGGCCTGTGACTAAATGGAGTGGTTATAGATAAATGGAGGAGCCCGTGGCTAAATGGATGGAACTGTGCCTAAATGGAGGGGCCTGTGACTAAATGGAGTGGTTATAGATAAATGGAGGAGCCCGTGGCTAAATGGATGGAACTGTGCCTAAATGGAGGGGCCTGTGATTAAATGGAGTGGTTATAGATAAATGGAGGAGACCGTGGCTAAATGGAGAGTCCTGTGACTAAATGGAGGGGCTTGTGACTAAATGGAGGGGCCTGTGACTAAATGGAGGGGCTGTGGCTAAATGGAGGGGCCCGTGGCTAAATGGAGAGTCCTGTGGCTAAATGGAGGGGACTGTAGCTAAATGGAGGGGTCTGTGGCTAAATGGAGGAGTTATAGTTAAATGGAAGAGCCCATGGCTAAATAAAGGAGCCCGTGGCTAAGTGGAGGGGACTGTGGCTAAATGGAGAGGCTATAGTTAAATGGAGGAGCCTGAGGCTAAATGGAGAGTTCTGTGGCTAAATGGAAGGGACTGTGGCTAAATGGAGGGGACTGTAGCAAAATGGGGGGCCCATAGATAAATAGTGGAAACAGTGGATTAAAGAAGGTGCCCGTGGATAAATAGAGGGGTCCGTGGCTAAATCATCATGGTACTTGCTTGCTACTATGTATTAAAAGTATCATTGAATAGCTACTTTTTTGTTAACAGATTCATGCGTTTCGTCTTTTCTGAAGTACTGAGGGTTCGCCGGCGCGGGATGAAGCTACAGAGCGAGGGATCCACACATAATAACTATTATATCGTGCCTACAGTTAAGTGTAAGTTCAAGAAGTACAATCCATTTCATATAAGTACGACATCAGGTGAAGCTACCCGAAACTGACAATTCCCAATAAAACTTAAGTCTTAGTGCTTTAGAGATAAGGTTGAATGTTAATACAGAAATCTGACAGATTGTAGTAGCTTGCGCTGTCGCCTGTACAAAGTTAGGTTTTTAGTTTTGTATAATTATATATTGTATATATTATAAGTAATTATATTGTATATATTATAAGTATAATATATTTTGGTAATAGTATGTATGTTTATATAGTGTTAAGAGTATGTTTTCATAAAAATGTTTTCCTTTAAAGCACCTGCTACTAATCTCTTCACCACCTATGGTTGACTGTCCAGAAGTCCACCATTGTACAACAGTCGTGGAACTGGGGAACAATTATTAAAAACACAGAATACACAAAAAGTGACCAATGGCCAATGGGGCAATAAGGATCTGGAGTGGCGGCCACTTACCAGAAGACAACAAGGTGGACCGCCGATAGATGCGGGAAGCACAAGACCGGTCATCGTGGAAAGCCTTGGGGGAGGTCTTTCTCCAGCAGTGGATCTCTATAAGCTGAAGAAGAAAAGTAAAAAACCAAAAACGATAACGGTGTCGGGTCGGTCACGCTCACTCGAATTCAATGCTTTTTCTTCCCATCCAAAAAAAAAAAAATGCTGAATGGTGTTGAAGAAGTTTTCACTTTAATAATACATTTATTTAGCACTGATTAAAAGACACACAATACAAAAGACGGGAATGTCTCGTAATAGGGTAGTTGACTAAAAAAAAAACTAATTAGTCCGTCAGTCAGATCTCCAAAAAATACTAGACACGTATTTTTTCTTTTTTCATATAAACAAAAAATGAAGACGACACAGTGCGTTGAAAACTCGTGTGACGTCACTGCACGCTACACTTTTAGCGAGCAGTGACGTCACCAGCCACCACTCCTGATCTTTGATGCCTTTTATATTTGTAAATTTTTATTGATTTGATAAAACAAAATATACGTATCCAATATTTTTCTATAATCTGAATGACGGACTAAATAGAATCATTTTTTTTTTACCCACGAAACATTCCTATTATAACAATGTTCAAAGTTAGATCATAGTTTCAATTTGGCAAAAAATATACTTTAATTGACTAGTTTTTGACATTTCGATTTCCGCTCACTCGCTCCGCCTCCAACTTTGCCAGCATCACTGCTTCGCAAAAGTAGGTGACGGCCTGCCATGCACTCTCGTTCCGGACCATGGCCTGGACCAGGGCTGATCTTTGGTCTGGTCTCCACCGTGTCCACAGGGTAATCCCCCACAGTGGTGACAGCCTGGCGTTTCCTCCCGCTTTATCCGTAAGGTGATGCAATTGTTGATGGTATAACATCAACGCCTCTGTGGAGTAGCGGTAGCGAACGCGGCCGCTGCGCAAGGAGGCGCGGGTATGCATGAATATGAATATTTGCACTGGTCTGGTCTGTATGATTGTTCGGTTGGTAAATATTAAAGACTTTAGATAATTAGACTGGTTTATTTTTCTTGTAGAATTATTATATTGGAAACGACCTCTTCTAGGTCAGATCCTAAGTTACAATGACAAGACAATAGACTATATTCATAGACACTAATACATAGAGATGGTATTAGTTACTCGACTACAGAGTAGTGATGTATGATACAACATCCCCCCTGTTTAAGTTTAAATTAACCCTTGACAAACAATGTTATAGAAACCTGACTTAGTTACAATTTAGACAATGACTTAAGACTATGGTTAGGTCTTAATCTAGGATACAATGTTCTACTTAATCTATTTCATCAATTAGCCTTCTGGTTGGCTTTACAACTCTTCCAGAACGAGTTACATGTTGACTGACTGAGGATTGAGATGAGAGCTCTTGAGGTCTAGACTCCTGCCTGTTACCTTCCTCTCTCCCCTGCGACGAATTGGATAGCATAGGAGAATATTTGTGTCTTAAATGAACCCTATTCCTCCTATACCTAACTCCATTGACATCCTCAACGACATATGACCTATTATTAGCCAACCTTAGCTTGACAATGGCTTGTTCCCAATTGCTATCAGGCTTTCTTTTGACTCGACTGTATTGACCTGTTTACTATGTGTTGACTTTGCTGTAATAATTCTACAAGTGTTTGTTGTGTGAGATTCCTCAGACTTGTGTCTGTACTCATCATTAGGATATGAATCTCGGCTAAGACTTTTTGACTTTTTTGACTTGACTGTGAATCTCTCAGACTGTTTAGTGTTTTCATCATTGAGATATGACATATGACAAGAGTCTTCATTGGATCTCTCAGACCTATCAGTCACCAGCCTTTTTTCATCACTGAGGCATTTTTTATTAGACCTCTCAGATATGACATTATCACCACTTTCATCACAGAAATATGACACAGGATATTTTTTATGACAAGATGAGTCTTCATGAGATCTCTTAGACATTGACTGCGACTGGCCTATGTGCGACCTGACCGTTGATTGTAACTTAGTATCTGACTGGGTGTATGACAACCTGCTATGTCTGTAATGATTTTGATTGTGATGACTTTGTGACACTAAATGACAATTATATTGACTATACTTATGACTATGACTGAAGTTATGACAATTTAAAATTCCAACAAAATTATCTTGACTACCAGTTGAACTAAAAGACTCTAAATGACTGACTTTTTTATTATTGGAGTAACAAAATTTTGCAAAATGACCATAAGAGTTACATGACCTGCATTTAGCTCCCTGCGCTGGACATTTGTAGCGGTGGTGTTGTCCACAGCGGCTACACGTGTTCGAGCGCTTCTCAGGACTGGGACTTGACTTTGACCTCCCTGCGCTGGATCCCTGCTGACTGACTGGTGAAGCTCGCCGTCGCTGACGCTCCGCTCGACCACGGCTCCTCCGACGCAGATGCATGACTTTTTCAGACTCTTGACTAGTGGACCTCTTGACAATTTGGTCTGCATCCTGCTGTGCGACGATGAGTGTCCTAGCTAGCTCTCGCATCCTCTGATATGTCAGATCAGGTTCCTGCAGCAGTCTCTGACGTACATGTGCTAAGTCCAAACTCAAGTTGGCGATAAAAATATCTCTGATAAGAGATTCTCTGAGCGTTCCAAATTCGCAATCTTGGCTCTTATTTTCGAGATCGGTTAAGAAATCCTCGATGCTTTCCGATTTCTGTTGACGAGTGGTAAAAAACATGTAACGATACATGGTAATATTTTTTCTGGGTTGAAAAAATTCGTCGAATTTGGCTTTGACGTCATGTAATGTGCTTTCTCCAATATTTATGTTGAATGTGTTGAAAATATTTAAGCATTTTTCACCAATGTGATGTAATAAAATGGCGATCTTGCGTTTCTCACCGGACTTGTCCAAACCCGTTGCCAACAAGTATAATTCGAACTGTTGCCACCAGCGCTTCCAGGTTTCGTAATTGTTGTTTGTTGCATCTAACGATATTTTAAGCGCCTTCAAGCCACTGTTCATTGCAGCTCCGGTGTCATGGCCGCCACCGACGCCATCCGACTTTTGCATTTTATGAATTTTCTTTCTTCGTATTGGGTTTTTTCACTCTTCTGACACCATGTATGATTGTTCGGTTGGTAAATATTAAAGACTTTAGATAATTAGACTGGTTTATTTTTCTTGTAGAATTATTATATTGGAAACGACCTCTTCTAGGTCAGATCCTAAGTTACAATGACAAGACAATAGACTATATTCATAGACACTAATACATAGAGATGGTATTAGTTACTCGACTACAGAGTAGTGATGTATGATACAACAGTGCCTCGGAAAGCACGTTAAGCCGTTGATCCCGGTTGCCATACGAACATCTAGTGGCAGTCGTTACGGGTTGTTACAGCCCTCAAAGTTCAAAAATTGGTCTAACTGCAATGCTTCGATATCACCTTCGGGTTGTGGGAGTCAGACGGCAGTCGCTTCACGGAAAATATCGAAGTTTAGCCAAAATCAGAAGTTAGACTGGTAAAGCGGACCCCAGACTAAAGAAAAGCTTTGGTTGCGACTGGAATTAACGCTGAGATGATGATGACAGATGACCATCAACGATTCCATCACTGCTACGATTGCAAGCACTAGATTGTAACATTAAAAAAAAAACTACCGTATTATCTACCTTTTTTCATCGTATTTCAAACCTCAATAACCAAATGAATCTTCATTCCAGCCACTCAACCCGATGGTACCACCAAAATTGATATAGACTGGCCATTCCTAGAGCTCATCTATCAACATACAGAAGAAAAGAAAATAACCGATATCGAAAAACCGATTATCTGGACAGAAGCGCCAGAAGACGATCAGAAGGAAAAAGAGGGCAATAGACGAAGGAAGGGAAAGAAAAAGATGGCGAATCCTTTGCTGAAAAAAGGAGAATGTTTTGTTTTTGATGCTGAGAAGTATAGAGAGGCGGTCGTTACTCCGTGGTATAGGAATCAAGATCAACCACAGGTCAGTATTATTTATGACTAGCCGTTCAAATCAAATCAAATCAAAGCATTTATTTCAAATATACCAGTTACAGGCACTTTTGAATTGTCAGAAGGTCGGTCATTCAGTAAGGTGAAGCTAGTCGCCCATTCCAAAGAGTAGGTACCTATGGAGAAGAACGGGCAAGAAACTCCATGGACACTCCTTTAAATTATCAAGCTATTGATACAAACGATGCAGAAACATATTGTACGCTAAGAGCGTCCATTATGGAAAACACACAAAAAAACAACAAAAAAGACTAACCCAACAACGTTGCCTGAGATTCGTCAGACTTTTATTGACTAAAACTCACCCGTGTTCATTCACTTGCCTGTGCGCCAGGGCCACGGTATCTTTTTTAACCAACCTGCAACCCTGGCCCAGGAGGCATCGGTCTTCGTGGACCCCGTCACGATGTGCTGACATCTCTTTGAGTCGCGCGTTAAACACAACGCGCCGTCGACTCGGGCCTGGTTCTTACCGCAAGCCCACGTACCGTCAACAGCACCCTGAGACCATTATTATAACGCAAAAAGAATTTTTGAAATGGGACCAGTACTTCTTGAGATTAGCGCGTTCAAACAAACAAACAAACTCATCAGCTTTATATATTAGGATAGATTTAATGATGACGATGTCCTAAAAACAAACAGTTTCTGTGTGCCAGACAACTTTGCAGGGAGGCGGCGGCGTTAGCCTCTGTTGGCGGTGCCAGTGGCTAGGATGAATTTACTGGTAAAAGCCGCGGTCTTGACTAAAAAAAAACTAATTAGTCCGTCAGTCAGATTTCCAAAAAATACTAGACACGTATTTTTTCTTTTTTTCATATAAACAAAAATTTAAGACGACACAGTGCGTTGAAAACTCGTGTGACGTCACTGCACGCTACACTTTTTAGCGAACAGTGATGTCACCAGCCACCACTCCTGATCCTTGATGCCTTTTATACAGTATGTTAAGAAAACCCTGTCCGACCCGTGAAGGTGTTGTTAGGTATCGATAACTGATTCTACTAATGCATACAAAACCGGGCTAAACTTAAAAAAAAATCCCCCTAAAAAAATAAATATTATTTCGCAAAAAGAGGTAACATAATAAAAGTGCGCTAACCACCCTTCGCCTGCCGCCCGCGGGGGGCGGGCGGCAGGGCACGCGGCACGTGGTCGCATCGCTATTCGCTCATAATAATACCGGTGTTGTCACTTTTTTAAAAATTACCAAATTTCGGGGAAATTGGAATTTATTCGCGGGACAAAAAGATTATTTCAAAATTCATGTGTATTGGTACTATGATGATTACGTAAAATTTTATATTATATTTGGTCATGTGTTTACCTAACCTTTATTATCCTTATGGGTCGGACAGGGTTTTCTTAACATACTGTATACGTCAATTTTTATTGATTTGATAAAACAAAATATACGTATCCAATATTTTTCTATAATCTGAATGAAGGACTAATTTTTTTTAGTCAAATATCCTATTGGTCAATGGCGCCGATTCTGTTGTTCACAAACTAAACTAATTTTAAGTTAAGTCATCTTTTTCTTTCCATTTTGTTAAGAAAAGAATGGAAGATAACATTTTCGTTTAATCCTGTCAAATTTAGATACTCTATAGACATTTTACACGCCATTATTAACATGGCGACTAAAAATACGCCAGCTTACGTCAGGTGCGCACTAATTTGACAGGTGTAAAGGTTGTCTGTAACAGTTCGCTCTTAGCGATAAGACCGCCCATTGTGTCACCCTTTGTAAAATCTTTATACAATATGTAAAGAAAACCCTGTCCGATCTGTCAAGGTTTTGTTAGGTATCAATAACTGATTCTACTAATGCATACAAAGCTGGGATAAACTTAAAAAAAAATCCCCCTAAAAAATTAATATTATTTCGCAAAAAGAGGTAACTTAATACATTTGCGGTAAACATCGAGCACATATCCAATAGAGTAGTAATATTAGCGGTCAAATTCCGAAACATGTCAGTGATTTATCCATTATAAATAACAACTCACGATTGCACTAAAACAGTACGGCACCAAGTAGTGACCTGTGCGTACGTCTCCCGATACTATTGAAAATATTCAAAGTTTGGTATTGTACCCCATAATGTCGTGTTGTTCTATTCGATGGTGTGGTAAAAACAGCAGAACATCGAATTATAGAACAGATGGAATCTCGTTTCATCGCCAAGTATCAATAAACTATGATTTAATTCACTTTGCGTCCATTTATCATGGCTCAAGTTGAACTGGTCAAGAAAAACTAAACAATAGGTACTTGTCTATGCGTCTTGCTCTTACTAAGTGTAACCTATATTATGTCATCCTTTTCTATCCATTACTAGTTTTACTAGTGTTGACTGTGTTACTCACATTGTGTATCGATACTAACCAAAAAGGGTAAACAAACAAATTACCTAGTAAATGTAATAAATTGAATACATTTCAATGCAAATTTTAAATATGTTAATTATATTATTATTATTACTTTATATGTTTTAAGAATCGCGAAAAAATATATAGATATGAGACTAACATTCCTCATGAAACGAAAAAATATGATGAGAAACAAGCTTTGAGAAGAATTTATACTAAATTAATTCACTTTAAAAATCAGTAACAGTAAAGCATAACTACGATTATAATTTTTCCTTTATTTTTAATAGAAATCATGATAAAAAAAAATTATTTACTTAATACAAGTGTGTTTAATTCAAAACCATAAATGTTCTTATTAAAAGAAAATATTGTTATTTACGAATCCTTGCCTTTCCTAGTAGAGCATCGCTCCATATGTTCTTACGTGACAGCACCTGACTAGACCACATATAATATCTAATAAAAAAATATATATCTAAATCTGTTATGATATGATATAAATATCTGTTATTAGGTCTTCTAGTACAGAAACTAGCTATTTATTTAAATTTTGTCTAATGGACCATGTAGTACTATGAGAAATAAAATAAAGTATTTTAATACGCTAAAGAAATATTGTAACATTATCGATATTGATATAAACAATTATATTTCTGTTGCCCTACTCTAGTGCAATACGTGACCTTGAGTCGGCCAATCAGAGTGCAGCGGCCTGTGCAGCGTTTTTGCGTAATTTGTTTTCGAACAAAACTAGTGGCATTACCACTCTATTGGATATGTGCTCGATGGCGGTAAACAACCATTCCGCGGGCGGCGAGGGGCAGGGCACGCGGCACGTCGTCGCATCGCTATTCGCTCATAATAATACCGATATTGTCACTTTTTTAAAAATTACCAAATTTCGGGGAAATTGGAATTAATTCGCGGGAAGAAAAGATTATTTCAAAATTCATTTTTATTGGTACTATGATGATTACGTAAAATTTTATATTATATTTGGTCATGTGTTTACCTAACCTTTATTATCCTTATGGGTCGGACAGGGTTTTCTTAACATACTGTATATGGTTGTACATAATAAAGAGTATTCTATTCTATTCTAAACTGACATTTTATCTTCTGTCCTTTTCTTAATGAAATATAAAGAAAAAGATGCAATTAATTTAAATTTAATTTAGTTTGTATACAAGGGAATTGGCGTCATTATAACAAACCCCTCCAGATCTGACACTTACCTTATTTATTACTAGCTTTCCGCCCGCGGCTTCGCCCCCGTTGATTCCGGTTATTATTATTTTTTTTAATAATTATAATCTAGTGCTTGACTGCAATCCCGCCTAATGGTAAGCAGTGATACAATTATTGATGGTAAAGCGCACTAGTTTATTAAGCCTGTTCACTTAAAAACTTAGGAATAGGAAGGATGACGGCAGTTGAGCGAGGTGATGCAATGTTAAACCCAAGACCAACGATGCTGCGCCAGAGGGAGATTGATCTGGAGACTCGCCACGACCAAACTCCCGACACAACAGCATTTGGCGCATCGTACCCGGCACACATCGCAACACAACTGCTCAGACCCGTCCTCCGTACGACTTAACCATTCATTATGCCACGACGAATCGCTTGGCGGCAAGACCTTGTCTGATGGGTGGTTACATCTGCCGGCAGCCGATTATATGGCCTACACCGAGATATCGCTTTTTAGATTTCTCTCGGGAATATCATTTTTTTTGCGATAAAAAGTACCCTATTATATATAAATATATACGGACAAATCACACAGATTGAGCTAGCCCCAAAGTAAGTTCGAGACTTGTGTTATGGGATACTAACTCAATGATACTATATTTTATAATAGATACATATATAGATAAACATCCAAGACCCAGGCCAATCAGGAAAAGATCGTTTTCCATCATGACCTGACCGGGGATCAAACTCGGGGCCTCCACGTCGCAGGCAGGCGTGTTGACCGCTGCGCCACGGAGGACGTTAATAATATTTAATATATTATTTAATCCGGTCTTCTAACTTTACGTCTGCAAAAATTTCAAAGCAATCGATTCAGTAGTTACGGCGTGAAAGCGGAACAAACAAACTCACTTTCCTATTTATAATATTAGTAAGGATGTTAAAATAAATTAAGTCTATTACTATTTTAGCAGTTAGTTATTATCTCTCATTTTTCCAGTTTTTCCTGGTGGCAGAAATATGTTGGAACCTTTCTCCGGATTCATCATTCCCTTCTGCCTCACATCAAAGCTTCAGGGATTATTACAGCACCAAATACGGAGTCACACTCACGCAGAGAGACCAGCCTCTGTTGGACGTAGACCACACCAGTGCTAGGCTGAACCTGCTGACGCCAAGGTATTTTAAAAAGTCGCCTATCGTACAGACGACAGCACAACAAGCTTCTACAATCTGTCAGATTTCTTTATTGGATTTTCAACTTTATCTCTAAAGCAGCAAGGCTCATAGTTAGTCGAGAATATTTGCCAGTTTCTGATAGTTTGACTTGCTGTCGTCCGAATATACAAAAGGAAAGAAAAATAATTTGTGTTTATTGACTTTACAGCAAAATACAACGTATTACAACAAAAACTCAAAAAAACTATATCAAAGGTTGAAATCATCATCATCAATTTTTTTTTTTAATCGTCCCACTGCTGGGCACAGGTCTCCTCTCATACAGAGAAGGATTGAGCGTAATCACCACGCTTGCTCAATGCGGGTTGGCGATTTCAGACTTAAAGTCCAGGTTTCCTCAAGATGTTTTCCTTCACCTTCAGTCATTGGTGTCCAAGATATACTTAGAAAGTACATACAATTTTAGAAAAGTTACATTGGTACTTGCCTGACCAGGAATCCCACCCGTGCACTCATACTTGAGAGGCTGGTGTTTTAACCACTAGGCCACCATGACTTACAAGGTTGGAATACTAATAATAAAAGAACGTCACACTCACAGACACACACGCACACATACAAACACACACACAAACATTATCAGAAAATGACAGAATGAAAAAAAAATCACTTAACAGCTCGACCGTTTGTACATAGACTTTACTAATCACTTGATACTTGCACACTTGCTACTTAACAGCGTGTAAACGAGCCTTAAGTATATGCCTGCATAATACAGGATGTATAAACTTCACGAAAAGGCTACACCGCATGCCACTAATAAAATGATGATAGTCATTTATGTCGTTAATGAACGGTTACAGAATTCACAGTGTTTAAAAAAAGTGTCGGCTCTGCCTTTGAACGTTGCAAGCGTGCCGCTGTGCGGGTTTGTAGGTATGACGTTGATCCCTGATGTGAACTCTATTAAATCAGCTGATAACGTAGTTTTTCGAGTTTTGTTTTCATTGCGTTTTTTTGTGTAATTAGCGAATATTAATTTTTACTTTAAAATCTTATTGGGTTATAAAAGTATAGCTATTATGAACTGTCTAAAGTGAAAAAAACTACATTTTTTTTTTAGAATCATGAAAGAGCCGACGAAAAATTCCACCACTGGGGGGTCCAGAATCATGTACTAGATCCATGGTACTCGTTTGTGCGTCGATGTTAGATACAGCCTTTATATTTTTTCTCTCTTCTACCACAGATACGTGAATCGCAAAGGTGTCACTCTCCCCGTGTCCTCCGAGCGCACGCGCCGAGCGAAACGCGACCGTCTGGACCAGAAACAGATTTTGATACCAGAGCTTTGCAGAGTTCATCCGTTTGCGGCGCCACTGTGGTTCGCGACTGTGGCGCTACCATGCGTCTTGTACAGGTACTGAATATCACCTGTTCGGGTCAGCTTACAGTCTTAAATCTGACCGCTCGGTAACCGATTCCAATAAAGTTTAGAAACTGCTAAGTAGATGATTTGCATGCTGTCGGCATTATATTGTACGGACGATATCAGATGGATCTATCCGAAACTGTTTCCAAATGAAATTTGAGCTTTAATGCTTTAGAGATAACGTTGAAAATCTAATAAAGAAATCTGACAGGTTGTAGCTGCTTGAAGTACAACAAATCAAGCTACCAAAATCAATCAGATTTCTTTATTAGATTTTCAACGTGTGGTACCGGGTTTAAAATTGTACCAACCCATATCAACATGGTCGCTCACAATGTGCCTTATACGACGGCTCAGAGTCACATAAAGGGCAATGGAAAGAGCTATGCTCGGAGTTTCTCTGCGTGATCGAATCAGAAATGAGGAGATCCGCAGAAGAACCAAAGTCACCGACATAGCTCTGCGAGTTGCTAAACTGAAGTGGCAGTGGGCAGGACACATTGCTCGTAGAACCGATGGCCGATGGGGCAGTAAGGTTCTAGAGTGGCAGTCACGTACTGGAAGACGCAGCGTGGGAAGGCCCCCAACAAGGTGGACCGATGACCTGGTGAAGGTCGCGGTCTACGATCCGGACGAAGCATTCCTCAAGCCTCTTCCTTTATACCACGCCCATCGATGGACTGGAACAGTTTGCCAGCAGCGGTGTTTCCGTCGGACTACAATTTGAGTGTCTTCAAGGCTAGAGTGAATAAATAGGCTCTTAATAAACTAGTGCGCTTTACCAGCAACGACTGCGTCGCTGCTTACCATCAGGCGGGATTGCGGTCAAGCGCTAGTTTATAATTTAATAATAATAATAAAAAACTTTCGCATTTATAATTTTAGTATGGATTATATTAAACTCTTATCTTCTCGACACTTGTTTCCAGAATTAACGCGCTTCTAATAGCAGATGAGATTCGTCGTGCGGTCGCAATAGACGTGGGCCTCGGCATACCGAAGATCAATGATAAATGTATGCCGAAGTTTCAATGGCCTCCTTTAGATTTTGGGTGGAGTTTGGCTGAGGTAAGTTCCAAGTTTTCCACTTGTTTTTTTAATATAAAGGGTGTAAGGTGCTGATTAAAAAAAAATATGCAGTTTTTTTCACTTTAGACCGTTCATAATTGCTATACTTTTATAACCCAATAAGATTTTAAAGTAAAAATTTATTAATTCGCTAATTACGCAAAAAAGCACAATGAAAACAAAACTTGAAAAACTATCTTATCAGCTGATTTAATAGAGTTCACATCAGGGATCAACGTCATACCTACAAAGCCGCACGGCGGCACGCTTGCGATGTTCAAAGGCCGAGTCGACACTTTTTTTAATCACTTTGAATTCTGTAACCGTTCATTAACGATATAAATGACTATCATAAATTTATTAGTGGTATGCGGTGTAGCCTTTTCACGAAGTTTGCGTTACGATGTCAGATACAGCCTGTACTATCTTTAGGTAAGAGAAAAATTAAATGAGGAGATCCGCAGAAGAACCAAAGTCACCGACATAGCTCTTCGAGTCGCTAAAATTAAGTGGCAGTGGGCAGGGCACATTGCTCGTAGAACCGAAGGCCGATGGGGCAGTAAGGCTCTGGAATGGCGGCCACGTACCGGAAGACAACAAGGTGGACCGATGACCTGGTGAAGGTCACGGGAAGCCGATGGATGCGGGCGGCGCAAGACCGGTCATCGTGGAAAGCTTTGGGGGAGGCTTTTGTCCAACAGTGGACATCTATGGGCTGAAGAAGATAGAAACATAAAAACGTTTATTTGGGGCAAATATGACTCTTGATGAGAGTTGCCGGATATCGAGTTAAATGGCGTGAAATTGGAGAGTCCTATGTCCAGCTCTGGACTAATATACAGTATGTTAATAAAACCCTGTCCGACCCATAAGGATAATAAAGGTTAGGTAAACATATGACCAAATATAATATAAAACTTTACGTAATTATCATAGTAACAATACAAATGAATTTTGAAATAATCTTTTTTTCCCGCGAATTAATTCCAACTTCCCCGAAATTTGGTAATTTAAAAAAAAATGACAACACCGGTATTATTATGAGCGAATAGCGATGCGACCACGTGCCGCGTGCCCTGCCGCCCGCCGCCCGCGGAAGGGTGCTAAACGCACATTTATTAAGTTACCTCTTTTTGCAAAATAATATTTATTTTTTAGGGAGATTTTTTTTTTTGAAGTTTAGCCCGGTTTTGTATCCATTAGTAGAATCAGTTATCGATACCTAACAACACCTTCACGGGTCGGACAGGGTTTTCTTAACATACTGTAGAGTCTACAGGGTTTCCCAACCTTATTTTCGTCGAGCCTCCCCGCATTAAAAATAACATTTTTCATGCCCCCCCATTTTGCAGTAGGTACGTTTTGAAACGGTGTCCGAGTGATGGTGTTTACTTAACACATTTAGTTAATTTTTTCTTTCGAAAACTCAAACGTCTCGCGCCCCCCTTGACATCCCTCTACGCCCCACCAGGGGGGCACGCCCCCCTGGTTGGGAAGGTCCTGCTGTAGACTGATAATGATGATATGATAATGATGGTGATGTTGTTGTTGATGGTGATGATGATGCCAATAACAAAAATTACAAGAAATTTTTGAGGGAAACATGCAACAGCTAAATGGCTGTCGCTCAGCATTATGCTGCGACCCTATGCGAATAACACCTATACAATGCATTTATATCTTCTGTCTTTTTCTTAATGGAATAGAAAGAAAAAGATGCATTGAACTTAAATTTAGTTTAGTTTCTAAGAAGAGAGTCGGAGCCATTGTTAATAAAGTTGCTGTTATAAGCCATTTTATTTACTTTTGTTATTATTATTTTGCATAAAATTGCCCACTTTTAATACTCCCAGAAACTGTATTCTTTTAAACTTAACTTAAAAACTGTGTTGCCAGTGATGACTTATGGAATTGAGACGTGGTCGCTAACAATGGGCCTTATAAAAAGGCTCAAAGTCACTCAAAGGGTAATGTAGAGGGCTATGCTTGGGGTTTCACTGCGCGATCGAATCAGGAATGAGGATATCCGCAAAAGAACGAGAGTAACCGACATAGCCCGAAGAATTGCAACACTAAAGTGGCAGTGGGCTGGACACATTGCCCGTAGGACCGATGCCCGATGGGGCCGACGTGTTCTCGAGTAGCGACCACGCACCGGAACACGTAGCGTGGGAAGCCCGCGACAAGGTGGACCGACGACCTGGTGAAGGTCGCGGGAAACCGCTAGTTGAGGGAGGCGCAGGACCGGTCGTCGTGGAGAACCTTGGGGGAGGCCTATGTCCAGCAGTGGACGTCTTTCGGCTGAAATGATGATGATGAAAAGATGAGTGACAAGATGATGCCAGGTTGACCACTGTGTTGCCCAATTTCTCACAGGTCATGGCAACTTTAAAAGTAAACTGTATTCATTTAAACTTGTTCCTTCCCCTTTGTGTCAATGTTCTACATCGAACTGTGAATTTGAACAGTCCGCACATCACATCTTGTGGGAGTGTGTTCTTTGGCAGAATGAACGCAATATTATATTGGATAGCGTAAAAGTTACATCCGGAGTCGTCTATTATACGGATCTTGTAGAAACTAGAACCAATTTCCGTGCGTTCAGGCGCTTTTGCCATACCTATTATTGGAATCAATTGTAACAGCACATACCTACTTAGGACCAGGCAATCTGGGCTTCTCCCAGTTGCAATAATGTCCCTTTGTGCCGATTGGCCTAGTTCTGTTCTGTCTCCTGCTTGTTATGGAGGGAAGTGGAAAAAATATCTTTTTTCTTACTCCTCCGCTATTCTTTTGTGATTAATTTCGTTGCGGGACCCAAGACAGTTGAATCGTTTCTCCGGGACTCGTCGAGCTTCATTGCTCGGCGTTTTTCTGGCGGTCTCCACTGTTGATTCTGGCTTTCAGGAGTTGCAGTGGGTGGGAAAAAGTGTGGCGGGTTTTGTCCTATCAAAAAAAAGGACTCCCAGAATAAATTCTGCGTAGTTCCCAAATTACTGTATTAACACTAATATTTCTTTTTTTTATTTTCAGGTGTTAAGCCAAGATTCTGAAAAACACGAAAAGAAGAAGGGGGAGGAGGAATCTAAGAAAGAACAGAAAGAAAAAGAGTTGGGGTGAGTTTTACTGAGTTATACAATATGTAAAGAAGACCCTGTCCGACCCATTAAGGATAATAAAGGTTAGGTAAACACATGACCAAATATAATAAAAAATTTTACGTAATCATCATAGTACCAATACAAATGAATTTTGAAATAATTTTTTTTTTTCTTATGAATTAATTCCAACTTCCCCGAAATTTAGTAATTTTAAAAAAAGTGACAACACCGGTATTATTATGAGCGAATAGCGATGCGACCGCGTGCCGCGTGCCCTGCCGCCCACCGCCCGTGGAAGGTTTGCTTACCGTACATGTATTAAGTTACCTCTTTTTGCGAAATAATATTAATTTTTTTAGGGGGATTTTTTTTAAGTTTAGCCCGGTTTTGTATGCATTAGTAGAATCAGTTATTGATACCTAACAATACCTTTACGGATCGGACAGGGTTTTCTTTACATATTGTATATTATAACAATGAAACAGAACGATGGTGGGGTAGGGATATCAGCAGCGACTTACAAATTGTAGGTTGTAGACTGCAACAGGCGCTTTCATCATCAACCTTTTTTTTTTATCGTCCCACTGCTGGGTACAGGTCTCCTCTCATACAGAGAAGGATTGAGCGTAATCACCACGCTTGCTCAATGCGGGTTGGCGATTTCAGACTTACCCCCTTATTCATTAACGCTGTTTAATTTTTTTTTTTTTTATAATTATAAACTAGCGCTTGACCGCAATCCTGTCTGATGGTAAGCAGTGATGCGATCGTTGATGGTAAAGCGTGCTAGTTTCTTAAGAGCCTATTCACTCAGAAAAACTGAGCGAATAGGAAGGAAGACGGCAGTTGAGCGAGGTGATGCAATGTTAAATCCAACAACACGACCAACGATGCTGCGCCAAAGGGAGATTGATCTGGAGACCCTCCACGACCAAACTCCCGACACAGCAATTATGCCGGAACACGACAAATCGCTTGGCGGCAAGGCTTTGTCTGGTGGGTGGTAACTTCTGCCGGCGGCCGATGTTATGGCCTACCACCGAGAAACTACTAACCAGTGATTAGCGACTGTTTAAACATACATTTTAGACGTTTGCACGTCACTTAACTTTAATAATCGTTTATGAATAATCCTCTTAAAGTCTGTGGTGTTTATTCATAAAGGATTATTAAAATTAAGTGACGTTAAAAGGTCAAAAATGTGTAGTTAAACAATCGCTAATCACTAGCTAACTTTAAGCAGCGTTTATGAATAAAGGGGTTAAAGTCCAGGTTTCCTCAAGATGTTTTCCTTTATCTTTTAATCAGTTTAAATAGGTACCGAAAGGGCAAAAACCGCTAATTACCGATTCAAAACCAATGCTTTTCAAACATCGTGTTTATTATTCTAGGGAAAACGAAGAAAAAGGAGAAAAGAAGGAAGGAGAAGAGAACAGCACAGAAGAAAAGTCTGATGAAAAAGTTAAAGAAAAAACTATAAACGATATATTGCAGGAGAAAGAGGAGGAAGCTGCTGAAGCTGCTGTAAGTTAAATCTAAGTATTTTATTTTACGCTAGCGGCCGCTTGCTACTTCGTTAGCATGGAGCTAGTTATTTGAAAATATTATTTTAACCTCAAAATATACAGCATACATTTAAAATTTTTGTTATGCTCCGCTCCCATTGGTCGCAGCGTGATGTTATATAGCCTAAAGCCTTCCTGGATTAATGGGCTATCCAACGCAAAAATAATTTTTCAAATCGGACCAGTAGTTCCTGAGATTAGCGAGTTCAAACAAACTCTTCAACTTTATATAATATATATAATCATGAGTTTGTAACAGTGTCAGAAACTAGGAAAAGACATATAAGAAGCCAATATAAAATTTTGTTAAGAATTGACAGATGCAATACTGCACTGTTTAAAAAAAGTATTTTTGGCATGGCTAAAATTGTTTTTAACAAGATTCCCAATAAAATTAAAAATTACCCAATGATAACATTTAAAAAGAAACTTACAGCTCTTTTAGACAAATGTTATTACTCTTAAATGATTTTTAAATGACTCCTCTCTTCCCAAATAAATATAAAATGTTAATAATAATAGACAATGTAATAATTTAATGATCCATTTTAATTAAACTATTCAAAATTTGCATGCCTAATTTAAGGTAGATAGTATAAGCATCATTATTTGGTATACCTACTTTCTGTGTAAATAAATATAATTGAATTGAATTGAATATAGATTAGCTGCGTCCCGCGGTTTTACTCGAGTAGGTTTCAATCCCGTAAGGAAATCGATATAAAAATCCTAAAGAAAATAAATAATAACCCTAAAGATAAGAGAAAAATATCCTATTTGGTAACCCTGGTGATAAACCATCTGTGTGGAGTTTTGGCGGGAAAGTCAAGCTGAGTGTCACGCTGATTTTTCATTGGACTTTCAAAATTATTTATAGTGTCGTTTACTAAATAAAAGCGCGTGATTTATGTAGTAAATAGTGCATTCAGTGAATAATTTAATAAGAACATTGAAATATTGTAGCATAGTGGCCGCATCATGACTTTACCCCAAACCCCTCCTAGTCGGCTCACGCGGGAAACGAAAAGAGATAGGTAAGGTTAAGTTACTGAGTTAAAATCCATTTATGTATTCGACTGAAGGACTTGTATCCATGGTCATGAAATAAAATATAAAAAAAAAATCATGTGTGACAAATTTCATTCAAATCCGTTCAGTAGTTATTGCGTGAAGGCTAGAGTGAATAAGCTCTTAATAAACTTAATAAACTCTTAAAAAATCATCAGGCGGGATTTTTTTTTTTTTTTTTTTTTTTTTTTTTTAAATTTTGGCTCGCACGGTTTGTGCATTTGCCACTACAAGTATAAAGGTAGGGAAACCAAATAAATTCATTGAAATGCGTAGGAACGGATTACGGAATTTTGGAACAAAGGATAATAGGATCAGGTTTGGTGGTAATATAATAAATAAATAAAGATATACCAAACATATATATTAAATAGAAATTAAAATTGGGAGTTGGGAAATAAAAAAATTAAAAAAACTTATACTTTAATATTATTAATAGTTATAAAGGTAGATATTAAATTATAAATATCAAAATTTAAGGAGCTTAACAATGTAGGGATTGATGTAGGAAGAGGGACAGAGAGTTCATTAAGGGACTTAATGAATGAAGAAGAGTCACGGTTGGGGCATGCAAAAAATATATGATTCAAATCTTCCTCACAACCACAACAACATAAATTATTGTGAATTATCCCAAGTCTAGCAAGGTGAGAGGCTGTGCAAACATGACCCAAGCGCATTCGTATCAAACTGGAGGTTGCAAGCTTGGAAAGTTTTAATTTGGAAAACCATACTTTGAGAGGTATTCTTTGTTGTATACGTTTATAATATTGACCTTTACGACTACTTGAAATATTCCATAAATTTTCCCAGGCTTCATACAGATGATCTTTAGGAAGAGAGTGAAGGTCAGATACAACATTATTATATGGAAACTTATCACCATCATTTACAGCGTCTTTAGCAAATTTGTCTGCTATCTCATTGCCGCGAATATTGTGATGGCCAGGTATCCACACCAAAAAAACATCAAGATTTTTAAATTTGCAATGTAGTAGGAGCTGTCTGGACTCTATAACATAGGGATGATTTGAACCTGACCAAGGAAACTTTTGCAGTGCTTGTAAAGCACACTTCGAGTCAGTAAAAATAATAGACTTGCTGAGTTTCGCAAGAAGTACGTATTCTAGGGACTTTAAAATTCCAAAACATTCTCCAGAAAAAACTGATGTTTCAGAAGGTAATTTTATTTTTTGATTAATGTTATATTGTTCATGATATACAGCTACCCCAATCGTGCCTGAAACTGGGTGCTTGGAAGCATCACAGTAAATGTAATGCCTATCAGCCCAGTCTCTTTCGACTATGAAGTTTAAGTTAGAGTTAGCATAACGATCATTCTTTAGCGATATAAAGTTATAGTTTATTTGAGGGGAAAAAATAAGAGCTTCGTAACAGACAGAAAAAATTGGAAGATACTGAGAGCGGTGTGTGGGAGCTTGAAGTGAAGTAAATTTACGGAAACTTATAATAGAGCATGGAAGAGATTTATTAGACCAATAAGACGAACATTCAATTTTTTCTGAAAGATACAAAAGTTTTTGATAAAGTGGGTGGTTGGAAAATTGAAGAGTTCTGAGAATGAATTTATCACATAAGTACTGTCTACGAAGTTTTAAAGGAGGGTCCAAAGATTCCACTTGGAGTGCGTTAATTGGGCTAGACCTCATGGCACCAGTTATAATACGCAAGGCTTTTGATTGAATTGAGTCTAACTTTGTTAGACCTACAGCACTACAAGGTTCTAAGAAATATGTCCCATAGTCTAAGATACTTCTAATAATAGCGTTATACAATAATTTTAACACGAATGGATGGGAACCCCACCAAACTCCAGAAAGACAGCGCATAATATTTAATAAACGTTCACATCTAGCCAATACATAATAACAGTGTGGTAAACCTGTAAGTTTACCGTCTAGAAGGATACCCAAAAATTTTACTTCGCTATTTTCAGGTATTTGTCGATTATCATACACAACTGAATATGGAGGAGGAAAACGCATTCTAGAAAATAAAACAGCGCTACTTTTGTTAACACTAAGACACAAAGAATTATTGTCCAACCATGATTTAAGAAATTTTAGAGCGACGTTTAGAGAGGAACTTAGTTTTTCAACAGAGCGTCCTGATACATAAAGAACTAGATCGTCTGCATACTGTAAAATATTGGCTTTACCAGAAATATGGAATTCTAAATCAGAGGTATATATATTATAAAGAAGTGGGCTCAACACCGAACCCTGAGGCAGTCCTTTCCAGGTTAATCTTGTTTTCATTTCGGATTCACCTATGTCAACTTGTAATTGTCTGCCTGAGAGAAGATTAAGAATGAAATTGCAGAATATGGGAGGTACTTTTAGTTTATAAAGTTTAGTATTCAAAACATTTAAATCAACATTGTCGTATGCAGAAGAAATATCTAGGAAAACAGCAAGCATGGATTCATTATTTGAAAAAGCCAATCTTGCATCTGTAATGAAAATCCCTAGACTGTCCATGGTACTTTTTCCTTTCCTAAATCCATACTGACTCAGAGATAGTAAACCTTTACTTTCTACATACCATTCTAAACGGTTTTTAACTAAATGTTCAGCTAGTTTTGAAAACACAGTGGCAAGGGCTATCGGTCTGTAAGAGTTAGGATCTAACGGTGGTTTATTTGGTTTTAGAATGGGGATGACTTCGTATATTTTCCATGAGGAAGGGATTATACCAGAACTTATTGTGGAGTTGATTATGTTTAAAAAGTAAATTAGACTTGAGTCGCTTAAATTTGCAAGGAATGAGTAAGGAATACCATCATGACCTGGAGCAGAATCTTTTACGTAGGATAAAATACCTTTCAATTCTTTAAGGGTAAAAGGACTGTCAAGGCCCGTTACATCCTCTACGGGAGATTGGAAAGGGAGATGAGATGAAATGATGGACATTTGTGGAACAAAAGGAGGAGCTATCTTGTCTAAAAATTTATCTGCAACGGATTCATCCAGATAGTGAGGTATTGTTTCCTTAAATGCTGATCTGAATCGACGTATATTTTGCCATATTAATGACGGAGAAACGTCAGGCGATAGCGAAGTGCAGAAACGACGCCAACCATCCCATTTCTTCCTTTTAAATAATTTACGAGTATTGTTCATAATTAATGTGAGGTTATTAAAATTTTCTAATGTTGTACACTGTTTATATTTTACTTCAGCCTCTTTCCGTTGGCGCACTGCTAAAGAACATTCATTGTCCCACCATGGGGGCGACGGAATGTTATTATTACATCGTTTAGTTGGGAATGTTTCATTAGCAGCGTCCAACAAGAGTGATGCAAAAGAATCAGCCCGAATTGTCGATGAATTTAATGCATTTTCAGGAAGGTTGGATAGTCTCTGCTCAACTCGCTCACTAAACGTTCTCCATCTGTCACTGTCAATACTGTCATTAGTAGTTTTAATTTTGTATGCTAATCTTGGTGGGCGTCTGGATAGAGATTTGATAAATTTTGTCATAGTTATTATTACGGGATAATGATCGCTATCAAAAGTCGAAGGCAGGGTATTCCAGGTCACTGTAGGCGCAAGACTAGGACTGGCTATCGTGAGGTCTGGGGCACTGATCCCTTCATTAGGTTTAGTGAGACGTGTTGCGAGACCTGTATTCAAGATACAGAGGTTATTAGAATCCAAAATGTCTAATATCCTTGACCCGTAATAACTAGAGTTGGAGCTACCCCAAGCCTGGTGCTGAGCGTTGAAGTCACCCATAATTAAAAATGGTTTAGGTAATTTTGCTACTATGGTTTCTATTTCGTTGTATAATGATGATGAAGGGTGGGGAACATAAACAGATACAAAACATATTTTATTGATAGATACAGCTATTATAGAAAAATCAACACTATGATTTGCAATGGGAATGTGGTGAAAAGGTATTGTGTCATGAATTAACAGAGCAACACCAGCATAGCCATCTGTTCTATCTTCTCTTAAACATAAATATTGGGAGACTTTAAAGTTATAACCTGGCTTCAACCAGGTTTCTTGCAATGCGACAACAACAGGTTTATACACATTAATAAGATGTAGTAAATCGCTTTTTTTAGAGTTAACACTGCGACAATTCCACTGAAGGATTGTTGACAGCTGATCCATTATTGATATTATTAAAAAGTTGACTAATACTTTGTATAGCAGCGTTGGACGGTTCAGACATATTCTTTGTTAGCAAATTAATTAAAATGATAATTAAATCTCTAGTTGACTTATTATTTATAGAATTATTACTGTCAATATTTGTGCCAATGGATGGTAAAGGAATATCATAATCTTTTGTTAGGGCAGAATGAGTATATTTGTCATATCCTGTACTATGTTTAGGAGAATTATTGGGTTTATTAAAAAATACAGTTTTTTTATATGAACTTGTTTGTTTGTTTCTAGTACCTTTGGAGGAGGAGTCAAATGTTTGCCTTAAAGGTGGTGAAGGAACAGCAACAGAAGTTAAAACTTCTGAATATGCTTTGTTAACAGGAGGATGCAACTTAACTGCTTCTGCATATGAAATGCAATTGTTAGCCATAGTTTCCTTAATGGCTTTTTGGCGACTAAACTCTGGGCATTTCCTATTTGTGGCAAAGTGGGATCCGGAACAAAGAAAGCATACAGCCTCATCCTCATCTACATTGCAACTGTCCCCAGTATGGTTATTACCGCATTTAAAACACCGTGGAGCTGAGCGGCACTGTGATTTGATGTGTCCATATCGACAGCAGTTGAAACACTGGACTGTTGGGAAGATATAAAGCTCAACAGGAAGAGAGTTGTAACATAAGAATATTCTTTTGGGTAACACCTGGCCGTCAAATGTTATTACAACAGTTTCAACAGGAATGTAGTTTGGTTTACCATCCACAATATGTTTTCTATTGATGCGTCGTACTTTTAAAATTTTTCCACATCCAATAGGCACAGATATGTTATTCAGTATATCCTCCTCAGACCAATCCTTAGGGACTCCTCTAACCACACCCATCCGGGTGACTGATGAGGAGGGTATAAAGGCCTTATAGTTGTATTGTTCCAATGTTTTATTTTCTAGAAAAGAATTTGCATCTGTGAAATTGGTAAATGAGATTAAAACCCTGTTTCTGCCTATTTTTTTCAGACTACCATTTACTATATTTTTAATGCAATTCTTTTTTAGAAAATGACCAAAAGAGACTGGGTGAATAAAAACATTATCATTTGGACTTGTTTGTATCTTTTGGATGTGGATTGTGTAAGGAGCTGCATCATTCGCCTCATATAGTTTTCTACCTACCAATGTGCTTGGGTCAGATGATTGTTTATGAGCATTGGGTTGTTGGGAGGATTGTGGTTGTGAAGTGATAGTTGAATTAGGGGGAATAAATTCGGATTGAGCATTCTTAGAAGCACATTGACAGTCATTTTCACATATTGTTTCAGAAGATTTATGGCGCCTGCGTTTTTTATTACAGTGCCTGCATATTTTACGAGAGGAAATACGTTTTCTTTTATTATTGCTTTTGGTCTCGGAAGCATCTGTATCCAGAAGGGAGCCCTCTGTATCCATTTCTGAATGTGGAACCGTGACTACAAGCGAAACCTCCGGAGGCGAGCCTCCACCAGGGTCGTCCGGGTCGTCGTCCATCACGAAGAGAAAAAGAAAAAACTTACCTAAATCAGCAATATAGAACTACTAAACTATATATGTAAAATTAAAATTAATTATATATATACAACCACCTAACTGATACTATTATTTACACTTTTTACGAATAAAAACTTAAAGAAGCAGAAAAAACTCGCCCGCCACGTTCAAGGTTTCCCGCGCTTTACGTTTCATCAGGCGGGATTGTGGTCAAGTACTAGTTCTTTCTTTCTTTTTTTTGACTTCGCACGGTTTGTGCATGTAGCCAATGTCACGTAATAAATTATTCATGTTAAAAAACACAGCCGCGGGAACCGTCTTACGAGGGAGGTTTGAGGTAAAGTCAAGATGTGGCCACTATGCTGCGATATTTCACTGTTCTTTATGAATTATTTACTGAATGCACTATTTACTACATAAATCACGCGTTTTTATTTAATAAACAACACTAAATAATTTTTAAAGTCCACTGTAAAATGAGCGTGACACTCAGCTCCTAACTCCCAAGTACTAGTATATAAATAAATAAATATATACGCACAAATCACACAGATTGAGCTAGCCTCAAAGTAAGTTCGAGACTTGTGTTATGGGATACTAACTCAACGATACTACATTTATAATAGATACATATATAGATAAACATCCAAGACCAAGGCCAATCAGGAAAAGATCGTTTTCTATCATGCCCTGGCCGAGGATCGAACCCGGGCCTCCACGTCGCAGGCAGGCGTGTTGACCGCTGCGCCACGGAGACAACAAACCACCATGTTTGATGATTTTTTTTAAAAATCTGATTCTATTTTGGGGCTTTTATGGGGATATGTTAGCCCCATCGTCCCCTTTACACTGATATTACTTACTAAATACAGTATAAAATCCAATAATATAAGTATAAATATAAACAAATTAATAAAAAAATAAAAAAAAACTAGAGCTATTCATATAGAACCTTAATTAAGCAACACAACTTTTTCGTCATCTCCGATAATGGTACTGACAAAATGGATTGTATTAAACCTATATCTAATTTATTTAAGTTAAATTCCCTTATGTATAGCTCCCGTTCATTTTTATTCCTAGTACACTCCAGCAAAAAATGTTGCACATCCTCAATTTGATTGCAAGTCGAGCAGTTAGGAGACTTAGTCTTTTTCAGGAAAAATGCAAAAAATTTTGGATGATAAATTTAAAAATCTGTTTCTTTTTACAGTTTGAAATTGGCACGTGGAGTAATGATATGGCTTCCTCGATACCTGATACATCAGAGTACGATGACTACAGAGAACCTTTGCCTCCTAATCTTACATTCTGCACATCAGGATCAGGTACGTGTTGCCGAGATAACTAGAACAGATTACTTTTTACACAGCCTTCGTGGCGTAGCGGTAGCCAACGCGGCATTACAAATATTTGTATGCATGAATATAAATATTTGCACTGGTCTGGTCGTGCCTCGGAAAGCACATTAAGTCGTTGGTCCCGGTTGCCATACGAACATCTAGTGGCAGTCGTTACGGGTTGTTGGAGAAGTCCAACAATAGGGTTGTGTGATCTGTTGCTAGATCACACACTACTTTTAGATGATGTGGGCAGAATACAATAAAAGATGTTGATTTTATATAAGCTACTATATTGTTCCAAAGTTATAGTTAAAATGAGCTAATGGACTGATGTGTGTGAATTGAGTGACACGTGGCCTTTGCTGGCCGTAATGAGAACGCGACGACTTGATGGCTCGACGCGAACTGATGATTATTATAAAGGAAAATGAATGCGAGGCGTAAATGCTGACGATACTTTGCTGATGTGCGGTTGCACCGTACAAGGGTATTTGACTAAAAAAAACTAATGAGTCCGTCAGTCAGATTTAAAAAAAAAAATACTTTGCGGGAAGTAAGCAGTAGGCCTAGTATGAGTTTTCAATACGAAACTCGATCGTCAATATCGAGCTCGTTTGTCTCAGCGATTGGCCCGCTTCAAGGTCGTAAGAATTCTCAACCAATAAGAGCGCCAAACGCGCTCGATATCGTCGAGCGAGTTTCGTATTGAAAACTCATACTAGGCCTACTGTAATGGAATCGTTGATGGTAAAGCGCGCTAGTTTATTAAGCCTATTCAATTAAAAAACTTAGTGAATAGGAAGGAAGACGGCAGTTGAGCGAGGCGGTGCAATGTTAAACCCAACAACACGACCACCGATACTGCGCCAGAGGGAGACTGATCTGGAGACCCTCCACGACCAAACTCCCGAGACAATAACATTTGGTGCGTCGTACCCGGCACACATCGCAACACAACTGCTCAAACCCGTCCTCCGTACGGCTTCACCAGACATCACGCCGGAACACGACGAATCGCTTGGCGGCAAGACTTTGTCTGATGGGTGGTAACTTCTGCCGGCAGCCGATATCATGGCCTACCATAATGGCTAGAGGCGTGAGGGGGCTGGTTTCCCGCTCCCTCACGCGCTCTGCTTCCTACTTTAGATTGTAGAAGCTTTATATGTATTCGTCTTTAACATAATGTGTTTGTACAAAAGTATAAAGGAATAAATAAATGATGTGTCCTAAATTATCTTCTAGGTGGTAAAAATTGGTGCGACCCGATAGGCCGCCCGAAGTTCACTCAGTACAATCCCTCCAAGAACTTCTCCATGGCAGATAGCGACGACTCATTCTCAAGGTAAGTAATGATGAACAATGTAGTACAAGTATTGGTGACAGCGCAGTTAGCAGTTAGCGCAGTGGTTAAGCCACTGACTACTGCGGGTTCGATTCCCGCACGGAACAAATATTTGTATCGAAATCACGTCATTTATTCAAATTAGGCTGAGAATCAGCACTTTCACACAAAAACATCTGACTTGTAAAAGTGATCAGTGATCCTACTTGCTTAATAAACGATTTCATTTCATTTCTGTGGAATATGAAACTATTGCGATCTACAACCCAACGGACAAGCGTGGGGATTATGGCAATGCCTTCCAATGGAATGAAAGCCTTGGGGGGGGGGGGGGGCTTTGACCAGCTGTGGTCCTGTATAGGTTGAAGAAGATGAAGATCATGGGGATTTTAAATGTTACACTGTGTTTAAATGTTACACTGTGTTTAAATGTTACACTGTGTTTAAATGTTACACTGTGTTTAAATGTTACACTGTGTTTAAATGTTACACTGTGTTTAAATGTTACACTGTGTTTAAATGTTACACTGTGTTTAAATGTTACACTGTGTTTAAATGTTACACTGTGTTTAAATGTTACACTGTGTTTAAATGTTACACTGTGTTTAAATGTTACACTGTGTTTAAATGTTACACTGTGTTTAAATGTTACACTGTGTTTAAATGTTACACTGTGTTTAAATGTTACACTGTGTTTCTCAGCGATCTTGATTCGGATGACACCGACCTGGATTTTGATGGGAGTGATGAAGATATGGATAGCAATGGTTTTTGTGGTAGCAGGAACGCTAACAGTAAGTATTATATTTTTCTGGTTTTACTTATATGAATAATATAATAATAATACACCCGCCGCCCGATGACGATGCAAATGCCCGCGCGCCTGCGATACCGTCGAGTGTCTCCAACCAATTGTGGGTATGCCATGCATAGACAGATACCTGTTTTATATATTGAGCACATATTTATTTATGATTTATCACACAAACACTATAATTACACTATTATGCACTCTTTACAAGGTTCAGTTGAAAACCAGCGTCAGGCAACTGCTATGTAGTTGTCTGACATTTATGCTGAACTGGACCTATTTGGCGCAACCGTTGGACTCACATTTGTTAATTGTCTTTTTATCTGTTTCTCTCTCTTTCTTTTTTTATCTGTTTTCTTTGTTTAAAACTATTATTACTACCACTACTATCACTACATATACTGTATTTATAAGGGGTGTGCGCCAAATAAATGGTTTTTTTTTTCTTTTTTTACAAAATAGCCTCGATTGTCTTATTCACAAACTTATTATTATGCCACTGTCATGATACGTAGATCAGCCCCCTAATCGGCGAACGTATTTTTGTCAATTGATTGCGACTAGTTGGCATCAGTTGGGATCATTCGGCCCGCCCATTGGTCCGTTCAGTCCAAACGATCCCAACTAGTCGCAATCATTTGACAGAAATATGTTCGCCGATTAGGGGGCTGCACGAGTATTACAATAACTGTTTGCGACAGTGCGATACAAAACTTTTTCTACGGCCTTGAAATAAATAAATACAAAAAACGCTCAATGGCGCCGATTCTGTTGTTAAGAAACTAAACTAATTTTAGATTATGTGCATCTTTTTCTTTCCATTTCGTTAAGAAAAGGATAGAAGATAACATTTTAATTTAATCCTGTCAAATTAAGATACTCCATAGACAGTTTAGACGTAATTATAAACAAGGCGACTAAAAATACGCCAGTTTACGTCAGGAGCGCACTAATTTGACAGGCCTAAACTGACAATTTATCTTCTGTCCTTTTCTTAACGAAATGGAAAGAAAAAGATGCACTTAACTTAAAATTAGTTTAGTTTGGGAAGAACAGAATCGGCGCCATTGTCCATTTTGCTATTATCACTGACATCATTCATTTTCAAAACAATTTTATTTATAAATACAAATAAAAGTTGCAAACAATGGCGCGAAAATAACGCGGCGCGCGCGATTTTGTTTTGTTGTTATAATCCCACAAATGAAAGGCAAAGGCAATTCATCCATACAGCCTAATAACATGCGATGTTTAATCGTGATGCAAATACGCGCGCTTTTTTGCATAATCATGTGGTGATTTTTTGATGTCATAGCCATAAAAAAAAAGTTTTACTGTAGTACGGTTTACCCGTGTGGAAATGGTTATTGTAACACGACTTGGCAGTAATGAGTACTATTGAGATATGACTTATGGTTATGTATTAAGCAAATTACCAAATGGTCATAGAAAATTACTTTAATGTCAGTGCATCTTCTTCTTTAAGAAAAGAACAGAAGATTAATGTTAGCAGGACTCGCAGAACATGTATGAACTCTCCTAATTACTACTTAAAGTATAAACGGGGACTTATACAGGATTATCTGCGTCTATTTCCTCTACACACCACACTACAAATATCTAATGTATCATGTAGATGTGCTTCTGTAGTTTGTTAGACAATAGCTGGGGATGATTAGACCCCAGCCCTGACTACCTCCCCCACCATCCAAGACTTATGGCTTCACCCCCCCCCCCCCCCCCCCCCCCCAGCCTGACATACAGCGGTTAACACGCCTGCCTGCGACGTCGAGACCCCGGGTTCGATCCCCATTCAGTAGGCCTAGTATGAGTTTTCATTACGAAACTCGTTCGATCGTATCGAGCGCGTTTGACTCAGCGATTGGCCCGCTTCAAGGTCGTAAGAACTCTCAACCAATGAGAGCGTCAAACGCGCTCGATACGATCGAACGAGTTTCGTATTGAAAACTCATACTAGGCCTACAGGTCATGATGGAAAACGATCTTTTCCTGATTGGTCTGGGTCTTGGATGTTTATCTATATATGTATCTATTATAAATATAGTATCGTTGAGTTAGTATCCCATAACACAAGTCTCGAACTTACTTTGGAGCTAGCTCAATCTGTGTGATTTGTCCGTATATAGTTTAGTTTATATGAGTAGTGAGTATCACTAAAATTTACACCTTATTTCTCAACTCAAGGTATTACTTTTTTCTTTTCTTTTTAACCCCTTAGCAATCCTTTTTTTTCTCTCTAGCATCAATGGGCGTCAGGATAGAGTACAAGACAGCCCATGAAGCCGAAGCGTTCGATATAGAAAGAATTAAGAAGGTGAATCCTGCGCCGATGCCTGACGAAGCCGATGACGCCAATGACAGGGCTGCACACGACGAGCTTATTCGGCAGGGCAGTGCGCCGCAAGAGGTAAGAGCAAGTTATTGTCGTCATCAACTTTTTTTTTATCGTCCCACTGCTGGGCACAGGTCTCCTCTCATACAGAGAAGGATTGAGCGTAATCACCACGCTTGCTCAATGCGGGTTAGCGATTTCAGACTTAGAGTCCAGGTTTCCTCAAGATGTTTTCCTTCACCTCCAGTCACTGGTGTCCAAGATATACTTAGAAAGTACATATAACTTTAGAAAAGTTACATTGGTACTTGCCTGACCTGGAATCGGAACCCGCGCACTCATACTTGAGAGGCTGGCGTTTTAACCATTAGGCCACCATGACATGACATGACATAAGTTATTGTGACTATTTTGAAATATAGTAGATTAGTAACCAAGGGCTATAAGGCATTTTCGTATAAGGCGGGATTCCTCCCGCCTTATACGAAAATGCCTTACAGCGTTTCCACGCCAGGGTGTCACCATTGTGTGAATCGCCCTGAGGACACGGTGGAGCATACTGTGGAGAGCAACGGCCATTGGCGGCTATCTCTCACATCCGGCTATGGTCCGGAGTGAGAAAGCATGGCAGGCCGTCACCTCCTTCTGCGAAGCAGTGTTGCTGGCAAAGAAAGAGGCGGAGCGCGTGAGGCAGAGGGAATCCCCGCGCCCTCACGCTACTAGTCGCCGTAGGAGACGCCCTGGTCGGGAGACAACATTGAACTCTCGGCCACCGTAGGCGCGGGCCTGCGGGCGGTGAGCAGTGGCAAGCTCGCCGCCCGGTAAAGACCAGGCCCGAGACGACAAGCGTTGTGTTTGAGAGATGTCAGCACATCGTGACGGGGTCCATGAAGACCAATGCCTCCTGGGTCAGGGTTGTGGGTTGGTTAAATAAGAAACCGTGGCCCTGGCCGTCGAACAGGCAAGTGAAGAAACACGGGTGGGTTTTCGTCAGTAAAGCCCGACACGCTCCTTCCGCTCCGCTCAGAGCGGGAGAAGTCATTTGATGTTTTCCCATCCCAACAAAAAAAAGGGCTGTAAGGCATCAATTGCAGCCCGAGATATTTCTATAGTTCGAGAGTGCAATTGATGCTTACATCCGAGCTAACTACTCTGCTTTACATCTCGATTGTGAGGTAAGTAGAAAAAAAAACCGGCATTACAAGAATAAAACTATTTTTCTATTCCCGCCATTTTCATCTTTTTTATTTTAAATTATTATTTCAAGAACGAAATTGAGCTTTGTCGTTCGATATTTAAATTGATGACTATTATACTCATACGAAGACAAGGCTGAATAGCGATGCGACCTCTTTTGTCATTGGGCTGAATGCATGATGTCTATTGCCGGTATGATGGTAGGATGTACGTGAACTTTTTGAAAGAATGAAGAGTTTTTTTTTTAATTACTTAAGGCTCTAGGGCTTTTCTAGCTACATTATTATCCTAGAGCGCTAAATGGCCACCCACCAGTCCCATTTGGGGGTAATAAGGTCCTACTTACCGAATATGATAGATGTAAAAGATATTAACAAGCAGAAGAGCGTGTTTTTTTTTTCTAATTATTATAAACTAGTGCTCGACACGCCTGATGGTAAGCAGTGATGTAATCGTTGATGGCAAAGCGCGCTAGTTTATTAAGAGCTTATTCACTAAAAAAACTGAGTGAATAGGAAGGAAGACGGCAGTTGAGCAAGGTGATGCAATGTTAAACTAAGCAACACAACAGAGGGAGATTGATCTGGAGACGCTCCACGACCAAACTCCCGACACGACAACATTTGGCGCATCGTACCCGGCACACATCGCAACAAAACTGCTCAGAACCGTCCTCCGTACGGCTTCACTAGACATCATGCCGGAACACGAGGAATCGCTTGGCGGCAAGGCTTTGTCTGGTGGGTGGTAACTTCTGCCGGCGGCCGATGTTATGGCCTACCACCGAGCAGAACAACACAACAACATTTGGCGCATCGTACCCGGCACACATCGCAACACAACTGCTCAGACCTGTCCTGCGTACGGCTTCACCAGACATCATGCCGGAACACGACAAATCGCTTGGCGGTAAGGCTTTGTCTGGTGGGTGGTAACTTCTGCCGGCATCCAATTTTATGGCGTACCACATTATTGAATTCAGTTTCGATCGAGTCTGCTGTATTCCTTTGACGAAATTATTAACATAGATACTTATCTTTCTTCCACAGTACATCGAGAAATTTCGCGCCTCAGTCGCACACCATAAACAAGAAATCATAGACAAATGTCACCTCATAACCAAAGAGGATTACATCACCGAGATCTTACCAGAGACAAAAGAAACCTACCACAGCACAGTGATTTGCAAAAACAGCGAACAGGAAGCAATTAACGAGTTATTCCCTTTTGGAGTCCAAGAACTGACCATTAAAAACGGACAGATTGACGTTGAAAGCATAGAGAGGAATAAACGAGTGTTGCTAGCAAAAATAAAAGAAAATATGACCACAGATGAAATAAAAAACCTAAATTGCTTCTCTATGAAAGATATTAATATTGATGATAAAAATTATGTTAATGAAAAGGTTGTAAATGTAGGTTTTGATACGAAGGAGGGTTACGAGAAGATTTGTAAAGGGGAGGGTGAGTTTGAGCCGTATTACGCTGATTTTAGCCCTCTGCCCTCCATGTTGAGTGGCAAGGACTTTGATTTTGATTATCAGCCGACGTTGGAAGGACATCCGGGGCCCAGTCCTAGTGTTATATTACAGGTAAGCATAATTTTTCTAATTATTATACAATATGTAACAAAAATCCTGTTGTTCCTTCAACCTACGTTTTAAGAATCGGCATACGGATGTAATAAAGCAAGTAATTTATAAAAATTGTTCAACAAAAATAATTTAAAAAAATGTTTATAATCTGTAACTGATTTCTTAGCTCTGCAATTCTGCATGAAGAAACTAGACATAAGTAGAACGTTCCTGCCAATTTATTTAACTTATAAAATCAGATATTCTAAAAAAAAAAATCGAATTTGTCGGTTTTAATAGGTATTTGATTGTGACCCTTCGACTAGACAATGATTACTGTTTTCTAATTATGACTTCATTAATGATGTGCTTGTAGGTAAAATTGTATGCCCCTGAAAGAAACAACAGGGTTTTTGTTACATAGTGTATACAGTATGTTAAGAAAACCCTGTCCGACCCATAAGGATAATAAAGGTTAGGCAAACACATGACCAAATATAATATAAAATTTTACGTAATCATCATAGTACCAATACAAATGAATTTTGAAATAATCTTTTTTTTTTCCCGCGAATTAATTCCAACTTCCCCGAAATTTGGTAATTTTTTATAAAGTGACAATACCGGTATTATTATGAGCGAATAGCGATGCGACCACGTGCCGCGTGCCCTGCTGCCCGCCGCCCGCGGAAGGGTGCTAAACGCACATTTATTAAGTTACCTCTTTTTGCAAAATAATATTTATTTTTTTTAGGGGGATTTTTTTTAAGTTTAGCCCGGTTTTTTATGCATTAGTAGAATCAGTTATCGATACCTAACAACACCTTCACGGGTCGGACAGGGTTTTCTTAACATACTGTGTATTGGACTAGCAATGACCCGCGGTTTTACGCCATAAGTGTCAAAACGAAACCCATTGTTACTGATAGTGGGTTACGCATTTATTCTGCCGTTGTTTTTTTTTATGTATTTATTTAGGATCTTCAACAAATAAAAAATGAACGACAATATTGTCACGAAAGTGCACTCCTTCACTTACAGGAGACCACAGCATGCATAAAAGAAATTACAACTAAGCAAAAACAAAATTTAAAGTTTAAAATAATAATAATATATCTAATTAAAATAAAACATATTCGGTAATATATACAATATGTAAAGAAAACCCTGTACGATCCATGAAGGTATTGTTAGGTATCGTTTACTGATTCTAATAATGCCTACATAGCTGGGCTAAACTTTAGAAAAAAAAACCCCTAAAGAAATAAATATTATTTCGAAAAAAACGAGGTAACTTAATGCATGTGCGGTAGGTAACTCGTTAGGCATAGATGCGCGGGTGAAGGGGGGTAGGGCACGCGGCACGTGGTCGCATCGCTATTCGCTCCATCATAAATGGTGTTGTCACTTTTTAAAAAATGACCAAATTTTGGGGAAGTTGAAATTAATTCGCGGAAAAAAAAAAGATTATTTCAAAATTCATTTGTATTGGTACTATGATGATTACGTAAAATTTTATATTATATTTGGTCATGTGTTTACCTAACCTTTATTATCCTTATGGATCGGACAGGGTTTTCTTAACATACTGTATAAAACAAACTAAATGCTTACATGAACAATATCAAAACTACAATAGGGTATTTGACAAAAAAAACTAATTAGTCCGTCAGTCAGATTTCCAAAAAATACTAGACAAGTATTTTTTGTTTTATCAAAACAATAAAAATTGACAAATATAAAAGGCATCAAAGATCAGGAGTGGTGGCTGTTGACGTCACTGGCCGCTAAAAAGTGTAGCGTGCAGTGACGTCACATGAGTTTTCAACGCACTGTGTCGTCTTCATTTTTTGTTTATATGAAATAAGAAAAAAAACGCGTTTAGTTTTTTTTTTGGAAATCTGACTGACGGACTAATTAGTTTTTTTTTAATCAAATACCCTATTATTATTATTTTTTTTATTAATTATAAACTAATGCTTGACTGCAATCCCGCCTGTTGGTAAGCAGTGATGCAATCGTTGATGGTAAAGCGCACTAGCCCACTATTAATGGTTCTGATGTTGGTCATGTACATATTTAGTTTGTTTAGGTATAAACAAATTAAATACGATTTGAGTGTCTTCACAATACAATTTAAGTGTCTTCAAGGGTAGAGTGAATAGGCTCTTAATAAACTAGCGCGCTTTACCATCAACGATCGCATCACTGCTTACCAACAGGTGGGATTGCGGTCAAGCGCTGGTTTATAATTTATAAAAAAAGGTCAAAATAAACATCAAAAACTAACAACTAGTTATTTCGTTGAGACACTTTTAATACTTTGCAAGAAGTTCACAAATGTCAAAGTTGGTTGTCTTGGCTAACTTGTTGTACTGCCTACAAAGCCTAATTTACACAATTTACTCTCCACAGGCATTGACAATGTCAAACGCAAACGATGGGATTAACCTAGAGCGCCTGGAAACTATAGGCGACAGCTTCCTTAAGTTCGCTATCACTGCATATTTGTACTGCGCACACCCCACCGTGCATGAGGGCAAGCTGAGTCACATGAGGAGCAAGCAGGTGAGACAAAGTCTTCGCAGGAGACGCCCTGGATGTCGAGAGTCGACACCCTTTATTCAGATTGGCCTATTTTTGAAACTAATTAGTCCGTCAGTCAGATTTCCAAAAAATACTAGATACGTATTTTTTGTTTTATCAAAACAATAAAAATTGACAAATATAAAAGGCATCAAAGATCAGGAGTGGTGGCTAGTGACGTCACTGGTCGCTAAAAAGTGTAGCGTCTAGTAACGTCACACGAGTTTTCAACGCACTGTGTCGTCTTCATTTTTTGTTTATATGAAAAAAGAAAAAATACGTGTCTAGTATTTTTTGGAAATCTGACTGACGGACTGATTAGTTATTTTTAGTCAAATACCCTATTCAAATTACTTTAGATTTAGACAAACACCCACACACTTACACTCCACATCCACACGCAAACACAACTACAAATACACACATTTTAACGTCGTATTCTTGCCACAGGTATCAAACTTAAATCTCTACCGCTTGGGGCGTAACAAACGACTTGGCGCCCGCATGATAGCGTCGAAATTTGAGCCACATGACAACTGGTTACCACCCTGTCACATACCACCGCCTACATTACATCCAAGGATCAATGTAAGTATACATATTGTCTTCTGGTTGTTGCCCATGGGCCTTATAAGAATGCTCAAGTTCACTAAAAAGGCAATGGAGAAGAAATGAGGAGATCCGCAGAAGAACGATGCCCGATGAGGCCGACGGGTTCTCGAGTCACGCACCGGAGGACTCGGAAGACGCAGCGTGGGTAGGCCTCCGACAAGGTGGACCGACTGGTGAAGGTCGCGGGAAACCGACCATCTCGGTGGTAGGCCATAACATCGGCCGCCGGCAGAAGTTACCACCCACCAGACAAAGCCTTGCCGCCAAGCGATTTGTCGTGTTCCGGCATGATGTCTGGTGAAGCCGTACGGAGGACGAGTCTGAGCAGTTGTGTTGCGATGTGTGCCGGGTACGATGCACCAAGTGTTGTTGTGTTGGGAGTTTGGTCGTGGAGGGTAGGTATTGATGTACCATTCGATAGGCCATCCTAGGTCTACAATGCCTAGGTTTCAAAATATCGGGCTTAAAAGTTACGCAATATTGAACCTTATGCCATCGATATAAAGTGCATTCGTAACAGTACCAAATATCAGCTTTCTAGTGGTAACGATCACTGAGATTCTGTTATGAATTTTAAGTTATATTTCGTTCTCAGGGTGAAGGTAAAGACATCATGCAGCATTTGGAAACTCCGCTGGATTCAGCAGGCTGTTTCATACCTTACAATTTGATCACCCAGCACAGTATTCCAGGTAAGATGTGATTGATATGTGATTTTGACCATCTCCGTTCCATCATCAGACGACCCGTCGTACGGCAAGTTTCCACCCTTACGTTGTTAACACCACTATGATCACTATGATATGACGAAGCGTTTCGTCCCCTCTTTTATACCGCGTACATCGAAGGACTGGATTCATTCATTCGGTGTATGACGCGTTGTCTGGGGATGCATCAACACATAAAGAGTTAAAGGCGAGAGGTTTTTTGTTTAAACTTTCTTCTTTCTTTCTTTATTTTTTGGCTTCGCACGGTTTGTGCATTTAGCCAATGTCACGTAATTATGAATTATTCATGTCGAAAAAGACGGCCGCGTCCCGTCTTACGAGTGAGGATTGGGGTAAAGTCATGATGTGGCCACTATGCTGCGATATTTCACTGTTCTTTATGAACTATTTACTAAATGCACTTTTTACTACATAAATCACGCACTTTTATTTAGTAAACAACACTATAAATAATTTTAAAAGTCCAATGAGAAACGAGCGTGACACTCAGCTTGACTTTTCCGCCAAAACTCCCTTTTTTAAAACTATACTAAGAGATTACAAGTAGGCGTAACTTAGGCGTCGTCCTAATTGGCGGAGATCGCACGATGACATGGTGCGTCCTATTCGTGCGGTGAGTTCAAACATATGTGTGTGTGTTTTCAAAGGTACGTTTGAACTGAGAACGCATTGTGCCATCGTGCGATCTTCGCCATTTAGGATGACGCCAAGACTGGTTGGGGTCACCAAAATACAGGCTGGGTCTAATTCAAATCAAATTGTTTATTGCAATCCATAATGTACACAAAGTAGTTTGGTACCCACTGTTAATTAGAGCTAAATGAAAAGCTCTTCTGCTGTTTTAACAGCAAGCTATTTAGCTATTTTATCGGCAAACGTAGTGTAAGACGCCCTTGGGCGAGATGGGGCGACGACATCAAAAAGGTGGCTGGTACTGGCTGGCGGAGATTGCTCAGGATCGAGATCGAGGCGTGCCATGGAGGAAGCCTATGTCCAGCAGTGGACGAGTAGAGGCTGATGGTGATGATGATTTAGCTATTTCTTGTGATTGCTTGCAAAGCTTTTTTGACGTGATAACGTCTATTAAATCGGTATGCTGGGAGTCATTCGCGAAAACTGCGTAACGGCCGAATCTGACGCTACACGGAGTCCACGCCTACTAAAACTAACCTTAGCCTTGTGGCTTTAGAGTGCAATATTATTTACCTAAAAGCACGGTTGTAAACAATTAGTAGCAGTTTTTCGCATACATGATTAAAGCATTGATAGCCGAGTGGTGAAACGCTCGGATTAATATCGACTCACTCAAGAGGTGCCGCGGATCGATTCCTGACGGCAACGGACGTTTTTTATCCTTTTTAATTTTTAAATTTTTCCTTTTTAATTTTTCTTTTTCTTTTTTCTTTTTCTTTTGCTTTTTTTTATTTTTTAGAAAATTTAAACAAACTATTAAATAAAAATATAAATGTTATACATTACTTTATTTTAAATAATTTCATTGCACCCAGAAAAAATTACCATGTAATAGACGTTATCACGTTCAAATATCGGCAGTAGACGGAGTTCTACAGACAGCCAATTTTTTATCTTTAGTGGTAAAGCGGCCCTCAGACTCCAAAGCTCAAAAAAGCTTTGGATGCGACTGGGATTAACGCTGAGATGATGAGCTATTTCTTGTAATTTGACTAAGTGTAAGCCTAATAAACGTTTGTTTTTTTTGTTCCTTGTCCCTCTAAATTGGTGGATATTTCGTTCTGCTCCAGACAAATCAATAGCGGACTGTGTGGAGGCCCTGATCGGAGCTTACCTGCTGGAGTGTGGTCCCCGCGGCGCGCTGCTGTTCATGTCGTGGCTCGGGATCCGCGTGCTGCCGTGCCATCACGTGCAACTGCCCCACGATCACATCTACGTGCGACGACACACACACCAGGTCAACTGCCTACTATATTAGATGTACGGACGACAACTGGTCAAGCTACCCCAAACTGCCAAATATATTTTTTTTCTAGTGTCGCACTAGTTATGACTTTGTGCCAATTTCAAGTAAAAATAGAAATTCTTTGGAAATTTTATTTCACAATAATAGCGGATATCGCCAATGACAGTCTAAAAAGACGGCCGCGTGAACCGTCTACGAGGGAGGTTTGAGGCAAACTCAAGATGTGGTCACTATGCTGCGATATTGCAATGTTCTTTATTTATTTACTGAATGCACTTTTTACTACACCGCAATCCCGCTGGATGGTAAGCAGTGATGCAATCGCTGATGGTAAAGCGCGCTAGTTTATTAAAAGCCTATTCACTCTAGCCTTGAAGACACTCAAATTGTAGTCCGACGGAAACCCGGTTTTCGAGATAAAGTTGAAAATTTAATTAAGAAATCTGAGAGATGTGTTGCCGTCTGTAAATAATAATTTAAAAAAAATTTGGTGTCGTAGTTTTTGATTTACTTTTATATAACACTAGCTTTCCGCCCGCGGCTTCGCTCGCATGGAGATCGGTTATATCGCGCTTTTAGATTTCCCTCGTGAATATAATTTTTTTCCGGGATAAAAAAGTATCCCATTAATTTTAATTTTAATTCGGACTTCTAACTGTACGTCTGCAAAATTTCAAAACAATCGGCTTAGTAGTTACGGCGTGAAAGCGGAACAAACAAACAAACTCACTTTACGATTTATAATATTAGGATATTTGGTGTACACATACATATATTCCAGTAATTTCCCTTGGGAACTTGATGTTTTTTTAGGACCGAAAGCCTATGTTACTCTCCATCTTTTCAACTAACTGTATGCCAAAAATCAGGTAGATTGATTGCTTAGCTACGGCGTGAAGGAAGGACAAACAAACAAACAAACACACTTTCACATTTATAATATTAGTATGGATTATAATAAATTCAGATTTAAAGAAATGAAATATTAGCCCCGTTTTTCTTGTTATCAAACCAAATTAAATTTAAGTTGTAGCAGTACATCTTTTTCTATTTCATTAAGGAAAGGACAGAAGATAAAATATCAGTTTAGACCTGTCATATTAGTGCGCTCCTGACGTAAACTGGCGTAATTTTAGTCGCCATGTTTATGTATCTTAATTTGACAGGGTTAAACTTAAATGTTATCTTCTGTATGCCTAGTATGAGTTTTCATTACGAGACTCGATCGTCGAAATCGAGTGCGTTTGGCGCTCTCATTGGTTGAGAGTTCTTACGACCTTGAAGCGGGCCAATCGATGAGGCAAACGCGCTCGATATCGACGATCGAGTTTCGTATTGAAAAAACTTAAAAAAAAAAAAAGCAACCGACCGACGGATTTCGGAAGTCGGTGTCAAAAACTAATATATGTACAAAAACCAAAGACACCGACTTCTGAAATTATATAGTTATTTTTCACTTTGTAGTGGTTTTTGGAAGTCGTTTTTTTTTTTTTTTTTTTGTAAAAAACATTTTATTTTACACTTTTTAGTTGCGAAAAGTACTATGTATTCAGTTGCATCCGGTCAGACTGGAAGCTGACGCAAATACAGTTGGGAATCGACGTAATTTTGTTTACTTTAATTTTTACCCACAATTTTGAAGAATTCCCTCGACTGCCCATGGTCTTCATCATCAGATTTACTGCAGACCATTATTTTAACCCAATGGGTGCAAAGTTCTCATCAATATAACTGAATTAAGTCCAAACACAAAGTAGCTACTGTTAACTGTTGAGGAGTTCCCGGAACTGGCCTTGTTCTTCATCTTCAGAGCTCTTATGACAGCCACAACCCATCTAGGTGTTTACACCTAGATGGGTTGTGGCTTCAAAAGAACTTTAGTTCTTTTCAAAACACTTTAATCAAGCCCAAACACAAGGTAGCTGCTGTGAATTGTTGAGGAGTTCCTTCGACTGTCTCCCGGCTCCATCATCATATCTACTCCACCCCTTTATTAAATTGTAGTGTTTTAAAATACCTAATGAAAATACAAAAAAATGTACTAGTCGCCCCTACGATTTTTTAAAGTTCCTCTTGATTTCTCTGGTCTTCCATCATGAAATCCTGATGTCCTTATCATGGGACCACCTTGGAAATATCTTCTTTTCAACAGAAAAAGAAATCAGTTCATAAGCTAAGAAGTTATTCGCGAACAACATAAAAAAAGCATATATACGGTCGAATTGAGTAACCTCCTCATACTAGGCCTACAGAGCTTTTCCTAATGAAATGGAAAGAAAAAGATATACTTAACTTAAAATTAGTTGAGTTTGTGAACAACAGACTCGGCGCCATTGTTAATTCTTTATAATTAATTTCATATAATTCACGTCCCACCCCATTCCACGTATACCTATGATAATGTAATCTAACCCTCAATCCTTGTTACAGGCAGCTTCGCCAACATCATCAGAACGCAAACAGTCCTCCTCATCATCAGCAACTTGCTCCGATGATGAATCGTCTCCATACCAGGAGACGTGTCCTGAAGAAGACTGGTCGTGGTCGGCTCGGGCTGTTGGATCTTTGAAGCCTTACAAAGATTCCCAGGGAAGGTGGATGCAGGTAATCATTTTTTAATCCCGCCTGATGGTAAGCAGTGATGCGATCGTTGATGGTAAAGAGCGCTAGTTTATTAAGAGCCTGCTCACTCTAGCCTTGAAGTTACTTAAATTGTAATCAGGCAGAAACACCGCCGCTGGCAAATTGTTGCCATCCCTTGATGTATTTAACGAGGCGAAACGCTTCGTTCGGATCGTAGTGGTGTCAACAACGTAAGGGTGGATACTCGCCGTACGACGAGTCGTCTGATGATGGAACGGAGATAGGGGAATTAAGTCATGCAATTCCCAAGCATACTTTCCAAATACATACATAGCTTACAATTGCAACACTTAAGTGACAATGGGCCGGACACATTGCCTGTAAGACCGATGCCCGATGGGGCCGACGGGTTCTCGAGTGGCGAAAAGCACCGGAAGACGCAGCGTGGGCAGGCCCCCGACAAGGCCCGACAAGGTGGACCGACGACCTGGTGAAGGCCGCGGGAAGCCGATGGATGCGGGAGGCACAGAACCAGTCGTCCTGGAGATCCTTGGGGGAGGCCTATGTCCAGCAGTGGATGTTTCTCGGCTGAAATGATGATGACTCAAAAATGCATTCTATAGAACATCATCCCGTTTTGTTCGCAGCCTATATTTGGAGAGTTGAAAGCTCCTCCATCACCTCTCCTGCGGTACATTGAGGATCCTGAAGGCGAATTGAATCAAATGCTCTCTGGTAAGTTCTGAGACAGCCGCTGCTCAAGGGTGCATGAATATTTGCGCTGGTCTGGTCGTGCCTCGGAAAACACGTTAAGTTGTTAGTCCCGTTTGCCATACGAACATCTAATGGCATTCGTTCCGGGTTGTTCAAACTCAAACTCAAACTCATTTATTGCGAAAATGGGTATTAGAAACATCGATACATAAAATAGTTTGGCAACTCCATAATCCGCCTGACGGCATGCAATTTTAATTAGTGTTTGTCTCTACTAATTGTGCAATTACTATAATCATCTAAATTTCATTAATACATTCGAAACAAAATAAATTAAAACAAAAAAAAAAAAAAGGAAAAAGAAGTCAAAAAATAATAAATGTCAGGAAATTTCGTCATGGACAGGTCAATTGAAAATTTATAAATATGTCAAAAAAACAAATAACCACCAATTAAAAACAAATCAAGTCAATAACCAAATACAATAATGTCATCTCTCTTTACCTATTAGATTGCATGTCATTTATAAATTCGTTCACACTGTAATAGGCCTTTTCCACCAGTAATTTTTTAACTTTATGTTTAAATATATTATAGTTTATGCTTTCTAATATTTCTTTTGGTAGGTGATTATAAACGCGTGGCGCCATACAGAGTATACTATTTTTCATAAATGCACTTTTGTGTTGAGGACAGTTAACTTTTAAATTATGACGTTTACTTTTATAACTTTCGTACATCGCCAAATTATATCTGACAAACATCGCCAACTCATTTATGTACAGACACGGTACTGTCAATATTTTTAATTTTTTAAAATATGGTCTACAGCTATCCATTTGATCGAGTTTGTACATTGCCCTTATGCACTTTTTTTGTGCTTTGAGCTCTTTTTTTGTTGGAGCCCTCAAAAGTCCAACAATTGGTCTAACTGCAATGCTTTGATATCGCCTTCGGGTTGTGGAGGTCAGTTCGGTTTACAAGTGATCCTATAGATAGATGTTTCACATCAAAAATATATTTTTAACTTAATTCTCATTTTTTGGAAACGGTACCGTGCGAATGACGTCATAGAGCGAGGTGCACAGTAAACTCGCGCTAGTTGTAGAAAGAATTTGATGGACTAAAGTTAAGTTTTGTTTAGTTTGTGAACAAAGGTATAGGGGGCTATGTATTGTGTCAAAAAACCCAAAATATTCTCTTCTGCAGGCTACGAAGCTCTAGAGGCAACACTACAATATCGTTTCAAGGACCGCTCACTCTTGCTCCAAGCGTTGACCCACGCGTCACATCATAGCAATCGCCTGACCGACTGCTATCAACGACTCGAGTTCCTAGGAGACGCTATATTAGGTAAGTACATCTATATTCACTACATAGTTTAAAGCCGGCGCCAGACACAGAAAAATATTTGTTCAAAACTTTGTAAAAATATTTGCGCCTGTGTAGCAGGCTACGCAACATTTGAACACAGACACCTTTGAACGCTTTGATGTGCGCTCGAAACCGACAACGAATGGCAAAGTACAAATGTTTTAACATAGCTTTGAACAAATACTCAAAAACCCGTGCTACACATGTGTCCAAACAAGTGTTCAAATATTTGAACTAAGTCTGGCGCCGCCTTAAAACAAAGTCGCTTTCTCTGTCCCTATATCCCTATGTATGATTAAATCTTTCTTCATTTCATATTCAATCCATTCTTCTGTGGAATGCGCTTCCTCTTGATATCAGGATGGCCGCCAATCGCTTTGCATTTAAGCGGAAATTGCAGTTATTTATGCAACGATTAGGGTTGTCTTTGCAACACCTCTCTCCCAAATTTTAGTTATGTATGTATACAATATGTAAAGAAAACCCTGTCCGACCCATAAGGGTAATAAAGGTTAGGTAAACACATGACCAAATATAATATAAAATTTTACGTAATCATCATAGTAACAATACTAATGAATTTTGAAATAACCTTTTTTTCCCGCGAATTAATTCCAACTTCCCCGAAAATTGGTAATTTTTAAAAAATTGACAACACCATTCTGACGGTATTATTATAAGCGATTTAACCACGTGAAGCGTGCCCTGCCCCCTCTTTTTGCGAAATAATATTTATTTTTTAGGGGATTTTTTTTTAAGTTTAGTCCGGCTTTGTGGGCATTAGTAGAATCAGTTATCGATACCTAACAATATCTTCACGGATCGGACAGCGTTTTCTTTACATATTGTATATTATAAATATATATTTTGAAAATAGTATGTATGTGAATATAGCTTATTTAAGTATTTTTTTTAAGTTAAGAGCTTTATTTTTCTTTACAATTTTTTTTTCAACTTAGCATCTGGCATCTTATCTCTCCACCACGTAGAGAATGCCTAAGGCATTAAGTCCGCCTCTGTTCATTTCATGTGCGAAAGATTAAATAAATAAATAAATCTTTAAAACTACGCAACGGATTTTGATACGGTTTTGCTTAATGCATAGAAGGATTCAAGTTTAATAACATCTATTAAATAGTGGAGAAATACTGTTATTTTTGAGGTTTCTAATGTGATGTCTTAAATAATTACATTATTTTCGCTTACATTGCAAACGCAGGCTGAACCCTACGTGATTTATCAAAAGAATGTACTAAATATTGTATACATTGAAAAAGTCTACAAAAAAGTCCGCGATGGTATATGTCTATCTCTTACGGATATCCCACAATAACATTTTTTTGTCAATTACCTTTTTACGACAAAACCTGGCTAATGTTCGAAACGATTTTAACCAATACAGCATTAATCCTTATCCAATTTAATACCTTAAATACATTCTTGATTTAATATAGATCTACATATACGGCCCTTTACGTGTGCCTTAAAGAGATGCCGATGCCTGCTAGGGCCGCTGTTTGTTCGAAAGAGAATACCGTGGCTCCTGACCCTGACAAAAATATCATGGGTAGCATTTAGTCAGTAAAAGTCTTGACACGTCCGTTGGCACCGCCCAAAGCTGTAGAGGTCATTTGAGGATTTTCCACCCAAAAAAGGAGATTTTAACAGATCGTTCCAAAAGGCTCCTCTCTACGAGAAGGGGTGGTGGGCCTAAACCTATTTCAACTTTGGACTCACTTCCAACCTTTTTTCTTTGTTCCGGAGTGGAAAATCCTCATGGATGTCCGCCGCCCTGGGGTGGGCGCCGGGGTCTGCCAGACTTCTACTGACTAAAAACCACTCCGGTGTCTCTTCGGTCACGAGCGCGTGGGGCCGCGGGAGTCCAGATCCCTTCGCAGCCCCACACTCTCGTGTTGTCCCGGGCTTACCGGGCTTTGTCTCCTGTATCGCCTCTGAGGCACTAGCTTCCAACCTGACATTAAAGTTTGAATGAAATGTTATGATTAACACTACAACAAATATCTTGTTACAGATTACTTAATAACCCGACATCTTTACGAAGACCCGCGGCGTCACTCTCCAGGCGCTCTCACAGATCTGCGGTCGGCTCTCGTCAACAATACCATATTCGCTACCCTAGCGGCCAGACACGGTTTCCATAAGTAAGTACTGTACCAAATAAAATTGAAATAAAAAGGGGAAAACTTGTTTATTCTGTACGAATAAAACGCTCATTACATAAAATACCCAAGTTCGCTATCCCAATGGCGTTTAACGAGTATTGGTGCTTCTCCAAAGTCTGTACAGCGCCAACGTTGTGCAGACGTAACGTCTATGGAGCGCCAACTTTGTTTAGACGCGACGTCTATGGGGCGCCAACGTTGTACAGACGTAACGTCTGTGCAGCGCCAACTTTGTATAGACGCGACGTCTATGGGGCGCCAACGTTGTGCATACGTAACGTCTGTGCAGCGCCAACTTTGTATAGACGTGACGTCTATGGGGCGCCAACGTTGTACAGACGTAACGTCTGTGCAGCGCCAACTTTGTATAGACGCGACGTCTATGGGGCGCCAACGTTGTGCAGACGTAACGTTTATGCAGCGCCAACTTTGTATAGACGCGACGTCTATGGGGCGCCACAGTTGTGCAGACGTAACGTCTATACAGCGCCAACTTTGTATAGACGCGACGTCTATGGGGCGCCAACGTTATGCAGACGTAACGTCTATGTAGCGCCAACTTTGTATAGACGCGACGTCTATGGGGCGCCAACGTCGTGCAGACGTAACGTCTATGCAGCGCCAACTTTGTATAGACGCGACGTCTATGGGGCGCCAACGTCGTGCAGACGTAACGTCTATGCAGCGCCAACTTTGTATAGACGCGACGTCTATGGGGCGCCAACGTTGTGCAGACGTAACGTCTATGCAGCGCCAACTTGTTATAGACGCGACGTCTATGGGGCGCCAACGTTGTGCAGACATAACGTCTATGCAGCGCCAACTTTGTATAGACGCGACGTCTGTGGGGCGCCAATGTTGTGCAGACGCGACGTTAGACTGCGGAAGCTATTGTATTCTGCCTCTTATTCTGCTCAGGAGTCAGAAGTTAGGTTATTTCAGTGGGTCTGTGTTCTCATATCGTTTTTCTCATCACCACAGGTACTTTAGACATATGTCTCCAGGATTAAACGAGGTTCTCACGAAATATGTTAAAATACAAGAAGAAAATGGACACTCTATTAGTGAGGAGGTATGTTCTTACAGATTTTTACTTATTAATAAGGAATTAAAATTTTTAACAATATTCTAAACGAACTAAGGGGATTTTACAGCCTATAGATGTCCACTGCTGGACAAAAGCCTCCCCCAAGGCTTTCCACTTCACTATTCCAATTTTTTACCAAATTCATATTCAGCCTATATCGGTCTCACTTATGGGACACAGGCTCCCTCTCAGGTGAGAGGGCGTGGGCCGTAATCTACCACGCTGGCCCAGTGCGGGTTGGCAGATGGGGGTACTGGTCACATGACGTGTTCCAAGTTATTGACTCGAGGACATGTCAGTTTCCTCACGTTGTTTTCCTTCACCGTTTTGAGAGTATTAGTAATGAAATAATTTATACATTACCTTTGTCATTGCATTAATTGCATTTGCAGTAGCAGCAACTGCAATTAAAATGTTTTTAAATTATTATGTTTTATTTAGCCATACGCCAGCCTCTCAAGTATGAGTGCGCGGGTTCGATTCCAGGTCAGGCAAGTACCAATGTAACTATTCTAAAGTTATATGTACTTTCTAAGTATATCTTGGACACCAATGATTGAAGGTGAAGGAAAACATCTTGAGGAAACCTGGACTTAAAGTCTGAGATCGCCAACCCGCATTGAGCAAGTGTGGTGATTAAGCTCAATCCTTATCTGTATGAGAGGAGACCTGTGTCCAGCAGTGGGACGATATAAAGGTTGTTGATGATGAATGATGAATTTAGCCATAAACGTACTTAAATGTAATGTAACGCATTGTTTACCTACGCATTTTTGTCATATCTGGACCCGTTTTTCCTCTTCCTTCTACATATCTTCCTCCAATAATGGTTCCGATACCATGTCTTTGTACGTTATCACTCTTCCAGTATGTTCTTTGTCTTCACAGTTTATAAACTTTTGAAACCACTCACAACAAATTCTCTCTCTTAAAGCAGCATCACCATCTTCTACAAGCAATCGATGGGCCTCAGCTGCAGATCTTTTCAAATTAAAGAAGTAACAAAAGTTCCCGCCAATTCTACACGACGATTATTCGGCACAAAACTTGACATGTTTGCACTAAAATAAATATGTGATAGTGATAAAGAGTCACTAATACTCTTAGGCCTCTGCCTCGAATTTTGCGGGCAGCGGGGCGGCGGCGGCGGCTCGTGAGCGGCAGGATCTTATGCGTAAAATCAAACAGACCGGTTCTCGAAAACAGCGGCGCGGCAGCGGGGCGGTGGCGGGCAGCGAGCGGTGTACTTCTCGCGCTCGAATCTTGCGGGCAACTGGCGGGCAGCGAGCGGTGATCGAGCGTTAGGAATAAATTTGAATCTAAAAGATGTTGCCGCCATTGTTCAGACATTTCTTTCGCGAATAAAAACAAATATCTTGTCGACACAATCATGAACACAACACTACGCGGCTATAGTGACGCGCGATCTGCCCGCTAGTTTCAAGAACGGGTCTTCGATGCTCGTCCGGCTCCCGCGCCGCTGCCGCCGCCGCCCTCTGCCCGCAAGATTCGAGGCAGCGGCCTAAGTGTATGTTATTACAGATGTCCGAACTTACGATATCACATTTTAGAACTGACAATTTCAACGAAACCTCTTAGTGAGGACATCTTTTGTTAAACGGCGGAAACTTATTTGTATACCTAATAGTTTACATAATAAAGTGTATTTTATTTTGTTCTCAGACTAATTTGAATAAATGTCTTTGGATTTGATTTACTTTTGGCTTGTTCCAGCACTATCTAATTCAAGAAGACGAAATGGAACAAGCTGAAGATGTTGAAGTACCAAAGGCATTAGGAGACTTGTTCGAGTCAGTTGCTGGTGCTATATTCTTGGATTCAGGTATTATTATTGAACTAAAAACTTATATAGCGAGCGTTGAGTACTTTTGTTGGGTGACAAAAATCATTGAATTCGCATGAGCGGGACCGACCCGACCACTGGGTCGGGTCGGTTTCCCTTCAGCTAGATATATATAAAGGGTGTATCTGACATCGACGCACAAACGAGTACCATGGATCCAGTACATGGTTCTGAACTCCTAGTGGTGGAATTTTTCGTCGGTTTTAACCTGATTTAAAAAAAAAAGATATGCAGATTTTTTCACTTTAGACCGTTCATAATATGGACGTATCCAAGGTATGAAAATAAAAAAAAATTATTATTCCGTGTTATAGACAATAAAAAAAAATTAAGACCCCAATTTTTTATTTTGTTGAAATTACCAAAAACTACTGAGATATAGCGTATTAAAGTTACGGAGTGGGGGCTAATTACGTCACGCCGTGGTATATTTTGTACCACGGCGTGTTGTCATGCCACATTTCAAAGCTATATATCTTCCTAAGTATTTGAATGACATGAGCTCATTTCATAGTTAAACAGCTTTGTATACCATGTTTTTCGCAAATAAATATTATTATTATTATAAATCTATCTGATGGACATTAAATTATATTTTAGGATAGAAGCTAATTGCTATACTTTTATAACACAATAAGATTTTAAAGTAAAAATGAATTAATTCGCTAACTACACAAAAAAGCGCAATGTAAACAAAACTTGAAAAACTATCTTATCAGCTGATTTATTAGAGTTCACATCAGGGGTCAACATCATATCTACATACACACGAGCATGGCGGCACGTTTGAAATGTTCAAAGGCCGAGCTGAAACTTTTTTCAAACACTGATTTCTGTGACCGCTCATTAACTACATAGGGAGTTTTGGCGGGAAAGTCAAACTGAGTCAGACTTTTAAAATTATTTATAGTGTTGTTTACTAAATAAAAGTGCGTGATTTATGTAGTAAAAAGTGCATTCAGTAAATAATTCATAAAGAACAGTGAAATATCGCAGCATAGTGGCCACATCATGACTTTGCCTCAAACCTCCATCGTAAGACGGATCACGCGGCCGTCTTTTTCGACATGAACAATTCATTACGTGACATTGGTTAAATGCTCAAACCGTGCGAAGCCATAAAAGAAAGAAAGAAAATTAATGACATAAATGACTATCATTATTTTATTAGTGGCATGCGTCCCAGCCTTTTAGCGATTGCTATACGATGTCATATACACCCCTGTGTATGTATAGCGTAGACTATGCTATAGATGGTGTCACCGCCTTTTTTTGATAACTATAAACTGGTGCTTGACGGAAGTCGTGGTGGGCTAGTGGTTAAAACACCAGCCTCTCAAGTATGAGTGCGCGGGTTCGATTCCAGGTCAGGCAAGTACCAATGTAACTTTTCTAAAGTTATATGTACTTTTTAAGTATATCTTGGACACCAATGACTGAAGGTGAAGGAAGATATCTTGAGGAAACCTGGACTTGATAAGTCTGAAATCGCCAACCCGCATTGAGCAAGCGTGGTGATTACGCTCAATCCTTCTCTGTATGAGAGAAGACCTGTGCCCAGCAGTGAGACGATAAAAGGTTGATAATGATGATGATGTTGATGAGTGCTTGACCGCAATCCCACCTGATGGTAAGCAGTGATGCAATTGTTGATGGTAAAGCGCGCTAGTTTATTAAGCCTATTCTCTCAGAAAACCTGAGTGAATAGGAAGGAAGACGGCAGTTGAGCGAGGTGATGCAATGTTAAACCCAACAACACGAAAAACGATGCTGCGCCAGAGGGAGATTGATCTGGAGATCCTCCACGACCAAACTCCCGACATAACAACACTTGGTGCATCGTACCCGGCACACATCGCAACACAACTGCTTCGACTCGTCCTCCGTACGGCTTCACCAGACATCATGCCCGAACACGACGAATCGCTTGGCGGCGACACTTGTATGGCGGGTGGTAACTTCTGAATGAATTCCTTTTGATTTCACAAATTTATTATTTATTCTTCCACAGGTATGTCTCTGGGTGCTGTATGGAAGTCGTATGTGAACCTGATGGGAGCTGAATTGGAAGCTTTTAGTGCAGCCGCGCCAAAGTCGCCCGTACGAGAACTGCTTGAGGCAGAGCCTGATACAGCTAAGTTTGGGTGAGTCAACTAAGCCGAAAATGTAGTTGCAGTTTCACCCGTATTAATTTCGATCCCCTGGAAATATCCGTATAAATACTATCCCACATGTTCATCCTGTGCGCTAAAATTCATCCAAAACATATTTGGATGAATCCTGTCCGATCCGTGAAGGTATTGTTAAGTATCGATAAGTGATTCTACTAATCCATACAAAGCCAGGGCCAACTTCAAAAGAATCCCCCTAAAAGTAAAAATTATTTCGCAAAACGAGGTTACTTAGTACTTGTGCGCTAGGCAATACATGCGCGGGCGTAGGGGGGCAGGACACGCGGCACGCGGTGGCATCACTCATAATAATACAGAAAAAATACCAAATATTGGGGAAGTTCCAATTAATTCGCGGAAAAAAAGATCATTTCAAAATTCATTAGTATTGTTACTATGAAGATTATGTAAAATTTCATATTTTATTTGTTCATGTGTTTACCTAACCTTTATTGTCCTTATGGGTCGGACAGGGTTTTCTTTACATATTGTATACATATATTTTGGATAATGTGTTTGGAAATTATATGACTTCATTCTACCATCATCGGACGACTCGTCTTACGAGTATCCACCCATACGTTGTTGACGCCCCTACGATCCGGATGAAGCGTTTCGCCTCGTTCTTTATAACGCGTACATCGAAGGATTGACACAATTTGCCTGAGGCCGTCTTCTCCTCTAATTACAAGTCTCGCCATGCATATATTTCAAATTTTTGATATGCTCCGCTGCTATTGGTCGCAACGTGATGTTATTTTAAAGCATTCCTGGATTAATGGGCTATCCAACGCAATAAGAATTTTTCAAATCGGACGAGCAGCTCCTGAGATTAGCGCGTTAAAACAAATAAATAAAGAAACTCTTGAGCTTCATATATTTGTATAGATATGTTTCTAAAACTTCTGTTTTTTGTCATATTTCTTCCAGTAAACCGGAACGGTTAGCTGATGGACGACGAGTTCGCGTGTGCGTCGAGGTGTTTGGTCGGGGTACGTTCAAGGGCGTCGGCCGAAATTACCGCATCGCCAAAGGCACGGCCGCGAGGTGTGCCCTGCGTCATCTCAAGGTAAGACCCTCCTAGACAGATCCTTTGTTTTGGATAGGAAATCATCAATTGACCTCTCCCGCTCTGGAGGGAGCGGAGGGGCGTGTCAGACTTTTACTGACTAAAACCCACCCGTGGTCCTTCACTTGCCTGTGCGCCAGGGCCACGGTTTCTTTTTTAACCAACCCGCAACTCTGACCCAGGAGGCATCGGTCTTCGCGTGAAACAACGCTTGTCAACTCGGGCCTGGTCATTACCGGGCGGCGAGCTGCCCACTGCTCACCGGCCGCAGGCCCGCCCCTACGGTGGCCGGGAGTTCAATGTAGTCTCCCAACCAGGGCATCTGCGGCGGTTAGTGGCTTGAGGGCGTTGTTGTTCCCGCTCCCTCAAGCGCTCCGGCTCCTCCTTTGCCAGTATCACTGCTTCCCAGAAAGAGGTGAAGGCCTGCCATGCACTCTCGCTCCCGACTATGGCCTGGACCAGGGTCGGACGCGAGAGATCGCTGCCGATCGCCGCCACAAGGACACGGCGGTGCTTTACCGAAGCCGGGCAGATCTCCACCGTATACTCCACCCAGTCCTCAGGGCGATCCACACAGTGGTGACACTCTAGGGTTTTCTCCTGCCTCCTAGACAGATCATTCGATATACAAGCAGTACGGATATGGAATGAATTGCCCTTGTCGGTAACGCGTGCTCAAACTCTGTCCACTTTTAAACTCTGTGCACCTCGTTCTGTGACGTCATTTGGATGGTACCATTTTATTAGATTCCTTTATTTCATTATAATATACCTATAAATTATATTTTTAAATATTTCTACATAAAAAATATATAAAAAAAACATTTAAAAATATAAAAAATAGTAACCCACCGGCATCGGGAACAGGGTCCAAGCTACCGGCGGTCAGGGCTCCAGAGAGAGGAACTTCCTAACAATGCGAGCCGTGTCCAGAAGTACAGCTTTCTGAATCAAGCCTTTGATCCAGCTGCCTAACGAGAGCCTCTTGAGGTGTTGGTCGAGGCTCTTGGCTATTAAGCCATTGGCTGTCACGACTATCGGCACAATGATTGCTGAATCCACCTCCCACATGTCGACAACCTCGTGAGCCAAGTCAAGATACTTGATTTGTTTATCTTTCTCGGCTTTCACGAGGTTCTCATCATGCGGGATGGTTATGTCAACAATCATTGCACGCCGCTCTGATCGATCCACCATCACTATATCAGGCTTATTGGCAACAATAGTCCTGTCAGTGATGATGGATCGATCCCAGTACAATGTGATATGACCATTTTCGAGAACTGGGTCGGGCACATACCTGTAGTACGGCACCTCCGATTCCACAAGGTTGTACTTGAGAGCAAGTTGCTGATGAATGATCCTGGCTACAAGGTTGTGTCTATGCAAGTACTCTCCGTAAGCTAGACGAGAACACCCGGAGATAATATGCCTTATTGATTCCCCCGGCCGGTGACATGCCCGACAGATGTCAACTGTGCCGTCTTTCACAATAAATCTCCGGTAATTGTTCGTCATCATAACTTCGTCCATAATTGCACATACAAAACCTTCGGTTTCCCCAAAAAGGTCACCGAATCGTAGCCAGGCTACGGACGCTTGTAAATCTACATCAGGCCCGTGTAGGGCTCTGAAAAAGCGTCCGTGAAGCTCTTTGCTCTTCCATACCTCCATGCGGTCATTGGTGTCAAGCACTACTGGTTTGCGCCAGTTCTCTTTAGCCAAGGAGAGCGGAGTGAGGCCCTTGTCAACCGCGACCACATCTCGATGCATCCCCACGTCGGTTTCTAGAAAATATTCCCTGAGACTGCATATCTCGCGATTGTGGAGGGTCTTAGCGTTTAAAAAGCCACGACCTCCACATTTTCGCGGGATATACAGCCTCATAACCGATGATCGTGGGTGATGCAATCGATTTGCAGTCAGCAGCGTACGGACCCTCTGATCCAGGGCGTCAAGTTCGGTTTGAGTCCATTTGAGTATGCCGAAAGAATACATCAATACCGGCATGACCCAACCGTTGAAAGCGCGCACCTTGTTTCCGCCTGATAGAAGACTATTAAGTACTTTTTTCAGGCGGCCCAAGAAGCGTTCCTTCAACGATTGCTTCATGTCAGTAACATTGATACCCAACGCTTCCGACATACCCAAATACTTATAGGTTTCGGATGCGGAGAGGGCTCTAAGGTTTATGGAACTCGTGAGTTGGGTTCCCACGGATTCCACAATCTCTCCTCGCTTTACATGCATGACCGCACATTTGTCCACACCAAATTCCATCCTGATGGCGCTACTGAAAGTTTCAGTAATTTTCAGTAGCTCCTTCAGTTGTGAATTGTTGGGAGCAAAAAGTTTCAGGTCATCCATGTAAAGGAGGTGCGATATAACCTGACCACCTCTCTTCAACCGATAGCCTAAACCTGAATCCTCTAATAATGTGCTTAGAGGATTCAATGCTAAGCAAAACCAAAGTGGACTCAAACTATCGCCCTGAAATATTCCTCGCTCGATCCTTATCGGTTCGCTATTCCTCAGAATATTTCGACATCCTGGATAGCGAAGGACTGTCCTCCATGTCCTCATACATGTCATCAGGAAGGTGCGTAGAGTTGCATCCACTTTGTACAACTCCAGCACCCGCATGAGCCATGTATGTGGCACTGAGTCATAGGCCTTCTTATAATCTATCCAACATGTCGATAGATCCTTTCGGGAACGACGAACTTGTTGGCTAATGGCCATATCAATGAGGAGTAGCTCCTTAGTACCGCGGGACCCGCTCCTACATCCATTTTGAGAGGCAGACATGATAGCGTTGTTGTCAATATGTTTGTTAATTTTAGTTTTCAAAATGAATGTAAGAACTTTATAGACCGTCGGTAAACAGGTGATCGGTCTATAATTTTTGGGTTCCGCGGTGCTACCTGATTTATGGAGCAGGTGGGTTATTCCAGTAGTTAGGAACTGAGGTAACGAACCAGACACTAAAGCATTATTAGATTTATTATTATATATGTCGGAGACAGCGACGGCAGAGCGGTAGGGTCGACAGCATCTTGGTGTGGTGGTACAGGTTCCATTTCGTAGGTGAGTTTTGAATTGAAGCACGACGTGTAGATATACCCTCCAATCTTCATAATAACAATTTGAAAAGGCAAACCGACAGTTTCGGTTCGGAGATGTGCCTTGGTCCGCGTCTCGATGCAAAGTGACCGTTCAACGAACCCCACTTTCCAAAGCGACTCTGTCCATGTGCCGCCATCACAAAATAACGTCACAAGCGTTTGCCCCTCTACTACGTAAATCAAATCAGCAACTTCTATAAAAATTATATCGACGATCTCCGACATATATATTTTATTTTATTCACCCCTGTGTATTTATAGCGTAGATTATGCTATAGATGATGTCACCGCCTTTTTTTAATAACTATAAACTAATGCTTGACGGAAGTCGTGGTGGCCTAGTGATTAAAACACCAGCCTCTCAAGTATGAGTGTGCGGGTTCGATTCCAGGTCAGGCAAGTACCAATGTAACTTTTCTAAGTTATATGTACTTTCCATATCTTGGACACCAATGACTGATTACAAGGTGAAGGAAAACATCTCGAGGAAACCTGGACTTTAAGTTTGAAATCGCCAACCCGTATCGAGCAAGCGTGGTGATTACGCTCAATCCTTCTCTGTATGAGAGGAGACCTGTGCCCAGCAGTGGGACGATGGAAAGGTTAATGTTGATGATGATGAATGCATACTTGTAATATTGATGTTAATCTTTTGTTTCAGGGGACTCGAGCCGATCATTGACCTCAAGATGTTAAGTAAACTCAGGTGGATCGAAGAAATGGTGATCAGAGAGGCAATTGTTGATATTAAGAACATTCATAGTTTGAAGTTAGCCTTTATTTTGGATGGGAAATTATCAAATGACCTGTCACCCCCCTGGCTGCCTTCTGCTCTGGTCGGAGCGGAAGAGTGTGTCAGAGTTTTACTAATTAAAACACAGGCGTGTTCTTTCACTTGCCTGTGTCAGAGCCACGGTATGTCTTTTGATAAACCCGCAGCGCTGACAGCCTCAATCTGTCAAAAAATCCTCGAATTTGACAAGTTTTTGACATTTGCGTGTCACCGAGATGAGACTGCGAGTAGATTTTAATATAAAACAATTTTTTTTTTTTTTGTTTATGCGAAACCCGAAAAACGTGTCAAGTAAAGAATCTATGTATAAAATTTAAAAAAAAAAACCGACTTCCAAAAACCACTGCAAAGTGAAAAATAACTGATTTCGGAAGTCGGTGTCAAAAACCAATATACAAAAACCAAAGACACCGACTTCCGAAATTAGTTATTTTTCACTTTGTAGTGGTTTTTGGAAGTCGGTTGTTTTTTTTTTGTGTAAAAGTTTTTATTTTACACTTTTTAGTTCTGAAAAGTACTATGTATTCAGTTGCATCCAGTCAGACTGGAAGCTGACGCAAATTTAGTTGGGGAACGACGTAATTTTTGTTTACTTTAATTGTTACCCGAATTCCCTCGACTGCCTATGGTATTTATCATCAGATTTACTGCAGACCATTATATTAACCCAATGGGTGCAAAATTCTCATTAATATAAATGAATTAAGTCCAAACACAAAGTAGCTACTGTAAACCTTTGAGGCGTTCCTGGAAGTGGCCTTTGTCTTCATCATCAGAGCTCTTATGACAGTCACATCCTATCTAGGTGTAAAGTTCTTATCAATACAAATTAATCAAGCCCAAACACAAGGTAGCTACTGTGAATTGTTGAGGAGTTCCTTCGACTGTTTCCCGGCTCCATCATCAGATCTACTCCAGACCTTTATTAAATTGTAGTGCTTTAAAATACTTAATGAAAATACTAAGAAATGCACTAGTCGTCCCTACGATTTTTGAAAGTTCCCCTTGATTCCTCTGGTCTTCCATCATCAGATCCTGATATCGTTATAATGGGACCATGGGATTATCAAAATTGGTTCATAAACGACAAAGTTATCCGCGAACAACATAAAAAAGCATATATACGGTCGAGTTGAGTAACCTCCTCCTTTTTGAAGTCGGTTAAAAAACCCCAAAGTTATGAGCTTGCTATTCTACTTGATTGTCTCAACAAAAATATGGTCAAATGTCTGTACGGGCGGGCGAGCGCAGGCGTTGACCTCTGGCGTCAGCTGTGGCACGCGGCGCAAGTACTATGATTTATCGTAACCGCTCGGTAACCACTCTGCAGTCTCACTCTTAATGTATTTGTGTAAAAATAAAAGGAAACGATTCAGTTGCTTATTCTGAACAAACTATATTCAGGTTTCGCATAAATAAAAAATAACTTTGCATAGTTATAAATTACGAGAAAAGGCCGAATACTGTGAAATGTGTTTTGAAAATGACGTAATCGATATTTTTACATTAGCATTAGAACGACGCGTGTGTGAAAACGTTATTTTAAGGTCAAATCACATTCAGGCCCGGCGTCCACTAGCGGCTCGGCACGGCAAAGGATTTTAATGCGCCAAATAGAAATATAACTTCAAAGCACGATAATAAAATTGAAGTTTTAAACTTGATGCAATGCCGAGACATACGTACTTAAAGATACCGCGGCATTGTTGCCGATGATATGTCAATTTTATTGTCATATTAAGTAATGTTTTCTGTTCGTCGTATAAAACTCCCTTGCCGGGCCGTGCCGCCATTGAGTCCTAACTTAATTAGATAAACACAAAGAAATCCTATCATTTGAATGTCAACGCACAATATTTACATTTCTAAAAGATTTTTTTGTATTTTTATTTGATTTATTTATAATAATAAAATAATTTTTATATTATACAATATGTAAAGAAAACCCTGTCCGACCCATAAGGATGTGGAGGCATGAGGAACAGGGAGTAAAGTTCACACATCCTCCATAGAAAAGGGAGGATCCTCCGACCAGACGGGTGTTATGTCTGGCAGGCGCTTGCCCAACGGTTGAAATTGGCAAGTTGTATGTATGCTAGTTGCGCGGTAAACTCTGATTGCGAGATGTAGAATACGTGTGACGTCAGTATGACGCGTTGTTCATTTTGTGGCGTTTGTAGGTACTGCTACAAGGATAATAAAGGTTAGGTAAACACATGACCAAATATAATATAAAATTTTACGTAATCATCATAGTACCAATACAAATGAATTTTGAAGTAATCTTCTTCTTTTTTTTTCCTTTTTCCCGCGAATTAATTCCAACTTCCCCAAAATTTGGTTATTTTTTTTTTTAAGTGATTACACCATTTCGAGCCCGTGGTGGCCTAGTGGATAAAACACCAGCCTCTCAAGTATGAGTGCGTGGGTTCGATTCCAGGTCAGGCAAGTACCAATGCAACTTTTCTAAAAGTTATATGTACTTTCTAAGTATATCTTGGACACCAATGACTGAAGGTGAAGGAAAACATCTTGAGGAGACCTGGACTTTAGTCTGAAATCGCCAACCCGCATTGAGCAAGCGTGGTGATTACACTCAATCCTTCTCTGTATGAGAGGAGACCTGTGCCCAGCAGTGAGACGATAAAAAGGTTGATGATGATACTATTTCGATGGTATTATTATAAGCGATGCGACCGCCTGCCGCGTGCCCTGTCCCCATTCGCCCGCGCATGTTTTGCCTACCGCACATGTATAAAGTTACCTCATTTTGCGAAACAAAATTAATTTTTTGGGTTTTTTTTTTTAATTTCGCCCGGATTTGTAGGCATTAGTAGAATCAGTTATCGATACCTAACAATACCTTCACGGATCGGACAGGGTTTTCTTTTCATATTGTACAGAGGTATAGGTAAGGAACTATGTTTAAATTTCACTTATCCTCCATAGTAAAGGGAGGATCTTCCAGACGGGTGTTGTGTCTGCACTTGCCCGACGGTTGATGTTGGGAACTTGTGTGTATGCTAGTTGTACGATGAACTTTGTAAGCCTAGTACGAGTTCTCATTACGTAACTCGATCGTCGATATTGAGCGCGTTTGGCGCTCTCATTCGAGACATTAAGGGTAGGAGGAGGTTCTGTGTTTTTGAATGTACTTGTGCTCGTGATTTTCTCAATAGCTACTAAACCAATTATTTTTTTTTTAACCATCAAGAATGTACATAAGTGTCGCTCCCAACTGGTTTAATTAGCCGTTTAGTCAATTGCCTGGTCTTTGGAAGTAGTCCTTGTCTCGCTTCGCACTTAAACACAGTTTTATTCTAACTCATTTGGCTCATAGCCATTTTCTGCGACCAATTTATCACACACGTAATTGGTTCCAATTTCAACCTAAACTAAAAGTTATTGAATATCATTCAGGCAGTTAGTTGAACGCCCGCCGTTTAAGGCTAGGGGATTAACTAAATAGATATACACATAGTTGGCTTCCGTCACCAAGCTGTACATTATCAGTATAAGCTGACTTCCCATTGTAAGAAGACTTTAATATCACCAGCTATAACTAATGGTTGTACAACTATTCATCATCATCATCAGTTCATCAGCAACCTTTTTATCGTCCCACTGCTGGGACGATAAAAAGTCATACAGATCCTTCTCTGTATGAGGTCTCCTCTCATACAGAGAAGGATTGAGCATAATCACCACGCTTGTCTCCTACCCTTGTCATTTTCTCAAACGCGCTCGATATCGACAATCGAGTTTCGTAATGGAAACTCTGGAAAAAAAAGGACATTTGTAGCAGTATCTGTAGATACTGCTACAAATGTACTTTTTTTTACTATCTGTAAATAGTCCGCTGCGATCGGATGGAACATGCGGCGTAGGGAGACCCCCGATAAGGTGGACCGATGACCTGGTGAAGGTCGCGGGAAGCCGATGGATGCGGGCAGCACAAGACCGGTCATCGTGAAAAGCCTTGGGGCAGGTCTTTGTTCAGCAATAGACCTATATAGGCTGAAGCAGATTGGCTGGTCGTAAAGTCATTGTTGCTGACTCCCCTAGTTCACAAACTAAATTCAAGTCCAGTTTCTTTCTCTTTCTATCTCATTAAGAAAATGACAGAAGATAAATATTAGTTTAGTCCTGTCAAATTAGTCCGCGTCTATACTGTTTATGGAGTATCTTAATTGGACAGGATTATACTAAAACTATTTTGTCATCAATAATGGAAATGTACGGAAATTAGGTTTTTTTTTGGCGGATTGAAGCAGACTATGAACGTTTTTTTAACGAACTTTGTTTTTAAAATATGAATTACTCTTTGGATATGCGGCAAATTTTAGGATTAGACACATGGGCGAACCTTGGGGCAAGTGCCCCCCTTGTATTATCCAGTACATGTATGAACTCCCCTAATTATTAAACAAAGTATAAACGGGGACTTATCTCTGAACTTTGAAATAAACCACGCAATGGACACTGACAAAATAGCGCACAATGATTTCTCACTCTAAAAATTTGACTTGGCCCCGTAGGCCTAACTTGCCCCCCTTGGCTAGAAGCTGGGTATGCCCATGATTAGACATAAAGATTAGCTAAGCAATTGTCAAAAAGCCAGGATTTCAAGAGAATGCATTAATAGAAATGCATTCTCTTGTTTCAATGTTAGACAAAGATGGAGCTATAGAGGATGAATGGTGCTATCCCTTTTTCACAACTACACAATGATGGCCTTTTTTGTGGATGGAAAATCATCAAATGACCTCTCTTGCTCTGGCCGGAGGAAAAAGGCGTGTCAGACTTTTACTGACTAAAACCCACACCTGTATTCCTTCTAATAACCCGCAGCCCTGGCTGGCACAATAATGGCATTAACACGCCACAATCAGCGCACATCACATCCATGTTTTGAAATTAGGGGACAGGGGTCGTCCCTGCCCCCTGATATCAAAACATGGATTTTGTTTAGGTCAGGTTTTATTGAATTATGCACCTAATTATTATACAATGTGTCATTATATAGTATTTTTTGTTTATACAAAACCTGAATATAGTTTGTTCAGAATAAGCAACTGAATCGATTGCAATAATTTTTACACTATGTTATGTTTTCCCAAATGTATTCAAAAATGTTGCAGTGTGGATACCGAGCGCACACACAGTTCTGAGCGGATCATATTGTCCTAGGGCCACCGCCGCGCCGCGTCGCTAAAGGCGCGAGCGGGCGTACGGCGCGTTGACTATATTTTTGTTGGGACAACCCGCCCCGCGTACTTTCTAAGTATATCTTGGACACCAATGACTGAAGGTGAAGGAAAACATCTTGAGGAAACCTGGACTTTAAGTCTGAAATCGCCAACCCGCATTGAGCAAGCGTGGTGATTACGCTCAATCCTTCTCTGTAAGAGAGGAGACCTGTACTCAGCAGTGGGACGATAAAAAAGGTTGATGATGAACTTGAATGGGACTGAACTGGTTGAATGCGACTAGTTGGGTCCGTTTGGACCGCCCATTGGTCCGTTAGATTCAAACGAACCCAACTAGTCGCAATCATTTGACAAAAATGTGTTCGCCAATTAGGCGGCAGGTAACATAACAAGCTCATAACTTTGTGATTTTTCATAATAGCTTTTTGAAATTTTTTACATAAAAATACTGGAAACGTGTTTCACGTTACGCATAAACAAGAAATTAAGTTGTAGATTTATGCAGTTCTTTTTATAAAAATGACAGCTTATGTAGTTCGTTAGTAAGTTGCTACTTTTGTATTAAGAACTTTGACATAACCTCAATAAAGTTCGAAATACAAATACTGACTCAAACGTTAAGTCTGGAACTAAAGTTAGATTTCGTTTTGTAATAAGGGAGCTGATGTCTCCCAAGCGTGACAACCTTATTAGTTAGGTAGTAAGGATCAAATTTGTAAAACGTATTCTGAAGTATCAAAATGAGCCCTGTGTGGCTACTATGAGTTTTCATTACGAAGACTCGATCAGTCGATATCGACCGCGTTTGACTCATCGATTGGCCCGCTTCAAGGTTGTAAGAACTCTCAACCAATGCGAGCTCCAAACGCGGTCGGAGCGTATAATCGAGTCTCGTTATGAAAACTCGTGGTAGTACACAGAACGCGTTCTCTCGTCGGCCGTCGGCTGTAGTAGCTGAAATATTGTGTAAAAATCTCACTGTGAATAGTTAGGTGATAGAGTGAGCTGTTAATGGTGTGGAGGTATGAGGAGCAGCGTGTAAAGCTCACTTACCATCATCATATCAGCGATAATCCCAGTCACATCCGAAGCTTTTCAGCTTTGGAGTCTGGGGTCCGCTTTACCAGTCTAACTGCTGATTTTGGCTAAACTTCGATATTTTCCGTGAAGAGACTGCCGTTTGACCTCCACAACCCGAAGGCGATATCGAAGCATTGCAGTTAGACCAATTGTAGGACTTTTGAGGGATCCAACAACCCGTAACCACTGCCATTAAATGTTCGTATGGCAACCGGGACCAACGGCTTAATGTGCTTCCTGCAATTAAAGATGGGGAAATCCTCACAGATACCTTCCATCTGGGAAAAACACAAAGCCTGGACGCCACGAATAGCCAGCCTTTCGGTGTTCTGTAGGGTAGGGTGCATTTTGGGGAGTGTGCGAGGGAGTTGCATGATTTAGTTCCCCCATCTCCGTTCCACCGTCGGACGACCCGTCGTACGGCGAGTTTCCACCCTTACGTTGTTAACACCGCTACGATCCGGACGATGCATTTCGCTTCCTCTTTTATATCGCGTACATCGAGGCACTGGAACAATTTGCCAGCGTCGGTATTCCCGTCGGACCACATTTTTTTTTTTATAAACTAGCGCTTTACCGCAATCCCGTCAGATTTTTTTTTGCACTGCAATACTGCCTGATGATAACCAGTGATGCAATCGTTGATGGTAAACTGCGCTATTTTATTAAGAGCCTATTCACTCAAAAAACCTGAGTGAACAGGAAGGAAGACGGCAGTTGAGCGAGGTGATGAAATGTTAAACCCAACAACACTATCAACGATGCTGCGCCGAGGGAGATTGATCTGGAGATCCTCCACGACTAAACTCCCGACACAACAACACTTAGTACATCGTATCCGGCACACATCGCAGCACAACTGCTCAGACCCGTCCTCCGTACGGCTTCACCAACCATCATGCCGGAACACGACGAATCGCTTGGCGACAAGACTTTGTCTGGTGGGTGGTAACTTCTGCCGGCAGCCGATGTTATGGCCTACCATGTTCCATTAATTCGCGCATACTGCGTGTCCCCTTCACTCTAATTCCACCTAAATATTCACGGTGATTTGTGACAAAATAACAGCGCTGTAAAATGTGTCAAGTATTACAGAATAGGGTAGTTGACAAAAAAAAAAACTAATTAGTCCGTCAGTCAGATTTCCAAAAAATACTAGACACGTATTTTTTTTTATTTTCATATAAACAAAAAATGAAGACGACACAGTGCGTTGAAAGCTCGTGTGACGTCACCGCACGCTACACTTTTTAGCGAGCAGTGACGTCACCAGCCACTCCTGATCTTTGATGCCTTTTATATTTGTCAATTTTTATTGATTTGTTAAAACAAAATATACGTATCCAATATTTTTCTACAATATGTAAAGAAAACCCTGTCCGATCCGTAAAGGTATTATTAGGTATCAATAACTGATTCTACTAATGGATACAAAACCGGGCTAAACTTTAAAAAAAATCCCCCTAAAAAAATAAATATTATTTCGCAAAAAGAGGTAACTTAATACATGTGCGGTAAGCAACCCTTCCGCGGGCGGCAGGGCACGCGGCACGTGGTCGCATCGCTATTCGCTCATAATAATACCGGTGTTGTCACTTTTTTTAAAATTACCAAATTTCGGGGAAGTTGGAATTAATTCGTGGGAAAGAAATATTATTTCAAAATTCATTAGTATTGTTTCTATGATGATTACGTAAAATTTTCCATTATTATACTTGGTCAAGTGTTTACCTAACCTTTATTATCTTTATGGGTCGGACAGGGTTTTCTTTACATATTGTATAATCTGAATGACGGACTTAATAGAATCAATTTTTTTTAACCCAGAAAACATCCCTATTCATTTTGTCATCAAATATGTTATCTGTGGTTTAACTTTGAATTTATTAAAAATAAGCTCTAAGAAAAAGTGTCTTACAATGGTAGCGGCCACAATTCCTTCCTTCACAAACTAGATTATATTTAAGTTTAGTGCATATTTTTCTTTATATTTCATTAAGAAAAGGACAGACGATAAAATATTAGTGTAGAACTGTCAAATTAGTCCACTCCTGACGTAAATTGACGTATTTTATCGTGCGTTTGCGTCTAAACTGTCGATGGAGTATCTCATTTTGACAGGAATAAATTAAAATGTAAAACATCTTGGGGAAACCTGAACTTTATCCCCCTTATTCATAAAAACTGCTTAAAGTTAACGAGTGATTAGCGATTTTTTAACCATACATTTTTGGCCTTTTAACACATTGAACGCCGATTCAAATTTTGTGGTTGTTCCGTTTGGGCCATGGGGCTCACCGGTGAGCGACAGCAGTACTACCCGTTCAGGCCGTGGGGCTCACCGGTGACCGCGCGACGGACTCGTGTTTGAACTTAATTTTCTCGCTGGAGGATACAGTGCCAGTACAAAACTGTATTGAGCATGCCCGGCACGGCCCTGGAGAATAGTTTACGTACACTAGCTCGTTTCGACACTACTTAAAAAAAAAGACTTGGTTGATTTTTTGGCTAACTATACAAGATGTGGTTTGAAAGTAAAAGAAGGTTTACAAAATATATATTTTATTAGAATATAGTTAAAAACGTTTTATTATCCATTAGGCAATCACTTATTTTTGGACTTAGTATAAAATAAACTTCGAAAAACGGACGTTTCTTTTCACTTCATTACAGTTATGCTCTCATCGCTTTCCGAGTAAAATTCTGTCCAAGTACAGCATCTTTCGACCTGTAGTCGGCTATTTTGGGTAATATTACTATCCCCATGAAAATAATCAATCCGAAAAATCTTTTCAACTCTGCTGCAGATGTAGGTTTCCATAGGCGAATCCGCACAGTTTTAGCACTGCGTCCGACCCAGTGACTTTTTTGATAGCATAAGTATTCGTATAATCGGTCACCATTTCAACTACTTCGTCTGGTACTAAAAATGATAGAAATCTGCCGGGATCTTATCGATTATTTCCCTTACAACTCGTGCATCTAATCCTGAGAACTCAGTATAGGGGATAATCCGATGCTGATTACCTTTTGGTTGGTGCCACACGGTAAATGTTACAGGAAGCGACGCGGTGTGACCAGAAGTATTTGGCACGGTATTTTCTAGTTCAATATTACTCGTGTTACTGATGGACAGAACTCGTCGACGTCGCTTTCGTAAAGTTGGTTGTAAGTCAAACTCTTCCGCAGACTCCGAACTTAGCTGAAAGCTATTATTGAGCACGGAAATTTCTATATTTTCGATCTCCGTCAAATCATCATTTGTTATTTCAAAGTCTTCTAAATCATCCATGATTGACACCATACTTTTTTACAGTGAGGTCGGACGCAGTTTATTGATTTTAGAGGTAACCACGGTAAATTTGTCACTAAAATCATCCAAAATATGTATAATATGTGTAATCCCTTCCGGCGAAGGGCGTGGAATGTGACCGGCACCGTGACCCCCGCGGCCCCGCGCGAACGAAATGCAAATTTCCATCGCCATGCGCCGTGGTGGTCACCGGTGTCCGTCAGCAATTATTTTGTTAATTCTTTGGATAGTAATAAGAAATAACTATTCTGATTGAGGTTTTTGACTATTTGGAACCGTATGAGCCAATAAAATATAATGTGTAAAATTTGTCGAAATCGCAAATTGGCGTCGGCCTATATAGAATGTATAGCGGTGGTCACCGGTGACCACCACGGCGTTCAACGTGTTAACGTCACTTAACTTAAATCATCCTTTATGTATATACACCACAGTGTTTAATAGGTTTATTCATAAACGAAAATTAAAGTTAAGTGACGTGCAAACGTTTAAAATGTATGGTCAAAGAATCGCTAATCACTAGTTAACTTTAAACATCTTTTATGAATAAGGGAGTATAAGTCTGAAATCGTCAACTCGCATTGAGCAAGCGTGGTGATTACGCTCAATCATTCTCTGTATGAGAGGAGACCTGTGCCCGGCAGTGGGACGATAAAAAAAAAGGTTGATGACGAAATTAAAATGTTGTTTTCTCTCCTTTTCTTAATAAAATGCAAAAAAAAGGTGCACTTAACTTGAAATTCGTTTAGTTTGTTAACAAGAGAATCGACGGTAAAATTTATTTCCATATTTTTTTTTAAACTACCCGCATTGGATGAATTTTGTTTAAAACTGTTTGGCTTTTTCCCATAGGGTCGACTTCCATTTTATCTAGATACAAATGAATGAAAGCCGCGTTTAACGTTTTAACGTGCTTGTATGGCTGATGGTCATCCATCCACGGAAAAATCGCGACAAGGGTAGCTTAACCTCAGATTAATAACTTAATATACAAGATTAAATTACCTAAACTTAAACAAAATAGCATATTAAATCGTCGGCGGGATTCATACATAGATCTTTCGTCAGTTGGCAAGTGACGTCAGAAGCTCGCAGTCTGGCAACCTTTTTTTTGTTTTGGATAGGAAATCATCAAATGACCTTTCCTGGCGTTTCAGAATTTTACTGACTACAACCCACCCGTGTTCCTTCACTTGACCACGGTTTCTTTTTTAACCAACCCGCAATCTTGACCCAAGAGGCATCGGTAATCGTAGACCCCGTCACGATGTGCTGACATCTCTTTGAGGCGCGCGTGGAACAACGCTTGTCGACTCGGGCCTGGTTCTTACCGGGCGGCGAGCTGCCCACTGCTCACCGCCCGCAAGCCCACGCCTACAGTGACAGGGATTTCAATGTTGTCTCCCGACCAGGGCGTCTCCTGTGGCGGCTAGAGGCGTGAGGGCGCTGGGATTCCCGCACCCCACACACTCCGCCTCCTCCTTTACCAGCATCACTGCTTCGCGTGAGGAGGTGAAGAGTGTCACCCAGTACCTGGGTTGTGAAGATCACATAAGCAGTGGGTCCACGTAAAATACTGGTATTCATGTTAGATTGGAATCTGACCCGACGGAAAAGGCGAGGTTACAGTAACTTTCCTTTATTAGAGCTGCCATAACACACGCGGACTGAATGAAATTATCCGTTCTTTCTTCACAATTAAACCATTCATTCATTGTCAAACGCTCACAGGATTGAAAGTGAATGAAAGTGGGTTCAATCCGAATGAAAAGAATGAGTTTCATTCAGCCCCGGGAAGGATTTTTAACCGCACTCCGGGACGATAATTAAAAATAATCATCAATCACACTATTATGAGTTTTCAGTTTTCTCGGTGGTAGGCCATAACAACGGCTGCCGGCAGAAGTTACCACCCACCAGACAAAGTCTTGCCCCAAGCGATTCGTCGTGTTCCGGCATGATGTCTGGTGAAGCTGTACGGAGGACGGGTCTGAGCAGTTGTGTTGCGATGTGTGCCGGGTACGATGCGCCAAGTGTTGTTGTGTCGGGATTTTGATCGTGGAGGATCTCCACATCAATCTCCCTCTGGCGCAGCATCGTTGGTCGTGTTGTTGGGTTTAACATTGCACGACCTCGCTCAACTGCAGTCTTCCTTCCTATTCACTAAGTTTTTTAAGTGAACGGGTTTAATAAACTAGCGCGCTTTACCATCAATCAACGATTGCATCACTGCTGACCATCAGGCGGGATTGTGGTCAAGTGCTAGCTTATAATTATGAAACAAAAAAAAAGCAATCGTTTCGAATCATATTGCTAAGCCATTGCTCCATGTGATCGAACAATATGTCTGCTGAACAACATAAATAACACAATGAATATTGTTGAACTGTCAAAATGAAAGCCATTACTTCCGGCGCCCTAGTCTGCTATGTTCATAAATTTGTAATTCCAACACGATTCCATTGTCATTGTGGTAAAAAGTTCGTACTCTGGTAAATTCATAATGATCAATCAATGCGGTTAGTCGTCTCGTTATGAAATGATGATAGAATCACATTGTCAATATTATTAAACCCGTTAATAGAAATAACTTTCTAAAAAACTACTACTTAATTTGAACATTTATTGATATGGAGTGGTGTGTCAGTGGTTGACCACTGGAAGACATAATGACCCCATTTTGTTTGTAGATTACGAAACATGTCAAATCGATCATTATGAGATCACCGACCATTCTGTCGCTATTGTTACAGACTAGGGCCCCTGATAGTTTGTTACGCAATTACCGTGCAGTCATGATGCCAAGCTGAATGAAATAGAAACCTGTACGCAGCAGTAATATACTACCAGTGTTGGCCGACGGCTTCTCTAGCATAGATTTCGGAAATTATTCAAATTAGTCTGAGAATCAAGCAGTTTTGGAATGCCAAAATTACATAAGACAGTCCCCAAAACGCCCGCCCTTCGCCATTTCCTAGTGCTTTCGCTGGGAAGAAGAAGTGGCGGAACAAACTCCCCAGCCGCACAGCTGTTCAGTTACAGAAACTTGTTGCTACACCATAGTAGGCATCTAATGTAACAATGGTCATTCACATACAATATGTAAAGAAAACCCTGTCCGACCCATAAGGATAATAAAGGTTAGGTAAACACATGACCAAATATAATATAAAATTTTACGTATACATCATAGAAACAATACTAATGAATTTTGAAATAATCTCTTTTTCCCGCGAATTAATCCCAACTCCCCCGAAATTTGGTAATTTTTAAAAAAGTGACAACACCAGTATTATTATGAGCGAATAGCGATGCGACCACGTGCCGCGTGCCCTGTCCCTCGCCGCCCGCGGAAGAGTTGCTTACCGCAAATGTATAAAGTTACCTCTTTTTGCGAAATAATATTTTTTTTAGGGGGATCTTTTTTTTAAGTTTAGCCCGGCTTTGTATCCATTAGTAGAATCAGTTATCGATACCTAACAATACCTTCACGGATCGGACAGGCTTTTCTTTACATATTGTATATGTGTTTTGCCCTCAGTCGTTCTGCAGAGTTGCCCAAAAAAACACTTGATTTATTTAAGTATATTGTATACCATAAAAATACATTCAACACTACAGAATAAACGATGGGCGGCCTTTATCGCTGATGCAATCTCTTCCAGCCAACCTTAGAATCGACAGATATTTTCCTGGACTTTAAATGGGACTGTCTTTTTTTTTTTTAATAATTATAAACTAGCGCTTGACCGCAATCCCGCCTGATGGTAAGCAGTGATGCGATCGTTGATGGTAAAGCGCGCTAGTTTATTAAGAGCCTATTCACTCAGAAAAACTGAGCGAATAGGAAGGAAGACGGCAGTTGAGCGAGATGATGCTAGGGCGCATCGTACCCGGCATACATCGCAACACAACTGCTCAGATCCGTCCTCCGTACGGCTTCACCAGACATCATGCCGGAACACGACAAATCGCTTGGCAGCAAGACTTTGTATGGTGGGTGGTAACTTCTGCCGGCGGCCGATGTTATGGCCTACCGCCTAGTAAAATTAGTCGCTGGTGTAAATGTTAGTTATCTATTTATAAAAAACTAAAAAATGAGGCACGGAAGGGTTTCTTATAACTGTTTTTTAATTAGCTTATATGTATACATACTTTCACCCTTCTGCTGGACACGTCCGTCCCGGGACACGTCGATCCAGTCCTCGCGATGTGATTGATTTATTATTTAAAAGATGTCTCATAAAGCGGCAATACTTTGTCATAATTATTCACAGTTAAATTGCAAGCTTTAGTTGTAAGTTAATTTTAAGCGAAATATGCAATTATATGAATCACTGTAAGTTAATTTTAAGCGAAATATGCAATTATATGAATCACTGCCCTTTGTAACATTGAAACGTGTATGTTAATATAAGAAGTTTCTTAAGAAATAAACGCTATACAAGCACTGTTTGTTTTGTTTTTCCAATGCCAGATGTGTTAATCCGATCTGAACTCTGCACATCACACGCTCGACTCCTGCATAGGCCTCTAGAGCTGCAGGTTTTCTTCGACAGGATCGAACCAGATCTGTCTCTGCTAGCAGCAGTAATGGGGGCTGTGCTCTAATTGTGGCACTCCGAAAGAAAGAGAGGAAACTAACTTTCGGTCTATCTTAGTCATCAATCATCTATGAGGAAAGAGGTAGTGCTAGACCGAAAGCATGGTCCATCTCTCACTGTTTTCAAACCAAAAATTTACTGCAGCTAGCTATGCTTATGGAGATAGAAAACGGGAGGGAAGTTGCTTTCATCTGTGAGACCGAGATCGTCCAGAAACAGGGTGCCAAGCGGCATCGGCCTGAGGCAACCGCCTCGACGCCTAACAAGCGGAAACCCTGCCGGTATCATCAGCAGGCAGGAACTGGAGTTTGCGGGCGATTCGAGTGAAGACTGTCTGCTCACTGAGTTACCTCAGGGAAAGCGGCGCTCAGTGGTCATATGACGCCTTGCATAGTCAGGTTCGAGGAGATCCCTCTACAGTCTCCCCAGAGAAATGCCACCTGGCATTCCTTTTATAGTGAAGAAGCGTGCGAAGAGGCTTATAGGCGACCCTGATTTGGTTAAGAACAATCTCCAAAGCCAAAAACAACGGAACAATCGCAAAAGTCGTGGTGGCCTAGTGGTTAAAACATCAGCCTCTCAAATATGAGTGCCCGGGTTCGATTCCAGGTCAGGCAAGTACAAATATAACTTTAATCCAAGTTATATGTACTTTCTAAGTATATCTTGAACACCAATGACTGAAGGTGAAGAAAAACATCTTGAGGAAAGCTAGACTAAGTCTGAAATCGCCAACCCGCATTGAGCAAGCGTGGTGATTACGCTCAATCCTTCTCTGTATGAGATACGTCCCACTGCTGGGCACATGCCTCCTACATGTGCCCAGCAGTGGGACGATAAAAAAAAAGTTGATGATGAATCTCCAAAGCCTAGAACGCAGGTATAGGGTAGGATGCATTTTGGAGAGTGAGCGAGGGAATTAGCTACATGACATAATATAGATAAACACCCAAGACCCAGGCCAATCAGGAAAAGATCGTTTTCCATCATGACCTGGCCGGGGATCGAACCCGGGTCTCCACGTCGCAGGCAGGCGTGTTGACCGCTACGCCACGGAGGACGACGATCTGGTTTGATTCTTCTGTGTCAAAACACAGACTAATTCCGCCATCATCGGACGTCTGTCGTACGGTGAGTATCCGCCCTTACCTACATTGTTGGCACCAACACGATCTGGACGAGGCGTCTCGTCTTTTATACCGCGTACAGCGAAGGACTGGAAAAACCAGTATCGGTCCTTCCGTTCGACTACAATTTAAGTGTCTTTAAGGCTAGAGTGAGCAGGTTCTTAATAAACTAGCGCGCTTTACCATCAACGATTGCATCATTACTTACCATCAGGCGAGATGGCGGTCGAGCACTAGTTTATAATATTTAAAAAAGAAGATCATATGCAATATGTAAAGAAAAACCCCGTCTGACCGATAAGGATGATAAAGGTTAGGTAATCACATTACCAAATAAACTTTACATAATCATCCTAATGCATTATGCATGCATTTATAAGCTCAATGACCTCAGCAGAGCTTCTCAACAAGTGGGTCTAAAGATGAACATGGATAAGACGAAGATCATGTCGAACTCTCATGTCGTACCCACTCCAATTCTAGTTGGTTGCTCTGCACTCGAAGTTGTTGACGAGTATATTTACCTGGGACAAACAGTCCAAATTCGAAAAAGAGGTGTCTCGTCGAATCCAGCTCGGCTGGGCAGCGTTCGGGAAGCTACGATACATCTTCACGTCGTCCAAGATACCACAGTGTCTCAAGACTAAAGTCTTTGACCAGTGTGTGTTGCCAGTGATGACTTACGGAACTGAAACGTGGTCGCTCACAATGGGCCTCATACGAAGGCTCAGTGTCACACAAAGGGCAATGGAAAGAGCTATGCTCGGAGTTTCTCTGCGTAATCGAATCAGAAATGAGGAGACCCGTAGAAGAACCAACGTCACCGACATAGCTCTGCGAGTCGCTAAACTTAAGTGGCAGTGGGCAGGGCACATTGCTCGTAGAACTGGAGTGGCGGCCACGTACTGGAAGACGAAGCGTAGGGAGGCCCCCATCAAGGTGGACCTGGTGGACCGATGGCCTGGTGAAGGTCGCGGGAAGCCGATGGATGCGGGCAGCACAAGACCGGTCAGCGTGGAAAGCCTTGGGGGAGGCCTTTGTCAAGCAGTGGATGTCCACTGCTGAAGTCCATAGGCTGAAGAATAAGAAGAGAATCATCATAATAACAATACTAATGAATTTTGAAATAATCATTTTTTTCCGCGAATTAACGCCAACTTCCCCAGTAAGTGGTATTTTTTTTAAAGTGACACACCATCTTCGACGGTATTATTGCTAAGTACGAGGGTTAAATTGAAAGTTCTTAGAAAATCAAAAACTGATAACATTAGCCAGTTATTAGTTTTATTATATCTTTTCAAAATATTGTCCATTCACGTCAATACACCGTTGCATGCGATGGAACCACTGGGAAAAGCACTTTGCCCACTCGTCCTTAGGGGTCTCTTCAATGGCATCGCGATACGCAGCCACCGCTTCTTCAGCATTCATAAACCGCTTTCCTTTAAGTTTTTCTTTAATTTTTGGAAATAAATAAAAATCACAAGGCGCGAGGTCGGGACTATACGGCGGGTGACCCAGTAATTCAACGTTTGATGTCGCCAAATAGTCGATCGTTCGATTGGCGGTGTGCGACGAGGCGTTGTCGTGGTGAAGGAGGATCCTACTGCGAGGTCGTTTCTCTCGAACTTTTTCCAAGACAAGTGGCATACAATTGGTAGTGTACCATTCTGCAGAAACTGTTTTTTGATCCTTTAACACAATTGTTGCGAAATGACCTATCCTTCCAAAGAACGAGGCCACAATTTTTTTTCCCGCACTTTGATCTCTCTTCACTTTAGTTGGCAACTCCTCGAAAGGAAACACCCACTGAGCAGATTGTCTTTTGGTTTCAGGATCATAACAGTAAATCCAGCTTTCGTCACCTGTTAGTATGTCGAACACAGCATTTGAGTCACCTCCGTTAAATCTTTCAATCATTTTACGGCACCAATCCACACGATGGGGTTTTTGAGCCTCAGTCAAATTATGAGGTATCCACCGGGCGCAAAGCTTCCTGACCGCTATATGTTCGTGGAGGATTTTGTGCACTTGACTCATACCGATGCCTAAGCTGTTCCAAATCTGCTGATAGGTCATTCTTTTGTCAGTCTCTATCATACGTCGCACAACACAGATGTTATCTTCAGTCGTCGCAGTAGAAGGCCGTCCCTCACGTAAATCATCAGTGAGATTAGTGCGACCACGTTTAAACTCATTAAACTAGTTGTAAACAGTCGCACGGGATGGGGCTTCATCGTGCCAATCGTAGTTTATCATAACTTTCTTGTTGACTTAAATGACATCGAAAGTCATAAAAAATCATTGCACGGAAATTTTCTCGTGTTAAATTCATGTTGACGTGACACAGACAATTTTCAATTTGCCGCCAAATCGTATAACTAATGACAAATGAATGAAATATATACTCAGTAATATTGCCAAAGTGTTCTATTTTCAAATTTTAGAATTATTTTTTTATTATATTGTTTATAAGTGGCCAGTTCTAAGAACCTTCAGTTTGACCCTCGTACCTTGCATAAATTAATGTACAGTACTGGCGGCATTTTGTTTGACCGCGCGCCTTGCCCCCTTCGCCCGCGCATGTGTTGCCATGTAAGTTACCTCGTTTTGCGAAATAATACTTATTTTTAAGGTTTTTTTTTTAAGTTTAGTCAGTCTGTGTAGGCATTAGTAGAATCAGTAATGGATACCTAACATTACCTTCACGGATAGGACAAGGATTTATTTACATGTCATCTCTACAACTCTATACTAAGGTTAAAATGATCAAAGTTGAACGACAAAGAACAATAATTTAATAGCAATATTGCTATTAAGTATATTTATTGAAACAGATGTAGTTTTATTTATATAAGACAGTGTTTATTAACATTTTAATTCATACCCCACTGTTGTTGAATTGCAGTGTATACATGTTTATACTTTAACGTTACGCCTGTATTCAGTGATGGGTGAGGCAGAAATGCATTCAAAAGAACAGCAGCTTTTCGTCAGTAATGATCGTATCGGTGTATAACGGCATAAGGATGGATACTCGACCGTCGAGTATCCATACTCGACGAGGATCGAGTCTCGACGTGCGACGGGTCATCCGATGATAGAACAGAGATTGCGGAATTAAGCATTCACAGAGCTTATTCACAGAAAAATGTGTATAATTATGCTATTTATTTATTCATTCTTTATTGTACACCAATCAAACATCGAACAAAATACATTGACCACAAAACATACAATGGGCGGCCTTATCGCTAATGCGATTTCTTCCAGGCAACCAAAGAATGGACAGATTCTCCTGAACCACAAATGGGACTGTCGTTGGTGCAAACATCAATATTACAATATACTAAAGTACCTAGATACACAAATACATACATAAATACATAGATGCTTCAATAGTATAATTAGCCATAAAGTGTTTGTTTAACAAGATCATAACGACAAGTAGTGTTCCCTCACAAGTCTCATGAATTCCTGCAACGATTGTGCGCGTTTATGTAATTTCAATTGGCAATGCATTCCACAAACGAGGGGCTTGAACAGTGAAAGATTTATCAAGGAACGTTGTGGAATGTACAGGCATTTTGAGATTTAAGTTATCTGTTTAAGTTATAGTTGCTATTTATTTCAACTTTTAAATAGAAAAAATAAATGCTAGATTCTAAATTGATTGTGTTGTAAAAATAATATAGGTACTTAATAACACCTTTGTCCGAAGCGGGCTTGTTTTGTTACTTGATTTGTCTGAGAAGAAATTTAGGTCCGTATTACAGAAGGAAACTCAAGCATTGATCTCTGCTTAAAAAAAATTGGTTGCCTGTAAAGTCGGTATACGGGCGAAAGTTTTACGTGACAACGACTTTGAGTGGTAAAATAATTTTAATGTGAATATTCATTCGTATACTAATATGAACCGGTGTGTATTCCTATCTCTCTCACTCTCTCTCTCGCTCTGTCTCTCTCGCTCTTAGGCGGGCTAACTGTGCTCGAGTGGAAGGGACGCGTGCCTTTCACTTTTTATGCCTGTCTCTCTCGCTCTTAGGCGGGCTGACCATGCCCGAGTGGAAGGGACGCGTGCCTCTCACTCGCTCTCATTGTGAGCGCATAACGTGAGCGGAGCGTAACGCAGTTTCTTGAAGTGTCACCCGGCAAACCAATTTATAAGACGTTGTCACGTCAAAACTAGTTTTGAGTCGAGTTTTGATTTTAGAATGATCGTCAAGTATAGATTTGTTGATAGATCAGCTGAGTTGGACTTTATTTTAGAACGGTACTTAGTTCGTGAACCATATCACTCAAGTGTGGTCGGGACCACGCTTGAGCATAGATTACCCTAATAACATTTATGAAATGAAATAGTACAAAAAAGGACTTCTAATATGTTTAACAAATACGAAAAAAGTAAAAAATACGTCTGTAGTATTTTTTGGTAATCTGACTGACGGATTAATTAGTTTTTTTAGTCAACTATCCTACTTCGGGATAACAAAATAACATTCCTTTTATAAATTTTTGGGTTCTTATGGTACAATTATATATTTCTTATTATGTGAATTAAATAAATCGTAAGCGAAAACAGACTGATGCATAGACAAAACACATCTCTACTTGAGGCTCGAATTGAATCTCGATATATAGATTGATTACCGTTCTGGAATAAGAACGATGCTCAAGCACTGATTCTATATTTAAGCAATGATCAAGCGTTTAAACTGTACTTGAAGAATGTTCTGTAATACGGACCTTAATAAACGAGCGCTCTTTATCATCAATGATTAAGTAGTTCCTACCATCAGCCGCGACTGTGGTCAAGCATTGGTTTCTAATAATAAAAAAAAACAGTCAGTATTTGTATTTTTTTTTTTTTATAATTATAAACTAGCGCTTGACTGCAATCCCGCCTGATAGTAAGCAGTGATGCAATCGTTGATGGTAAAGCGCGCTAGTTTATGAAACTCATTCACTTAAAAAACTTAGTGAATGGAAAGAAAGACGACAGCTGAGCGAGGTGGTGCAAATTTATAAACACAACAACACGGCCAATGATGCTACGCCAGAGGGAAATTGATCTGGATGGACCATGATCAAACTCCCGACACAACATCATTTGGCGCATCATACCCGGCAAGCTTCGCAACACAACTGCTCAGAACCGTCCTCCGCACGGCTTCACCAGACATCAGGCCGGAACACGACGAACCGCTTGGCGGCAAGACTTTGTCTGGTGGGTGGTAACTTCTAGCATTATTTCAATTTAGGTAAAGTTCTTAATACAAAAGTGACAACTTAGTACCGAACATAGCTGTCATTTTTTTATAAAGAACTGCGTTTGTATAACGTTTAGTATTTTAATGTCTTTTTGTTAGATATATATATAATTCAATAACTATTTAGTTAGATTCATAATTCAATCCATCACACATAAAGGCAATGCTTGTTCAATCCCTTATATTCTCCATTATTGATTATGGTGATGTGTGTTATTACGACTTGAATGCAGATCTACTCAATAAACTTGACCGACTTCTAAATAACTGCATTCGATTCGTATTTAATCTTCGTAAGTACGATCATGTATCTTCTCACCGGTCCATTTTTTTTTTAATATTTATAAATTAGCGCTTGACCGCAAGCCGGCCTGATGGTAAGCAGTGATGCGATCGTTGATGGTAAAGCGCGCTAGTTTATTAAGAGCCTATTCACTCAGAAAAACTGAGCGAATAGGAAGGAAGACGGCAGTTGAGCGAGGTGATGCAATGTTAAATCCAACAACACGACCAACGACCTGCGCCAAAGGGAGATTGATCTGAAGACCCTCCACGACCAAACTCCCAACACAACAACATTAGGCGCATCGTACCCGGCATACATCGCAACACAACTGCTCAGACCCATCCTCTGTACGGCTTCACCAGACATCATGCCGGAACACGACAAATCGCTTCTTGAAATGACTACCCATCAGGCAGTGCAGAGCTCTAAGAGCTTTGACAACCTGGTTTTCACTCCTACACAAACCCTATTTTTCAATATTTATGCTCTGCGCATAATACAAATCTTCGTTCTTCCAATAATTGTCTTTTACGATGTCCCTCTCACCGCTCTGGTTTTCTTAAGTCTTCATTCCTTGTTCAGGCGGTTCTCCTTTGGAATGATCTTCCTCAGAATATCAGGTCGTTGACCAGTCGGTATATTTTTAAAATTAAAGCTCGGTAATACTACTAACTGGCAGATTCATCAATCATATAATTTATTCTTTTTCTCTATCTATATTTTTTTATCTCTCTCTATTGTTTGTATGTATGTATTTATTATATAATTTTTTTTTTTGTGTTTCTCTTTTACGGTCTACCATGTTTTGTCTCTGCATCACCTTAAGATAGACTGGTAGAAAATGCCTAAGGCATTAAATCCGCCATTGTACAACGTTTTTCTTTGTGCATAAAGTTTTAAGTAATAAATAAATAAATAAATCCTCATTCAATTCTTTTCATTACAAATCTTTTTTTTTTATAATTATAAACTAGCGCTTGACTGCAATCCCGCCTGATGGTAGGCAGTGATGCAATCGTTGATGGTAAAGCGCGCTAGTTTTTTAAACCCATACACTTTAAAAACTTAGTGAATAGGAAGGAAGACGGCAGTTGAGCGAGGTGATGCAATGTTAAACGCAACAACACGACCAACGATGCTGCGCCAGAGGGTGATTGATCTGGAGACGCTCCACGACTAAACTCCCGACACAACAACACTTGGCGCATCGTACCCGGCACACATCGCAACACCACTGCTCAGACCCGTCCTCCGTACGGCTTCACCAGACATCATGCAGGAACACGACGAATCGCTTGGCGGCAAGACTTTGTCTGGAGGGTGGTAACTCCTGCCGGCAGCCGATGTGGCCTACCACCGAGAAAATTTTAAATTACAAATCAAATCATTTTATTTGTAAGACAGGTAAATAGGTAGCTACAGGTCTCTCTACTGGCATAACACAGCGCCCTGTTATATAGCGCCTCGTCTCCTCATGGCTGCTACGTGGTAGCTATTTTTCTTTCTTTTTTTTTTTTTTTTTTTTTTTTTATATTAATTTATAAACCAGCGCTTGACCGCAATCTCGTCTGATGGTAAGCAGTGACGCAATCGTTGATGGTAAAGCGCACTAGTTTATTAAGAGCCTATTCACTCTAGCCTTGAAGACACTCAAATTGTAGTCCGACGGAAACACCGCCGCCGGCAGATTGTTCCAGTCCCTCGATGTACGCGGTATAAAGGAGGAGGCAAACGCTTCTTCCGGATCGTAGAGGTGTTAACAACATAAGGGTGGAAACTCGCCGTACGACGGGTCGTCCGATGGTGGAACGGAGATGGGGGAACTAAATCGTGCAATTCCCTCGCACACTCCCCAAAAAGTATCCTATAGAACACCGAAAGTCTGGCTACTCTACGCCTGTGCTCTAGGCTTTGGAGACCAACTCGAGTTAAATCAGGGTCACCAATCAGCCTCTTCGCACGCCTCTCCACTGAATCCAAAGTGGCCAGGTGACACTTAGCAGCACCAGCCCAAATGTGGCTGCAAAAAAAAAAGGTTTAAAAAGATTTGGTTCACAAACTAAATTAAATTTAATATCAGTGCATCTTTTGCCTTCCATTTCATTATGAAAAGGACAGAAGATAAAATGTCAGTTTAGACCTGTCAAATTAGTGCCCTCTTGACATAAATTGACGTATTTTTTCGTGCATTTGCGTCTAAACTCGCGCGTCACGCGCATTTTACATTGGACTTTTAAAATTGTTTATAGTGTCGTTTACTGAATAAAAGCGCGTGATTTATGTAGTAAAAAGTGCTTTCATAAAGAACATTGAAATATTGAAGAATAGTGGCCACATCATGACTTTGCCTCAAACCTTCCTCATAGACGGTTCACGCGGCCGTCTTTTTCAACTGTCATTAGCGATATCCGCCATTATTGTGAAATAATTTTTTTAAAGATTTTCTATAATTTGTTAGTCTTCTGCTACAGATTTACACGGCACTAGCACAATCCGTACTGGCATATTGTCTTCCGGCTTGGGGTGGTGCAACCAAAACAAAATTTCTGGACCTTGAAAGAGCACAAAGGTCTTTACTGAAGGTCATGCTCTTTAAACCTTATAGTTTTTCAACAGAGAGCATTTATCAGGAATGTGAAATCTTGACCGTTAGAAAGCTTTATGTACTTAATACAATTCCAATTAAACATAAATCTTTACCTTACAAGCCACATAAGGCGACAAGCAGATGGAGGAATCCGGTGGCTCCCCCTGTAGCATCAAGGTCGACATTCGCAAAGAGACAATATCCTAGTCAGTCAACTTATTTGTATAATCTACTAAACGAAGAACTTAGCATCTATTCACTTTCATACCGTGAGTGTAAAAACACAATGACTGAATGGCTGAAATCTAAAACTTATGACGAGATAGAAAATATCGTACAGTCAATAAAAATATAATTTATAAATTAAACCAGAATGGTTCATGCAGTTAATGGTAAATGATGTGTTGCGTCATTTTCCGATCCCAAGACCGAGTCGCAGGGTTAACTGGCTAATACGCAATCGTTCTAACATAAGCTCAAATACACTTAAAGCTAATAATCCGTTTACTCCTCCAGCATTACCACTCTCCTTACACATACATACACACACACAGTTTTTTACTCTCATCATAAACATATACACATACTCCCACACTTTCACTCTCACAAACACACCCTTACACTAAACCGTACCACACTCCAGCGTGCGAAGTATTAATCCAATCTGTATTTTTTTTATTTTTTATTTTATTGTTCTGCATTTCTTTTTGTTTTGTTTTGTTTTTCTATATTTTTTGTTTTCATAAATAACTATTTAGTTTTGTATAATATAGGGAGAGCGGAGCATTCTAACACAAGCAAATTAATTGTTTAAAAGGATGCTCCTAAATGTAAGTTCTAGCATAAGTTATTTAAGTTGCTGAATAAACTTTATTTATTTATTTATTATTTATGTTACACGTGTTATTGGCAAAATTGTGGTATCTATTCTACAGAGGCCATTGTTCAAGAGTTGAGGTTGAATCTCACCTTGAAAAATGAGGAAGTACAAAGAAAAAGATGCACTTAAAGTTAGTTTAATTTGTGAACCGGAGATTCGACGCCATTGATTGACAGTGAGATCGGACTGAATGTTGTTCAAATTACGCGAATTGCCTCTCTGGGGGGTTACTACTTACTTACTTTGTCGGTCTCCTTGGCGCAGCGGTCAACACGCCTGACTGCGACGTGGAGGCCCCGGGTTCGATCCCCGGCCAGGTCATGATAGAAAACGATCTTTTCCTGATTGGCCTGGGTCTTGGATGTTTATCTATATTTGTATCTATTATAAATATAGTATCGTTGAGTTAGTATCCCATAACACAAGTTTCGAAGTTACTTTGGGGCTAGCTCAATCTGTGTGATTTGTACGTAAAAAAAAAATAAAAAAAAATTGGTTGTCTGTAGAACTCCGTCTACTGCCGATATTTGAACGTGACAACGTCTATGCCTATGTTTCCGAGTATGCCTTCGGGCGCTCTAGGGGTGGGGGTAAAGTAGGCGTGGACTCCGTGTGGCGTCAGATTCGGCCGTTACGGTGTTTTCGAGAATGACTCCACGCCGTACCAATTTAATAGACGTTGTCACGTCAAAAATATATGTAAAGAGAAATATTTAATGCTCCTATTAAACTACAAAATCATCATCATCATCAACCTTTTTATCGTCCCACTGCTGGGCACAGGTCTCCTCTCATAGGGTGCTTACATAAAGAAACAGGTTCCCGGGACAGACAAATCTGTGCGGGTCAGTACCGACCGGTGCAGGTATAATATTTACTTGTTTGCTTATGCGCTCACTTATAAAGAAACAGGTTTAAACGTGTTCGTTTCATTATCCAAGTTGACCCTGCACCGGTCGGTCTCGGAAACCTGTTTCTTTATGTAAGCACCCTTACAGAGAAGGATTGAGCGTAATCACCACGCTTGCTCAATGCGGGTTGGCGATAGTGAGATTTCCTCAAGATGTTTTCCTTCACCTTGTAATCAGTCATTGGTGTCCAAGATATACTTCGAAAGTACATATTAATTTAGAAAAGTTACTTTGGTACGTGCCTGACTAACTAACTACTAGGCCACCACGCCTGTTAGGTCGTAAGAGGGGATACTATGACGTCATAAAACCAGGGGCGTGCACAGAGATTTCGGGTGGGGTATGATAAAACCAACATGGTTCCAGTGTCAAACAGAAATGGTGGCATGGTGGATGGTGAATAGACGTGGTGGCCTAGTGGTTAAAACACCAGCCCCTCAAGTATGAGTGTGCGAGTTCGATTGCAGGTCAGGCAAAACAAATTGTTTTGTAACAAAGTGCAGTAAGTTTTTAAAGAAAGAACTTATTTTTTCAATAAAACAATAACCAATACATTTAATTAAATATTTTCATTGGCAACAAAGAATAATTCTGAAAAGTATTATTTACTATTAAACGTCAACAGCTGTTTGTTATTAATTATAATCAATAACTACCTATTGTAATAATAAAGTCATGTTAGTCGATTCGCACGAATTTATTCGCCCGAAATTTTTTTCACCCGAAAGACGTTCACTGCTGGACATAGGCCTCCCCCAAGGATCTGAACATCTTGGGGAGATAATTCCATAATCGCCACACTTGGCAGGTGGGTTGGCGCATCGCAGTTAGATGTTCATAGTACTGTTCTGTGTCTTATAATGTTAGAGTGCGGGGTGAGGCAGGGGGGACTGACCTCACCGAAGCTGTTCAACCTGTACGTAAACGCACTGATAGAGGAGCTCAGTAGCACCCGTGTCGGCTGCCATATTGACGGTGTTTGTGTCAACAATATTAGTTATGCGGACGACATGGTGCTGCTGAGTGCTTCCGTGTGTGGTCTGTCTAGGTTGCTGGGCGTCTGCGAGCATTACGCGCAGGATCATGGCTTGGTATACAATGCAAAGAAGAGCGAAAGCATGGTCTTTCAGGCTAGGGGTCGGAGCTGCTTGGATTCTGTTCCGCCTATTACGTTGAACGGTGTTGGGTTGAATAGAGTTCAACGGTTTAAATATCTCGGGCATATCGTGACTTCTATGGAGGGACTATGCGAACATCGATAGAGCTCGCAGATTTGTTCGTTGCTCGGGGGCCGTCAAATTAACTCTTTTCAGAGCGTTTTGTATGTCCCTGTATGCGGCGGGCCTGTGGGTGTCATATACCCAGAAGCAGTACAGCGCTCTCCGTGTACAGTATAATAATGCGTTTAGGGTGTTGTTGGGGCTGCCCGCCTATGTGGATCACTTCTAACACAACCCTGAGCGTATTTGCGAATAGGTTTGATTGTCAGTATATTAACCATTGTTATATGATTAATCTACTGTGTATGACATTTCAAATTATGCATAATATATTTCAAATCAAATCAAAGCATTTATTTCAAATAAAGCAGTTACAGGCACTTTTGAATTGTCAGAAGGTAGTAAGGTGAAGCTAGTCGCCCATTCCAAAGAGTAGGTACCTATGGAGAAGAACAGGCAAGAAACTCCATGGACACTCTTTTAAATTATCAAGCTATTGATACAAATATTTAATTACATCATTCATTTTGAAATCAACCGTGTGGGAACGATGCAGAAATATATTGTACGCTAAGAGCGTCCATTATGGAAAACACAAAAAAAAAAACAACAACAAAAAAAGACTAACCTAACAAATAGATGCTTTACAGCAAGTACCTACACTGTGCTCACACATTGTATTGTATATGGTAGTATGGTAGATTATTATTTGAATTTCTGGATTTATTTTAATATTGTATTAATTGTGTTATATGTAACAAAAACCCTGTTGTTCCTTTCAGGGACATGTGTATAATTTTACCTACAAGCACATCATTAATGCAGTCATAATTAGAAAACAGTAATCATTGTCTAGTCGAGGGGTCACAATCAAATACCTATTAAAACCGACAAATTCGATTTTTTTTTTAGAATATCTGATTTTATAACTTAAATAAATTGACGGGAACGTTCTACTTATGTCTAGTTTCTTCATGCAGAATTGCAGAGCTAAGAAATCAGTTACAGATTATAAATATTAATAATTAAACATTTATTTTAATTATTTTTGTTGAACAGTTTTTCTAAATTACTTGCTTTATTACGTCCGTATGCCGATTCTTAAAACGTAGGTTGAAGGAACAACAGGGTTTTTGTTACATATTGTATAAATAAATAAATAAATGTTAGAGACTTTGCATGCCTATTATTGCATAAAATCAAGTATGTCCTAACTGAACAGACACCTGTGCTACGGCGAAGTTTGTTCCGCTACTTCTTCTTCCCAGCGAAAGCAGAAGTGGTGAAGGGTGGGCGTGCCGGGGGAACTATCTTATGAAATATTGACGATTGAAAGCAGTCGAGTCTCAACCTTGATTTTGAATCATCACTTTAAAACAATATATTTTTACTGTGGGGGATTCGCACGAATTCGAACATTTTGACTTTTATGCTGTACCTAATAAAGTACAGAAAACAGGACCCTAAGGCGGAGAAGTGATAAGAGGTAAGTATAAAAAAAAGTGCACATTTTCCCAAATCGTGCCAATTCGTGCGAGGCACCTTATCGATTCTCCTCTTCAAAAACTAAATTAAATTTAAGCTGAGTGCAACTATTTCTTTCTATTTCATTGAGAAGGGACAGAATATAAATATTAATTTAGTTCTTTCAAATTAGTCCGCCTGATGTAAATTGACGTATTTTTAGTTGCCATATTTTTAATCGCGTCTAAACTGTCTATAGAGTATCTTAATTTGACAGATCTAAACTAATATTTTGTGTTCTGTCCTTCTCTTAATGAAATAGATCATAATCTCACCAGACAAAGTCTTGCCGCCAAGCGATTTGTCGTGTTCCGGCATGATTTCTGGTGAAGCCATACGGAGGACGGGTCTGAGCAGTTGTGTTGCGATGTGTGCCGGGTACGATGCACCAAATGTTGTTGTGTTGGGAGTTTGGTCGTGGAGGGTCTTCAGATCAATCTCCCTTTGGCGCAGCATCGTTGGTCGTGTTGTTGGGTTTAACATTGCATCACCTCGCTCAACTGCCGTCTTCCTTCCTATTCGCTCCTTTTTTCTGAGTGAATAGGTTCTTAATAAACTAGCGCGCTTTACCATCAACGATCGCATCACTGCTTACCATCAGGCGGGATTGCGGTCAAGCGCTAGTTTATAATTATTCAAAAAAAAAGATGCATTGATCTTAAATTTAATTTAGTTTATGAACAAGATATTCGGCGCCAATAGGTAATATATATTCTTTAAAAGAGACGTTTCGCCCGTTTCGGGCGATAACATTCCTGGGACTAAATTAATAGGCTTTATTGAATAGCTTACTTAATACGTAAATAAGTAAATAAAACTGTTTTAAATAAAAATATTTGTTCAGTTTTTGTTTGCATTTTCTATATTATTTCTACGTGGTATAAAAACTAAAGGTATGGTGATTGGTAGCATAAACTCACCATGAGGGCTTTGGGAGTGCTACTTCTATTGGCGGTAAGAAACTAATCTATTTATTATTTAAATCATCTAATATCTTTCTTCAATCCAATCAAAAGGCAATCCTGCCTAATTCGCAGTGATGCAATCGTTGATGGTAAAGTGCGCTAGTTTATTAAGACCCTATTCACTCAAAAAAACTTAGTGAATACGAAGGAAGACGGCAGTTGAGCGAGGTGATGCAATGTTAAACCCAACAACATGACCAACGATGCTGCACCAGAGGGAGATTGCACTGGAGACCCTCCACGACCAAACTCCCGCCACTAGAACATTTAGCGCATCGTACCCGGCACACATCGCAACACAACTGCTCAAACCCGTCCTCCGTACGGTTTCACCAGACCGTCCGGAACACGACGAATCGCTTGGCGGCCTTTAAAACGCACATAAAAATTTTAAAAATAAATTTTAGGTTGTCTGTAAAAGATCGCTCTTAGCGATAAGACCGTCTATTGTATCACCCTTGATTTGTCTGTGTCTGTATAATAAGTACCTATATTATTTCACATAAACATAAGCACTTATGAAACGCCACAATCCTTTCCTGTGGAGTAGAGCTGGTAAGAAAATCAACGGATACGCTTTTAAAAATAATTGGGCTGGTGCTGCAAAATATACCATCTAGCAACTTTGGATTCGGTGGAGAGGTGTGTGTACGACGGGACGCCCGATGATGGACTTTCCTCTTGTCGCGATGTTTTTCATTCTCAGTCTTGATATTGCAGGCTCTGGTGGCTGTCCAGCAGGCGTACCCGCAACGTAAGTTTATTATTTAAGGGTTTCGTTACCCCATTAATAAATAATAATAAATATGGACAAATCACACAGATTGAGCTAGCCCCAAAGTAAGTTCGAGACTTGTGTTATGGGATACTAACTCAACGATACTATATTTTATAATAGATACATATATAGATAAACATCCAAGACCCAGGCCAATCAGGAAAAGATCGTTTTCCATCATGACCTGGCCGGGGATCGAACCCGGGGCCTCCACGTTGTAGGCAGGCGTGTTGACCGTTGCGCCACGGAGACCGACCATTAATGTCTGGACTTAAAAGAAGACGATGATCCCTGAGTTTGTTTCGGCTTTCCTTCTCAGAGGTAGTCAGTTAGGAAATGCCGGCTTCATCTAGTTTAAAAAAAATGAGTGTAAAGGTGATTAGTGATCCTACTTGCTTAATAAACTATTTCATTTAATTTTATTCCATTTCATTTCCAAGGGGTAAAAGTGGGACCCTTTTTTACCAATAGTAACTACACTATCCGTTTGTCCGTCTGTCTGTCACCAAGCTACAGCCTCTCATGAACCGCTAGACAGTTGAAATTTAGTAGTGTTAATGTCACATCACATTCATTAAATTTATAATATTAACTAGCTTATAAGACTAACATTGGTTAATAATAATAATAATAATAACGCTGAGATGATGATGATGATAATTATGATCCATTCCATCCTCGAATGGAACAATATTAACAAATAAACAATATTTTCTTCTTTTCTTAAAAAATTTGGACGGTGACTAAAAATATCTTACTGTATATTTTGGTGAGGTAAAATGTACAGAGCCAAATAAATTTAAGAGAACGACTTCCAGACTGATGATTAGTAATGATGTGCCATCAATATTTTTTTAACATTGCTTACATACTGTTGCGTAGTTAAGCATTGAAAAAGTTTAAAGCAAAAACTCATTGTGTAGCAATATGCAATTGCATGAGACTACTCTCATCACGTATGCCAGGCCAGGAAAAATCATGAATCTTCTTTCGGCCACCGCGTCGAATCGCATCGCCTAGCCGCACTATTCCTTCGTTTTTCGGTTAACTACCAATGGTCATAGTGTCACGTAAAGCCTATTATAACCTTTCTTAAGAATTGTAAGACAAAGAAAGAGGATTTTAAAAAGAAGGATTCAAATTAACAAAATTTTTTAATTTCATTATTAGTGTCGAAGATAGGGGTAGATTTCTTATGTCCAAGATAAATTTAATTTTAAATTTCATTTGCAGCTTGTGGTGGTGGAAAGAGTTCAACACCAGTTAAACCGAAAACTAACCCTGGAGGATGTGGAAGTAAGGCAAAAGTCGGCAATGGAGGCACGGCCAGCTCTAGTGGCAATGCCCAAGGCAATGGAGACAAAACAAAATGCAACAGTCATTCTAAAAGAAGCACGAACGGAGGCACGGCCAGCTCCAGTAGCCATGCCCAAGCCAGTGGGGACAAATCAAAATGCAATACACATTCTAAAACAAGTAGCAATGGAGGAACAGCCAGCTCCACTACTAACAATTCTATAGCCACTTCAGGTGCAAATGCTTCAAGTTCAGGCACTGGCAATAGCAGTGCCAATGCAAAGGGCACTGCAACAACTTCAAACACAAAGCGTTGCGGATCTACTATCGTTTCGACTGCCGCTTCAACTGCAAATGCTTCAAGTTCAGACAATGGTAGCAGTAGTGCAATCGTAAGTAGCAATACAAAAACGATAAACTCCAAGGGCTCTCCAACTAAATTAATTTCTAGCAGAAATTCCTCGAGCTTGAAAAAAAGGCACGTTAAAAGGCGCAGAACCTGCGACATACGTCATATTTTAGTTCGTAAAAACTCTAAGAGTAAAGGACGGAATAAGAAAGCATGTGGATGCCATACTAGCGGTAGGCGAGGCCGTCTTTCACATAAAGAACATGGGAGAAGAGGCAAAACTAATCGCCATAGATGTCACTTTACCCATTATCATAGTTCGACTCATTATTCACATGCAAACAGCACTGCAACATCATCAAGCTTAAAGTCTAATGCAGCCTCATCTGCAACTGCTTCAAGTTCAGGCAATGGTAGCAGCAGTGCAAGTGTAAGCAGCATTGTAGCAACAACAAGCTCAAAGAGTTGTAGTAATATTACTAGTAATGAAAATGGAAAGGAAAATACTGACCAAGGAGATAAGGATGGCGAGAAAGAGAATGCTGTAGCAAGGGATAATGAAAGTGAGGAAGGTGATGGCAATGAAGACGAGGGGATCGATGGCGAAAATGATGACAGAACTGATGAAAACTCTGATAGCAAGGAGAATGTGGAAGACAATAATGAGAAAGAAGATAATGATGGTGAGAAAGATAATAAGGGAGAGGAAGATGATGGTGAAAAAAATAAAGATGGCGATGAAAATGAGGAGAGTAATGAAGAGATTGGTGGTCCAAAAGATGACGGAACTGACAAAGACTCTGATGACAAAGAAGATTCGAAAAATAATAATGTAGAAGAAAATGCTACAACTGCCACTTCAGATACAAATGCTTCAAGTTCAGGAACTGGCAGCAGCAGTGCCAATGCAAAGGGCACTGCAACAACTTCAAGCACAAAGCGTTGTGGAACTACTAACAACTCTACTGTCACTTCAGATGCAGATGCTTCAAGTTCAGGCACTGGCAATAGCAATGCAAATGCTAACAGCATTGCAACTACTTCAAGTACAAAGCCTTGTGGGATTATAAATACTAAAGAAAGTGGGAAAGAAAATACTAAACAAAGGGAAAATGATAGTGAGAAAGAGAATGCTGAAATAGACAAAAGTGAAAGTAAGGAAGATGATGACGATAAAGACGAGGAGAGTATTGGAGAGATTGATGATAAAGAAGATTCGAAACATAATAATGTAGAAGAAAATGCTGCGACTGCCACTTCAGGTGCAGATGCGTCAAGTTCAGGCACTGGCCGCAGCAGTGCAAATACAAAGAGCACTGCAAAAACTTCAAGCACAAACAGTTGTGAAACTACTAACAATTCTAATGCCACTTCAGGTGCAAATGCTTCAAGTTCAGGCACTGGCAATAGCAGTGCCAATGCAAAGGGCACTGCAACAACTTCAAGCACAAAGCGTTGTGGAACTACTAACAACTCTACTGTCACTTCAGTTGGAAATACTTCAAGTTCAGGCACGGGCAATAGCAGTGCCAATGCAAAGGGCACTGCAACAACTTCAAGCACAAAGCGTTGTGGAACTATTAACAATTCTGCTGCCACTTCAGGTGCAAATGCTTCAAGTTCAGGCACCGGCAGTAGCAGTGCAAATACAAAGAGCACTGCAAAAACTTCAAGCACAAACAGTTGTGAAACTACTAACAATTCTAATGCCACTTCAGGTGCAAATGCTTCAAGTTCAGGCACTGGCAATAGCAGTGCCAATGCAAAGGGCACTGCAACAACTTCAAGCACAAAGCGTTGTGGAACTACTAGCAACTCTACTGTCACTTCAGTTGGAAATACTTCAAGTTCAGGCACGGGCAATAGCAGTGCCATTGCAAAGGGTACTGCAACAACTTCAAGCACAAACAGTTGTGAAACTACTAACAATTCTAATGCCACTTCAGGTGCAAATGCTTCAAGTTCAGGCACTGGCAATAGCAGTGCCAATGCAAAGGGCACTGCAACAACTTCAAGCACAAAGCGTTGTGGAACTACTAACAACTCTACTGTCACTTCAGTTGGAAATACTTCAAGTTCAGGCACGGGCAATAGCAGTGCCAATGCAAAGGGCACTGCAACAACTTCAAGCATAAAGCGTTGTGGAACTATTAACAATTCTGCTGCCACTTCAGGTGCAAATGCTTCAAGTTCAGGCACTGGCAATAGCAGTACAAATGCAAACAGCAATGCAACTACTTCAAGTACAAAGCCTTGTGGGATTATAAATACTAAAGAAAGTGGGAAAGAAAATACTAAACAAAGGGAAAATGATAGTGAGAAAGAGAATGCTGAAATAGACAAAAGTGAAAGTAAGGAAGATGATGACGATAAAGACGAGGAGAGTATTGGAGAGATTGATGATAAAGAAGATTCGAAACATAATAATGTAGAAGAAAATGCTGCGACTGCCACTTCAGGTGCAGATGCGTCAAGTTCAGGCACTGGCCGCAGCAGTGCAAATACAAAGAGCACTGCAAAAACTTCAAGCACAAACAGTTGTGAAACTACTAACAATTCTAATGCCACTTCAGGTGCAAATGCTTCAAGTTCAGGCACTGGCAATAGCAGTGCCAATGCAAAGGGCACTGCAACAACTTCAAACACAAAGCGTTGCGGATCTACTATCGTTTCGACTGCCGCTTCAACTGCAAATGCTTCAAGTTCAGACAATGGTAGCAGTAGTGCAATCGTAAGTAGCAATACAAAAACGATAAACTCCAAGGGCTCTCCAACTAAATTAATTTCTAGCAGAAATTCCTCGAGCTTGAAAAAAAGGCACGTTAAAAGGCGCAGAACCTGCGACATACGTCATATTTTAGTTCGTAAAAACTCTAAGAGTAAAGGACGGAATAAGAAAGCATGTGGATGCCATACTAGCGGTAGGCGAGGCCGTCTTTCACATAAAGAACATGGGAGAAGAGGCAAAACTAATCGCCATAGATGTCACTTTACCCATTATCATAGTTCGACTCATTATTCACATGCAAACAGCACTGCAACATCATCAAGCTTAAAGTCTAATGCAGCCTCATCTGCAACTGCTTCAAGTTCAGGCAATGGTAGCAGCAGTGCAAGTGTAAGCAGCATTGTAGCAACAACAAGCTCAAAGAGTTGTAGTAATATTACTAGTAATGAAAATGGAAAGGAAAATACTGACCAAGGAGATAAGGATGGCGAGAAAGAGAATGCTGTAGCAAGGGATAATGAAAGTGAGGAAGGTGATGGCAATGAAGACGAGGGGATCGATGGCGAAAATGATGACAGAACTGATGAAAACTCTGATAGCAAGGAGAATGTGGAAGACAATAATGAGAAAGAAGATAATGATGGTGAGAAAGATAATAAGGGAGAGGAAGATGATGGTGAAAAAAATAAAGATGGCGATGAAAATGAGGAGAGTAATGAAGAGATTGGTGGTCCAAAAGATGACGGAACTGACAAAGACTCTGATGACAAAGAAGATTCGAAAAATAATAATGTAGAAGAAAATGCTACAACTGCCACTTCAGATACAAATGCTTCAAGTTCAGGAACTGGCAGCAGCAGTGCCAATGCAAAGGGCACTGCAACAACTTCAAGCACAAAGCGTTGTGGAACTACTAACAACTCTACTGTCACTTCAGATGCAGATGCTTCAAGTTCAGGCACTGGCAATAGCAATGCAAATGCTAACAGCATTGCAACTACTTCAAGTACAAAGCCTTGTGGGATTATAAATACTAAAGAAAGTGGGAAAGAAAATACTAAACAAAGGGAAAGTGATAGTGAGAAAGAGAATGATGAAATAGACAATAGTGAAAGTGAGGAAGATGATGACGATGAAGACGAGGATAGAATTGGAGAGATTAATGGCAAAAAAGATGAGGGGACTGATGAAGACTCTGATGACAAAGAAGATTCGAAAAATAATAATGTAGAAGAAAATGCTACAACTGCCACTTCAGATACAAATGCTTCAAGTTCAGGAACTGGCAGCAGCAGTGCCAATGCAAAGGGCACTGCAACAACTTCAAGCACAAAGCGTTGTGGAACTACTAACAACTCTACTGTCACTTCAGATGCAAATGCTTCAAGTTCAGGCAGTAGCAGTGCAAATGCAAACAGCAATGCAACTACTTCAAGTACAAAGCCTTGTGGGATTATAAATACTAAAGAAAGTGGGAAAGAAAATACTAAACAAAGGGAAAATGATAGTGAGAAAGAGAATGCTGAAATAGACAAAAGTGAAAGTAAGAAAGATGATGACGATAAAGACGAGGAGAGTATTGGAGAGATTGATGATAAAGAAAATTCGAAACATAATAATGTAGAAGAAAATGTTGCGACTGCCACTTCAGGTGCAGATGCGTCAAGTTCAGGCACTGGCCGCAGCAGTGCAAATACAAAGAGCACTGCAAAAACTTCAAGCACAAACAGTTGTGAAACTACTAACAATTCTAATGCCACTTCAGGTGCAAATGCTTCAAGTTCAGGCACTGGCAATAGCAGTGCCAATGCAAAGGGCACTGCAACAACTTCAAGCACAAAGCGTTGTGGAACTACTAACAACTCTACTGTCACTTCAGTTGGAAATACTTCAAGTTCAGGCACGGGCAATAGCAGTGCCAATGCAAAGGGCACTGCAACAACTTCAAGCACAAAGCGTTGTGGAACTATTAACAATTCTGCTGCCACTTCAGGTGCAAATGCTTCAAGTTCAGGCACCGGCAGTAGCAGTGCAAATACAAAGAGCACTGCAAAAACTTCAAGCACAAACAGTTGTGAAACTACTAACAATTCTAATGCCACTTCAGGTGCAAATGCTTCAAGTTCAGGCACTGGCAATAGCAGTGCCAATGCAAAGGGCACTGCAACAACTTCAAGCACAAAGCGTTGTGGAACTACTAGCAACTCTACTGTCACTTCAGTTGGAAATACTTCAAGTTCAGGCACGGGCAATAGCAGTGCCATTGCAAAGGGTACTGCAACAACTTCAAGCACAAACAGTTGTGAAACTACTAACAATTCTAATGCCACTTCAGGTGCAAATGCTTCAAGTTCAGGCACTGGCAATAGCAGTGCCAATGCAAAGGGCACTGCAACAACTTCAAGCACAAAGCGTTGTGGAACTACTAACAACTCTACTGTCACTTCAGTTGGAAATACTTCAAGTTCAGGCACGGGCAATAGCAGTGCCAATGCAAAGGGCACTGCAACAACTTCAAGCATAAAGCGTTGTGGAACTATTAACAATTCTGCTGCCACTTCAGGTGCAAATGCTTCAAGTTCAGGCACTGGCAATAGCAGTACAAATGCAAACAGCAATGCAACTACTTCAAGTACAAAGCCTTGTGGGATTATAAATACTAAAGAAAGTGGGAATGAAAATACTAAACAAAGGGAAAATGATAGTGAGAAAGAGAATGCTGAAATAGACAAAAGTGAAAGTAAGGAAGATGATGACGATAAAGACGAGGAGAGTATTGGAGAGATTGATGATAAAGAAGATTCGAAACATAATAATGTAGAAGAAAATGCTGCGACTGCCACTTCAGGTGCAGATGCGTCAAGTTCAGGCACTGGCCGCAGCAGTGCAAATACAAAGAGCACTGCAAAAACTTCAAGCACAAACAGTTGTGAAACTACTAACAATTCTAATGCCACTTCAGGTGCAAATGCTTCAAGTTCAGGCACTGGCAATAGCAGTGCCAATGCAAAGGGCACTGCAACAACTTCAAGCACAAAGCGTTGTGGAACTACTAACAACTCTACTGTCACTTCAGTTGGAAATACTTCAAGTTCAGGCACGGGCAATAGCAGTGCCAATGCAAAGGGCACTGCAACAACTTCAAGTACAAAGCCTTGTGGGATTATAAATACTAAAGAAAGTGGGAAAGAAAATACTAAACAAAGGGATAATGATAGTGAGAAAGAGAATGCTGAAATAGACAATAGTGAAAGTAAGGAAGATGATGACGATGAAGACGAGGACAGTATTGGAGAGATTGATGACAAAGAAGATTCGAAACATAATAATGTAGAAGAAAAAAATGCCACTGCCACTTCTAGTGCATCTGCCTCCAGTTCAGGCAGTCGTAGCGGTAGTGCTATTGCAAACAGCGTAGCAGCAACTTCAAGCACAAAGGGAGCTTCTGCTACTGCCACTTCATTTGCAAGTGCTTCAAGTTCTGCCAGTCCAACTGCCACTTCACGGAGTACTGGAGAAGCCAAATCTGGCAATTCAGATGTTAACAGACACAATAATGTTAACAGTTTTTCTAGCTTTTCTACAGTTCAGAAATCAAGCAGCTCACATTCATCCAAGGCAACGTCCATTTCACAATGTAGCGACGGTATAGTGACTATGAAAGAGTCGGAAACTTACAACTCAGAAGCCAAGAAATCAGAAGGAAGCAGATTAGTTGTCAGAGATGGAGACAAAGAAGTTATACAGGAACGTCGAAGCAATGCAGAAGAAAGTAAGGGAGGTAGAAGAGATCAAGAAATTAGGGAGGCTCGTAATTATGATGGAACTGTTAGAAGAGATGTAAGCTTAGCTCAAGAAGACCGTGGATATTCTAAATATGAAGAAGACAGCAGAAAACGAAGTTCGTGGTCCCGATGAAATCAGTGATGAAAGGAACAGCCGATTAGATGAAGAAGGATATGAGAATCGATTAGTTTATCAAAGTACACAATAATTCTTTATATCTTAAAGACGAATCTCGTATTTTTTAAGAACGTCCGTGATCCTCCTTCATATATCTCTGCAAAAAACAAAAACGCCTGCAAAAACGTTTCAATGACTTGAAATCTTTTTAAATCAAGCAAACACAAATCACATTAATACCAAACTCCAGAAACACTCCTTCGTTTTCTCACCTTTAATCAAAAATAGTCTCTGGCTATTACACAAAACGTACGACTCAAAAAAGAAACCTCCGTAAACTGTCAAAGTTGATCAAGTGACATTACTCTTTTTTTAAGTGTGTACATCCTGTATTTTGAAATTTAAAAAGAATCACGGACTTCTTATAAAATCATGAATCCTCCTTTTGATAACGATGTGCTTTGTTGCGTTGTTTACGGCTAGTTTTTAAATTTTTTTCATTACAGGACTCGACTTTCTGATTGATTCTAGGTATTTCTTCTCTATGATATTTTATGTGCCTGTGTTATATTAAATATCTTGTGTAGAAAGAGAAAAAATAGTTTTTTCAAAATAACTCGAAAAAACCAGCGTTTTAGCACATTGTGTATTCGGATTGATTACCATTTCTTTAATACTAACTAACACGACCACTAATATTTATTACGGTTTTCATAATAAAAATATTTTAACGACTTCGAATCGAATCAAAGTTTTTCGAAATTTATGTTTTGGAATACTGCTTTTTATTTATTTTTTTTTAATTATTTTGTGAATTGTAAATTACTTTTAACCTTAGATAAATAAATTAACGAACATTATATTTCTTTTTTGTTGTTTCTTCGTCTTTTTTAAGCGATTTTCTCTTGTATCATCACTACATATTGTTACGAATGCACCTTATGTTGATGGCATAAGGTTCAATAACGCGTGACATGCAGTGTGTAACGTTTAAGCTCTATAACTCGAAACCTAGACATTGTTTAGGTACCGTATAAAAACGCATGGCTAGACCTAGGGTGACCTATCGAATGGTACAGGTCTCATCAATTTTGTCAACGAAGTGACGACGTCGAAATTTCTAGAAACTCGTTTCCGGGAAATACCTGTAGGTACTTGCTGAGCGTACTCGAAATTATGCGCTATTATTATTACGTCTAGAACTCTAGACGAATCTGGAATGTTCGATCAGGTGACCTATATAAAGCGCCGTGACGCCTGCAGGCGGTCAGTATGCATTCGAATAGCGATTGGAAAACAAGCGACAGTTAAGAAGCGATCTTTGAGAATACCTATTGCGACAACTGTAACAAGAACTGTGAGTACTACGTGAAGTAACACCTGTAGTATTATTGTGTGTTTACGACAAGGACTTCGCGGACGTAAGGGAAGACTTCGGTGCAACGTCAGCAACATTCTACTTGCCATTGCTTACGATCGACGGTACCTTCCTTGCCAATAAACTTCGCAACCCTTAAGGGCCTTACTCTCATTTAGTAGCGTAAAATCGTCACTTAAAGCTAATTTCTAATTAACGGCGTGGTTTTGAGATTTGAAAAAAATATATCTTGTCTATTGATTCATGTAAAATATTTACTAAAGATGATTTTTTCGTAGGACTTTGCCTTTTGCCATAAAAAAATATTTACCAAAACGCTATTTTTGGCTAATATTCGTTATTACTTCTAAACGGCATTGATGTGTGGAAATACTTTTACACTAAAAAATCGTGGTACTACAGATATGCCACAGCATATTTAAATCCATTAACATTTGCCAAGAAAATATCCTTATTTTGAAACACAGGTTTAGAGGTGCTCTGCGCGGGCGCGGGCGGCAGTCGTGCGCTAGCATTCAGACGGGAGGGCTGTGTCGCTCGCTGCTTTGCTCCGGCTATCGCCGACTACGCGTGTTTGTCTGTGTGAGTGCAAATATTTACGAGCGAATCGTGTCAGTGTACGTTCATAGATTAGCTCGCAAATGAGAATTGAAGATGCGTCTGGTGGCGTAAGTATCTATCTACCTATACTCTTGTATTTATACCTATATATTACTGTATTTTTCATTATGATTACTATTAGCTTTTGTAACCATTTTTCTTTTACAATTGGAGTTAAATAATTACGAATTGTTCCAGGAAATCTAGAAAGAAATATTTAGACCTAAAAGGCAATAATCCGACTAAGCAGATCCGCTGATAATATAGAAGACTCTATTCAGGTAAGTAAACACTCGCATTTAGATTATAATTTATATAGGTTTGTAAAGAGATTTAAAAATAAAAATCTTATTAGAAATTTACGTAACTTGAAAATGTGATTTTTGAAGTGAAACTTCTTTAGGCACGCTTGACTTGGGGAGTAAACTGGCGAAAGCGTTACGAAAAATGATCGGGCAAGGCGAACGGAAGCAGAGTATAGTCCTATTTCGTCTGGACTACAAACAAGGAGTTGGCTCATGTAAATATTGCATGACATGGCGAGTATGAAGTTGTGAGTTCGCATCTCGCCGAAGGCAATATATATTTTTTGGATCTTTTTAAGATTTGTTAACAATTGATTACCTAAGAGCACAAATAATTTATAAATTTCGTTCTGTTCTGGCCTTTATATTGTTTTATATATTTTTGCTGAACATTTCTGATATAATTGAAAGTATAGAAGCTTGAAGATATCGTCACAATACGATAATTGGACACAAAGTACAAATTGCTTTCGAGCCTCATAAGCTCAATTATTAAGCTAAGTACCTTGATTGATTAAGAACTATGAATTTCTTCGAGAACATGACGCTGCGAACACCCCCCGACCCCCTCATTGATTACCTCACCCCCCCGTGGATTATCTCGGGAACCAGAGGTCGTGGACTACCCGAGTTTGGGGTCCCCTGATTCACGAGGAAGAGCCCGACCTTTAGGCTCCGTGGGAATCCACTACCCCCTCCCCCCCCCCCCCCCCCCGACACCCTTTAGTTACCTCACCTCCCCGTCGATTATCTCGGGACCCAGAGGTCGTGGACTACCCGAGTTTGGGGTCGAAACCTATGCCCCCCTCGACCCCCTTTAGTTACCTCACCCCCCCGTGGATTATCTCGGGAACCAGAGGTCGTGGACTACCCGAGTTTGGGGTCCCCTGAATCAGGAGGAGGAGCCCGACCTTTTGGCCCCGAGGGAATCCACTCCCCCTCTCCCCTTCCCCCCTCTCCCCTTCCCCCCTCTCCCCTTCCCCCCTCTCCTCCTCCCCCCTACCCCCCGCAACCCCACGAAATCTACCCCCCCACCCCCCCCCGCCCCCTTTAGTTACCTCACCCCCTCGTGGATTATCTCGGGAACCAGAGGTCGTGGACTACCCGAGTTTGGGGTCCCCTGAATCAGGAGGAGGAGCCCGACCTTTTGGCCCTGAGGGAATCCACTCCCCCCTCCCCCCCCCCCCCCGCAACCCCACGAACCCCCCCCCCCCCCTATGTCCCTTTTGTCTATGCAAAAATATTAATTTATAAATGAAAGCATGAAATAAATTTAAATATTTATAGAAAATTAATATATGTGTATACATGTATAGATTGTACACACATATATATACAGTATGTTACGAAAACCCTGTCCGACCCACAAGGATAATAAGGGTTAGGTAAACAAATGACCAAATAAAATATAAAATTTTGCATAATCATCATAGTAACAATACTAATGAATTTTGAAATAATCTTTTTTACCAGCGAATTTACTGTAACTTCCCCAAAATTCGGGAAATTTAAAAAAGTGTAAACACCATTTTAGACCTTATAACTATCGGCGGCGTCAGTGTGTCTAGCCGCCGACGCGCAAAGGAATAATTAGAGCTGTACTAGTTTTTGCGTAATAACGTTTTGTTTTTGTCGCTACTATTCGAAACTTTTACCTGCTCGAATGATTTGTTGTAAAAACGCAGATTACCTAATGGTAAAAGTACTTTTTTTGATTATCGATTAATTATTCATAACAATATTGTAACACAAGTACCTATTATTAGTAAATAGGAACTAGAAAGGTCTTATGAAATACGATTTTAGGAGAATATTATAAACAATGTAAAGCATTTAAGTTCACCTGATTTAAGTTATGTGAAAGTTCTAAAATCTAAAGAATGCCATGCGATGTTGAATCGATGCGTGAAATTCTGAAATACAAAATTGATACCAAAAATCGATACGAGAAATATTTTGAATACTTTCACACCTCTAGTCAAAGGGCACCGCCGTGCAGTTAGAGTACCTATTTTTATGAAATAAAAATCATTTTTATTTTAAATTTATTAGTTTCGCGTAGACATTGCGTCCGTGTAGACGTATCGTTTATTGTGTGATCATATAGTTTTCTAACGTAATGTAACCTGCTGATGGAAGGTACCTAGTAAAACTGCAATTGTGTTGTGTTGTGATCAGGTGTTGAACGATTCTGATGTGACTACTTCTTGGTCAATGTGGTTCCAGCATGACGGTGCCCCACCATATTTTTGCCGACCTGTACGTGAGTACCTCCACTATCAGTTCGGCCAGCAGTTGATTGGTAGGAGTGGACTAACGTTGTGAAACACCGTGCTAATCTCGTGGGACGGTGCCAGGCCGGTATCGTTCTTAGTGAACGAAATATGGAACAACATCTCAGCCACAGCCATTGTGCTCATCGAATGAAATTCGAAGATACATTCGGAGGGTCAGACGACCTTCCTACTTAAAAAAAAGTTCTTTTCACGAGCTGCCTAAGTAGGTATCATTGTTTCTTTCTAGAGTCGATAAACGTGGTTAGACTACCAATACCTACATGCATGAGGTCAACTGAGGTCATGACCTGTGCCTGTGTTGCCATGAAATTACCTATTTATTTTATTTAAGTTATTTATTTTTAAGGGGGTATTTTTTTTTTTTAGTTTAGCCAGGTTATGTACGCATTAGTAGAATCAGCTAACGATACCTAACAACACCTTCACGGGTCGGACAGGGTTTTTGTAACATACTGTATATCAGTGGCGAAGGGTGAAATTTAGACAAAGGGAAGCCGGTCCAAAAAAATAAACACTTAAACACTTACCTACTGCAGGATATCTTGGAGGAGGTCTTCAGATAAGAATAATATGAAAAGCCCCACCTTCACCTTACAAAAAAGGACTGATGATTTGATAACAATGTCTTTCAAGTATGATAAAAGCGGCTTTGTGAAAAGCCTTTTTCGACGTGCATCTCTATACCACACATGCATGCTTGTTAGTAAGTACTAAGTTAAGTACCTATTGTTAGGGAATAAGAGTCAAGAAAAAATAAAATAAAAAATTATAAAAATAATAAAGTGTTAAAAACCGAACCACACAGACACCGATCCAAAACCAACAAAAATATTAAGCAAAAATAAAGCAAATTATACACAATCACAACGTTATTTATATTCTAATGCAATGCGTCTGTTTTTTTTTAACAAAATGAGCTAAAATGTTGTTATAAAAATTCGGATTACTTTTAATTTTATTAAGCAAATTTTTTTCAATTGACATAATAGCCAAATCGGACAATCTCTGCTCTTTTTGGCAGTTTCGCACATACGTGTGAATGCGTTTTAAAGCAGAAAATGACCGCTCAGCTGAAGCTACTGAAATGGGGAGGGTCAGAATTAAACTGCAAAGAGTCGAAACTTGAGAAAATGCGTCTTTCAAAGACGAATTAACAGTAACAGCACTCTATATGAATTAAAGCCATAATAACAAACAAAATTAACAGTATTTAACCAAATCTGCGATTAAATTACCTTACAGAATCCGTCACAGTTTAAATAACACAAATATTAAAAACAAACGAAAAACTCACGCACCATAGGTATAGAACGCTATCTCGTAGTAGCGTGGTTTCTGTCTCTTTCTAATAGAGGAGAGGAGAGAAATACAAGCCACTCGCGGGCGGCTTATATTTATCAAGTTTTACCGCGACGGTTAGCGAGAATTAGAAAGAGATGGTCTGACACGCTCTCTCTTTTCGCGGCATAGTAAACCGTTGACATAGGTAAGCTGAAATTCGACGGCTTCCTTCAAGAGAACTACGAAAAGAATTACGAAAAATTGAAGCGCTGATTAATTTACGACTATAAAATGAAATGTGATACTTAGGGTATTGCTAAAAATTGCGATTGCTATTGTAAATCGCGCCGGCATTTGATTAATAATACTTTGTTAATGAAATAGAATGTAAATACTTTTGTATGAATATGGAACTGATTTTTGAAAGGTAACCCGGTGGGAATCGGCTTGTATGGACTCTTCGCCACTGCTGTATATATATACATACAGATGGTGCGAAAGAAGTTTCACTTCAGTCGTGTGGTCATAAGCACACTCGTTTTTTTGTTTATGGTGATATAAACCAAAAATTAGGGCTCAATTAAGGGTTTTGGTGTAAAAACAGTTTTACAAAAAGTTTTGAGTTGATAGGACTCTTAGTTTTCGAGATATTAGCAAAAATGTGTAATAAAAACTGTTACTTCGATTATTTTAAATGATTCTTCCTGTAAATATTTTATTTCTATAAGTAATAGTTTAAAGTAGCCGACGCCGATGGACGCGGGCTAGCGGGCTTGGAATGTCACAGTTATCAGTAAATTTTTTTGACGTCCTCCGTGGCGCAGCGGTCAACACGCCTGCTTGCGACGTGGAGGCCCCGGGTTCGATTCCCGGCCAGGTTATGATTGAAAAAGATCTTTTCTTGATTGGCCTGGGTCTTAGATGTTTATCTATATATGTATCTATTATAAATATAGTATCGTTGAGTTAGTATCCCATAACACAAACTTGACAAAAATCTCTAACAATGTTGCCAGGGTTAATTAAAATGTATGTTATATCTTTTTTTAGCTCAAAATATCACCAAAACCTCAACAAATCTCAAGCTGTGTCATCGAAGGGCGACGCATAGTTAATATTGCTTACATTTATTCAGAACTAAAGAAAATTGCCAAGCACGGAGAATTATAGACTGTGGTTTAGAATCTGTGGATATTGTTAGAGAACGACAAGTGGGACTACATTGCCTATTTATTTTTAAATGGCGTATGTGTATGGAAACATTTTGCATATCCTACAGAAATCAATATCAGCTGTGCAGTTGTAGGAACAATAGAAATAGACTGTGGCCATTCTCAACTGCAAGAACTTTCTGCAGCTTTAAATTTGCCTATATTTCGCATGCATTCTCTTAGGTGGTAACCTAAGAGAATGCATGCAATCCATAACATCGGCCGCCGGCAGAAGTTACCACCCACCAGACAAAGCCTTGCCGCCAAGCGATTTGTCGTGTTGCATGATGTCTAGTGAAGCCGTACGGAGGACGGGTCTGAGAAGTTGTGTTGCGATGTGTGCCGGGTACGATGCGCCTAATGTTGTTGTGTTGGGAGTTTGGTCGTGGAGGGTCTTCAGATCAATCTCCCTTTGGCGCAGCATCGTTGGTCGTGGTGTTGGATTTAACATTGCATCACCTCGCTCAACTGCCGTCTTCCTTCCTATTCGCTCAGTTTTTCTGAGTGAATGGGCTATTAATAAACTAGCGCGCTATACCATCAACGATCGCATCACTGCTTACCATCAGGTGGGATTGCGGTTAAGTGCTAGTTTATAATTATTTAAAAAAAAAAATGTAATTTATCGGATCGAAGAATTAAAATTTACAGATTTTAAAATAACTCGTGTTTTATTTGAGACCTCATTACGACGGAGTACATTCAATCCGACGTCACTGACACAGTATAAATAAGGTACTATGTCTTCATGAAAAACGGCCGAAACTACGCGCTTTGTAATCTCAAGGCATCTATATATAGCACGGTTAGCGCAGTGGTTAAGCTATTGACTGCTGCGCTATGTATCGCGGGTTCGATTCCCGCACGGAACAAATATTCAGAACATGTCCTACAAGTAGTTGTTCCGGGTCTGGCTGTTTGTGTCTGTGAATTTATATGTTTGTAAACGCACTCACGATAAGAGTAATTCCTAGTGTGGGGCAACGTTTTTTTTTTAAATAAAAATATCACAAAATGCCTTGTGCGAGTTCGTTTTACGTTAACCCGATGAACTCGTTTATGTTATTCGCACTAGTAATTAATTCAAGGACACTGCAAAGACATGATGCCGTTACGGTCTTACTATAGATAGTCATATACTGAAAAGTAGTGAAAAAAAAATTCAAATATGTTGAATCGATAGATATTACCATCAAAAATCAAAAAAATCAATATCAAAGCATTTATTTCAAATAAACCAGTTAGAGGCACTTTTGAATTGTCAGAAGGTCGGTCAGTCAGTAAGGTGAAGCTAGTCGCCCATTCCAAAGAGTAGGTACCTATGGAGAAGAACGGGCAAGAAACTCCATGGACACTCTTTTAAATTATCAAGCTATTGATACAAATATTTGATTACATCATTCATTTTGAAATCAATCGTGTGAGAACATCGAGCACATATCCAATAGAGTAGTAATATGAGCCGTCAAATTCCGAAACACATCTATGATTTGTCCATTATAAATAACAACTCACGATTGCACTAAAACAGTACGGCACCAAGTAGTGACCTGTGCGTACGTCTCCCGATACTATTGAAAATATTCAAAGTTTGGTATTGTACCCCATAATCTCGTGTTGTTTTATTCGATGGTGTGGTAAAAACAGCAGAACATCGAATTATAAAACAGACGGAATCTCGTTTCATCGCCAAGTATTAATAAACTATGATTTAATTCACTTTGCATCCATCTATCATGGCTCAAGTTGAACTGGTCAAGAAAAACCAAACAATAGGTACTTGTCTATGCGTCTTGCTCTTACTAAGTGTAACCGATATTATGCCATCCTTTTCTATCTATTACGGGTTTTACTAGTGTTGCACTGTGCTACTCACATTGTGTATCGATACTAACCAAAAAGGGTAAACAAACAAATTACCTAGTAAATGTATAAATTGAATACATTTCAAGGCAAATTTTAAATATGTTAATTATATTATTATTATTATTTTTTATTTTTTAAGAATCGCTAAAAAATATATAGATATGAGACTAACAATCCTCATGAAAAGAAAAAAATATGATGAGAAACAAGTTTTGAGAAGAATTTATACTAAATTATTTCACATTAAAAATCAGTAACAGTAAAGCACACTAAGATTATAATTTTTCCTTTATTTTTAATAGAAATCATGATAAACAAGTTTTATTTACTTAATACAAAAGTGTTATTTGATTTCAAAACCATAAATGTTCTTATTAAAAGAAAATATTGTTATGTACGAATCCTTGCCTTTCCAAGTAGAGCATCGCTCCATATGTTCTTACGTGACAGCACCTGACTAGACCACATATAATATCTAATAAAAAAATATATCTAAATCTGTTATGATATGATATGATATAAATATCTGTTATTAGGTCTTCTAGTACAGAAACTAGCAATTTATTTAAATTTTGTCTAATGGACCATGTAGTACTATGAGAAATAAAATAAAGTATTTTAATACGCTAAACAAACATTGTAACTTTATCGATATCGATATAAACAATTATATTTCTGTTGCCCTACTCTAGTGCAATACGTGACCTTGAGTCGGCCAATCAGAGTGCAGCGGCCTGGGCAGCGTTTTAGCGTAATTTGTTTTCGAACAAAACTAGTGGCATTACCACTCTATTGGATATGTGCTCGATGTGTGAGAACGATGCAGAAATATATTGTACGCTGAGAGCGTCCATTATGGAAAAAAAAACAACAATTCAGAATTTAAAATACGCTGTGCAGCTAAGAGATGACCAGTCCCCTCTGACGCCGTCCATTCACGAACATGACGTATGGATCAGCATCATTCAGCTCAACCATAATGAAGGGAACCTAATGACCCAACACACACGCCACCACCAGCGAGACATTTGAGTGAGCATGACATACTCTCAACAGCCATAGCACTATCAAGTCAATAAACGACTAACCCAACAAATAGATGCTTTACAGCAAGTAGATCGTGCTCACAAGTGTTCCATGCAATTATACAATACTAGGAAATTGAATCTACACAATGCAAAGACAGTTTTGTCCAAGGTTCAGCAGCTCCAACGGTGTTCCCGAATGCTAAGTTTAGCTCCTGTGTAGCTGCACCAGTGCCGAATACCCCTGTCAGCGATGCAATTCCGTAACGTATAATATGCCTGGCTACAGTGGCTACATAGTGTGTACTGGCTTTGAGTTAAAAAAAAAACAAACAATTGCAAATTTAAACTACAAGAGGAAAAATCAAAGAACAATCAGTGTAAGCATAGAAATCGGACGCAGCTCAAGCCCAAGCCTTTTTGTCGTCAATATAATCTTTAACACTATAAAATGCTTTCTGACACAACTTACGTTTAATGAAGGATTTGAATTTATTCAGGCTCAGATCTTGAACCACCTCTGGAAGCCTATTGTAAAAATGTATACATTGGCATCTAAAAGAGCCACCTATTTTCTTGAGCCTTGTTGTAGGTACAATAAATTTGTGCTGCATCTAACATTAATTTTTATATTAATGTTAAGATATATTATAATATGTGGGTACTTGTTTTACAAATGTCTGTCAGTCTGCGATCGGCCATTAAACTGTGTAACGAGCACTCCTTGATTTTATAAATATAATTATAAATGGTAATATCATATTTATCAATACAAAATATACATTTATCTGTCTTGCATCCATACCCCCGTCTGAAATCGTAGGCACAAATCGCGACCTACACGCGGCTTGTCTGCATCTCTGGATATTCTTTGATTGTCGTTTTAGTTTAGCGCGCCACCGCGCGCATTTTACGAATTCGGGAGTACGGGGTTTAGCTCCGCCCACATGCACAAGGTCATTGAGCCTACTATACACCTTAACCGGCGTTTTAGTACCCCTAGCCCGTAACAGTATTATAAAACAAAGTCACTTTCTTTTTCCCTATGTCCCGTTGAATGATTAAATCTTTTAAACTCCGCAACGGATTTTGATAGATTTTTTTTAATAGATAGAGGGATTCAAGATGAAGGTTTATATGTAAAATCCATTAAATTGTAGAGAAATACTATTATTTTTGAGGTTTCTAATGTAACATAATAAATAATGACATTTTTCCCGCAAACACTTTTGACACTTTTTTTGCACTTAAACGCATTCTGAACCCTACGATATTTATCAAAAGAATGTACTAAATATTGTACACATTGAAAAGGTCTACAAAAAACTCCACGATGGTATATGTTTATCTCTTATGGATATCCCACAATAACATTTTTTTGTCATTTACTTTTTGAAAACCTGGCAAGTTTAACGTTCGAAGCCATTTTAACAAATACAGCATTAATTCTTATCCAATGTAACA